>CM035106.1:53041006-54320895 GCA_020205505.1 Panax japonicus
AATTTTCAGGCATAAAGGCTGTTGGAGAAGCTGCTGGAGTTGGCTCTCTTTCAGAATCATTGTCAAAAAAATACTTGAGTAGGTTCCTGCCTATTCCAATCCCAAGTATTTTCCTCATCAAAGACAATGTCTCAACTGGTCACAATCTTTTGGGTTAGTGGATTAAACAATTTATATGCTTTGGATGCTTCACTAACACAAAGAAAGACACATTTTTCCCCTTTATCATCAAGTTTCCTCCTTTTCTACAATTTATATGATTTTATATGTGCATAAGCAATGCAGCCAAAGATTTTACAATAATCTACAGTTGGTCTCCTTCCACTCCAAGCCTCTTCCGGTGTCATATTTTGAACAGCAAATGTAGGACTTCTGTTTAAGATATGAATACTCCAATTTACTGCTTCAGGCAAAAAAGGTTTTGGAATTCTGCCTCTTGCCAACAAGCTGCTTACCATATTGAGGATGGTTCTGTTTTTCCTCTCTGATACACCATTTTGTGTGTGGTGTATAAGCAGATGTTAGCTCTCTTCGAATGCCATGATCTTCACAAAAAACTTCAAATGCGGTTGAGCAATATTCTCCACCACGATCTGTTCGGAGGGTCTTAATGGTCTTTCCTGTTTCATTTTCCACACGAGCCTTGAAGCTTTTAAATGCAAAAAAAGCTTTTGATTTTTCCTGTAAAAAATAAGCCCAAGTTTTTCGAGTATAATCATCAATGAAGGTAATTAAGTATTTTTTACCTCCATTGGAAAATGGTATTATCGGGCCACATATATCGGAATGAATTAGCTCCAAAACTTTTTTTGCTCTCCATGACTTCCCTTGGGGAAATTGAGAACAATGGTGTTTGCCAACAACACATTCTTCACAAACTTGGGAAGGAGTACTAATCTGAGGAAGACCTGTCACCATATTTTTCCTGTTGGAGGGTCTTTAATCCACCAAAACTCAAGTGGCCAAAACGAAAATGCCACAACCAAGAAGGATCTTTTACTTTAGCTACCAAACAGGATTGCATACTTTCAATCTGCAATGGAAACAGCCTGTTTGAACTCATTTGCACAACTGGAATAGTTCCTCTAGTAGGATCATAAATCTCACAAACGCCCTTTTGAATAGTGATTACATAACCCTTTTCTTGCAATTGACCAACACTTAACAAATTGCTTTTCAAATCAGGAACATAAAGAACATTAGAGATTGTTTCTACAAGATCATTCTTGGTTTTTATCTCAATATCACCCTTTCCCATCACATTTACAGTGGAACAATCTTTAAAACTTACTGTAGAATGAAAGTCTTCATTTAAATAAGAGAAAGAAGACTTATTTCCACACATGTGGTTACTGCAGCCCGTATCCACATACCAAAGGTCAGACTCAGGTTCCTGGTTAGCTTGAACAGCCATCAACAAAGTTTCTACTTCCTTCTTTTCGACAAAATTCGATTGTTCTTCCTTTTCTTTGTCATTAGGCAACTTAGTATAACATTCAGAACGATAATATCCAGATTTATGACATCTAAAGCACTCTACCTTGGATTTGTCAAAATGTTGATCTAGTCCTCTGCCTTTTCCCGGAAATTGATCATTATTGACTTTGAAATACCTGCTGCCATCTCTATTGCCTCGAGCTCCCCTTCATCTACCTCTACATCTACCCCTTCCTCTAGTATTTGAGAAATGAGTAAAGGTAGAAGCCTTCAAAGCTCGCTCCTCTGAAGTTGAACTTTGGTTCATTTTTTGTTCATGGACCAGCAATGAGCTCTGCAGTTCATCAAGAGAGAGTGCATCTATGTCTTTCAATTCTTCAATTGAGCATACAACATAATCAAACTTTGGTCTCAAGGAGCGCAATATCTTCTCCACAATGGTGATATCTTTCATCTTCTCACCGTGAAACTGCATTTTGTTACTTATTTCCATAGTTCTGGCACAATAGTTGGTGAAAGATTCTCCATCTGTCATTTGTAGAATCTCAAAATCTCTTCTCAAGGCTTGAAGCTGCACACGCTTCACTCTAGCAGAGCCTTGATATTTTTTCTTCATGGAATCCCAAATATCCTTGGAAGTTTCTTTGCTAAGAATTGTTTCCAAGATGGGACGATCAATAGCCTGAAAGAGGTAATTTTTTGCCTTCAAATCTTTTAGCTTTCTCCCTTCCAACTTTATTTTTTGGGCATCTGACAAGACTGCATCTTTTGCTTTTACTGGTTCTTCAATTCCAGATTCAACGATGGACCAATATTCTTTTGACCTCAAAAAATTCTCCATTAGCATACTCCCAATGGTCATAGTGACCATCAAAACGTGGGATCACCACCTGTACAAAATTGGAGTCTGAAGCCATCACTTCACTGTTATGCTATTGTGGGTTAATTGGGGACTTTCACTTTGTTGCAGGACTTTCACACTTTTCTCTCTTCTGTGTGGCTCTGATACCACTGATACAAAGTTATTAAACATAAAAGAGGCGTATGGTGAAGGGAAAAACACTACAATTGATATTAATAGAGAGAAGAGCCTATAAATAGGCTTTACATCAGAACTTACAGAGCACTACATCCTAGCACTAACCACAACTCCTATAAAATAGGATCACATACTACACTTTCTCAGCCACTAAATAAAATACCTAAAGACTTGGACAAACAACATTTAGAGCTTAACCTACGTGGTAATGAATTGAGTGGAACTTCTAACAAGATATCTATCATCAAACTTGGCGGTTGAATGGAAATATTGAGAGAACAGTCAAATGTTCTAAAGGGTGCTAATATTTTAAAGGGCAGATGCAAATACTAGTTTTTATTCTTTTAACTCCAGTTCATATCAACCTAACTCCTACCGCACAGTGGTTTCACTTAAACTTTCCTAAACTTCAAAAGGACATGACCACATTTTGTGAATACACATAGTTCAGCTTCCAATTTTGATTCTCTTAGTGTCAACAAACAATTCTACATAATTATTACCCAATCATGTAGCCTAACCAACAAATTTCAGTTCATAATACATTAAAAATCATGTAAATGAATTACTTAATTGGAGAGTCAAAAATTAGATGAGAATTCACTTTGAAACGATGAATACAGTGATAACTAGATAGCTTTAGAGAGATAGAGAAGGTTACAGCGAGAGGATAAACGTCGCCTTTGGTGCCGAAGGCCATGAATACAGCGGTAGGCTTTGTCCTCATTGCTGGTGGCTTTCATTTACGCCATGTCCGTCGAGATGAAACAAATTGTGGACGCAGTGTCTGGAATAATTAATTATCTCTCTTCAATTTTAATTATCCTTTGGAAGAACAAGTTTTTTTCTTTCATTTTTTGGTTTTTGGAAATTTTCTTTCTTTCAATTTGTATCCCTTGGTTTTAAAATTGTCCCATTTTTTGAGAAAAAGAAATTACAAATTGCATATATGTTAGTTTTTACATAATGTACAAATTACAAATTTCTTTTTAGCTGTATTTACGTGAAAAATCGTAAATTTTATATGTCGATTTTTATGTTGCAAGTTATGTGAATAATTATTATTAGTAATATTCTAACGATATATTTAATATAATCGAACAACTTTATAATCTTATATAATCCATTTCAATTCATGTATTGATATACGTCGCAATCATAATTTGATAAAAAAAAAATTGCAATGCATAACAAGATTCTATTTATTAATATTAAAAGCAAGTATTTTATATTTGCACCACGTATGTTTAGTTCAATTTAATTTTTACAATATATAGCGAGACTATATATATATATAGAGGTCGGATCCTGTCCGGACTCCCGGACAGGTTTAAAATCCGGACCTTTTTTTTTTTTTTTGAAACAACTAAAAAAAATTATGGAATTGGAATTTTTACATAATACAGTATTTTTGGCGTGATTTGAATGCCTATAACAAAACATGTATGTACAGTCTGGGCAGACTATACATACATTGGTTGGTGTAGGTATTAAAAACATACCCAAAACACTGTATTATGGAAAAATTTCAATTCCATAATTTATTTTTATTTTTTTTAGTTGTTCTACAAAAAAAAAATGGGTCCGGATTTTGATCAGGTCCGGGAGTCCGGATTTTGATCAGGTCCAGGAGTCCGGACCTGATCAGTTTTCTATATATATATATATATATATATATATATATATATATATTGTATTTAAGATTTTTTAATTGAAAAACTCAATGGTTAACTCTTGCTATTGTACATTTGGGCTCACCCACTATCCAATAAATGCTGAAAATTGATTTTTGTACATGAGTATTATATTTTTACACCAGTCACTCGAACTACGACATGGGACCCTCTCAATATTTCTTTTAGAGATTTTGTAATAAATGTTGAAAATTGATTTTTTGTACATCAAAATATTATGTTGACTTAATGACTTAAAAATCCCTTTAACTATATACATATATCTATCTAATAAAATACAAATGATTTTGAATTTCCCGCTCACTCAATAAATCATCTGGGCCGTCCAAAGTTTGAGATAAATCCCACCGTTCATACATCTATCTAATAAAATACATCTATCTATCTAATAATCTATCTAATAAAATACAAATGACTTTAAATTTTCCGCTCACTCAATAAATTATTTTGGTCGTTTAAAGTTTGAGATAAATTATATTGTCCATACAGTGCCAGAGGCACGGGACCCAGCTAGTATATATACAGTATATGGTCCGGTCTGGACTCTCGCATTTTAGTACCGTCCGGATTTATTTAATTTTTACTTTTTTTTTAAACAACTAATTTTTTTTTTTAATATTTTATAGAACTAGAATTTTTTCATAATACAGTGTTTTGGGTGTGATTTAGATACATATAACAAAATATGTATGTACAGTCTGTACTGACATGTTTTGTTATATGTATCCAAATCACACCCACAACACTGTATTATTGAAAAATTCAAGTTTCATAAAATATTAAACTTTTTTTTAGTTTAATAAAAATCCCCGCATTTTAAGAAAATCCGAGTCCGGATAAGATCCTGGCGCGCGCTCTCTCTCTCTCTCTCTATATATATATATATATATATTTAATTTAACCTACTAGTTTTTTTCATTTCACAAAAAACTTATTTAAATTATGTTTCAAATGAGAGAATAATATATCTTACGATTTTATAGGTCTATTTCTTTTTATTGCTAATTGTATAGTTGAATTATAATCTAATATGACTTCATTTGCAAACACAAGCAAATTATAAGAAATTTAACAGTTTGAATACCAGTGTTAGCTGTGCAAAAATTGTTCTACCTTTCACTTTCATCTTATAGACAACAATTCAAATTGAAATTTATTAATATCTTGTGTATCTACAAAATTCTGAAAAATCAGAATTTCAAATTACAGGCTGCAGTTGCCTAGGACAAAATGGGAACAAAAACCACCAGAATATAGATGAAAGTTCAAAATTCTTGTCAAGAACTAATTAATCTAGCTTACTGAACAGAAACACACGAATCCCTTGCACATCCACTGCCCTTTATCCCAGTTGCTTCATGTGGAACAAGGGTTTTGCAGTCTAGCTACTCCATCTCCTGCTTGTAAGTTCAAGAGTATCTCGACATATATGATGCTTTCGGTTGTATATCTGCATATTATGCAGCGACGAGAAATTGCATTAGTATGCCACCACAACTAAATAAACACCTTCTTATCTTAAGGAGATACATATAGAACAAAAATACATCTTAATACTTGCGAATTTTGGGACGAGGAGTTTAATTGAACACTTCAAGTCTGCCATTATGATATTACAAAATTAACTATTCAAAAAATTTTCAAGCATATAGCACTGTGTCGAATACAGGGATGATCTAAGCTCAGTAAGTGTAGAAGGTAAAGTACCATAATCACAGAGAAAGGGGGTGGGGGAAATGTGGAAAATGCATTCGGAAGATTGATCACCAGCATATAGTGCAACATAATAGATCAAGATTACTCTTTGTCCTGCACTACCAATCAAATCGCATCAATGATGAAAGACTGTAGGAGGTAACTAGACAGTGCATACAGATTGAATTTGAATGAGGAATACAGATTTTCCAAGACTAGGAGGCTCTCATTGTTATACATATGGCTCATCTAATAAACACTGGCTTTTGTTTGCCAGCCAAAAGTGAGTTTGTTTCGTGCAACAATTTTTGCTCTATCACGAAAGTAAAGCATATTTCTACAGTAGCACAAAAAATACTAAATTTATTGCAGACAACTTAAAGCCTCATATTGGTAATTCTTTAAAGACTTGATAACTTAAAGAATAAATATTTTGTTAAGTTAATCAAGTACTTCTGGAACAAAATAAGTCTATTTCGATTATAAAGAAGCCACCTATAGGTGGAAACTTAGTTGTATTAACATGTACAAGAAATCAATTTCTGGTACCTAAAACTCAAGTGGAGTGCAAATGAATAAGGGTTTGCCTCATTCACAGAATATTGTTCAGTTTAGATTTATATCAAAACGTCATACCTAAGCATCTTAGATAGATTTAGGGTAGCCTTCTCCTAATTCTGTATCTGGTGTGCATATATGGATATGAGCCTAATCCATCTGATAAAACCTCCATCCATATGAGAGTAGTCTAAAAATTAATGTACCAACTCTTATTATAATTAAGTTGTGACCAAGTCATTGACTATGTCAAAGTAAAAGTTTTAGTATATATTTGGCTTTAAAAGTGGATTCTCATTTTGACGGATGGAGTAACGTAAAAATACAGAACCTGTATTACACAGAATAAAGTGTTATTTCCTCAACAGAATCTTTTACTAGAAAATTTGATTTTTCAACCAAGATGTGGTTTACTACTGAAGGGGCGGTAGATATAGAGAAAAACTTTGTCAACAAGGTTTTTGTTTCAACTACCTTCAGTTAAACCTATTTGTATGCTTCTTTATCGAGCAGTTTAAAGTGACGGTTAAAATAATTTAGGACATTTTCTTATTTGTACTCAATATAAGAGTCAAAACAATTGAAAAACAACTAAAGACATGGCCATTAAAAATATGTGCATAACATGTCAGTTAAGTATTTATGATTTTCATTAGTTAAGCACTCCATCTGTCCCAAATTGTAGGTTTCATAGTAAACATGCACATAGTTAACAAAAGAAAATTTTGAACTTGTTCATTCATACCCTTCCTGAAGTAAATGTACAAGGAAATTTGTCGCGGAGAATGAGCACATACTATTATCTCTATTCTCCAAAAGGGGGACTATGGTTCATTTGTACTGGCATTTCATTGGATTTGCAAAACTAAAACAATTTGGGACATCCAAAACAAAGCATGACACTTAATTGGGATGAAGCAAATATAACCTTACCTTTCACTTTAACTTTAACGAGTCAAAAGAATGAAGTTGTTATCTCCAGATATGATTTATGTAATCATATATACATATATTTCATTTCTGTCTTTTTATGCAAATTTATATACTTATATTCTCTCCTCTATCAATAAAATCTTATTATCTATCCGAATATATTTAAGTATTTCATGAATTCATGATTTGTCATAAATGCTTAATAAAGAATGGAACTAAAGCAATTAAATAAAAATTATTAAACTAATTAACATAGACTCCCGCAGATAAATTTCCATTTTCAGCATGAGGAAACTTGACAAAATAATCTTTTAAGCAATTAATGCACATCTAAATTATTCTTATCAACTTTGAACACAATAAATGAGATTTTTACCTCTATTCAACTCTGTAGGTAAAAAGTTATATCATACACATTAATACATTATGCGAATATTGTCACATAAAAATTTTTTTGATGTCAATTGGGCGGGGGAAAGATTAAGTGAAAGAAAACTGTTGATGACTGCATACCAGCTGGCATTTAATATGTACACCAACAAATTACTAAAACATTAAAAAAGATTAATGCAAGAAAATATAAATTTTATCACACAACATTAGTCATTATTATTTACCTGAATTGTGTAACACGTTTACAAGGACAAACCATCAATCTGGAAGCAAGGTAACATTGTCTTGAATGGGCTAGATTACACTCAAATTAATTGTGCAAATACTAGGAATAAAGATACCTGGATGCACTTACCAAGTCTGAAATATCCACTTTAATTTGTGAAGGGCAAGATTTTGAAGAACTTTGAACTATTAATAGAGAAGGACAAAAGCATTAATTTACCCATCTTTTCTATTTCTTCTAATTCCCAAGCGTTCTCAATCAAAGCTTGCTTCTAAATCTCATCAATTTTTCCATTAGTTGTGTTTGTGCAAATAACTCTTTCCAAGTTATGTTTGAAGGAAGTCCTCTATTTGTGTATTGGGTGCTTCTTTTTGTTCTTCCTATTTCTAGCATCTTTTGAGCATCAAAAGCAAGAGTAGAAGTCTAAAGGTACCAACTACAGAATGAAATAAATTTTACATTTATATGATTTTTTTTATTACTTTTATATATACACATGATTTTTATTCAAACTCTTCTCACATTCAAGGCTTTGTTAACCCCACCCCCTCCCCCTTTTTTCTCTTTTTCATACCCTAGAATGAGCAGCACATTTATAGCTTTTTAAGGCAAAGTTATTTCTTTTTACTTTCTCTTTGAGATTTCACAATTACCAACTGTTCTAAATTTTGATTTTTTATTATTAGTGCACTTAATTATTGGTTTTCTTTGCAGTAGAACTAGATTTATCTATTGAGGAGTTGAGATAAGATAAGTTGACGCAATTCAAAGAGATCAGTTTTCATGGGTAGACAAGGACCTTGTTCCCATTGTGGGATTGAAGGTGAATGTTCTTTTAACTTGTGTACTTCATCTTCCTATTACCAAATTCTCTTTTGATTCACTTTTCCTTAGTTAATATATCTTTATCTTCCACTTAATACATGATCCATTAAATAGATACTGATACTCAAGTGTTTATGGTTTTAGAATGAAGAATCAACTTTGGTTTATTGTTTCTTGGTTGACAACTGATTATCTATTATAAATATATTTGCTTTTGGATTCCCTAACCAGTTTAAGGAAACATTTTTCTCCCAATTGCTAGGATTTAGTTTTGCTATGAATGTCCTTGTCAATGTTACAAATCTTGACAGTCAAATTCTTTGTACAGTTATAAATGCCCTAAGACATACATGGATAAATCCCCCTCTATATGTATAAGATGGGGATCTTTTGACTGACAGGCCAAGAAACCCTACCTCATGTGGTCGCCCATCTCTTTCCTACTTCATTGGTCATACCATCCTTGTTCCTTACCGTATATATAGAGTTCAACTCCAAACCTACATTCTTCATAATCTATAACTTCTACAACTCAGCTCAACAACGCCTTTTATCTCAAACATACCCTATGACTTCTAAAGTACAAAATTTATCCTTACAGAAACGACAAGTGTTATCTCGATTCTCGAAAGAAGCAACTAATCACACATACACATAAAAGAGATAAAGAGAGGAGATTCTATAACCCTTGTAAAAAAAGTTACAAATTTTCCTAAAATAATTGATATAATTTTTTAACATATAATTGAGCATGTTAAGAGTGCTGCTAGAGTAGTCATATTTTTTATAATAAGTAGAGTATTTAATAATATTATACCTAATGTTACGTTTGGATTGAAGGAATGGAATAGAGTAGGGAATGGAATAGATGAGTGAATGGAATAAGGAAGGGAATGGAATGATTTTTTAATATTCTATGTACATGTTTGGTTAATGTTAGGAATACATCTAAGAATGAAATAAATAATTAAAAAATGACCTAAATACCCTCAAATGTTCAAATTTTACTTAAATTTAATTTATATTAAAAATTTAACACATATTTCATTCTTAGAAATAAAGGGGAGGGGTGGGTGGGGTTAGGGTGGGGTTGGGGTGGGGGTGGGTGTGTGGGGTGGGTGGGTGTGGGTGGGTGTGGGTGGGTGGGGGTGGGTGGGGTGGGTAAGTAGGGTAGGTGGGTTGGGGTGGCAGGGAGGGGGTGGATTGGTAGGGGTAGGTGGGATAGGCGGGGTAGGGTGGGTTGGTAGGTAGGGTAAGTGGGTTGGGATGACTGGGTGGGGGTGGGTTGGGATGACTGGGTGGGGGTAGGTTGGTAGGGGATGGGGTAGGTGGGGTAGGTAGGGTGGGTTAGGGTGGCTGGGTGGGGGTAGGGGTGGGTGTGTGGGGGTGGGGTACGTGGGGTAGGGTGGGGTGGTTGGGGTGGGATAAGGTGGGTGGGTGCGGTAGGTGGGGTGGGGTGGGGTGGGGGGGGTGGGTGAGGTAGGTAGGTAGAAGGTGGGAGTAGGTGGGGTGGGGTGGGTTGGTAGGTAGGGTAGGTGGGTTGGGGTGGGTTGGGTTGGTAGGTAGGGTAGGTGGGTTGGGGTGGCTGGGTGGAGGTAGGTTAGTAGGGGGTGGGGGTAGGTGGGGTGGAGTAGGTTGGTAGGGGGTATGGTTAAGTGGGGTGGGTGGGTGGGTGGGTTGGGGTAGGTGGGGGTAGAGTGGGGTGGGTGGATGGATAGGTGGGGGTGGGGTGGGGTGGGGTAGGTGGGTGGGGGTAGAGTGGGGTCGGTGGGTAAGGGGTGGGAGTGGGGGTAGGTGGGGTAGGTTGGTAGGGGTGGGGTGGGTTGGGTAGGTGGGGTAAGTGGGGTGGGTAGGTGAGTTAGGGTGGGGTAGGTGGGGTGGGTGGCGTGGGGTAGGTGGGGTGGGGTGGGTGGGGTGGGTAGGGTTAAGTGGGGTAAATTACAAAAAATAGAAATATGGAGATTCCGAAGAAATTATCAAATCTCGGCTCATTCTCTCTCGTCGTTCCCAGATCGATCGAATTGAATGAATATGTAAAAAGCCATATTATATATTTAAGGGTATATTTGTCAATTACTTAAAAATAATGAATGGAATGATTTATTCCTGGCCACGCCTCAAGGAATGAAAATTAAAATTTTAAGTTAACTATCATTCCAGGAGGAATACATTATTCCGTTGGAATAAACAAACCAAACAACATTTTTATTATTCCAATGGAATGATTCATTCCATTCTCCCTCCTATTCCATCGATCCAAACGTAGCATAAGGGTTATAAGGTTTGACCATTTTTATAAGTACAATATTTCATCATATTATACCTAAAAGTTATAAGGTTTGACCTCAGATAATCTATTTGATATCTTCAACATTATTGCACAAGTCCTCTATATATGAATGAACAATAAGACTAAACCAAGAAACTAGGAGATATTTTGGGGTGAGTAGGCAAGTCAATTGAAGTTTCAGCTAGTCATCCAAAACTGTTGGAAGAAGTTTGGGGGTCAGCAAAGTTTCCTTTAGTAGTTGGAAACTGATAGCCTCCTGTGCTCGATTGCATTGAGAGACATTCATATCGTATAATAAATAGAGGAAGGGTAGAAAAGCTCTGGCTACATGATGTAGTGTGTATTGAGGGACGAGGCGATCATGAACCATCTTTTAATTTATTTTGTAGTGCCTTGGAATTTGAAAAATACCCTATAGTCTTTTTGGTATGAGTTGGTAATGCCTTGTTTGATCATAGGGTCCAAATTCAGTTGCAGCAGTAAGAAGATCAGAAAGAAACCTATTGCATCTCCTCTTTGCCTAATGTGGTTGATTTGGAGGGACAGGATTAGAAGATGTTTTGAGTATACTGATTTCGTAATATAAAAAGTTCATTCTTTGATGTTGAGTATAGTTTTCTTGTGGCACCATCATGGCCTTTACAAGCATTGTATTCAGTTTTGAATTTCTTAGATGCATTTGCACTAAGGTTTTTCTTTTTCTTTTTTTACTTTTTTGTGGAATGTGGTGGAGGAGAGGACTAATCCCCCTATGTATACTGACTATATTCTTATGCTTGACTTGAACTTTCTCTGCATTGTATTTGGGTGGCTAAATATTTATTAATGCTACTCTTTTGGATAAGTTATTTGTTATTGGTGAAGCCAGATCCGACTTTGATTCAGAGGTGATTGTACTTTCGAGGTGAATTAGGGTACTTATATTGTATTGCATTATATAAGGAGGGGATACTGCACAATAATATGTCTGCTTTTCTGAGACAGTAGCACTGGCTTGCCACCAACCGTGGAGTAACCCAACCTTTGGGTGAACCACATAAATTTTGTCTTGTGTTATTGTTTTGCTTTCGATTTCTCTTTGCTATTGTTTTCGACGCGATGTTATTTTTCTAACATTATTCACAGGCGCAACTTACCCATAAATAAAATAATTATATAAGCACTAATCCCACAGCCTATAATGCAATCTAGCAACTATTGAAGAAAAATTGAAATTTGAGAATTCTTGTGATTTTATCGTGACCTAATAGAATTCTAAATTCTATCTTCTCTGTCATTTTTATTTGGGTCCTTTCTTCTTCTTAGTCTATTGTCTTCTTTCTACTATAACCTAAAAACCCTAACTTACAAAAAATGTTATTTCCTGGAATGTTATTTTACTTATTTATAACCCAGGAAGAACCCCCCCCCCCCCAAGGGAAAAAAAGACCAATTTCTTTTCTTACGCTCTGTTTCTGAGTTTTAAAATGGACAAAAAAAGAAAGAAATGGACAGAAAAGTTAAGTTTTCTTTCCAATTCTTATGTTTCTGAGTTTTTTAATAAACGGAAAAGAAAATAAATGGATAGAAAACTTGGCCACTTTTCCTGCCAAAGTTTTCCGTCCAAAATTAGTCTGATTTGGACGAAAAAGAAATTGGAATAAGTAATATTTTTATAATTCTCATATTATCCTCAACTTTTAATATAATAAATTTTAAATTACAACGCATGTCCTCAATTTTAAATTTTCTATTAAAAACTCAGAAACAACACAAAGAAAAACTTCAAGTTTTCTATTCTTTTCTTTTCTGTTCTAATTTAAGTTTTCTATTCTTTTTTTTCTGTTCAAAACTCAGAAACAGAGTGTTAGGCTATTCATAGACCTAGAATAACCACAAACACTACCCCATAAGTCAATTTTAGAACCTTACACATTACCCTAGTCTTTCACCTTAATAAGCAACCTAACTCAACGTAGATTGCTATAAATCCTTGCCTATTTCATGAGTTCAACAATACAGTCTTGGAGAATTTGAATAACGTCGTCTTAATCCATTGATGAAGAGAAATTTGCTAGATCCCGTTATTTTTGTCTCCCTAAATCATCAAAGATTTTCTAATTAATTAAAAATCTACATGATAACTACCTTTCTCTTTTAGATAGATAATATTTGTCATAAGAGACAAGAGGCCTACCTAAGAAAATATAGCTAGTGGAACAAAGTCATCAGGACTAAACAAAACTTGGTGAAAAGAGAAACCCCACAAAAGCAACATCACCGAAACCCAAGGAAATGGAAGAGAAGACAATCTATCCCTAAAAATGCATATAAAGATTTCTTAAAATAATTTTAATTTTCTTGGAAATCTATTCAATAGAAGGAAGAAATCTATAATTTAAATATATTTCTTTAATCATATGCATGCTTTCATGCAAGTCGTGCACATTTTTGCCAATGTTGAATATTTAAGTTTTGAGCATCATACGAAACATAATGATGTGAATTGAAATATTTGATTTCAAAAAAATTGATTAGAAAAGAAATAGGAGGACAAACACAGGACATGTATGGATTTAGTTCTGCCAAAGGTACAAAAATTTAATACCTATAGTTATATTTAAGTACATAGTGTAAAAACCCAAGCATTAATGACTTAACCCAATCCTAAAGCAATCCACGTCTCAAGAGCACCAATCAGGACATCTTGGCCAACACCAAGCTCATGCAAAAGCCATGACAAGTTATTAGTACTCCTGATAGTAGAGTCAATACTTTATTATATATAGTTCTGCCCATCGATCCATCTCACATATTCTAATGTAGGACTAGCATATTACAATCTCCCCCACTTAAATCTCTGACGAGGATGATACGCCCACAACTACAATTTTGTTTAAAACGAAAGAAAACAATCACACAAGACATAAAATTTATGTGGTTCACCCAAATGTTGGGTTAGTCCACAGTCGGCGGCTGATCAGTTTCACTATCTTTTGGAAATTTTATACATCTTACAATTACGGGATCCCCTACTTCTATAACATAATATAAGAACAACTTCGGACCTACTGGCCCCTCCGTTGTCCTCCGCTCCAAGAACAGACCCAATTACCTTTTGGGTAGCTTTATAATCACCTCTAAATGAAAGTTCAGATCAGGTTTCACCGATAATAGTTACCACTTTGATATCATTTGTACCGACCTGGGCCTAAGCCCGAGCCCAATATAAGGCTCAACCCACATCCTAAGAGCACCATTTGGGTCATCTTGGTCCACACAAAATTATGACAAATTGTTGGTACTCTTGATAGTAGAGTTGAGGCCTTATTTACAATTCATAAAGTAGAACTAAAACGCAAAATATAAAGATAGGTGAAGTCTACTATCCTCGTTTTCTTTCATTGGAATGAAATGAACTCGACTTACAATAAGAGGCCTGAAAACAAATGGAAAGTTTTTACAGTCCATTAAATATGTGATTTGTCCTCGCTATATATTGACTTAAATGTAAAATCCCCAGTTAATTCAGTTTAGCAGAATCACTGGGACCCTTCTCATGAAGAACCTCAACTGAATTCTCTTATCATGGTAGAACCCCTTAAGATCTATCTAGGTTTTTATAAGCTAATTTTAGCTTTATTTATGTGCTAAACCTATTTCAGCTACAAATGTTGACAGACTTCAAATACATGAAAATATATTTGAAAGTAGAATATATTGATAGGACTAGTAATGTTCCAGTGAAATATGTGTACACTTGATTAGTTTAAAGGGACCTTGGGCCTCTAATTTACTCTCACGACAAGCCTTTCTCATAGTATATCTATATTATAGTCTCCGTTGTCACCACATAATTTTCCAGTATGTGTCTTGAATTTCAATCACTGTTGTTTTTTCTTCATATCGATAACTGATGTCTATTAAATTGGAACAGACTCTCTAATCTGGAGAAGTGGACCAGCTCAAAAGCCAGTACTGTGCAATGCATGTGGGTCAAGGTGGAAAATCAAAGGAAATCTTAATGCCTATGTTCCTAAACATAGAAATTCTAAAAGCAGTAAACGGAAAAAATTACCTCTTGATGAGAAGCCAGCTATTCCTGTAATAGTTCCAAATCAGAAAGAGTCAAATCTGGGAGGGGAAGTAGTGAAATTTCAGAATTGTTCAGCTTCCTCCAAAGATGGTACAGACAACAGTTCTAGGTCCGAATGTATGGTATCGTCCTTAACTGTCTGCACTCAGATGGAAAGTATTGCTGGTAAGAAACTCGTAATGCTACCTACTGCACTTAAATGTTTTGATATTATAATTAATTGTTAGCTAGTTGGGTTAAACTTCATCAATGGTCGTGTTGTTCGCATATAGTAAATTTAATAACTAAAATGTCACATTATACTATCCCTCGTCAACCTGCTTTAGTGTTCAGTTAGCCATGAAATTTCTAAGGTTCTCCCTTAAATTTGATATAGAGTTTATTTTATGTCTTTCGTCTTATGAGAATTATATAGTTAATCATTAAGTTTGAATGTTATCACCAGTTTTATTCTTTAATTTTTTTTTCTTCATAATAGATTTTACGAAACACAGATGGCAACCTTTTGAACCAGATGCCACGCTGTGCATGCATAAATATCACACACATATCTCCCATGTAACTTTGTTATCCCCTCATGTTTCACATTTTATTATTAGTTCACAAATATATTCACGAGTGGTTATAATTAAAAAACAGAAACCAAAGTTTTAATAAGATAAACTCTGCAAACTATAGTTTATATTCTAAATATATAATTAATTACTTTCAATCCTTTTCGATTAACGGAAAGCCAGAAAGAAGAACCATATCCAAAAAGTTACCAAAAATTTACTCAACCATCTCCACCTAAAACTGTGAAGCTCCCTTCATGTCAATCTTTTATAGGAAGGTACCAAATCTTCTGGTTCTCTTCTTCTTCTTCTTTTCCTTTTTTTTCATATTCATCAGCAAATTAGAATACAAAATTCTTCAAAATATGCCAACTTGTTTTTCAACTCACACCTGATAAATTAGCTGTATTTATGTCTATAGCAAAAAAACTATACAATTATCACTAATAAGCTTAGTTTAGCGTTCAATATGTCCTGTACCTTCAGGATGTTCATCCATTTTTTTGAGATGATAGTCCACTTTATCCCTTTCAGTCTTGGTCATAATCAACGCGTTCTTTATATCTTACAGATCATTACAACCCTCAACTCCTATAAAGCACCGATGAGACTTTGCTAAAACTTTAGTATAAAAAATTGAAGCTTCAGATATTTTATTAGATAAAAAGAAGAGTTTGTTGAGAGAAAACAAAAGTACACGAAGGTGGAGAAGGAGGCCACCCTAAAAAACCAAAAGTTGGGAAGAAAATATTCAAATTTTAATCCCTATGTAAATTCGGAACCATGAAAAGCACGCATAGCATCTGACAATAGCCACAATGAGACCAGAAGCATGGTCTGTTCCTCAACAAGTGAAAAGGAATATATTGATCCTTAAAATTTGGCGGTTTGTTCTGTCCATATACCCCAAAAGACTGAAAAAGTCCACAACTTTAACATCAATACTCCTACCAAACTCTGAAAACCTGATAAAACAACAAAGATACTCTGCATCTCCTATTTTCCATGTGATGATAAGTACTAATATATATATATATATATATATATATATATATATATATATATATATATATATTCCCATCCTGCATCACTTTTACTTCTGGCAGATTCAGGTCTCTATCAGGCACTGGTCCATTAGTAAGAGGATAGAAAAGTTTTAGGATGAAAAATAGGAAGGATTTATCATCCCTAGGAAAGGAAAAGTGTTAATTCATCATGTTGTTAGGTAATAAGAGCTAAAGTAATGAAAATACAAAGAATGTCAATTTCCAGTATTTGGTAATGCAGAGGAAAGAGAAGATTGAGAATTCTGATATATATAATTTGTTAGATAATAAAATATGAGAAATATGATAGATATAATATCACATGATGATATAAAAAAATAGTGTAGAATGACATAATATATAGATATGGATCAAAACATTAAAATTTTAATCTGATTTATACGTAATAAACACAAATATTCATACATAAAAAACATAATATTATAAGTACACTATGCTTCCTGCCTCAAAGATCCCTTCTTGCCCTCAATTCAGAAGTGGTAGGCATGGGAACACTTCCTCCCAATCTTCTCTTTTCCATCATCTCTCCAATAAAATTCTTTCATCCTTTCACTTTTCCATCTTTCCTATCCATCCCTCACTTCTCCACCATAACAAACATATCGCACAAAGTTTGAAAAATGAAAACAGATATCGACAAATCTCTCATCAACCTACAATAACTTCCATGTACATGCGCGTTTGTGTGTTTATAATCATATCATAACCAAAAGAATTACATAAGGCACTGCAAAACGAAGACAATAAATTAATCAAATTAACCAACTAGGAGATAAACCCAGTTGTTTCATAATGATATATAAGAAGTTCTTTAACCCACTAAAGAATCTACAAGTTTGATCAAGATTACCTATTTTTTACTAAAACTAATGGCATATATGTATGAAAATTAAAATCTCACCTAATTAGTAGAAAGATACATATCTCATGTGAGATATGCCGCGGAATCTATAGACAAACTGGTGTGTCACACTAAATAATCTCAAATCTAAACTTCAATTAAACAAGATTTCATAAAACAACATTCAATTCCAAAAATAGTATAGCATATAAGAAACTAAAAACAAATGAAACAATCCCAATTTTTTGCATATAAAATACATAAATAAAAAAAAGGTAGAAATTAAAAATAGGCATACCTACAAGAGAACTACCCTCTCTGGGCTATGTTTTTTACACCCCTGCATTTAGCTTTTATAAATGTTTTGGTGCAGCCCTTTTACTTTCCTTCACCAATTTGAATGATTATGGAGTTGTGCAAGTGTTGGATAGGCAACTGAAGCAGAAAAGGGAGAGAAGGAAGGTTCATAACTTCACATATATTAACTAGGAAACGGGTAAGTAGTAGAACAGACCCAAATTATAAAACACTACTTCAGTGGAGTGGTGAATGTTTGGGATCTGATTTTATGTGATTCAGCTTCAATCTTTACTGCGAGTAAGTTTCTGACTTTCTGAGTTTGTATCGTAGGAGAAGAAAAATAACCCAAAACTTCAATTATTATAGAAAATAAAATAAAATAAAATTTTGTTATCAAGTTTAAAATTATTTGGATAAATGTGATTAGTTATCGTATAAATTATTTTAAACTATTAAAGTTAATTTTGTTGTTGATGTGCAGATTCAATCCAAGAATTCAAATGGAACTTCAATATTCCTAAAAAGAGGAGATCGTATCATCGTATTCTGACGCCTATCGAAAGGTTTCACAAACAACTCCTTGGCGTTTTACATGAAGAAAAAATTTCACGACCACATATTACTGAAGAAGAATATTCCGCCCTTTCATTCACGAATAACAATTGGATGATGCCTAAAAATGAGACTCGTACCGGAGCTATTCATTTACTCCATCTTAGAAGTGACGAATGAAATTACATAATTTTAAGATTAAGACCTTTTTTTTATCGTTTAATTAGTTGGAGATGAAAATAACAATATTTATGTGCGCGTGTAAACTTTTAATATATACTCCACTTCTTTATTTGCTATTGTTATTAATGTAATTGGAATAGATAACTTTTGTTTCTGGGTGGGTCGACAACTATTTTCCTTATTTTCATTCTCTTTTGAACTGTGATGAGTCCCAGATATAAATGTCATGATCCACGTAAGATTAGTCTATTAAGATTTTTTTGTCATAAATATTCAAGTACAATTATCAGCTTATAAATTTTTTTTGGTATAAACACCAACTTATTGCTTTTTCAGTTAGGATACCGACTTGTCGAGTCTTAGTACAGACACCCAAAATTGATTTAGGCCTTATGTTATTGGTTGAAGGAACACATAGTACGTACATGTAGATTAATCATTAGTAATATATATATATATATATATATATATATATATTAATTAAGTGAGCACATATATATATTAATTAATATATATATATATATATATTAATTAGTATATATATATACTATATATATATAGTATTGTTATTGGTTGAAGTGATAGCATTAAGTTTATTTTTGAATAAGTTGGTCAATTGGCCAATAGAGTGCTGACACGCATGCGAGTCTCTATATGTATCAGTATTCTATTGGTCAATTGACTAACTTACCTAAAAATGAACTTCATGCTAACCGAATCCTATTTATATATATAACCATGACCTAGCTCTATTGTAAGTTGCTCCTTTATATATGTAGCTTTTTAGAATGAAATTAGCTGAATCTTAGCAGCAGCCTGACCTCTTTTAAAGGCACAATCAAAGCTAGTGTGAAGTTAAGAGTCCAGTCTCTCTTCATTTTTCATGTCAGCTATTTTCCACAAGTTGGTTTAGTTAGCTAAATCATGTATGTCTACTTTATTAACAAATTATTGACATGTTTAATTAATATAAAGGAGGTTGTTAATTCTCTTGTATATACATTTATATTTTAAAAAAGTGTAGTTTCAAAAGCTAATTAATATTTGATGTGTTTAATTTCAAGGTTTGAAGGTGACTTTTCAAAAATGTCTTTTTTATGCAATTATTCACTTGTTTTATCTTTTATTTTTTGTTATGAGATTCTAAGCTTTCCACGTACCTGACTAGCTTTATGAAAAAGAAATTATTAAATTCACAGTATTTTTTATTATTTTTACAACAAAAATATCGTTGTAAATGTATAAAACTGTCGTTATAGGACACTTTTATTGTAAAAATAACATTTTCTATTGTGGATTTAACAATTTTATTATGAAAATCATTTAAGAACTAAAATTTATATGAAATTTCATTACTAAAATTTTTAATACTATCATTTAAGAACTAAAATTTATATGAAATTTCATTACTACATTTTTATGGAAAGTTAAAAACTGTTAATATAAGAAAGAATTTTTTTTTTAAAACAATGAAAGAAATTAGGGATGATATAAAATAAAAAATAAGTAATTTATTCTAAAAAAATAATTATAAACAGACAAATAAATTAGAACGAATTTTGTCTTCTTAAAAAGTCAATTAAAACACTATTTTTAATTGTCAACCTTCTATAATTTATTATATTTAGTTTTAATAAGTTAATTTAGTTATTGGTATCATATGATAAAAAATTGGTAGCCCATTATTCATAAAGATTAAACTGTAATGCACATTACCACTAAAAGTCAAAAATGGACTTTGGGAGTAACAATATTCAGCAGTCACGCGCCCCCATTCACTCGCAACTCACTGATCAGTGAGCAGATCCTTAAATTTTAACAGATATCTTTTTATTTAATTTTAGAATTAATTAGGATTACATTATCAAAATTTGAGTGGAAGGAATTGGGGACAGATTCGTCTGCGGATGAATCAATCCAAAAACTATATTTAATCAATAATAACACTTTCCCTAATTCTTAGAACAATTTTACGGTTTTAGATTAATTGAAGTGAGTGCGTTGTTGTTTCTCTTGGAATCAATTAACGGCTATGGCGAGGAGAGAAGGGGGAGAAGATGAAGTGAAGCAGCTAGACGGAGAGAGGATTCTTGCTCCGTCCCGAAGACCCTATGGTACTCTTCGCAAACCCATCAGAATTAGGGCTGGTTATGTTCCTCAAGATGAAGTCGCCATTTACCAATCCAAAGGCGCCCTTGTAACTAATCTGCAACTACTTCACTATACTTTTTATGATTATTATATACTTACGTAGCTATATATTTATGTAGAATGTATGAACTTGTAGTTCTCTTTTCATTTATTTATTTTGTGTGTGTGTAAGTAAGGCCGTAAGGGTGGTGGTGATTTGCTTTGTGCTATAATATTTCATGATAAGAGCAGTGGAAAAAGGAGATGGAGTCGCAGGAGGTGTTGCCGCCTGGTTATGATCCGGTTTTAGATGCAAAACCGAAGAACAAATCTGCTAAAAGAAATGAACGAAAGAAGGAGAAGCGTTTACTGGTAAAATTTCTCCCTAGCTATACATATTTGTAGTAATAATAGGGGAGAAGATAAATGTACTCCAGTTTTCACCAGTTGGGTGCCATTCTAAATACTGAAATGGAGCACAATTTGTTCTTGGATGGAGCTCAATTTTTCAAAGTGGAGTGCATTTATCAGTACCTATGACTATTCATAATGTTTGCTTGTTGAGTGTCATGTTTTTATATAACTAGCTCCACTATGTCTACTAGGCTTTGTTTGCATTATTACTTCAAGGACCATAGTCCCCTTGACACTACTTAAAGTACCTGTGTGACACTAGACACTTGGACAAGGGTAGGGGATATGTGTCCAACACTGCCCATGAGATATGCCATTTCTAATTATACATAACAATATCATGTTATGTTCCTTTTGTTGTATAACTGCTTCAAAATGGTAGAAATGAACATTTGAAGACTTTGCGATTCACTACACATTTTTGTGGAAAGCAGGGGAAAGCAGGGAGTAGTATTTATCTACTTTTTTAATTAGTTGATTAGGAACTTGTTACTTGGTCTTTATATAAGGCCAGGACTATTTGTTATTTTATTCAGATTAGTAATATTGAAATTAAATATGTTATGAATTTGAAATATATTTTGTCTGCAAACGAGAGGAAATTCTGCAGAGTGACCTCAAAACATTCTGCGGATGGCCTATTCTCAGTGGACGCATAAATTTATCATATCCAATTTATTGTTTCTGTTATTTTACATCTTTTCAATTTTTTGTCCTACATCGCTCACTCACTCAATGCCGTAAGGAAGTCTCGAGAACCTGGTAAGTCAACCAAACCTCCCAGCAACAACCTGTCTCTGCAAAATCATCCTCAGCCACAAACCTCTTCAAGAATTTGTTGAAAGGTAGAAGGTTGACTTCAAGTTCAGAACCGTGCATTGGCCTACAGTCCTCCTTCCACCCCACCAAGTGATTCTTAAACTACTCGACTATTTCCACAGAAAAGTATAGATGATATATCACATGGGAATTATAGGTGCACTTGTTTTACTCTGAAAGAATTACCCTACTGGGTACCTCTTTCATCTTGGCTATATAAGAGTATAGAAGGTCTGCAAATAAGTCTCGCCACCACAAATTTTAAGGGTCTTGTAGCTATGAACTTTGAAGATTCTTCATGATTAAACCATAGTTTTCATATGTCATAACTGCTTTGTTTTGTGTGACAACCAAAATGGTTATGAAGTTTTTCATTACGTATTCATTCTTGAGGATAAATCTTTACTTTTGTCCCTTTTTTTTTTATTTTTTAATTCGCATTTTGATTGTAGTTCTTGTATTTTGGGCCTGGTAGTGCACTTTACGTGTTACCTCTTGCAGGCTTCCCTTGATAAGGGCAAGACTTTGGACAAAGATGAAATTTCATCTGCTGAAAATTTAAATCAAGCAGTTCCTATCGAAGCAGTTGCCTCCCAGTTGAATGAGTTTACCATTTCTGCAAAGTCTTCCACAGTTAGCGCCCCCTCAAATTCAACAGAGTATTTGAATTCACAGGATCCTGTTCCTGATATTGACAAAAAAATTCGAGCATTGAAAAAGAAGGTAGATATCTTACAGCCTGTAGCACCCAATTGTAATGTGCACTTTATTGAAATACTAGCTGGGTCCCGTGCCTCCGGCACTGTATGGACAATATGATTTATCTTAAACTTTGAACGACCAAAATAATTTATTTAGTGAGCGGGAAATTTAAAGTCATTTGTATTTTATTAAATTATTATTAGATTATTAGATAGATAGATGTATTTTATTAGATAGATGTATGAACGGTGGGATTTATCCCAAACTTTTGACGGCCCAGATGATTTATTGAGTGAGCGGGAAATTTAAAATCATTTGTATTTTATTAGATAGATTCACAACTTTCTCCTTTTCATGTGCTACTGTCTGGAACACTTCTTCTACCCTTGTCTTGTTGTCTAGGTATCCATAGCTTATAGTACTGTATTCTTTAATTTTTGTCAGACCCCCAAATGGGAACATAATGTATAATCATGTAATAGTTGGGATTTCAAATCAAAAGAGTGAAATGTATCTGGTCTGTTGACGTGCTTAGAGATTATTACTGTTAACATATCATGAAATGCTTTTGTAAAATTTGTGCATTTTCAATGTCCTGATACAACTTTTGTACATGCATCTAAGAAAATGAAGGGAAAAAATGAATGTAAAAACTAAAAATTTAATTTAATGAATAAGTTAGCATCATCTATGATACTGTAGTCTTCAAATGTTCACATATAAATAATTTTGTTTCCATTCGGGCTCATCATGGTTATTGGATATCATGCTAACCACCGAAGATTTTTCAATGTCTTAATTATTGTAGATGGATATCATTGTTGTGCAATTATTTGTGTGAAATCTGTGGAATTGTGCTATTAAACTTCATACATCAGTTGCTGAAGTGCTAGTGTGTCCAAATATGATGTTGCTTAGGACCATCAAATTTGAGGAGCACTTTGCATAGCAATCTGTGAATATAGTACATGATATGAACTTAAGTTTAGAAAAAGAGGAGTTTTGGAATTGGAAATTGCTATTTCCACACAAAAAATTATGCTAGTTCCAGAAGGTCCTCTCACATGAATAATAAATGGGCCTTGAGGAACCAGCAAAATAATTTGTGGAAATACTACTCCCCTATTTTATTTTTCTTCAAAACTGTTTCATTTGGTAAGTTATGATTGGCTTACACATTGTTGGTGGTGTTATGTTTACCGGTTTTGGACTATTTACTAGTCCTTAGATAATGCTAGTAGTTTGTATGGCAAACTATCGAAATATTTTCATCACTCCAGCAATTTTACAAGTTTTGTTACGGCTACACAATTTCAACCTTACGAGTACAACTTAATTTGAATTAGTTAGAATGCAGTATAATTGTAAACCCTTATAGTCCTTTTTTCATGGATTTTGATCTAGAGCTCATAATATAGTTGTTAAATTGGTGTACTTGTTTTTTCTTGATCATGAAAAAAGCATCGTAGTGTTGTACTTAATTGATATAATTTTTTTTGTTACAGATTCGTCTGACAGAAGCTCAACAGCAGAAAACTGTGCAAGAAGAATTGAAACCAGAACAGTTGAACAAAGCTGACTAAATTAGAAGGTTGGCGCAACGAATTAAAGCTTTTGGAGGACAAAAGGCTGAACTGGCAGCGTTATGAATTTAGTAGGTTGTGTGATACGGTGGAACTGACTAGGCATATTCATGGTTGCTTGATGGAGATGTAAACCCTGCATATTGATTCTCAGATACTGGGGAGAAAGCGGAAGGGAAAACCAAAGGCTATTTCCCTAAAGCCAAGGCAAAGAAAGACAATGAAGGATGATTTTACTTCTTTCCCATTGTTTTACAAGGAAAAGAAATAAAATTATTTGCTGCAAGTATGTGCAGGTATATATATTCACTAGATTAATTATAGCATGAGCATCACATACAAAGAATGCATTGAAATTCAGATATGGCACACTTAGAAGGGGGTTGAATAAGTGTGGAAGCAAACTATGACCAATTTTAAAACTTTAAATTCAAACTATTGAATACAGTCTACTGAATCAAAGAATGCAACTTGCTTAATGAATGCAGTCTACCGAATTGAATTTTTGTTTAAGAAAATATCTTGGTGAATTTATAATTCAGATAAAATACTTGATGTAAATATACTATCTCAAGATGAAGCAAAAGTTTATATTTTAAATATTAAGAAAACTAATTATCTTGAGAAATATTAGAGAAAATCAAGCAATAAAATAACACCAAGATTTTTTACGTGGTTCAGCTATTACCCTCTATAATAATAGCCTAGTCCACGTCCAATACCAACTAGTATTGGAGACTCACTTTTATTCCTTTAAAAATGACCCTTGTTACAAAACAGATTCAATCAAATTGAATTACAATAATTCACTTGAGCACACTTGTTCCTTGTGCACCAATGCACCCCTTAAGCTCCTAAGCTTCCTTGATCCTATTTGTAAACAAACCTTAATCCACCCGGATTAAAAAAAAACCTTTAGACAACACTTAGTCTAAAAATATAAGATTACAATTTATAGAGGTCTAATGATCAAAGCAAATAAATAATTTAACAATACAAGGCTCAACTAATGTATGCAATGATCAAATAGTAATAGAAAGATATTACCGATTTTTAGCCCACAGTAATATGCTGAAAATAATCAGAATTATCACAGCAGCTGGAATTTTTGCACAGAAGATAAAATTGCTTTTCAAGTATATGAGTGCAATAATTGATTCAAGTGTTGTAAATTATCACTGACATCAATTTCTTTTATAGCCCAATATAATTACCTTGCTTCATAAAAGTTTACGTTGTAAAATGCAACGTTCCAAAAGATATTCCGTTGAAAACAATCCAATAATCTTCGGGAAAAAAATGTGTTGTACTTTATCCAATACTTTAGAAAGAGACCTAGTCAAACACTATAACAATTATGATTTCACAAAGTCAGCCGCCACTATAGCAACTAAAGCAATGAATTAAAAGATAGGAGAGAGATATGAATAGACTATATAAGATAATGATTATCCTTCATTTCCAAGATATACATGTAACTCAACTTTTGAGATAATTCATATCTTTACCAACATACTCCAACAACTTTTAATTTTTCAACACATAAATTCTTTTACACACGTAATACTCAATTAATTCGGTCAATATTTTTTACGCATGCATGCTGAAAAAAAATCAGTTCTCTTAATAGTTAGCAAAAATATATTTTAGTCATGCACAAAATATTGAATCATTTTAATGCACACATATAAAATGTCTTAGAACCTTGTATCGAAAAATTTGAATATTTGTAATGATCTTACATATTTTTCTTAGGACTCAAATCTTCAAAGTCTTTCATCAATGATCTTTCATCTACTTCCTGAAATTTCACAATAAACAAATTAATCTAGTATTAAGTCATCATCAAAACAAAAAAATTAGAATATTAACAAACCAACATGCATGGTTTAGAAAGAAAGGGGAGGGGAAATTTCTTTTAAAAGGACATGATCGTACGTAAAACACTACTTACCAAGTCCAAATACAAAATTCAGTAAGAAAATGCATGGGAAACTATCAGTAATTTCACGATAAAGTTCAGAATAAACCAGGAGGATACGATCGAGCAGACACCACAAAAGTCGGATCCATGATTACTGACAAGCCATATATGTATGTGGATTAAATTGCACAGAAACAGAGGAAGGAGGGAGGGACACACACCTTTGTTTAACCGAACGTGACTCATTGATATGGCCTACATAACATTCTCTGCGCGTGGGTCATACCAATATGCATGTGTCGCATTGATATAACCTGCTCTGCGCATGGGCCATACCAATATGCATGTGATTCTGGGCGTGGGTCATTAATATGCATGTGATGTGAGCAGTTTTATGTGATAATAAAATTATTTGACAAAAAAAATGATAATTAAAAAAACCTTTCCAAATAGATGTTTTCTCTCTCCTAGGGTTTTATTAAACCCATACTTTTGTTTGTTGACGCTTTTGGCGGGCCTTTGTCTAAGTGTGTATTGCCAAAACTTACGGGCTGGCCATTTGTCTAGTTTGTGTTTTGCCACACTTATAACTCAACTTTTTTGTACCCACACTTATTCATCTTTATTAAATACTTTATCTGTTCCAAAATATATAATTAATTAATGTTATTTTTATCATTAGATTAAAATATTTTGAAATTTAAAATTGATATTAATTTATTTAATTTTAGATAATAAAATTATCTAAATAATATTATTCATCACAAAATTTATCGTTAATTTAGGGCTTATTTATGTCGATGATGGCGATCTTCGGGTTGTTAATCTTAGAATCCAACCTATAGAAGGAGAAAATCATTAAAATGTCATCCTTCTTTGTTTTTGTTACCAAGACTGGCATAATTATTTATGACATTATATATATATGGAGACCTATTTATAAACTGCTCAACAAATTAATTCAAATATATTATTATCCTTCTCTCATATTTTATCTCTCAAGTAAAAATAAAAAATAGAAAAAAATTAATTGCTTAGCGATAAATTAATGGGTCACATTGAAGGATAAGTATAGAAATATAATTATATTTTATTATTTAATGATACTGGGCCCAACTCAGAATAAAAATAAAAATGGTTAATTAAGTGTAACGTTGAGTAGGATTTTTTATTTTTTATTTTTGGTATTTATTGATAGGATGGATCAATTAGTAGAATTTTAAATCCAGACAATGCTCAAATTTGATACTCAAGCAGGCAGGCAGGCAGGCATTCATCAAGAAGCAGAAGCAGAAGCAGAAGCAGAAGCAGAGGTACACATACTCTTATCTACTTTCTGCTTATATATAATCTCCTATTTGTTTTGTAACTAATTGAATCATTAACTATTTATTCAACTAATTTAGAATTTAAATATCAACTTAACTTTCCCCATTTATTTATTCACTATTTCATAATCTGCATTGATTGAATTCTTGTTTATTATTATTTTTGAATTAAAGTTAATTGTATCAAATTGTCTTAAATTGAACAAAATGTTTTAAACATTTGGTCAAGTATTTTGGAATCATCCAATGTAGTAAGAGATGGGAGGGGGGAGAGAGGAGTATACATATATTTTTCTGTTTTTTCTTATAAAGGGGTGAATACTTATATTTTTCTGTTTTTTCTTATAAATATCACTCTTCTGAGAATTCATGAAATTTAGTTTTGTTAAAATTTATTTATCAATTATTTAATTACAAAGATTTGATATTGATAATATCTTAGCAATGCTTAACACGTAGGGGCTGTTTGTTTAGAACTTAATGAGTCTGAATGGCTGAATCGGTAAGTGGCTGAATCATTAAGTGCGTTTGTTTTGAAAAAAAATCGTCTGAATGGCTGAATCGGTCAGATGCGTTAGCTGAATGGTTAAGGCCGAATTTTTGGTCTGAATGGCTGAATGGTTGGCTGAATGAAGTAAAAAAAATTAAAAATAATAATAAAAATAATAAAAAAATATTAACTATTATGTTATGTAATATTAAATAAATTTACAACAACTTTGAATTTTTTCAGAGGGGTAAAATATTAAAAATATGTCATACAGATCTTTAAGCTATGTCAGTTATCTAACAGTTTTTTTCATTCAGATTCAGCTCATTCAGATTCAGATTTAGATTCAGCTCATTCAGATTCAGATTCATTCAATTTTTATCAAACACCCCCGTAGACTAGTATGTATAATTTATATATATATATAGTCCATTTACGATTTGGTACGTCACTATAGAACAAATAAATAATTTATATGTTATAACGACAGTTCAATGCGTCGCTAAAAGTTAAGACGACTACTCTCTGATATATGCGACGGACCGAATCGTTGCTCGACCCGTCGT
Source organism: Panax japonicus (assembly GCA_020205505.1). Lineage (NCBI taxonomy): Eukaryota > Viridiplantae > Streptophyta > Magnoliopsida > Apiales > Araliaceae > Panax > Panax japonicus. The sequence continues at coordinate 53,069,625 of CM035106.1, forward strand.
CCGTTGCTAAAAGTTGTAAGCAAAGTATGTTAAATAAAAGAGTATGCAATTGATCCATCCCTTGTAAACAGGAAATAGGATCTCCAACATCAAGGAAAAGACAAAAAACAAGAAATCTTGTTCAATAGTTCACATGCTTTGGAGCTAACTTTTGAAATAACATTTAATATTTACAATTACTCGTACAAATAATCCCAAATGAATAATTCATGATAATAAGGAAAATCCTACACTAGCTATAACAAGTACATCTTACAACAAATTTTACAGCCATTAAACCAAGTTCAATGAAGAAAAGATGGTGCCTAGCTCATCAAGTCGATCCTGCTGCTCCAGACACATGCTCCATGTTTTCATCAAGACGAAATTCCTTTCTTTTGGATAGAAAAGAAAATTTTATTAGAAAAGAAAGAGATTAAGAAAAATCATAAGCGGAGAATGATCCTCAAAAACTAGCAGGCAAAAAAAAAGAAGATTTAATTAGAAAGGAAGAGATTAAAAAAATGATGAGTGGAGGATGAGAAATCCTCAAAAACTAGAGCAGGAAAAAAGAAAAAATATATATATAAGAAAGATAAAGCTTAAAAGAGGGCTTCCCTCCAGTCTCTCATAGCAAAGCAACCACACTGCCCATCCAAATCAATTCTTTCGCCATATGAAACTTCATGCAAGTAGTACTAACAACATTTCAAAATTAATGTCAATCTAATTTCACAAAGAGCTTTACAAATATAATCATGTAATGAGGAACGAAATAAACTTTATGAATGAATTTATGAGATTCTAGTATAAGAGAACTAACCATGTATCCAGTAATGCAGCTAAAACTTACAAGGTGGGTAGTGCAAGAAGAGAGAAAAACATCACACCATGAGTGAAAATAATTCAATCCTCTTGTATGAGCTTGCTTCTCCAATAAAGCAATTTCACAGATAATCTGTGAGATGCATTAAAAAGGGCATTCCATCGGGTTTTTTAGTCAATCCTAGGAGGAAACTCGGTGGGGGGGGGGGGAGGAGGGGAACTAGGACTCGAACATGCATGATCATGCACAATACAGTAAAGAGGAGGCCTTACCACTAGACAGTATTTACATTTAGATAGGCATTGTAAAAAATTGGACCTTATTCCCACACAACTCCATACCTTGGGCGACTAGTGTAATGAGATAGCGAGGTGAGAACTGAGAATTTAAGGTTTCAATTATATATGCACTAAACAAAAGATATATTTACCGTTATATTTCATATATGCATCTTCGTCAAGACCAAGCATATTCTTGCAGCCTTTGCCATCTGCCACATGAATAATGTAAGAAATAGTTATTTTCACTTAAAACTAATTCGTGTAAGTGTACATTTCTCCACAATACCTGCGTTTGTTGAAGGCTGAAAAATGCTTTATGACCATATCCTGACTTAGTGTGGACAGGTTAGGAAAGGTTGACAGCGGCCTCTTCACAAATGGATGGTCCAACTGTATAGCAGCTGTGGGCTTAACTTCTAATAATTTGAGGATTAAATCTTGGGCATCTTATGAACAATAGAAGAGGATCACGCCTGCCAATCCTAAACAGCTTGCAACTACCATGGCAAAGGAGGATAAGTCTCATCCAATTTCAAATGTAAGTGAACGGAATATTATTTGACATTGACCATTGAGACGGCATTTCATCTCATGAAACTAGTGTATTTTGAGAAAAGACCTAGTACATGTACATTTAATAACTTCAATAGGATATCAGGAAAAAAGATAAAATGGAATAATATTATCAGCTTTGTGGATGAATTTACTTTGATATTGCTTTGTAAAATATTAGGTAAAGAACAATTGTAGTTACGCCAGGTATACAAACAGGCAGAAGACACCAAAGAAAATATCTGCATCAAGAGAACTGTAAACGAGCCAAGTCAACTTGGGCTTTGGCTTGCCAGACTCAGGTTCAAGCTTGAGCAAAATTTAAACTAGCTGAGTCGAATTGAGCTTGGACTTCCGTATACGAACTTGGCACGTTTTCTAAACAAGGTGCTTGTGAATATTATTCGCGTTCAAGCGAGTTGGACTGAACTTGAGCCCAGTTGACTTTTGATTGTTCTTGTTTACAATTTTCTCTAAATTTCTCCAATTAATTAATAAAAATGTCTAATAAAATTATATTACAAAAATATAAACTAGAAAAATTAGTTATCATACACAATGATCAAGTGCATGAGGGTCGACTAGTTAATTAATAATGCTATAACTAACTATTTAATTAATTTGAAGTATAAATGAGCCAAGCTTAAGCAAGACGGTCTCGAGACGGACATACATTTCGAGCTCGACTCGTAAATTTAAAAGGATAAAAGGGTATGTTCGACCTTGCTTCGCTAGGCAAACTCGAATTAAGTTGAACTTAAATGAGTTGGGCCGATATCATGTTTCACTTACTCTATGCACCAACAACAAAAGGCAACAATAAAACTAAGCTTTCCTTGAAGTCAACTCAACAATACCTTTTATCTCAAATTAGTTGAGGTGGTCTTAAATTAAATATCGTGTGCAGGCAAAAAAGTAGAAGATAAGAAGAAAACTAGAAAGATAAAATAATATAAAGTAAATTATAAATAAATAATTCAAAATAAAAGAAAAATCATATATCTATATAAAGAAAAGCTAAAAGCACCCAAAGTATAATCACACCATAATCCAAGGCTAAACTTCTCCAACAATCAATTGATGATTGATGTTATAAGATACTTCTCTGACATATGATTATCACAGAACTAATACAGTCAGAATCAAAATTGTACATCTTAAAAAGAACACAGGCAAACCTCTGGAGCCATCAAGAATGCAATCCCTTTGCACAAGTGAGTTTACAACATCCAATGTGGTTGCCTGGGAGATAGATGACATGCACTTCAGCATCTGAAACTAATAACATATCTAGAAGAGTAATGCTAGGTGTATCAAATTGTCTCAAAAATTCTCAAATGATTTTCATTGAATATTTTAATCTTAGTTACTTACGTAGCCAATCACGAAGTGTTGTAGCCAACCAATTTGTAATGCCACATCATTTGAGACCACATTCGAGATGATATTTGAGACCCTGGAAATACCCCATCTTGAAAGAGCTTTTGTTCTGCAAAAGTAAAGTTTGCCCCCCCAAATCCACAAGTTTCACAGATCCACTTGGGTCCACCAATACTTGGCACGTTTGATATCCCTGGAACAGGACAAAAAATTAGATTAGGCTCAGAACCATGAAGAATCTACAAGCACACAACAAGATCAGTTTCTAAGGTATTATGTCAAGGAACAAAATTTAGTTTCAAAATAGCAAATATTTTTCCATTTTAGTAGTCATCAAAATTCAAAACAGACAAAAGTATTCCTAACAAATCAACTAGAAGATGACAGAAACCAACTAAAGCTGATTGAGGCAACAACTAAAAGTAGACTTTGTTTTTTGTTTTTTACTGATGACCAAAACCTCGCCTCAACACATGGCAGATTATTGATTCCCTCTCCTTGATCCCTCACATAAGAGCTGAAACATTGGTTCTTCCTTTTGCAATTTTCCTCATGATAGAAAGACTTTGATCCTTTTCATACATATAACCCTCAACAAATAGTAATTTCCAATTCTCTCACCTTCAAGCAGAAATTTGATCGTTGTTATACATATAAATCTCAACAGTCTCTCCTTGTCACCCCTTCCCTTTCTTATATCCCTCCCCTCTGTTTACGTTGTTGGACACGGACACGGACACAAAACCAAAGGCCATCCTCGACCTTAGAAGCGCAATACCAATAAAGGAAACTAATTTCAGATTGCCTGGAATTCACAAGGCAACATCCAAAAAGACACCAAGTATGAATCTCTAATGGAAAAACAAAGAAACAGAGAAGACAAAAAAAGCAGTGACCCAAATAGCAAACAATACTATATTAGTAACTTCCACAACAGAAATGTGGTATCAAGTCAACCACAAGAAGAGCACTTACCATTTTTCGTAACAAGTTCTTCATACGCGATAGTGCAGAATATTTTTGAACATGGTAGCCAATTACATACTCATTTTAAAGTTATCTAGGAGATTAAATAAAAACTAAGTAAGAAGAGAGAAAACATAAGGCAGAGATGATAACAGACAGTCTTAACTTGGTTAGACGAAACTGAGACTAATAAAAATGTAAAAGTATGAGAAAATTTATGATTATAATTAAGATAAAGACAAACGTTGTAGATAAGCCAAAATTCAATTATAAAGATAAAAAGCATTATTTTTAAACTACTTTTATTATTTGGCAAATGACAATAACTCCAATTTAAAATTAAAAAGCTAGTAAACTAGAGAGTAACTTGCATCTAAAAATAATTCTTTTATAAAAAAAATCCAAAGTCATTACTGATTCACCAAGCCTACTGCAGAACCTTGAGTAGTTCTATAACAGATAAATCAATTGCAATACCTAATGAGAGTCTAAAGTTAGAAATCTGAGAAATGCATTATGGAACAGGTTACGGGAATTGATAAACATTGACTAAAAGAAGTGACTAAGTAATTAAAGCTAAAATTGGAAAATCCATAATTTGTTAATTGCCTGCTGGCTGCCGCTCATATAATTAGTAAATCACGCCTCTCCAAACATAGAAAGTTGACTCTCTAATAGTTAATATTCTGAAAGTTCATAATATTAACCATTAATAATTTTCTGAAAAACTCATTCCACTTGCTACAATTAATAAAATTTAACAATCCCTCCGTCCTACAAAAGATGTCTAAAGAACACTTCGCACAATTTATGAAAAAAAACTAGAGTAGAGGACAAAGGTTAAAATAAGTCCTAATTCTATAAATATTGGACCCCACGTAGGTATACTAATGATTTTTTCTTTCATAAAACTAGCGGACCCCACTTAAGCACACTTTTGTGGGTAAACTACTCTTTTACATTAAAAAAATTGTATTTAATTGTGTACTTATGTGTGGGGCGAAAGGGAATAATTAATATAATTAATTGTCTTTGAGAAAGTCATTTTGTATCATTAATTGTTACCATGGAAATATACATGTACTTTTCATAAATACTAAACACGGTTATATTTGGTGTGTTTCTCTAATACCTAAAAGTCACCACTTTTATCATATTACTCCATCCCTTTTATGTTGAGTTTGGTTCATAATTTACATGGATGGTAAGGAATAATTTAGAGAAAAAAAGTTATGTCAAAAAATAATACCTCTACATGTGTCAAGTTTTTCCTTTTATTTGCACTATATAAAATACTCTATCCTACGGAATGAAGGAAAGGCTATTGCATTTTGCAGACGGTAATACTCAAACTCAACTCAACCACTTTTTTTTATCCCAAACTAGCTAGGGCAGGCTGAGAATGAATCTCATATGTAAAAATAAAAGAAAAAGTAAAAAGACAAGAGAGTAAACTAAATTAATTGATTAAGAAAAAATAAAATGTATAATTATATAACAAAATAAATGATTGAAAAATACACACATGCATGTATATAAAGCTAAAATAAAAAGAAAAAAAGGAAAAAGAGAGGCATAAAAAACATAACAAAAAGGTAAGACACCCTACTCGGTATCCCCAAGTATTTTTTAACCTAACCCTTATATCTTTCTCCTATTACAAGAATTTAGTTCTCGTTAGCACATCTATAAGTCAACTTTCCAATATTCAACCATCTTCTCCTTAATTGTCGCCACTTTAACCTTCTCAGAAACATCCTCATTGCTAGTCCTATCTGACCCTTATTAACCACAAATCCACCAAAAAACTCTCGTTTCAACAACTCTCATCTTATGCACATGTTGCTTTTTGATTACCCAACATTCAACTTAATATAGAATTTCTGGCCTCACTAACTAGACTACAGTTATCGGTCTAATAACAAATTGTTGTTTGAATGCTTTACAATTTGTCTCAAAATTAGGATTCTCAAGACAAAACTCAAATTTAAACAGACGGTGTAATATAACTTTTGTCAAAAAGTTAAGATTTTAAATTTTAAAAAATGTAAACTCTTTTTTTATGAACAAGTAGGTATGTATCAAATAATTTTATTTTATCTTAGATATGGATAAACTTAATAATTAATGCTATGTTTATTGCAGAAATCAAGGTAGGAATGGAATCATGGAATGAAAAAAATTGTGTTTGATTATTCTATTAGATTGGAATGAACCATTCTCATTTATACCAAATTTGTGAATTTTATTTCTTGGGGGAGGCTATAAGGGGTTAACTCTATAACAAGAGTAGATTTTAGCTTTCGTAAGACGTTGAATTGTATCGGTGAACAATTTTAGATTAGAGATTAACGCATATATCCCAAGGAATACTGATTCAAAAGGCAAGAAAAAAAAAGATAATTACTTTTAATACTAACGAGCCTTAGAAGCCTAAATAAATTTATAACAAGGAATAAATTGTCATACTAAAAGACAACTAACAACTATTGTAATGAGACACATGCTCATTTATTTCATCATTCCCGTTGCTTCAGACTTGTGGAGCTCTCCTTTTGGAGTGTTAGGAGAGAAGAGTGGGTGCCCCTGCTTCAGTGGAAGACATGTTTTTTTAGACAAAAAAAATTGAGACACTAATATTGTCCTTTGTGAATAAATTGGACGGTTACACTTTTTTTTAGTGCTCTTTTGGTCTTATTTTCACGAGCTAAGTTAGATTGAACTTTTTATCCCCCATTTATTATGTCTTTTCTACTAAAGAAATTATTCGTTTTAAAATAGAAGGAAATAGTTTTGAGACTAATATAACTTTTAGTCAATTTTAGAAACGGGACACTCAATGTAGAACCGATGAAAATGGAAAATGGGACTGCCATTTGGAGTAGAGGAAGTATTATGCATTTAATTTTTGAATAGCCTCTGAGCTATATAAGTAATATGAATGGGGGAGTGACAGAAAACAAGCTTCTAACCAAACAAAAGGGGATCTGTAAAGCTGCGGCATTATCATAACAAGTAAGCATCATCTATAAATTTGAATCGCTACAAAACCTAGCCTGTTAAGCTCAAACCTAGTTTGAGCTCAACTAACCAAGAATGGAGTTAGGTTTTTTGGCTGGATTTTGGTTACTCGAACAGAGATGCAGCAGTTACTTTGAGGAGGGATTTGGCTGAGTTTGGGATGTTCTTTTTTGCTGAAACAAACCCTGAGGTGCTCATTATTGTCCCAAAAACCCCCATAAGAGTTTAAGGAGATGATGAACGGAAGTGGGTTGAAGCTGATGATGAAAAGTAGCTTCAACGGAATTCATAAAATTATAGGGTTCTGGATGTTAAAGAAGAGAGATTGGCAGAACTAAGTAGACAAAATGTCCAAGAAAGTGAGCTCGGGTTCCAATTGACAATTGTTAAGCTCAACTAACCAACAATGGAGATGGTGTTTTTAGAGAAATGGGGTATTAGGAAGAACTTGGAGAAGAATATAGATATAGAGAGAAAAAGATAGAGGAAGGGATAAGACAATGGTCTAAACAATTTCAGTCCATAATATTCATCAACAATTCTTCAAACATCAAATACATGCTTATATTCATACTACTACCTACACTAGCTACCAAACTTGGACCAAGAAACAATTAAAGCCAGATCCTGATTCCAAGCGGTCCAAAATGGGTAATTCCACTAATTCCATTCCACCGGAGGGTTTCCAAGCTATGGCATAACATAGCCCATCTTAAAGTTTGGGATAATATGTTTAGAGTCGATAGCCAAAAGAAGAGGTAGATTACAGAAAGATGTGATCTATTATTCAACATAGCCAAATCCCTGACACCATGCTGAGGCCTTGCCTAATGTGAATCATAACCAGCATTGATGCTAACATCTGCTACTAAATACTGCCTGATGTATAACATAGCAGTTCAGTTCAAAACAGTTAAACAAAAAAACAAACTCACCTGATACACAGGTGGATGAAAACAAAAAGTATATGAAAAAAGTTCTTATAGTTCAGCTCCTAAAAAACTATTATCCAACAGAGACAAAGCCCTGACACTTTCAGACCAGTATGCCCAAGCCTAGCCTAATGTGGGCAGCTCAAACAGCATGGTGCAAACATCTGTAAATAAATACAGAATGATGTATAACATAGCAGTTTGGTTCAAAAAAGTTCAATTGTAGAAACAAACTCACCTGATACACAGGTGGCTGAACACAAAAGCTAAAAGAAAAGAGTCAAGATCTGATTGCTTATAGTTCAACTCCTATAGAGCACTTTTTAGGTTGGTAGACTTAGCAAATGGAACTTTTAGTCGAAAAATCTTTGGGTAGATCATCCTCAAGAAGGTTGTCTAGATAGATATTATCTGCCATTTGCCAGATATGAAGCATGTTATCGTCAGCTACACTAGCCACCACCCAATCCTCACATGGGTTCCATGAGAAATCCGAAATTTTGTTTGTATGGCCACCATGTATGAAAAGCAACTCTGGAGGTCCTTCTTCAGCATCCTCTGGTGTTTGCACTTCACCAATCCTGTTTAAAATGAAACAAACAAAAAATAACATTATATATGATATGCTGTTCGCATATCGTTGGCCTATTGAACAGAACAAAGCCCGTGCATCAAACAGAAGAATTATCATAATTATCAGCATTATTTATATCCAAGAGAGACTAACCTGGATGCAATACCATTTATGTTCCAGAATTGAAATCACATAACAAATAAACAATATCATTGACTGGAGATTAAACTTCCACCAAATTCAGAATTACTCAATTCTCCACAAATTGTATCAAAAAAACAATTTACGTATAGCAGCAACACCTAGCTCATTACTATCATTTGGTAAGTAGGCTTATATTTTTAACTCTAAGCACACTCATGGCTTTCAAAAAGCGCATATACATCAACATCACCTCCATATTCTAGGTTCGATACCTAACCATAATGTGCTAGGCACGAGTAAAAGAATTTCAAAAAAGATCAAGGCTTCATGCAAGCATAAAGACCCATACCTAAAGATAGAATAATTGTAATGCCATTTGAATGCAGTTATCTAAATAGAACCCACAGCTCTCAAAAGATAAAGGCTTATGTATGTTTGTTTATATATACTCGGTATATCTTTTACCAAGAGCAGAATATCCACAATAGAAAACAAAAGGGGTATATAAGGGGAACTTGAGTTGAGTAAAAGAGAGGGGAGAGAATAAAAGGAATAGACCAACAAATCAAGCTTCATGTATGTTTGATAATATATGAGAAGTTTCAACAGATCATATCAGCTCCTCCATCAACTTAGAAGAACAGTGAAAGAAACTAAACACACTAGGCCTCTTTCATGTTGCTTTAATTAGAGGTTAAAAACTGCCACCCAAATATTTAGCAATGTGTCTGTGCTCATAATCAATCAGCAGAAACTTACTACCAGCCCAACCTGAAGATATATTAACCCTAAAAACAACAATACTAAAACGGTTTCCAGTTACTGCAAAGTTTCAACCATGACTGAGATAAGTATCGAAGCTGCACCTCATGCAGACTACATGTACAGTCACTCAAATTGTAACATTTCAACTGCAACTACATATAGTTTCAGTTATATATAGAACAGTTGTAAAAATTATCAGACAACAATCTTGAGAGGAATAAACAAGCATAAGCTTTCACAAGAATGGGGTGAATAGACAGAATTGATGAAAATATATTTCAAGGTATAATTCATTTTAAAGTAAATATGTTTTAGATTCGTCAATGTGTGTGTGTGGATGGGGGAGAGAGAGAGAAGAGGGTTTCAAGACATAATTCATTCTTAGAATATACGTTGTCCCACCAACACAGCATTCAACATTTCTAAAATAGATTCCATTCAAACTAGTCAAATATGAATATAACCAGTTTTCTTGAAGCCAATCAACACTAACACAAAAGACAAAACACGTGTATATAGATGGATAGGAAGAAAAATGCTGAAAGAGAGAATGAAGTTCAGACAACAACATTTCTTAAAATTATTCCAGCCAGACTTAGTTAAGTATGATAATAGACTTGGTTACCATGCAGCTGCTGCATCAGCAATATCAACAGATAACTTAAAGCTTATAGTTATGGTGCAAGAACAAAAGGTAGATAAAGCCAGCATTTCGATAAAACTAAACATATCCATATGCATCTCAACAAGAAAAACTAAAGAAAAGCTCACATAAAATACCTGCTAATATCCCACACCAGTAGTCTCCTATCATGACTACACGAAGCTAATATTGACTCATGCTCTGGACTCCACCCAACTTGATAAATCTCCTCTCTGTTGTCATCACAACAAAAATTAAGTTAAAAAAATATATGTAATACTCCAACCATCCCATAAAAGATGTCTACATTTTCACACAAATTAAGAAAAACAAAAGTAGAGAGAGAATAAAATGTTCCCATTTTACCCAAAATGGACCCCGCATAAGTACATTAAAGATTCTTTTTTTCCTAATAGTAGTGGACCCTACTTAAGAGCTTTTTGAGGATAAAATTGACTGTATATAACATTTTGCATTTGATTTGTATACTTTAGACATTTTTTATGAGAAAATTGTTTTTGTATTTCAGCCAACTTCTTTGGGACGAAGTAGTAATGCATTTACATTTTTCAAGTAGTATATACATACATATATGATTATTGATGCAGGAGTCAGGACAATATTATGGGGCAAAGAATTAACAACAAATAATGGAAAGAAAAGGAAATATTAACTAGGGATTTAAATTCAATGCCTAAATAACTAGGATCTCAGTAGTATTTTTAACTCCCCGTCTAAACACTAGAAAGGAAAAAGTACTTCCACATAATCGTTACAATAATAATCCATCTCATAGCAATAATCTGTAGAATAATAATCTTGGGATTACTATGCATATTTAAAGGGATATAATAAAACCCTAATCTTGACTTAAAAGACTAAACTACCCTAATGAACCAAATAAAATAACAAAAACCTGAACAAAATACATAAGCTGCCATAAATCCTCAAGTATTGAAAGAAATACTACTTGCATCAATTGCTACCTAATTAAAAAACAATAAATAATAAAATAAAAGACAACTCCATTCCTCGTCAATTATATTCTTGCGGAATAGTTTCAAAGATATATCACAGAAAGGAAGCTCTTACAAATGAAAGGGAGAATCTTACATGTGAGATTTAAAGGTATGTACAGCAGTGGAGAGCCTGCGAAGATCAAATAACTTAACAGTCTGATCACTGGACCCCGTCAATACAACCCATTCATTGAAATGATTGAAAGATAAGCAGTTAACCTACAACAGAAACATTTTAAAGAAAAGAAAATTATCATATTCAAACAAAAGTATCATCACAAATTTAAAGAATGTATCACCACAAAATTCATTAGGCCAGTGAAGAATCAAATGAGAATGAGGGCTTAACAGTTATTTGAGTCAGCAAAGAAATGGAACTTCCACAAAATCAATAACATATTCCAGGTATATTAAGTAAAGATTGAAGCTTTATAAACAAAGAAGTAAAATTGCAATGCAATAACTTACTTCTGAAAATGTTTCCCACACTTGCCACACAAGTTTACTTGTTAAAATTTTTGAATAATGCTATTCAAATTTCAGAATATTACTATCTTCTCTTGAATCTAATTTTCCAAGTTGAGTGTTGACTGAAAAATATTTTGGAACTAAAGAAATCAAGAATGCTGGTCAGATATGAATGCTTCTAGTACAAATGAGTAAATACTAATTATTTTTATATTTAACATAATCATACTTGGTGCGGTAGACAGATTGAAAAAATCCGTATGACATACACACATTTGCATACACGCACACATGCAAATCATATTATATGGATAAACAAATATAACGTAGTAAAATTCTTGTACCCACCTCACTTTCATGAGCAACTACAGTTTGAGAAGGCTTGGCAACTGAAGGAGATCGAAGATCCCATATATGCAAATGTTGATCCTCCCCAACTGAACCAAATAAGTATTCATGCCTCTGATGCCATGCTACATCTTCTACAATACCTTCATGAGCCTATTTGGAGACAATGTTAAAACTTGAAAAAAATACAAAATCACATTCTAATGATTTAATACATGGTACAAGGAAGAGGGAACAATCTGGAATTTTATGTCAATGGTGATGGAATACTGTCTAATTTCTAATTTTGGGATTGAGTTGTCATATAATTTGTTCATTTTTGGTCAGCAAGTTGCTGGTTAATTGTTTGTTATTCACTTTTTAATAAGCCATTAAGAACTAACTAGAGTTTATTAAAGATAAACAATAGCAAGAAATAAGAATGTTAGCTGAAACACGGCTCCTTTCAGTTCGTGGAACCGATACGGGTAGGCGGTATAGGCTGGAATGTTGTACCCTAGGGTAGCTTTACATAAGTGCTTATAGTTAGAAATTTTCTTAGAATCTAAATGCAACACAACTAAGTTTTATAGAAAAAAATTAGTTGGTTGTTTTATAATAATTTAGTACAAACTAGATACAAACCCGCGCGTTGCTGCGGGATTATTCAATTTTTTAATAATAAATGTGTACGTACAATTAATAAATTAAAATATAATAAGAAGATGGCAGATTGTTGTGTGATGATCAAATTTTACACAGAAAAACAAATGAATATACATTGTAGGGGATAGTGTTAAGATAAAGTAGTGATTTTATTAAATAATAATTAAATTACAAATGATAATATCAAAACAATTTAGATTTGTAGTGATTTAGGGGATTATAAATCTAAAAAATTAAGAGAATGACACTATGCTATTAACTGTTTAGATTTGTAGTGATTTAGAAGATTATAAATCTAAAAAATTAATTAATAGAATAAAGTAGTGATTTTATTAAATAATAATTAAATTACAAAGGATAATATCAAAACAGTTTAAATCTGTAGTGATTTAGGAGATTATAAATCTAAAATTTAGGGGAATGAATTAGGGTTTGTTTTAATCCTCATTCATTATGTTAGCTGAGCAGTTTTGTTAAGAGTCTTAAGGAACATTAATTAGGCAGGACACGTGTTGAATTGTGGGAATGACAGATGTCAAGCTATGGTATCATGTACTGCATTTTAGTATATTTAATAGATGTGATGTTTGAGCATCCAAACTAAGTTAGAATATCGATATTTGTGAAACTATAGGTAAATGCTACATTAGTATCGGTACATAAAGGTATCACCAAGTACCAATACGCGGTTCACTAGGTCAATAAAAATATGTGGTAACTCTGAATTTACAAGATAAACATACCTCAAAAGTCTGCATAGCATCTAGAGCCTTATTTTCAGGTTTTACGTTAATATTCCACAAGCATATCTTAGAATCATCAGAACCACTTAATAAATGTCCATGTTTAAGCCGACTCCATGACAAACCGAATCCTCCAGCACTATGACCCTTTAACCTCAAATCAGGACTGAATGCGCCTCCAAAAGTAGGAAAAGATGGGTGTTTCCTACTATCAAACATGTATACTTCAGCACTTACTGTCTTGGTGGCAATGATAAAAGGGTTTTGCGGCATATAACGAGCCCGGTGAACATGCCCGTCTTGCTTAATTTGTTGGATTATATGTACCTGAAAATGAAATATCTATTTAGAAACAAATACAAATAAAGGCTGTACAGAGAACAGTTTTATCAAGAAGCATGATATACTCACGACACATGTTGTGTGTGTGAGAGAGAGAGAGAGAGAGATTGTGACCTACATTATCGCGATCATTACACTTCTCAAATGGAAAAGACAACAAAGAGGTGAGAAACTAATTAACAAAGAGTACAAGATTTGGAAGCAAAACACTCCATCGTTGTAATTACCCATGCACTTGACTGGCGGGAAGGAAATCAGTAAAGAGGAGAACTCGTCAAATGTTCATAGTTTATGTCAACCTTATTAACTGTAATGCCTAATTTTAGCAACTTAGTTTGCTAAATAGGATGCATCAAACATCATGTCTATCAACCATCTTAATTGCAGATACCCTGAGATACATGATACATAATAAACTACCACTATTAAAAAGTAAAAATCACCATTTGGAAATTTGACCATCATGATATATAAAAAAATATTTCCAATACTTTACCTTTCTAAAATAGATTCAGTAACATAAAAAATAAAATAAAAGGACAATTATCTGGCTTGTATAGCTTACTGAGCAAACATCAGGACATCACCAATTCCTCCCCACCAGATTTGTGTTCCTTCATCCAGTGACCCAAATGTGGACTAGCAAACCTTCAATTACATAACTTGACAAAGTAAATCTGGTTGACTAAATCACTAACTCTTGTACCTAAACAGTAAGCAACTAAGCTCCCACTTAGCATCCCCGTAGCTCACTTTGAAGGGAGTCGACCTTTTCACACCAAGCAAACCCCATTTTTGGAAATCATTAAATTTATAAATTCAATCAACCAATTTCAAGTTGCAATATAACACAACTATCTCTAATTCAATTCGTAAGCAGTTTACTCTCTAAACCAAAACCCTTACTGTCAAAATCATTTATATCTATCTAATAAAATACAAATGATTTTGAATTTTCCGCTCACTCAATAAATCATCTGGGTCGTCCAAAGTTTGGGATAAATCTCATCGTTCATACATCTATCTAATAAAATACATCTATCTATCTAATAATTTAATAAAATACAAATGATTTTAAATTTCCCGCTCACTCAATAAATTATTTTGGTCGTTCAAAATTTGAGTTAAATCATATTGTCCATATAGTGCCGGAGGCACGGGACCCAACTAGTACAGCAATATAGCTTCATTTTTTTCTCATTGAATGCCGAAATAAATTTCAAAATCATAAAATGTCACAAAAATCCAATATCAAGATATGTAAACTATTCATTCACACTATTGCTAGTTCAAAATTTATAATTAAATGCAGAACAAAAACCATAAAAACATTAACTTTTTTGTAAACGACAAAAAGTTATTCCTTCTTTCTCAAACTAATCATGCTACAATTTATGAAGACACTCAAAGAAACACTAAATCAATGTGAAAAACAGAATTGACAAATGCTTACCTTTTCTATATACACACAAAACAATCTCACACAATCTTATTAGTTCAAATCCAATTAGTATGTTCTAAAAACCACCCCAAAAATCTAACTCTCTATGTAAATTAATAAAATATTCATTTTTCGCCTATTCAAGAAAGTAATCATTTTGCAACCAATTCAACAAAAGGATTAAGCATAACTGATCGATAGTCGGGAGAAAAAATATTTACCCTTCAACACAACTATCAATAATTAAACCTTTAGTCAGTAATGCTACAAATCAAAGCACCAAAACTTCCACACACCGAAAAACTAAAAATTGCACGCCCCAATAAACAAACAACTTACCCAATTCAGCAAATATGATTTAACAAATCCTAAATAACCTACGAACTATCAAAAAAAATTTAAAAAAAAATTATTAAATTTAAACCTTGCGGTTGGCGGCAGTAGTGAGGATGATCTTCGGCCTCCCATCATCATCAGCCTCATCCTCATACCTGCCAGTATCATCATCGTATTCGTCTTCATCTGGCTCTTTCTCTTCCTCTTCAAATTCAACTTTAACTTTGAAATCTTCCTCTTCCTCTTCAGAATCTTCGTCTTCAAGGGGGAGCTCGACTTGAGCGAGTAAGAGATAATTGGGCTCGTTATTCATGGTCTGGGTCCCGAGAACCACGGTCTGCACGGCGTAATCTTTGCCCGACGGCTCTTTCCGGTCGGGGAGCCACTCCACGGTGATAGAAGGCCACTCAATCAACTGCGTAATCACCAAATTGTACAATTGAGGAGCGTTTTGCATCCATTGCTTGTACTCTTCACCGATCAGATTCTCCTCAGTTCGTCTCCTCATTTCGGAATCCCCTTTTCTTGCCATTGGGAAAACTGGAGAAAATGTGGATGGGAATATTCAGTTTTCCGTAAATAATGGAGAGAAATGAACTGAATTTTGCTTTCTATGTGAATTTGGAAACGGGAATTTTGGAGAGAGAAAAATTTTGTGAGGGCGACAGCGGCAAGGACAGTGACAGTGCACTGCATAAGCGGAGATTTCGAGGGATTTTATACAGGGGAGATAGGTCGAGTGGGAGTGAGCTTACCTGGGCTAATACTTGGGCTTTATGTATGGATTGTTTTCTTGAATCTAATAAGCTCATGGAAAAATGAGTTTTTACTTGAAAACTTTAATATATTTGAGTTGTTTATAATTTAGATTGATCTTAAAATGTATGTGCGAGTCAAAGCTTTGAAAATTATATTTTATATTTTGGAGATATTAATAGATTAAATGAATCGAGTTCGATTAAACTTAATATGTTCAGATGATACTTGATATATTTGTGAAATTCTTTCGATCAAATTTAATATGTTGTGATTAAATTTGTTATGTTTCGATGAAACTAGATATGTATTTGTGAAACTCTTTCATTAAAATTTAGTATTTATCAATCAAATTTATTATCTTTTGATCAAATTTGGTATATAAATTTGGTTTGTTCCGATGAAACTTGATATGTGTTTTTAAAATTTAATATGTTCTGATCAAGTTTGATACGTTTGATCAAACCTGGTCCGATCAAATTTGATATAGGTTAATGTGTTTGTAGTATTACTGATCAGTGGCGGAACCATAAACTTTTGAGGGAGGTCAAAATATATTTGTAAAATCATGATGACGGTGATATATGCTACAATGGCGGCAATCGACGACGACAATAACAGTAATACTAATAACAACGTCTTGAAGATAAATGAATCTAATATGTTCAGATGATACTAAATGAAACTTGATACGTGTTTCTAAAATTTGATATGTTCTGAACAAGTTTGATACGTTTGATCAAACTTGGTATGTTCCGACCAAATTTGATATAGGTTAACGTGTATTTATAGTATTACTGATCAGTGGCGAAACCATAAATTTTTGAGGGGGGTCAAAATATATTTGTAAAATTATGACGGCGGTGATATAAGCTACAATGACGGCAACCGACAACGACAATAACAGTAATATTAATACCAACGTCTTAAAGATAAATAAACTAATAGTAACACCAATGTCTTTCAGATCTACCGCTGGTAGTATCCTCTCCATTATATGTTGCAAAAGGCTCGTGTTTAATTTGTGCCACAAAACCCACATTATCCAACAAGAGAACAAAATTTTCAATATGATTTTCACATGCAAACAAAAAACAGAGTTTTTTGTGTTCCCATTTTGCAAGGTATGATTCGTCAGCAAATCAAAAGATTATAATTTCATAAATTGTCTCGCAAAAAGATAAGATATACTCACAGACTCGCGATGTCTAGTAAAGAGTCACTTTTTAATTTTATTTCTGTCATAAAACAAAATAAAAAGTGACTTGAAATACGGTAATTAATTTTCTCTTAAAAAAAATACTAGTATTAATGTTGTGAGAGGAAGATATGAACATTCCTAGTTATTTTCTATAAAATTAATAATAAGATAAAAATAAATTCAAAAGTATTACTTTTTACGAGACATAATGAATATACTTTGGTCATCACTCCACATGTAACCTGGTTGCTTAGAGGGAATTAATTAATTAATATACACATCCACAAACACACACACACAACCACACCCACACATATACGGACTATATGTATATATATACAGTAGAGCTATGGCGACGGATTTTTTGGGTTATGGCAATAATTCATCCTGTCGCCATAGTTATCTGGGCTATGGCGACGAGTGAAATCGTCACTATAATCCAAAAAACTGTTGTCATAATCAATTACGTAATACACAACTGTGTAGATACATTTTTCCATATATACATATATAAAGGCTTATGGATTGAATTGGTAAGCAAATCAAAAAATTGTAGAAGCATAAAGTGCATCTATATTCCTATATATAGGCTTATTATAGGAAGAAAGAAAAACACTTGCTAGTATAAATATATACCTCCTTTGGTTCCGCCTGTGTTACTGATCATGTTTGTTTGAATTATTTTACGAGTAGATCTTCGCTAAATTCTCAAACATATCAAACAAGTCGTGATTTTTAAAAATAGCTAGTATGTTAACTATCTACGAATATTGGTTGATAAATAAAGCATCAACATATGTCTGCATATCTGATATAGGGGTTAAAGGGTTTGAAATCATATGATATAGGCTTTGAAGGAGAAGCATTGATCGTATTTGGATGTTAGATTTGTATGGCATAGGCATTGAAGGAGAAGCATTAACTTCTCATTCATATATTGTTTCATCCAGATCCAATCTAATTTTGGAACAACTAACACGGAGGAGATGAACAAAAAAAAGATTATTTTCCAAAGAAAAAGGAATTACAAACTAGAGTAACAGCATACAATGGTGGAGTAACACAAAAAACTAACAGAAACAATCAAGATCTAATTGATTAAATATAATTCAGTTCCTATAGAGCTCAGCTCCCTTTAGGCGATTGCAGCTTTAGGAGAATCATCCCCGTCAAGGTAGATATGATCTCCCATCTGCCAAATTTGAAGTATATTATCTTCAGCTACACTAGCTACTACCCAATCTTCACATGGATTCCATGAGAAATCCGAAATTTTGCTTGTATGGCCACCATGTATGAAAAGCAGCTCTGGCGGGCCTTCTTCAGCATCCTGTGGTGTTTGCTCTTCGCCAATCCTGTTTTAAAGTCAAATCAATCAAACAACAATATTTACTGTGTGTTGACTAGAACCAATCTTGAGGAAAGTATCAGAGTTATTGATATCCAAAAAATAATACAGCGGAAAACTTAACACCATTAACGTTCCAAAAATAGAGCTCCACAATTTAAATCACATAACTGACAATCGATATCGTGTTGCCACGATATAAATTTTCCACCAAATTAGATATACTCATTACTTTCATTTGGTAATTAGGTTCGTATTTATAACTCAGAACAAGTTCATTCAATTTTTTTTGGAAAGAGCGCACGCGCGCGCGCGCACATACACATACATACATAGACACAAGTATTAATAGCAATACCCTGGGACATCCATGTCACCTCTGAATTCTAGGTTCAACACTTCGCCTTCAAATTCCAAAAACAATCAGGCTTCTAGCAAATATGAAGACCCAAAACTAAATATAGGAGCATTCTGATGCTAATTAAATGAAATTATCTACAAAGAATCCACTGTTCTAAAAAATGAGGAGCATTGAAATGCTAATTAAATGTAGTATTTATTTAGGATAAGTTGTATGTTGTTTTATATTCTCAATCTCTTAAACCAAGAGCAGTTAGGGTTGTTTGATAAAACTGAATGAAAAGTTCTGAATGTTTAAAAAAATCTGAATGAGCTGAATGGAGTAGAAACTTTAAATACGGAATAAAATGATTTGTTTGATAATTGTCTGTCCAAAATATTTGAATACATGTGAGCTGTTATGAGCAAAATTATTATGTAATTTTTAATAAACAATGTTATCTAAGAATAATTAAATATAAGTTTTTGAACAATCTTTGATGGAATATACTATTAGTAATATAATTCTAGGAATAAAACACTAAAAATATTAATAACATTCTATCCCTCCATAAAGTCAAAATAAAATACTACAACAACATTTATTAAATTGATTACCAATTTATTAAAAAAAACAATAACAATTTGTACAGAACAAAATTTGTTTTCAATAGTAAAACAAGATGAATATTGAATGTAATTTTTAATCGTTAATGAAAAATATAAGTAAAAATATCATTCAACACTACTTCTTAACCATTTAACCACAATTTTTTAAATGAATCGTTCAGACACATTCAGACCCATCCAAAGTTTAGAAACTGTAAAACAAACGGTCTGAATGACTTATTCAGTAAGATTCAGACCAATTCAGAAATAAACAAACAACCCCCTAGTATCCACAATAAAAGGGGAGGAGGGGCATAAAACAAAAGGATAGACCAGAAAATCTTAGCTTCACTTTAGATTTGATGATATATGATAAGGTTTCAAAAGATAATATTATAACCTCAGTCAAGTTAGAAGAACAGTGAAGAAACTAAACACACTTAGCCTCTTTCATGTTTTACTCAATTAAACGTTAAGAACTGCCAGAAATATTTAACAATGAGTGTACCATCATAACCAATCTCCAAAATTGAAGATATATTAACCCTAAAAATGCTAATATCAGTATACCACAAATGCTTCCACTAACTGCAAGGTTTCAAACATGACTAGGATGAGTGCCGAGGCTGCACCTCACACTAGGTATATGAATAGTTAGCCGAAGCATTGTATATACGTGTGGGGGGTGGGGGTGGGGGTGGGGGTGGAGAGAGAAAGAGAGAGAGGGGGTGGAGTAAAATGATTCAATAATTTCTAAAATTTTCAGGTCAAACTTAGTCAAGTATGAAATTTGAAGACATTTACTGTTTATGGAACCAGTCAACACGAGGACAAGAAGCAAAATACAACATGAATATAGAGGGGTAACCAAAAGAAGAGAATGAAGTTCAGGCAACAATGATAACCACAATGCAGATCAGGAAAACAAATTTACAAAAGAGCAAGTCTTGCCAAATTTACCCATCTCTCGTATACAGGGCCTTAGAAATTCTGTACATAGTTCAATTCAATATTTTTAATATTCTTTAGATAATACAAAATGGTTGATTGAAGTTCACTTGATTGCCAAGTTTACTGACTTAATTACCATGCAACTGATTCATCAGCAATATCAAATAATCCCTCCATTCCAAAGTATAGAATCAATTTGATGTGATTCATTATACTTTTTGAAAAATAAGAAGTATTGTGATTAATATCTCAAATGACTTCAAAAAATCAAAATTTGTTCCTACAATTTGGAACAGAGGGAGTGTTATTTAAAGCATCTGCTGGAAGACCAAAGATCAATAAAACCCAGCATCTCTGTATAATCAAACATATCAACATTCGACTTGACAAGAAAATCTAAAAGTAGGCTCATGTAAATACCTGCTAAGATCCCACACCATAAGTCTCCTACCAAGACAACATGAAGCTAATATTGTCTCATGCTTTGGACTCCACCCAACTTGGAAAATCTCCTCTCTGTTGTACAAACAACAAAAGTACAGTTGATAAAATATACAACCAACAAAATATAAATAATACAACATGTACATACATTATATATATAGTTATATGATTATATTCTGGGAGAATACATATAATTCTATACTTCCATAGATATTACAGAAAGTAAGTTGTAACACAAGAAAGGGAGAATTCTTACTTGTGACAGTCAAAGGTATGGAGAGCATTGGAGAGCCTGCGGAGATCAAATAATTTAACAGTCTTATCTGTGGACCCTGTCACCACAACCCATTCGTTGAAAGGATTGAAAGCTAAGCAGTTAACCTGCAAGAGAATCATTTAAAAGAAAACATTTATCTACTACAAACAAAAGTAACATCACACATTTTATGAATGTAGGTATCACCACATAATTCTTTAGGACAACAAAGAAACAAACAAGAATGAAACATACTCGCCTGCATAAATATCTCACAAATATGTAGGGAGAGAATTTTTAAGGCCTACACACCAGGTGTAAACTGTTGGTGTTTGAGCTTATAAAGGACCAAAGTCTAAGGGAAAGCTCTAACATTCAGATTAGGAAAGAAATGAAACTTATATCAAGTAAAGATTGGAGCTTTATGAAGAATTTTTTTTTGAAATTTCCAAACAATAGAATGCTTCTAAAATATGTTCCAAAATTGCCACATTAGTTTACATGAGATTAATGTTCAATCCAATGTTGTCCAAATTCCAAAATATTACTATATTCTCCATGGAACTAATTTTTCGAGTTATGTGTTGACTGAATAATGTTTTGAATGGATGGAATCAAGATGGTAGTCAGAAATAAATGTTACTAGTACAAATGAGTAAATATTCACTATCTCTACATTCTACATAAACTTAACATGGCGCTACTCAGATTGAAAAGTCCCAATTACACACAGAACACAAAGACATACCATATATACAAATATACACATATTAAATGGATAAACGAGTACAATGAAGTTGTAAACTCTTGTACCCACCTCACTTTGATGAGCAATTACAGTTTGACTTGGCTTTGTGACAGATGGAGTTCGGAGATCCCATATATGTAAGTATTGATCGTCTCCAACTGAACCAAATAGGTATTCATGCCTCTGATGCCATGCTACATCTTCTACAACACCTTCATGAATCTATTTTCAGGAGATATTAAATTATAATAATTAAAATATAAAATCACAAAAAGATGAAATAAAGCATGGTAGAGGGAAAAGGGTTCAATCAGGAATTTAATGTTGCCGATGATTGAATATTGTCTAATAAAGATTAAAATTAAATTTTGTTTTATTATATGTTCGATTGAGGTCAGCAAGCTGATGATGAAGCTTTTAATACATCTTTTAATTAGGTCATGGGAAGCTCAGAGCATTTTCAGAATTTCTATATTTGCTAGACCGGGATTATAGTTGAGCACCATTAGTCAATTATTTGTCATTGACTCATTTTATCAAACATGACTAGACCAACTAGATTTTATCAAGTTCAAAGCATGTATAAGAAATGTGAAGACATACCTTAAACGTTTGCAAAGCATCTAGAGCCTTACTTTTTGGAGATGCATTAATGTCCCACAAGCATATCTGGGCATCATCAGAACCACTTAATAGATGGCCCTGTTTAAACTGGCTCCACGACAATCCGTACCCTTCAGTGTTGTGGCCCCTTAACCTCAAATCAGGACTGCATGCGCCTTCTAAAGGAGGCTTAGATGGGTGCTTGCTATAATCAAATACATATACTTCAGCACTTACTGTCTTGGTGGCAATGATATAAGGGTTTTGGGGCATATAACGAGCCCGATTGACCTCACCATCATGATTAATTTGTTGGATGATTTATACCTGACAAGGGAATTTTTTTTTAATAGAATAAAATAATTTAAACACTCTTTCATACAAAGTTTACTAATAAAATTTGATTTAAACTTATTTATTAAATAAACTTATGATCAAACTCAAATATCATAAAATCAAGAACCTATAATATTTGGCTTAAAATCTCGTATATAATATTAGTTACTTAAGATATATATATATATATATATATATATATATATTGACTTTTTAAAATCCTTTTTATGAGAGAACAAGTTTAATTGGAGTAAGTGGGTTCCAAATGCAATGAATGATATAAAAAATTTAGACACAATACACGTAAATAAATCAAAATTTATGCTTTTAATTGAGATGGGGAAATTTATGAGAGATTTATCATCTTATGAACAAAAGGAAAAGAAAAATTGTCATTATACCATATATCCCACCTCTCCCTAATCTGGTAATAAAATTGTGGAGCCTCCCTTTCCAAATTTAGTACCTGGGCATAGAGGAGACATGGGATGAGGGTTATCGGGGGACCCTAGTAATACTAAACCAAACAAACACCTTATCCCACCTCTAGGGCCATGGTGATAAAATAATCCCCTCCCTTGCCTTGAGGCAACAATTGCAGAGTTCTCTTTTTTTTTTAATCATAGTTTTTAAAGCATTTTTCATATTCAAGCCCCCCTCCACCCCACCCCACCCCACCCCAAAAAAAATGAAAAAGAAAACTCATAATAACAAACTTACACAAATCCAACATAAAATATATGAGTAAAAGTACTCCTTTTCTTTCTCAAACTAATCAAGTCCCAAACACCCAATTTGATAAAGATACTGAAAGGAACTAAATCGATGTGGCCATCAAATTGTCGAATTCTGTCAGTTTATAATTGATACACACAACTATGTTACACACTCTTCATAATTCAATTTTCAAGCAGCATAGGCTAAACTAAGCCTCACATATTAAAAAAAACTCTGTAGTATACATCAATAAAGGCTTCATTTTTTCCCCACTTCAAGAAAGGTCATTACATATCAAACAGACAATGAAACACATTTTTAGCATCTAAACAACTATAACTAATTAAACTTTAAACAGCAATACTATACTGGACAAGTCCGCAAAAACCCAGCAAAGATAAATGAGGAAAAACAGTAAACCCATGTGACCAAATTCACAATAACCAAACATTATACAAATCTAACAGATAAATAGAAGTAATCTTTAGTTCTTTACCCTCTATCACACACTACTCTAATTAAATTCTGAAGCATTTACTTCAAACCAGAGCCCCCAAAACTCCCAATTTTTTAAATTGTTTTTACTTGCATAAAGTAGACAAATTTATTAATTCCCAATTCAACAAATGTGATAAAAATCCATAAATAACCAACAGATTATAGAAATAAAAAAGAATTACAAAATTAGACCTGGGGGCTGGCGGCACCAGAGCCGCCAACATCGGAGCGGCTATCCTCTTCATGGCTCGAACCATTTTCGAAATTGTCGGAGGGGAGTTTGACCTGAGCAAGCATGAGATAATTGGGCTCATTTTCCGAGGTGTGGGTGCCCAGAATAACCTTCTGGACGGCGTAATCTTTGCCCGGCTGTTCATGGCGGTCGGGGAGCCACTCGACGGTGAGAGAAGGCCACTCGAGAGCATGTGTAATTACCAAATCGTACAAAAGGGGAGTGTTTTTCTTCCAAATCTTGTACTCTTCGTTAATTTGTCTCTCATCTAGCTCCCCTCTCATCTCCTCGTCGTCTTTACCCATTTGGGGACTGACGGAAGCTGCGAATAATGTGGGTCCCAAGTTAAATTCCTCCTTCGGTATTGGACTGAATTGTTTTCTCCATGTGAATTTGGAGTGATAAATGGTGGGAATAATTATTGCATAAGGTTTTGCAGAGAGAGAATAAAAGAGGAGGGTAAATCAAACTATTTCAACAACAATTTCGGATACAAAAAAACACATAGAAAATATTTTTAACAATTTGAAGCCTATTATCATATTAATTTTGAATTTTATATAAAATTCAAACAAACTTATAAATGTTTATTAGTTGTGCACACAAAAGAAGTAAAAATGAAATTTGGGCATGTTCGGCTGCTACTTATAAGTTGATCACACTAGTTTATAAATGAAATAATTTTTTACTGGTCAAGTGCTTGTGTGACTTATTTTTTAAATTATAAGTCATTAATATAAAAATTATTTAACCCTCATTTTAATATTTTTTTTACCATTTATTTTAACTTATAAACTATTATAACCAAATACCTTCACAACTTATATTAACTTATAAATAAAAATAATGCCAAATAATTTTATTTATTTAATCACAATATAAAATAATTTATAAATTATTTTAAAATTTAAAAAGTTATTTTATTAAAATAAGTCATTGCGGATCAGATAAAAATGATAAATAATAAAGTAAAAGATAATAAATAGAAATAAAAAAAAGTATGATAAAAGAATTAAAAATTAAGAATCCAAAGAACTGAAAATAATTGTATTCATTACTTTCTCTTAATAATATAAATAATGATATGCATTTAGATATAATGCATAAAATCTTAAATAGGACTATTGCAATATAGAACGATAACTTTATATTAATATTAAATATTAAATACTTATGTGCGGATATGTATATATTTAAAAAAAATTTAAATATTATAATTTAATATAGTAATTTTTAAAATACATTTCAATCATCATATCCAACAAACAGCGGGAAAAAGAACACTCAAGTCCAATGAAATAGAGCGGAAAAAAAATCTAGAGAGAGAAACAGAGCCAACTCTCCGATAATGAGACCCGCCGGCCGCCGCCGTCCCAAAGAATCATTCGCACATGACCGAAAACCCCCGCCCACCCCGACCGCGCCAGATCCATGGCAGTACATGGCTGCCGGCCGTGACTCCGATGCAAGCTTATGCAGCAGCCGCCCCTCCTCCGCCTCCAACAATCGCCCCGCCGCTGCATCCATCCCCATCTCCGACCGTTCTTTCCAACTGTCCGCCATCCGCATAATCAACTCTTTCCTTTCCTCTCATTCTGCCCCCTTTTCCCTAAAACCCCCACTCCCCTCCGCTAAAGACATTGTCGAAACCCTAAGGTTCATTCTCTCTCTGCTCGATTTCCCCCCAAGTAATAAACTTGATGAAGATTTGTTTACGGTGCTTAAACATCTCAATTGTCCGATAAAGTTGAATAAATCTGCTCTCAAAGCCCCCGGAACCCCACATTCTTGGCCAAGTCTTTTGGCTGTTATTCACTGGTTGGTTCAAATTGCAATGTATAATGATCATTTATCAAACTCGACGAGAACAAGATTGAATTTTGAGGATAATAGTATGTTTGTTTATGCGCTGAGGAGTTACTTGTGTTTTATAAGAGGGGATGATGATGCTGTGGAGAATGAGGATAATAGGTTTTTGGAGAAATTGCAAAAGGAGAGGGATTTAATGGAGGAGAATGTAAATGGTTTGGTGAGAAATGTGAAGGAACTGGAGGGGAAACTGGAGAGATTGAAAACAGAGCCTTCGGCAAAAGAGGTGTTGGAGAAAGAGAAAAGTATGTTGGAAGAAGATGTGAAGAAGTTTCACACGATGATTGAGCAGTTAGATGGGCACATTGTGAATGTGGAGAAGGTCTTGGAAGAGAAAGAAAAAGAATTGGAGGCGAAGGTTGTGGCAAGGAAGAGGATCTGTGAGGAGAATGAGGAGTTGAAGAATAGGGTGGAGGAGCAGGCTTTTAATGCAAGGGATGCCGAGAGGATGAAGAGGGAGTTGCAGGCTGTGGAGAGAGATATTGGGGAGGCTGAGGTTGCGAGGAACACATGGGAGGAGAAGTCTTGGGATCTTGATGGGAGAATTGGGAAGAAGTTTAAGGAACTTCAGAACCTAATGATCGAATGCAACCAAGCTATCAGGAAGTTCGTTACTGCTTTCCTCACCATATGTTGTTTTATAGTGCTGCGTTTCAGTCCTTAATTTGGATTAAAATAATTAATTCATGTGCTTTTTATACTTGTTTAAATATTGTACTCAAAACCAAAAAAGAAATAAAAATGTGTGCAGCGGCGTAATTAGGATCAGTTTCTTAGATTATATATCTAATATTTTCTTTCGATTTGGACATAGGAAATTGCGGTTTAGTATGTTTTGTAGACTAGATAATTGCTAAGAACTACGAAGTGCAGTCCATAAGACTGGATATGCTTTAGAGAGTGATATTTTGAGAATTATTAATATTTATAATATAATGTTGTAATTATTAGAGTTAGTTTTATGAATGTTTTTGTTTATGGAACATGGTTTTTTACACAATCAAACAAGCTTGTATATGATTCAAATTTATGTTAAATGTAGGATAGCTACGAAGCTTATTCGGGCAAAATTTACTGTGTGTTGCTTTCATTTTTAATGGAACTAGGCACTCCTTTAGTGTTTTAGTTTATCCTTCCTCATTGTTATATTTACTTTTGGTGATTTATTATAAAGGTATGTGGAATGATCTATTAATGACTTTAGATAATCTTTATTTATATGTCTGTGTCCCAGGCTGAAGCTTGGAAATGGCTTCCAGTATGAGTTGAATGCCAAAGGTTCCAATCCTGCAGAGGTGCTAGGAAAAGATTACAAATCAACACTAAAGCCCGCCCTTGCTTCATTTGCTGATGACATAAAGAAAAGTTCAATGGCAAAGCTGGAAGAGTTGATCTCTCTTCAGCAACTCTCAGTTGAAAATGCGCATAAGATCGAGGCAAAACGGAATCGCATTGCGGCCCTACAATCCCATATCGATGAAGTAAGTGCAATTTAAACTACTCAAGTGCTTTCAAAACATTAATTAATTTGTATAATGACCAACATAGTGTTCAAATAGTGTTTAGCATGTCTGAGTACTTTTTAAGGATGTCAACTTTCTTTAAATTCAATTAGTCACATTTGGACATGCAAAGAATATGCGTAGACATTGGTTCTGGAAAGGCTAACAACACCCTCCCCCTCCACCCTCCAGACAAAAACATATAGTGAAGTATTGGTTCTTGTATTGCCATGTCAGATTTATTTTGATGAACTAATAAGGATTAAGATTAGTACTGGTTATTTTATTTCAGTTCTGCACATTTCAGAGCAGAAACTTTTGGTTGCAAGCCATGCTGGTCTATTTTCTGCGATCACTAAATATTAACTGGTAAAATTGTGTTGTAAAATTGATTTCACTTGTTTGTTTCTTTTGTTTTTATGGCTTGAATACATTGAAGGGTCCTTAAATTTTTCACTGGAAGTTGAATAGCTATTCTTGTTCAGTGTTCTAAAATCCCCTCCTAGATGTGCTTAAGCACTATCTAGGCGTGCTTAAGCCCCAGTCCTCTATTGCCTTGAGACCCTTGACTTGGCTTGGCGCCTAGGCGGAATCAGTTCTCTACCACATCAATTTAATGAATGTTTTGAAGCTCTACAATGCTTGAAATGAATTTGTTGATTCTTATATTAATATAAAATTTAGAATATTTACATCTACTATATTCTTTTTAATGTATATTAAAACACAATAAAACTATAAATAAATGAGACTGCATTAGCGCTAGTGTACTCTCCATTGTCTAGGTCTGCCTAGCAGTTTTTGTTACACTGTTCCTGATGCACTATACCAATAATCTTTGTTTAGCATGGTTTTCATACATTATCAGATGCATAGTTTGTCAAAGACTCATATGAATTAGGGTTACCAATCTTCTAATGAAGATATTCCTATTGAAGAATCACCGAGTTGTAGGGGAACTGAATATAATTATAGACTATTTGTTCTTCTCCATTTCTTTTTTTTTGAAATCTTTCAATCTTATCCATTTTTTTGTTCCCTGTTAGTATCATAAGGCGAATTGGCCCTTTTCAGAGAAAGAAAAGACGAGAAGATACGTTACATTGACAATTTTAGAGATTTAATGAATATTCATTTTCATTATTTTAGTAGCATAAGATAGGTCTGTACTTATTAGCGGAAGAGGAGAGGCTCATACATAGCATATAAATTACTTTGTGCTGATTATTTGACTTCCTTCAAAAATATTCTTTAATGACAAATTCAAAAATTCCCACGAACCTGGCTTAAAAGTGTGCCTTCAATTGCATGTAGTTCCCTTTTTTCTCTCTGCAGATTTTGCACGGATTTCAGTGTCCTATTTTGTATGTAAGACCTAACCCATCCGTCGAGTCCACTTTCTCCATTTAGGGCATCCTAGACCAACTAGTTTGGTAAAAAAGGTGACGTTGAGTTGATTAGTAGTGATCTTGGTCATTGTTTACTTTTAAGTTGAGCTTTTGTTATAAATTCTGACTTCTATAGTGGGCTCTTATTTTGGGATGCAGGGAACATTCCTTTCTTTCTATGGCTAATTGCACATTGATGGATTGTCAAAACAGTTCAATTGTTTTTTTATTTATTTTATAGAATGTTCTATGGTTCTCTTAATGGAAAGACAAGTAAAAGGTACAGCTAGAAGGGTATATATTTGTCAAGTAAGAGAAAGGGAAAGATATTTTATGAACCTTATTTGGCCTAAGCAAACACTGATTTATTCTGAATGGCTCCTCGCAAATGTCGCTCTGAAGAGAACATCAAACTTGGGTCAGTGGAGTTCTGCAAGAATTTCAACCTTTTTGTCCTTGAGCTTTAATTTATTGCAATGAACAGACATTCTAGATTTGGAGGCTTGAACTGTGAGGCTTCACTTTATTGGACTGCCTACAGATTCCATTTCTTAAATTTACACTACTACTATTCCTGAATAAAACTGGAAGAACTTTCAGAAGCAATCGTGGAGTAAGGCTAACGCTTCATTTTATCCATGTGAATTTGTCAGGTGGAAGTTCAATTGAACTTTTTGAAGAACGAAATACAGGAAGTTACTTCTAGATGCGCGATGGAAGCTGGAAAGTTGGTAAAGGATGTTGAAGCAGAGACGCACAACTTGGACATTGTTGAAAGAGAAGCAATGGAGCTTCTAAAGGTATGCTCGTTTTTTCAACCTTGCTCAAAGGATTATTTTAGTGGTAATCTAGAAAAAAATGTACTATTAAGGTGGAATTGTAATCCTGAAAAGTTGTCATTCCTTGTAAAAGTTAAGGCCCTGTTTGGTTTCAGAAAACTCCTCGCTTTTCACTTTTCAGTTTTCTAAAAATTAGAAAAGTGGGCGAAAACTTGTTTGGTTGAGGAAAAAAAAGTGAAACTTTTTTTAAAACTGAAAACAGAGTACAACCCTTTTAAAGCACAATTTGAAAAAACTTGTTTAGGTAGTTTTCTGTGTTTTCTAAAAATTCAAAAAATGCAGTTTTCTCTTTATTTTCCGCATCTTCTCCTTATTTAGCAAAGGTCTCCCATTCGAACCTTTATACCCATCTGATTTTTTCCAAATCCAAAACAGATAAGGTGACGTTACCCCTTGTTACTCTCTCTCGCTCTCTTCTCTGACGAACAACTCCTAGCCCATTTTTGGTTTGTTCTTCCCTTCACCAATGTGTGTTCCTTTGATAGTACTTCAATTGATAGAGTTAAGGTGGGGAGAAAATTTTGGGGGAGTATATATAAATCAGATTCACTCAAAATATGGGAATTTTTTTTCATTAAAAATAAAAAATCTATCTAATAAAATACAAATGATTTTGAATTTCCCGCTCACTCAATAAATCATCTGGGCCGTCCAAAGTTTGAGATAAATCCCACCGTTCATACATCTATCTAATAAAATATATCTATCTATCTAATAATCTAATAATAATTTAATAAAATACAAATGACTTTAAATTTCCCGCTCACTCAATAAATTATTTTGGTCGTTCAAAGTTTGAGATAAATCATATTGTCCATACAGTGTCGGAGGCACGGGACCCAGCTAGTTCATTAATATCATAGCTGTAATACGGAAATATGTTGTTGTAGTTATTAGAATTTAAGTTCGGAACTCCATCGTGGTCCTTCATTGTTAAATCTTTCTGCCTTTATACGCACACTA
Organism: Panax japonicus; assembly: GCA_020205505.1. Lineage (NCBI taxonomy): Eukaryota > Viridiplantae > Streptophyta > Magnoliopsida > Apiales > Araliaceae > Panax > Panax japonicus. The sequence continues at coordinate 53,100,629 of CM035106.1, forward strand.
GGTGATTGTTAGTGGCTAGGGCTAGGGATCAATCTTTGAGTCTCTTAAATTGGATAGTAGCATGATCAATGTATTTTGTTGAAATATATATTGATTATTTGGCTTTTTGAATTGGTTAGTAGGCCTGGGTATAACTCTCTTATATTGCATGCAATGAGTTTATGATACAATGTATTCTATTACTTTATAAAAGAATTTTAATGAGTTTACAAAACTATATACTCCAATTACATGGTGTTTGTTTTAAATTTGAAACCTTTATATAATACTTTTCTTGTAATTAGTTTATGAAACTTATGTATTCTATTATATGTGAATACAGATTTTGAAAACATAATTATCAGTCAGCTTTTCTATTTTCAGTTTTCTGAAAAGTAGAAACGACCTGTTTTTAGTAACATTTTGGAAAACAGAATGAAAATTGAAAACTGTTTTTGGAAAACTTCTCTGAAAGCAAACAGGGCCTAAGACTCCTCCGTTATTGTTCAACCAACTTTGATACTCTGGATCTGCATAGTTGGTTAGGTGTGGATTTACATTATATGTTCTTTGTGTAGACCTCCCAAGTGAAGCTGCAGGAAGCAATCGTACAAAGTGAGGAAGAAGTTCATATGTGCGCGCGTGAACTATTTGCTTTGATCGACTCTGTTGCGAAGTACAAAGAGTGGATGACATCAAAAATTGCAGATATGAAGAACGATTATCTAGAAACTGCCCATGCTATCTCCGATCTTCACAAGGGCTCCTTGTCGGCGCAGTTTGGTAGTGTTTTTGATGCAAGCCATTAAATTGAAATGGAGTGGCAAGTGAACAGTTTGATCTTGTTTCCAAATTGTGTAGTCATCTTCAATTGATGTTAACTTTTATTATTATAGAATCGGATGCCAAAATGGTCATGAATTTGCTCAAGTCCCCCCTGCTCCTTCTGTTCTTATGCTTTTACTTGATATGTGCTGGAATTTGCTGAGCCGGATGCGGCAAGTTTGCTTACAGGACATTTACAGGGAGGCCAACCCGGTGGCGAACTGCCTGGCTAAATCTGCTACTTCTCAGGATACTCAGTTTTCCCTTTTGGATGCTGCACCCACCTCAGTTACTCAACTGCTGATTTTTGATACTCTTGGTTCTGGCACTCCCCGAACTGGGCGGTATTTAGGTTAATGGACTATAGAGTTATCTCGAGACTAATTAAAATAATTCAGTATTTGTGTTGGTATATTTTGGTACTCTCTCCGTTTCTTCTTTGATATAAGTCGTTTTAGAGTTGTGCATAAGTATTAAGAAAATGATTGTATAGTATTAAATACAATATTAATTGTCTATATTGCTCTTGTATTGGAAAAAGAGTGTTATTTATTGGGCAAAAAAATAGTGAGAGAATCAAAGTTATATTTATTACTTGGGTTAATATTGAAAACTAAGCAATTAATGATTATTTGAAATTTTCAAACTTGAGTAAAACCAGATTGATCTCATAATAGATTATGCAAGTGTAACTGCTTTGGGTAGTTTTCTTGGAATTACAATTATGCTAATTAATAGCTTTACAATTACAACGCCAACAATTAATGGTCTAAACACATTTGTTGGGATGCTCATCCAACGACAACGTTAGAATAATGATAAAACAAGCCTACATTTGTGTAGCAAAAAGAAGTTAAAAGTATTAAAAAGGTCCCAAAAAAAATGAAGAGATGATCAAATTTTCGGGGGACAAATCCTAAAGAAGGACGAGGAGACTTGTTATTCACTTGGAGAATCCGAATTACAAATAGGACAGAACATCCTCTATTCAATATTAAAATTTGTCAAAAGAAAAAAACTTGAGACAAATTCACAATAATATGAGATCACCTGGACCATACTTCTAAAGAGACGAATAAAATTTAATCAAAATATATACGCTAATCTTCCACACAATAGTAATTGTCATAAAATGTCGAAATTATTTTTCGTCTGAGTTTCATATTTTTTTAGGAAATTAATTTATAAATAAAAATCGTCGCTATAGATTCTATTGGTTTTTACCGTCGTTATACATCTGTAGCGACACTTTTTATGTGAAAATTGTATGACTAATTTGTTTAAGTTCATACTTTGAGGACTAATTCATCCAAATCTTGATATATGAGGAAGGCTTTTGTATTTAAAGATTTATACTTATGAACATAGTTGGATTATAGCAAAAATAATTACATGATTAATAAAAATAAAAATTCTTTATTTTTATTCTTAAAACTTGAAAAACTGTAGTATCAAATAGCAAATACCAAATAATATGGGGTTTAAAAAACATCTTTTTTCTATTGGAGTGAAGCCCCTTTCAAGTTTCGACACATACATACATAGAAAACGCCAACACGAGAAAACTTCCGCTAGTGTGGTGTATATACTAATTTAATCTGTCGGATAAAATTTCCTATGGCGCAATCAATTTGGATACACTTTGTTTCTCTATAAAACTCTCAACAAATAGGAAGTCCCTATCCACACTGACTACTTACAGAAAGTCTCTATCTAATTGAAAACTTCTTAGAACTGTTGGGAAAAAATTCCTTCTGTATCCACTAACCTGGCATTGAGAACGCCGGCCGGCGAAGATTAGGGTTTGGTTTTTATCTGGTTTTCGTTGTCAGGGTTGGTCAGTTTTATCTTTCTGTCTCTCTATATTAGCCGATTATTATTTTTCTGATATTGGTCCCTTGTACGTGGGCATCACTTATATTTTGATGATTTTGAATTCTGGGTTCGATTAATTTGGTTGTTTTGGGTAATGGGTCTGGATTGTTAAGTTGCTCCGATTTAATTTTTGTGGGAATTGATTGAAGTTGTTGTAATTGACATGAGGGTCTTATCAGTGGGTTGTAGCCCTTAACTTAGGCTCAGAAAGAGGATACAAAGTTTGTGTCTTTTGATTGTTTGAAGTTGTTTTCAGTTGACTTCACAGTATATAAGTGTACAAAGAGAATAAGCCCTAATTACTGTGTAAAGGACAATTTTGTTTCTAATATTGGATAGTGGATTATGAAGGATTAGGTCTTGGGAATCTTAATTGTTAGCATTAATTACATTGTAACTTTTGTGCTGCGTTGCTTGACTGAGATAAAACAACATCTGGATTGATTCTGCGGAGACAAGATGCAATTTTGGGGAAACTGGGTGAATATTTAGTATTAATACACAAAATTCAAGTCGGACTTTTCCTGTTCTTTTTCATACGATCATGTTCGGTACTTATTATGGAAAAAAGTGAGCCCACATTAGTACCAGAGTGGTTGAAGAGCAGTGGAAGTGTAACTGGTGGTGTTAGTACTAATCACCAATATGCGTCATCGTCATTGCATCAAGGTAAATTTAAAAGACCTCATATTGCCAAGTCTTTTATGTAATTAGACTTTTTGTTCACTTTTAATTTTGTTCTCTTACAATATTTTTTATTGCCAATTTCTTATAGATGATCATTCTACATTAAAGCCTTCAAGAAATAAGTCATCAGTCAACATTAGTGATCATGATTTAGGACGTTCATCTTTTCCTGATCGAGCAACATCCTCTTATTTCCGACGGAGTTCTAGTAGTAATGGTTCTGCTCACTTGAGGTCTTATGGTAGTTTTGGCAGCACCAACCGTGATAGGGAATGGGATAAAGAGATATATGAGTATCGTGACAAAGAAAAGTCTATTTTGGGTGACCATAGGCATAGGAACTATTCTGATCCATTGGGGAGCATTTTGCCGAGTAGGTTTGAGAGGGAAGGGTTAAGACGTACACAATCCTCCATATCCGGGAAACATGGTGAGCCATGGCCCAGAAAAGTACCAGCTGACTCGAGCAATGTCACCAAAAACAACCACAACAACGGAAATACCCGGCTTGCTGGGAGCAGTCCCATTAGCAGTGTACACAAAGCTGCATTTGACAGGGACTTTCCATCTCTTGGAGCTGAAGAAAGACAAACAGATCTTGAGATAAGAAGAGTCCCATCTCCTGGGTTGAGTACGGCCATTCAGAGCTTACCAATTGGTTCTTCTGCAGTGATTGGTGATGGTGGGTGGACATCGGCCCTTGCAGAGGTGCCTGTGATGGTTGGAGGCAATGTCACCAGTTCCTCATCTGTTCCACAAGCTGTTCTTCCAAGTTCAGCTTCTGTTGTATCAAGCGTGACGACTGGTCTCAATATGGCCGAAACTTTGGCCCAGGGCCCTCCTCGTGCTCAGGCTACTCCCCAGGTAGATTAATTGATTATTGTTTTCTTGGACACGAGGTTAGTGTATCTATTCTTATGTGCTGTGTTTGTTTTGTGATAGTTGTCTGTTGGAACTCAGAGGCTTGAAGAACTGGCTATTAAACAATCCAGGCAATTAATTCCCGTGACACCTTCCATGCCTAAAGCTTTGGTATGAGTGGTGTTCCCTGCTCTTTGATTATGTTCCATCCCAAAAGCATGACTTCATCTATAATTTGTGCATTTTTTCTAGTTACATTTTTTAATTCCTATTTCTTTTAAGGCGCCTTTATGAAGATTTTATCTTATATGCGTTTTACTAATATGGAGGGCCCTAGGAATTTGTAGTTGTGGGATTTGAACTGACTTGCACTTGAGCCCATAAATACTTATTATTAATAGAAAATTCTTTGGATAGTGCATGTGCAATAATCTTTACTTCTTAATCTTTTGCAGACTTGATGACGTGTAAAGGTAGAGTATCTATATTATGTATCAGCAACTGAATAGGACAAAATTTTACTTACTTGGGCAATGATTAGTGGTCGTGTCACGTGTGATCCTTTTGTGTAGTACCTAGATGTCCATTCAAACCAATTTTTGACACTTGTTACAAGTTCTTTTCCTGATGCATGTTTTTCATTTGTCTGCATATGAGGAGGTGGACTTGTAATTATGTTTCGTAATTCTTGAATGATACCGTGGATCATTTTCAATTTATTCTTCGTCCATAAATGAGCTGACCACCATTTATGACCCATCATGGTACCAGAAGTCTGTTGAAGTTTAACTTATTTGAGCAAAATTAGTGTTCTGCTAATTGATGTACCTCTGTTTTAAGTTGCAATTTTTTTGAAGTCGTTAGTTTAAGCACTCTTGTGCCTTTTTTTAGTTGCACATTTGTAGTCACAAGAAGTTGAATCGTCTATGCAGTTGTTTAAAAGAAACAGGTGTTAAAAGGAAACAAAAAAGAAAAGAAACAGGTGTTAGAAGTAGTAGAGAATAATAGAGGATAATAAGTGGATAGTTTAGATTTTGACTGTTCATCGGTAATTAACAGACTTGTATCGGACCGGTTACCGAATCCACCCAAAATTGGGTACCGGTACCGGTACCGGTTAGGCTGGTATACTGAACTGGTTAGCTGGAACGGGCACGTTACCGGTTTTTAGGTTGTTTATCAACCATGCTTCCATGAAAAGTTTTTACAAATCCTAAATTACAAGAAGCATATCCAAGGAACAGGTCAGTGGACACCAAATATTAACTAATTGAATACATGTCTATTGTCTACACCACCAGTCCACCACTAACCTGCAAAACCTATCAGAAAGCAACCATTTCTCAAAATTCAGGCTTCACAAAAAATCCCATATCCATCTATTTCCATCCTAGTTTAGGAAATAAAATGGTAAAATATACTGACAAAAATGAACTCACAGACTGCAAACTCTAATTGGGTGTGATAAATAAAATCAAGAACAACAAAAATCTCAATTTCAAACTGATAAAAGGGTTCACTTTCCAAATTCAGCTTTCACAACTTACACAACCCTTCTCCTTGCTCCTTTATGATTCTGACAACCAAACAAACAAAGAATTAGGTAGGTAGGCACCTGGTTGAGGAGGTGATGAAAGCCTACGGCGCACTGTAGAATGCCGTGAACAAGGGTACGGGTTGAGTGATATGTTCCATAAGTATTCCAGAAAGTCATGGCACTTGTAATGGTGTTGCTCTCCTCGTCGTCGGACAACCACTTCATCGAAATTAACGACGGGCGTCGTTCTCCTCGTCGTCGGACGAGAATCGATACGAAGCCCTTAATTTGTAGTCGGATTTTTTTTTTGGGGGGGGGGGTTGAGATGAGAGAGAAGAAGAGAAATTGAAGGGAGTGTAATTAGTGAAAGCTATAAGTGTTGTTTGGATGATGGATGAGATCATGAGAGAGAACTAAGCAAAGAAGCAGCGATGGAGAGAAGGGCAAAGATGGATTCGAGATGGAGAGAAACTGAGAAGTGGGAAAGGGGTAGAGCATGTAGATGAGTGATGAGATGACAGATCTATTTGAGAATAAAATTAATAAATCAGTAATGTAACCGGTACAACCGGTTCGGTTCGGTATATCCTGAACCAGCCAAATTCCTTTCCGGTCCCGAAAATCCGGTATAACTGGTTCCGTGTACCTAACCCGAACCGGCCGGTTTGAACCGGTTCGATTTGGTAAAAAACCGAAACTTTTGCACACCCCTAGTTTAGATAGTCTTAGTTTAGCGCAAAAATCTAGAGCTTTTGATTTCTTTTCTTTGGAGCGAAATCATGGAATCAGGCCAACACAATTTTGAACTAATTTTAACTATATTATGATTTATAGACGTTCCTTTGTTCTTGACCATATTTTCTTATCGACGTCGAATCCCGTGGAATGAGCTTTTGGCTAATAGCAGAAACTTTTCATTGTACAATTTGTAATTCAATAATTCATATATTATCCTTTCCTAATACTCTTGTGGCATCCAAATGAGTACTCTTATCTGTTACTTTCGGAATGTTAAAAGAGTCAATTATGAGATTTTTTCCGCAAAATACTGTTCCTCCTTTTTCATGTCAGCACATATAGAAGTCTCGTATGTCTTGTTTTACTTAGTTTATTGTTTCAGTCTTCACTATTTCTCAAGGAAACCAGTGAGTAATCTTTCCATTCTTGAGCAAGTAGAGCAGTGGGAACAAGCTATAAATGTACTGTTGAATTGCGTAACTGGAGCGTAACTGTAATTTTATACGCTGTTTTAAAATTTCGCAACATTTGTATCCTTTGATTATCCTTGCATCATTATAATGTTAATTCTGTGTAGCCTTGGGTAGTAATTATATTACATCTATAGTTTTAAATGTTGACATAGGCTAGAAACTTGAAACCATTTTAGGGGTAAGACGTTTTGCATAATTTTCTGCTGTATATTTGATTTACACACATTGTAGTGTCTTTGATGAGAGATGATTGTCTTAGTTGGATATGTAGTATCTTTGGACCTCATGGTATATTTATCACCATCATGGTTTCTTTTTGAGCTCCACTTTAAGAATAACTTGAATAAGAAGAGAAGAAGTTGAAAATAACTTTCTTCTTGTTAGTTTTTGAGTGATATGGGGGTGGGGGTGGGGGTGGGGGTGGGGGTGGGGGTGGGGGTGGATTTGTGTGTTTCATCGGTTGCGAGAAAATATGATTTAAGTTGAGATGCCAATACCTCTTTTTCATTTTATTTCCCTTATTGTAGGGTTTAACACTTGAACTTTAACTCTATTTTTCCTACGTTTCCACCTTTTTGTCTTACTAGAGATTATTCATATTTTATGACCATGTGAATTGGATTTTGATTTACTTATAAGAGAGGATGGGGTTTGGGGTCAAGTGGATAAGATGGGCAAGAATTGTATCTCTACTGTTGAGACAAGGGAGTTTACTTTCTCGTTTTCTATTCATATTAGTGATGGAGACGTTTAGTAGGCTTCTGCAATGAGCATTTGAGTCGGATCGTATTAGGGGCCGGTGGTTGGACTATTGGGAGGCATCTCTCATTTACTTTTTGAAGATGGTACAATCATATTTTGTGATGTTTGAGCCCAACAATTACACTAATGTGTGCTTCTTTGCTTTGAGGCGGTTTAAGGGTTGAAGATCAGTTTAAGGAAAAGTGAGATAATCCTAATGGGGGAAGTGGTTGGGGTGTCAACTTGACTATTTATTGAAAGCTTACTTGGGACTTCCTTAGGTGGAAAAGCGGATGGCGAAGGTTGGATCCCATCCGATTGTTGAGATGTTGGAATGGAGATGGCCACATCGGAAGATACTGTATTTGTCCAAATGCATGAGATTGGTCTAGATTAAGGTACTGTTTTGAGCCTCGGTACTTATTTTTTGTCACTTGTTCAGCCTTTGGCGTTAGTGAGATGGTGGTTGGAGAAGTTAGTTAGGGACTTTTAGTGGTATGGGAGTGATCGAGGAGGGATTATTATTTGTTTAGGTGGGAGCAAGTTTGTGTTCCTTTAGATCAGGGTGGGTTGGGATTGAGGGATTTTGGGAGATTTACTGTGGAGTAACATGGGAAGTGGTTATGAAGGTTTGTGTCAGGGGAGGACAATTTGTGGAGAAAGGTCGGTGGAGTAAGATTTTTTGTTGAGGCAGGGGTCTATGTTGGACAAGGTGGAAAGAAGGAATAAAATATCTATCCCCGCAGAGAATTGGTAGAGAAACACACACAAAAACACATAACTTTGACCTCAACTTTATCTTTCTTGACGTTTTCGTATTTGAGGTTAAACTTAACTTCAATTTCCTCACTGCGAACCATCTTTGAGTTGTTCAAAACACTTGATTTTCGCTTCATATTTCTCCCCAGTATCAATATGTGAGTACTTGCTCTTCTTTATGCTCGCTAACTTTTTATTGGTTATTGATATGATTAAGTATTGTAAGACATTCATCAATCGTCTTGAAAGAATTTGCATTGCAGGTCTCTTCTTGTGAATTCATCGTTTTAGTTGAACAAACACGATTAGGATGAACATTTCTTTCTACTTGAACAGAATATGGACGAACATGGTAGGCGGTTATGTACTCGCAACATGTTTTAAATTTGTAAGATTTGTTTCGGATTGTGCAAGATATCGTATAATTTTCAATACTCGATACTATATGGAACATAAAACCTTTTTAGTTTCTTGTATTTGAGAAAGGTTTGGTGCTCAAGTTGCTTTATCTTGGCCCGAAGAAAGATTGGATCGTTTAACTTGGAAGACATTGTATATATGTATAGGGGCTGAATTGAAAATTTTAATAAATTTGAGGTTGAATTGAAAAAATTCAGAAACTTTTAGGGCTAAATTGAAATTTTTAGAAACATTCCGTGTACTAAAATGTATTTTGGCAGCTGAATTAGTGTGCTGCAGTAGCGTTGTAGCAGATTTTTTTTTTCACTTTTGCGGTTAGTTTGAGACTACCCTGTTTTCTCAGATATGATGTCGATTTAGCGAACTTCGACAATAGGTGGAGGCCATAAAATTAGGGTAGGAAGGAATCAGGTAAAATAAAAACATAGCACTTGATACCATTATGATGTAGGACAAGGTGGAAAAAAGAAATAAAATATCTATCCCCGCAGAGAATTGGTAGAGAAACACACAAAAGCAAGCAACTTTAATCTCAAATCAATTAATATTCATCATCTGAAAAATAATGAAGTATTACAATGTTTAAATAGAAAGTATAATACTTTGGGACCGAGTAAAAATCCTAATTTAAAAAAGAAACAATCTTCTAATTAAAATCTACTATTATAATAAAACTTTCCTAATTAAAAACTACTACCATAATTAAAATCTATTATTAAAATTAAAACTTCTAGAATATCTTACTAAAATAATAATTACATTAATAATCCAACATTTATGTCTAAATAATAATACAAAATTAGTAATAAATTTATTGAATTTCTTCTGTACTGCATTATTCTCCTTGCCTTTGAAAATAACTTGTCCTTTTGAAACATCAAAAATTAATAAATCACAGTTCGTGAGATGTGATGTAGGACAAGGTGGGAAGAATGAATATGAGTACCTATCTCCGCAGAGAATGAGTAAAGAAACAGACAAAAGCACACAACTTTAATATCAAATCAATATATTCAATAATCTATAAAATAATGAAGTATTGCAATGCTTAAATAGAAAACTAAATACTTGGGAACTAAATTAATTTAAAAAGAAAACAATTTTCTAATTAAAATCTACTACCATAATTAAAAATCTCCTAATTAAAATCTGCTACTATAATTAAAACTTCTAGAATATCCTTCTAAAATAATTACATTAATAATCAAAAGTTTATCTATAAATAACAATACAAAATTAATAATAAACTTCTTGAATTTCTTCTTCCGTACTGCATCAAGACGCCTTCCAACAAAATACGCGCATCCAATGTTTCAATGTCATGAACACAATTTTCGGAAATAACAATGACAAAATATAGAAATTTGAAGTAGTTTGGGTCTCGAATGTATCAACCGGAAAGAGAAAATCAACATGGTTGGCATCAACTTTATTTTCCTTGATGTTTTTGTATTTGGGGTCAAACTTAACTTCAATTTCCTCACTGCGAACTAACTCTGAGTCTGCAAGTTGTTCAAAATAGTTAACTTTCGCTTCATATTTCTCACAAACATCAATATGTGAGAGTATTTGTTCTTCTTTATATTGGTTCATACGATTAGTATTGTAAGACATTTATCAATTGTCTTGTAAGAATTTGTATTGCGGGTCTCCTCTCGTGAATTTGTCTCTTTAGTTGAATAAACACAATTAGGATGAACATTTCTTTGCATTTGAACATAATATGGACGAACATGGTAGGCGGTTATGTAGCAGCGTTGTAGCAATTTTTTTCCCTTTTCAATTTTGTCATAAGTTTGAGACTACGTTGGCTTCTCGGATATTGATGTCGATTCTCTAGCGAATTTCGACAATTAATGGAGGCAAAAAAATTAGAGTAGGAAGGAATCAGGTGAAATAAAAAGATTTAAGGAATTTTGACTCTTGATACCATTATGATGTAGAACAAGGTGGCAAAAAGGAATAAAATACATATCCCGTAAAGAATCAGTAGAGAAACACACAAAAATACACAATCTCAAATCAATTCATATTCATCATTTGAAAAATAATGAAGTATTACAATGCTTAAATAGAAAACCCAATACTTTCCTAATTTAAAAAGAAAACAATCTCCTAATTAAAATCTACTACTAAAATTAAAACTTCTAGAATATCCTACTAAAATAATAATTACATTAATAATCTAACATTTATCTCTAAATAACAATACAAAATTAATAATAAACTTTTTGAATTTCTTTTGTACCGCATCAGTCTGGCTCACATAAGAGGTGAAAACGTACTTTTTATGTGGCGTCTTTGAAAGGCCATAAGATGGCAGGGAGGAGTTTGTTGGATGCACTTCTTTTGTGTGATAGGTAATGGGAGGAGAGTTTATTTTTAGAAGGATGCGTGGGCGGGGGTGATGACCTTGGGAAGAGATTCCCTAATTTATTTCATTTAGTAGTGGATCGGATTGTGAAGATTGTGGACTATGTTTCATTGGTGGATGGGCAGTTGTCCTGGCCACCTTTTTTTGGGTTACATTTTCAGGATTGTGAGTGGATTGAGGTAGAGCGGTTTCTGGTGTTTGGAGGGGTTGCTCCATTTCAAGGGGGTGGGGTTACCATGTGGTGGAACCTTTGTGTTAGTGGGAGGTTTAATAGTTAAATGGTATTACACGAGTTGTCGTTGTACTGAGGATGGGGCATTTTCTTGGAGCAGTCTTTGGAGTTTTGTGGTCCTGAGTAGAGTGGCTTTTTTGTTTTTTCATATGGTATTCTCTTTACTGGTTATGATGTGGGTGATGCCTGCGTTGGTGGTAGGTTTTCTGGATGCTTGGAAGAGGTGAGCAAAATAGGATATGGCTACCACTGTTTATGGTAGGTGCTATGGAAAGTGGAACTGTAGATATTTCAATACCAAGTAGCGATCCATTGTGAATATGAAATACCTGTTCTTGTGCTTGCTTTTCTTTTGGCAAAATGAGGCTTATCCAGGTGGGGTGTCTCCTTTCATTGATTTTTTTCAGCTGGCCTGATGCAGTTGTTGCGAGTCTTTGCGTTACAGATTTTTCCTTATTTTTTGTTAGCTCCAAATGTACATGGATGGCAGACCCAGGGTGCCTCTTTAAATATATATTATTACTTATTAGTTATTGAAAGAAAAAATAAAATTGATGAAGTTTGGCTAGTTGCTAGAAAGGATAAGAAAGATGTTCCAAGTTCTAGGCTGTAAGAGAACCGCAATTAAAATACTATTTGTGTGTTATATAAATTTATTGATGGTTTTTTTTAAATAAATAAGGAATTCTTTAAGGACAATTAGTGATGATGAGGTGAAATTTTAAGAATTTCATATCTTTCGCGTATCACTATCATGTGGGTCCTTGGATTTATGTGGACTCCTCTGCTACAAGCTAGTTTGGCTTTGGAATTGGGGACTTTTGTTCTAGTTCATTTCTTCTTTTGGTTTTGGACCGTCATCTTAGCAGGTTTCCATCTAATTGATAACTTGTATTTTTGTAATATTTGCTAGTAGTGTCTTCATTTATTTAATCTAAAGAAAAAAGAACATGTTATTACCCTACAGCATTGTTGGTTGCGAGGAGTATAAATGCTGCATTTGTGCGGAACTGCAGATATATGTGATAGAAAATTAAGCAATTACCTGACTTTATAAAGAATACCAAGTTTTATCCTGTAATAGGAAAGAGAAAATACTGGTCTAAATACATGTATAAAGGCATTGAATGCTAAAAACAAACTAATGGGCCTTGGTCTCTAAGATTCTAGGCAGAAGGTCAGGGGCTAGTGTGACCGCAGAGAGGCTCATGTACCAGACTATGCAAATAAATCATATTTGATCTCATTTCCACAGACTAGGTGATTTCATTACTGAAGGTTGAAAAACTTACTATCAGCTGCTACTACACATCATAATTGTAGCATCCTTTTATCTATCCTCTACGAAAGGTCAGATATGTCGACAAATATTTTAGGAAAGGAAACGGAGCCAGTTTGAAGAAACATGCACACTCCAATGAGAAGACAAAAAGGTGAAATAAAGGGCTGCAGTGAAAAGGAGAGGAACTAAAATGAGTATGGGTATAAGAATATTGTTGGTCTTGAGTTGGGTGTAGCAGAGGTCGAGTGACCACTTGGGAAATAGTTAGTCAAACTGGTCTGTAGATTCTCGAACGACTAAATATATTGGAGAAATAAAAGGCACTTCCAGGATCAGGGATCGATTGACTCCTTATTCCTTTGGGAGTAATTAAATTCAAACTGGTTTGTTGACTATCAAACGAGTAAATAGAAGAAGAAAAAGGTTTCCCTAGGCAATATTCCTGGGCCTGACATCAGGCGAGGTACTGTGAGTCTTGCTGTGTCTTGAATGCTAGGCACGACTTCAACAATGGTTTTCACCTTTTATTATCTGACTTCGTATTAGTCAATATTCTGTTTGCCATTCTGTCATTCGGCTCATTTTCAATATATTTATGCGGTGTTGAGAAGATTAATTGCTGGCAACTGGACTTTTGTTCTAGATGACTGTTGTTTGAGTAGTTCCAATTTAAGCAGTCATTCTGGGATCGGTTCATTTAGTGCCAGTGATCACTGACCCCCATTTATTACGTATTAATACGTTATGGTGTATAAGCTTTTTGCGCTTGCATAATGGCTGTAAAATAGGCAGATGAAGGGCATTTAATTGAAGCATTCACACCTCACTGAATGAGTGGATTAAATCATGGCACTGTACAGGCTTATTTACGAAGGACTGCTGTTTAGCTCTGTAAAAGTGTGCTTCTTGGAGGGGTGGTGTTGAGGGAAGGATATATTATTGAAAACCTTCGTTGTACTAGATGTTATCTTGATATGATAGTAAAAGAAAAGATGGATTGGCATTGAAGAGAAATTTCTGCAGTCGTATGCAATATTGAGCATGTTACACTATTTTGTGACAAGATTAATCCTTAAAATTGGGGGACTACTTCCTAGTTACTTCTGTAGTTGTGGTCATTTGTTACGCACATTTATCCTTGTTTGGCCAATTGTTTTATATTTTTTTCTCAGGTGTTGAATTCTTCAGAGAAAACAAAGCCTAAAGCTGGTCAGCAGCAGCATCAGACCTCTTCTATTCACCTTGTTAATCAGTCTCCGCGTGGGGCACCCACGAAGTCTGATATTTCGAAAACATCGAGCTTAGGAAAGCTTCAAGTCCTCAAACCAGCACGAGAGAGGAATGGTGTCTCTTCTGCGAAGGATAGCTTGAGCCCAAAAAGTGGTAGTAAAGTAACAAATAACCCACTTGCTGCTGCTCTATTAGCTGTTACATCTGCTCCCTTGAGGAGTCCAGTCAGCAACCCAATCCTTGCAAGTGCTGAGCGTAAGCCTGATGCCGCAGTATTGCCCTCAATATTGGAGAAGAGACCTACATCTCAAGCTCAGAGTCGAAATGATTTCTTCAATCTTGTGAGGAAGAAGTCTATGACAAACTCCTCTTCTGCTGTTTCTGATTCCGTCTCTCCCGTGTCAGCATCTGTTCTGGATAAGCCTGGTGAAACTGAAGCTGCTGCCCCTCTTATTCCTCAAGGTAGAGATTCCCCATTGATAAATGGGGACCATTTGAGTGAAGGAAGTGGTGACTTCACCCGCAATAGTGACGCTTGTGATGCGCATCAGAAATCTCATGATAATGGAGAGAATCATTCAAGCTCTGATGTGATTCTTTATTCAGAGGAGGAAGAGGCTGCATTTTTACGTTCACTTGGGTGGGATGAAAGTGCCGGAGAGGATGAAGGCCTTACGGAGGAAGAGATCAGTGCATTCTACAGGGATGCCAGTAAGGTACTAGCTTGCTTAAAAACTTGATCATTTGAATACGTCCGAGATCAACAGACTTTTCATCATATTAGAGATGGTTAATTACAGTGGTTATTTTATATACCTGCAATAATTTTTGGTATTTTTTGAAATCAACGTGTTCCGTTTATTTTGCAGTACATAAATTCTGGGCCATCTTCAAAAACTTTTCAAGGAACTAAGCCAAAGCTTTTAGTGCCTGTCAACTTGCGAACGGGAAGCATTGGCGGTGTTTCGTCTGGAGTGAGCTCACCTGAGTCTAAACTGGATTCTTAATCTACTAAACGTCTCTCACCGGGTTTGACCATTTTTAAACTTGAAGATGGGGAGCTTTTCGTTTTTTTTTTTTGGTTGATATTGAGATGAATATCTGAGTCATCAAAAGAAGAAAAAGGGCGGGATTTTTGAAATCCTTGTTACTGTGAAGTGAATAGGAATAAGTTAACAGATGATGGTCCAGGCCCCAAGCATGTCTTGTGAATTTATGTACCTTGTTCTTGACTTGACTCCTAGAACTTTCTAAGGTTAAAAAAGTTGAGATAAAAGAGTAGGATTAGATCTACTGGGCTGCTTAGGGAAATTGCTTGATTGTGCAAATTCTGGATTTTTGTCAGTTTATAGGTTTTTGGGAAGGGTCAACTTTAAACAAATAGTTTTATTATGCTTTCATAGTCGTCTCACAAAGAAAGAAAAGAAGCAATGAATTTATTTCTATACATTTATTTATTTTTTTGCTTTATAATTTCCAGTAATTGCACTTTACTGTTATCAAGGCAACACTTACCAAAGGGATTTTTTTTTGGATGGGTGTTGCTTTGTTCATTCTTGTTTGTTGCCTGTATTGTGTTCTTGTGCTAATTATGCAGGATCCTTTTGTTTCACAGGGCCCCTGTACATGACTTGGTTGGTAAAATTGTACTTGGTTTATCTTTGAAAGGTCATTTAAATCAGAAAAATTATTTATATGTGATTAATTTGGATTGTGACTAATGTGAAATTGTAAACAATAGAATATAATATGTGGTCTCTTCTTAAAAAAAATTAAAAAAATATTAAAAAAATTTCCCTTTATTATTTAACAAGGTATAAATTGTCTTAACGTAGACTTGGCCAAAAATTTTGGTGGTCATTAATTAGTGTAATATGGGGCCAAAGCAAGCCTAATGTGTCTTTTTAACATTAGAGTAAAGTTGGGGAATTGATATTTTTACATGAATAATGAGTGAATTTCACTTTCATGTGAGAAAGACTCGTAATAGTTTTCTTATCTCTATTCTTTTTGTCATTGGGGCATTTTGCAGGATATGAATTTAATTTTTTCACTACATGTTTGTATTGATTCCTTAAATAATGAAATTTGAAACAAAGGTCAAAATCAAACAAAAAAAGAAGATTGAAATTGGAACTCTAGATTTTGTTTTTTTGCAAAATGCATTCGAATTAAATGATTCGAAATGCCGCATATGAGAAGAAGACAGTCGGTGAAGAGGATAATCGGTAAATAATACCGTTGAATTTTTTTTTTGAAAAGAAAACGTTGGTTGAAGAAGTTCTAGAGAAGACGAGAGATTCACGATGTTCCAAATGACTCATTTTGCATAAGTAGAGACGGTCTTTTGACTCCCTCACCCTGAGAAATAAGATTAAAATAGAGAGTTAAAAAAAATAAGAAACTTGATTGGATATATTTTGGTGATAGACTCATTATATAATTGAATACACATTTGATTGATTATAAATGTATGAATACAACATACATTATATGAAACATAATTATCAATAATTTTGACAGCTCATTCTATTAAACAAAAAATAAAAAAAAAGTAATAAATTATAAATGCTTATCGTGATTAAGAATTTGCTGTGGCTGACGCTTGAGCAGGAAAGATATTCTAATTAAAGCACTCCATCACAAATTAACTCTTTCTTAGAAAATTTATATAAGGTAAAAAGAGAGGGGACACCACTTTTTTTTTTCTTTTTTTTCATATTATGTATAGAAGGGTATTTTTGTAATTTTAAAAAATATTATTATTATGAAAAGATATCTCATGCAAAAGCATGAGGTATCCCGTAATCCTTAAGTCCCGTAACCTCTATATATAAAGTCTGATTCATAATTATGTTGATTGATGGCCAACATTTGACGTATAATATGTTGTAGAATTTTTATTTATGAATGCACGGTTAAAATATAATAAAAAATATTATTCATTTAGAAACAAATTATTTAGCTGATACATAATACATAATACATATAAAAAAATTATGTCCATAATTTTATATCATGTTTAGCTAGTTTATAAGTTTGAATTATTAAATGTTTTCAAAGTTTCAAAAGTTAATCATTTTAGTGTGACAATTCAAATGAATTAAATTACTTAATTTATAATTAGTATTATTATAATGTATTTAAAAATATTGACTCAGCTTTTATAAACAAGAAAAATATACTTTCCTTGGAAAAAATATTTTTAAAATTTACACAGAGAGCACGGCTATACCAGTACTACAGTCTACAGCGTATCAAATTATCAGCTTATTGAAATTACAAAAAAAAAATAAGGAGCTTGGGTGAGCAATTAAGGGTTTTCGGGAAAAGCAAGGAGAGAGGTTTCAGCTTCAAGAATGGGCAGCGCCGTAGTCGAGAAGACTGAAGAAGAGCTCCGGAGAGAGATTGAAGAACTCCATCGCCAGCAATGGGAGGTCCTTATTCTCTCTTTCTTTCCGTCTCTCTCTATATAT
Organism: Panax japonicus; assembly: GCA_020205505.1. Classification (NCBI taxonomy): domain Eukaryota; kingdom Viridiplantae; phylum Streptophyta; class Magnoliopsida; order Apiales; family Araliaceae; genus Panax; species Panax japonicus. The sequence continues at coordinate 53,118,118 of CM035106.1, forward strand.
GTATATATTTGCAGAAACACATAATTCGCCAAGTGTTTGATTATTTGTCTGATTGACAGATTTCAGAGCGGCTTCGTGATCCTAGGGGTCTTCGCCGCGGTGGTTTATCTGGTGCTGGTACTCGGAATTTTAGCGCCAATGGCAACCGTCAGCGTGGTTTTGTTAGACCTGTAATTTCTCTCCTGTCCTATCCCTCCCTCTAGATGTATTTTTTTTATAATTGAGTAATTGATTTCAATTAGGCGGAGAGGACTGAATTGGAAGACCAACCTGCTCCTAAAAGGCGACTTTCTTCAGCCGTGGTGAAGGTGATTCGTAGGCTCTATAAGCTTTAATTCTTTGCTGGGTTTTGATTGAATATTGATTTTGATCTTAATTTGGTTGAAGATTGAGGATGGAGAGATTGTTGATGATGAGCCTGCAAAGGATGGAGCAAATAAAGATTTTAGCGTGGAAGAAAGTGTTGAGGTTGTGGATGCAAACCAGAGCAAGAGAATGCCTCTTATTTGGTCTAGGAGGGATGGCGATCAGAGACCACCTAAGATGGTAAAAAACTTTGAAATTTTCATTGAATTATTGTTTAGTGTGACTGAGTTTTGTATTTGTGTAATGAGTGATGTTGTTTTGTGGAAAGATTGAATTTGTAGTTGTTCTTATGTAATTAGGATTTTGAAGCTCCTCCACCAGTGCCTATTCCAAGAGTGTTGCCTAAAGATGAGGACCCAAGTTTGGTTAAGAGGAATAAGAGAATGCTTGGGCAGCTCCTGGGCACTTTGGAGGTAAGTTTACAATTAGTATACATATATTTTTTAATTTTTTTTTCTCATTTAAAAGGTGAAAACTTCTTCAAAGTTTTATATGCAATTGTATAACCAACAATTTTAACTTCCTTAATTGTTCAAGCCAATTTTAAGGGAGATCGGGTTGAAACATAATGATATTAAGGCAGATGTAGTAACTAAATTTGCTAGTTGCATTTGTTGAAACTTGATTTTATTCTTTCTTCAACGTTTATGGACAGTAGATATGCATTTTTATGCTGGTTACTGGTTAGCATAACCAATGACCTGAGTTTATGCAGGAAGTCTAGAGCTTAGTTCTTTTTGGCTAGTCAGCTAGAGGGTTTTAGTTTTATTTGGCGTGAGCCATCAAGTTGTAGTCTTGTAGACTGTAGCCCTCCTTGATATGAATTTTAAGTGGCACTTAATTGTGCTTATGATGTATATGGATATCATTTGTTATTTTCTGGAAAATGTCTAGTGTTGACATATGCTCCAACAAATAAAGCTCCTTGAGCATTTATCTTTTTTGAAAGGCGTAAAAGCTAAAACCCATCAAAGTGCGCCGGTCTTTATGATCAGGATGATAGCAATACTGTCTCATATTTATAATAGATCTGCTATCAGTGGTATCACATAAAAAGCTCATTAGAATCAGAATATTAAACTATAATGATTGTAGACATGGCAGAATTTATGAGTTCACCTTTAAATACCATAAGTTCTGGAGCTCCCACATAGATCCAAAAAGTTTTTCTGCTAGTTTATCTTCATTCAGCAAGATAAGCAAATCTTTACAGATTTTCATATTATTATAGCAATATCAATGACCATATTATGTCAATAATTACAACAATCCAAATAAGCAAATTCCGTAATCGAATCCAAACAAACCCATTGTGGAAAGCACAGTACAGTGAGTACACATCATTAAGGCTGTAAAATGAGCAAACAGTTCGGACTCGATTCGTACTCGCTCGACTAAAAATTCGATTCGAGCTCGACTCGAAATATAAATGAGTCAAATATGAGCACATTTTAAAGTTCGATAATTTACTCGAACCTTCTCAAATTATAATTTTCTAATTATACTCGGATCATATTCGTTGGAAAAGTTCAAACTGCTCGGGCTCGATTCGGAATCATGCTCTACTCGGTAGTTAAATGAGTCTTAATCAAACCTTATTTTATACTCGATAAATTTTGTGAATCAAATCTGAGCAACTCAATACTCGGATCGACTCGGTTCGTTTACACCCTTACATCATGTGCATATATTGCCATATTTGAATTTTATGTTATGCCAAATAAATAACTATAAGCAAATACTGTAAAGAAAAGGTGTAGAACCAACATTGATTTTAATACACCAGTTATTTGACCGGTTAAGTTGATTTGAAATAACCTAAATACCTAATAACACCAGCAAGGCCACTTGGATGAAAGAGATGCTAGATAGTTTGTATTTGTATATCGTTTTGTTTTTTTTTGGAAAGTATGTACTTTTTTTATTGACAAGTATGTACTTTTTTGTTTTTATGCCGTATCATCATTGGTACATGGCCCGCAAGAGTAGCCTTGTTTAGGTCCTGGGCCTCACTTTATACAATGATTTTTGGCGAAAATCTTTTCATTTCCTTGTTTGTGGGATTTATTAATAATTTAGAATTTTTGTTTTAGTAATTTCTGGAGTCCAAAATATATTGCCTTTTACTGTAGATAAAATATATGAGCAGAACCTTGTTTTGTTCTACCTAGACTACCTGTGTTCGGTTAAATAAACGTGTTAATAGTTTATTAAGTATGTATGTATTCGTCTTATTTATAATAAAACGGTGAAGTATGTTCCTTAAATTTCCATTGTATTCTATGTTTAAACCTTATTCATCTGACTGGAATGTAGCATTTCTTATGTCTTCATTTGTTTTAAAGTTAAATATTTATCTTTATCCTATTTACATGAAAATGTTAAAATTGTTACAGAGATTCAGGAAAGAAGACGTGAAACTTTCTGGCACAGAAGCATACATGCGGAGATCAGATTCTCTAAAAAGAGTGAGTACTTGTTAGATCCTGCGTATGAAGTATGAACTACATTCTAAGATGTGTGTGCGTGTTTGTGTCTCCTTGTGTGTGGAATGTTTGAGCAATGAGTATTTGACAAGAAATAATTCACAGCAGAAGAAACACTTTTCAACAATTTTCTTGTGATTGTGTCCTAAACAGGGAGTAATTCATTATTTCAGAATTTGGTTAAACATGCTTTGCTTTAGCAATCTATGAATGTACATGGCTAAATTTAAACATTGGTTCTGGCATGGTGTGCTGTCGTGTGTGGGTTAAATTCTTTCTTTTGCTACTTGTGTGCTTCAAAGTTTGAAACACTTGAAACTTCATTCTTGAATACATTGAATGTCATGGGTGAAATTAAAGGGAGTACATAAGATAGGATTGCCAACAGGGATAATTCAGTTTTAGGATTTCTCTTTCTGTCTTTCAACTTCGGTTGATTTAACTAATACAGAAAGGTAACACATGGGGAACTTTTAGAATGAGTGAGGTTCCAAACTTTCATCAATCTATTTGGTGAGATATATAAACTAAAAATTTAGAATTCCACGTTTACGAATAGAAACACAATAATATTAGCAGCCTAGATCGGCCTTATTGTAGGACAATAGTGAAAAAAAAGAAGAGACTATATGGCCTAGTGTGTAATTATATGGCTTTTGAATTGTATGTAATTGTGGTGTCTGTTTTTTTTCCTTCCCTTTTTTCTTTTTCATTTTCAAATTCATGCGAGTGCTAAGATGATTCCAAACCTGATATAGGCTGAGCAAAAAGCACGGGAAGAAAGTGAAAGGCTGAGGCAACAAGAGCGTGAACAAATTGCAGAAAAGCGGAGGAGAGATTTGGTTCGTTTTTTTGTATTTAACATTTCACATAACTTTTGAATACATATTCTTTTTATGTGAAAAAGCTGATATATTCTTTCAAGTTTAACTCTTCCTTTTGCTATTATTGCATCTTGTCTATTAGACTCTTAGAGCACGTGTTGCTGCTAAGGCTGAAGAGAAGAAATTGGAACTGCTATTTCTTCGGTGGATTGAGCACCAAAGAAAGCTTGGAAATTTTATAAGGTAGATATCTTTGGACTATATTGATTTGCATGATGACATTTTTTATGTCCACTTCTCTACATGTCTGCCATTTTGATATTCTGGTCTGTACTGCTTATGCTATTGTTCTTTGTTTCTTATCTCAGGTTATTTCTAATTTTGGTCCAAAAGTGTCCATATTCACAATTTTATTGAGACAAAGATAAGTTTCTGTCCATGTGCACAGCGTGAAGCAACTGGATGACATTGATTTTTCCTGCTTTGCAGGGTTTTTAGGTTATTAATCAATATTGTTTTATCCTTGATATATCTTTTGATACACTTTTCCATTTTTTTGTGGTGGGCGGTTTTGATTTCAGGACTAAGGCAGAGCCTCCAGTTTACTACTCGTTTGCCAAACCATTGGAAGAAGATGCGACTTTGGTTGAAGAGCGGAAAGAACAGGTGACCCTTTCATTTTATTTGGAGTTAGAATTTGTTTATGCTATTACATTACAGTATAGGAAAATTTCTGAATAAATACATAGTAAAAAAGATTAGATGTCAGATGGTCGGAAGGAGATGGCTGTATTTAGGATATCTGATTTGGCTTCTTACTGGCCTTTGGATACACAACTTATTTCTTACAATGTGGTGATCCAGGTATTTCAAGAATGGAAGGCTGCTAGGAGGGAAGAATTATCTCAGTATCAGAAGCAGCTTGGCGAGCAGTCTGTTGCCAATGTTGAAAAGGAGCTGGAGAGGTGGCAAAATGCGAGAAAAGCTAGGAAGGCAAACAATGACACGTTGAACTTGCAAGAGACAATGGACAAAGAGCTGGAGACCCACAGGCTTGAGCATGGTCCCAAGACGAGAAAGATCCCTGGTGGAAGCAACAATGAAGACGAGGATGACGTCGAAGATATCAACGTTGGGGAGGATGACATGATGGATGACGTACTGGATGTTGACGAAAACACTAGGAGGGGCGACGAAACAGTGAAGGCAGAGGCGGATAATGGTAGTCCTTTTGCAGAGAACAAGGACGAGTAAGTAGCTTTATTTCATTGATAGGTGTGGTTGTTTTATGTAGTTGTCATCCTTTGACCTGACTGTTGTTTGATTTGTTAGTTTAATAACATAATAATGTTGTTTGGTAGTGTTAGTTTAAACTAATTTGGTATTTTTATTCTGGATTTTCATCCATTGCAACTTACCACTGCACATTGCAACTTTTAGGAAATGATATTGTTTTTTTTTGTTTACTCAATTTCAAATATTTTTAAACTCAAAATTAACAATCTTTCAAAAAAAATATCAAAATTAACATTAATATATTTAATTTTAGTCAATATAAGTCGATTGATATTGTCAGAGTAAAAATGTTGTTATCATTTAAAGTTTTAAGTATATATCATTACAACAATTATAAAAGTATGGCTAAATTTGTATTTGCAATTTTAAGTATGGTTAGAACAATTATACAAGTATTGCTAAATTTATATTTGTTATGACAGTATAATTTTTACTCTGGCAATATCAATGGATCAGTGTAATGACGAATGTAATTATAAATTTTATTGTTTAGAAAATTTTAATAAGTTTAGCACTTTTACATTTGAAAATTTTAAAAATTGACTTTTAAAAGTCAATAATAATATTTTAAAATCTGAATTTGGCTTCCCTCCGTTACACTTTCTCTCCATTTCAACCTAATATATCAATTATTTAATTTTAGTAATTTTGTTACAAATGATCAAAATATGAGCATCTTTGTAAAGTGGATTATATCATGGACTATATTTAGTCTATATAACATTAATTCATGGGATATTCTTTCAATCTCTTCAGTAGATAGACTATCCCATTGACTATAATATTAAAAAATTATATTATATTTAATGAATTGTTGTCCACCAATCATTCTTCCACACTCGTATTTAAATATATTAAAAATTGTAGTCCATCAAAATCAGATTCCTTTATATAGTCTTTTGGATTCACCGAAAAATCTCTTTAAGACTATATTTAGTCTAGCTGTTGGAGAGGGAGCATGAGTCCTAGACTAAATAGATTGATGGAGCTCCGGCCTGCTAAAGATGGGCAAACATAGATTATGAAAATTTAAGAATTAACTATAAACGAAGATATTTCAATAACGAAACATGAGGCGAAATCAATTAAATTTAAAAGCATAAATAATATAAGAGATGAAAAATATTATCATAAATATTTATTGGTTTTTGTGCCAACATTTAATGTATAAGGAAACGGGATTGGGTTGGGATGAATATGATGCCAAGCAGAATGTTGGTTCGTCTGATGACTGGTGTCATAAGTTAATAAGTCAGAAGCTTTAAATTCTTTCTAATGCTTTAAGAATCTTGTTGAGAAATAGACCGATTTGTTCATTAAGTGATTGCGCACTGATAGAGGAAGAGAATTCAACTCAGACGAATATAATGAATTTGCAAGCAAGTAGAATGGAATCAAGAGGCAATTGACTACAGCTTACACTCCTCAACAAAATGGAGTCGCCGAAAGAAAGAACAGAAATGTGATGAATATGATTTGATCTATGCTTTCAAAAAAGAAGATTCCTAAAAACTTCTAGCCTGAAGTAGTAAATTGGACTATGTATGTGTTGAATAGGTGTCCAACCCTAGCTGTTAAAAAATATATCTCCAGAAGAAGCTTGGAGTGGAGTGAAGCCCTCAATTGAGCACTTCATAGTATTTGGTTGTGTGGGACATGTTCATGTTCCAAATGCAAAAAAATAAACCAAACTTGAAAACAAAAACCTTAGTTGTGTGTTGGTGCGAGTCACTGAAGAGTCGAAACCTACAGGTTGTATGATCCTATTTCTAAAAGGATTATAATTAGTAGGGATGTGATTTTTGAGGAAGAGAGACGGTGGGATTGGGAGGCTAGTTATGAAGAATAATTGTTAACGGATTTGGAATGGAGCGATGATGAGATTAATACAGATGTGAACGAGGATGATGAAGCGGTCAGTGAAGATGGAGAAATTGGTAATGATAAAATTGGAGGAGTGGGAAATGCTTCTCCTAATTCTACAAATGAAGATGACATTAATGAAGGTGAAGGAAGAGTTGGGCAACCTCCTATTTGGATGAGAGACTATGTTACTGGAGAAGGACTGTCAGAAGAAGAAAATGAGATTAACATGGCACTGGTGGCGTCAACAGATCCTGTACATTTTGAGGAAGCATTTGTATATTGGGGTGAATCTACTTCAGTTAATAATGGTTTAATTATGCAAGCAATGAGAGATAATATTGCAATAAAAATCTCTAACTTGGAATAATATTGTAATTGATATGTTTAGAGAACTTGTTTAGTGTTTTATTTAATAAAATCATGGATGATTGTTATAATATGATTCTAAATCAATGTATATTTTTATTAATATTTTTTTAGTAATATTTATATTTAATTTTAACTTATAAGTCATTATCAGTGAAAATCTTCATAACTTGTTTTAACTTAAATTTTGACTTATAATTGATATCAAATATTTTTACTTATAAGTTATAAATTAAAATAATTTATAAATCAACTTAAATTTTAACTTTAAATCATTGTGAAACATGCAATAAGTAGATTTTTATGTTAACAATAATTGACTTTCGACTTTGTTTCTTTTATATCCGCCCCTAGCCTCCTACTTAGATTTCTTTCTATTCATAAAACCTTCACATTGTTTCTGAGTTTTAAAATGACAAAAATAGAAGAAATCCACGAAAAAGTTTAATTTTTTGTTACTTATTTTTGTAATGAACATAAGAAAATAGATGATTTTTTAAATTATTTTTTGCCATAGTTTTTCATATATAAATAGACGAATTTGAACATAAAATTAAATAACATAAATAAATTTTTCATAATTTCTATCATACTCTTTACATCATAAATAAAATAAATAATATTAAATTAAATTAGTCATCTAAATGTGAAAATTTTCAACTTAAAAAGAAAACATACAATTATTTTGTACTTATTATAAAATAAGTTTTTTTTTCTTTTTCCGTCCAAAACTCCATATAAATAGGCCAGGCGTTGTATATTTTTATAAATCGATATTTTGATAATTTTATATGAAAAGTGTCGTACATAGCGACGGTAAAAACTGTCGCTATCGGTTTCCATATTTTATTATAAGCCGAACAGCACCGAGAGAGAGATAGACGGAGTAGGAGAAGCAGCAGCTCCGTGAAGCCAAAAATTGTTGGTAAAAATGGATTACTCTGCGCTGACAGAAGCAATGGCGTCCAAATCGTATGATAAGATCGCCGATATCTGCAACGACCTAATGCTTCAGGCACAATTACTCCCTCTTTACTCTCTCACTCCTCTTTTAGCATAAGCCCTAATGTTGGTTTCTCTACTGTAGGCTTCTACGGAAGGGATTGCGTTTCAGGATGATTGGCCCTACGCTATTCACCTTCTAGGGAATATTTACGTTAATGACATGTATGATTATTGTTGTTTGCTCAATTTTACTTTGTTTTTGTTTATTTGAATTTAGGTTTTTTAGGGAGTGGTGGGTAGTTAATTAGGGTATTTGAAGGTGGTTTGTAATATATGAATTGCAGTAATAGTGCTCGATTTCTATGGAAAACAATACCTGGGGTTGTAAAGGAGAGTAAGCCCGAAGTGGGTGCTGCTTGGAAAATTGGTCAGCGTCTGTGGACACGGGACTATGCCGGAGTTTATGAGGCTATTCGTGAGTTTAATGGGAGTCCTGAAGCTCAAGCTCTTGTTGCCTCGTTCTCAGGCAAGTTTTTACAGCTCCTATTGTATTGATACTGCATGCATTATTTATTTTCAGGTATTGTTGATTTTATTAGATACTCCCTCCATTCCACAGAAGGAGTCCCGTGTGATATTTTTTCTAGTCAATTTGCAAAATTCTAAAATTCAAAATTGATGTGATTTTATTTGATTTTGATTAATGCAATAGGTTTTATTGTAAACTAATTTAAAAGTACTATTGAGCATTATAATTTGAATTTTAGAACTTCGCAAACTAACTAGGATCAACACCAGATGGGATTCTTTGGAATGGAGGGAGTAATGACCATATTGTGGTTGCTCTCATTTGATATTTTGACTACAAGCATGTAGATTCTCAACCAATTAACTTACATTCTAAAGAGCGTTGACTAGAATTCAAGGACTTAGCTGAACTAGACGGAGTCTCCCAATCTGTCACTTACTCGTCCCTCTCTCATGAAAGATCGTCTCTCATCTACCGGCGGCTTTTGACTCATGTCTATAGCCAGTTGCTAAGACGATTCCCATTCAAGCATTCTCATTCAATGGTCTGTCAATGCTGCCTTCTTTTGTTCCAAATTCCTTTCTTTCTACTAGTTCTTATGTAAGCAATTTGCAGGAAGGAAACAAAGTCTTTCCTTTCGAAATCCACTCTGAAGTCACGTCTTTCGGTACTGGGACTAAAGTCAAGGTCTTCCATTTTTTTTATGCTCCTAATGTTTTGGGGCATCCCGACAATTATATACCTGCTAATCCGATGCCCACCCCACCTCATATCGTGCCGGAATGGTATTTCCTACTTATCCATGCCATTCTTCGTAGTATACCCGACAAAGCGGGAGGTGTAGCCGCAATAGCACCAGTTTTTATATGTCTGTTGGCTTTACCTTTTTTTTAAAAGTATGAATGTACGTAGTTCAAGTTTTTGAGTATTCTCCAGTGATAAGGAATTAGGATAATTCAGATGGCTGAATAGGCTTTTGAATTTGAATTGAACATGCAATTTCTCGTAGTCAAATTCTAAGTTCATGTGGATAGTGCAAGTCTATAATCATATTGGTTAGCTGAATGGTTCATGAAATTAGGTAAATATGCAACTCCTTTTGCAAAAGGTGATGCAGATTTTTTATGATACAAATCTTCCGGTGGAAGTAAAATTGTAAGAAATTGTGAACCTTGCCTAAGCTCATTCCTGAGTGAGAGGCAATTTGGTTAGAGCCAGAGTATTAAGACCAAAGAATAGGTCCTCGAGTACGTGGTGCAAGAGGAAGGTTTAGTGCATGTTCGCTTTCTTGTGTTTAGTATGTTTCTAGCATTTTGAGCCTAAATGCAGTAGTCGGTATGTTCGGCATACAAAATGCACCAAGCAAAATGCCAGTGGGGTCAGCATTTGAGCTGTGTTAGGAACCCAAATCGCAACGCGAGAAAAGTTTGGTTTTGTGTTTAGTTCCTCAAACGCAGCAACCCAAATGCTCTTTACTTCCTTTCTTGCCCTTGATATGTGAAACATTTTTCTTCTCCCCCTCACAAGCCAAAATTTCGCAAATTGAAACTCAAATCTGCCCTTGATCTGTGAACATTTTTATTCTCCTCCTCACAAGCCAAACTTTTACAAATTGAAACTCAAATCTTCATTCTTTAGGTCTCAATTTCACAAAATTTTAAAATTTGAAAGCCCAATTTGATTTTGAAATTTCTCCCCTAAACCTTGAAGTTGAAAATGGTGAAATTCGTTGTAGTAAGAGAATGAACGGGGAAGAAAGGAAAATAAGTGATAACAGCGGCAGCTGTACTGTCGTAAATACTACTTGAAGGAGAGAACAAAGTTTTGTTTTGTATGCTTAAGAATGAGTAGTAGAAAGAAAAAAAACTACTTCAATGGCTAAAACATATGTTTTTCAGTCACTCTCAGGATTAGCTCAACATATGTTTTTCAGGAGAAAGAGAAGATGGTGCTTGAGGGAAGTCCGCTCTTACCGCTACACGAGTAACTGCTACTAAGTTAGAATATTGATATTTGTGCAATTAGAGGTAGAAAACAAAGTAATACTAGGCTAGCTAAATTTAGAGTTTTGGAACGTAAGGACACCAAGTTTGGGAACGAAAGTACCAAACACAGTTTGCTAGATTTGCAAGAGTATCTTGTAACTTTGCATAAGATAATTACTTGAGAGAACTTTTATCTTCTTAAAGGACCACCCTCTCAATTCAAAGTTTGAGTCTTTATAACGAAACCTCATATTATAGTTTCATTTTTCAAAGCTATAACTTTCATCTTTTAATATTTTTTATTCTGCATCATAATTATATAACTTTGGGGTGTCATTTTGTTATGTTTAATACTGCACACATTTGATCTCAAAATTAAAAAAAATTGGGGTTTGATTAGAGTTTTTTTCCTGCAAAATATTCTACTACTCGTTGTATTAATTTGTTGTGGTGCCATGAGACTAGAAAGATTTGTTGAATTTTCATTAATGTAGCAATATTTTTAGACTTGTGTATCTACAAAGATACGGTTGGAACTCAACAAATACCAATCATTTGAAGGCAGTGTAAGGAAAATTTCTTAAGAGACACTTGGGATTGAAGCAGATAGACTTTGCATTTGGGTGATTAATACCAACTGGCAGTCACTAGTAACAGTTGAAGCTCTTCTTCACAGATACAAGTGTGACTTCTAGAAGTTCATTTTGATATTTGTTTTTATTTTAGTAATGCATGTAGTGTTCTAAATAAGGTATAGGCATCGAAGGCCCCTTAACCACCGCTCCGATAGTGCTCAAACTAGTTTATGAATCTTGCGAGTTGCAAGACTCCAACTTTGCATCAACAATTTGAGAAAGAAAAGAAGAACAAAAAGAATTGAAGAATAATACGTTATCTGGATGCTTCCATTGTCGCTTTCTCAAAACTATGCGAGATGCATCACCATAAAATTCCATAGGTGACCCATAGTCGCCTTCTAAAAAAATATACTAAAGTAACATCCTCAAAGTTTCTTCATAATATTACTCATAAGTCTTAAAGTTTGGTATGTTTTAAATTCCATTTCAACACTTTAACTAATAAAAAAATAAAAAAATAAAAATTACACCACGTACAAGACCTAGGTGCTGGAAGTTCCCTCTGCCGCCTAGGTGCGCTTGATGCTTTTTAGAACATTGAATCCATGTCTTTGAGGTCATCAGTATCTTGTCAAGATGATGTTTCCTGTACTGTGTAACATTCTTGTCTTGTTTATAATTCTGTTTTGTTGTCAGCTTTAAGACACTTGTCATTCAAACTATTTGCAGAACTCTACACGAAAAGGATGTTTCAGCTACTGCAGTCTGCTTATTCAACAATAAGCATTCAAGATGCTGCACTCTTCCTGGGACTGAAAGAGGATGACGCTACAAACTGTAAGCATCCATTCGTTCTTATTCTTATAACAGCAATATTCCTCAGGAATGGGACTTATATATTTTGCTGCATCCATTGGGGGTAAAGTGACACGGAAATAGAAGCTGTATAGTGTTTATCTTTGTTAAAGTACTTTAGCAATAAGACCCTCTAGTACGTATTGGATTATACACAATAATCAATTGCTCGATCATTGTAAGGATCATTTTCCATGCTTGTTGGCATCTCCATTCTCCCTTGACAGGGCGCAAACAGCTTTCTAACCAAATTTTATTTGTCAAAATTGGGAAACAAAAAAATCGTTGATGTTACTTAATATTTTGCATAAATTACTTTGTCCAAAAAATATTTTTACGTGTAGTATTGCTGTTATCCTATTCTTTTTGATATCACGATTCAACAGAGTCAGTGTGAAAGAACGTCCTTGTCCGACAAGTTTTCCCTGTTTCATTTTCTTGTTGGTAGATTAGTACTTGTTTCTTTATATCTGCTAGATAAATTTGGACTTGCCATTTCTTTTTTACATAAATCGTGAGCTTAGCAATTGCAGGCAGTGGAAGCCAGATGTGGCTCTCTTGTTTGCACGGATATAATTATTACTACGTTAATATTAGTTCTTATTAATGATGTTAAGTGGGTTTGGTTGTTTCATATGCTCAGATGTTCTGCAGCATGGTTGGAACGTGGACCCTGCTTCTCAAATGCTTACTGTGAAGAAACAGGTTATTGTAACAGAGCAGAAACTGGATCCTAGCAAATTGCAACGCCTCACAGAATATGTGTTTCATCTTGAACATTAACTTAAAGACCCTTATATGGCCATCCATATCCACAAATCGGCTTTCCCCACTTGGCTTTTTTTTTTTGCCCTTCTTAAAATTGATTGGGTAACAGAGTAGATGCACAGCTAAGATGTGCTGTGGCTACAGTCTGTGTTAAACATTACGAGTATTTAACCATGTTCTTGGACACTTTATATCTTTATTACAAGTTCTATTAATCCCCATAAAAATTTACGTGTCTTGTGCATATTTGTTTATCATTGAGGTGAAAATTATTATCGCCTAATTAAGTATCGTCATTATAATGTTGTAATTTCCATCTTGGTGGTGGATAACCTGATGATTCTCACTCGCAAGAAGGCATCAGGGTGTGGTTGTTTATGCGTATTATTGTCTGGTTTCAGGATTTGTGGTGCAGTTGTTTTTCAACGCAGGAGGTGGAAAATGAAGAATTTCTTGAAAATCTAGGAGGTATTGTAGAAAGAAAATAAGTTATAGAAAGTTGCAAAATACAAATAAATTATAACAAAATTTTCTTTCTTAAAACATCTATAGTACTCATGTAATGGATGGAGTAATTTTTAGTTATTTTTTAGGCAATGGGCAATTATGTTAGCTGAGACATTGCCACATGGAGCCTGACATGGGGTAGCATTAATTTATATCTTCTCCATCTAGCTTTCACATATGGATCCATATAGAAAAAGATATGGTTATTTACACTAATATACAACATTTAGAAAGTAATTACAAAAATAAAACATACACAAAATAATTACAAAAATAAAACATAAGCAATATAACGCGCCTAAAATCACGTGTCATTATCCAGTCAGTTATCCAATTTCATAATTGAAATTAACCGTCCCTAAAATCATGCAACTTTGAAATCTGAACAACAGATCAACGACAGAGAAGACAAAAATACGAAGCCGAAGCCTCCTGTCGCGACTAAACTCGTAATAGGAGAAGACGAAGCCGGTTGTCGCAACGCATCTCTAAGATCGAAAATAACAATCAAAATCAACACCTTCAAGATCAGTAACCAAATACTGCAGTGATTGTTGCATACAAGATCAACATCAACTTCGATCAAAAAATACTGAGGTGTGTGAGTTTAAAATTTATAATAATATAGTTAGCTATTGTTACTACGAATGACTATATTGGTTACCTTTCTTAAGTTTTTTGCACTTAAAATGGTCACACTGTAAGAATAATGAATGTTTTGATTGCAATATGAATGTTTTGATTGCAATAGCATGTAAAAATGCACTTGGTTACTGCTTAACATTACATTGGTTACTGTCTAACTATGTATATGTTGTTGTTTAATGCTGGATTGGTTAATACATAATGGTATTAACTAATGTTGCATTGGTTGCTGACTAATAATGATTTGGTTACTGTGTCCATTACATTGGTTACTGACTAATAATGAATTGGATATTGTGTACCATTGCTTTGGTTACTGACTAATAATGACTTTGTCACTGTGTAACATTATAATGGTTACTGATTATTACTTGGTTACTGACTAATGCTGACTTGGTTACTGCTTAACATTACATTGGTTACTGTCTGACTATGTATATGTTACTGTTTATGCTAGATTGGTTAATGCATAATGATACTAAGTAATGTTGCATTGGTTACTGACTAATAATGATTTGGTTACTGTGTACCATTACATTGATTATTGACTAATAATGAATTGGCTACTGTGTACCATTGCATTGGTTACTGACTAATAATGAATTTGTTAATGTGTAACATTATAATGGTTACTACTGAAGACTTGGTTACTGACTAATGCTGACTTAATTACTGCTTAACATTACATTGTTTACTGTCTGACTATGTCTATGTTACTGACTAATACTGATTTGGTTACTGTGTACCACTGCATTGTTTAATGACTAATAATGACTTTGTTACTGTGTAACATTATAATGGTTACTGATGAAGACTTGGTTACTGATTAATAATGAATTGGTTACTGTTTAACATTATATTGGTTACTGTCTGACTATGTATTTGTTACTGACTAAAAATGATTTGGTTACTGTGTTCAAATGCATTGGTTACTAACTAATAATTACTTTGTTACTGTGTAACATTATAATGGGTACTGATGAAGACTTGGTTACTGACTAATGCTGACTTGGTTACTGTTTAACATTATATTGGTTATCGGATAACATTGATTTTGTTACTTACCATTACTTATTCTATTGACAGACAATGGAGATGATTCCAGTTGTACTTTATTTCAACGGCACATGGACTGATAGTAACCAATACACCAAATTTGAAGTTACTGGCATATTAGTTCCATCAACAATTTCGTTCAAAGAAATGCTAACCAAAATATGCAGTGCATTACGGCTAGACACAAACGCAACAACATTGTCAATCAAATTTCAGATTAGAAACGACATTCCACCGATCAGTATATCAGATGAAGCAACCTTACAATTCTTTCTAGAAATGAGTAGAAAATCTGATGAACAAGGTAAATTCCCACTGATTGTAGATATTGAACACAGAATGGGACGCACAACGATCTTGCATAACTTGACAAATGTAGAAGAATCTACAATTCACGATGTAATGCCAATCAGATTAACACAAGGGAATTCAGCACTAGTTCCACGAGCAAGCCAATCAAGCCAATTTGAAACGCAATATGCTGATCAGCTTGCAATGGAAATTATTGAACAACAACGAGACAGACAACATGACAAATCATACGCAGAAGAACGATATGATGATGTAATATCGAATCCGAATGAACGTGAAGTAAAATTACATCAAACCTACACAGACAAAAAAATCCTCTCACAAGCTATGAGGCTGCATTCAATCAAAAAAAATAGACAACACAAAGTCCAACGAACAAGTTATAGAGACTTTGTGCTAGTGTGTATGCGATGAAAATTGCAAATGGAAGATGAGAGCATCAAGTTTCAGAAAAGCCAGTATGTTCAAGGTTAGAGAATTCAATGATATCCACACTTGTTCGGTCAATGTATTGTTGGGAGACCACAGACAGGCAAATAGTGAGTTGGTCAGTGAATGCATAATGCAAAAAATAACAAATTTGAAGAAAATATACACACCAACCGATATTGTGGAAGATATGATCTCAGAATATAATGTGTCTATTTCTTACCAAAAAGCATGGAGATAGAAGGAGAAGGCGTTGGAAAAGGTGAGAGGAAATCCACATGACTACTCACTCATCCCATCATGGTTATACATGCTGAAGAAAACAAATCCAGGTAACACCTTAAAAACATTTATTTGTTTTATAGCATTATACAGTAACCAATATGATGTTCCACATTAACCAAGATATCATTACACGATAGAGTGTTTACTAATGTAAATTTTTTACTGATTAATATTGTATTGGTTACCTTCATGCAATATGCTGGTTATTGTATAATATATTGGTTACCAAATATGTGGTTACCAAGCATTAGTCAGTAATATTATTCAGTAACCAAAATAGCATTATTCAGTAACCAATTAAGCATTATACAGTAAACAATAAACTATTACACAGTAACCAATACACCTTTAGACATAATGCATGTTTAGTTATTATTAGTATTATACCATTTGTATGCGGTTATTATATATGTTTGGTTACCTTAATACGCATGTTTAGTTACTAAATGTAATATACAAATTGTGTACCTTTAACCACATGAACGGTTACCAATTACTAGTGATTTAGATACAGTATACTACTTGTAATTCTAATGATAGTTCTGATGTTTTATATCAGGTTCCGTCACAGCCCTTGAGTTGGAAACAAATGGTCGTTTCAAGTATCTATTCTTTGCCATTGGAGCATCCATTCAAGCATGACACCATTGTTTTCCAATCATTGTAATAGATGGCACATTCATACAATCAACTTACAGGGGGACATTACTGATAGCAAGCACACAAGATGCAAATCGAAATATTATTCCGATTGCTTTTTCAGTTGTTGACAGCGAAAATGAATTGTCTTGGAAATGGTTTTTCATAAATTTGAGAATTTCTTGTGGAGTTAGGGAAGGTCAATTTATTGTTTCAGACAGACATGAAGCCATTATACAAGGACTGAATTGTGTGTTTCCGGATATCATGCATGGTTCATGTACATATCATATATTGAAAAATATAAAAAACAGATTCAAAAAGAAATGAGAAGAAGTTAAACAGGCTTACAACGGGGTTTGTAGATCTTACACTGTTGAACAATTCAATAAACACATGGCTGAACTTGATGCCATTGATCCTCGAATAAGGACATATCTGGAGGAAGAGGTCAAGTTGGATAGGTGCATCAGGCTCCATGGGACTGTAAGCAGGTACTCAACAATGACTTCAAACACCGCCAAATCTATTAACAATGCAATCAAGTTTATCAGGGATCTTCCAGTTGTGACAATGATTGAATGCATACGTTGTCTGGTTCAAAAATGGTATTTCACAAACAAACAAGCAGCCATATCAACATTCACAACACTTTCCACAACAGCTGAGAGAAAGTTGCAATCTAATATCTTTAAATCAAAGATACTTATGGTAATTAATACTCGATTTAAATTATTGCATCCTAATTTGCATTTATAATCTACTGACTATTACTAACTTGGTTACTTACTAATGCTAACTTAATTACTGTGCAACATTAAATTGGTTACTGACTATTGCTGAGTTGGTTACTGTGTAACCATATAATGGTTGTTGGCTATTGCTGAGTTGGTTACTGTGTAACATTATACTGACTAACAGTAACTTGGTTACTGGATAAAATTATAATCTTTATTGGTTACAGATTAATGTTAACTTACTTAATGTTCAACATTATATTGGTTACTGACTACTACTGAATTGCTTACTGTGTACTTATATATTAGTTACTATATAATGCTTATTTGGTTACTGTGTAACATTATATTGGTTACTGATCAATACTGACTTAGTTACTATATAACATTATAATGTTACTATAATTTATAATTGTTTCTTTTATATTGGTGGTTACTTATTGACTAATATTATGTACTAGTTAATTGGTTACTGTGAATTTGGGATGCAACTCTTAATCATATAATGGTTACTGACTATTGCTGACTTGGTTACTGTGTAACCATATAATGGTCGCTGGCTATTGCTGAGTTGGTTACTGTGTAACATTATACTGACTATAGAAACTTGGTTACTAGATAAAATTATAATCTTTATTGCATAATATTACTGACTAATACTGACTTGGTTACAAACTATTGTTGACTTACTTAATGTGCAACATTATATTGGTTACTAACTACTACTTAATTGCTTACTGTGTAATTATATAATGGTTACTGTATAATGCTTATTTGGTTATTGTGTAACATTATACTGGTTACTGATCAATACTGACTTAGTTACTATGTAACATTATAATGTTACTGAGATTTATAATTGTTTCTTTTATATTGGTGGTTACTTGTTGCCTAACATTGTGTACTAGTTAATTGGTTACTGTATATTTGGCATGCAACTGTTAATCTGATTGTATACATTGGGTGTTGTAGGTTGAGACATCAAACTTAGTGATTTTCACTGTTTACGATGTCTCTAAACAGTATATTGTGGACATCGAACAAAAGACATGCACATGCCGTAAATTTCAGTACCATGAGATGCATTGCCCGCACGCTGCTGCTGTTATGAGCAAGAGAAATTTAAGCTGTTATGATTTTTGCTCAAGAAATTACACTAAAGCAACTTTGGTCAAGACATATTCAGCTTCCATCATGCCATTAGATGACAAAGAAAACTGGGATGTATCAGAAGAAGTAAAAAACATATGTATAAAACCACCCAACACAAGAAGGCCAGCAGGAAGACCAAAAAAGGGAGGTACAAACACGGATCTGAAATCAAAATTCAAAACAAATGCAGCAGGTGCCAAGAAAAAGGACACAACAGAAAGACATGCAGTAATCCCCCGGTTTTAAGACCACTAAAAAGGGTCTGATATCATGCAGTTAAATTAAGAGTGTAGATACATGAATGTATTATTGTTTACTTTGAGTAACCATTAAACGATTGGTTTATAAAATTTTTGATTGTGTATAGTAAACAAAATTGTTATTCATTTATATATTGATTTTTGATTTCAATGAAACATTAACAATAACAGTAATCAAACAAATACATAACAGTAACCATAACAGTTTTTAATGGTAACCACATATTTACATATCAGTAACCATAACAGTTACCAGCTAATAACATAACAGTAACCATACCAGTTTTTAACCAAATAATTACATAACAGTAACAATAACAATGTTTAATGATACCCAAATAATTACATAACAGTAACCATCACAGTAACCAACTAATTTCATAACAGTAACAATACCATTTTATAATGGTAAGCACAACATAAACAACCATTATATCCAGCAACATATAATTAAAAGGGTATTGACGTTTATGAAACCATTGTATACTCACACATGTCCACTTAACATATGACATATGTCCTGATACAATATTGTTACTCTGGTTACTATCAAATCATTATCTGGTTACATATTTATACATGATTGGTTACCAACTGTATATTACAAAATTATAATTGGTTACCATTTTATACATGACAGTAACCATAATAGTAATTATGCCAGTTTTTAATGTAAACCAAATAATTACATAACAGTAACCATAACAATGTTTAATGGTACCCAAATAATTACATGACAGTAACCATCACAATAACCACCTAATTTCATAACAGTAACCAAATCAGTTTATAATGGTAACCACAACATAAACAACTTGTATATTCAGCAACATGTAATTAAAAGGGTATTGAAGTTTATGAAACCCATGTATACATAACACATGTACATTTAACATATGATATATGTCCTGATACAATCTTGTAACTCCATGGTTACTATCAAATCATTATCTGGTTACCCCTTTATATATGATTGGTTACCAACTGTATATTTCAAAAAAATTCAACAAACACAACTTAAAAAGAAACAAAATACCAACCAACAAACAATAGCTCTTTCATTAATGCTAATATAATCAAATATGTAATCCCATCTACATAAGATCCAATGAACATCAAAAAAATCATAAACTATACACAAATGTTGTGTATAACACCAAAACTTAAACAAAAAATACACAACAAAATTAATAAAGACAAAACAACGAAATCCGAACTAATCAAAATCTGGAACAAATCTTCTTGGAAATTCTCTATCAGTATCATAGCCCTCCAACTGCTTGTTCCTAGCATGCATAAATAGGTTTGTGCATAACTTTTTTTGATATTTCGCAATGGGGAAAGGAATAGGAATCTAATCAAACTTCTGATGAATGACATGCTCAGCAAAACAAATTGTGAACATCCCACAATCACTGTAACAACAAACAACATATAACAAAAATCAAAAATAAAATCAACCTATATGTAATAATTAAAAAAATGTACACAATTTAACCCTTACCCCTCTACTTGTTCAGGAACAGTCTCAGCAAATTCCAACTCAATTATATCGTCTTCGTCCTTGTTACGATACGAGTCACTGCTGAAGTCAATGTCAGACCTATCCTTCCAAAAACCAGACTTGCGCAGTAGTATGGGAAGAATGAAGATGTACGGCTCACAAACATCAGATATTTTAATTTGCATGGATTTCCTTTTTGGTTGTAAAGAATTTTAAACAGTTAGACACCTACGATGCACATCAAAAGACAACAACAACCAATGGTCCGGTGATGACATATGAATTGGGAACAACACATAGTCAACGTTCCTCCATGGTGTGTTGACATCCATAAACAGCCCATGTATGTATTCAGCAACATCACCCTCCCCAAACAGAACAATTTTGTCACAATTTTTTTTGTATACTCCTCGAAAAGAGCGGTGATCTTGCTGTGAAACCAATAATCCGTGGTCGTTACCCTTATAGGAACACTTTCGGAATGTCTTGCCAATTTACGGAAATAATACAAGGCAATATTGATGTGCTGAGCCAAAAAAAAATTAATAGGATATTAACCGTTGTTGGAAAATGCAAGTATGTGATTAATATAACTAAATAATGTAAACATAACTACAAAAACATAATTTTTAAAAAAATACTCACATCGTCGTCTAACCACTGCCCAGGCGTCTTTAATTTATAGAATCACATCTTCGATGATATTGCAATGGATCCAAATTCAAAAGAAGGCATGATAATATCGTTCTTTCCAGGAAATTTGTCCGTCCTTCAATATAAAAACATAATATTAGTATACACACTAACATTAACAATTGCCGTATTAATATACACACTACTACAAATCATACTTGCACGTTCTATAATTAACATACTAATCAACCAACTTAATTTTAAACAGTACCCTGTTAACCAACAAATATTAAAATCATAACCATAATCAAATAGTAACTAATACATAACTAATAGGTAACCGAAACATAAACTAATATTAACCAGAATATAAAGTAATAGTAACCATAACATTTATTTAATAGTAACCACACCATTTATTTAATATTAACATTTATTAAATATTTAATATTATGCAGTAACCAAAACAACATTAGTCAGTAACCAATTAAGTATTATATAGTAACCAATGTAATGTTGCACATTAACCAATACAACATTCGACAGTAACCAATACATCATTAGACAGTAACAAAAATAACATACCAAAATCAGTAAACTAATAAACAACTTAATTTTAAACATTAATCTGGTAACCAAACCATAATCACATAGTAATAGAAACATAACTACTAGGTAACCAAAACATTATCTAATATTAATTAGAATATAAAATAATAGTAACCATAACATTTATTTAAATATTAACCATATTTTACTACAATAATACAAACTTATTTATTTTATAAAAAACTATAGCATTGTTAACAACAAAAAACAAACCTTTTTCTGTTGTTTATTCCAATTTTGAACCATTCTTCAAACAATGCCTCTTTAAATTTTGAGGGCATCTCCATGCATGATTTGGGGAATGCACTTAAACATGCAAGTGTTTGACTAGCAGCACCCACTACAGTAGATGATGAACCAGCAGATCCGAACGCTGCTGTATATGGAGACCGTAAAATGGCACTCTTTGTAGGTTCACGTACAGGTCTACCACCGGCTTTGTGGACACTCTTCTCCAACTCATCACACTTAGCTATGTCCTGTGTGGTGAGAACCATAAGATCAAGAGCATACCTGCTTGATGCCTCACCTTTCTTCCCCTTTTTCAGTTGACATAAAAAGGTAATATATACGATTAGTAACCTGAATAAAATAAACTAGTAACCAACTGACTTTACAACAGCTAATAAACTAAAATGAACATGTTATATTAGTAATCTGAATAACATAAACTAGTAACCAAATCATAATATAATAGTAGCCAAAACATAATATAATTGTAACCAAAACACAATATCATAGTAACCAATTCACTATATGATGGTAACCAAAACATAAATAACATTTCAATAAATGATGGCCCATAATTATAACACTAACCTTATCAGCGTCATACACAACAATCTCTTTCCCAGTACATTGGCTTAATATGTCAAAAGATGGCATGTCATTATTATTGTCAATCTGCGCAAAATAAAGAACCATTTAATAATTAAAACAAAAGACATATATCACATAACAAAACAAACAAATATGTCTAACCTTGACATTTTCTTCATCATCATTATTTTTTTTCATCGGGTTCTTCAACCATAGCAGCACGTTCAACTTCATTAGCAATCTCAATTACATTCACATCACTCTTCTCCACGAATATTGACACATCATCACCAACTTCATTAACCAATTCAATTTCATTCCCACCCTTCTTCTCAACTTCATCCAACACATCATCACCATCATTATTCTTATTCACTTTTGAACCATGATCAATATCCTCATCA
Organism: Panax japonicus; assembly: GCA_020205505.1. Lineage (NCBI taxonomy): Eukaryota > Viridiplantae > Streptophyta > Magnoliopsida > Apiales > Araliaceae > Panax > Panax japonicus. Next base: position 53,140,973 of record CM035106.1, read on the forward strand.
ACATGGACCTCCTCCACCATGACATCAGCATTCTCATTAGCAATGTCATCAGAAGCATCATCAGCAGCTTCATCACCTTCACCGCCTTCATAACCTGCATCACCTTCATCTTCATCATCATCATCATCACCAGCATTGTCAGAATCGTCATCATCAGACTCACCATCAAGCTTTTTGTCCCTCACGTCTTCGATAGCACGTAACTCATCTCTAATAATGGAACTAAGGTCCCTGCATAACTGGACATGTAAAAGCTGCATTTCATCTTTAATATCAATTCGCAACTTTCCAAATTCTTTCTTCAATTCAAAAACATCTTTCTTCAATTCAGACACTTTCTTCTCCAACGACTTAAACCGTACATCAATTGCCTCTTTCACAACAGATAAATCAACACCAATGTTGTCGGTCTTCACTTTTTTGTCTACTTTCTTGTCACCATCCTTCATATTAAAAAAGTGAAAACCGCCCAAATCAAGCCGATCCTTCTCATCGGCCGTGGGAGTCAAACTGTTTATCCTCATCTGAAAAATAATAAGTATAGTTTAGTATATCATCTAACAAACAATGTACAATTACATTGAAATAAACAGTAAATAAGGAATCATAAAACATAATCAGTAACTAAATACATATATACAGGTAACCAAATGTATAATAAGTAGTAACCAACTAAATGTATAAATGTAACCAAATGTGTATATGATTGGTAACCAACAACAATGTCATTAGTAACCTGAATGTAATCTAATCAGTAACCGTATTTGAATATTCAAGTAACCAAAAACATTATTATTATTAACATGCATATAAAATAATCAGTAACCAAACGTGTATATAAAGATAACTAACTACTTTGTTGATAGTAAACTTCTCATAATATTTTCATTTATCAAGTATATAACTAAAAGTGAAACAACATACCTGTCAGGAACAAAAAACTAATTCATTCAACTTGTCATTAGAAAGCGGCTTCATTAACTCCTTCCATCTGAATAAACGTACATCCGATGGATGCTCGTCATTGCATATACCCCGACTTTTGAATGTCGGAATAGTTTCAAACATAAAAACTTGGAATACATACGGAAGCCCATTCAACTTGTACAGTTTGGTGTAATGATCCATGTAAAAATTGTATGTTAAAACACCATTCTTTCCTTTTCTATAACGCCCCTTCAAAGCATTAGACAAAGAGTACTTTGTCATCTCAAAAGCAACTTTCCCCCAAGGAAAACTATTAACATCGCCGTAACACAAAAAATTAACCATTGCCCCATCAACGTAATTTTCAGAAAATGTGCACATAATAAAATTAAAGACCAAAAATATCATAGACATCTTAATAGCCTCGTCATCATCATCAAAAACTGTCTTCCTATATATCCTACCTATACTACTACGTGTCACAGCTTCGTCACCAAAAAACTTACCAATAAGCATATTCTCCATACCTTTATATGGAGTTATATCATCCTCACCTTTCCATCTCAACCCAGATATCATACAAAACTCAGGCAAACCGAACCTGACCCTTTTCTTTCCGAACAAAAACCATATTTCACCGTCATCCCTCTGGTGAACCTCCCTCACAAGAGCGTGGTGAATAATCTGGGAATACATTTGGTGCTCACCAAACTCAAGAAAATTACCAAAACATATTGCCTTAAATTTATCCAGCTGACTCTTATTCAATTTTTTTGCAATTATACTGGGGACTTCCATGTCGCACCAATATATCACTTTTCCATTGAATTTTCTGTTTCATTCCTCGTAATAAAGATCCCATAACTGCAAGTAAACAAAATCATATTTACAAAGTTAACCAACCAATCATATGATAGTAACCAAAACAACATAGACAATTAACCAATATAACTTTAGTCATTAAACAAAACATCATTAATCAATAACCAATCCAGCATTAGACAGTAACCAAGACAGCATTACACAATATAATAGTTAGACAGCAACCAATAAATCATTAGACAGTAACCAAGATAGCATTATACAGTAAACAACATGTTGCAAAAAGGTAACCAATGTAAACTGGTTACTTATTAATGCTGTCTTGGTTATCTTCATGCAACATGTTGGTTACTGTCTAATACATTGGTTACCAACCATGTGCTTACCAATCATTAGTCAGAAATATTATGCAGTAACCAAAATATCATTAGTCAGTAACCCATTAAGCATTATACAGTAACCAATACAATGTTGCACAGTAACCAATACAGCTTTAGACAATATATTGGTTAGACAGTAACCAAAACATCATTAGACAGTAAACAAGACATCATTAGATAGTAAACAAGACACACATAATAAAGTAAACAAGACACACATAATATAGTAACCAAGACAGCATTACACAATATAATAGTTAGACAGCAATAAATAAATCATTAGACAGTAACCAATACAACATTATATAGTAAACAACATGTTACCTTCATGCAACATGCTGGTTACTGTCTAATACATTGGTTATCAACCATGTGCTTACCAATCATTAGTCAGAAATATTATGCAGTAACCAAAACAACATTAGTCAGTAACTCATTCAGCATTATACAGTAACCAATACAATGTTGCACAGTAACCAATACAGTTTTAGACAATATATTGGTTAGACAGTAACCAAAACATCATTAGACATTAAGAAAGACATCATAAGACAGTAACCAATACATCATTAGACAGTCAACAAGACACATATAATACAGTAACCAAGACAACATTACACAATATAATAGTTAGACAGCAACAAATAAATCATTAGACAATAACCAATACAACATTATATAGTAAACAACATGTTGCAAGCAGGTAACCAATGTAAATTAGTTACTTATTAATGTTGTTTTGGTTACCTTCATGTAACATGTTGGTTACTGTCTAATACATTAGATACCAACCATGTGCTTACCAATCATTAATCAGAAATATTATGCAGTAACCAAAATAGCATTAGTCAGTAACCCATTCAGCATTATACAGTAACCAATACAACTTTAGACAATATATTGGTTAGACAGTAACCAAAACATCATTAGACATTAATAAAGACATCATAAGACAGTAACCAAGACATCATTAGACAGTAAACAAGACACACATAATACAGTAACCAAGACAGCATAAGACAGTAACCAAAACATCATAAGACAGTAACCAAGACATCCATAAGACAGTAACCAAGACATCATTATACAGTAACCAAGACGTCATAAGACAGTAACCAAGACATCATTAGACAGTAACCAAGACACTCATAAGCAGTAACCAAGACAACATTAAACAGTAACCAAGACACTCATAAGACAGTACCCAAGTCAGTTTTGGTTACCTTCATGCAACATGATGGTTATTGTCTAATGCATTGGTTACCAATCTTGTGGTTACCAAGCATTAATCATTAATATTATGCAGTAACCAATTAAGCATTATACAGTGAACAATAACAATATTTAAATTAACACACCTTTTAAATTCGTTGAGTTGGAATTATCTTCTGGATAAGCACTTGAGCTTCATTCTTAACAGGGACATCAAAATCATAATCTATTGCACTACGGAATGTTTGATATCACTATGTATCACCAAACTACTATCATTCTTATTTGATTAATTACCTACATCCTTCCCCTTCCCCTTTCCCTTCCCCTTCCCCTTCCCCTTCCCCTTCCCTTTGCTCTCCACAACAAACTTCTTCAAGTTCTTAACAGAATCACCCTCCACGATCCTTTTCCTCTTTCCATCCTTCTTACTTGTATTATTCCTTGTATCAACCATTCTATACAAAACATAAAAACAACATAAACCAAAACAATGAATACTCCATTCTGTTAGTAAATTACTTTAATATATAATACATTAAACTTAATAAGAAAAGACTCACTTGAAGAAATAATAAACACCAGAGTCGATCAATGGAGAAGAATAACGAGTAACAACGACAATGAACCAGACAAGTAACAACGACAATGAACCAGACGAGTAACGAGTAACAATGACAATGACAAACAACTGAACGAGTATGCCGAACAACTAAACAAATATGATAGAGATGAAGAACACACGAACACAGATGAACAACAATCACCGGAAACAATAGTTTTTAACTCCGATTACGTTTAGTCGCGACAGAGGAGAGAACAAGGGTTTCAGCATGTGCAAAAGGGTTTGGTAACTGCATAGTCTCGTACAAATGATAGGCGGTTATCACGCGATTCAAAAAAAAACTTTTTGCCATGTCAGCCAATTAATATTTATCCCTTAAATTAAGGAATCTTAATTGTATTAGTATTGTAAATATATATGATGAAATGTCATATTTTTGTAATTATTTTATTAGTGTATGATTTTTGTAATTACTTTCATAAATGTATTATAATATGTAATTGTTCCTTTTTTTAAATCTATATTTTATGAAATTTTACTCATTTTATGGAAAAAATTAAAGTTTCTAATATTTTTTACTGAAAATAATAACTATTTTTAAAAATATTTAAAATAATCATTTTTTAAATTAATTTAATAGGGTAATCTGAAAAATTAAAAATGTAATGATGTAATCAGTAAAACGTGTTAACTATAGTGAGTAATTCATTAGTTTTGTAGATAAAAAATTAACGTCCGTTTATTTTTTTAACGGAATAACCCAATTTCAAAATAATAATTAGTTTAGTAGGGTACTTTGAAAAATTAAAAGTTCAATTGTATAACCAGTAAAACTTGTCAACTACGGTGTGTATTTCATTAGTTTTACCGATTTCATTGATATTTTTTATTTTGTAGGTACATGTGATGAGTCTTTTGCTTCGATGACATTTTAAAGTGTTCTTCCTTATCTTTTGTAAATTCTTATAATTTTAATAAAATTAATTAGTTGATAATTTTTTTATTTAATTTGTATAAAAGGACACTTAAAATTTTGTCATGACCCTTAAAAAACCCAAGACGGGCTCTGATGTAACCAAGATTCATTTGGGATTATAATTATCTTATAGGCTTCGTTGGGCATCCCCGCCTTTCGAAGGCAAGATATCAATGAATTAACAAACCGACTACCAGCATCTTATTGAAAAAATGCTCAAGGCTTCCAACATTTTACCTTTCATGCAATGCCCGAGTACGAGAATAGTGAATGTCAGTTTATCAGGGTTGCATTTCTTCTCCACCATTTCTGTAACAATGACATTGGCTTCGTCAACATTGCCAGCCTTACAGAACCCATCAATAAAGAAATGGTTGTGGCGCAATATCCCCCCCCTCCCCCTACACTAAAATCTCGTTTAGTCAATTTTTCTTGCAAATTAAGGGCATTAATAATAACAGAAAAAGTATACAGATTCGAAGGCAACTTTCTTGCTTTCATTTCATTGAAAATTTTCAAACCATGGGGTCTACCTGTCCCATCCGACAATGACCATCAACGAGAGACGTAACCAATAATAAGCATCCTCTCAAACATATTTAATGCTGAACCCATGTCACTAATCTTGCCAAACCCATCAATAAGCGCATTAAAGGTAACCAAATTCGGTTTAATTCCATTACTAATCATCTCATTAAAAAATTTAAAGCCTTCTCCATCTCACCCAGCTTGCAATAACCCGATATAACTCATGTGTAGGTGACAACATCAGGTGAGAAATCATCTTGCGACTGGATTTTTCTCAATAATTCACGAGCTTTATCCACATTACCAATCCGAGACAAACTATTTATAAGGGTATTTATTATAAGTAAGGTTGTAAAATGAACAAATAGTTCGGGCTCGATTCGACTAAAGTTTGATTCGAGCTCGAATCGAAATATAAATTATTCAAATATGAGTAAATTTTAAAGTTTGATAAATTATTCGAACCTATTTAAAGTATAATTTTCTTTTGATACTCAGATCATATTTATTCGAAAAGTTCAAATTACTCCGTGCTCGACTCGGTAGCTAAATGAGCCTCAACCAAACCTTATTTTATACTCAATAAATTTTTGTGAACAAAATCTGAACAACTCAATACTCTACTCGACTCGGTTCATTTATACCCTTAATCAACCTTAATCAACCAAACCGTCTCTGGGTTATTAGAGGGACGAGATTCTACATAAGCCTGACCATGAAAACCAGCTGTGGCAACAATTTTGGAGACCCTTTGAACCCTCGAGAAGATGAACAAATCAACCCCTTGAAAATGGTTTCTCTTGAAATTCCACAATGGCATTATTTCCAATCATGGCCACTTCAGTTTCTAATCAGTAGTGCTATTACTGTTAATACTATACCAACTAGTTACATACATCATACAAGTTTACAATACGTTTGAGCGTTCAAAAAAAATATTTACCATTTAAATTAACTTCGGATTTTTAGCATCTCTAATATATTGAGTCGAATTGTTGCTCCTAAAAAATATAATAACAAAAATCTACATTCCAAAAAAAAAAAAAAAATACTTTTGAGACATGTATTGCTATTAATTTTAACAATGTTTATACAAGAGCAAAATTTATAAGTAGAGGATAATAAATTTTATTTAGACAAATCTAATATTGACAAATGACAAATAAATTTAACTAATAATTCTTGGAGCCTACATTATTTTAATGAGTTTTATTTTATTTAAGAGAAAGAAATATATCCCTTAATTTTTAATTTGTTACTTCTTTTTATTATGACTAGTTTTTGATAATTATTTATTATATCTATCTAATAAAATACAAATGATTTTGAATTTCCCGCTCACTCAATAAATCATCTGGGCCGTCCAAAGTTTGAGATAAATCCCACCGTCCATACATCTATCTATCTAATCTATCTAATAATGATTTTGAATTTCCCGCTCACTTAATAAATCATCTGGGTCGTTCTAAGTTTGAGATAAATCTCACTGCTCATACAGTGCCGGAGGTACGAGACCCAGCTAGTTAGTTTATATTATATGAAAGAAATTAAGCTTAAATAAATGTATATAACAAACTAAGAAATTAATAGAAGAGGAAACATAATAAAAGATCATTGTGTAAAATATGGAGTAATTGGTTTAAGTTTATTTATTTTATTTATTACCATTATAAGTAATTTTGATCTTAATTTTCTGTCCAATTTTCTCTTCTATGTAATTGGTTTGAGATTCTTTATCATACTTTTTTCTTTTTCTTTTTCTTTTTCTTTTTTTCTATATATTCTTCATCATACTTGTAAATAAACCCCATCTATTATTTCGAAAAAAAAATTAAGTAATTCCAAAACTACATAAACCCCTAGGCCAAAATCCCCCAAACCCTGAATCGAGCGAGTCTCTTTCTCTTTTTCTAATAATAATTGTCCACAGCCCTGTAGCTTTTTCTCAGTAATGGCTGTGGACAAGAATAAGCTAGAAGAGGAAGCCTGTATTCTTCATTTCTACGAAATAGTCCTTAGTTGGGACTATCTCCGCCTCCTTCAAGAATCCAGTGTAATTTTCTCTATCGCAATTTTCTCTATTTATGTTAATTTACATGCACACAATCAAGTTAAGAACTGTTGGTATTGTGGGTTTTTTTTGGTAGCAGAAAAACAGTAAAAAGATTGGTGATGGGAGTGCTCTGGGCTTGGTGAAGGTGAAGGATACATACAAAGATGTTAATGATTATATTTCGACATTTGAACCACTTCTGTTTGAAGAAGTGAAAGCTCAGATTGTTCAAGGAAGAGACGAGGAAGAAGGTACCTTCTATTTTTGCAGTTTCTGTTACGTTTCATTAATGTATATATTCTAGCTTTGGATATGACCCATGGAGTAATTTGTTCATGTTTAATATAATTGTAATGAATTGGCAAGCAAATATGTAGAGAACGAGAAAATATAAGAGGGAGTGAAGACAGAATCAGAGTTGAAGAAGGAGATTAGAGAGATATAAGAGATAGAGCAGAGAGTTAAGAAAGAAAATCAGATGAATTCATTCATTAGCTATCTTCAATTGTGAATGATTTCCATACATATACTCTCATCTCACTCACACCTCAGCAAATAAGGAAGGACAATGATGACCCAAAAATCACAACTGAAAAGACTGTAATACCTTCTGACTTATATTTCTATATCCCTGCATATTCCTTACATTCCCTGCTCCTCAAAAACACCCTTGCCCTCAAGGGTGGGGTTTATTACAAACAAGAAACTGAAAATATGGAGAGACAACAAATACCAGCTATACTAGAGTATTAGGCATCTCACAAAAAATGACAAATCACCAATCTCATCCAGACAAGCACCAATGACAAAGCAACCCAACTGAGAAAGCATCAGTGTTGTACTTTGATTGATCACATATGGAGTTTATGGTTGCACTTTTACCATCCTTGCTCTCAAAGACCGCTAGATGTAGAGTTAAAATATCATCTTCTTCTTGCAAAAAATAAGATTCACTTTATTTGTCTGTCCCCAATTGAAGTAACCACACTTTGTCTTGTTGGAGGGTCTTATCCATTATAATGTGCATCAAAACATCTTCTGCCCATTCAATATTGTATGTTACACCAACAAGAAGCTTTCCAATTGTTGTGCTAGCATCATTGTCAATGATATAAACAGGGAAGAGCTCATCTCCTTGAGCATCTTTTGTATAAGCTACTACCATATGATTCGAACAAACTATCACGATATCAATTTCATATACAGTGTGCACTTGAATTTTTGCATTCTCATCAAACCCAACACCACCATAAAAATTAATGAGCAAATTCAGAATATTGAAATTACACCCAAAACTCATAGTAACAAACACTTGTTTCCCACTAACACGAAAATTAGGAGGAGGACCTTTCCCCCCAAATTGCAACCCATTCAGTAAAATAGCAATCTTAAGCTGAGGGTCAAACATAGTCATTGGTGTTACTTGTTCACCAAATTTTTTCATACCCAACTTTTCACAATAAGTATCAGTAATCAATTTAAACTCATACAATAAATGCATATGTGGAACCAAATACAGTGAATAGAAGATAGTCCCACTTGGTATGCACTCAATCATGAAGCCATATCCATTTTTAATGTAGTAGCCTACCATTTCATAGTAACCAGAACCAAGCATCAATGTGTTCTTTGAGCTAATATTGGAATTTTTCCAAAATCGGATGCCAACAACATTGTGCTCAACAAAGCAGCAAGGTAATAAACTACCATGCAAAATCCCACAATAGCCCACACTACCCTTACTATGATTGTAACCAATTTGAAAAATATTGGGCAAAACATGTAAATCCAACCATAAATTTTGTATAATATCTTCCAAAAACCAACCAGTATCATATCTAACATTAAACTCAACACTGGATATGTAATCACATTCATCAAATTCATACCTCAAAACATGTATAAGAAAGTAGTCCTACAATTTTGTGATTTGATCTCTTCGGAAGAAATTCTTGATTGGTTGGGCACAATTGAAGACATTGCTAATTGCAGCTCAAATTTGGATTCATATAACAATTTCTTGATTGCTAGAACACTTATCAGAATGGGTCGAATAACTGTCCATGACAATTTAGCTAACAAGGAGGGTATAGAGAAACATATAATTGATGTTGACATATAACCCAAAGTCACCAAGGCTAACTCAGAAGACCCATAACTGACCCATGCACCACTATAGTCCATGGCTTAAGGGTACTTCATACTGTACACATGATTAACTAAAGAACTTGAAGGCTTTTCCACCTCATTTTCCATTTTACAAATAAAACAGCTCTTCATTTTTCCCACAGGGTCAAACACTCTTTCAATTGTCACACCATCTCCTTTAATTTCATTATGATGGATAGTTATTCCTGGTTCAAGCTTTTTATCAAACACCTTAGTTTCATGTTCCATGTTCTCTCCCGTGACCTGCTTCAATTGAACTGATTCTCGTTGTGGATTTTTGTTGAACACTTTATCCACAACAGGACACGCCTTTGCATTTGTGCAGAAAGCCAATATCGTACTATTATCAGCCAATCTAGGAGAAGAGGAATCACTTTTGAGAATAGAAATTACCTTATCCTGAATTGATTCAGCGCAAACTTGATTGACAAGTGAGCTTGGGTCTTCAATTTTTGTTTGATTGCTAGAATTACGTGCGTTAGTATGTAGAGATTGCAATCGAACATAGAGAAGAGCCTCGAATCTTTCCATCATCCCCTCCAGCTTCTTCTCAAAGCCTTGTTTGAGGTTGTTAACTGATTCCTGTAGTTGAATCTGTAGTTGCTGAATAGCGTTTTTGTGTTCATTAACTTGAGTTTCCAAGTTGCTGATTCGCTGATTGTTGGTTGCCATGGTTGGATCGAAGGGGCTTTGATACCAATTGTAACAAACTATGAGAGAGCCACACCTTAAAAGCTAGTTATTAAAGTTAGAGAGCCCAAAGTTTATAAATACCCCACATCAAAGTCTCATACCATCGATGTGGGACACAAGTCCTATACCTTGCAATTAGGATCATAACATTCCACCACGCTCTGCATTCTCGGCGCCCACGCGGGCTGGCTTTGCGCTAGACGATTCTAGCCCCGAGTGAACACTGCAATACCGACGTCACCACCCTCGCCGCACGATTGCAACCGGGAGGTAGTGGGCGGCTCTGATACCAATTGTAATGAATTGGCAAGCATATATGTAAAGAATCAGAAAATATAAGAGGGAGTGAAGATAGAATCAGAGTTGAAGAAGGAGATTAGAGAGATAGAAGAGATAGAGCAGAGAGTTAAGAAAGAAAATCAGATGAATTCATTCATTAGCTATCTTCAATTGTGAATGATTTCCATACATATACTCTCATCTTACTCACACCTCAGCAAATAAGAAAGGACAATGATGACTCAAAAATTACAATTGAAAATACTGTAATACCCTCTGACTTATATTTCTATATCCCTGCATATTCCTTACAATAATCTACTAAAAAAAAATTGTAAATGAGAATTAGACATCTTTATGTCCCAATTTTTTACAATATACCCAGAAGAAACATAATGTTCCAAATTTATAAACAAAATGTCGCTACATCTAACTTTTGTTAAGATATCAATGTTGTTATTTAAATCGAGTTGGGTGGAATTTGACAACTATTTAACTATATTAAATGCATGATTTTAAAAGTGGCTTCTTTATTTGGGACAAGGAAGTTTATAGGTATGTATGTTGAAATGTGTTGACTATTCCCTACATACCATCCGTGATTTTCATTCAAAATTTATTACGAAAAATGTACTTTTGAAATTTAACCTCCACCAAAATGGTGTTTTGAATAATCATATAGTTTGTATCAAGTGTAAGGTTTACATGTTATCTTTTGTCTCATTATGCAGAGACGGATTGGAAAACTGGCATAATAATAGAATGCAATGAAGCTGATGGATTCCACTCGCCAATGGTTTTTGCGGAAGATTGGGAATCATATTCACAGAATGACCTATTGCTACTCTCGAAAAAGAAGGTATTAATTGATTTGCTAAATTCTTTATGCTTTTATGTTAGCCATACTTCCATAGTATAAAAACGCACTATTTATTTTAATATATTTTAGCGTTTAAAATCTCCCTAAATTATTTGCCATAGATTTGGTTTGCTTGATTTTTTTTTCTTTAGTTATTAGCCAAATTATGCTAAATAATGTTAATGTTAAAAATCTATTGAGTTACACATGCTTGAATGGGATTCTTTTGCAGTTTGGGGAGGGTAAAGAGCTTCCAACTACGTATGCGTTTGCACTGGTCGAGCATCGTCAGTTAGGAAAAATTAGACTTAGAATGCAATTAAATGGAGAAGTCAAAGGTTCAAGTACAGATGAAGTTGAATCTTGCCCGAGGCTGTTGAGCATGCGCCCTCTTGTCAAAGAAGTACAGAAAATGTGGTTCATTATGAAGGTAATGTATTATTCTGTTATGAGCTAATATAATATAGAAATGAGCTCCATGTTGTAAGTATCTCTTTTACCATATTATTTTTCTCGTAAGGTTGTTGCATAGACTCGTACAGGGTAAAAGTTTAATGAAATTGTTCTGGACATTCATTCAGTACATGTATTTTAACTTTGTATATGAACTCAATTTTAATAACCTCTTAAACTTTGGTTGGAAGTAAATACTATATCTTAGTCATGACCCGTAAACGAGGCTATAATGAGGTCCCATATGCATAGGGTGCTGAAAAGATAGACTAGATAAATAGCTTATGCACACAGCATGATTTGCAAAAATTATTCCCGAATTACTGAAAACCTAGTCTCAATTCTCAAATTGGACAACACTATCATCTCACCATGGCACCAAGCATTGGTCCGTCTATTGATCATTGTTGCGTGAAGAAAAGTTTTATGGGTTTAAAGCTTTACATAGATAGGATTCATACCAATGATTCGTGGACCATACCAGAAGGTAAAGTAAAATCTTCACCCCCTCTCCAACAATGAATTCATTTATGTTAATTGATGAATTCAAACTTCGTTAGAAATAACTTCCGCCTTATCTATCTGCTAGTTATTTACTGTTTTTTATGCACTTACACAATTTTTGATAAGTCCAGCTATATGTTTGACCTCATCCGACTCGCTGAATGAACACAATATATACACACACACAGATTTGCATATACTCATAGCAATATACTGTTCAGATTTGCAGTTTATCTACTATTGTTCGGGAATATGTTGCTCTTCGTTCAGTTAGCTCCCTCCCGTTCAAGGATTTGATATTGAAGGCGGCTGAAAGCAATCAAAATTCTGAAGATCGGGCTTGGAAAATTTCTAGACCCCTGATGGATTACATTGAAAGAAATCATAATATATCTCAACTGGAAGCCATACGTGTGAGTTTTTACCTAGTCATGGTTTCCTCTTTTGTCTATTTTTTGATATATAAGAGCAACCTACGACTATATTTCATGTAAAACCATTTTTATTAGCTTTCATTATTCCTCAGTTCACGTGTGCGCTTACCTTTCTTATATACCCTTTAGCCATACATTTATTCAAATTGGCATTTTGCTCACTGCAGGCTGGTCTTTCACGCAAAACATTTGTCTTAATACAGGTTTGACTTATTTTTGTGTGCCCTTAATTGTTTACTTAGCCCATGTTTTGTTGTGTAACATACTCTCATTCTTTGTTGATAGAATTTTATGGCACCAAAAGAGTTTTTTCACGTAACAATCTTCTAGATCTTTTATCTATATATATAATAACAAAAAACAATCTTCAAGTTCAGAAAGAACTAATTTCTTCTTCTACATGTTTCTTTGTCTCAAGAAACCTAAAACTGATTAAGCAAGTTTTGTGCATATGAATAGACCTGACAAACGGCCCGGCCGGGCCGAGAGCAGGCCGGGCCAAAATGGTCCGGGTTTTGATGGGCTGATTTTGTGAGGCCCGTGGCATGGGTTGGGCCGGCCCAGGCCGGTCCGCGGGCTTTTTCCTTAATTTTTTTTTGCAACATGATTAAGCCGGCTGACCATTACAGACTTAAATTAATAGTAGTATTATTGTACGATTAAACATATATATATATATATATATATATATATATATATATATATATATATATACCTGGGGCTGGAGAATGCATAAGAAGAGAGGCAGAGAGCTACCAGAAGATAAAAACGCAAGGCCATTTGATTTGTGTAGTGAATATATATTATAAAGTAATATAGGAGGTGAACTTCAGCTAGTCTATATATATAAAGTATAAAAGTAACATGGGAACATGGGAGGCCTAAACTTCATTTTATAGACGTCTCAACAAAGCTAGGCAGCTAGCCGTGGTTTTTGTTTTGATATATATAGTATATAATATAGTAGTAGTATTTCAAGGAGAGTGCTTTACTGCTTTTACATATGTAGACAAAAGTTGTGTAGATAAATAGATTTGTGTATTTGTGGGTGACATAACTACATTTTAAAATAATAATTTTATAACATAATAAATTATTATAGTGATGTAATATTTATTATATATGATTTATTTCTTATATGTATTATCTTTATTATGGACATAATATAATTATATGTATTGAAGATTGCTTTAAAAACAAATGGTGGTTGTAGCTCAGTTGGTTTGAACTATAATTTATTTACTTATAAATCTTGTGTTCAAGTCTCATAACCCACAAATAGCAACATTTTATTTTTAAAAAAATAAGTCATGGTTCACGGGCCGGGCCACCCGCGGGCCGGACTAAAAACGGGCCGGGCCAAAATGTCCCGCATTTTCTTGGGCTAAAATATTGCGTCCCATGGCCCATGTTTCTACGGGCAGGGTCCGGGCTTGGGCCTAAATTGCTAGGTCTACATATGAATATGTCTATATAAGCACTTGCATAGATTGACATTTGTCAAATTTAGGTGCTTTGTAATAGGCCGACATGTGGTTTACAAACTTGGGTATAGATTAAGGTTCACAAGCATACATGATTACACAGGTGTAAGGGTGTAACCAGAGCCGTTCCTGAGCATGGGCGGGAGGGTCGACCGCCCTGGGCCCCCGAGGGGAACTAATTATATATATATATATATTTATATATATATATAGTCCGGATCAGATCCGAACTCCCGGACCATAACAAAATCCGGACTAATTTTTTTTTGCTTTTTTTGTTAAAACAACTAAAATAAATAAATAAAAAATTATGGAACTTGAATTTTTACATAATACAGTGTTTTAGATGTGATTTGGATACATATAACAAAACATTTTTGTTATATGTATCCAAATCACACCCAAAACACTGTATTATGTAAAAATTCAATTTCCATAATTTTTTTTAGTTGTTTTAACAAAAAAAAAAAAAAATTGGTCCAGATTTTAAGCCTGTCCGGGCTCCCGGACAGGATCAGTGCTCAATCTCTCTCTCTCTCTCTATATATATATGGTGTATATGTATATATACATAATTTTGAACATTTGATTGAAGATTTTAGCTCTAGGAATACTAGAAGAAGTGTCTTTCAATGAATTTTAATGAATGTATTCTCATATATTTTGTTGTAGTCGAACTATTTAGTCGAATTTCATATATATTTTGTTGTAGTCGAAGTTCTTATATATTTTGTTGTAGTCGAATTATTATGTTTTAAGCTCCGGAAATGTACTTTTTTGGATACAGCTTGTACTTTTTATTTATTTATTTATTATTTTCTTTATTTTTGGGTGAAGACAATTTTTGAAAAGGGTCTCGTTTTCATTTTTTGCCCTGGGCCACCAAAAACTCAGGAACGGCTCTGGGTGTAACACTTGATTACACTCAACAAGCTTTATTCCCTACTACCTGGATAAAATATATTGAAATGTCTTATCTGATAAGTTCTGTCTAGCTAGATACATTGTGAAATTCAATGGCATTTTGTTTTCAACTCATTCTTTTTGTCTCTCTGGTTTGCATAGGGCCTTGTTTGTTAAGTGGTCTATATTGCATTCAATAAAAACATCAAATTTGTTTTTTTTTCCTCATTTTGTCTTCAGTTTTTCTTTGTATCTCTGTCAATACCAGTCTTAACTTCCTAGTAAGTATTATTCTATTTCTTCTCATGACTCCAGTCATCGATCTAGAATTTGAACATCTTAGTTTGCTAATGTTATACCTTATAGTAACTTAATTGTTAACAACTCAAGTTGTATTATAAACCAGGCCTGCCTTATGTTCGTGTTTCTAGTATTATAGCTCGCCTTTAAGCTATTTTACAGAACTAACCTTCTAATATTTTAGGATCTATGGTCAGATTATATGGAAAAGAACAAAACTTCCTTTCTCTCTCTTATTCTAGTTATTTGGGTGATATCCATCTTAGTTTTTTAGTCTTTCATTCGTTTGTCTCTACTTCTGCATTTCTTTAATCCTTCTTAAGCCGAGTGTTCACGGTCTGAAATATTGATCTGTGTCTCATACTTTAGCTCTCATGGTTTCGTTTCATCTATTAAATCAGTGTTCTGAGCATGTTTAAATTACAAATACATAGGTCTTTAAAACATTTTGCAAAGATTGAAATTTTTTATGCCGAACAATGCAATTGTTTTAAATAAATTTGTATACCTTATATGAGTTCCTTGTTTTCTTGACTAGTGATTACTTGAGTTAATGTTAAAGCAATCCCGTTTCTATAATACATTTGGTTAAAATGAGGACTCTTGCCATTTCAAATTGGGTATTACCAAAAGAATATTGAGTTATGGTATTTATAATCCTTTATATTATTTCTATGCCTCTAATTTGTTTTTAACTATGGGTTGGCCAAATACAACCAGAGTACTTGTTAAAAGTTTGTTGCTTGTAGGGAAGAATTTCATTTTCCTCCCATGCGGTTTGGCTTTATTGGCCTACCTTTGTTTGAAAAATAAGCATAAACTGGTGTTGCGAATAGAGGAAGTTGACAATTGTGAGTGGGAATAAACTTTTGGCTCATTTACTGAACTAGATGACAGTTTTTCCGTGGATGAAATAAGCAAATATAAGGTATTGATTATACCCCTGAAAATGCAATGCAAAGAACAAGGATTACCTTTTTCTGATGTGGCAATGTATACAGCAAACGATCTTTGTCAAAACACACTTTCCATTCGCTGCACATATATATATACATGTAATCTGTTTTTCTCTCATACAATTATTTTGCAAGAAATGGAACAGTAGGAAAATTATGGATGCAGAAAGATATCAAAGATCGTATAGTTGTATGCAATATTGATTAGAAATGAAACTAATTTAGAGTAAAGGATCCGATTCCCCCGAAATAATCTGGACCAATAGGGAAATCCCAATTCAATGTCCTTTCCATACAATCAAATAGAAAGCCCCAAGGGCGCCATACTTTCCAAATTTTGGTCCATCTCTTGACACAATAGGGTTCCAAAATAACATTTAAACTGCAGATTCTAACTTTTCTTACATCTTTGTTCTAACTTTGCAAACAAACAAAACAAAATATAAAGAATAACCTCTGTTCTAAAAATCCCCGCCTAGGTCCGCCTAGGCGCTAGGCCCCCTCTTGGCGCCCCGCCTAGGACCTAGGCCCCCACTTGGCGCCTCTAAGCCCCCAGGTGCCTCACCTAGGCCCAAGACGATAAAAAAAATCCCTCTATAAAATTAGGCGGGTTCTAGGCGGAGAGATTTTTTTATTTTAATAACTACCCAAACCAAATCTTGATATGTTTATTTTTCTAATGATTACTATATTCATAATATAGGTTGTGGCATATCAAATCACAACAAGAAGTGAACAATATCAAGTCAAAATGGATAATTTTATTATAGTTGTAATTTTTTGAACTTGTACCAACTTCAAATTATATAAATGAGAATACATTTGTAATATTTAGTTTAATTCAATTTTATAATTCTTAAATTTATGTTTAGTTTCTTAAGTTTTAATATTGAATTAAATTCTTGAAATTTTAAAATTTATTATTTAATAGCAATCTTATTTATAAATAAAATTAATACGTTAAAAATTTGTTTAAACTTTGAACAATTGCATGTTTGTGTTTGAACTTTGACATTAGCAATATGGATATGTGTTTGAACTTTGACATTATCAATATGGATATGTGTTTGAACTTTAAGAAAAGACCTTTATTATCTTTATTATAGATTGTTTTGCTTTATATTATTATTTTGTTTGGATAAATTAAAATAAAATATTAAAATTACCTTAAAATAAAAAATCCCGCCTAGGCTCCGCCTAGGCCCCGCCTAGGCCCCCTAGGCGCTAGGCCCCCCTCGGCCGCCCGCCTCCCGCCTAGCGCCTTTTAGAACATTGAGAATAACAATGATCCAGATTTGGTATATGAAAACTGTTTGAAAAGAAAATTAAGGAAGTTGTTCTATTTTTCTATTATGTTTTTCTTTTCTCCTTTCCATCTGAGATTTATGACCAGAACCAGACCTTGCAAAGCTGAAAACTGCAGTAACTCAAGTCCTTGATGTAGTCATAATTCATGATTCGAGAAGCCTTTCATTTCTTCACATAAAATGTTATTTCTAATAAATCATGTGATATGGCTCTTGGATAATATACCATGACAAAAATATAGCAGAAGAAAAGAATGTCATCACTGCATTATACAAATGAAGCTAAAATTATCTGTCAGAATGAATTTGATAATCCATATTACCCAACAAAGCGTCCATTAAGGTTCCAACATTGTTAAAAAATATTTGTTGCTTCCCTCTTTTCAGTTTTGAATGGTTTATTCCCCACACACAGACACACACACACATATACAGAGAGAGAGAGAGAGAGGTGCATGAGGGGATGAGGTTTTTGTGCTAAATAATACATCTTACAACAGTGATGTTTTATGCTTGTTATCAAAACAAGGAGGTTGAATAAGGCTAAACCACAATGGGGGACTACCCTTGTTCTTTTAATTGCATGGCCTTGCAAATATTTGGGACTTTCACTTTAGCATGTCAAATCTAATATGATGCACCCTTCTAGGGCCCACCAGGGACAGGGAAAACACAAACTATTCTTGGGATCCTTAGTGTTATTTTGCATGCAACTCCAGCTCGAATACATTCCAAGTAAGTATTATGCAAGTTTTTTTGTATTGTTATCTGTTGGACTGTGTTACTCGGTCTTTTCACTTTGTCCTGAAGTACCCGTGTCCGACACCGTGTCCAAAAATTGGATACTTCACTTGGATACTTCACTTTAGTGTAAAAAATTGGCAAAATTGAGAAGTACCCGTGTCGGATACCGTGTCCAACCGGACACTCCATCCGAGTCCGAGTAACACTGCTGTTGGATATTTTGTACGGAAAAAATAGTATTCTGCCACATTTGTTTAAGGCTTAATTAAAAGGGAAGAATTGAAATATAGTGAATTTTACTCTGTTACTGAATAATCTGATTTCCTTCTCATGCAGGGGTAAATTAACAGAAATAAAACGTGGGCCCGAATTACCTATTCAGGACAAGTATGTGATGTTCCTATATCATATGACCATATTTTTATTTCATCAATTGTATTCTTTTCACCTGATCTTGAGTAGCTATTTTGTTCATATTTAGATTCTTATCAGAGTTGTATAGGATTATTGTTTATCTTAAGGTGAATATGTAAGGTATTCTCTTTCTAGGACAGAATTTCATGTTATTAGGAGTTGGGGTTTGTTACTTGGGAGATTTTTGTGGCACGAGTAACAGGGTTGGAATGTGGGAAGCCGATGTGATGAAAACAGCATTGGTCCTCTTCAGTAAAATTGGTATAATAATATATTGGGTGTGAAGTGCTTGAGCATTGGAGTGCTTTTTTAATCTTAATAATTTCATTTATTGGTACTTGTTTTTGAATTTTGTTCAGTTAATTTGATTGGACCGTTTTCAGATACAATCATTGGGAAAAAGCGTCTCCCTGGTTAGCTGGTACTAATCCTAGGGATGCAATTATGCCTAAAAATGGTGATGAAGGGTTTTTCCCGACCACCGGAAATGAATTGGTAATTTAGTTATTTTTATAGATACTATAATGGTGTATATGTAGGTCCATTATTCTAACTTCAATTTATGAATAGAAACCAGAAGTGGTTAATTCCAGTCGCAAATATCGTGTTCGTGTTCTGGTATGTGCTCCATCAAATTCTGCACTTGATGAGATTGTGTTGCGCCTTTTAACTACTGGTACAATTCTGGTTTTCCTAATATTGCAATTCAATTTTTTATGGTTTTGTTTTGAAATTTTATGGGATTACAGAGTCGTCTTCCCCTAATATTATACTACGATTATATGCAACTTCTCTCTCCTCTAATCAAATTCTTTAACTTTGCTATCAGTTTGATATCTAGAGAAATGATTCAAATTTGTTGAAGAGATTGTATTTTTAGTCAGTTGGAAATTATGATACTACAATAGAGATTTATTGACGATTTCTGTTTGTTATTTGACGACTTCTTAATACATAAACAACTACAATAACTGGTTCTCTCTCTCTCAACGAGGCAATAATTTGAGCTTCTGGCTCTGACATATTTTGTTTTGCATTATGTGAAATAATGTTTGGAATCTCATCTATACTTTAGATGTTAGGAAGGAAATACTAACTGTAGTTATAAGATTTTCATTCTGCATTAATGACTGCCCTTGTGATTGCCTTAGGCACCGTGTGGTTGTTTTAAACTTGTTGGCAAACCAGGGTGATGCTGCATAAAATATTGATCACTTTGGTTAAGAATCCTATTTTTATAACTTTCTGCTTTGAAATTCTCTTCTTTTACTTAATGGCTTAATAGGTTATGCTTACAAACTTCTATGGTTATCTTAACTTACTTTAAATAGTTTTTCAACCTAAAGAAATTGGTATTTTGTTGTTTCAAAGTTTTTTTGTTTACCTCTCCTAGATAAGTTAATAATATGAGCATGAGTTGTAATGCTTTAAGCAGCGTCCTTCATGTTAAGAAAATGTTACTTGTTTTGATACTCAAAACTACTTTTCTGGTAATTCTTAGGTATTCGTGATGAAAATGACCGTGCCTACAACCCTAAAATTGTCCGAATCGGTCTTAAAGCACATCACTCTGTCCAGTCAGTATCTATGGATCATCTTGTATGTACCTGGCAAGACCAACACATCGTGATCTTCACTTGGTAATTACATAAAATCCATTGAGTGATCGGACATGTTCATCTTGGTTGTTTGCCTTTTTAGGTGGAGCAAAAACTTGCTGGCATGGACTTTCAGACTGGTGATAAGCAGAAGCATGGAGGTGCTGGAAGGGATAGAGATGCCATCCGTAATTCAGTTCTGGATGAATCAGCAATTGTATGTAATTTCAGCCTTCAGCAATTGTATATAATTTCAGCCTTCTGTTGAATTTGAAATCCAACATTTGTTCTGATTCCTAAACTTGCGGCAGGTGTTCTCCACGCTCAGTTTTAGCGGTTCAGCTCTTTTCAGTAAATTAAATCGCACTTTTGACGTTGTAATAATAGATGAAGCTGCTCAAGCGGTAGGTTCCTTGGACCTTTATTGCCTTATAATATGGATTTATTCTTGTTAGTAATTATATACTCATGTTGTTAATAACCATCTGGATTTTATGACATTTATTAGCGACTTTATTTTTCTAAAAATATTCAAAAGTTTATTTTCTAAAAATATTCAAAGTTTATAATTGTGATCTCTACTTGATTAACATGTACATTATTAAAGGAGGAATTATTTTAGTATAGGTAATCTGTTTAGACTTGCAAAGGTTAAATTTAAACCAATACACACATTTGTTTACGAGAAATTCTATCTCTCTCTTTTCAATTTTAATTCTTCTTGCATGGAAAAGATGTTCCTAGATCAATAGTTATTGGAAGAAAACAAATATATATACAGGAAAAACATATAGAACATTTATATTTGTATGTGCGTATGTGACTCGTGGAATTGACGAAAATTTTAAATGTATTAAGTGTCGAGTGAACCATTTAACAGGTTTACCTTGTGAAAGTGATTGGATAATACCCATGACTTTGTCCATCTCTTTTTAGTTGCTTCATTTGATAAATGGATATAAATATATAATAGGCGGTGCCTTACATAACCTTCTGCAAATTCAGTTATCAAAATCATTCAAGATTAAGAAATGTAGACCTTGAAAATAATGTAGTAGTAGTACTTCTCCATAGGTTTCAAAAATTAGTGTTAATTTGGGGGTTTTCTTTTGTTTTAAAACAACTGTCCTATTTTAAAAGAATATGAATAAAATGGGACGCAATGTTGAGTAAAACACTTTGGGTTGATAAATAATTTGTTTCCTCGATTTGCATCAAATAAACTAAAGTTACAATTGATATTTGGAATGCAAAAGGGTATTAGCCTTTGGTAAAAGACTTATTACATTTTCAGCAAGGTGCTGTTACTTTAAACTAGCTAATTCCTCACTTGTCAAGTTTGAAGGAGTGATGTATATGTAGATGTAGATGCGCTTATAAAGAGCAGCAGCTCCTCACTCCACCCCAAGAAAGAAAAGAGTTATCTTAAGAAGTGTTATCTTAAATCTTCGTTCCTTATCCTTCTCTCCATAAAACTTTATTTTGGAAAGCTTTGTTATGAACAGGTAGAAGCAGCAACTCTCGTTCCATTGGCCAATGGATGCAAACAAGTATTCTTGGTATGTAGAACATGCTAATTTTGTTACTGAATTTTCTTCAAACCCACTGGACTTTATTTACTAAATTGATACTCTGTGATGCTTGTGTTCTAGCTTCTCTATACTGAATTGTATCATCTTTCTTGCTTTGAACTCCAAAGATATACTACAAGTTAATTAGAAAAGCTGAAATTACACAATGTAAAATCATTGCTTTGAAAATGTCATTCCTGGAGCAGTCAAGCCTCCAGCAATAACTGTATTTCAGGGGAACCAAGGATATGTTTGGGTGTTTGCTGTATAAAAAAAGTGTCGAATTCTCATATACAACCCTTGAGATTAGGGGTGAAAATTATCCCAAGTCGAGTCGAACGGTACCTGCTCAGTTTCTACTCGAGACTTTTTTAAGGTACACGGATTTATATTCGAATTCGACTCGTTTTAATGTGCTCGAGTTTGACTCGACTTGTTTTTTAGTCGAGCTACTCGCGAGCATTTGAGATAATTTAGATTAAATTAACTCAGTCAACTATTTGGAATAATTTAAATTTGAACTTTTCTACTAGATCTCGGGCCTTGTAAAAAAGTTAATAAGATTATATTACCACTCTTGAATCAATTGATGGACATGTATGGGAAATATAAAACCCCCTTCCACCTCTCAAAGTATGTGGAGAATTAAATTGTTGAATATTATATAATAAATAAATCGAGTATAATCGATACTATATACAAAGGATCAACAAACTTGTATCGAGTGGGGATCAGCGAGATAAAAAAAATTTGATACTTTAAATGAGCGAATAGTAGGCGACTCATATTTGACTCGTATAAGTGTCTGAGTATTAAAATGGATTCGAATTCGACTCGTTTAAGTATCTAATCCGAGTCGCTCGAATTTTTCGAGTTGATCTCGAACAAGGTTTCTAACCGCTCGAGTTCATTTTCAACCCTACTTCTGATATCTCAATATAAATTACTACAACATAATGGTAATATTTTAGCCACGCAGTTATTAATACACATACCTCAATCATCTTTCTCTCTTTTTTTCAAAAAATAAGTCGATTCTATTATTTTTGATGCCTCTGAGTTTCAGTAGGATATAGAAATATTGAAGCAATCATGAAACTTAGGATTTATGTAATCCCTCGGTGAGCTGCTTCAAACTCTCTACCTAGCTTGACAGCATAGAGCCAATTGTAAAGTTAGCTGATCTTCCATAGAAGAACCAAGAGCTTCAATATGTACGTCACTATGAATTAAAACGCTCAAGTATTTGTAATGAAATCTCCAGATATGATTCTTTTTACAATTTAAGTGTCCATGCCATGCCTGTAATTCTATTACTTCTGTACTATATGCAATTATAATGTATTTCCACTTGCTACGCAATTTTATGGCAACTTGTGATGTGATTTTACTTTATCTGGTGTATTAGGTTGGTGATCCAGTTCAATTGCCAGCCACTGTGATTTCTCCTATAGCTGAGAAATTTGGGTAAGAAACTCATTACATGATAGTGATGCCTTATCATCTCCTCATGTGCCCCATGTTGCTTAGAATTTGTGATTATACTATGTAATAGGTATGGAATGAGCTTGTTTAAGAGATTCCAAAGGGCTGGATATCCAGTGCAGATGTTAAAGACCCAGTACCGCATGCATCCAGAGGTTCGTTGAAGTATTTTTACAAATTATCCTAAAGACTTTCATCTTTATAATTCCATCTAATTTAGTGCTGTGTTGCGATAAATTTGCTGCTCAAATAAGAACTTTTAACTCATCATGATGGATCTGATGACACCAATTTCATATCGAGTTCAAACCCTAGGGCTGCCAATTGTTTAGGTCCTTGATGTAGTGAATTATCATTTTTCATACTGTTTTCACTGATTATATCCTCTGTTCTTTATTACTTCCTCCTCTGTCCCCAAAAGGACTAAAGGTACAAAAAAATTTATCCACATAAAGTACATAAAGTGAAGGGTAATTAAGTTATTTAGTGGGTCCATTAGTATAAAAAAATAAAAGAACTCATCATTTTATATAATCTTGTGGGGTTATTAAGGATAATTTTGAAACTTTTTTACTCTTTCCTCTACTTATACTTTTCTTAATATGTGCAAATTGTACTTTGCTCATCCTTTTGGGGATGGAGGGAGTAGAATATATTAATAGTCTATTCTAATTTTTCACAGATAAGAAGCTTTCCTTCTAGAGAATTCTACGCTGAGGCATTGGAGGATGGGCCTGATGTCGAAATTCAAACGAAGCGCGCATGGCATAAATATAGCTGCTTTGGACCTTTTTGCTTTTTTGATATACACGAGGGGAAAGAGTCTCAGCCCTCAGGAAGTGGCTCTTGGGAAAATGTTGATGAGGTTGAGTTTGTTCTCCTTATGTATCATAAATTGATATCCAGATATCCGGACCTCAGGTCAAGTGCTCGAATTGCAATCATATCCCCATACAGACATCAAGTGAAGCTCTTTCGTGATAAGTTCCGGGATACTTTTGGTGTGGAGTCAGATAAAGTTGTGGACATTAACACTGTTGATGGATTCCAGGTAAAAAATAGAAGAAAAGGAAAATATATGTCACATTTCATAGTGTTAAAACCCATTCAGATGCTCTTGTAGTAGGTTGCTATGAGTTTCTTGAATTATTTTCCTTTTTATCACAAATAAGTTATGGTCTATTATGTGTTGGCTAGATGAGATGGAATTCATGAATTAAGATAGTCTTATTGGCTTAGATTGTCCTTGTGATATCCTCGTGCAGATAATCAAATGGTGGTGCATCTTCTTCAGTACTTGTATCTGTCTTATTACCAAAAAATTCTATAAAAAGATGCTTCTTTTTTTAATTTTTTGCAGGGGCGAGAAAAAGATGTCGCGATCTTCTCATGTGTTAGGGCAAGCAAAGATAAGGGCATTGGATTTGTTTCTGATTTTCGGAGAATGAATGTTGGTATTACGAGAGCAAGGTCTTCTGTTCTGGTAAGAAATTTATAATGAAGATATTGTTCTTCATATCGTTGTTTATGAAGTAACGAGCTTTCTTCGGTTATTCTTTGTTTAAATAGGTGGTTGGTTGCGCATCAGCTTTGAGAAAAGATAAGCATTGGCAAAACCTCATTGAGAGTGCAGAGAAGAGAAGTGCTCTTTACAAGGTGTATTTTCTTTTTCAATAATGAAGTTATTTGAACACCTCTTTGTCCTTTATTCACATTTAACAGAACTTTGAATGAATCCCTATACCTATTTACCTGCTGCATTGACCAACAAGAAGTCTTCTCACATAATTCAAATTTCCTGCTTTTTGCCAGTTAAAAATCTTTTCAAGTTTTTGGTGAAAAGATGAGAGTAAGAAATCTAAAATGTGCTCAAATCCATTAATTTTCTTCAATGTCTCCATCCATAATCGTAGTCCAGACTTGACGTGCCCTATGCGGTAGCAATAATAATGTTTATCAGCTTTTTCCTTCAGGTTTCCAAGCCCTATACTGAATTTTTTAGCGACGAGAACATTAAATCCATGGAAGTAAAGGATGGCATGCCAGGGTTACAGGAGGCGCCTCATGATGATATCGAAATCGATGTACCTGTTGATATTAGTGCTGCTGGTGATGTTGATCAAGGACTAGCTGAAGATCATGACTGGGGTGATGGAGATGCAGAAGGGTTCGACGGGGGCTTTGACGAGGACTAACTTTGATAATATATTTATAACCAACTAATTTGATATGTTGTGATCACTTCACAAAATCAAGCTTGATTTTCTGAGCACCCAATTTTCATCTATACGCTAATACACAAAAATCATCTAACAAATAGGTACTTGTTACATATTGTATATTGTATCAATGGCTTGAGTTAAGTGTAAATTTTTCAAAATGGAATGGATTATCAGTTTTATCATGAAAATGTGTTATCATTGTTTAGAGTTTTGAAGATATTGTGTAAACGAATCGAGTTGAATTGAGTTTTTCAGATTTGGTTCATAAAATTTATTGAGTATAAAATAAAGTTTTGTTGAACTTCATTTAGCTATCGAGTCGAATACGTTCTTGAATCGAGCCCGAATTTGAACTTTAATATGATCCGAGTATTAATAAAAAAAACTTATAATTTGAGAAGGTTCGAGTAATTTATTAAACTTTAAAATTTGCTCATATTTAACTTATTTATATTTAGAGTCGAGCTCTAAATTTAACTTTTTGACGAACAAGTATAAATATTTGTTTATTTTATAGTCTTATCTGCAACAAAAAAGATGATATGGATTTCGTGTCAAATTTGGTAGGGGCAATGTTCTACACTCGGCAAGCTTTACTAGGTAAAAAGCCCCGAACGAGTCTTGGTTTTTATATTATTTAGTTTTTATTTTAAATTAAAGTAAATCTCATCTTTAATTTTCTTTGTATAACCATATTTAATAAAGAGAGTTTTTTTTATATACATACACTAAATTTAATCTCTAAGAATTTTAATCATTTACATACAAACTATGAAAGCAGTTTACGTCTAACAAATATTACTAAATTCCAAAAAAAAATGTATTTTATTTAACTGACGAGTAAAGAAAAAGCCAAATTATATCTATACACACTGACATACACACATGTATAAATGTTCGCATGTATAAATGCTTATACATGTATAAGCATGTATATAATCATGCTTATATAGGCAAATGTTTTACAAATACTTTGTTTTAGATGTATTTAATAGATTTCCAGCTTGGCCAACCTGTTTTTGTTGGGATGGTCACCAGACTCACCACCTAATGGAGTAATAAAAAATGGGGAGCCAAAAAATGTTTAATTAATTAATGCCAAGTAATTCATCAAGTTTAGGCACTGTGCCAGCATTTTGCTCTCTGGAAGTGTCCTGTTAAACAATTAAAGCTCCCAAACAAAATAAAGAGAATGATTTATACCCTCCTCCTGACTAACGCGAAACTGTAACTGATAAAATAAAAGAGTCAATTCTTTACACCCTCCCATCCCATCCCATCCCATCCCATGTATCTACAGAAGTTTTACAGAAGAGTAAAAATTCTACAGAAGTTTAATAGGAATTTACTACAACAAGTCATACATGTCAAATAAATATAATCTGTCATGTTCAAGGGAGGCTACAGCTTTCCTTTAAAAAATACAAGTATTATGCTGGGAGGTGAGCTAGCATAGCATAGTCAACAACAATATGCAGATCATTTTTTATCTACAAGTTTAAGATCAGAAGAGTTCCAATAATGTAAGATTGCATCTGATATATATTATATTGCATCAAGGAAATGTGATGATGTTAAGTCAAGGAAACATCAACTAAACGAACAGCTAGTGCCCACCTGATGGAGGTGGATAACAGAAAGCTAATCATGTTCCCAAACATGTCTTCCACAAGATTGAACATCAAAAATCATTATGCTCATATAATTTCTATACATATATCTCCAACTTCATACCACTCAAATCGGAAATATATGATTATACAGCATAAAGCATGCTAGTAAAATATTAAGTGAGCCTAGTAAAACTGTTGATATCTATCAACAGTTTTTTCTAACAAGTCAACATCAAACTAATTAAGGAGACGTCAGTATCAAACATCGATGACAAAGCCAAATATTGGGATGGACAAATGCATGGGAACCATGCAATTTCATAAGAATATACAAATAACTTAATTAGCTAAAAGAGTTTCAACCAATCAGGTAATATAGCAGGTAAAATTTTCAACACTGGTTTATAGTGTCCATGAATATTCTACAAGGCATTGCTTTGGCATCACTCAAGCATGAAGTTTAAAATGAAACAAGATCACAAAGAAATTTTAACTTGCCTCTTGACACATTACATAAATTGATCCACACGTTTTCAAATCTGCCAACTCTAATACTTCATACAACTGTAAACTTCGAATTTTTGACACCGGTTCTCATATCAAATGTCCGTGAAACTCTTCATGTCAAAGAACTAATATAGTGCAACATATCATTAATAATCAGTAATCATCTTGAGTATAAACATTATACATCTAAATGCATACCGATGGCATCCAAACAAACTCAAACACCAACTTCTGGGTTTCATAGGCAATATCCACTGAAGGCCAAAATGACAAATGAATTTAAATTAAAGAAAAGACAGATGAATGTACATGTATTATGACAAAGATAAATAAAATGTATACAAATTTTGATAGACTTGAAAGATATGACACTGAATAAGATATGGAAAAGGAAAATAAATAAAATTAATCTGGTAAACAAACCTTAGTTCAGGATGGTCCAATATATAAACACTATGTTCTTTACACAAGGTATAGAGGTAAATACAAATGGTACCTGCTGCATGACAATCTGAGGCCATTTTGAGCTACACTAATCAAAATTTAAATGACGACATATTCTTCAAGTTATTATATTTGTTCTTCACTAGTTGTTTATAATTTGAATTATTAATGCTATTTTGCCCTCCCCAATAATTCAAGGCCCTCAGTCCGGCAGCTCATAATTTTACGAAACACTTCCCTCAATTGGCGCTCAAGTGGATCCATTCCATTTTTACAGACTTCACAAACTAGTGCCAACTCTTCAACTCCCTGTTTTACTTCTTCCTTTTGTTCCTCTGTCAGCGGAAATTGAGCAGAATCTACCAAGTCTGTAATGTGACGAACATTATTCTCAAGCTGATAAATCTCCTTTAATAACCCAATAGAATTTCGGCGATCTCGCTTCTTAGATTCATCCATAATCCGAACATGAAGCAAGTAAAATGGAGTGCACCATTTGAACTGCCTTGGAATTGAGAAGTGAATCTGAAGGCTTCTATCTTGACAAGGGATTGCGGCAACTAGAGCCCACAGAACAAACATGAGTACAAAACTCATTGTAAAGACAGGGGTTGCAAGCCCATTAGTTGATGCAATCTCATTAGCACGTGGGGGAATTAAGCTGTTTGCAATGGATTGCAGCTGCTTTGTTGCTGACCAAGAGTGAGATACACTCCAAGACAAAGACCTAGAGTGTCCTGGCAAATGAGTATTTTGATCCTTGCCCTTATTGTTACGCCCAAAAGACCTATTCCTGTGTGAAAAAACAGACCCGGAATCCTTGTCATCCAGTATCACAATTGCCAAATCCATCAAAGCTTTTCTTGCTCGACGGAATGGGCCTTCGCCTATCATCCTCTCGCGAGAACCAAAAGCACTGATCACCATATCCAAGTGCTTCTGCCACAACCGAATCTTCTCAATTCCTTCACGAGTTGCATTACATATATCAAGTGCCTTAATGCTTTTCTCAAAGAACTCAAAAATCATTTTGTCTATAGGTGGTTTTGAAAGATGAACCTTATTATTGTGCAATATGACCTTAAACTCCTCCTGACAATCCACAAACGCATCCAATAGCTTACTTATCCACGTAAGAGAGAGAAAGTCATCAGTATCAGAAGCAGATTCTGCCAAATCATGAAATCGTTTGAAGACTTGACCCTGAAATGATTCAAACTCTGTATTTTGAGTAAGAGAATCATGTTTTGCTTCAACGGTATGCACTTGATCATTTCCAATACCCAAAACTGAACGGCGAAATGTAGCAAACGGCATTTGAAAACCGTGATTATCCGTAGAGGGCATTGTCAAAGCACACAAACCTCCTTCAAAATCCTCAAGACAACTCAACAGAAAATCCACATATTCCTGTCTCAGACACCAACCAAGAAAAAAAAATTCAGAACACTCACAGCCCCCGGAAAACCAGTCAAATCAGAAATGGTAAAAAAAATGCAATTCACCAGTCAATGGACACTATCCTCAGAACCCATTGATTCATCAGCATCCCAAAGGAGGGAAAGAGGGGGAAAACAGCCTCCAAAATGTAACTAGCTTCACCAATCAAAACCCCTCAATAAAATCCATAATTGGAAGAAAATCAAAACACTCGAAAATCAACCAAATTAATCAACAATAACCCCAATAAATACGATTCCATAACCTAGATCAATAGCTATTCAAAACCCACATAAAATTCAACAAGATTCAACAGAAAAAATGAAAATTCATAAAATTCTTAATAAACCAATACCATCAAAACAACTCCAAAAGAGAGCAATCACAAAATAGTACATAAAAACTGAAACAGATCTAGAACAAAGAATGCTGTAAAACAAAATGAAAGCAAAGCAAAAGATGGTACCTTGATCAAACGAAAACATAGGACCCCAGAAAGCTGAAGGAAATAGAAAATGGAACCCTAGCGAGCGACAAGAAGTCCCGGGTATCTAGTCTTTTCTTGCAAGAATTCAAAACTTCCCAAGAACGAGTGTCGAAATTATATAGGGACAAAAAAATGGATTAATTATAATACCAAAATTCACAAACTTATTATATTCATTCATTACAAAAAACAAAAATTATTTAAACATAAGATGTGAGATGTCACTTATATTTCATACGTTTTACTTTTTATATTTCATACGTTTTAATTTACATTTCATACGTATAAATTCAATGTATATATTTTTATTAAATGTTTATTTTTAAATTTTGGTCGTTAATAACATGCTGTCATTGAAATAAGGGTAGAAATAATACAAAATTATAATTGGATAATATTAACTCTAATAACAATATGATAAGAACGAGATATTATTAATATTCTAAATTTATAAAATATTTAATTTAATAATAGTCGTATGATAATAAAATTGTGATAGTAAAATTAAAGTTATTAAGTTATTTGTATTAATATCAAAAGAAATTAAATTATTTAATATATATATATATAACCGATCAGGTGAAGGCTCCCTTACTTTGTTAAAATGCCGATTTTTTTTTTTGCTTTTTTTTTAAAAACAACTAAATTTTTTTTAATATTTTATGGAACTGAAATTTTTTCATAATACAATGTTTTGGGCGTGATTTAGATACGTATACCAAAAAATATATTTACAGTCTGCACAAGCTGTACAGACCTATTTTGTTATATGTATCCAAAACACTGTATTATCAAAAAAATTCAGTTCCATAAAATATTAAACTTTTTTTTAGTTGTTTTAAAAAAAAGTACGTAATTTAACAAAGTAAGGGCTCCCTTATAGGAATCGAACCCTCTATATATATATATATAAAAGAGCTGATATCAACATAATAAAAAAAGTTCTTACACATTATTTGGATAGGTGGACAATTAGGGTCAACATTATGGTTGGGAAAAGTCTAGTGGCTGCAGCTCTATCTACTTCACAAGTTAAAGCCATTGCCTTGATATAGATAGGTATTGTTAAGGATATTAAGGATTGTTTGATAAAATTGAATGAAATAGTTTTGAATATTTAAGTAATTTGAATGAGTTAGAATTTTGAATACGGAATAAAAAAAGTTTTTGATAATTGATATGTTTGAAATATTTGAATAATAAATTTTTATTATTTTATCCCTTTGAAAAAATTTAAAATTGTTGTAAATTTATTTAATATTACTTGATATTATAAAAAATATATTATATAAAATACTTCATTCAGCAGTCATTTAGTCCATTCAACCAAAAAATTATATTTGGTCATTCAATCTAAAAATCTGATCGATTCAATTATTTAAATTATCTTTATTCAAAATAAACTCACTGAATGACTCTACCATTCAATTCTAAACAAACTTACCCTTAGTCATCAGTCATAACTCACAAGAATGTAGTCCAAAGAATTGCACATAATACACTAACATGATGAAAGCATTCAATTTTGGACTCTCTCTTTAACCTCTCCTCCCCTCCCCTCCCCAAAATGGGTGTTCCATTTTTAAAAACACCATTATATTAAATAACAAGGGGAAAAAACATATTTTCATTATAAACTTCTTAGGTAGGATTTAGAAATTTCAGTTGGACACGTGCCAAAAAAAAATTAAAATTAAAAATCTCATTTTAAGATGGCAAAATAATTTTTATATGATGATTGGTTGACTATTTATGTGGTACCAACTCTAATTGTTGTCCCATTCTGTCTAGTAAGAGCATCTCCTGGAGTAATAGCAAAACAAATTCTTTAAATTGATGTTTGTTGATCTACGTGATAATTTGACGAGTATTATTTGTTACTTTATTTTTTGTGTTTCACCAATCTCTTCAATTTAATGAGCTATACATCAAACTCATCAAGCGTAATAAATGTTTTTAGCTTTTAAATTTTAATTATAGATTTGAAGAGTGAGAAGAAAGTTGTAGATTTGAAGAGTGAGAAGAATGTTTGTTGACCTACGTGGTAGTTTGAAGAGATCGTGGGAGAGGATTTTTCTGATATGACCCACCTATTTGAGTATCCCAAAGTGGTTGAAGATGCTCTAAGTGGTCACTCCAATTCATGTGTCTCTCAAAATAGGACCTTCATTATTACCTAAAATCCAACTTTAAATATATGCAAAACATGCACCCAAAAATCACTTTTGCTTTAGTGCAAAGATCTGCAGGATTCTTTTCTCTTTTATTTTCTGCAGGATTCTTTAATGGCTTTTCATAACTTGTTAACCCATATATTTTATAGTTGTTACTTCTTCTATTTTTTATTTTTTTTTAAAAATGCACTTCTGACTAGCTTGCAATGTTGAAAAGATGCTGCTTATGATTTATTTTTTTTCACTTTATGCTCTTAGAAAGTAATTTATAAAAAAATCATGTTATTTCATAAAACTAATGATGATGAAATGTATGCTGTATGAATTGAAGGGAAATTGGCTTATCATCAAGAGCTAACAATGAACAAAGAGGGGAAAAGGAAGAAAAGAAACAAATAGATTTCAGTTTACAAAGGTGTAAGCCCCACAATCTGAATATGGCCACTGTTACATTTGAGTTTACAACAACAATATTGCATTTATAGTCTCCTACTATTGGTGCCAAGAAAAGGAAAAGAAACTTTGAAAAGAATATGAAAATACAGAAGACATGTTATTCTTTTTTCTTTTATGCAATTCTCTTACCACCCTAATGTTAATTTTTTAATAACTGAAAAAAAAAATTCTATTCACAAGCCAATTTGGTGTCAAAGCTGCTCAAGCATATTGCAAAAGCCTGAAATGCAGACAAGGGGTAGCGATAATCCATCGTAAACATGTCTTTCCCTACCTTGCCAAACTGCAAGATGACTTTATCGTGCTCTGGTAGGGCTGGCTGTGATGTTGTCGGTGCAGCCGTAGTTGGTGGCTGTATGGAAGCAATCAACTGAAAATTCTTGACAGAAGCTACTGTCACTCGTCCGCGAAAATTCAGGCACCAACATTGTAACTGTTCATGCCATCTGGGAGCCTTGTTTTTTAGTATCAAGGGTTTCGACTTCCCAACCTCGTCGTCATTGCAAGATGCGCCAATTTCAGTGAATCGTGAGCTGCTGAACTCAACAGAGTGGTCAAGTGACTTTGAGAAGGAAATGCTTCGGAATGAGTCCTCAAGAGAGCGGGGAAGGAGTTCCGGTTGCCCGGGCACGGTGCCACCTGCCTCGAATGCTGAGATGGGGATTGAGTGCATAATGCAGTGCATCCTTCTTGGACCACGTGTTCCAAGAACATTTAGCTCGTAAGTGATGTGAGCTATGTTGTAGCTACCGGTTGGGACTTTTGGGGATACTTTTTTGGAATAAAATCTACGGCTTGATCTGCCTGGTGGGGGAATATGGGTGCAAGTATGTGGAGGCTGTGTGTCGTATATTATAAATTTGGTGCCGAGGAAATTTGATCTGATACAGGCAGTAGAGTTTGATATTAATCATTAAGAGTACTTGAAATATTTGAATCAGCAAACTGAAGAAATCTTTATGCTATGAAGGTTTCGAGAAGAATAATGAACATTCAGACAAGCAATCAAGGAAACCAAACATAGATCTGATGAAATAAAACAAATAGCTCATTAGAAAGTTTTTGATTCATGAAAAAAAATTTAAGATCAATCAACTGACAATGTGAAATCAACGGGTGTTATGAAACTACCACACAGTTCTTCGGAAGCTAAACTGTAATAAAATCAGACAGCCAGGGACAGAGCCAAAAATTTTGTTCAAGGGTAGTTAAATAATACGTGTACAAGATTTGGCATTTTATTCTTTTTCCGTAAATTAAGTATGGAAATAATAAAATCCTGAAAGAAATCAAGCGGGTCAAAACTAACTAAGAGCAAGTTTTCCTATAAACAAGGGATTTCAAAATTCAAATTACCTATGTTTCTGTACCTTCTTCAAAAGTTTCAATTAGTGCTATAATTTTACACCTTTTTTTTCTTTCCCTGTTAAAAGTTAAGGTTTAGGCCCATTTTCTATGTCCTATTATGTTTTCAAAATGACAAAAACATTGCAATTTATTAGAAAATGGACTATAAATGTGACTCCATGTATCACATTTAATATGCTCAATCTCTTATAGGGTGGGGAATTTATAACACAATCAGTCATTTTACCGTAAACTACGCACAATGTTGACTGCTGATACCTAAATGGGATGAATGAATTAACTTTGTATTTCCTGGAATATTAGAAGGTAAAGAAGTCAGCAATTTCTCTCAATCATACTCCAGCTAGTTAACATTTAAGAGCAATGGACATCATCTATGTTTTGCAGCTGCAACTCTTCTTCTAAGTATCTAAGAGGTGATGTTTAAGTTCAAATTAATTTGGAGGTCTGATCTTACTTCAATACTGTCTTACTCATTCCTAGGAAAAGAAGACCAATATATATTGCTTTTCGACTAATAAAGGATTCACATGTTTAAATTATTGTTTTTCATGATTTTCTTATAATGCATCAACAAAATGGATTCAAGTAGCACCCATGGCCTAATGGATAAGGTGTCTGACTTCTAATCAAGCCATTGTGGGTTCCAGTCTCACTGGGTGTGTTTGTTTTTTTGTTTTACCTTTCTTGTTTCACTTGAACAAAAAATAATGTATAGGGCAGAGATATGAAGAGGTTAGTTCAAGTAACTTTTAAGTAAAGAATTAAAAAACATACAAGAATTGAACAGATATTGCATTTCCATTTTGTTACCTCAACTTTCCAATATAGGTGCTGCTTGACCTTGAAATGTTGTCCGCATCCATGGAGATAACATACTCCGTGCAAGTAGTTCGCCGAGTTCTTTTTGCAGACAGAAGAAATTTTCCATTCTCAACTAGTAAAGCTGCAAAACAGATTAACCACATAAAAAATGAAATAGATTTTTTGTGCCAATTGTAAATAACATTCACTGAATCATATGAAAAAACCAATTCTTCATCAACTGCCTAAAACAGAAAATATATTAACATTTCCCCCCACCCCACTAGTGCCAAGATACCATGACTTTGATAAAGTATTGCAATTGGTAAAACACTAGGCATAAATATTCCAACACATTTCAGTTGACCTCTGTCTGTTGTAATTTGCAAGTTCCTTTCGTTGAAGTTTCTTACAAATTCTTCAACAAATGTCCAATGAATGAGAAATCTCATTCCTGTTGCTTACTAAAGCATGACACGAGTTATGTATGCATGTGCCCAGTACGATAAAGACGTGCTATAGGTATTTATGCAACTAAAAAATTGTCAGGAAGATGTGATTGCATGAGTAAGCATTTTCAAATAAATTGAAGTAGCATAAAATCAAATCCCACGACAGAAAAGCATCAGATGCAACTATTTTTGCTATGTTACCAAGTGATGTGCCCTACAGGAATATTAAAACACACAAAATGAGCCTACCAAACAGTTAAACAAAATGCTCACCAGGGCTAAGACACAGGAAAAGGTGGTATGTTAAATTAGACTTGTTCCTCTTGATAAAGCATTGAATAGTCCCGTCACGAGGTCCTGGCTGAGAAAACAATGAGCAAGACTTAGCTATTTTCGTCCCAACATTAAACAAGTCATTGAACTGTTACAATGCAAATAAAATCAATGAATAAGAGCACAATCCATATAAATTCAGGTCAATCTTATGAATATGTCATAAAGGGAGAAAATTTGACTTGCATTCGTCCATTACTAAAAACTAAATTATAGCGAGGGAACACACACACACACAGAGACTATGCTACCTGCTTTAGAGAAACTGGAAAAGTAAGCTTCCCAGAGACCTCTGGATTTCTAACAATATCCTTGCACATACTCCTCCATGACCTGCAAACAGCAGAGCATGCAACAACATGCTTTCGTGCAGGCCATGTGCTTTCACTCTCCTCCAGTCGTTTGACTACATCATAAAGTAGCTCAGGAGGGAGGTTAGCCCAACGGCTGTTCTGAATTACGATGGGTTGGTCATTCAACTCATGGAATGAACTGTCTGATTTTCCCCTGTGATGACCTGAAATCCTGACATCAAAATTCCGCCTGGATAAGCTCCCAAAACCATCCCTTACATCACGAACTATACTGCGAAATGACATCTATCCCTAATTTGATAAGTGTCAAGTACAACTCTCCCCCTTCACTCTATTCAAGCACTTCTACTCACAAACTCTCTTTTAAAATCATAAACCACTTGCATGTGAATATGGCTGCAGAAAAAGATAAACGATAAATTAGATTTTTGTGACAAAGACCGATAGCCAAGAACAAAGAGAAGGGGAAAAGAAAAAAGGCATCCAAAGAGAAAATAAAAGAAAAAAGATGAGTAGATAAAGACAGCTTCACATGGACCTTAAGTTGCAAAACTTTATCACAAACAACTTTTTTGTTATTTAATACATACTTTGGCCTAAAGTTAAATTAACTCATATAGTCCCACTTACAAAAGAAAAGAAAGAAATAATCAGTAAATGGTCAATTGTATAATATGTAAAATAAAATTATCCCTACATCTACACAGGTAGTTGGCACTCACAACACTTCAAGAAATTCCAAGCAAAAATTTAGGCCTGCCAGAATTTCAGCCTTTCCACCAAAGAACACCTCAAATCTGAACTTAGGGTTGAACTAAATGAATGGCAAACATTCCAAGCCCAAGTCCTAAGAAAATATCAAGTACAAATAATACATTCATTGTGATAAATTACCAGTTATTGAAATTTTAAATGTGGGTCTGGTTTTGTACATACACTAGAAAAGCCTCCAAAAATTAAACTAATATGTACTTGATATCTCAAATTTCAACTTATTGCCCAGTGTGCACTAAGTTTACTTAACCATCATATAATTAAAAAAAAACTCACAAAAATCTTGCCTCTAAGAAAAGAAGGCTGAGAAGACTAACCTGGTAAATGCTACAAAATTGATCAAATTCTGTAGCTTCTCCAGAGATCTGCAAGAACAAACTAAACCACAGAAATCAGAAAAAAAATACAAACATGACCAACAAAAATCTCATAAAAATCTGAAGAATTACCAGGAAAATTAGCCTAAACCTATTTAAAATCAGCAAAAAAATCCATATTTGAGCAACATTTCACCTCTAAAAATCTATAAATCACCGGGAAAACAACTCTGAACCCACCAAACACTTGAAAAGGGTGGAAGAGAAATAAAAGGGAATAAAGAAAAAAGAAAAAAAACCCCAAGAAAAATGACCTTTTATATTTTTTCCCTGTAGCTAGAGAAATTAGGTACAGAAACCCCATAGCAACTAAATTAGAAGATCTTAAACTGTCTAAATATTTATACCAAAACGTTAAAGATTACATCTTTGGATCTTATTATGTGAGATTTAAAGATATAATAAACAGAAACAAAGATCTATACCTTAAGCAAGGAACATCTGCAAGACCCAAGTGTATATTCCTTTACATGTATCTATACTTGGAGAAAAAATCAGACAACTTTTAAGAACAAAGAAGAGAAATAGATTAGAAAAGAAAAATTGGGTCGGACCCAGACCCAACATTAAATCTAGTTCAACAAACAAGAGAATTGAGAGGGATGAAGGGAAAATAAAAAATAATGTAATGAATATTATTGCAATATCTTTAATAAAATAATGGCCACTGCATCACCAAAACCAGGCTAGAAAGCAACGACTAATGGTGTTGACTTTTGTAGTTGAGTATTACTGTAAAGACATATATAGATACATATTATATAAATATATATACATACCTAAGTCTTGGTGAAAGTCTCTGACTATAACACACTTGACGGAAGGTGCAGATTATGAAAGTGGCGGTTTCAGTTACCTTGTTAGCTGTTCGAGAAGCATTTTTATACCATCCTGATTCCTGGCTTATTCTTCTTCTTTATTTCTTATTTTTTGGGAAAAATAAACTTTTTATCTTATCTAAGTTGATTATGTTTTTGTAGGTTTTTTTCGTTTTATAATTCCACATACCCCTATGTGTGATTTTTGTTAAGAACCTATACGTGTTCTTTTGGAACAATCTATATACTTGCATTTCATTCCTAGTCAATTATGTCTTATGTTAAGATAGTTAAAACTAAAATTATATGACCGTTGGATTTCAGATTGAATTCTTATTATGTGTTTTTTTTATTTATTATAAGAATTGTTTTCTTATTTAAATCGAACCGAACATAACCGATCAAAATATAACTTTTTAACATACAATTATTACTATTTTGTATTGAAATGTATCTCGTAATAGTAAATTCTCACATCGAAAGAAAAAGTAAAGATATGAACCGAACACGATAGATAAAAAATAATTAATTAAACAAGTGGTTGGTTGATTCTTAACAAAGATATTTGAAGATTTTGGGCTAACTCGTCATTAGGGGGCTGGGCTAGCTTGTCATTAGGGAGAAATGTAATAGGCTAGCTCAATAAGTTATGCATAGAGGCTATTTGGTAGATCAAATAAGAGATAATAAAGAGGGTGACTCGTAGTGTTCAAAAGAGTATGGTTAAAATTAAGAGGGAGTTGGTGTCGATGTGGATGTGGGTGGAGAGAGAGAAATATTGTTAAGGTGACGCGTAATAGTAAAGTTAAAAGAATGTTAATCTTTTAAATCATAATGTTATTCAAATAAAATTATATGTACCGAATATTCTTAACATTGTAAACTGATTGAAAAATAATTTTCCTCCTTAAGTTTCCAAATTAATATGAAATACTTCTACCATCCTCACATATAAGATAAGATAATTTTTTCAAAATTAATATGCTATTTTTAATTTTAAAATCATTGTGATTCATTTAATTTTATACTTATAACATGCATGTGTTTCTCTAAATTGGTTGCTTTGAAATAATATAGTTATCACCTTAGCTTCCCTATTTTACTTTATTAGTTCCTATTTTTTACGTAGTAATTAGTCCTAAAGTTTCATGTTCCATAGGCACTATTGGCTAAATACAGTATATCGAATTAGTGGCGTACAGAAGGCCTGAAGCCAGTAACATGGCCTTGGTTCGGCCTAGGCCTAGTCTGAAAAAAATCTGATCTAAACAAACCTGGCCCGGTCAAACACTTATCTGAAGGTCCTAGAAAAAACTTTATTGTTTAGCACATAGCTTGCCTTGTCCTAAAGAAGACTTGGGACAGGCCCTGGTCAACAGCCCAACAAACTTCAGGCCAACACATGCTTAGCCCAAACCCAAAAAAAAAACTGCCTAATACTACACCAAGTTCCAACTGCCCAATCAAAGTCCTTAAATCTAAGTGGACC
Source organism: Panax japonicus (assembly GCA_020205505.1). NCBI lineage: Eukaryota > Viridiplantae > Streptophyta > Magnoliopsida > Apiales > Araliaceae > Panax > Panax japonicus. The sequence goes on from CM035106.1 coordinate 53,180,661, forward strand.
AATTAAGACTAGGCAGGCCAATGAAGCATTTTCAAAGCCCGATCCAGGCTTGGCCTGAAAAGTTGAAAGTTAAAACATGATCTTGCCTGATTAAGGGTAGATATTTGTATATACATCTAATATTTGTTATACACAATATTTTATAATTTTATAATTTCTTAAATTAACTTAATCAGAGTTAAATGAAGAAAAAAAAAGTGAGAGAGGGAAAGTAATTTATATAGGAGTACGTACTTTATAGTGATATATAGTTGTATAAAATATATAAGTTCTTCAAGCTTTTTATCATCATTTTATTATATGTTACATTACTAAACTAAAAATTTATTAAAAAGAATATAAATAAAAAAATATTTTTTTATTTGAAAAATAACTTGCTATTTTAAAATATACATGAAACAAGTATATATTATTTTTATTTGCAAATTTTGATATTAAGACGACATAATATTCAAATATTTGAAAGAAAATCGATGTATATTGTAAATGTTTATTTTAATTTTTTAATTGCTAGTTACGTAAATAAGTATTGATGACAACTTTTGTAGACCGGAATGAAAAACAATAATTTTAAATAAGAGTATGCATATGCATAAAGTATATATAGCTCAATAAAAAGTGAGTTTAATTTTTGTATTGCGTCTGTAGTTTCTAAAATTTTATTGGTATCCGAGTACCTAAATGTATTATGAAATAAGTAGAATAAAATGAACGATTTCAACATATATAAAATCTTATGCCACAATAATATAATGAGATTTACTCTAGTTCGTGAAAAAAGGGAGATGTTGTACACATGGGCTAATTAACAATTAATATAAGTTGCAAGATATATTAAAAGTATACAAAAATCTATCACAGTCTTGATAAAAAGTTTATAAAAGTCTATTACTTATTTCACAAAGTCTATAAAAGTCATTTTAAAAAAGTCTTTAAAGTCTTTGAAAGTCATTAAAATTTCACAAATTCTACAAAAGTATGTCACTTAAATAAAGTCTTTAAAAATCTTAATTGAATACACCCCCCTAGATCTCTCCCTCCCTTAATATATGTTGTTTTTAAAGTTGTGCACAAGAATTAAAAAAATAATTGTATAATATTGATTGTTTATAATACTCTTAAATTCCCGTAATTTGGATATTACAGCTTTTTTTTAGGAGAAATTTTTAATATTTTTATTTGATTGCGGGATTCGCTGTATATTCATGTGAAAGAAAATCATGTAAAAAGATTAAAAATGCATATAAAAATATTAATTTCCTTTTTTTTATCAATTAACTTTCTATTTAGGAATGAGTTTTGTCCAAGCAATTTACTTGGATCCATTGAGACTATTTTATAATAAATTAATAATTTATAGGGATGTGGTATTATATATTTATATATAATATTTTTTTGGGATATCAAATTATTTAAAAATAAAAAGAATAGTTTATGTGATTAAATAAAAAATAATTAATTAAAAGACAAAAACAGTATTTAATGGTATTAAAATGAATTGACTAGAGTTAGGTTAGTGAGTTTTAAACGAGGTGGTTAGAGTTAAGTTAGTAATTTTTAAATGAGGTGACAACTTCTAGACCTTAGATCTAATAATTGAAATGAAGAGGATCCTGATCCATGCGGAATGTGGTTATGTTCACTCACTCCACAACATTAATTAAAGAAAATCGATAATTTCACAACAAAAAATGATATTTTTAATTATAATGTCATTACTGAAACAATTATGGGTTTGAATGGATTATGTATTGATAGAGTTAGCTATTAAATAGAGTACAGGAGATTGGTTACAACTGAAAGATGTGAAGGATATACAGGATAGAGACTAATTCAAAAGCTAACAAAATCTTAAACAATATACAGATAATAGGCACAATAATAGGGATGACAAAACCGTCCTCTATCACTCCCCCTCAATTGGAAGGTTGGGTAACCTTCAAATTGTCCCTTAACTGAAGAAAACGACTCTTGGAGAGAGGTTTTGTAAAGATATCCGCGGTTTGATCCAAGGTGGAAATGTATCCAACACGAAGCTCCTTTTTCGCTACTTTGTCTCTAACAAAATGAAAATCAATTTCAAGATGTTTAGACCTATCATGAAATATTGGATTTGCAGTAAGATAAGTGGCGCCTAGGTTGTCACACCAAATCGTAGGAACTTGAGACGAAGCAAAACCAATTTCGCGGAGTAGCATATTTAACCATAAGATTTCAGAAGCGAGAGAGGCGAGAGCACGGTACTCGGCCTCTGTTGACGATCGAGAAACAGTGCGCTGTTTTCGTGAGCGCCATGAGACAAGGTTGGGCCCGAGAAAAACAGCGAAGCCGGATGTGGACTTGCGGTCGTCTAAGTCGCCTGCCCAGTCGGCGTCGGTGTAGCCAAGAAGTTTGAAGGAGCTGCTGGGTCGGAGGAGAATACCGTGCGTGGGAGTAGCATGAAGGTAGCGTAATATCCGCTTGACTGTTTGCCAGTGATCGGTGGTAGGGCTGTGCATAAATTGGCTGACTTTATTGACAGCGAAGCTAATGTCCGGTCTAGTTATGGTAGCGTACTGAAGTCCACCAACAACGCTACGATACAAGCCGGGATCATCATAAGGTTCACCACCAGTAATAGTGAGTTTGGTCGAGGTGCAAGCTGGAGTAGCAATTGTATTTGCACCAGTCATATTAGATCGCTTGATTAAATCATTAATGTACTTGTGTTGATTTAAATGAAGCGTAGACTTATCCCAAGTTGCTTCAAGGCCAAGAAAGTAGCGTAGTTGCCCAAGGTCACGGATTGCAAAGCGAGACTGCAATTGTTTGACGAACGTGGAAATAGCATCATCACTAGAGCCCGTAACCAAGATGTCATCAACATAAATAAGACAAAACAATTGAGTGTTAGTGGAGTTGAAAAAATAAAGTGAGGAATCCGCTTTAGAACAAACAAAACCGAGAGCAATCAAGGCATTAGTAAGACACTTATGCCACATCCGTGGAGCTTGTTTTAAGCCATACAAGCTCTTTTTCAATCTGCAGACATGATCAGGAAATTGAGGATTAACAAAGCCTGGTGGTTGTTGCATAAAAATAACCTCATCGAGAGTACCATGTAGAAACGCATTAGATACATCCAACTGACGAATGTTCCAACGTTTAGTGACAGCAATAGTTAAAATCACCCGAATCGTAGTAGGCTTAATAACTGGACTGAAGGTTTGTTCAAATTCTAAACCAGGCCTTTGATGATATCCCTTGGCTACCAAACGAGCTTTGTAACGATCCACACTCCCATCGGGGTTTAATTTGATACGGAACACCCAAAGACATCCAATTTCATTCATGCCGGCACATTTTGGTACAAGCTCCCAAGTTCCATTATCAATTAAAGCATTATATTCAGCTGTCATTGCTTCACGCCATTCCGATTTCTTAACAGCTTGAGTAAAACAAGTGGGGGTTGTGTTTGCAACGTTGGCTAGGTGGGATTTGGGTGGTAAGTGCCCTGTTTGAGCACGTGTGGTCATTTTGTGGGTTTTAAGTGGATTAGAGATGGTATTTGTAGTGGGTAAGGTTGTATTTGGGATGTGTAGGTTGGTATTTGCGTCGGGTATTAAGTCAGGAGTAATGGTAGTAGGCGGTGGTGAGGGATTATTGGGAGTTGTTGAAACCGGAGATGCCGTTTGAAGAGTTTCACGAGGTGGAATGACAGTAAATGGTTGATCAACCGATGGGAAAGTGACATGAAGTGGTGGAACAGATTCTTGGCTTGTTGATTGAGAGCGAAGTTCATGATCTAACTGTGAAAAAGGAAACACCTGTTCATTGAATATAACATGACGTGAGATGTAAATTTTTTCAGTTAACAAATCATAACACTTATATCCCTTGTGAACTCTACTATAGCCAAGAAAAACACATTTACGGGAACGAGGTTCGAGTTTATTAATAGTGTATGGTTTTAACCAAGGGTAGCAAAGACAACCAAATGGACGAAATAGATTGTAATCAGGTGCAACACCAAACAATTTTTCAAAAGGAGTACAGTTATCAAGAGATGAAAGAGGTAATCTATTAATAACGTACATCGCACACTCAAAGGCATAGGTCCAAAACGTATTAGGGATTTTAGCTTGATTTAGTAAAGCAAGCCCCGTTTCTACAACATGTCTATGTTTGCGTTCAGCATATCCATTTTGTTCGGGTGTATATGGACAAGAAACCCTATGATTAATGCCATTGTTTGATAAGTATTCTGTTAAGGCTTGAAATTCTCCCCCCCAATCTGATTGAAAGGTTTTTAGTGGCCTTTGAAAGTATTTCTCAACAAGTGTTTTAAATTTGATAAAAACACTCATAACTTCAGATTTGTATTTCACAAAGAACAACCAGGAGAATTTACTGTAGTGATCATAAAATAGAACATAATAATGACATTTATCATGAGATACAACGGGCGCAGGACCCCACACATCAGAACAAACTAAATCCAAAGGAGCAGAGGCAACATAATCAGATTTAACAAAAGGAAGTCGATGTGATTTGCTAACACAACACGGATCACATAATTCAATGCCCTTATTATGGAACGAAATTTTATTTAAGCTGAGTGCTTTCTTAACAAGAGAAAAATTGGCATGGCCTAATCGAGCATGCCATTGAGTCAAAGAAACATTATTGGCTTGGACTCGATGCGGTAGAGATGTTGGAATTGAAAGAGTGTAAAGACCATCCTTATTCTTTCCTCTGTAAATTTCCTTCTGTGTCGCCAAATCCTTCAAAATAAAATGATTAGCAAAAAATTCAACAGAGATAGGATTAGACTTGGTTAAAGAAGACACAGATAAGAGATTATTAACAGTTTTAGGGACTCGCAAAATATTTTGGAATTTTACAGAAGAATCAGATAACTGGAAATTGGAATGACCGACATGAGAAATAGGAATAGTATTAGCATTGCCAACTGTGACTTCTTCAGGTCCGTCATATTCGGTATGAACAACGAGGTTTCCTAAGTCAGCAGTGAGATGATGGGTCGCCCCCGAGTCAACAAGCCAATCTGTAGGAGCTGTATGAGAAACCGCAGCAACATTGGAGGAAGGCCGAAAGTGCTGTTTGGTGTTGCGGTTCCTCGGCAATCTGGGCGATGGGCACTGTTTTGAAATATGCCCAGCTCCACCACAATTATGACAAGTAATGGAAGTTACATCCAAAGGTGCTGAAACCGTATATTGTGGACGGTAGGAATGGTTTCCGCGACCTTTACCTTTGCCTTGTCCGGTGGTCCTTCCGGCATAGTGGACGGACGGAACAAAGGTCTCTTTAGGCAATTCATGGGCTATCTGCCGTTCCTCGGATAGTAACATTCCGGTCAGATCCGCCAGAGGGACAGCTTCATTACGAGCATTAAGTACTCTTTTGAATGGGAGAAATGCAGGATTAAGACCACCAAGCACGGCCTGAACAAAATTGTCCTCCGATACGGGACTTTGGAGGGCAATAAGTTGATCATAAACAAGTTTAGCATTAGTTAAATAAACTTCAATAGAATCATTGTTTTGTTTGAGAGAGTGAATTCTCTGTTTCAGCTCCAGGATTTGGGCACGGGAGCTCGTCCCATAAGCTTTCACAAGCTTGGTATAGGCTGCGGCAGCAGTCTTTGCGCCGACGACTTGCGGCAAAGCACTCGCACCGAGCGAGGAGATCAGCAGACTTAGAACCTGTTGATCGATATGTTCCCACTTTTTAAACTCCGGATTGACAGCTCCGGTAGGCAAGTCTTTGGGCGGCGGATCAACAGAGGTATCAATATGGTCTGCAAGGCCTTGGCCTCGCAACAATGGCATCAATTGAGTTTCCCATAACAGAAAATTGGAAGAGGTGAGTTTTTGGGTGATTTGGGCGGAGAGATTTGAGGTGAGGGAGACGGAAGAAGAAGCTCCGGCGAAAGCCATTACAATTGAAAAAGGATCGGAAAAAAAAAATGGAGTTTTAATCCTTTGAAGCTCTTGATACCATGAAACAATTATGGGTTTGAATGGATTATGTATTGATAGAGTTAGCTATTAAATAGAGTACAGGAGATTGGTTACAACTGAAAGATGTGAAGGATATACAGGATAGAGACTAATTCAAAAGCTAACAAAATCTTAAACAATATACAGATAATAGGCACAATAATAGGGATGACAAAACCGTCCTCTATCAATTACTACTAAAACGAATATTACCAACATTAAATGTCAATTTGGAAATAAATAAAAATAAAAAGTAAAATCCAATTGTAAAAGATGTTATCAAAAGTAAGGGTGTAAATGAATCGAATTGAGCTGAGTATTGAGTTGTTCAGATTTGGTTCACAAAATTTATCGAGTATAAAATAATGTTTAATTGAGAGTCATTTAGCTACCGAGTCGAACACAATCTCGAATCGAACCCGAGCAATTTGAACTTTTCGAACGAATATGATCTGAGTATCAATAGAAAATTAAAATTTGAGAAGATTCAAGTAATTTTTAAACTTTAAAATTTATTCATATTTGAATCACTTATATTTTGAGTATAATTTGATTTAAAATTTTAATTAAACGAGTACGAATTTAACCGGTACTGTTTACTCATTTTACAGTGTTAATGAAAAGTGCCGACTCTTACCAGTTTTGTACCATCTATAATTATCTTCTCTTCAAATCATAGTTGAATTTAAATTCATTCTTTCATGTGTATAACAATAATACATTCACCAAATTCATGTGCACTTATTAATTTGAGATAATAAAATAATGACTAAAGTTCAGTTCAAGAATAACTAAACTTTATAGCGTAGTAAAAGTTTTCTGTTATGGGATAACACTTCTGAAATACATCACCATGAGCCGTAGCCCAATTTGATGTTTTATATAATTTAGAAAAATTAATTTTAATTTTTTTAAAATAATTTTTTTATAAAAAAATATTATATATGAAAGAGTATGAATTAAATATATAGTAAATGATATTATATACAATTAATACTATATTTATTGCTACACAATCATTTTCAGAATTCTTGTATAAAATTCTGAAACGTCATATATTATGAGACGAAAAGTGTATATAAATATTAATTTGTTATTTAAACCAGCAGCTTTTTTTATTTTTAATTTTCATGGAAACATGATAATTTACAGTATCTTTTTAGATATTGAATGATTTTTTAAAAAAATTAATATTTCCACATGATTTTTTAATATTTTAATATGAAAAATGTCGCTACTCACCTACCCCCCACCCAACACTCTATCCAAAAAATAATAATATGGAACCGTGTACACATTATTTTTTTTGGGTGTGAGTGGGGGTGCGGTGGGGTGGGGGGTAACGGATGTATACATAATCACATAATATTATTATATTTTTTATGGGGTGGGGTGGGGTGGGGTGGAGGGGTGGGGTTTGGGGTAAGGGGTATATACATAATTACATAATATTATTTTTTTTGGTAGGGTTGTGGGGGGGGGGGGTGGAGTGGGGGCGTGGGGTGGTTGGGTGGGAGTAGGTGGGGGTGGGTGGGTAAGGGTGGGGTGGTTGGGTGCGTGGGTGGTTGAACTTCTCGAATATGTAAATATGGATGGAAAGAACTTTTGATTTAGATTTGTAATAAAATATATGTCGAAAAATAGTTAACCGGGTTGGAACTATATTTCTTTTTAAAAATATGGTTCCAAACTTTACCCAACCCAAATAAATAAAAAATAGTTAACCAACCTATTTGGTTTCGGTTAATATGAATTGACTCGACAGTTAACCAACTATATTATCAGATATATTACTGATATATGATCTGAATGTAAAAAAATGATACATATACCTCTTTCATTTACACTTGTTAATAAAGAACCGATATTTTCGCAATAAATTTTAATGTTTTTAAATGTGATACTCATTTTTTAACTATATAGTAATATTGATTTGGTTAAAAATTAAATTTTGCATACAAAAATATCAAAAATATTATATTTTTTGATATTTCTACATGTAAGGCTCAATTTTTAATCAAAATATTAATATTGATTTGATTAAAAAGTAAACTCCACAATAAATTTTAATATTTTTACATGTGATACTCATTTTTTAACAGTATAGTAAAATTGATTTGGTTAAAAATTGAATTCCGCATGCAAAAATATCAAAAAATATTGTGCTTTTTAATATTTCTACATGTAAGACTCAATTTTTAACCAAAATATTAATATTGATTTGATTAAAAAGTAAACTCCACAATAATTTTTAATATTTTTACATTTGATACTCATTTTTTTAACCATACTACTATATTGATTTGGTTAAAAATTGAATGTCGCATGCAAAAATATTAAAAAAATATTATGTTTTTTGATATTTCTACATGTAAGACTCAATTTTAAACCAAAATAATAATTTGATTAAAAAGTAAACTCCGCAATAATTTTTAATATTTTTACATGTGATACTCATTTTTTAACCATATAGTAATATTGATTTGGTTAAAAACTGAATCTCGCATGCAAAAATATCAAAAAATATTATGTTTTTTGATATTTCTACATGTAAGACTCAATTTTTAACCAAAATAATAATTTGATTAAAAAATAAACTCCACAATAATTTTTAATATTTTTACACGTGATACTCATTTTTTAACCATATACTAATATTGATTTGGCTAAAAACTGAATCTCGCATGTAAAAATATCAAAAAATATTTTGTTTTTTGATATTTTTACATGTAAGACTTAATTTTTAGTCAAAATAATAATATTAATTTGATTAAAAAGTAAATTCCACATACAAAAATATCAAAAATTACTACAAAAATATTAGTTCCCTTGTTAATATGGTATCAAATCGCATTTTATGATGCCCGTGACTTATGATTTTAGGTTGACTTAATCCGTACATGATTAGATTAGTTAAAGAAACTGTACTTAAATATTATAAGTAGACAAACTTGACGTCTCAAATTCGAATAATAAGAACAATAAGGACTAAAGTGAAATTCAAAGTAAATTTTGAATATCCTTATTACGGTAATAAAAGTTTACACTAAATTAAATAACATTCTTGTTTCATAAGCAAACTAAACTTGAACTCAACCCAATTTATTACATCTTGAGAATATCCACATCATCAAGTTAATTGCAGTTCCAATTTTTCCGCCAACCTAATCATTACCTTTAACACCTGCTCTATGGCAAAAAAAAAGAAAAAGAATTAGACATCTTGTGTCAATAATTTTATAAAAGATTTTAATTGTCTATACTTAAATATATCTATATTAATTTTAGTAAACTAATACTTTTACATAAAAAATTAATATTTTTACATAATTTTTCTCACACGAAAAGTGAGTGGATCCCACTTACATTCAAAAAAGACTCGTATGAAAATATCAGTTTCTTAATTTTAAATTTAAAAATGTTTCAATTTGAGTTTCAAAAAATCAACAATAATATTATAAAAATAATATTATTTTGAAAAGTAACAAAAAAAACTCTTTTATGCAAATATAAAAAAGAGGTGTATTTTTGTATAAATACAAAATATTCAAAAAATATAAACTTTAATATTCAAAAAATATAATGAAAGACTCCATAGCATTATTACACTTAACCAATATGAAAGTAGACCTGACAATATAGTTGGTTAACTGTCGGGTCAACCCATATTAATTAGAATTAAATGGGTTGGTTAACCATTTTTATTTATTTGGGTTAGGTAAAGTTTGGAACCATATTTTTAAAAAGAAATATAGTTCTAACCAAGTTAATAATTTTTCGACCCATATTTTATTCCAAATCTAAATCAAAAATTCTTTACACCCATATTTACATATTCAAGAAGTTCACCCCCACCCTTATCCACCCCCACCCACCCCACCCCGTTACCCACCTACCCCATCCCCTACCCAGCCACTCCACCCCTACCCCCTATCCACCCCTCCCCCACCCATCCTTACCCCCAACCCACTCCACCCACCCCCCCACAACCTCACCAAAAAAATAATATTATGTGATTATGTATATACTCCTTTTAGTCAAATTTTAGAGGAAGTATTGGGTGGGGGTGTGGGGGGTGGCTGAGTGGGGGGTAGATGGATAGGGGTGGGTGGGGTATACATAATCGCTTAATATCATTTTTTTAGAGGGAGTGTTGGGTGGCTGAGTAGGTGGGTGGGTGGGTGGGTGGGTGGGGTTGGGGTGGGTGCGGTGGGCTGCGACTGCGGTTGGGGTGGGGTGGGTGCCTGAGTGAGTGTTGGGGGGGGGGTGGGTGGGTGGGGTTGGGTTGGGGTGGGGTTGGGTTGGATAGTGTATACATAATCGCTTAATATCATTTTTTAGAGGGAGTGTTGGGTGGGTGGGTGGGTGGGTGGGTGGGGTTGGGTGCAGTGGGGTGGGGTTGGGTGCGGTGGGCTGCGATTGGGGTGGCGTGGGTGCCTGAGTGAGTGGTGGGTGGGTGGGTGGTGGGTTGGGGTGGGTTGGGTTGGGGTGGGGTGGGTTGGGGTGGGATAAAAGGTGGATGGTATATACATAATCGCTTAATATGAATTAGGGGTGGGGTGGGGTGGGGTGGGGTGTGGTGGGGTGGGGGGTGCGTGAGTGGGGGTGGGATAAGTGGGCTGGGGTGGGGTGGGGTACGATTGGGGTGGGTCAGTGCGTGAGTGGGGTGGAGGGAGGTGGGTGCGTGCGTGCGTGGGTAGGGTTGGGTGTGTGGGTGGGGGTGAGGTGGGTGGGTGGGTGGGTGGATGGATGGGTGGGTGGAGGTAGAGAATAAGAGGTATATACATAATCACATAATGTTATTATTTTGGGGTGGGGTGGGGTGGGGTGGGGTGGGGTGGGGTGGGGTGGGGGTGGTGTGGGGTGGGTATAAGAGATATATACATAATCACATAATATTATTTTTTTAGTGGTGGTGGGGTGGGGTGGGGTGGGTGGGGTGGGGTGGGGTGGGGTGGGGTGGGGTGGGGTGGGGTGGGGTATATACATAATCACATAATATTATTTTTTTAGTGGGGGTGGGGGGTGGGGGGTGGGGGGTGGGGGGTAGGGGGTGGGGGGTGGGGGTGGGGGTGGGGTGGAGTGGGTGTAAGAAATATATACATAATCACATAATATTAGTGTCAAATCAGGTCTTCATGAAACCCATAACTCATACCAATATTAATATGGTTAATATGGTTAATATAATTTTTAACCTTAACTATATGATTCCAACCTACATTATCCATATTATAAATGGTTAATATGATTTTAGTTCTTAAATGGAACCATAACCATATTTTTAAAACCAAAACCAACCAATAACTATATTTTGTCAGGCCTATAGGAAAGTAATATAGAATTACAGGTGGTGAAAAATACCTGGACCGCACCTTATGCGACACTTGCCCTCACAACGCTGCATAATCCTGGCTGAAAATTAAAAATAAAATAACAATAATAAGTGCTTTTGTATACACTAATTGTGCTCTAATATAAAAGAAAAGATTATATGAATCCAGTTCAGGTATCTCATTATTTATGTAAATAGAAGATTCATATATTATAATCCCCTCCATTTCACATTTCTTTTAATACATATTTAGCCACATACATATTATTTTTAAGGACAGTACCAACAAGATAATAATTTACAATTAATTTTATTATGGCGTTAAATATAATATTTGTATTACTGAATATATATTGATCATAAAGATTAAAGGATTGGTGTGATGAATGAATCTTCATTCATAGATTACCATAAAGTTAATTTTATGACAAGTTGATCAATTGACCAATACAGTACTGACACGAAGAGAAATATCATCTCTCGACCTGCGTATAGATACTATTTTGATCAATTAATTTTATACTAATTGTTCCCCTGATTCGTACACCCTCTTTCCTCTTTTTAAACACAAACCGAAAGGGCATAATTAAGACCGGCTGGGGATGACTTATTATAAAATGGCTAATTTATAAACAAGGTAAAAATTAAGTAAAAACGAATTATTTTGACTTATAAATTAAAATTAATATAAATATGTTTGACTAAAATAACTTATAAATTAAAACAAATATAAACACTATTAAAATAATAACAAAATAGTCTTTTGATCAAACTTACTTATTTTAAAATAGTTTATAAGTCAATTTTTTAATAAGTTAAAATTTGTAACTTATCAAAAATAATTTATAAGTCAAAAAATAAGTCACCCAAAACACCCCAATTTTTAAAAAAAATTATAAATTAATTTAACCAACTTATAAGTGGGTGTTAAACATGCTCAAAGTACGAAAGTGGTTAACATAAAGTTTATTTTTAAGTAAATTGATCAACTGACCAATTGAACACTGACACACAGATAAGACTCTATGTGTGCAAACATTTTATTTATCAATTGACCAACTTAATTAAAAATTAACTTCATACTTCATACTATCAGAATCCTCCGAGTACCATAACAATAAGAGGGTAAAACAAGGGGAAAGGGATATTTTGTTAGATTTTCATTTCATTTCATATATTACTCTCTTTTTTCTTATCATAACTCCAAACTTTCCAAATTACAAGCAAAGAAAACACCAAATTGAGAAAGGAATTGAAAAGAAAAAGGGGGAAGGGGGAAGGGGGAAGGGGGAAGGGGGAAGTGGGTTGGGGGTGGGGATGGAGATGTAGAAGTAGTAGTTACTGTTGGTATTGACGCAACCGGTGAAACAAGCGTCTATGCAGTCTTCGGGACCGGATTCCGCCGGCTTTATGTTGGAAGATAATACAAACAGAGCCAACAACAAAGCTGCCACCACCATTTTCTTCTCCATCAGGATCATCTATATTTATATATAATCAACCCAACCCAACCCAGATGGCCAGATCTATCTATCTATCTATCTATCTATCTTTCTGAGTAACTTATTTTCTTTTCTTCAATTTCTCTCTCCTCTCTTATTTGTGGCTAAATCCAATCCATGTGTTATAAGAAAGATACCGTAGCGGATAATGTTGGTAATATATAATAGCCCTTCGCTTTGTTACAAACTCCACAATTGCCATGCACACACGCATTGCAGTGACTGCTCTACACTATATATATATATGGGAGCGGATCAGGTGCGGGATCCCGCACCTGGTTAAAATACGGACCTTTATATTTTTTTTTTTGTTTTTTTTTAAAACAATTAAAAAAAAATAAATAAAAAATTATGGAATTGAAATTTTTTCATAATACAGTGTTTTGGATGTGATTTGGGTACGTATAACAAAAATATGTATGTACAGTCTGGGCAGACTGTACCACCACTTTTTGGTATATGTATTCAAAACACGCCCAAAACATTATATTATGGAAAAATTTCAGTTCCATAAAATATTAAATATTTTTTTTAGTTGTTTTAAAAAAAAAAACCAAAAAAAATCAAAAAAAAAAAAGTCCGCATTTTAACAAAATAAGGGAGCCCTTACCTGATCCTGTCTGATATATATATATATATATATATATATATATATATATATATATATATAGATATATATATAGGGGTATATGTATATACACAGCCGTGTGTTACACAGTAGACCTAGGACGACAGATTTTTTGAGTTATAGCGATGGTAAACTGTTGCTATAGCCCAGAATAGCTATGACGACGGGTGAAACCGTCGCTATAGCCCAAAAAATCGTCGCTATAGCCTACTGTGTAATACACAGCTGTGTACAGATATTTTTCCCATATATATATATATATATATATATATATATAAAAGTAAGGATCAAGTGCATATCCCTTATTTTACTCACCTGTAAAATTATTCATATTTAAATTCTCATTTAATTTCATAATTTTCTGCACATTACTAGTAATGCTCCATAAATATGTATAGAGAATAAAAATATAACAATTAATAATAAAGGTATTATAGGCAAATTATTGTAAAAAAATAAATCGTTTAAGGTAAGTAAATATTTAACTTGGGACTACCTAAAATAGTAATAAAGACTTATCCTGGACAGAAAGAGTAATAAAATTGACAAATTAAAAATATCATCACTTTAGTCCTAAAATTAAAATATATCTCTAATTTTAGAATATAATAGGTAATATTTACAAAGTAACAGTTGTATGTGATATATATACAGAGAGCAATTATGCATAACAAATATATAATATATAATACTTCATCCGTCTCATAATATATACTAATATATAACATTTTAGAGTTAACAAGAATTAAACAAATGATTTCATAATATTAAATATATTAGTAATAGTCTACTATAATACTATTTATTATATATTTATCTCACTCTCTCTGTCATCTATAATATTTTCACACAATGGATAATTTTAAAAAAATTATAATTAATTTTTTAAAATTATATAAAACGTCAAATAATTTGAGAAAAATAGAACCATCTAAAAACATAAATTCTTATGTTTGAGTTTGCAAATCCATGTCTTCCTCTCCTTTATCCATAACGGACAAGTCTTTGTCTAAGTCTTCAATATCCGCCATTGAAGAGCGATTAGAAGCAACCCCATTTATGCTATGACTACTACGATCACTACCACTCTTATTATTTTCTGATGAAGTTATCACAATCTCTATCGGTTCAGCTGATCTCTTTTCCGGCATCAACTGAAGAATCCTCTTTAATTCTCTGCCTTTTCCCCATAGCACTGCGTATAATCCACACACTATCAACACTGCTCCAACCACACTGTCACAAAAATTTAACCAATTATCTTACTAAGAAACATGCATGTACACTAATCAGAAAAGTAAGTATTCAACATCAGCCAATATTACTATACAAATTTCCTATATAGTAAATTTTTTAAAAAGAATTTCAAAGTAGTGTACCTTCCTAAGTGTAACTTCTCATCGAGTACTAACGATCCGGCAATGGCCACAAGCACAAGCAATAGAGGGTTAAAAACGGATACGAATAATGGACCTCTCATTTGCACGCACCATGCAACCAATGTAAACATCATTCCAGAAGCCAAAACTCCCTATATACATACATTAACCACAACGAATTTATGGAATTTATAAAGAGTTAATTATAAGGAGTAAATTAATATTACCGAGAAAGCAACGGTGAGGAGTCTAATGTTCCATCCTAGCCTCCATTGGCTCCAATCTCTCTCCATGCAAAGGGAAAATACCATGCTTTGAATTGATCCCATTGTAACCATTAGGGCCGTGCTAGAGTAGGGACAAGGATATCGTTCAATCATCTTTGCCTGTCCCGTCCCACACACACACACACACACACACACACACATATATATATATATATATAACACCAAAATAATATGATTAATTGCTCAACTTATAATATAGTTCTACTAAATTAATTACTCTCTTCTGTTGTCCCATAAAAAATGTCACAGTTAATTTTAATTTTCACCTTATAATGTTAATCCATATTTCAAAACTTGACATGCATTGTTACATAGTAGAGCATGCAATATCGATGCATAAAGGCAATTTCAATGTGAAAAAAGGCTTTTGACTAGCTAGAGCATATTGTATTCCAAGTTTTTATGTCCAAATTTTTCATTAATCTTTTCAATGAATTTTAGAATTAAAATTAATATTGAGATTTATACTCAATTTAGGCAATTAGGCAAAGCATTAGTTACATTTCTTAATAAATGTGAAAATATTAAAAAAAATATATGTGAAAATATAAGTTCCCTACCGTATATATTAATTACTAATTCCAAAGGAGGTTTTAAATTAAGTACCTGAAGAATGAGCCAGAGTGCATAACAAACACAGCTGCCAACTGCCAACAAGGCACCCAAAACCCTATTGGAGTGTGTGCCTGCCACGTGTCCAGCATGGTTTTGACCGGCTTTGAGAAGGTTAACGTTGGTTTTCCAGATGTTGATATCTGGGCCTCTGTAAAACGTGAGGACCATCGCCCCAACAATACACATTAATGTTCCCAACACCTTTGCTTTCCCTGATGCTTTACCAAAGCCCAGCTTCTCAAGCCTACATGTATTGTATAAGTATATATATATATATACAAGACCCAAAATGAATGTCACTCTTTTGAAAAACATGCATGTACCTTCAAATGAACTTTAATACTAGTAATATATAATTAATGAAGAAACTCATGTTGGGATGCAAATATACTATAAAAGATAGTAGATAAACTCTGGGTTTATCATTTTATAGAGAGATATGGTATCTGAGTTTGCCTTTTAGTCTAAAAAAAAGGCATACTAGAGATCTAGAAATATATGGATATGGAGGTACCTGAAGCTGATGGCCAAGACAAAGGTAATGGCAGGAATGAGATTGGTGGTGGCTGAAGCAAATGTTGCAGAGGTTAAAGCCAAGCACTGCAAATACAGATTTTGCGCCAGAGATCCTCTGAAATATATATAATTTTTGAATTGGAATAGAATATTCTAATTAATGGAAGAAGAAAAAAACAACGATGACAAAATGAATCGCATTGGGTTATTTTTCTTCTAAATTTGTCAACTTCTAGTTGCTACAATTTTAAACCATTTGAAAAAAATAATTATTACTTTCAAACTCAAATAAATTCACATGACTTGTCTTCTTTTTTCAATTTTTGTCGAGCGTAGTTATATTTGCACAAATTATAAATTAATTATATAGATAATATTAAACAAGAAACGAAACGAATTAATGTTATGTTACTGTCAAATTTTTATACTTTACACATTTTTATTGAGATGTAATACATGAGCCGCATATAGTTTGTGCGTATAAAAACACTCCTTTTGTGATTGAACTTCCTAATAGATAGGTCTCCAGTATTAGTTAAGCTTAGATAAGAATTTCTAATTAGATAGATAGAATTTATCATTTGGTGATGTAAGTGATTTAAGTTAGTATTAGAGCAGATACTATTCATCTACAGGCTTAACGGCCTACATACTACACATGTTTGACTCAAAATTACGTGACACGGAAGTGAGGCAGCGTGTTGAGATATAAAGTTCTATATCAGACAACTAAAACTCAATATATAACTTGAGAGACTATTATATTCATAGTCAATGTCAATTAATTTTGAATGAAATATTTTAATATTGATGTCTCGTGACTCTGTCACTACATCAACGGTGAAATTTATGACTCAAATGATTTATTAGTGTAGACGGAAAATCAAAATCAATTGTGTTAGATATATATATATATATATATAGAGAGAGAGAGAGAGAGAGGTATAAGGAGGGTAGTTGTAAGGATTGGCTTTTATGGGCGGTAAAAAAGACGAGTGTCACGTAAAGCGATTTGGAAGAGAAAATGAATTTGTGCACGGCTATTATAATTAACGGGAAATAAAATAAGTACGCATCAGTATTTACTATTTTATACAGCTGGCTAAACTAATTTTGTTTATTCATCTTTCTCAAAGAATATAAAAATATGAATTTAATAAATTTACTTTTATAAACAAAAAAAATACCACAAAAACCCTATTTTGGGAAAAATAGAAATTAAAAAGAAATAAAAACTTACCCTAATAACCCACAAAAAAATGCTTGGAGAAGCACCACCCATGTCAGCTTTGGCCTTTTGTTCCTAGAATATTTAACAAAACAAGAATAATAAAAATCTCAATCATTAATCACAAAATTAATAAATACTGATCAGAAAACGTTTCTTGATTAAGAAAAAACTTAAAATAATTAATTGCTAATAAGTAGACACAATCGATCCGTAAATCAAACAAGAAGAGAGAGACATGCATATATATATATATATATATATATATACACACACACACACACACAAACCATTCAACAACGAGTGCAACCGGAACAATAAACGCGGCGGCGAAAATGAAGCGATAAGCGACCACAACCCTCAAATCCATACCATCATTTACAGCCAATTTGTACAAAACATTCACACCAGCAAATGCAGTCTGTACCACCACCATTAGTATGGTTGGCTTTAGCCCATGTATCACATTGCACACTTTCCCCATATTCATTTTACCACCCCCCATT
Organism: Panax japonicus; assembly: GCA_020205505.1. Lineage (NCBI taxonomy): Eukaryota > Viridiplantae > Streptophyta > Magnoliopsida > Apiales > Araliaceae > Panax > Panax japonicus. The sequence goes on from CM035106.1 coordinate 53,198,662, forward strand.
TTCCTATATATATCTTTTCAAACCCTAAATGGTTCAGGGTTTTTCAAAACCTAAATGTACGTGTTTAAGATTAAAACAAGCAAGAAGATGAAGAATTCTTTTCTCGCTTGTTAGGCCAAAGAAAAAGGGACAAAAATGAAATAAAATGAAAATGAGGAGGGGTGAATATATAAGGAAGAGAGGGAGAACGAGTCGTTTGGATATGTTGTTCAAGTAGTGAAAAAGAGAGAGAAGTTGTTGTGCTGATAGGGTAAATTAAATTTCCAAGAGGGTGATGGTAGGAGGCTTTGTTATTTCCCCCATAGGCCAATAAGGCCATATATATATACTAGCTGGGTCCCGTGCCTCCGGCACTGTATGGACAATATGATTTATCTCAAACTTTGAACGACCAAAATAATTTATTGAGTGAGCGGGAAATTTAAAGTCATTTGTATTTTATTAAATTATTATTAGATTATTAGATAGATAGATGTATTTTATTAGATAGATGTATGAACGGTGAGATTTATCTCAAACTTTGGACGGCCCAGATGATTTATTGAGTGGGCGGAAAATTCAAAATCATTTGTATTTTATTAGATATATATATATATATATATATATATATATATATATATATATATAAGAACTCCACAGCTATGTGTATGGGCCACTAGCCCTTAAACGTGGAAGTTTAGGCCCGTGATACGTGTAACATTTACAAAATTTTCATCTGTCAATTTTACGAGAGAGCAGATCCTCTGTTACTATTTTTTCTGTCTTCTTGTGTTCTTTTATTTAAATTTTGACATCTGATATTTTATTTAATTTTAGAGTTAATTGATGTTAAGTAAAATGTTAGATATCAAAATTTAAGCGAAGGACACAAAAAAGACAAAAAAAAAATAAGAACAGAAGATCTGGTCTCATTCTATGATCACACTGCTCAGTTTTTGCATTGATAACTCTTTAAATTCAGAATTAAAATTGGCATGAATTTATTAAATTATTAAAAATTATTTTTCAATTAAGGATTCTGAATAAATGTTTAGACAATAAATACTTTAAAGACATTCTTCGTTTCTTTTTAATTTACATTTTAGAAAGTAAAATGTGTTCCTTTTTATTTGTTATTTATAGATTTCAAACGGGTATTAATTACTTCATTTTTTTCTACATGATTAAATACTAATTTATTTTTCTTTTATTTTTTAATAAATTTTAAAAGGGTAATATTGAGATTTTATAATTATTTTAGTCAATTAAATAATTAAAACAATAATTATTTTTTTATTTTCTTCTAAAATATTAATTAAAAATAAACGTAGAGAGTATTTAAAATCAGACAACTGTGAAGTTTTAATTCATGATTTATTCAATTATTAAGCACAAATATTTTAAGTATTTTGTTAAACATAAATTAAAATTATAATAATAAATAATAAACAATACCACATACGGACATTGAATTTATATATATATATATATATATATATATATATATATATATAACTAAACATGTCAACATATAAAAAAAATTAAAAATAAAGTCAAACAACAGCAAAAATAAAAGGTTAATTGACTTTTTGATCACGGTACTAGGGGTTGGTTTTTATTGTGGTTAATAAATATTTTTTTTTATTACAAACACATTACTATACTCGGAAAAACTTACAAAATGGTTATTACGTATTTATGATTCCTTCGAAAAAGTGACGGGAAGTGCTAAGTAGACTAACGATTGACAGGTGTTAATGATGTGACAGCTGACGTGAATTGGATTAATTGATATTTTGATATTGTACTAGGGGTTGATTTTTATTTTACTTACTAAAACTTTATTTTGTTACATTTTCGTCGTTATCAAAGTACCAAAATTAATGATTTTATTAAAAAAATATTATAACATATGAAGAGAAAGTACATTATGTGACGCCCCCAAAATATGTATACATCACCTATCTTGAGTCACCAAATACATGATACAAAATTCAAATACAACTTAATTATATAACAGTCATATAAAATACGACAAAACATATGTTGTGAGTTTTAATACAAATATTGTCATCTAGACAATATCCACACTCAATTGAGTCCTCATTACATTTATTATTACACTATTTCATAGAATAGTGAGGACTACTAATGCTATTATCGGGACCGTCACTCCATTTCCCGACTAATCCTTGCTACGTTCTCATTTCCTGAAGAGAACAATGAAAGTAAAAGGGTGAGCTCAACTAGCCCAGTAAAAAATATTATGACTAAGATAATACAGAATAAATTATCGTTAGCCTTCAACAGTGTTAAACTGATACAATATAACAAACATCAAGTTTAACTGCAGCGAAACAAGCAATCCATTAAAAGAGTCAAATAGAGAATAAAATCTACTATCTTTTATGATTTAAGAGGTTTTTCATTACTTTTATCGCTGTGACTCAGCTTAATAAATAATCCACATCATCCCTGCACTACGGCCAATGATATTCATTAGTATCACAACCACAAATTATTCATGCACTACGGGCCAAGGATATTGGTGTATTTATCAATGGTCATGATCATGCCAACAACTGTCCATCAATGCACTACGGGCTAACGAGAACTTTTACAGGCTCCACATTTCCACATTTACGGGCCAATGATAATTTGTATTTTACTCGTCAGTCTTGGGCATTTCCACATTTACAGGCTCCGATGGAACCGCTTCTGTTTGGGTGGTCTTCTCATCGTTAATCGACTCTTTTGGTGTTTCATTCTGCATGCCATGCATGCATTAATATATATATATATATAAATATATATATATATATATATATATATATTGATTCTCTGATCAACCAAACAAGCCCTAAGCTGATTTGTACTCATTCTATATCGATCTTCAACAACCCTAAGCATAGTTAATTTATGTCCTGCTAGATATTTTGATTATTATAAACATTTTTTTATTAAAAAAAATGTCCAAACCTTTACCAATTTGTTGTTCCTATATAGTCCCTCTGTTTTAAAATATGAGATTATTATTAATTTTTGAAGTGGACTTCACGTATTTTCAACCTCAAAAAATGATATAAATTTATTTAATTTTACTTATTACAATAATGAATATATATATATATATATTATAAGCTATCTATAAAGTACTATTTACGGTCAGATTTATTATTTTACAACTTTTGTTACTAAATTTTGAATTTAAAAATATTTTAAATTAACTTTAAAAATTTACAGAAATTAATTATGTTGAATGTATCAAACAAATTTTACCTCATTTAACAAGGATCGAAGAGATTGGGCCTTGTCTCCCTCTTCAACAACCTTTTTATCTACCTCGTTAATTTCTTCCTTATTTTTTTCTCCGTTCACCGACGTCTCTTTGTGGTCGACGATTTCCTCCTTTTGCGGCTCCGGTGCCGGAGCCGCATTTTGGTCCCTCGTGCCCTTAGGTACACTAGCACAAGCTCCCATTTTTTTTTAATATATATACGTTTGTCTCTCTAACAATGAAATCTCTCTTTGTTTCTTTTGTTTGAACTGATTTATGTAGAGAATTTGTTGTCATAATAGGCCGGGGTTAATTTATTTGTACACCTTTTAAACATTTCAAGGTTCCGATATTCTATCTATGGTATAGAAAAAAATAAGGAAATAAATGCATGCAATGACTGGCAGTGATTAATTTGTAGCCTGTTTTTGTACAAATTAATTAATTAATTCGACTTCATTTGTATTTAAATTTAACAGCTGCAACATCATCAATCACAGGCTAGCTGTAATTTTTATGTACCAACTACCAACCATTGTATAAGCCAAATAATAATAATTAATTAATTACAATAATCTAATTTTTATTTTTATTTAAGCTGAATAGGTACAATATTGCTACTGGTACTGGCCTATTGCCAAAAGAATCTAAACCTTTACAAACTCACCTACAGGCACAGCCGCACAGGCAGCAAGCAAGCTAGCTATATAAAGAACCAACTATGTAATGGTAAGTAGGCACAACGGGCCTTACTTAGAGCTTGGGATACCTTATACTCCATCTGTATGTTCCACACCAAAAAAAAAAAAAAGTAGTCCCATTTGCATCCACAAAAACGACTAAATCTGCAAAATATGGCACTATTCGGTAAATTTACCATCTAAAAACATGCACCCGCACATCCTTGAGTGTATACATATGCATCTCCAGCAAAACTAAAACTCAACATTTACCGAGTTTTACTAGCTAAAAATGGGGTCTAAACATGTATAAAGATTCTCCTTTGACCCTTGTCAAGGATCATAATCATAATGCACAAACAACCAAACTAAGATGTCAATATATCAGGGGGAAAAGAGTGAAAGTGGGAAACACTTGTAATGCTTTATATCAAATTTAAGCCATTAGAGCATAAATCTAACAATGTATATCAATCATGCTTTAACAACCATACCCATATAGTAATTTAAGCCATTAGAGCATAAGCTTAACAATGTATATCATGCTTAACAACCATAACCAAAATAACGTCTCCACCATAACATTTAACCTACTTCAGATGAAAGAGAAAAGGGGAAAGCATAAATTAACTGAAAACAACAATCAAGTTGTGCCATGATGCCATTACCTAGGTTTAGCTAGATAATGTTTGACACAAGTTGTCTCTTATTAAGGAAGAAGCACAAAACCATAAAGAGGATAACAGCCCATAAAGACTTCATTTGGTTGAAACCAGACCCATTTCTCGGCGTTTAAGTTCAGCTTCCAAACGCACATTCTCAAGCTTCAAACGCTCATTTTCCAGCCTCATCTTGTCCAGCTTCATATCGTCCTTCCTGTTACGTTTCTGCCATGCAAGTTTACTCTTCTCAAACTCCAGCGTCTGTACTTGAATATCTAATCTCTGCTCTTGCAACTGCAACATTCGAGACAGTATCCACCGATTTGCACTGGCTCGATCATTAGGTGGACGAGGATCCCCCAACTTCATGTTTGAGGAATAATCACTGGCACGATCATTAGGTGGACGAGGACCCCCCGACTTCATGTTTGAGGCATAATCAAAACTCCCAACTTCATAATCTTGCAATCTTTTCTGCCTCTTCCCTCTAAATTCATCGTTACTTTCTGTATCTTCATCTACCTCCACAGATTTGTTACGGTTGTAGAACCTATCCTCGTGAAGTGAAAAACAGTACTTTTCTTTAAGAGCCACCTGCAATGAGCGACGAAGAGCCCAATCATGAGGAAGAAATAAACGATTCCCATTGTGGTATGAGCACATTTCTTGATAAAACAATTGTTTGCAAGATAAAATCTTCAAAACTTCCTCTTTTGCTCTGCGCGGCAGGTCCAACTTTTCCAAATTTTTTGGGTGCTCAACAACATTGCAACAAGTGCCTCTTCCAAGTATATCATTCAGTCTCCTATACTTTTTGTTCAGATCATTGAATTTATACTCGCATTGCTGAGGTGACACCACGAATCCTCTCTCAACCATGACCTTCGAAATAGCCCTCCATTTACCTCTCCTTGACAGATCCGAAAAATTTGTTCTTCCAGCACCATTAAGATCAGAGGAACTACCCTCTGCTGCATAAGAAACAGCAGTTATCAAAAGCTTCCCCATCTCGTTTGTCCATTTCACACGCTTCCAGGGAGAATCATTTTCCTCTCTGCCACCTTCATTTTGCCCGTTAAAACCTTCTTGTGAAACATTTTCGCTGCCATCACCACCAGCAGAATCCTTCAAACCCTCAACCTCCTTGTTAAGATCAAAACGCGTTGCTGGTTGGTGAGATTGTGGCATGTTCTGACCCCCCAAATCAAAGATATCTGGAATTTGCCGTGGCTGGATCATAGAACTCTGGTGTGGATGTGGGTCCTGTTGATGATTAAATTGCATTGTTCCTTGCATGTCTAGAGAAGGATACACATCCTCTGGCTTCAGACTAACATTTGCTGATGAGTTTCCCTCCATTGTTAGCTATCTAAGCAAAAAATCCAGAGGAAATTTCTTATCAAAATTTAAATTCCACCAATTATGTTTCTTTCAACTACATGAAATAATAACCTACTTGAAGTTACTTCACACATTTAATAGAGAACAATAAATTAAAATAATAGAAACATTCAACAAGAATATTTCTCTGCAGAAATCATAAAGGTAGAAAAATAACTCTCTCAATTCCACAAAAGAGTCCAATTTGCAAATTTTGCAAATATTAAGGATGTATTTTTATTGCATATTTACCCTTTAAATATTAAGATTTTGGTTTAGCAATGGTACCATTAAAAAGAAATTACGATAATAAACATGAGGGCAATGTGTCATTTTATAATACTATCAATAAAAAGAGGACTTTTTTGTAGAACAACATATTTTTGCAATTGAGAATCTTTTTATGGAACCGAGGGAGTACAGAATAGTAAAGTAATCATTTTACTGTGTTTTCCTCATAAGCATCAAATTGATAGATCTGGTCCTATAGAGTATATCTGTGCATATTATGTACATAAAGATCAGATCAGGAGGTTTAGATTGTTAGAATAAAAAAAAATCTGAATTGATTGATCACAATACACCAGATAAATGCACGCTCTCGCAAAAAAAGGATAGCCATTAAGAAACCAAAGATTACCTCAAGTCTTCAAGCCAAGCTCCAGAGCGAATCAAGACCTAATTTCTCGAGTGCAGAAAAATGACCAGAAATGTCTTCTTTTCCATATGGAAGGTGAAAGGAAAGTAGCGATATATATTGGGAGAGCTCCTAACCTAACAGAGTCCATGGGTCTAAAAATGCATCCACGTGGCTGGACTAGACTGATAACCACAGCCAGGTTCTTCAATTTAGCTCACTTATGAGTTATGATTTGGTTTCGTTTTGTTATTTTCACCACTATTTTATAATTTCTAGTAAATGCTGAACTTTAATTTCAATAGGGGAATCGTTTAGGATATAAATGCTCGAAGAAGGTCAAAGATGATAAGATTAATAGGAAGTTGAAATATGGTTGTCATTTAATGTTACCTACACACTACCTCGAGTGCTCCGGAAACAGACATGTTTTTTGTCATACTAAGATATTTGGCAATCTTAGAATGTGCAAAGATAAGATCAAATTTTCATTCTAGTGATGAATAAGAGGAATTTTCTCAATTGCTCGAGGCTTGAGGCACCAAAGTTGTAAAACCAAATTTATGAATGTGTGTTTACAATGGAAAGCTGCGCCTTTAACCTGATTACTAAAAGGGCATGGATGAGTTATGCTATGTCACATCTAATATCTAAAGAATATCACTAAATGCGAAGCTACAACAAACTTATGGAGTGAAAGATGTAAATATCTATGTTAGGAAGGCTTTTTATATTCCAATTTTTGACAATCACCGTTCGCTTTTCTTTTCTTTTTTCTTTTTCCTTTGGAGAACATCATAACAAATTTAGAATCTTTTCCCGAGTTAATAGAAAGAAGAGAGAGAGAGAGAGAGAACATTGACGTAAATCTGTTTGATTAATTACTTTAACAAATTAATACATATCATATGGTTCCTTTTTTTCCCCTTTTTTGGTAAAATAAAAAATCACAAGTTACTAAAGCAGCTTACACGCTGTTCTCAAAATATTTATGTATTCAAAAAGTGTGTTATGTCTTGCGGCACACAATATGCCAGTTCATAAAGCATAATCGTCTAAGGCGAGTTAATGCAACAGGAACAAAGAAGTCACTATAGTTACGTCCTTGAATAGACCTTTAAATCTTAAGGATGGTTTGATAGATACTATCAATGTTCTAAAAGGCACTAGGCGGGAGGTGGGAGGCCGAGGGGGGCCTAACGCCTAGGGGGCCTAGGCGGGATTTTTTATTTTAAGCCAATTTTAATATTTTATCTTACATTTATCCAAACAAAACAATAATATAAAGTAAAATAATCTATATAATAAAGGTCTTTGCTTAAAGTTCAAACACATATCCATATTGCTAATGTCAAAGTTCAAACACAAACGTGCAATTGTTCAAAGTTCAAACATATATTTAACGTATTAGTTTTATTCATAAACAAGATTTCTATTAAATAATAAATTTAAAATTTCAAAATTTAATTCAATATTAAAACTTAAGAAACTAAACATATAAATTTAAGAATTATATTTAAGAATTATATTGAATTAAACTAAATATTACAAATGTATCATCATTTATATAATTTGAAGTTGGTACAAGTTTAAAAAATTACAACTATAATAAAATTATCTATTTTGACTTGATATTGTTCACTTCTCGTTGTGATTTGATATGATATAACATGTATTATGAATATGGTAAATCATTATTAAAATAAATATATTAAGATTTGATTTGGGTAGTTATTAAAATAATAAAAAAACTTTCCGCCTAGACCCTACCTAGGCCCCGCCTTATTTTCTGGAGGGATTTTTTTTGCCACCAGGGGGCCTAGCGCCTAGGTGGGGCGCCAAGGGGGGGCCTAGGCGGACCTAGGCGGGGATTTTTAGAACACTGGATACTATAGTTTAGAAGTGCTAGTAAGTCTACCCCAACAGCTTGTACCAAGGAAACATATAAATCTAAGCCAAATTTTTCTATAAAAAAAACTATATACAAAATGGTTTAGCAAAGGACAAATCCATAACTAAAATTTGGAGTAAAGGACACCTTGTCAAATGAACAAATCCCTAAATAAGATAATTATGTGGAGAATTGCAGAAAGGACATCTAGCAAGAGACCGAACAACAAGCAATGGTGCATTCAATATTAAAAGAGAATGCCAAGATACCTTAGAAAACAATACTCCCACAATAATTAAACAAAACTTGAGGTTGTACAGTTTATCACATGAAGATGATGCAAAAAATTTAACCTAGATAGCCAATGCATTTGAAGATACCACCATACTATATTTACTTCATTTCTGATGTACATAAGAGTTTACTGAAAAGAGATAATTAAGTTTTTGAAGAATTAACCTGGCATAAATGGCGGCACAATGCACAAACAGCACATTTCATTTCCCTGTTCTTGAGTTCTAATGCTAACCGCTCATTCTCATACCTCATCTTATCACACTCCAGTCTTCTTGCTGGCTAGACCTCAACGACTTAAACTGCTGCTTGTCCAACTCCAGCATCTAAGCCTGAATGGTAATTTCTGTTCTTCTAAGTAAAGTGAATGAGATATCCTCCATTTATCCAGTAACAGATCAGCCTCACCAGAAATCGTGTTGGTAAGACAATAGGTTGATGAGAATCCAATTTAGTCATAGTTCAAAATGTTCGCAGAGCTACCAAAGCACACAAAAGCTCAAAACTTTGTGTTCTTCCTCTTGTTTTTTCCTTGCAGACCCCACCGAACACAAAAGTTCCCCCTGGTCCTCTTCAATTTTGAAATTTTGATCACTGTAAACACCTTCATTTTCTTCAACAAGATCATCAGGTTCATAAGACCTGACCTTTTGTGGCTCAAAATCGTCTTTACATCTACGAGACAACTGCAATGACAGTTGAAGATCCCAATCGCGAGAAATATACAACTGGTTCCCAATGTGATATGAGCATGTTTCCTGATAAAATAATTGTTCATAATTATCCTCTCATAACCTTTCTCAGCTATAACCTTAAATGTAGCCTTCCAATTGCCTTTCTTGTGCAAAATTACCAAATTTCTTGTTCCATCACCACTACTATAACCCAATAAAGCATCCTTTCCCATGTATGAAACAAAAGTACACGGAGTCCTTTCTAATGGCTCATACCTTTACTACACCCGTTTTCACTTCCATCCACAAAATTGGATCCATCCATCGTCATCACTACAAAAATTCTTCAATTTCTCATCTGCGTTATTCGTCAAGAATAGAAACTAACTGGTCAGATCCTTGAATATTCTTGATCTTATAAGGGAAAATAAAAAAGTTGTGAACTTGTTGGGTTTAACCATTACACTACTCTAGTAAGGCAAGGCCGCAAGGGGATCTGCTAGCTACTAGTTTGCATAGATTCTTGCAAGTCTAAAACCCACATCAAACTACTGTATCATGATTTCAATTCCCAGAAAAGTAGAAATTTTTCCACAAAAGAAAAAAGCACTTTAATCCAACAATATTTTTCTTTCAGCTCTTGGATTTACTCTAGGCACACAAACCAACTATTATTTTTCTGGGTTGAATTTGTATGCAAAAACAAGAAATGGTGTAAGATTGTTTATACCAAAATCTGCTACGAACCCAAAAAAGAAATTACAGTAACATGGCTAAAATGGTGGTGATTTTGGGATATTAAGATTATTATGTACGAGTTGTAGGAGATAGAACAAAGAGGAGAGAGAATTACCCACAAATCCAGGGGGAAGCAATTGTTCCACCATTTTACCGCAATCATTTTCTTCTCTTCAGCTGAGTTTTTGTCTGTGTTTGGTTTGGAGAGAGAAGCAAGCCGAAAGAGAGGGGACGGGGAAAGTATATTTTTGAAGGGAAAGAAATAGTGATTTAGAAGATCCGACCCCCAAATAGAAGGGAAAACAGAAAAAAAGAATGTTTTTTCTTTTTGTTCTTTATTTGGTTCAATTCAACTAAGGAGAAATGAAGGGGACGGGGAGTTGTTTAATTTTTTTCAATAAAAATTTCTATACAATTAATATAGAATATTCTCAAACTTGGGGTTATACATTATAAAAATTTGGGTTCTTATATATGCATAACAGAAATCAATAAATTTACGTTTAATAAATAAAATAATTATATAATCATAATATTAGATGGATAAATACTACATAATGCCCATCTTTTTCTTTTCTTTTTTGGTTCACCTAAGAGTTGTTTATATTAGGCTTTTCAAAAGCTCAGCTGGACTCGAACTTGAAAGGGTTGAGCTTGAGCCAATTTTTATGCTCTGTTGCAAAATAGCCTGAACTTTAACAATATAGCAAGTTTGGCTTCCGTAAATAGTAGGGCCTTCTTCTTCTCTTAATACACAATTAGTTAAACTTTCTAGTAATTTGTCAGTATTCAAATTTCAACAGGAGCAACTAAATTGCACACACGAACCAGTGGAGCATAAGAAAGAAAGGCAGTATCAATGCTAAAAGCACTACCATAATGAGAAGAAGAAAGATCATTCATAAAGAAATGTTTAGTTGCAACATATATAATATATCATTCGCTGATCAGCTACCAGCAGCAGCAGCATAGAGTGCCTTAATTTCCTCCACATCGTCGTAACTTCCAAGAAAAATCGACGAGCGCTCATGTATCTTCTTGGGTACCAACTCAAGTGCCTGCAAAGCCAACCATACCACTTCTACTCTCAACTGAAATTTAAATTAGAGACAAATTGGACGTAAATGTGTTTTTCATTTGACATTTGCCAGATTTAGTTTTGTTTTCCTTTGTTTGGTAAGAAATTGATGAAATATATGAAATGAAAATTAGAGGGGGCGTAGGATCAAATACTCGTTGCTTGCCAGTAAAAGCTTGACCTCCTGCTTGCTCCATCAAGTATGCCATTGGAAAGACCTCATAGAGGACACTGTACAGATAACTCGAGTTTTGTTAGGCACAATGTCATGTGCTTAACAGGAAATGTGAATTATCATTATATACTTTAATATGGCATTTGTGTGTGTGTGTCTGTGTGAGTAATTTGGAACGAGACACACCGCAGCTTTCCATTTGGGCTTTTCTTGTCAGCAGGGTATAGAAAAATACCACCATAAAGTAATGTGCGATGAACATCTGCTACCATGCTGCATAAAGTGAATAAGTTGTTGAAAACTTTATTTACTTCTGTTAAAGAAAGAAAAATGTTAAAGGGTGTCTCAAAATCCTTAGCAAGTTTACAAATTTTATCAAACAAAAAATATCCAGATGGTTAAATTTTGTGGCCTTGAAAATAAATGTACCTTCCGATGTATCTTAGGGACTTTGGCGGAGAACCATACTTAGGGAATTTGCATTTTTCAACGTATCTGAAAGTACAGGGAAGCTTATTAGAGGTTTATGGAGCTAACAGCAAAGGTCTAAATTACCTAATTAAGTTATACATACTTTGCAGTTGGCTCATCCCAATTTTTGGTGTTTCCTTCATTTATGGAATATATCTTTCCGTTCTTTGGAATCTGTTCATACAGGAATGTAACAGAACTATAACGATCGCGCTATGGTTACACAGATATTATAGATCAAAGATGAAAGATGAAAAAGGAAATCTAGTTTTCTCACCAGTACAAAGTACCTAATAGACAACGCTTAATAGACAACGTTTTTTATAAAAACGTTGTGGTTTTTTTTTTTACAACGTTTTTAGAAAAAACGTTGTAGATATATATACAAAAACGTTATCTATTTAGAAGGACATTATTTTTATTTTAATTAGATAACGTTTTTTTAAAAAAACGTAATCTATTAAGAAAAACACGGAGCATCAAATATTCAACTTAAAATTAAAACACGTCTTTTTCTCTCTCTCGCTCTGCGATGTCATTTTATGCAGATGAGTTCCTCTCAATACTTGAGAAAAAAATAATGTTATAATCCATAGTATAAATGTAATTATGTTATTGTCCACTTAACTCAATACTTGTTTTGTAGCTTGAAACAACATAATGTTATTGCAGCTTTACTCCCACCTTCTCTGGAGTGAATTTAGCTTTGATTACAACCATTTTAGGCTGCAAATAGGTAGATCCTTACTAGTTGGTAGTATTATACATTGGCGAAGCTTCATTATTAATTGACTAATTGTTATTCTGATGGTTTTGTTTTACTTTGTTGCTTACATTGAAGGACATGATATTGGGTAGACCAGCTCCACTGGTCAGTACTTTCAGGCTGAGCTACTATTCAATTTTGAATTTGATGAGCCGTGCCGAGGGCCAATTAATTTGTTCATGTGCATGTGTCTGTGCTCATTCTTGTATTTGCAAGTTATTACTTGTATATATATCAATTATGATTATGTTGTTTGAGTTCATCATATTGAATGTGTTATGCAGAACAGTTTGACCATTGCTCATATACATTTATTCATGTAATGTTTTCTATTTAGTCAGAATATTCAGTACCTATATGTAGACCTTGATTTGAGTTGAAATCTGTGCAGGTTGTTCCAGAGACCTTGGAACCGAGCCTACAGTTAGCAGCTGCTGTTCTTGCACAAGTAAGAGTAGTATCATGTTGAAATTGTTACTGTAGAATTATATTTATGTGATGAGTGGTCTTTAAGTCCTTGATGGAATTGGTAAGTGGTGGTATGCAGTCAGATGATAACAAATTACGTAGCAAATGCAGAAGACTTTTTATTCGTTTAGATGCTATCAACACGCCACCTCTTGTTATCATGTGGAGTTGAATAAAACATCATAGGCGTTTTATGAAACTTTTTGCATGATGATGCTAATTTTCCTCAAGGTCTCAATCATAGTATACATTCCCTCAGATCTCTCTCTATTTTTCTATCTCTTACCTGAATCTAAATGATACAGTTGAATATCCTTTGCACGTCATTGATCTTCTAGTTTTCATTGGTTTTATCTTGAAATGATCAAGTTATAATTTTACAAATTATTTACATACTTGCAGCCTGTGTTTTCTGGTTAAGTTGCATGACAATATGTCAGGTCCAGTATGTATTTTAACATCCTGTTCAATTCCTATGTATTTAATGTGTAAACCTGAAATGCTTGTCTCTGCCGCAAAAGTCTTGCACTTGGTACTATACAGGCATTATAGACAATAGTATCACTTTTACGGGGTTGAGCATATAACTATGTTTCAGAAAATGAAAGGCTGTTGGATCTTCTCATGTGAATCCACCAGCTGTAATGATATTTGAATTATATGTTTGAAGCTGTTCATGAACACTAGTATGACTGACCTGTTTGTAACAGCAAGTCTATATCACCAAATTTATTCTTTGGGACATCTTTTGGGTATGTCCTTATATTTTCTTGTTTGATCTCATAGGCTAAACTGCCAATGTCAGAGATAGCCGCAACGATCAATGAGTTTAGATCCCGCCACCTATCCGAGCTCACTGAGGTACTTAATCTTGGCGATTTATTTAGAAATGACTGGATGGTTCTTTACTAAGTCATGAATTGGATGGTTCTTTACTTCTTTACCATGAATTATGTATAGGTTTTGTGAGGGCTACTAACTAAATGTTAATGTGTATTATGTATAGGTTTTGCTTATTGCCAGTTTTAACTTCTGTAATTCTTCATTGCATCAGTAGAATAACATTAGTTTGTGATGTGACATTCCTATATATAGCTTGAAGTGAGTTTGTGACATTGATGTCACCAAGACCAATCTTTACTAGACAAATACGATTTTAAAATTTATTAGTGATATCAGGTGTTGAGCTAAAAAATAGTGAAGGAGCATCCGAGTGTAGCAGAAATGGAGGCCAAGAAAGCTGCACATCTGCGACAGCTTGCTACAATGTTACAATATTATCATAAGAAAGTAGCAGTTATTTTGTGTTGTTATTTGTATATATAAATGTGGTTAGGAATTATGGGAGCAGTAGCAGTTATCTTGTGTTTTACAATGTTACAATGTTATCATAAGAATTATGTTTATTTGGATATATAAATTTGGTTACAATGTTACAAATATTTATGGGATCAGATTTGGTATTCTTGTGTTTTACAGTTATCTTACCATACATCAGTTATTGGTCAGATTTGGTATCCTTTTTTTTACAGTACCAGGTCACATTTTTTGTGAACCACATTCTTTTTTTTCTTTTCTTTTTTTATCTACAACATTTAAAAAACGTTGTCTGATATACTAAACAACAACATTTTTATCCAAAAAACGTTGTGGAATCATACCTTCTACAACGTTTTTAAGCATCTTTTAATTTTTGGAAGACAAATCTACAACGTTTTTTTTCTAAAAAACGTTGTGTATTGTGTTTAACTACAACGTTTTAAAAACGTTGTGTAAGAGTGTCAAATAGACAACACCCTTAACCACTACGTTTTTCTGACAGAAACCACAACGTTTTTTCCGCGTTGTCTATTTACTGTTTTGTAGTAGTGTCTATCTTGAAATTTTAACCAGACTTTGATGCATCAAAAGGTAGAAAAGGAAGATACTTGGGAATGGTCTTCTCTCTTATTTTCAAACCAGCAATTCATAATCATCAGGAATAAAAAGAATCATACTGGTTACAGAATAATCAAATATAGAGGATGTCATGTTCTACTACAATCAAGCAAAAAGTCTGTACCTTGATATCTGGATGTGTTAGTATGAACTCCCCCAGAGAAGGATCAAGCGTGAAACCATTTACACCATTTCCTGTGCTGAGTACTAGCTGCAACCATCATCAAATTCCAAAATAAATAATTGATCTTATTTCTTACTGCCTGAGGTTGAATTTCCAAGATATAGATCAAAAAGCATCGAGGAACAAAATGAATTTTAAAAAAAAAACGTGTCAAAGTTTATCAATTTACTCCATATCGATGACATGACATTGTCATCTATGTAATCTATTACATTATGGCAGTATATTCAAACTATCGTAAGAGTTGGTGAAAACTACCATGCAAGAGCTTCCATACATGCAGTAGCCCGCTGCCAACATATTCTTCCCAGGTAGCAATACATCGTCTAAAGTTGGTTTATCCTTATCTTTCACCATATAAACCCCAAAAATCTATAGGTAGAAGTATAAATTAAAGCCAACACTATTAGTATAATGCAAGATTTAACTAGTATCAACTCAGAATTACACGATATGAGATCTTAAACTGAATAATAATATGGGATGAGTAATCCTACTGTTCCAACAGACACCACAGTCAATGTTTGAGGATCCATCTAAAGGATCAAAAACAACACAATATCTGCAAACTCGGTAAAATTGAAGAAAACGCATTAGAAAAAATGTTGACACATTAAGAAACACAAGAGGAGAGAAAATCAGCCAAAACCTTCCATGCATAGATGGCTCTACAAATGTAGCTTCTTCATCCTCTTCCGAGACAAGAATGCACTGGAAAAAATAAATTTTCTTTAAAAGTTGATATTTCATTAAGGTGCTTCGTAGTAGTTGACTGAAATAAATGTTGACAATTTACTACAAATTTATTGCATTTACAAGTTATATGAAGTATAAAAGAACTTGTGGAAAATGCTTACTGTACGTCCACTGCTGACTAGGGCCTTCACAAAAACTTCATTGGAGAGTACATCTAGTTTCTTTTGTTCTTCACCCTGAAAATGAAACTACATAATCACGTTAAAAAATGTATTAACATATAAAACTAAAAGAAAAAGTAGACAAGGGAAATGTACAAATTATGAAAATTTTAATTCACTGATTTAAGAGAGAACAGACCTGAACATTTGTCTCTCCTGCAAGTCCAATGAGTTTTGCTAGACCTGCCTGAGAAGCCAATCGTTTACGGGTGTAAATATCCAGAAAAAAAATCATCAAAACTTGTTTCCATAAACTGAAATTCATATAGAAAGACAAAAGACCTTGTTAACAGCCGTGCAGACAAATTTGCAGCCAAGAACTATGTGATATAGCAACAGGGTAAAATCACCACGAGCCTCAGGGTACTTAGACTGCTCGTTAAGAACGTGGCGAGTGACTGTCATTAAATCTGTCCTCTGTGCTTCGGCTGCATGATCCATCACCGCCTATCGATATTGGATGACAACCTCGAAGCCCTCAAACTTTTTCAGTATGAATTCCAATGCACTTATACTAGATATATATACAGTGGTGGTCAGTGCATTAAAGAAAGAGAATGAAAAGGGAATATGGGACCTTATTAAGGCATGGGATTCTAAGGTTCACACAGAAAAGGATATATTCCACATCTCCTCAAGACAACTTGTAGAGAAATCTGCTAAGGAAGGAGATAGAGAGGACTAAAATTTGAACGCGACACAAGCATATCTTATAAAGCTTTTGTATGGCAGTATTTGCCATACGTATACTCAAAAGAATAAAAACAATGCTTTCTTCAACTGTCTATGCATACATAGTCCATATGTTTCATTATCCTCTTAATAGAATCCTTGTAAAAGTGCCATTGAAATTGTTGAGGCCTATTGTACTTTATAATCTTCCTGTTTACTAGTTTTCTATACTTATTTTAAGGAGCCGAGGGGTTGTTTCAAGTCTGTAGTTTGTTTTACAATTATGAAATGTCTCGAGTCAAAAATATATTAGGACCCCCCCAAGTACTTCCAAGTTTGGGTGTCTAAAATTGCAGGCATCAATTTTAAACTAGTGCCATAATAATGCGAGTTCAAAAATATTAAAGCATTCCCAATTATACAAATGTGTCAATTTAAACATTTGTCTTGGGCATAGGAGAGAGGTAAAGAAACTAACAATTCAATTCTACCTATGAGGAGGTTCTGGCCTTCTGGGAATATTTTCTGGCAGAAATTTTCCATGTTTCCTAAAATTCAATAACAGAAATGAATTTCTCGGGATCCATTGTATGATATAATAAAAATTCCTAGAAAGGAATGTATTAATAATTTGGACCACTGATTAAGATTGGTCATCTTCCAAAGTGACTGTAATTGTTCAAAATCCACCCAGTTACAGGTAGAGAAAGAGAACTTCATTTGCACTATCTGAGAAAGTAACCACAAAACACAAATTTAGCAAGATGCCCAAAAGCTTCCTTCTCAAATAGCACATTTCCAAGCTTCCTTCTCAATCAAGGGCACTACGACATCCACGTATCAACCAAATTAAGCAATAGAACATATCCAAATGCTCTGATAAGATATTGTCCCAGTACCACCACTTTAGATGCCCGCAAGAGGGTAAATATTACCCGCAAGTGACACCATAACAATCAGATATATACCACAAACATCCATCATATTTGCATAGGAACCCAATGAAGAAAAAAATATAAAGGCTAATGGTCTAATTAAGCAAGGTAACCAACATCTGCAGAATTGTTAAACCACGTCATACTGGAGAGAAATGTTCACAAGCACAAATTTCATTCTGATAATTTATCAAACAAACTGGGTCTGATATCAAATTACTAGTACAATATATTTAAACAAAAACAACCCAAAATGCAGGGAAGAAATAGGGGAGAAGGGGGAGAAGAAAGAGAATAAAACAAGCTTTCTCTCTCCAAAAATAGAAGACCCAAAACTGCCATTCCCGATTAATAACAAACTGACTAACAAGCAACCAGGATACTACCTAAAATTCAATTCCATCCTAAATCACCAGTGGTGGCTCAACTCCTAAGAGTCTAAAACCAATCAGAATTCACTTATAACCTCAAGCATTCAATTAGTAATCTCCCTTCTCTGGGGCTGGCCCAAGTTCCAAATTCAATTATGGTAAACTCGCATATGACATAGAGCCTGGCAAAGAAGACAAGGAAACAGCCAATCTCTTCTTTATCCAGCTTAGAAGCATTTCCGATGAACAATTGATGGACCTGATTCATCATATTCACCCTTGGATATCCACATCTGCCACAATTAAAATAACATAAGCAACGCACCTAAAGAAATTTGCATTTTTTTCATTAACTAAAGCTGTTTGCATATTAATCAGTTTGTTTATCGATATCCCCATTAGATTAGAGTCTCAACTTTTCTGTAATTTTTCTTTTTCAATGTGAGCAACCAACCAGAAAAAAAATTGTAGTCACACAGGCACACACACAAAAGAAAATTACCTGCTGGAAGGTGCTGAGAGATGCTAAGATTGATCCTCCAATCCAAACACTGTACTTTCTCTCGGGAGGGGCCACCACTTTGATCTTCATGCTACTGGGAGCAAGGGCAGTAATTTCTTTGCTCATACGATCAGCGATACCAGGGAACATGGTTGATCCACCACTAAGGACAATATTACCATAGAGATCCTTCCTGATATCAACATCGCACTTCATAATGGAGTTGTAGGTAGTTTCATGGATTCCAGCAGATTCCATTCCAATCATTGATGGCTGGAATAGGACTTCTGGACAGCGGAATCTCTCAGCTCCAATGGTGATCACCTGCCCATCTGGCAACTCATAGTTTTTCTCAACAGCAGAGCTGCTCTTGGCGGTCTCCAATTCTTGCTCATAGTCAAGAGCAACGTAAGCAAGTTTCTCCTTCATATCTCGAACAATTTCCCGTTCAGCAGTTGTAGTGAACATATACCCTCTCTCAGTTAGGATCTTCATCAAGCTATCTGTAAGATCACGACCAGCAAGGTCCAACCGAAGGATTGCATGGGGAAGGGCATAGCCTTCATAAATTGGCACTGTGTGGCTAACACCATCACCAGAATCCAAAACAATACCTTTTCAAACAACCATTATCCAGTTAATATGAAGAATAGACAGATATAAGAAATGTATACGAAGCCCAGATATTCTGTGCTCATATAATTAGAAAACAAAAAGTACTGAGAGCAATCATGCCCAAATCAACAATTCACCAAGACATTCCCAAGTTAATTAGTTCACCATTCATTCTTGGGAATTATTATTTCCTCAAGTGAATTTGTTAGTTACAAGGTCCTTTCTCACGGGTGTGGTACCCACTTACTTTTTCATTAGAGAGTGGATATTGTGAAACTAACAATTTTACTTATGGAAATAACAATATATATATATATATATATATATATATATATATATATATGATAATATGGTGACCTGTATAAACTCATCCTATAGCTTATAGGCCTTAAACACCCCAACCCCCACCCAAAAAAGTAAATAAAAGTCCTTCAATTCAAAAATAATGGTAGTACTTAGCAATGAATTTCCTAATTTCACCATTGATGACCCTAAATGAGAAAGAACATTTTGTGACCGTCGTCAATTAGTCGTGAACGACGTCATTGAGTTCTGCTGAAAGCTCACTCCTGAATAATCTCAATAGTTACATTGAGAAAATAATTCTAAAAACTGAAACACCAAAAAGGACAAACCTGTTGTACGGCCACTAGCGTAAAGAGACAGCACGGCTTGGATAGCAACATACATGGCAGGCACATTGAAGGTCTCAAACATGATTTGGGTCATCTTCTCTCTATTTGCTTTTGGGTTCAGTGGTGCTTCTGTAAGTAATACTGGGTGCTCTTCAGGGGCTACACGCAGCTCATTGTAGAAAGTATGATGCCAAATCTTCTCCATGTCATCCCAGTTGCTAACTATT
This sequence comes from Panax japonicus, assembly GCA_020205505.1. Lineage (NCBI taxonomy): Eukaryota > Viridiplantae > Streptophyta > Magnoliopsida > Apiales > Araliaceae > Panax > Panax japonicus. The sequence continues at coordinate 53,218,828 of CM035106.1, forward strand.
CCATGTTCAATTGGATATTTCAAGGTAAGGATACCTCTTTTTGACTGTGCTTCGTCGCCAACATAGGCATCCTTCTGACCCATTCCAACCATCACACCAGTATGTCGAGGTCGGCCAACAATACTGGGGAACACAGCCCTAGGAGCATCATCCCCGGCAAATCCAGCCTGCATACCAAAATTTAAGGATATAGTTCAAGTAAACATTTGTTTTCTTTAAGCAAATGAAACATGCTACGGGAGACTTAGGCTTAAACATGTAAATGAAATCATTTTTGTTGTTTAATATACCAATTGCAAGTGGAAGAAAATATTGAGTGACTGCAAAATATAAACATCACTGCATGGACATTTGAATGACTAAAAGAGCATCATTTGGTAAACTCCCAAATTCAAATTTAAACCTGTTCATTGAGAAGAAAAAACAGGCCTACGGCCTTCAATAGAATAACTTATTCTACTAACCTTAACCATTCCAGTTCCATTGTCGCACACAAGGGGTTGAATATCGTCAGCGTCAGCCATTGTTTATAACCTTTCAAGAGGAACAATTAAGTTGTAAATTAGGTATATGGTCTGAATTAACGGGTTAAACAAGAACTTATAACAATGAAACAAATTTCTTTTATAACCATAAATGCATATGTATTGCTGGTATACAAACATATTATAATCGTTCAAAGGTATGACATCAAACTTGTAAAAAGAAAAAAGACAAAACATATATCTGAATCATCATTAAAAGAAACATTTATATAGTATGGATCACAACTTTCCGTTCACCAATGCAAAATCCACTAATGTTTTTTGCTGTTAGCTACAAATTCTAATCTGCTTAGCGAAATATCCTCTCGCTAAACCACAAACTAATGTTTTTTACTTTCTTGCATCAATTCAAAATCTTTCTTTCCCAACCATCACTATCAATACTACCAAGTAATTCTTCTTCACTGATGGCTATTGATCGACAACTTATAATTCCAATTTGTCATTTTATCTCCATTGGCATTTCAAAATTACTTTTCCCTTCTCATAAATGTGCTTATTTCTAAATCCTTTCAAACTAACTACATATTAGCGTGAAAATATGTGGAACATAAGGATCACAAACAGGTGCAATCAATTTGGTCGGCTAATTATCCCAAACAATGAAACAAGAAAATATAATTCAAAATCCAGCAAATAAAATGAAAAATCAAATATTTTTACTATTTTCGTCGGAAATTCTTGCCAACAAAACAGCAACAGTCCACTCATTTGAAGCAGATCGAGATTTACAAACATATAACTATACATACAAAACTATACATGCATAGTTCTATCAATCTAGAATAAATTACCGACAGAGAAGAAAAACTAGATAAAAAGACAATCAATAAACAGATGAACACTTTCCCAGAATCAAGTATCTCATAGGTAAAGAGAGAGATTGTAGCATACCTGCTATGTAATGGGAGGATAACTGAATCTGATGGGCGATGGCAAAGCTCACTTTTTTCAGTGTTTCCCAATTAAAGATATGTTGTAGTATATATATGACTTGTGACTTATGATTACGAGTGGCTAAATGAACGTGAAATTCAAATGAAATGAACTTTAAATTTCGGTACGCCATTTTATGTTATGACCTGTTTGGTAGCTCAGAAAAAGGCATGTAGACGGAGAAGGAATCTTTAGGATTTGGCTTTGATTAGAAATGGCAATTTCCCTGTCTCAACGGGACCCTCAAAAATTGAGTAATTTATTGTATAATTATTTTACAATTTATTGACAAAAAAGTTAAGGCGGAGATTACATCACATTAATAAATTATAAAATAATTATATAATAAGTTGTGTCTCTAATATTATAATATGTTATAAACGATTTAGTGCGTTTAAAATTTTAATTGAAATAAAAATAATTTATTTAATAATTAACTAGTTGAGTTATTTATGTTTGTAATAGTAGTATTTGAACTTTTAAATGTATTAAATTTCATTCCTTTTTTCTATACCGATATTGTTGTCATGACTAACTTTGTTTGTCTATATAGAGATTAGAGACAATAGCCATAAGCCTCTAACATGGATTGTCTAGAAGCAATCTTTTCTAGAAAGAAATGGAATTCCATTGTTTGATGGAATCCATCAAATCAAATTCAAACAAAGTGAGAGCCGGCCATGCATGTCTTGGAAAACTTCCACCCCACCCCCACCCCCACCCCCACCCGCACCACTCCACCCCACTCCACTCCACTCTCCCCCTTCCCTCCCATTTGGAGGTGGACTTGGTGCTGATTTAAGTAATGTTTTCTTAATTCACCTACCTCTGATTCGCTCGGAGATAAATTTTATTTATCTCTTAATACTTTTTTGATCATTTTTGATAAAAAAACTCAAATCTTAATTATTAAGAGTTTATTGAAAATTTATAGACAAAAATAGCCTCAATAAATAATGTATTCCTTCAATTTTAAATTTTAAGACCATTCAAACAAAAATTTTAAATAATTCAGAGGGTTAAACGACAAAAATAGTGTCATTCAAATGTTTTATATTTTTTAGTTATCAAACATTTTTTAGATTAAGATATTATTTCATTTCGATGATCTAATTTATTAAAATGTATTAACCATTCTGATCTTAATTACTCAATTTTATCAAACACCGTCTTAAACTCTTTCTTTGTTCATAAAACTTTTACTAAAACAAATAATTAAAACATTTTACGTAGTTCCACATGTTTTTTGATATTTCTACATGATTTCTTTTCACATAAAGGTGAGACTCACTGTATGTTCATATAAAAAAATCATGTGGAAATATCAAAAAATACACGTGAAAATATCAATTTTCTTTATTTTATTTTTTGGTGCAATGGAGAGCAAACCATAGACTAAATATTGGTGAAAGTTGAACATATTATTTGAAAGTATTTTGTTAAATTATTATTTTTTTAAAATAATAAAAATTAAACGATAACAAAAAAAATTGCATGACGGCTACTGTCTACAACGGAAAGAGTGCACATTCTATGCAACATTTCAGAACTAATATTGGACCATAGGTCCATAGTTATAAAAACTGGACCTAAGATAATACATATAGGCAAAAACCCAATCCAAACCACTGCCAGCCCACAAGGCCCATCATAACCCAAAACAAGTGAAGGGGTGCATATCATGCGCACCACGCGCAAGTTAATTTACCTCCAAGCGGCCAGCCAGCCAGCCACCAGGCACTTCGAGAAGACCAGAAAAAAAGCTCTCCTTCCTTTTGCTTTGCAGCTTCAGCAATACTGCGGCGGCTCAATCTTAACCCCCATTAATCAAGGTACAATCTTTTTCTCTCTTCTCACTTATTTTAGCTCCGCTAATATTTCTCACTATTTTGTTTTTTTTTAAATCTCGTGATCTATCACATATTCGATCGATCTGTAATCTTAGGGTTTCATTTTTACGCATATAGATATATAAAACTTGAAATTTTTGGTTTTGATTGTTTTTTTATATGTATTAATGCATATGCAGGTGAATTTGAGAAGCGCTGATTTTTAGAGACTTGTCTTCATTTCCAATGTAAGTTTTACCTTTTTTAATTGAGGTGTATAATTATAAATATAGGTATTAAATGTATGTGATTTTTTTTACTTGCATTATCAATGCTAGAATATGGTCATGCTTAATTTCTTTAAAAAAAAAGAAAAGAAGAAAAGAAAAGAATGTCATGCTTATTAAAAATACCCTGTACTTCATAAAATACTTGTTTGGGCCAACAACAGTAGTTCTGGGTGAGGTTTAGAGGTTAGAAGTATAATGAGGGTTCACTTAAAGATTTATGGTGGTACTTTGCAAGATTTAGAGGTTAGAAGTATAATGAGTATGATCTAAATGAGAAATGATCCAATCTTCCAATGTACAGTGCTAAGATTTATGATGGTACTTTGCAAGTATAAAGCTGCCTGTTTTTTAGTCATTGTAATTATATAATAGTGATAGAAACTCTGGAGGGCCTATTGTGATGAAGGCCTTCTGTTTATCGGGACATTTGCATTCCTTGAGTGGAAAAATCCTGTGTTGATCAACTCTTTAGCATGATATGAGGGTTGGGACTCGTGTGTTGTTATCATTGTTTATTTGAACTTTCACTCTTTCAGACCTATCTTAATCTTTTCTCTTATTTACTCAAGTTTGTTTTGTTAGTAGAAATATTTTTTTAGAGTTGCTCATCTAGGGCTGCAACCTAGGTATGGGCAAAATATAAAGAAGCAAGGAGAGGGTATAAAGAACTTTTGTGAATCCCAAACTCAATAAGCTTGATTTCTGTGTCTTCAAATTATGTCCTCAACGTGAAATTCATTTTTTTGGGTCCAAAGCTCCATATTATCCCAAGAGTGATCACTTCAGATTTCTTTTAACTGCATTGGTATAACAGACACATCTTAATCATCTAGAAAATGTTAATAGGATAGGATCTTTTGCTGCTGCCACGTGATGGATAAAATGATAGTTTGCTATCTTAACTCCTTCATAGTGCCTACAACATTGAGTTGGAAGCTTTTTCCCATCTGTGCGCAATCTTCTCTAAATACCGCTTCTGGAGACTGCCTCTGAATACATGAAAAAAGATACTGGATTAAACTTTATGCCTGATATGTATGTTGTTAGATCCTTCCTGGTTGCAGCTTATGGTCCACCCTTTCCCCAGCTTATAACTCGTATCTTCCTTCCACTAATTTCTAGAGTAATTTGTTACTTCTAAGAGTTGTTGGCAGCTGTTTTTGAATAAAATTAACATCAAAATGGGGCATGAGAACTCATCACGGTGTCACAGTTCATGTTTCTGGCAGAATAGTCAATAGTGTTACCTTTATGCGGTAAGCTGACATGCTGTCTCAGACCAATCAGCTGAAAGTTTGAGATTGCTGCACTGATAAATCTGGGCTATGTTCCGTGACATTTTTTCTTTCTCATATGTCAAAAGCTAGTTACCAGTGCTAGAATTATATGTCAGGATGCATATTCCAGGGACCTATCTTCTTTCTAGAGTTATTACAGTCTGTACATTTTTATTTATTAAAAGTATGCTTATCTGTTAAAGTGCTAATAATGAACTTACTTTTTCCTCTATTTAGGGAAGATGAGGATCCTGTTGATCAGAAGAAGTACATGGAAGATTCATGCAAGCCCAAGTGTGTCAAACCTTTGCTTGACTACCAGGTGATTCTCACACACATGAATTTCAGTATTTCATTACTTGTATCTGCCTCAACCTTATAGTTATTCCCTGTTACCATGCATTGTTTCCCTTGTTCACAACAATATGCTAGTCGAAATTAGTTTATACATGGGACTTAAGAGTGATGATTCTGGGAACATGGTTCTGGAACATCAGGACTACTGGTACTGATGTCATCCTGGGATTAAAAACCAAAATGTGCAATTTGAGTTAGTTTTATGTTTCATAATTAGATTTATGGACCGAGATTTGAAGAGTTTTTTCCTGGCCATAAGAGTCGGAATAAAGAGAGCAATTTTAGAGATTGCCCACATTTCCAGCTTCTGTTCTTAGTCCTGTACATCCCTTGTGCCTCCAAGTCAATTGTTTATTTGACTAGCTAAAACTAATGAGAGATGGGTTGCAGGTGCAGGGTGAGGGAGGAAACAGGCAGTGGCTTGTTGTCTAATGAGAACAAGGACACCAATTTTGTATTCAAGAGTCGAGACAATTTACTTTAAAGTTCTTATTTTCTTGTATGCTTCAAGGAAGTTGTGTCACTGTTACCCTAAGATTTATTGATCATCTGAAGGATTTGTTCAGTGGCATCTACCTATATCTGCTAATGTTTCTGCTCTAGTATGTGTTGTGCAGAGTGTGATGTGCACCCCTGAGCTTTAGTGCTTGTCTTTTTCTTTTAAATCAGTATGTCCATATATTTGTTGGGTGTGTGCATATGATTTTGTTTACAATACATGAGCCAAACTCATATATATATATATTGGAGCAAATGAGTCTGAGAACTCAAGATCGAGTATTTGGGCAGTTTTAGCTTAAGCATAAATTAAACTTTTCTTGGTACGATCCTCATGATTGAGTTCTAGTTTCCTCATTGAACTTGGTACTCCTTTCTCTAGGAGTTTTTGAGTTTCTTTTAGATGCATAGTGGGATTGTAGATTGACCAAGTTGTCATATGTTTTCTACCCAAATCCTGCACAAGCCAGTTCCACTAATTAAAGTAGCACAGATCATTTTATGTGCATGTTGCATGGTGACGTTGATGATAAATCGGTAATAGCTTTACTTTTTAAAAAGATACCCTATTGGAACATCCCTGAAAAGACAGGAGCCTTTGAACTGGGACAGAGAGAAGTATCTATATCCTTTGTTCGGTATATAATTTTGTATGGATCTCTCAAGTTGCTGTTACTAATTTCAATTGGTTGCACTTTTACAGGCATGTGTAAAAAGGATTCAAGGTGATGAATCTGGGCACAAGCATTGCACTGGGCAATATTTTGATTATTGGCAATGTGTGGACAAATGTGTAAGTCAATATTATTTGTCCTTCTTGTCAGTCCCTTGTGCTGTTTGAATAGGTGGTATTTGTTATATCAATGCTAATGTCTACTAAAACTTTTTTTATGTTTTTGAAACACAGGTTGCACCTAAGCTATTTGCCAAACTGAAGTGATTGGAGAGAAGTTATATTAATATGTCTTCTTGCCCTTTTGTTTTCAAACGATTATCTTTGCTACAAACTAGCAATGCTTGTATTCCAGTTCCAGCTACATGGATTTGTTTTTTTGAATTAGGGAAATATTGAGTTATATTAATAAAAGAGGATATTGTGGGTTTTATGTTTGATTATCAAAAGTTGATTCTAATTGATAATAAGGTTTCTGAGTTCTCAAGAGCAGTTGTGAACCAACTCTGTTATCTTATGATGGCCTTACCCGTCATATTTTTGAACGGATGATGTATATATTGGCTAAGCTTAAGGGTATAAACGAGTTGAATCGAAGCGAACATAGAACTACTCGAATTCGATTCGAAATGATAAATTTTTACTCAAATTTGAATTGTATTTGAAAAATTCTACTCAGATTTGATTCGAATGTTTATTACTCGAATTTGATCCGACTCGACTCGAATATTTATTCAAACTACTCGCGAGCTTTAAATTCATGTTCGAATTCGAGTCTTTACATAATAACTAATTTTGTAATAAATATAATTATAGATTGAATTTGTTATTTTACTTAGAAATGAGAACATAAATTTACTATTATATTTTACAAATATAAAATCACAATTAAAATTAAAAACAAAACAAAATAATAATTAATTTTCTTAATTTGATTTAAATTTGTATATATTATAAGAGAATGAATCGAACATCTAATCGAATATGTATCAACCGAGTATGTATCGAATCACAATCAAGAATTCGAGTAGTTTGAATCTTAAACGCCTTGCTTAAATTCTATTCATATTTTTATTCAAACTATTTTTAATGCTCAGATTTAAATCATCTTATTAACGAATCCGAGTCTCATTAAAAGACTCATTAAAAGAAGTGGTCCAAACCCAAACTAAAGCAAGGCCTAATAAACAAATCATACAACACACTCATATTAGTCTAGTCCTCGATAATCTTATCCCATACTTCAAAAATGTTAGGCACTAATATATTAGTGTGTATCAAATATGCATATTATCATTATATCAATTGTCTGACGAAGAGGAGAAGAAAAGTTTTAACAAAGAGGATAATCATTAATTAATTATTTCGTTTCAAAATTAAAGATACAATACTTATAACGACAAAATTTAAGAAATAATAATTTTATTTTGTTTATATTCCTAATTTTGTTATATTTCAATTTCTATTGTCATTAGAATTCAGATGCTTTGAATTCTAATGAACATATAATGAGTCTCACCTTCATGTAAGAACGAATCCCATGTATATTCTTTTGAACAAATTTTTTGTAAGGATTCAAATATTTGGTTTATATATAATATTGAAAATAAAATAAAATAAGAGGTGCAGTCTACATATATAATTCTACTGAAATAGTCATACATGCATGTACAAGATTTAACATTTAGGCAGTAAATAACATAGTGGGAAATGAAATAAAATGGTTATATACCCACAACATATATATATATATATATATATATATATATATATATATATATATATATATATATATATGTATATATATATATATTGGTAGCCTCCATTTTCTTCTTTTGAATACAAAACAAACTAATCATACAAATTTATTTTGGAGAAATTAAAAGGTATTTAATGATTTTACATCACAAAAAATGCCAAAATGCAAATAGACCTTTCTTAATTAATTTCTAACAAAAAAAAGAAAATTCTTTACGTATATAACAGTTGTTTTCTATTTTAGTTCTTATGAGTAAATCATGCATTTTACATATGTCAATATTCGAATTACGTGTATTATTAAAATATCTATTTTTAATCTATCTTCTTAATTTAGTAGAAAATGTTAACGGCATTGGGGGAAAAATATAGAAATAATAAAATCTAACACGAAAAAAGCCATCTTTTTTGGATTGTATTACAAAATTTGAGCTTCTCTCTACGTCTTTCTCTCTCTTCATTTCTTATATAGTTAAACAAATAATCAATCATTCATCGCTCGTGATAAGTCCTAACAGACAAAATTTTCAGGAAAAAAAGGGTTTCATTTCAAGATTTTAAGTTCTCTAGTTTGTTAGGGTTTCACATTTGATAATTAATGTTTCTGTTTTGCTCAACTGGGTGCAATGGATTTGATATATATATATATATATATATATATATATATATATATATATATATATATATATATATATATATATATGTTGGGGTTGACTCGTACTTCAATGGGTATGATTCAGGGGCAGATCCAGCCACAAAATTTAATGGTGTTAAATTCAAATTTTTTTTTTTGTTAAAAATAAAAATTATAACTATATATTTATATATACTTTTCTGAATTCAATATAATTTCTCAACACTTAAGTCATTAAGTTTAATATATATATATATATATATATATATATATATATATATTCATGATTTTCTTATAAGAAAAGTATTAGAATGATTTTTTTTATCAACAATTTTTTTATTAAAAACCCAATATAGTACAAATGTTACAAATCCAAAAGAGTTGGATAAGGTCACACGGGATAAAGAAAACTAAGTAAATAATTTTGGAGTTTTAATACCTTGTCTTTGTCTTTGAGTTTTAATTTGGCGATAAAAGAAAAGGAAGCAAATGAAAACAAAAGGAGATAATGTCAATTTTGTAATAGAAGAGATTTTTTTTAAGAAAAGTGGTGTTTTTGAGTTTTAATTAGAAAAAAATATTAAAAAAATAAGTATATTTCGAGTCAAAAAAAAATTTCTCATTTTTTTTCTACAACTAAATTAAAAACTTTACAGGATGTTAGTTAAAAAAGAAAAAAAAATAGAAGAGAGTACTTATTTTTTGAGCCATATATTACATATGGAGAGATGAAAAAAAGAAGTAGAACAAAATTATCCTTACTTTAAAAAGTCACTTATACAAAAAGAGAGTGATGATGGGGTATGTACTATTGGGAAAAGGGAAGGAGCTAAGGAGGACACAAAAAATTCAGTGGGGCAGGTGGCCCCCCTGCCACTACTGTAGATCCGCCTATGGTATGATCAATGGTCACTATGACAGGATAATCAGTGATCTCACTTCCTAGTGAGCTAACGGCTGCCTTGATGGTCGGTGAGCGGACTGGAATTGCATGGGGCGTTAACAACATGTATATTTGGCTTGTGAATTTATTAGTAACGCGATCTTAGATTTTACTAATATTTATATTAGGCCTCATGTTATTGTAATTAGGGTTTTTTAATTACTATAAAAATACTGTTTGATGCGTGAATCATTAATGTAGAATGTGATCAGAATTAGCCACAATTCGATGAACTTAGATATATAACGTGTTCTAACTTTTTCGTTCTTCATCTATTTTGTGTGAGATTGTGTGTATTATCCAACTTAAATCTAACAATGTAAATTAATAAAAATGGCATAAACCTGCAGGCTGCTAACCCTTTTCACATCATTTCACTTTTTCATGTAGCAAAAAATCTGTTTTTATAAAGTAAAATCTAGCATGATTGAGCAGAATTTTAATTTTCATCCGAAAAAGATTAATTAAATAATATATATATATATATATATATATATATATATATCTCTCTCTCTCTCTTTAACTGTAACTTTAAAGTAGTGTAAACACGTACAGATTCCACATTCCTCTAAAACAAGACATATCACTAGCCACTAAAAGCTCAATTAATGGCCATAAACATTTTCCCAGTACTATACCTTTTTTTTTAATTAAAAAAAACAAATAAAATATAAAAATCCAACTGTACAACTCCTTATAAATAGCCACTCCATTTTGGCGTGTGTCCTCCACATTTCACCATATCCATATTCAATTATATTCACAGTTTATACAAACATATATAAACTCGATTCCTAGCTAGCTATATTTCTTTTTCTTCCCCATTTTAATTCTCAATATACATATGGCCTCTGTCATTAAAGTTCATGACCAACCCAACCAAGATCTTGAAGGACAAACCACAACAAATCCCGAAATAGAGGAAATTTTCGATTACTCGAATAGAGCACAGTGGCTTAGAGCCGCCGTGTTGGGAGCAAACGATGGTTTGCTCTCAACTGCATCACTGATGATGGGAGTTGGAGCCGTCCGGGAGGACAACAAAACGATGATCCTCACCGGAATCGCGGGTTTAGTTGCCGGAGCTTGTAGCATGGCAATCGGAGAATTTGTGTCGGTGTACTCCCAATATGACACAGAAATGGGACAGATTAAGAGGGAGGGCTTGCATGGGAATGTGGGAAAAGATGACTTGGATGCCATGAAAAAGAAGTTGCCGAGTCCAGTTAGAGCGGCAGTGGCGTCGGCCTTAGCGTTCGCGTTAGGGGCCGTGGTGCCACTGCTGGCGGCGGCGTTTTTGATGGATTATCATGTGAGATTGGCGGTGGTGATAGCAGCAGTGAGTTTTGCATTGTTAGGGTTTGGAGGGTTGAGTGCCGTGTTGGGGAAGACACCTATAGTAAAGTCTATATTTAGGGTTTTGGTTGGAGGATGGTTAGCTATGGGGATCACTTTTGGCTTAACCAAGTTGGTTGGTTCTGCTGGATTGGGGTAACTTTTTGTATTGTTTTATGCATGTTTGTTGTTTTGTTTTTTTTTTAAAAACAGTTTTTCCACTTTTGTTATATATAGCCTACAGGAGCTATATATATATATATATATATATATATATATATATATATATATATATATATGCTTGTCTGTAGTTTCTTAATTTTCTTTGATATATAAAAGTTCATTTAGTGTATGGTTGCCATGGAAAGCATATGTAGCAGCTCTCTCTTGGGGCACAATATATTTTCTTGGACATCAATGATAATGTTTGCCAAAAAAAAAACAAAAAAAATTATAGAAAATAGTATGCATACCAAAATGAGAGTCCAATTTTCTAGCTTTGAGAGAGCTTTCAAAAATAAGAAAAAGGGTTGCGACAATTTTAAAATACTCCCTCTATTTTAGAATATTAAAATATTTTCTTCGGTACACGTTCTTTTGTTTTTATTTTTTGGAATAGAACTGAAAGTATAAAAATTTCAAAAGCGTTACCTAGAAAAAATATTGATAAATTGTACGTAAAATTAGACAGCATTAGTCTAATTAATTACCTATATTATTATATTTGTCTTTAATATATATATATATATATATATATATATATATATATATATTTTAGGTAGTGGGAATCTACAATGATGCCAATATCTGAAATTATATAAAGATTTGTGCGAGTGCGCGGGTCAACTTATTGATATGCTTAGAATATTATTTTTAATTTATCATCATATGGTAATCTTAATTAGTAGTTGTTAATTATCAAATTAAAGCTAGAGATAAGTGAAACCCCGCCTAATTAAATTAATTAAAGTTTTCTCCAAATAAATACTACTGCGTAAAAAGTGGTTATTGTTTTGTTATTTCTACATCTATATATAATTCTCAAGACATAAATACTAGCTAGATCATCTTTTTTAATTGTTTTTATTTAAGAAATTAAGTTAATAGTATTATTATTCCTCTTAGATACAAGCTGCTTATGTTCTTTAATTTGGGATTAAGAGAATTTTTATTAATCTTGCTACAAGTATATATTACTTATTAGCTTTAATTAGCATCACCATATATAATTTCCACTTATTATAACCATAAAGTTGTAATTTTTTTAAAAATTATTGGCAATTGTTTAAGTAATTAATGATCATCAAAACTTGAAAAGTATTCAAGTCTCCTTCTTATAAGTAAATAATTTTACTACAACGCGCCCCAACCGTGTTACTACTATATTTGACAACAAATTCAACTCAACGTTAGATATATTAAATACGTTTGTGAATAAATGAGATAATAATATATAAATTATTTATTCCTGTTTATTTTTGTTCATATATATATATATATATATATTGGACTAAAGGCAGTACAGACGCGTAGAAAAAGGAAAAGGAAATAGAATAAAAGGGAAAGCAAAGCAAATGTGTGGAATTGGGATTCCAGAACAGAAGAAAAGGTAATTGAAAGCCTGAAAGAGCTGCTGGGATTACTTGCTGCCATTCTCTACAAATTACTATTAAATACTAGTAATAATAAAGCAGAGCTTGAAATTTATGACAAATATAATCTAGAATTATGCTCTTTACGTTAAATTAATATGCGTGATGACTAATCAAATTCCTGGAATATGCACCCTTTTTTTTTTTCAAGGTGTCGATCAAGGAAGATTATGAATTTTGACATATATGCCGACTAGTAAAGCAAGGTAGGTAGGTACTTTCGGTTTTGAAAAGTTCTGGTAATTCTCCTTTCCTTTCATGTTCTACATGTGAAGAATGAACATATTCCTCCAAAATCATATTCCATAAGTAATATGCAAAAGTAATCATAAACAACATATTCCGAGGAAGGTTTTAACTAATTTATCTTACTCGAATCTCAAATTTAAACAATTAAGGTCTTATATAAATGTAAGAGCATATGGAATGCATCTATTATTTAATACAAACTACTAGAGTTTTGATACCGACAAACAAACAACAAAAGCAGGTTGCTCTGAAAGCACTACTATCACTGTCACTTATGTAAACCACAGAGACAATTTTCCTTACCTAGGTCGGATGCAACGCAAGGTGACTCAAGCGTCCCATTTTTATACCACAAAGCATGCTTCTCAATGAGTTCATTCAAGAAACCATCAAGTTTCTCAACAGTGATGTTGGGCATTACTACAACATGAGCAATGTTCCCCTGGCAAGCGAGTTGCCACTTGCGAATGAAGTCCTCATCTTCTGGGCGCTCAAACACAACCGTGCTGCTGAGTTCATTCAGCATTGCCCCAATCCCCGCATCTCTAAGGCGATCCTTCAAGTAGTATGCATTCCTAAGGCATTTCTGGACTTCTTTCTGGAATCCCCGGTATCCCTTGCGGTTTAAGGTATACCAAAGGAAGATTGGAGCATGCCCATTGCGGCTACCCATGATAGTTGCATCTCTAGAAGCAAGGTACTCCACATTCCTCGAAAGAGCATTGATGTGCTCTAATCTTGTTATCTGGACACCACAAGGCATTGGACAACCCACAAATTTGTGTCCCGACACACTGACGCTTCCGATGGGCTTCTTGAAAGAAACTTTTGGTGCCTGTCATCCGCACAAGGATTTTAATTTCTTCATATAATACAATGATATACTCACCAACCACACATGACCAATAACAATACTCCCTCCATCGTCCATCCCAAAATGAGAGTCTCAATTAAACTTTTATTGCATGTTAAGATTTGCGAATGACACTGATTGAAACTTGTGACTTGGAATAAATTCCATAAAAAATTATGTCCACGTGTTGATTGGCAACCTTAACATGCATGAAAAATTTCAAGTGGGACTATCATTTTGGGAAAAAGAACCAATTTTAGTTTTTTGAATAAGGAAAGTTTTTTTGTTATGATTCCCGGTGTGTCTTGGAGTAAACCACAATAACTTTAACATTCCTCCCGCAATCTTACGTGATTTTTTTAAAAAATGAACAGGATAGCTAATAAAGGCATCCTTCGAACTTGGAGATTTTATGTTTTTAACTATTTGATAAAATCAAGCTGCACCTATGCAAACATATTCGAAGCACTGGGAAGTTTTAAATAAAGAGCAACACATCAGCAGAAGGAGATGCGTTGATCAACTGATGGGCATTTTATGCATCCTATATGCACATAACAAAAGCAACATTTTGGAGAATATCATATTCTGACCTAAAAAGTGCATACTTGCTTTGCAAATTAAATGAAAACTTACACGCTTGACAAAAGGCAGCATGAGACCAAACAGAGCTCCATCACAGTGGATATAGAACCGGTCATGGCTAAACCCTGTTTCTTCAAGGGTCTTGATAACCAGATCAAGATCATCAACAGCACCTTTTACAGTTGTTCCTGCAGGACTTTGTGGTTTAGCATGATGTCACACACACATACACAAAAAAAAAACATAATATAGGGAGAGATGCAAGTACGTACCAATGTTGACATTGATAATTGCTGGTTTGTCCTTGTGACAAAGAAGTTTAGCTTTGAAATCTTCACAATCTATCTCTCCCGAGATTAAGGTGTTGACCTTTTCACATTCCATCCGATACATTCGTGCTGCTTTAAATACAGAATAATGTGAATCACGTGATGCATACAAGATTCCGTCTGGGAATACTTCCCTCCTGTAGAATTAATTTAGGAAGAATTTTTCTGAAGAGTGTAAGAATTAGCATTGCCAGGAAGGAAAAATTTCATAGAACGAAAACCCGAAGCTACTAACCCGACTAAGATGCCATGAAGATTGCCTTCTGTACCACAATTTGTAATGTAACCCCAGTATTCATTCTTCTCCAATTCCCATAGACGAGCAAACCAGTCCAGTACACCAACTTCAAACTGTCTGGAATGGACACCATAATTGCTCTCTATAAACGGATCCCCAAGGTTGTTGATGGAGAAGTGTTGCAACTGTCCCAATGCACCATAATCAAAATCCAGGTTATATGGGTAACCTGTTACAGATTTCATGTGACCACAAGGAAGGAAAAAATAATATATCAACATGAAAATGTCCCCTGATATTGAAATCTAATGCAACTCTTGTAACACAAAGCACGGATTATATCAAAAAAATTGAACAGCGTCAATGTGTAACTACACAGAATGTACGAGTGTTTGTGTGTGTGCAGATAGAGAGAGAAAGGGAGGGGGAGAGGGGGAGAGGGGGAGAGGAGGGAAGGGAGGGAGAAAAGGTGGGATTGTTCATATTGACATGAGAGAAAGAGCAAGTCCAAGCTGGGATCTTATTATAGTAATCTCAAAAAGCCAAAAAAGAATAACAGTAAATAATGAAAAATGGTTCAAATACGTTGTGTTAAAATAAATAAAACCAGTTGAAGGATCAGTATTAGCTATTTGTTAAGAAAAATAGGTACAACACATTAGAGTAAGAAATTATGTCAACCAATTTTACAAACCAGAAATCGCTATATGGAGCTATCAAATTTTCATTACTTTTATAAAACAGATTATTATATGTCAACTCTTTTGAGGCTCATCAAGGTCAAATTCATGTATTCTAATATATTAAGAATTTAATATAGCTGAGTTGATATACAAGCTCTAAAAAATGTTCCACCGGCAGCATTCCCATATGCAAGGTAGAAACACATTCTGAAGTATGAACCCAATTATTTAAGGATAATATACTCTTATTTTACAAGATATTAAAGGAGTAAGGAAACAACAGCTACTAAACTGATAATATGAACACCATTATTTAGAGGAATTATCAAAACAGAATCAACTTCTTTTTTGCACTTTTACAGTTCAACTATTCGGATAACATAGCAAAGTTCAATTTTTGATGGGAAAACAAGCTTTACATCACTAGAAACATAACGTACACTATGTAAATTTTTACTTGTTATGTTGTAATCAATAATGTGGGAGTTTCTATTGAAAATGCAGATCATTATGTGTCTCAGTGATGCTAATTGCTGCCATTGGAAAGTATGATGAACTCATGGTTTAAAATTCTGTTCCCTAACAGGCTCCCGTTAAAAATGAATGACCTTATAGTATTAATTATTTAACATACATCCTCATAGTTTTTTACCTAATAAAAATATATTTGCTCATGGTTATCAGTATATTCTTGCAAAAAATCTTGTCTGACTACAAGCACACAAGAGTTATTCTATACTTCACACAAGCCTAAGTAAAAAGAATAATGTTGAAAGATCAATGTTTAAGAAAATAAATTTCCGAGAATAACATATAAAGTAAAACCACTATTTAGGAATAGACTTGGGACCAAACTATTTTTATTCTAATTGAGAGGTTATTACTAAATAGAGGTATTGGTACAAAATATTTTTCGAACACCCAAAAATATCCATTTTAACAAAATATAGATTTTATAGATTTTATAACAAAAATTAAAGAAAACATAAATTATTTAGATTTTCAAACTAGGGAAATTTAGTTTTTTTTTTATAGAAAATGTAGTCTTTTATAGGAAAATGTGGTCTTTTATAGGAAATGTGGTCCTTTATAGGAAATGTAGTCTTTTATAGAAAATATAGTCTTTTAAAATTAATATTGTCTCTCTCTCATATATATATATATATATATATGAATTATTACTATATAGAGATATAGTTTCTTAATACGGGACTTAAAAATTATATAATATATTACAATTTAGAGGTTATTCCTATTTATAACTGGCCCAAATTGGGACCAAATTTTTTTATAATATTGTAGAGATTATTCTTATATAGAGTATTCTTAGATAGGAGTATTACTGTAACACAAGTTTTAATATAATATATAATCGGAAAATTCGGAACCTCGTATCACTTCATTCTATTACTGGAAATAGGACTCTCAATTTGGGACAGAGAGAGTAATGAAATGCATATTTCAGCACATTAAACAACAGCAAACTGATTGAAAGAACAATCTCAAATTGTGCGCATTACAAGATACAATATACTCTTATTACCTAAGTGATGCTTTGTCCTCTCAAGTAAAGCCTTCCTATATCTTGCCAATACACCAGCCATGTAAGCCTCTCTCTCTCCTGTGACTTCATCATCAACATCGGGTTCAGTTACCTCAAGGCACGATGTATGCACATTCTTTCCGAGTACAATCTCTCTCCTCTTATTCACTTCACCATTTTTTTCCGCTTTTTCCCCATTAATGCTCAGTTTAGCATCATCAGCTAAGGAAGGCAAAGGGTCTTTGATTACGGCTGTTGGATCAAAATCTTCCGGCAAAGGATCAACATTTTCAAGATTAAGCTCGCTGGTAAAAACCTCAACACTTCCACCCATTACTAGCCAATTGGGTTTAAAAAAACCACATTAATAATCTGTTTGAAATTACTCACAAGATTGAAAAACAACTAAAAAACATAAAACAAAGCCACGTTAATAAACTATTTGAAATTATTCAGAAGCATGTAAAACAACAAAATTGAGCTAAAATCAACAAACCCACATTCATAAACTGTTTGAATAATTCAAAAGCATGAAAAGGAACTAAATTAAGCTAAAATAAAAGCTGAATACTACTGGATTCAGTGAAAGACTACAACAAGTGTTTGATAGTTAAATATTGACCGAATAATTGTATGAACTGTAGATCTGGGATTTTATTGTACCTTATAAGAGGCGATCGAATCGTATCGTATGAATGGAGCGGAAACTTTTTACCCTATCGACGAGGGAAGGGAATGCCGGAATGGAAAAAGGAAAGAGTCGGGCCGCAGTATTTCTCTCTATATATAAAATACGCAGGGCGGAATCGCCTATTATACGAGGAAATGAATCTATTTTTGTGGCTCTAGCCGCTGTCACGTGCAGTGCATCTGGTAGCAAACATAGTTTTAATTATTTTTTGATATTTTTATAAAAAAAATTATCGTTATAAATCTTATAACCGTCACTATACATCTATAGCGATATTTTTTATATGAAAATATTAAAAAATTATGTGAAAATATCAATTTCTATTTTGTTAATTATTAATGAATCCATTCCTTAATAATAGACTTTTTAGAAGAATTTTTTTTAAATTTATTTGTCGTTTATGAATTTCTAAGAGAATAAATTATTTATTTTTTTATATCATCCTTAATTTTTTTTATTGTTTTTCAAGAAATTTTCTCCCTTATATTAATAGTTTTCAACTTTTCATAAAGGGATAGTCGTGAAATTTCATACAAATTTTAATACTATTATTTAATATTATCATTTAAAAATTAAAATTTATATAAAATTCTATTATTATCCTTTTATGAGAAGTTAAAAATTATTAATACAAAGAGATAAAATTTCTTGAAAAAAATGATATAGAAAAATAAATAATTTATTCTCTTAGAAAATTATAAACGATAAATAAATTAGAATAAGTTTTTTCTTTAAAAAAATCAATTATTATGGAACCGATGTAGTATTTGGTTAAAAATAATACTTTTGTCATTAATTGTATAAGAAGACAAAATTAATGAAAAATGTGATGGAGAGATCTTGTTTTGTTAATTATTACCAAAATTATGACAAATTTATTAAATTGTAAAATATAATATTTTCGTTCTAAATTTATATTGGATAAAATTGGGTAAAAGATGTTAGAATAACTGAATTATACTTAACTTTCAATCTTTCATAATATATATTTTATTATATAAGTACTATATTTAATGACTAGCGATGTCTCCCGTCTCCGGTATTATATGGTCGGTGAGATTTATTCTAAACTTTGAACGACCCAAATAATTTATTAGGGTAAACGGAAAATTTAAAATCAGTTATATTTTGTTAAATAGATATTGACGATAACAATAACATAATTTATTATATTATTAATTTGTTAAATATAATATTTTTAAAGATGAAATGGTAAGCATAATGGAGGTACTATCAATTATCATGCATAAATGGAATATCTTTTGTCAAACTTTAACATGCACGTGTCAAAGATAGTGTGATAAGTACGAACATACTTATATGTAACACTATGTTTGTGAGTTGTGACTTCACATAGAAAAGAAAGAAAAAAGAAAGGAACTTAAACTTTTTGAGAGAAAAGAGAGCCAAGGAAAGAAGATTTATTTTCTTATCTCTCTTTAAAAGAAAATTTTAATTTAAAAAATATATATATTTTAAAAATTATTATAAGAATATTTTTTATATTTTAAAATATCATTCAAGTTTTTAGTAATTTTTTTTTAAAAATCTTTCAAATTTTGAGAGGAAATTTTTAAAAGAAAATATATATATATTTTATTTTTTTTCCAAATTTCCTTCTTTTATTTCTATCCTTTTTAAAACTCACAAACAACATAAGAATAAGAAAAGACTAAATTGCAGATCAAAACATTCTATTTATCATGTTTTTGCGAGTGTTCTCTAAACTTATTTTTTAACACAAGTCTTCCTCGTATATACATTAATCATGCAAAATTGTTTCTACATCCTTCTTTTTCGTTGATAATAAAACAATTTCTGTTAATTGAATTTGACAATAAAATGCTAATGCATTATTCTGTTATATAAATTAAGGTTATTATAGTGCTAATGTGCGAGTCATCATGTGACGCCCCCAAAATTAGGTATACATCACTCATCTTGGGTTGTTAGATACATGATACATAATTTAAATACAACTTACTAATACAACTGTCGTGTACAATACGACAAAACATAACTGTGAGTTTGAATACAATTGTTGTCTACTAGAGATCATAAAAACTCAAAAGGAGTCCTCAATATAATTATTGTCACACTATTTAACAGAATAGTGAGGACTACTAATACTATTCTCTGGTCCATCACTCCGTTCCCCGACTCGTCCCAGCTATATTTTCATTTCCTGAAGAGAACAGTGAAAGAAAGGGTGAGCTCAACTAGCCCAGTAAGAAATATTATGACTAAGATAATGCAGAATAATTTATCATTAGCCTTCAACAGTGTTAAACTGATAAAATATAATAATCATCAAGTTTAACTGCAGTGGAACCAGCAATCCATTAAAAGAGTCAAGTAGAAAATAAAATCTACTGTCTTTTATGATTTAAAAGGTTTTTCATCACTGTTATAGCTGAGACTCAGCTTAATAAATATTCCACATCATCGAATCACCCCTGCACTACGGCCAAGAATATTCTTTAGTATCACGACCACAATTATTCATGCACTACGGCCAAGAATATTTGTGTATTCATTAATGGTCATGATCATGCCAACAACTGTCCATCAATGCACTACGGCAAATAAGACTTTTACCACATCATTTGTAACATTACGGTCATGATTACACCGAATAATCCCTGGTCATAATCATACCAAGTCCATCCATGCTCTACAGGCCACAGATGACTTTCAAAAAAAATATAAACATGAGGATGATGACAATGATATAAGAATTCAATAAAAACAAGTTCAAGAATTATTTTATCCAGGAATTATTAACGTTCAAATTGTCAACACGATACTGTTTTGTGGTGTAAAATTCAAGAATGATCAGAAGAATATTTTTATGAAAGGATACTGGATGAAGCGCAAATATCAAGGATATTCCACTAATTTCATGGAGTATAGAAGTCAAAATTCGAATACAATAACAAAAGATATCACCATGCATGCGATAGAGACCGCAAAAATAGGTTATTCCAGCAGAATAATAATAACGGAACCAGGTCAGGTGAAATTCACACCGACAGGATGTTCCAACAGAATAATAAATGCGGAATAGTAAATGATGGAACCAGGTCCGACGTATAGCACAGACAGGATATTCTGACAGAAATGTAAAGACGGAATAGTAAATGGAACCAGGTCCGGCGTATAGCACAGACAGGATATTCCAACAGAAATACAAAGACAGAATAGTAAATGGATGTCACCAAGTATAGGGTATTCCGCGTATACAGGTTATTCCAACAGAATAATAATGAATGGAATAACATAAGTTCTCTTCAAGAAGTACAACAAATAATATTTCCTACCTTAGAAGAACTGGATATAGGTGAAGTAGTAGAAAACTCTTCTTCTTTCTCTCTTATTCTCTATACTTTCTCTCTCTATAGCCTGAACGAATTCGTAAGAAATAATGAAGGAATGAGCTTTCTATTTATAGAAAAACTGAGGGTGGCTCTTGGTCTTAACGAAGGGTCAAAATGACTCTTGGTAATATTGAAGAGACAACTACTATTTACGAAGGGGTAATTAACCCTTGGAACACCGAAGAGACAGTTAACTCTTGGTAATATTGAAGGGACAACTACTATTGACGAATGTAACTACTATTGACGAAGGTAATTACTATTGACGAAGGTAACTACTATTGACGAAGGTAATTACTATTGACGAAAATAATTACTATTTACGAAGGTAATTACTATTTACGAAAGAGACTCTTAGATGACGACATATGGCCCCCCATAAATAATTAAACTTATCACCAACGTCTCATAATAGACTCTTTATATACATTAATGATTGAATAAAAATTACCAGAAATCATTTTATTTTTAATCAACACATAATTAATCTTCAACAATTATTAATCATTATAACTTGTCGTCTCAATTATTGTTTAAATAATATAACATATTATACAGATGATACTGTGACAATAATTGAATCAATAATATAAGAGATATGATGCAGCAATTACTGTAGCAATAATTGAGTATAGCTGAGTGACTTCTCACGTAAGCATCAATAATCAATACCGTGTGCTACTATGCAACAACGCGTATTACTGTACTTTTACTACCGAGTAGTTCAACAGTTTTAACGGTAACACCTCCGCCGTTATTTTATAGAAAGATAATTTTATCGTTTTCTAACTACGACAATACTTCCGTTGTGGGGTCCACCAATGATTGTGTCGTCGTACGAATATTCTCCGACAAAAAGAATATTCCCTGACCAAACGAATATTTTATAACAACTTGCGTACTTTGCAAAATTTATAAATATTACCCACAACTATTATATCAAATTTATTCCATAATATTCAAAAATAATAATTATAAAAATTTCATCTTTATTTATAAAAACTGGGGTCTTACACATCATGTTCCCAAGATGTCAATCAAATTATCCATTCTATTTACAATACTAATTTAAACCCTAACGACTACTTGTAACTTTAATTTCAAAAAATACGATTTGGTTGACATGAATTTTAGCCATAATTTAAAACTCATAGTTTGATTAAAATGAATTCAAACCTTAATTTGAGACCTTTTAGCTTACATTTGTATGCGAATTTTGTTACTCTCAAATGCATCTCAAATAGGTATAACTGTTATAATTACTATAATAACCTTATTTTAGGTATGAATAATATGTTAACGCTTTTTGTCAAATTTGATTTTTAAAAAATCAATCTTTTATTGACAAAAGAGGTTGGAGGAACAATTTTACACAATTAATGTATGTATGAGAGAGACCTAAAAAAATTCAGGGAATATTTTTGTACAAACATAACAAATTGTTATAACTTATAGGAGGGCTAGATTTGTAATTTAGTCGATATAGTTTCTTACTTTCTTAAACCCTAAATAATACTGTAGTAAATATATGCAATGAAGTCTCAATAAACCCTAGTCATTTCTGCACAGCAAAGATGACAGAGAATCAAACCCAGAAAGAACCATTCAAATCCACCACCAAACCACCTTCACCATCCCCGGCCACCGCCATTTCTATCTCCGGCAAGCGTCTTCTTGCCAATTCAAACACTAAACTTGAAGCCCCATCTCCTCAATCTTCTCTCTCCTCAGACTCATCATCAGATCAATTACGCAAGAAAACCAGAGAATTGCCCAACTTTTCCGACCGCCACAGCTGTGGACTCCGAATCAATCTCTCAAGCACTAAAGACAGACTCCAAACCATATACAGTGTTTGACGCATTGTTCTTCTATGCAAGAAATGCATCAAACGCCTTCAATTGTCCGAAATTTGCCCATATTGTTTCGGTAACACTTTGGAATTGGAATGCTTTAAGTGTGGTGACTGCGGGAAATTTATTCACAAGGATTGTGTTGGGAAGTATGGGGAATCTCCTCCGTGGTCGTATTGTCATCTGGGTTCGCAGTTTTCGGTTTGTGTAGATTGTTGGGTTCCTAATTTGCTTGCTAATTCGAGTAGGAGGAGCAGAAATAAGGAAGTGTGTGATTCTAGGGGTGTTGTGAGTGATAATGGTCCTAAGTTATTAGAAGATTTGGTGAAAGATGAGAATTTTGTGGTGGAGAAGAAGTTGAAGATTGTGGCGAAAGCTAAAGACGACGCATTGAGGAAAGCGGTGGTGGCTAAAAACGCTGTGGCATTCGCTAATGATGTATTGGGCTTGGTTGCCAAGAATGATGAGAATTGTGGGAAGAATAAGTGTTTGGATGACCAGGAACTTGCACTGAACAGATCACCAGGGATTGCGAAGAACTTTAGCTCAGTGAATTTAAACTGTTTGGATGTTTGGAAGATAGGGGATTTGGGGATTTATGGGAAGACTAGGGTATGGGCCAATAGTGAGAATCCTGATGGAACAGTTTGGGAATATTCACTACACGATTCTGCTAATATAAAGGGCAATGAATGCCAAGAAAATGGTGAGGTTGGCATGGCTGAAGTCATCGTTGCAGAATGCAATTCCGCTGTTGATGCTTGATTACACTCTGGATTGAAGTATTATCAGAGATGAGATAAGCTGAGCCACAAGTTGCATTCTGAGGTTTATAAAACTCAAGGTAATGGGAATAAGACTATTCTGTTTTATAGCAGACACAATAAAAAGTGTGATCGCTATTTGTTGAAGTATGGAAGGAGGCTTACGAGCTCAGAAGCAGTTTCAAATGGTGAAACCAAGTTTCTTTATGATGGTTTACTGCTTCATAATCAGATTTGGCCCTCGGGTTAACTCAAAATTGTCCCAAGGAGTTGAGGACATTCTCTGATGCTCAATCACAATCCTGTGCTGTTCCTCTGCAAGCTTTTGCTTTTACAAGTGGTTCATCCCAAGAACAGACCTGAAAGGTAATCTGATAATATCTACTAACTTACTAAGTCTTTGTGCAAGTGGTTCATCTCCAATGGCCAGTCTGTGTAAGTTTTTAATTTGTATAGACTTAACTGGGGAGATGAAGGAGATAACAAAGAGAATAAAGAAAACTTGAGGAGGTACAGCTGTGAAACCTGTTATAAGATAACATCTCTCCTTGCCTTAAGCTTGTGAACATTTAAACTTTGTATCTCCACCCTTTCCTTTTCATTATGGTTTGCATTGAAATTTGATGTGTAAACCTTTTCATGTTCTTCTTATTTGAAATGTAAATTGAATTAAGTTTAGTCTGTGTCATGTTGAATACCCAAATGTATGTGTATTTGTCTGAGTCATTGGAAAAAACTTTGTATGTTTGCTTAATGCTTATGCAATTTTACTACCAGCCTAAATTAGAGTATTTGATTATCACACTTTGAAGCCTTTCTAAAACCAAGACTTGATCTATATATACCATGAAGCTAACTCTTTATCAGTGGAAATAAATTTCTTATTTCTTATAGATACATTGCATCTCTATCCTAATCAGCTACTATAAACTATGTACTTAGGTCATAGTAAGTCGTCATTTTGTTTTTTTGTTTTTTCTTCTTATATAGGTAATGATTTTATCTTTTCCCCTGGTAGTAGTTTGGATTCAGAGCACAACCTGTACCCTCATTTCTCATGAGCAACGTATGCCTACTTTTCATGTGATTTCTTTCCTCATTTTACAATCCTGTACGGACTACTTTCAAATTCTCCTACAACTGCAGATTCTAAGACCAAAAGAAAAGCAGTAGTACAATTATGGAGGAAATTCGCAAAATTACATCATCTCTTTGACCTAAAGAGTTAGAAGTCCTCAAAAGACCAGTGGAACTGTGGGATGAATAATAACAGTAACTAATGGAAAAATAATGAAAGCTAAAGCTAGGGTGAAGCTTAGCACTCACTACCCCTTAGGATCCTCTACTCCATAGGATCCTCTACTCCAGAAGTGTGAAATTGACCGCAATCAACAATATGGATAATAATATTGATTATTGTAAAGAGTAGGGATTACATCCATATTTAACTAGAACAATATCTTAATTAAACTTGGGGGCAAGAAAAGCACTAAAGACTACCCCTATAATAAAATAACTAACCATATAAATTTTCCTAAATCACCAGTAATAAATAACTAATTACATCAATTTCTCCCGCATTAATCATAATAAATTTTCATAAAATAAATATAGAAATTTCTTCTTTAGCTCTTGTTTTGTTTTCCCCATCAGAAACACCACTCGAATTTTCGATATTCCTTTTTATTTCTCATCAAACGAATGACATCTTCTTCTGGAAATCCTCCGGCTGTAGCAAGGCTATCTTGAATTCCAATTTTCAATGATTGAAATGCATTCCTCTGTATTCTGGTGTGCTCAGCGTACGGATAAAGCCGTCCACGAGGATGAGCTCGATGTGCCGGAAGGGCTGTAAAAGGGAAGGACTTCCTTTCCCTTTTCCGAGACACTAAAAATGACCGCAACCCCCAACCCCAGCTCCAAAAAATGACACAAGGAAGAAGCCCACTATTGGCCAAACAACCTGCGTAGTCGGCCTAATGTGAGTCATCGGGTCGCTTAGCCATGTGAAGACTCAACTCTTTAGTGGCATTATTGAAAGTAACATAATAACGCTAGTTAGTATTTCTTGTTTAGAGTTAGAAAGGAGTTCAATATAAAACAATTTTTTCCCCCATTATGTCCATTATAATAGTGAAGAGCCTGTGCAATCCACATTCCCTCCTATTTTATAATAGAATTCTTCTCACTTGTGGGAAATTCACAGTCTACCCTGTTATGTGTGTGCTTTCCTACTCAGCAGTCCATTTTCCTAAGTTTTCTATATTCAAATGTAATGAACCTACTTTATAAGAACCAATCAGTTAATGTAATTGCTTTATTAACATTTATATGGATTAGAAAAATCATTGTATATTTCATCACCTGTATATGAGATATAATTTAAAGATTTACCAAAAGGTTAATTCATGTGTTTTGTGGAATTCAGAAATGGGACTTACTGCCATCTTTAAAATTCATCCTCTTTTACATGTCTGCTTATATCAAGATTACTGTTATAAGAGCACTGTTCCTCATTAGTTCTCGAAACTGCATTTAAGAGATTCTGATAAACATGTTATTGTACATTATTTTATTTATTATTTATTTTTCTATCTATTTGTTGAAGATAAGAACTTTCTCTCTTTAATATTTGCTTATCATACATTATTAATTTGAATTGTCAAATTTTTTTTTCTTGAAACGACCTCAATTTGAAGGATATAGTTGCACCGAGGGGAGCTCTCTATATATATAGAAATCGATAAGCAAGTTGGCCATATAAATGAATAGAGTTTAGAAGCCACTGAATTAGGATTTAGTAGACAGAGAGCTATATAAGTAACTATTTTCTCTAATAAAATGTTAAATTGGACAAGATACTAAATATGCAGAGGTAGGTTTGCAATCCCACTGAGTTCTTAATCTATGACCAAGTTCAGCAGGGCTGCAATTTAGGTAAAGTAAATGCATTAATTTTATTCCACTACGAAAGGCTTGTGCCCGACACACTATCTTATCTTTTGGCACCACTAACACCTTAATCAGCATCTAGGTTATCATATTTTAAGAGTCCTTACTCTATATATACTCTTCATTTATGGGATTATCTCTTCCATAAGCATTTCATATTCTCTTCATTTTCTTTCCTTTCTGATAACTTCTTGATTTTTTTTTCTCTTACCTTCATGGCTGCCCTGGACGATATCCAAATTTCAATTCCCAAGGATGATAGT
Source organism: Panax japonicus (assembly GCA_020205505.1). Lineage (NCBI taxonomy): Eukaryota > Viridiplantae > Streptophyta > Magnoliopsida > Apiales > Araliaceae > Panax > Panax japonicus. The sequence goes on from CM035106.1 coordinate 53,245,935, forward strand.
AAGGCAAAAGAAGGCCAAATACCAGAACAGGACTACTTTGATTACTCACAAAGGGCACAATGGCTTCGAGCAGCTGTGTTGGGAGCCAATGATGGGTTGGTTTCCGTTGCTTCACTGATGATGGGTGTTGGAGCTGTTAAAAATGATGTTGCAGTCATGATCCTTACTGGTTTTGCTGGTTTAGTGGCAGGTGCTTGCAGTATGGCAATAGGAGAGTTTGTTTCTGTATATTCTCAACTTGACATAGAGGTAGCTCAAATGAAGAGAGAAAAGAGAATGATAGACAATGGGGAGAATGAAGAAAAAGTCGAGAAGGAACAGCTGCCAAATCCAATGCAGGCAGCTATAGCATCGGCTCTTGCATTTTCTCTAGGGGCCTTGGTCCCGTTACTGGCTGCTGCATTTATAGGAGACCATAAGGTGCGGTTGGCTGTGGTGGTTGCTGCAGTGACCTTGGCGTTGGTGGTGTTTGGAGCCGTTGGAGCTGTGTTGGGAAGGACTCCTGTGGTGAAGTCTTGTGCTAGGGTGCTACTTGGAGGCTGGATAGCGATGGCTATAACTTTTGGGTTGACCAAGTTGATTGGCTCTAGTGGATTATAGAATTTGCTTCTTCTTAATAGATAATGATTAAATGTCATTGTTTTTTTTGTTGCTAAATTTAAGCTTGTCATTGTTAGTTTCCCTTGGTCTATTTTCTCATTCCCTTTTGAATTGAATTTGCATAAATGTTTCTCTGAATATTTTATTCTCCTAATGCTGTGAGAAATGTTGATTGTATGGAATGGTAATCAAAGGAAATCATTTATAAGATTGCTGTGAGAAATTTTGATTATATGAGAATGTGCTCCTATTGGCAAATCTATCTTTTGCTATATTTAGAATTGAATTGTGTCAATTTTATATTTGAAAATATCAAAAATGAACTTTTAAAAAATCAAAACTGATCTTATATTTTTGGAAGAGCAACGTTTAGTTGGTGAATGTCTGGTCCCAATTGTTCATATTTAAAAAATTAAGATACAATATTTGATTGTCTAAAGGACAAGATATGGATTGAAGGAACCAAACAATAATTGGATTTTAACAAGACAAGATTGGATGGATTTGAAACACCACAAAGAATAAAGTCGATTCTTTTGTCCAAGATCATGTGGTATTCATAATATGCATGTCTTCCACTTCCACCACTTTTCCCCTAGATATGACAAAGACAGTTCCATTAATTGTTAAATCCCTTCCTCTCTTCTTTTTGGAGCTTCGATTGCATAATCAATTATACAATCGCAATTATAATATGAATAAACTCGTGCTAATGGTGATAAATTATAATAATCAGTGTTGCCTCATACAAAGGTGATAAATGAATCGCGTTTTAGGTAACATTGGTTTGAATTGAAAGTCTCCTATTGTGCTCCATAAGTACAGAAATAGGAAGACTGATGGAAAAATGTAACAGATAGCATAAGATAATATGAATGTTGACAATCTCAAAGCCTATAATTTCTTATAGGTCTGTCTTGAGTGGAACATGAAACATAAAGTTGTATATTAAGTTTCATTATAATTCTCAGGAGCCTGTGGCCTTGGTGTGTATTCCACACTCAATCTCAATATTCTAGTGATGTATCATCCCACTTCTGTGTGGGATCCACACTATCCATAGTTTTATCTTAGACTGTGTTTGTGCTCTCCAATGCAACACTCCATCTCCTATTGCAGGAGATGGTCAAATTTCCTTTTATGTATATGAATATACTGGCACAAAACAGATTTATTATAGACATGCATGCTTAAACAAATGTAAATTAGGCAAGAAACTATATATGATAGGCCTGCTTAAACAGTGTAAACTTCTCAAATCTTCTGTAAAGATGGAGTATGATTTGTGCATAAAGATTTAACATGAATAATTAAATCCATGGAGTGTCTACAGAGATCTTTAATATATCAGAATGATTTAATAAATCCCACAAATGAAAGACTTGTGTTTTCCACACTATCATAGCATTATAATCCCTATATTCTAATAATTCTACTCTATAAGTACTCTTCGTCGCAGATCTTGTGTTTCACAATCAGCTCATATTCTAATTGGTCTCATTCCTTTTCGAATCTTTGCCTATTTTACCTCCATGGCTACCGTTAATGATATCACAGATGTTTTGCCTAAGAAAGTATCTAAACAGGATTGTGAATACTCACAAAGGTCACAGTGGCTGCAAAAAGCTGCATTGGGAACCCATGATTGTTTGGTTTCCGCAGCTTCACTGATGATGGATATTGGGGTTTTAAGAAATCACAGCAGAGAGAATTAAGAAAAACTTGAAAATGTGATTGTTTAGTAGCTATGACTTTGTGTCTTGGCTCTTTGCTTTTCATCATGTTTGCTTTAAATGTAAAAAAAAAAATATTCTCTTTTTTGAGTTTGAGAAATGTGTATTGATTTAACGATAGGAAAAATATGACATTGTTGTGTTTATTTGTTCAGTAATGATACGTAAATCACATCTTTATTTTCCGAGTGTGAGAAATATGCATGGGATTAACATTGAAAAGTGAAGGAGACCAAGATTTGATTTGTATTATATACCATGAAGAATATGATATTTGAAGAATGCTACAAAAAGTACATAACAAGAATGAAGCACAAATTGCAGAAATGAAATCGTGTCAAGTTGTAGACTATATTTATGTCAGCAAACTTCACTTTATATACACAGAAAGTTCAGACAGAATCCGATTGTGACTGCAAAGCTGCTGCTACCTGATTGATTTCATTCAGAATTTTGGTGAGATATCATGTTACTTGTCTTGATTTGATATCCCAACACAATCATTCTATTTCCCTTATTTTGTATTTCTGATATAATACTTCCAACTTTTTAAATGGAGTCCAATACCCATAAATTTACAACAATATTTGTGATCATAACACCTGTCAAAGTCTTCCTTAAGGCCTCCTAAGACTTAGAATCGGCACAAAATCCTGCTCATCATTTCTTGTTTAAAACTTATGCCTGTTTTTCTTGTTCCTTCTCATACTACTAATAGGCTCTATAAATGAAACACTGAATTCATTAATGAGCTTTTTAATCCCTTGATTCTACAGTACAAGATTTCAACTCAAACTACTTACCCTAAAAAAAAGAAAAGAAAAAAAGATTTCAACTCGAAGTAGTAACGAAGGAAACTCACACGATTATATCATCTCGAAGAACAAAACTAAATGGTTCCCGGAGAAGAATGGAGGACTCACAACCAACCCATAAAAAAGGGATAGATGATCTTAGTGGAATCAATGAAAGATGCATATAAACCGGCTCCTAATTGTTGTTTCTTGAGCTGATGGCTGCAAAGGAGTTCTACAGGAAACAAAATAGTTTCTTTATTTTCATTTGAACAGTGAAAGAGGCTGTGACCTCTCTGTGTACTCCACACTCCCTCCAATTATATAATGATATTTTTTCCCACTTGTGTGGAATCCACGTTCCCTTGTTTTATTATAGTCAATGAATCATCCTAAAATATTTGTGTCTGTGCGCTATCCTACTCTGCATTCCATTTTTCAAAGTTTCTGTAGTAATATCTAACAAAACATATTTTAATAAGCAGCCAATTATTATGATCTCTTTATTCACTGTCGGATGGACTAGAAATAACAGTGAATATGTCATCACCAATGTATGAGATTATGATTTAACACATGATTATCCATTTATATGGTTTTGTTGAAATGCAAAAATTCATTTATTCAATGAAATTTCAAGAATTGGGACTTTTTTTTCAAATGCATTTAAGGGATTCTGATGTGTTACCAATACAGTAACTTCTTTTTCTTTAAATGGTAAGAACTTTGCAGATATATTCAGGTTTAGGAGAGCTTGATATATGGAAATTATTAAACAGAAATGGGACAGAATATAGAAGCTACTGAACTAGTGACTGTAGTATACACAAAGCAATAGATATAATCATGCCATTTAACAGAATGCTGTATTTCAGATGAAATAAATTTGCATAGATAGGCTTGCAGTTACCAGCGGTAGTCTTGATCAATGTTGTAGATCAGTAGGGCTGCAAAGACCATAAAAAGGTTTAGTTTAAAGGTTAATGCATTAATTAAATTCCACCACGAAAGGGCTTGTGCCCGACACACTATCTTATCTTTTTTTCACCACTAAAACACTGATCACCTTCAATAATATCATGCTCCAATAGTAATAGTCCTGCTAACTCTATACATACTCCTCATCAAGGTATTGTTTCTTCCATAAGCAACTCACATTCTCTTCATTCTCTTTCCTTTGCGATAATAACTTGATCTTTGCTTCTAACCTTAATGGCAGCCCTAAATGATATCCCAATTTCAATTCCTAAGGACGATAACAAGACAAAAGAAAGCCAAGCACCCGAAGAAGAGTATTTTGATTACTCAAAAAGGTCACAATGGCTTCGAGCAGCTGTGTTGGGAGCCAACGATGGGTTGGTTTCTGTTGCTTCACTAATGATGGGTGTTGGAGCTGTTAAAAATGATGTTGCAGCCATGATCCTTACTGGATTTGCTGGCTTGGTGGCCGGTGCTTGCAGTATGGCAATCGGAGAGTTTGTTTCTGTCTACTCTCAACTAGAGATCGAGGTAGCTCAAATGAAGAGGAAAAAGAGAATGATAGACAATGAGGAGAATGAAGAAAACGCGGAGAAGGAAAAGCTGCCAAATCCCATTCAGGCAGCATTAGCATCGGCTCTTGCATTCTCTTTAGGGGCCTTAGTGCCATTACTAGCTGCAGCTTTTATTGCAGACCATAAACTGAGGCTGGCTGTGGTAATAGCTGCAGTGACCTTGGCATTGGTGGTGTTTGGAGTAGTAGGGGCAGTGCTGGGAAGGACTCCTGTGGTGAAATCTTGTGCTAGGGTGCTGATTGGAGGCTGGATGGCTATGGCTATTACCTTTGGCTTAACCAAGTTGATTGGCACTACTGGATTGTGAACATGAGTGTTAGAGTTTCCTTCATCTGTTTTTTCCATTGGATTATAGTTTTCCTTTGGAATGTAAGGTTTTTCCCTTGTGGGAAATGTAAATTGAATAAAGTTCATTTGTAACTTGGTATTATATGAGTCTCCTCCCTTCTAACGGTAATACAGATGTAATGAATTTGGATCACCCTTGTTGGCTTATGATCATTGAATTTTTACTTCCTTTTTATTTTCTGCAATTGGAAAGAAATATTACTGAAAAAGAAATGATCCTACAGTAGGCTCCTGAATAAATTTTCCAACATCATGATTTGATTTATACACAAATTTGTAGGAGCCAAATCTATTGTGCACTCAAATCATTATCAGGTCAATCTAAAAACTATAACAAGCAACCCCATGATCAGTAATCAGGCATCTGAGACTAAATGGCTTGATCATTACATGCACTCCTATCATTCAGCACTATCTTGATGCTTGAGTTCAAGAATAACCTAAGAAAAACTACATAAGAGTGATCAACAGTCCTAATTACATGTCGCAGGCTCAATTTAGTATTATTTTTTTCTAAACAAACCCCCATAAACCACCTTAGACACTCATGGTGTGATTTGAGCCTGGCAAAAGAGCACGACAGATAGTCTAGTATATTTCAGTCTCCTAATGCCTCTATGGAATTCAAAAGTTAAATCAGGTTGTTTTTTTTCCCTCCGGAAAATTTGTGATTTACTTTATGATGCTGTGGCACGATATATAATCCGTTCGCCCCTGTATTTTGCAGAATCAGAAAACAATATGCTAAAGTACAAGGATATAGTCTAAGATTTTCAAAGGAGAAGGAATAGTTGCATAGGATATTAGACCATCTCAAAGACCATAAAGTATAATAATAATAGTAAAAGGAATCCTAAATCCTAATCAACCCCACAAATTAAAGTATAGATGTGTTTTAGTGGAAATATTAAAAGAAGCAAAACACCATTCTGATAGGTTTGATTTGGCTGAGTAGAGAATTAAAAAGGAAGGCAACATGCATGAAACAAAAAAGGTTCCCTTTAGCTTCAATTTAACACTCGGTGCCTGTGGCATTTGTGTGTATTCCACACTCCACAATCCTTCCAATTCTGTTAGTGATATATCATCCTACTCCTGTGTGGAATCCACACTCCCCATAATCTTTAATTCCAACCCTATATCTCTGTGTGTGCTCTCCTATGCAGCATTCCATCTTCCAAATATATGTTATAAATCTACTTTTAAATGAAAAACATATCCAATAAACAAAGGTCTTTAGTCTAATTTTCTTTAACAAGAGTCATATTCCATCGTTTTCACTATTTAAAATTGCGCACTTAAATTTCAATCAAAGGAACCAAAAAAGGGGAGTATCAAAAAATATGTTAAATGAAGATAAGGAGATCATACAACATATATCAGTAACAGTAAGAACATGAGAAAGAAAAATTAAAAGAAGTCTCACAAGGTTAATTAATTAAGGTCACCAGGAGTTTTAAAAAGTGTTTAGTTTTTTTGATAGGCAGTTACTGACTAATCCCACCATAAATAGCTTGTGCTCTCCACACTATCATCTCATCCTTTTGTACCATTTTTTCCTTAATGAATATCAATAATACTTAATTTTTTAATATATATTTCTACTCTCTCTCTCTCTCTGTATATATATATACACTCATTGCAGATCCTTGCTTACCCAACAAGCTCTATCATAACCTACCTCTTCATTAATATATTCTGGTGATCATTTATTCTTTTACGTACGTACCTTAATGGCGTCCCGGAATGATATCCAAATTCCAGTTGATCTTAAGAATGATACTGAGCAAAGAAAAGACCAAGCACCTAAAGACAATGACTTGGACTACTTACAAAGGGCACAATGGCTTAGAGCAGCTGTAATGGGAGCCGATGATGGGTTGGTTTCAGTTGCTTCGCTTATGATGGGTGTCGGACTGTTAAAAAGAGCATCAAAGCCATGATCCTTAATTACCGGCAGATGCCTATAGTCAAGTTACCAATAAGAGAGTTTATCTTCACATAGTGTTAAATGGATTGTTCTTCTTAAATCACTGATACTTGAGAATTTCATTAACTGCCTATGAAAATCTACTTCAGTCTATACTCTCGTATATAACTTACTAAGGCTAATAAAATATATATTTTAACTATGGGAATTACATCTAACCTCCATAACTGTTGCAGTAAGATGGCCACTCCATCAACAAATTTTCACAAAACACCCTTAATCTTAACCCCGTTGATAATGCCACAGCAACGTAAAGTTTGAAGTTTCGTTCAAAAAAGTGTAGAAGTGTCGCTAAATACATATAGGCAGCATCATTTTTGTTCTACCAATATCAACGGCCTTACTAAATGCTAGTTTTAGCGCTTTCAAATGAAGGGAAGTAAGGACATTCTTAGTCCAAAAACTAAACACCACAAGGGTTATCTTACAAGGATGTTTGCTTCCCACTTGAACTATAGGTAATAGGGATTGAAGTACTATATACCAAGGGGAAAAGCCTAAAGGAAATTAGAACTCAAGTATCATTTCTGCATTTTCTGCTTATAGAAATAAGAACAGTAGAAGGAAAAAAAAATGTTCAGCTTAAAGAAAAACTATGTAAGAACCTGCCACCATGAATTGAAGCGATTAAGGTATTTAATGGACACTTACAATCTTAATGATATTCACTAACGATGGATTTTATTTGCGTTTTTCTACAAGATGTACCGTTTGAGAGCCTCAGTTGCTTAAACTTGGTCTTAACTAAGTGTTGGGGTCTAGCCATGGTGCAACTCAGTCTATCTAGATCCGGATCTGGTGATGGTCCATATGTATTTATTGTGACAGTGGGAGAGTTAGGATTGTATTTGCTTATTCGGAGGTATAAGGAGTCCTTCTCCTAGTTGGATGCGGGTGGAAGTGACTTCTATATATACAACAACAAGCAGGGGAAAGGACACAAGAGATACAACACAAATACACAACTTGTACTCCGAATATTATTATAGTGGATTACTCTATCTCCGTGATTTTTTCCCAATTGGGTTTCCACCTAAAATTATTGTGTTCATATTTTATCTCTTTGTGTATGTTTATGTGAGTGTATTTTGTGAGTTTGATTTTACAATCAATTACTCCATCAACCGTTAGCGCGATTTTGACCTACTGTTTTGGGTGATTTCGTCACTAAGCAGCATTAAGTGCTCATACCAGAATCCTTCTGAAAATGTCAGAGTTCCTGTACTCCTGTCATTTTTAGTTATCATTCTAATTGTTTTCATAAACTCTTTTACTGAAGTATCCTAATTTTCTCTATGGAATTTCCAAGACTACCTATGAACCACCATCTACAATAGCAAAATGGAAAAACTCAAATACTATTCTGAAAAATAAATACATCAAGTAAATACTAGCAAAAAAAGGGAAACGGAATATTGTTTAGCACTAGACCATATTAAAGGCCATAAACTTAAATATAGTCACAGCATATGACACCTTAATATGAAGCATGCTAATATCAGTTAAATTTGATCTTTGTTATGAGATGGGATTAATTCATCTGCTTTCTCATGTCCTTCCGCCTATAATAAATAAACAATATTACTATAAGATAAAATAATGTTAAATAAGTTTGATAATTAATTAATTAATATTGCACTCATTTGTCTTACTGATTTAATTATACCTTGGTATCAATTGTTTGTAAATGAGAATAATTTAATTCATTTTCTTGCTTTGAGTGGCTCCTCTCAGTTGTCTCCAAAGAAGATGACCAGAACCACAATATAAAATTTTGAATATATAATATTATAATTTATAATTTATCCATAAAAGTAACTAATCAGTTGACTAAACACTTCAAATTCTGATTAATAGTCTCATAGTTCGGAGGAGATTAATATATATATATATATATATATATATATATATATATATGTATATCGGGAAGGATCAAGAGCATAATTCTTAAATAGCATAATGCCTTAAGTAGCATAATTTCATTAAAACGACGTCGTTTTAATGGGACGCGGTGGCATTTTTGTAAATACGCGGTGGCATGGTATTTACAAAAATGCCACCGCGTCCCATTAAAACGACGTCGTTTTGATGAAATTATGCTACTTAAGGCATTATGCTATTTAAGAATTATGCTCTTGATCCTTTCTGATATATATATAGGGGAGCGATCCATAGCATCTATATGCTATGAGATAATTATTGGCATATAGGCTCTAAACCACGCGTTTTATGGATTAACGGCTGGGATCTAGATTTATAAACCACCGTCCGCTAGTATTACTAGCGGATGCACTTATTAAAATTTCCGGACAATTAAGCCCCTTGTTTCTGACAATAAATCCAATGTATAACTCTAGTCCGCTAGTATTACTAGCGGATATAAGTCAGTGGCATAGGCAAACACAAAGTTGACCGCATATCCCGATGTCTGAGCAGCATCTTCCACAACTGGGGCTCCACCTTCAGCAGGAGCCATCTCTCTTCCTGCGAGACCCCACCATCTCAAAAACCAGACAGCGTCTTCTCATACCACGTTGCAGATTAGAAGCAAGCTACACAGACAGACAAAACCATATCACGTGTTGATGAATTAAAAGCACAGAAACTCAAAAATATTGTAGCACACTTTAGACCGTATTCAAGTTTAGAAACTTTCGGTCAGACAGTCGCACTCTGTAGACCAACTCAGATGGAATATATGACCAACGCAGAAAAATAACAGTAATTACAACGAGATGAACAAAGCATTCATGCAAAAGAGAGATGTTAGAAAAAGTGAACAATAAAAAATTCATTGGGGGTGAATCACACAGCAATTTAGGCAATTCATACGGACTCTGAGATTCTTTTTCATTCCACGAAATTTATGTCACTACGGAGAGAGAAGTGAAGAATGCTAGCAAGCTGACATTCAGGAAAATTTAAAACAGAACTGAGGGAAAGAGAGGCCCCAAATTAATAGAAACATCTAAGAAACTAAGTAGTGGGTCTAAGCAGTCTAGCCCATAGATAGAGCAAATAGTATGATCTTTTCAACGGGAAAATATCTAATACGAGGCCAAGTAGAAGGTCCAAAGCTTGTCATATCTAAGTAAGTAGACAGATGTTCAGTCAAGTACAAAACAAAGGCTTGTGTACCACAGATGTAGTTGTTTGCCTATGACAACTTATATCCGCTAGTAATACTAGCGGACTAGTATTATACACTGACTTATATCCGCTAGTAATACTAGCGGACTGGATTTACTGTCAGGAACAAGGGGCTTAATTGTCCGGAAATTTTAATAAGTGCATCCGCTAGTAATACTAGCGGACGGTGGTTTATAAATCTAGATCCCAGCCGTTAATCCATAAAACGCGTGGTTTAGAGCCTATATGTCAATAATTGTCCCATAGCATATAGATGCTATGGATCGCTCCCCATATATATATATATATATATATATATCATAGTTGGTTGGAATAGGATGTGAAATACTATAATTGGGCAAAATGAATTTGAAAGAAGCACTCCAAATATCAATAAATAATTTTTTTTTACTGATGTATTTTGACCTCCCTCTAAAAATGTTTTGGTGGATTTGCGTCATTGTAAAAAAGTAGCAGAATGCAAACCAGTTAGGTATTTTCCTGAGTGGAAAGGAGTTTGAAATGAAACAAAAAACTTTTCCTTTTAGCTTCGATTTTTATAATGAGGAGCCTGTGGTCTTTGTTTGGATTCCACACTCCAACAATTTTCCAATGGTTTATTTTCTCACTGGTGTGTGGAATGCACACACACTCCCAACAATTTTATAACAGCTATGAATCTTCACAAAATCTGTGTTTACGTATGTGCTTATGCAGCACTTCATCTACCAAAGGGGTTCTCTATTCAAATGGAATAGAACCTAAAGCACCTACTTACTGTAACTTCTTCCTCATAATTATCTAGCATTTACTCTTCATACTGCTAAAAGAGTTGCATTATTGAAAATAAAATTGTTTCCCCCCCAAGGAAAACAACAAAGTGCCTGAATGATTCTCTTGGTCTATCTTCCATATGTTTCAAATTCAGTGGCAATCCAAAGTAGATGGTTTTGTCAATAACATGAGATGTTACTACCATAATTTTCCACAACCAATTACTCTTCAAAGTTTGTTTATATGGACTAATTAAGTTCAAGAAATAAATAAATAGAACTGTAAACCAGAAGAATCGCAGCCTAGTTACGTTTCATTATCTCAAGTACGAATAATTTATGTAATAATGAAGACTAGAATGCTTGGAAAATTGGCTAATACGAAGTAGTATGAACCAAATATTGGCTAGGTCCTCTCCCTTTTCACAAAAGTGGGGTGCCTTTTGGGCCCAAACCTAAGAGCACTCTATTGTATATAAACCCATTAATACTTTAGTTCTTAACCGATGTAGAACTTAGCTTCCCACAAGTATTTATTATCATTTCTAAAGGTAATTTTTGGGAGTTAATTTTTCATTCATTATCCCATGGATTTGAGCTTCCAAATACTTAATTTTAAATTTTAAATCTTCTCATAGAGTATAACACGTTGATATGTGGATTCATTTCAAATGATTAATGAAAGCCATTTCAAATTAGGCTCAAATTCTAACAATGTGCACATAAGGGAAGAGAGAAGGAAAATGAGAGTGCCTATATAAGACTAGGAGGAGACAGTAAACAATTTACAGTCCCCATGTCAAAAATAGATGGAGTAGGGTATTACACGAACGCTGTTAGGGTAATGACACATCATTATAATAACGATAATTTCGCCCAACATAAGTATTTTATCAATGTCTCAATCCTAACACCACTCGTGTATACACAACGGTATATGAAACTTTAACTCATTCATTTATTTAAATTTTGAACACACCGCCAAGGGCTTGTGGCTTCCACACTGTCATATCCTTTTAGACCACTATTACACAAAGCACTATCAACAGTGACCCAAATTTTTTAACCCCTCCTACTCTATAAATATCCTTCATGAGGGCATTGTGTATTCCACAAGAAACTCATCATATTCTCTCCATTCTCTTCCTTGTTTAATAATTATCCTCCTCACTTAACTGTATACATGGCTGCCCCAAATAACACCCAAGTCCCAAAACAACAAGCAGCGCCAGAAGAGGAAGAGACTGACTACTCACAAAGGGCGCAATGGCTTAGAGCCGCTGTGCTTGGAGCCAATGATGGATTGGTGTCCATTGCTTCACTAATGATGGGAGTTGGCGCAGTTAAAAAAGATGTCAAAGCCATGATCCTTACTGGCTTTGCAGGGCTAGTTGCCGGTGCTTGTAGTATGGCAATTGGAGAGTTTGTTTCTGTATACTCCCAACTTGATATCGAGGTAGCTCAAAAAAAGAGGGACAAGAGAAGGAACAATAATTTGTCGAATGGAGAAGAAAATGAGAAGGAAAAGTTGCCAAATCCCCTGCAGGCAGCTATAGCATCAGCCCTTGCATTTATGGTAGGAGCCGTAGTTCCACTACTAGCTGCTGCTTTTATTGGGGATCATATGGTGAGGCTTGATGTGGTGGTGGCTGCAGTGACATTGGCATTGGTCGTGTTTGGATGTGTTGGAGCTGTGATGGGAAGGACTCCAGTGTTCAAGTCTTGTGCCAGGGTGCTGATTGGAGGCTGGATGGCTATGGCCATTACATTTGGGCTCACCAAGTTGATTGGCTCTACTGGATTGTAAATGTGTAATGTCCAACTTTGCGTCTAAGGGTTACTACTCTGTTTGTCTTAAAATGTGAGAGTTTTATTTGACTTTTGATGGTCCCTCCCGTATGCCACTCAGTTGTACTGTAAAATATACCATAGCAATGTGAAATTAATAAAACATCCCAGTTTTTCCAAAATCCACTTTTATATGAAAGGAGGACTTTCTATTTCATTTCTACACTTTCAAAAAACAACTAAAATGGCAATATCTTGAAATATACTAGTAGTATATCATATCAGCATTCTTAATATAAATGGAGCTGATATTTTCAGTCCTAAATTTCCGTGCAAACGATGATTGTATCTTATGTATTAAACATTGTACATTTGCGCTGGAATGAGAATTTTAGCAGAAGATATTATTCTCTCTTAAAAAGATAACAATACCAAGAATATCATCAAAGCTAAAATACAATTTGAAACCCTAAAAATTACTCCCTCCATTCCTAAAAGATTTCCGTTTTAGAAGAAAAAAATTTGTCGTTTACAACTTTCAAGGAGAATAAATTATTTACTTTCCTATATTACACAGACCTTCTCTCATTGTCCCAAGAATTATCTCCCTTATATTAATAGTTTTCAACTTCCCATAAAGGGGTAGTGATGGAATTTCAAACAAATTTTACTTGATAAATAATACTTTCTTAATCCATGTACCAAAACCTTAAACGATAATCTTTTAGGAACGAATGTAGTAACTAAGATAGAGAGTACATGTTCTTGGTGCAACTTGTGAATGAATAATTTATGTTTAAATTATTTAGTTGTCAAAAATAAGTATTTAAATTTAATCTACAGACACATAAGATGAAGAAGATTAGAAGAACAAAACCACCTTTACCGATTACATAAAGATGAAGAAATACACATCTAACAACATAACTCAAGAAAACATTTAAGAACACATAGTTCTGAGAAATACAACATGTACCCCAACAAAATGACATCTGAATTTTCAACTAATTAGACACATTGGAATATTGACAATGAATATTGCAACTAGCAACTAGCAACTAGCAACTAGCAACTGTTCCTAGTTTGCCAATAGTCTGCAAGTTTTTTCAGTGGATATAGCAAGCAATACTCGAGTTTTGATAAAACATGTACTTTACTAATTGCTTCAACCTAGATTTTGAGATCTGCTACGGTTAGGCTGTTGATGGTATGAATAATGTTAAAGACACAAACTATTCTACAAACATTTTACAAACTACCGATATGACATACTCTACCTCATCTTTTTATGTGAAGTCGAATACTACATTGAAACAATTTGTTAATCAATATGCTGAGTTTGTATCTGTAGCATTACTATTATGTTATTGACAAAGACGCACCAAAATATAATCTATTGGCCCTACCAAAAGGTATAAAATAAATCCCACCTAAAAGAATAACACATACATATATAAATAACAAAACCCTACTCCAACTAGAAGCTCCCAAAAGTTTTCTCAACCAACAAAAATATATGCCAAATCTTCAGCCCCAAAGCCTTGCAATATAATTGAATAATTGATGTTGATGTAGAACAGCTTAATATAAAAGAGAAACATATATCGTGTACGAGCAGGAAATCTGGAAATGTGTATTGTAAGACTTCAAGCCAAGTATCTGCCTATTAGAGGCAGGTGTACCTGTGAGCACACATATTATATATATACATACACGCACAAATATACACAACTGCTCACCAAGTACAATACAGATCTACACGTGGTAAAACAAACAAACACATCAACCATTGATAAATGCATGCTATAAAACTTCAAATGGAAGTGCTAGCTTGTAGTGGCCAAAGGCTACAGATATTACTTCCAAATTGCGAAAAATGGGACCCAAGAAATAAGACTAAAAAATGAGACTAACTCAGTACTACCCGAACAATAAATTAATCGTTCCAGGGCTTGGGACTACCCCAACAATAAATAATCATTCCAGGACAAGTTTGAACTCAAAAGAGCTGCGATCTCCACTAGGAAATTTAGAGGCAGAACCATCCTCGAGGTAATAAAATAAATGATTGGAACCACAGGCTGAGATAGGAACAGCAATCTGACTTAACCCCTGATCTAGATCTCAGCAACAGAAACCAGGGCATCAAAAGTGTAGAGAAACAAGAACCTTCCCAAGAAGAGCAATGTGGAAAGAGAACAACAATAAAAGGGTGGACAACAGTTGCTGAACTCGTCAAGAGCATCCAAACAACCTGCCACGTGCTTACAGAAAATGGAATGCTTCCATCACTGCACCTTTCAGCATATAAAGAGTGACTGAGGGGTTATAATTACTTGCAGATGGCTTGTAGCTTCCAAAAAAAGCCCCTCTCATTTTTAAGTTTAAAACATACCCAACTAGCAACAAAGAAAGCCAATCATGTACCCACAAAGACCATAACTAGCAAACAGCCTGCGAAAAGGTTAACAAAATTAATATTGCAAAAGTCTAATACATAAAGTAGTAGAAAATGTTCAAGGTTAATGAAAAAAAAAGTAAAGAATTACCCGATTAATTCCAGTTTACTTGTTAAGTATCTACATCCCAATCCAAAAGGAAATAACACCCGATTGTAGACCCACAAACATTATGACAAATAGTTCTCAGAGACCCATATATCACCATAAAAACTTTTGAGATGTGCAAATGTCTATCGAGTAATCGAGAAAATCATTATGCATCCAGCAGCAATATTGGCAGTTGTAATTGCTTATAAAAGAAAGTAGATAAACCAGCAGCAATAATGGCATTCATAGTGTAAGACCAGATTTGCATATGCAAGTCAAGCAAGCATAACACTTCAGCGGACCAAATATCGAACAATTTAGGACAAACAGTAGGTTACGAAAACCAAGTTTCACACTTTCAAATGTTTGATCCACTACTTTGATCCAATTTGCCTAAACGTGAAGAAAGAAGACATCTTGTTCACAAAATTCCAAACCACCAGCATCCAGTAACAGCAACATCTCCAATTCTTCACCTGCAATTGTACATGAAGATAGATCCATAAGCATCACACTCACCCAAAAGTAGCTTCTTTTCATGTAGGGTGTAGAATTAATGCAATAATTGAAAGTTGCAAACATACAATTTCAAGCAATTCATTCATCGGCGCTCATATGGTCCAGAGCGGTCACGGTTATAACGATCACCTCCCCCATGGCCACCAGCATCCCTGTTACGCCCACCGTAACGATCACCATTCCTATCAGGACCAAAACGGCCACCACCTCCACCGCGACCACCGCCATACCTATCATCCCTGCCACCATACTTACCCCCTCTATCCCCCCCTTCACCAGGACATTCCCTAGCAAAGTGTCCTGGCTTACCACACTTAAAACACTCTCCACCACCTCCCCCACGCCCACCTCCTCCACGTCCACCTCCTCCATAGTCACGGTCACGGTCACGACCACGATCACGGTCACTACCTCTACCACTATCACGATCTCTACCTCCTTGCGGCTGAGCCTTGTCCACTGTGATATTTCTCCCATCTAAATCTATTCCATTCATTGCTTCAATAGCATCATCCATCGCTTGCCTGTCATCAAAAGTCACAAATCCAAATCCACGAGAACGGCCAGATTCCTTGTCAACAACAACCTAAAACAACAAATACATTTTCATGTAAGAATCTCAATAAAGACTACCAAGGCATTTGAAAAATTCAATCAGGGAACAACTTAAACAACAGATATACCCATCTATAGTAATGCATTATACTCACAAAATGCATTTAAATCTGCTGGGTTGCCCCCAGCCTAGCACAAACCATGACCAGGAAAAGGACAATTCATGTAGTTATAAAATCAAAAAAAAAAGGCATTCGAACCTAATGAAATCTTATATTTGGAAAATTTTATAAGGTATTTGAGGACAGGATCAGGAGCTTCTAAGGTGGTCATAAGACTGATAGATTCAAATAAAGTATGCTTATTATATTCATAGTTGTATAAAGAAAAACTTATAAAAAGAAAACTAGATAATGAAAACCTAGCTTAGTTAATTTTTACCTTCGCCTCAACAAGATTGCCAAACTTTTCAAATGCCTCTTTTAGAACTCTATCAGATGTTGACCACGAGAGACCACCCACAAAGCAGCGGTATTCTATATCTTCCGACATTTCTGCACCTTCCCAAAAAAATAAAGCACCTTATGTCAGCTAGAATTTAAGAAATAAACAATCAGCAGGCAAAATACTACATTAGCAACAAAAAATTGTGCAGTAAGATATTATTCCATTTCTCGACATGAAATCAGTCAGATCTTATAACATTTATCACTTATAAAAAGAAAAATAGCATTCATCATACATAGATGCTTAGCAGGGTCATTGTATTTCATAAAGTTAACAAACTGAAATTGACAATCCTGTTTCTTTCTTTCTTTCTTGTAAACATCACTTTGTGCAAATAAACTAGGTTTCTCCTCCTAATTCTCATTATTTTAAATTCACCTAGCAAATTATGAGAAAATTCTGAGCACACAAATTCATAAATCCTAGGACAGACATATGTTTACACACGGATCATATACCAAAAAAATACTCCATCTGTCCCAAAATAAACGTCCTAATTAATTTCGGCACGCTAATTAATAAATTTTTCTTTTACCTAAATTTCCCTTTTTGATTACTTATTAATTTTAGTACTTCTTCACTTTTTTATGACCCCAATAATTGCTCTTTCATACGTCATTTAATTCTCTAGATACATTTTTCTTGTAACTCACATTCCCAATAAGTACATTAAATAGATTATGAGGGTATAGAGTAATAATATGATAAATTTAGTTACTAATATAGAAATAAGACATTTAGTTTGAAACATCCAAAAATGGAAATTAGGACATGTAATATGGGACGGAGGGAGTAGTTAACAATAAATTAACTTTCTCCGACAGACACTCTTTAGCGATCTTTAATGGGGGATTTTTGGAGTAGCCTGTAGCTATTTACAAATTCTACGGATTGAAGTAATTTAATTTCCTTCACTTCTAGCTCTTCTTTGCAGAGCCATTCTCTTTCTAGTTGTACCAGTCTTTCTTTCTCATACATCTTCTTCACTTATATAAAAGACAGTTAAACACCTTAAACTCCATATAAATTCCTCTAATTAATTCAGAAAAATCTATAACCAACCATTTACTAAACGGGATCTCTTCAGTCATCCAAACAGAACAATTCCAAAAATTCAACTAATTAAGCAACATTAGCAATTTAGCATAATCATAAACATCAAAAAAAGAACAGACAATTAATCAATACTAAGATCTGAAGTTTATGCCTACATCTTAGCAAGACTCTTCCTTTTACTTAAGAAATTAATCACATATCATAAATCAGCTAACCACCAAACTGTTTAACAGATACAGATCTAATAACCCCATTTCATAATTAAGTAAAGCTGAATTCACATACAGAAAAGATAAATTAAAACTACAGTCATAAGCACAGAGACAGAAAAGAATTGAATTAAAGTAAATAAGTAATGAAATTGTAAAATTACGAGTACCAGCAGAGTAGAAGCAAGCAAAATAGATGAGAAAGACTGAAGCTTTTGGAGAATGGGCGTCGCCTTCGTTTTAGAAGAATGGAACCCTAGTATTAAATAATTACTATATATATCAAGGAATAGGTTAATAAGGAATCTACTTTAGGAAATCTATTTATATAATAGGAGTAATAATTTGTTGGAGAATAATTGGGTGGTGCCAGTTGTATGATAGAGTCGAAGTCAATCCGCATCTAGGGACGCTCTTTTTCAATCATGTCACTCATTTAGTGGGTCCCACTCGTTGACTAAAACCAATGGCCTATATATACCTAAAGAGTAAACATTAAAAAAAAAAACCAAAATAAAAAACTTGTATTTGTTATTGATAAAAGAGACAACTTTGAGCCAAAAAAAAAAGTAATGCAAATAAAAACATTTAAATTTGAAACTATTCGATTGTTTATGACGCATTTCAATTTTAATTTGTTGGTAAAATAAATATGTTTAACTGTTAATTAGGTGATCATTAATTTAAAAAGTTCTAATTCTCAATGCAACTCTCATTTCCTAACCAAGAATAATTAAAAATAATTAGGACACAATATAAAATTTGATAACTAATATTTCTATATGAGAAAATAATTTTTAGTGCGTTTTCGTTTGTTCTCTTGGGTACCAGGTGTGTTCGTTTTGGCTCTTGAGCAAAAACGAGAAATAGGCGATTGTCGTGTATCATACCAGTTCCCGGTCATGCAATAAATGAAATAAATCAAAAAACGAAATTTTGTTCAATAATCTTATAATTTAATGGTTTGATTGCCTTGTCTAATCTAGTGATGTGAATATGTCTCTCCAACCGATTCTCTTTAGTGTTCGAGTTACTTTATGATTTGATTAATTGTCCGAATTAATTTGTCATTTGACTCATTTCCATAAAGGATATAATTGACAACTCGAAATTGCACATTATCTCTTTTCTGCAACAGATCCGGTAGACGGGAATGAGGGTGTCTGGGGCACCATCCTTGCTATTAATTAATTAATTATGTTGTATTTTTACATTAATAGTGACCGAAAGAAAGGCTGATCTGAAATATCATTTTTCAATGTTCCTAAAGTTTTAGTCCACTTCTAAAGGAATGTCTTGTAGAGTTACTAATAGTGCTTTTAGCTGAATTATATTTAATCTCCTTTTCTCTGTCTGGAATTGGTGTTATTTCATTTCATTAATTTAACTGAATAAACCATTCCCTTTATACATTAATTCCTTTCTTTAATGATTTTTTCTGTGCCATATATTTATGTGAGGTATGGTGGTAACCTGTGCTTCATTTAACTAATGCAATCTAATGAATCAACGGAAAGCATGCGGTAAAAAAATAATCCTCACCATAAATTATAACGTGTAGTTACAGCACTTGTCGAATGCTAGAATTTTTTTTTTTTTTTTTTTTTTTTGGGGGGGGGGGGGGGGGGGGGTGTTAAGAGGAACACAATGAATGCATTTGCACTTCATTTCTGCAGTTGATAAAACTCACACCCATGCCTTTGAAAAAATTGCTATGAAGTCTTCACTGAAAAACACAATAGTACAATTTATAATTTCACTCTCCATTGGGCATTGGGTGATTTTATTTTTAGTCCGCCGGGAATGCAAAATGAATGAAACTCTAGTACTTACCCCTCCATGAATGCCACTTCAGCTTCAACTGGAACAATAACGGAGGACTACCCAAAATCCCATGGGACAGTCTCGGATCAAAGACATCAAAGTGCACGCGTCTCAAAGAATCCAAAAGAACCTGGGCAGCCACAGCCGGCAGAAGCACTGGACGAGCCTCTGCCGGCACTGTTCCAGCCAATTCACGAGCCTTCTGCAGATGTGCATTAGCTACAGTTGCTATCTCAAAAACTGCATCACACAGGCCCTCACGGGAATCCATGTGGATTTCTGATTGACCACCTTGCTTAACCAACAACCCATGTTTTCCCGCTACCTCAGCTGGTATATATGAAAAGTGGCGGTTACGACTCGCATGGTACGGCAGAGACTTTAGCAGCAACAGAACACCACTTGCCTTGCCTATATGTGATGCTGCATGATCTGCTGTTGTGGACCTGATACCGCCTGCTTGAAGGGTCGAGTACAATATAGTTGATACAGTATCCTCAGCATATTTCTCCAAGTCATTAACAATCTGTGGGATGTCACTCACCTCTCTTTGGGCATCATTGATCCGAGCTTCAACAGACCGCTTTAGCCAGCTCTTGCTGACTTTATGCTCTGATATTACAGATGCAAGGGCCCGAGCAGTTGGGTGCTCAATTAACTTGTTTGCAAAGATCTTGTCTATAGCGTCTTGCCACCATAGTAGACGCATAAGCCCAATTTTTGGATCAGAAGCAACATCCATAGCTCTAGCTGTTTCAACATTGAAAGCACGGAGAGCAAATGCAGCTCTCCGCATGTCAGGGGGAAGTTCAAGAAGACAGAGGTAGTGGTGGTAGTCATAATTTCGTACTTGCTGTACGCAATAGGAGAAAGCTGACCGTAACCTGCCAGATGAAGAAGCCCCACTCATCCAACCCAGGTATGGTTCTCCTGCAAGCATACAATTTTGTTAAAAAGGAAAGATGCTTTGATAAGCTTATTATATGAAGCTAAAATATGAAGTACGAAGCTTATCGAGAAAAATAAACATTGAAATTTAAACTACAATAATAGACTTAATATCCCCCAACAAAAAGCCCTAAAACTGACGAACCAAAAAAGATGCTTCATGCCTAATTCCTTGAATATAGTGCAACCCTTCTAGAATCTGTATATCTATTGGCCATCTCTGCGATCCAAACTTTGATTATGCCAAATTGCCAACAATATTAAAAGGTTTCAACAGAGGGAAAACATGCAACCAGTAAATAAGATTTTTAAGAGGACCAAGATAACCAAAGTTGAAGAACTCCAAGACCATAGACAAGTTTCAATTTAGTGAAGAAACTCAAGTTAAAAATCAACCAATAAAACAAATTGAATGATGAAACAAATAGGTTGAGAAAGTAGGAAAAGAGCACTGCAGAGTTGGGGATGGGGAATGTGGAATTAGGGGAACCAGACTTTTCAAGAAGCACTGGTAGCACTGGTAATTTGAGGGTGAGCCGAGCTAAGTTTGGACAAAAATTCAAGTCCAAAATGAAATTTGAGTCCCTCAAATTAAATTTAATTCTCTAGAATATAAAAATGTAACTTATTTTTATAAACTGTCAAAATACACTGTTCATTTATAACTGTCAGAAATCCAAATTCGCTAATGACCCTGCTTAAATGAAATTACAGTATAAGTGAATTAAAATGTCATCTTTTTTTCCATCAAACTTATATCTATATATTTAACTCCTTCCAACTACTCATTCTACCCAAAATAAAATTTTCATTTGACATTTTCACTTTTTAATACATAATAAGATTTAGATAAAATTCATTTAATTATAATTATTTGTCTTAACGTAAATCAAGTAGAACTCTCAATTAGGGACAATGGCCAATGGGATTATATGAGTGTTTTATTTAATTTTATTAGTTTTCATAAATAAAAAATAAAATCAAAAGATGCTATGTCCCGAAGGAAAAAAAATTACTGCTTCAAGTTTAGGTAGAGCCTTTCTCAGTCTTCTTCTTTCCCTGTACTATTCCGAAATCCGGCGCCGGTACGGCTCTCGCTTCCTCTCCTTCACCGGCTGTCCCACAAAACAGGATCTCCAATCCCCTTTTCGGCGGTTCCAAATATCAGGTTCCCCTATCTCTTTATATTCTGATAAGATTTATTCATTTGATTAACTAGATGCACATATGAATTCACTCCGATTGAAATTCTGAATGATGGCTTTGTACTTTGTCAACTGATTCTAGAAATTATGCCCTCACTCATCTTTGTTTTTTCTATTATGTCTTCTTTTTCTTACTAGTATACAATCTCCATGTTAGCTAAATGAGTTTTTGACCTAACTATTTATACTCTACTTGCGGATTTATTCCATTTTAGGGATCAAAAGTTGTAGATATATTCATGCATTTTGTAAAAAACATCAATTCATCTAGATTTTAATAGAAAGAAATAAAGGCTCCAATTTTTCTTTATTTCAACTATAGTTCTTAAGACTCATGTCTGAGTTTGAACCCATTTGTATTTTTTAGTAGCTACCTTCTGACTAGGCGATGTTCTTTAGGTAGTAGTGTTAACGCCAAGATTCGTCACGCACCTCAATCACCAAAGTGCGCAAAATTCTGCACAAAAACGAAATCACACGTTAAGCATATATATGTTTTTGCATATATATCTTAACCGTAATGCAAATTCATGCCTTTCTCGCTTAGCCCGTAAGTAAATATAAGCTATTTGTATATTTTATGTATATACATAGCTTATATATGTCAACAATGAGTTTTCAACCCCGTTTACGTATATCTTTCTTTGTAATTAAAAAATCGTTCAGTTTCAAAGTATAATTTTGAAATAGCTCTTCACACTGTACACATATTCCCAATATACGGATGTATTATCCATATATATGTAAACTTATGTTTACATATCGCTTTTATAGCTTCTAGTATGCTCCGAATGAATATACGTGTCATATGGTTGTTAGACCGTGTTTTATATCTGTCTCGGTGCATCGGGATATGCTTAATTTTCTTTCACAACTCCTACACAATTATATTCACATATATAAACATATTAGTTATGTGTCCATGTCATATAACCTGCATAATTATATATTACATATCCATATTGGCCACATCATTGGCTTTCATTCTTGTTTTTGAAAAACACTTATATTCTGTTTAAAAACTTTTATTCTTTTACTCATGATAGTCATTTATTGCTTTAATATACTTTGTCGAGATTTTAGTTTATGAATATCTCACATTTTTAGTTTATAACCCTCTTGTAATTTAATACATGGGTATTCCATACATTTTATACACAACTTAGTTATTCAAGGTGGATTCGTAGCTCATGTTGTACTTTGAGTGTAATGATAACTTGTATGGGTAGTTTATAGCTATCGTAATAATTTATAGTTTCATTTCCGGACACAAACCATCGCGTTTCTTTGGAATGCCCAAAACAGTCCCTTCAAGCATTTACAGCCATTTGGCTTAGACGCCCATCTCTAATAACTTTTACCTTTTTAAAGTACCACTTTAATCATATTGAATTGTAATTACTTTATAACTCATGTACTTGTTTCTTTAAGAATTTAGAAACTAAACTTTATGGGTACATTATCGAACTAAACCACAAAGCCACAACTGGCCCAAACCAGCTGCTTCCCACTTTTGTTGTTGTTACTCGTTGCTGCGCTGGGCAGCAGCTCCTCACCTTGTTTCGAGTTTTGATAAATTTTATTTTTCACATTCATGATCCATTTATGTTGAATTTTGGAGATAATATAGGTGTTACACTCACCTATGATAAAAAGATACTAGTTAAGCAATTAGAGCAATTTAACCTTGTCGACTGAGAGCTCAAAAGAGCCCCCTCCCCAAGCGCTGCCCAGCAGCGTTCTGCTGCTGCCTGCTACTGCTACAGCGCAGCAGTTCTCTCCTCGCCATAGCTACTTTGAGCAATTTTAATTTCTAGCTCCTAACTCGGATGACGTCCATTTTTACATATGATAGACATGACATATAGGACTATTTTTAAAAAATACAAACCACCCATTTCGGACCTCATAAGCAGCTTAAAACAGGCCCCAAAAATGTTCACTCGTAACAGTTTTCAAATTTTTTTCCACCCGACTCTGTTGCACTAAAACAGTCATAACTTCTTTGTTTCAAAACATTTTTGAGCGATTCTTGAGCCCACGCGAAGCTAACTTCCTGGACTACAACTTTTATTCTTTGATCATTTTCAAATTCTAAACACAGAATTCCAGAAAATTCGTCTAAGGGGCTGCTTTGAATCTGTTTTCCAGATTTTTGGCAGATTCGACGCGACTTCTTTGAACTGTCATAACTCCTTGCTCCGAAGTCGGAATTAGTCCGTTCCGGAGTCTATGAAAAGCTTATTCAGTGTACTACACACCCCAAAAGCACAAAAGTTTCTGGAAACATTTACTAGACCCGAAATTGGCTTCAAGGTCAGCGGTCATACTAGTTTTCAACTTTTCGTTTTGTCTCAAAAATATTTCCTCTCTTGATTCGATTCACCCAAACACTCTAATTAGTTATATATAATGTGTGTGTATATAACTCGGGTCTTGGCTTAGCTTAGTTTTCATTTTTTAACAAAAACAGTCCTTAGAGGACTTTTAGCGAACACATAGTGTGCGTCGCTTTAAAATTCAATTTTCATAGAGTTTGGTTTGTGTTCTAGCCCAGTTTTTCCCACCTTATTACTCCGCACAACCAATCCTATACTCCTTAGCTCTAATTTCAATCCATACCTATTAACTGCACAACCAAATCATGTACATATATAATTAGTTTATAAATTAGTTAGTTTACTAACTTTCAAACTTTTCAAAGTTTCATTCTTCTTTGATTCTACATATTTTCAATATGCAATAATACAATTTCCATACATAACTCAATTACCCATGCTTTCATATACCAATTCAGTCAATAGAGATCAACTACATAACTAAAACTAATTTAACCCAGTCAAGTTACTAATTTTCTTTACTATTAACTAACTTGATAAGCACAAATCAAATAACAGAGATAAAATGTTACCTCTTGATTGATACGATCTTAAGCTTGATGATGAGTGAAGCTTAAGATCGTATATATCTTAGCCCGGGTCAATATAATATTTTTTTTTTACTCATATATCTTAGTCCAGCCCAATATTTTAGCCAACAAACAAAAGTCCTATCAAACCCTCCCAACATCATCCTCCACTACCATTGTCGCCCTATCAAACCCTGCGGCCCGCATCACCCTCCTCGAGTCCTCGTTGTGGTCGCCATCCCTAATTACTTGTCCCCCGATGACTTTCTCCTCTTCTGCGGCTCCCAGCTCGATCACTTAACGTCTTCACCGAACTCATCTTTCTCAGGTTAAATATTTTATAGTTCGGTAATAAGCTCTTATTCTTTTCCAATTTTAAAACAATCTATATATATGTATGCCAGTATCACAGTATGTATTAATGTATATATTATTTGCAGTGTGTTAATTAAGCTTACGAATCAATTAAGTTCCAATGGATTCTATTGTAATTTGAATGGAAAGCGATTTCAGCCCTCAGAGGTATCTCATCTAATCTACCTAATATGGGTGAGTTAGCCCTAGCGCGTGCATGTTCAATTGATAATGAGCCTATCTTTTTTTTTTTAAGGAAAACAATTTCAGGGAAAATACTTGTGTTGTGTTCTGGATTAATTTGTAGGAAAATTGAGCTTAAATATGCATTTGATTTTTAATGAACTAGGGGTAGTATTACATTGTCATACCAAACGTAGGGGAATGCGGAAAACTTTTTCTGAAATTTGTTTTTCTTGAAATAAATAGAGCCTAAGATTTTGTGATTAAATTATATATTTGTGCTGGATGTTTTGATATTTTATTTTTGATATTATGATTCAAAATGTTAGAGAGATTGGACCACGACACAAGTGCAATTCAGACCAATATCTTATAAGCCACAATGGAAAGTCAAGGAAGCAAGAGAGAAAAAACTTTGTTTTCTTTCTTTAAACCAAGAGAAAGTGCATCAATGACAACTAGTGAAGGGCATTCTCCATCTAATGTTGATATTTCAAATCACCAACCACCCCTTTCCAAATCTCGAAGAGTTGAAATTGATCTTAGTACTCTTGAACGGGATCCTGGGATTCGGATTCCTATATGGCAACATCTTGTTAATCAACGAGATGAAATTAGGAGAGCTTATATCAAAATGGGTCCGTATCAACCTAAGTTAGCAGAGTACCCAAGGACTAAATCAGGCTCACAAAATCGAAAATTTCAATATTCGTGGTTTGAATCCTTTCCTTGGTTAGAGTACTCTCCATCAAAGGATGCATCATTTTGTTTTCCATGCTTTGATTTTCAAAATAAGGTACCTCTTCATCCTACATTCATTATTGAAGGGTTTAATAGTTGGAAGAGGGTTAATGATGGAGTTAGATGTGCACTTTTGATGCATGTGGGAGGTCTTACTTCACCACATTGGAATGCAGTGAAATGTGTTGAAGATTTGATGAAAGTAACTGGACATATTGACAAAGTCTTGAATGCACACACTCTAGAAGAAGTTCAGAAGAATCGGTTGCGACTTACAGCAACAATTGAGAGTATAAAGTGGCTTAACTTGCAAGCTTGTGCATTTAGAGGTCATGATGAATCTCCAACTTCTAAAAATTGCGGTAATTTTATAGAGATGATAAGACTTATGGGCCGATTGAACGTTAACATTGGTGATGTAGTCTTAGAGAAAGCTCCGAAAAATGCTAAATATACTTCACCGACTATTCAGAAAGAAATTTTGCATATTTTTGCAAACAAAGTAAGAAGAAAAATTCGTGAAGAAGTTGGAGATGCAAAGTTCTGTATTTTGGTTGATGAAGCCAAAGATGCATCAAATAAAGAGCAGATGGCTATTGTTTTGAAATTTGTTGACAACCATGGTTTCTTACGAGAGCGTTATTTTGAGATTATGCATGTTTTAGAAACTACTGCTTCAACATTGAAGAAAGAAATATCTAATGTCCTTGCTCGAGCTAATTTGCATATCCTTAACATGCGAGGTCAAGGGTATGATGGTGCTAGTAATATGCGCGATACTTGGAACGGACTTCAAGCTCTATTTCTTAAAGATTATCCATACGCATACTATGTACATTGCTTTGCTCACAGACTACAATTAGCATTAGTTGCAGCTTCTTCAAAAGAGATTTCTGTTTGGCAATTTTTTTCGAAACTAACAACCATTATCAATCTCATTGGTGCTTCTCCCAAACGGCATACTGAGACAAATCTCTTAGACATTGTAAATGCCATGGATCTAGTCTCAACTACTAAAGCACTACTTCACACTTTGAGAGAAGAGGGATTTAATCATCTCCTTGAGCATGTGCAATCAGTTTGCACACAAAATGGCATTGACATACCAGATATGAATGCTTCATTCAAAAATGCTACCGGTCGTTCATGCCAACAAAAAGAATCGATGACAGTTTGCCAACACTATCATTTTGATGTGTTTAATTCAGCAATAGATTTTCAACAATAAGAGTTGAATTCCAGATTTAGTGATGAAGCAGTGGAACTCCTTATACTTAGCTCAGTTTTAGAACCGAAGGACAACTTTAAATCATTCAAAGTTGATGATATTTGCAAGCTTGCTGAGAAATTTTATCCAGAAGATTTCAGTGAGCAAGAAATGCATTATTTTAGATGTCAACTAAATCATTATAAAATTGATGTGCTCCGTCATCAGAGCTTTCAAAATATGTCTACTGAATTGTCTCGCGGATTAGTTGAAACAAATAAGTTGCAGACTTATAATTTGATTGATAGATTGATTCGTCTTGTTTTGACTTTACCTGTTTCCACAGCCACGAAAACTGCTCTTCGCAATGAAACATGTTAAAACTGCTCTTCGCAATAAAATGGAAGAGGAGTTTTTAGCAGATTCTATGATGATTTACATTGAAAGAGAGCTTCTTGAATATATCGATTCAGATTCCATAATAGACGAATTCTATTCTACAAAGCATAGAAGGATGCAGCTTAAATAGTGTGTTTTGTTTTCCTTTTTTCTTGCATGTTATCTACCTTTGAACCTTACTGCTATGTATGATTTTGAATTTGTGATTGATGGTGGGACAATTTTTTGTGGATATAATTGGTACTTGGTAGCCCAGTAGAAAATTAATTCCTGGCTCCGCCCTTGACTACATAACTAAAACCAATTTAACCCATTCAAGTTACTAACTTTCTTTACTATTAACTATAACAGAGATAAAATGTTACCTCTTGATTGATACGATCTTAAGCTTGATGATGAGTGAATACCACTTCTTCTTGCCACTAGTAGCTCTAACTTTTCCCCCAGTTCAGACGCAAATTTTCATTTCCTTTAATTCCCTTGACATACTACTAATTTGAGAATGAAGATTGGTTTTGTATTTCTTTTTCTTCTTTGGTTCGGATGGAAGGCATGGCATAGTAAAGGAGCAAAGCCTGCTTTTCTCAACCTTCTTTTTGGAACGAAATGGAATTAAGGAATGGGTTAGGGCTGATCTATTTTCTTTCTTCCTTTGGGACGAAATGGAAGAGGCAGGATGTTCCTCTATTCTTTTTTAGAACGAAATGGTCCAAGGAAGAGAAGGCTGAGAATAGTTTGTTTTGGGGCTGATAGTGTACTCTATATTAGCTAATTCCAGCATACACATATCAACTAATTTAAGTATTTTATTCACCTAAAATCCAATTATTAATTAAAATTGGATAATTATATATTTATAATATGTATAAAAATTTTCTTCACTAAATTTCATAATTAAAATAAATTCTTATGATGGAACAAATCAATTCATATTTCTTTTCTATAAATTATTTTAATACGCAATAGATTATATTATTTTCATTATAAATTGTTTTTCCCCACAATTTATTTCAAATAATAGACATATAAAAATATATCCAAATAAAATGTTACTCCCCAGTTTATTTTTCGATCAAAACAAATATATATAATATATTTGCTCATTTCCTTTCTTCTTTCCACTAATTGTTTTCAATAAACATATAATAAAATCTTTTTATTATTCTACAAATTACCACATTGCACAACATTTATTAATTTATGAAGTACAATTCACACATTTTATTTATTTAAATCCTTATTTTGATATTTCTCAAAAACTTGGATTGTCACAAGGACAATCAAATCTAAAGGCCGATCGTTCGTCTTGTTAAAAACTAACTTGAATTTAATTTAGGGGTGAGCCGAGCTAAGTTTGGACAAAAATCTAAGTCCAAAATGAAATTTGAGTCGAGTTTGGTTAATAGGTCATTCGACTCATTATAAAGCTGATCAAATTTACTGTTAAAAACATATAAATATTTAGACTATTTATATTAATTATTAATTAAGTATTATTAGCTAATAAAGAAAACTTATCACCAAATTATTTATGTTAATTTATTTAAACATATAAATATTAATAAATTATTCTTATCCCTCTTTATTAGCTAATAATTAATAATTAATATAAACATATAAATATTTAGACTATTTATGTTAATTATTAATTAAGTATTTATATGTGTATACATTATTCTTTACTCATTATTAGCTAGGGGATCCTATGTCTTTCGCAAATTATAATTTAGTAAGAAAACTTTGACAATTTTTAAATTGAGTCATCTACTTTTTCAATAAATTTTTATCCTTCTTGTGCACATAAAAGTCAACTGGGAAAAGAATAACATAGAAAAACTATATCTTAATTTGATTAGTTTTACGACTAATTTGAGAGTATTGTTGGGAAATTTTAATAAAAGTATTAACAATTATTGAATAAAATATTATTTTTTGGCACAATATAAGAAATTTTTTTATCAGGTTTACAATGGGATACAGGGGGTTAAATTTTATAAGATTTATACTTTTTTGTATTATACAATTTAATAACATTTAACATTTAATTCACCTAAAATATAAATAAAGGTATGTTAAGTATTTCATATCATATTAACGCTTAAAAATAAAAATGTAATTTTAATTTTACAACAATTAAAAAAAATATCTCTAATTTTGAAATTAACAAAATAAGTAATCTATCTATACAAAGTAGAACAGATTTTGAAAAAAAAAAATCCCGCTCACCCTTATTATAAGATCAGGACCGTCGAAACATTAGGATAAATCTAACCATTAAAACAAAACACTGATCGTTCAAGCCTATTCAAGCCTATTCAGTTGCTTCAGTCATTCTGCAACTCCAAAATCTATTCAAAACACTGATCGTACGCCGCTCAAGCCTATTCAGTTACTTCTTCCTCATTCTCTCCACCTTATACCTTACCAGATCTCCACCCTAACCCATCCTACATCTAATCCTTATAACCCCTGCCATTACCACCTCTATTACCAAAATCTACAACTCCAATTTCAAGATCTGATCGTCACGGCTATTTCTCCCCCAATTCCAAGTCTCTCTGCCTGGATACGCCGGCTGGTGATGACGTGCTCGCACTCAAAGAGACTCGGGTTTGGAACTCGATTGGGATTTCTAAGAAAGCCGCCAAGCCCTTGGTAATTTCAGGTCAGGTAATTTCATCTTCGCCGGCTCCGGCTCGCTCGATAACTCAGCTAAGCTCGCAGTGTTCGCCGCCGAGGTCGCAAGGAAGCTTAAGCCCGAAGGGTTTTTCGAGGTCCACACAACTTCCACAGATACATATAGTTTCAATTCGTTTATTGATTTGTTCCATTGCTTTGCATTCGTACGGTCTCGAGAAATCGAGGGTTTAGATTCGCTACAATCTGTTGTAATTTTTTTAACCAAGGGTTGATCATAGAACCCGTAGGGAAACCCATAAATAATATGTGCTCTGGATTGGTTTGAAAAGCTGAGCCTTTGATTGGTTTGAAAAGCTGAGCCTTTGATTTTAGTGGAACCCTTAAAACCCTGGATTACATTGAAGAGCAATATCAAGAACATTAAGTATCTTTCATCAGTGGCTGATATCAAGAACATTAGTAAGATAATTTATTTAGTTAGATAGTTTATTTAGTAAGATAATTTATTTACCTGACTATGTAAAAATCTGTTTGCGCTCTGAGATACTCTGTTTTCTTTCTGAAACATTTCCTCTCTTTTTTTTCCTAATGATCAGTTATTATTATAGTACAAAAGGTTGAGAAAAATTTTAATATGAGAGAATTTCCTTTGGGAACGTGTAATTTTGTCAAACTCCAAAATACAAGCTTACCCATACTTAAAATGAGATCCATCATGTTCTTTTATTTTTCTTGATAAATTTGTTATATGTTGTTACCCTTTGTTTTATGTGGCCACATTGCATGGTCACATAGTGAAATACTATTATTTAGCGTCGCTGCATCATATCCCATACACACCCTTTCTTTTGCCATATGATTGATTAGTTAGAAAATTTATTTATCTGACCTATTCATAATTCGTGTTAACCTGCTCACTTTACTGATTTCTGTTATATATTTGGTCAAGGAAATTATTTTATTGTGGATTAATTGGATTAATCGTGGCCAGTCCCAGGAACGCTCATGATTGAACTCACTGAAAGTGAAAGCAAGGTATAACTTTACATAAGAATATCCCTTTGCAAAATAAATTATAGGATATGCCCTTAGTTTTATCTTTTTGAGTTACCACCATTTTGAGTTAAAGAAATGCACTAACTTTACCAACTTAGTCCATTCTATTATAGTTACCCTATCTACGCTACACTTGAGGACCATTGAAAAAAATGTTAATTTTGTGTACCTTGAGACCCATCAGCCTTCTTGGCCAATGTCTCATAATCTGATACCACTAGCTTTGGATGCTTTCGTTTCTTCTTTGGTCCAAATGCATCAGCAAAAGACTCCGTGTCAAGAAGATGAACTCTTGCTTGCTTGATAGACATAGAAAAAGGGACAAATGATCAAACAATACACTGGTATTATTATTTATAAAATGCGACTCAAAAAGCAATTTAATAAACAGTATACTGATCTAAAAGTAGGGGTTGACAGTTGAGACAAGGTTCAATATTTCAGAACCTGAAATCAAGATCATCTTTTAAGTTAATAAAGGATAAACCTTGAGTGTACGAGTGAGTAGGTTCTACAATAATCTATCTATACAAAACACAACTGTTTTTAAAAAAATATACTTTCCCGCTTAAGGCTATTAAAAGATCAGAACCGTTAAAAAGTTGAGATAAATCGGACCATTCAAAAAATTGTAACAAAACACGGAACATGGAAGGGGTTTCAAACACGGAACATGGAACTTGATTTCTTTGGATTCCCTTTTCTTGCTTCTTCTTCTTCTTCAAATCTTTGTTAATTTTTGCGCCTGAACCCACGGAAACACGGCTCTACTATCACTCTACTTACGAACCCTTCTCCCTTTCGCTCATGAGCTCAGATCTGGAGTTGAAGCTTTACATTAATCTCATTTTCAGTTCTCCATTCCCAACAACAGATAGTCCACTCTGTTTCTGAAGTCAATTTAAATCTATTTCAGCTTCTACGGTGCTCTCCCTCTCTCTATAATTGTCGTATATTGATTTTTTTACTATATTTTGTATAAATTTGTATGGGTACACATTTCAGTAATCCAAATTTGGTTGAATAGAATGAATTTGAACTAATACAGAAGAGAGAAACAACTATATACTGTTGAAAAGAGGTTTTAGGGAAATGTATGGTTTTGTTTGTCATTTGTCTTAGTGATTTAGTTGAATGTGGGAAGGTGGAAATTCTATTGTTGTTAAATGCTCTTAACTCTTCAAGTGCTTTGCAGAGATGCGTACTGGGTGTGGGTTAATTAATGCAATTGGCAAAAGTCTGGGCTAAGATTTTGGGTCCTGAGAGATATTTTTTGTTTGATTGAATTTATAAAAAGTGTGAAGTAAAATAATTTCTTGAGCTGATTTGAAGTTTTCATAAGTTTTTTAATGGCTGTAAATCAATATTCTGAGCCCTGGTTGTGTTTGAAGATTTATTGCTTGAATTCAAGATTTATCCTGAGCCCTGGCTATAATCTTGAATTTACCCACTCAAGCTCTCATTTAAGGAAAATGAGAAAAAAAATGTCAGTTGATAGAAAGAGAATTTGAAATCTTTCCTGTGATTGAAACTCTGTATGTTCTAAAAATTGTAGGCAATGAGGATCAAAGCTTGATTCCAATTAACAAAGTGTTTAATATTTAGCCTTCCTTCCTTTGCAAATCTTTATCTTCTAGGAATGCTTTTGAAAAAAAAAACTCCCGCTCAAAGTCTATTAAGAGATCTGGACCACAAAAAGTTAGGATAAATCTAACCCTTCAATACCCAATACACTTAACTTATGTTTTTTGACTGGGTTGGTAAGTTAACTTTTCTCATTATTATTAACTGGGTATGTTGAATTTTAAAGTGCAATAACCTTACTTTTGCCAGATGTCCGGTTACTGAGAATCTCAATTTTTTTGAATAGTCATTAGTATCTAGAGAACATTGTTGTGTATTGGTTTTAACAATGGCTTAAAGCTAATTTGATGACGGGTGCCTCTGCTGCTGAACTGTTGGATATAGTGGCGCAAATGGAGGATTATGGGATCACACCCAATACGGCGTCCTTTAATTTGGTGTTGAAGGCTATGCACCTGACTAGAGAGACAGGGGCAGCTGGAAAATTGATTGACAGGTATATATCTATGTATTTATAACTGTCAGTTAAGAACTAGAAATTTACAAAGTTTGTGCTTATTCCTTACTTGATTTTGATACCATTTGGCATTTTAGTCATATGTATAACCCTATTATGACAGTCCGTTCTGTTGCATAAGGTACTTTTTGTCCACATCATGGGAATTGATTCCTCACAATGTTTGACTATATGATGGATGAAATTTATACTTCATTGATATCAGGATGACCCAGACAAGAAAAGAATCTAAAGAATCCTTGCCTGATGGTGAGTCATATGATTTGGTTGTCGGCATGCTGCTTTTAACAAATCAGATTGATGCTGCATTGAAGTATATAAATTTGAACTTAAAATCTGGATACATGTTGTCAAAGAATGTGTTTAAAGAATGCGTGCAGAGCTGTGTTAACAAAGGGAGGCTGGATACGTTGGTTGCAATTATTGAAAGATGCAAGGTATACATGTTCTGGCTTATTGTTAAAATTTCTTTATGACATGTTATTAGCTTCTGAATATAATTCCTCACATGACTGTCATTTTGTATGCTACTAGAAAATGGATCAGTACAAGGCCTTATGTCCACCTTGGATAGGGTAGGCCGACCGAATCTTTGTCTGTAGTGGTGATTAATCGACTGATTTAACTCAACCTGCTGCTTCAACTCCACCTGTGGAGCTCCTAGAAGTGGAAGACGAATCGCCTGCTATAAAAGCTCTTGGATCCCTATTCAAACTCACTGAAATCTACCTATGGTTTGCTCTTTCTCTCTCTATATACGTTTATGTATATGTTTGTGTTTGATGTATTCATACATGCCTGAAAGACTAAGAATTTAGGGCAACTAACATTTAATAAAAGAGTAAGGAAAAAGAGAGGACATTTTCAACTTTTTGTGTATTACTCAATTTAGTTTTACAATTTTGTTTATTTACCAGGGACGGGGATGATGCCTCAGCGGAGATTCGAGGAGGGTCTCAATTTAACCAAAATTTGGTAAGATTATTATGTGTATAGATAGACTATATTTTCCAAAATTTTGGTTCAGTCTGCTAGATTCTCTAATGTTTTTGAATAATCTATATATACAAAACATAGGTGGTTTTAAAAAAACTCAATCTCCCGCTCAAGCTATTAAAAGATCGGGACCGTTAAAAACTTTGGATAAATCTAACCGTTCAATACTAAACTTTGGGTAACAAAACACGGAGGAAAAAAACAAGGGTTTCAGTTAGCTTCAATAATACTATTAGTTTTCAAAACCTTAGCATACACAGTGAGGAAGAGAAAGAGAGTACGTTGGAAAGAAGAGAGAAAGAGAGGCCAAAACCAATCACTAAGCTAGCTAGGTAAACATATCTGCTCCAAGCGGCGATTACGAAGGCAACAGATATGCTCCAAGCGGCGGTTACGGAGGTGGAGGTGGAGGCGGAGGTAGTTACGGTGGTGGATATGGCGGAAGTGGACGAGGCGGAGGCTATGGTGCCAGCGGTGGACGCTATGGAGGAAGTGATATTTTAGGCATTAGTAAGTCAAGAATATAGTGTTCTCAAATTTGCCACTGAGGATAGATGGAGCAAAGTTTCCTTAGGGAGGCAATTGTTAAAAGAATACATGAAGAAGATTGGTCGGACTTTTGTCAAGTGCAGACCCAGCCTGATACTTCATGTTAATAGTTAATACCCTCTTTGAGGCTTATGCACCCTTTCCTATTTGTCTGCACAACATGTATAGCCCTCTTTAATCCTTTGGAAAATCCACTCAAAACTATCAAAAGTTTTCACTTAGCAAGGTGTAGTTCTGGCTTAACTAAGATGTTTGTTGTTCTGTTGATATACAGATTACTGGAAATGGTATAGGAAAAAAAACAGATTAAAAACACTTATCTCATTAAGAAGCTCAGATGAAGGAACACTTTGAAATTACATTTTTAGTAGATTCACTAAAATTAGTTTTGCATAGATCATTAAGTTGTCGTGATATATAAATAATAAATAGAATATCATGGGTTGTTGTCATTCTCAATACTCTAATCAAATATAAAGTTTGCTTTTTGGAGACATAACATTGCTTGGTATGGAAGAAGACCACTCAAAAAAGAACCGAAGAAGATATTATTTTGGTTGTTGAAAAGATGAGTGAACAAAAATATTAAATTTACTATTAGTTTTTGTTTCAAGTTTTAAGATGTTAGGAGCTCAAGTTGAGACACATCACACATGGTTTCAGATTTTGAAACAAATCTATCACAGCAGCATATCAACACATTACAAACTAGAAATACAAACAGAAACTCAGTATATATAGTGAAATAACCAAACTAGAAATATGTTTATTGTGTTATCACTGTTTGTATTCTGTTTTAATCCATTCGATCGTATAGATAGATATACACCGAGTTTATTGTAATATCACTATTTATATTTAGTTTTATAGCATTATTCCTATTTATATTCAGTTTTAATCCATTCCATCGTATACATTATTCCTATCTAGCAGTGAGCCTTTGTTGTCGCCGATATCTTTAAGTGAGGTCTTTCTTTGTTGCATGCACTTTGGCCTTCTTGAATTATGCTGAATTTCGGTTCTTTGTTGAATTTTCAGGTGATTCTCTAATTGATGTGGAGAAGACTAAGCAAAATGTATCAGTGGATCGAGCCAAGAAATGGCAGCTGAAGTCAGATGTTGGGGTCGCATGGGGAAAACTTCTTTCCCAGTGTTCCCAAGTAAGCTTTATTCTCCACTCATTTATAATTATTTCTGCTTCCCATCCACTTATTTTTTTATTTCAATTCATTTCTTTGCAAATTTATGCAATAAAAAGATGGAAAAAAATTGAAAAATGCTAAACAAGAGTTGTTGCCTCCTGTTTGCTGAATTCTTAAAGCTCTAATTGCATGTTACTCCTCTTTTTCAACTGTTTCACTCCTCCTGAATGTTGATTTGTCCTCTCACACAAGCACGTGGAATTACTTAATATATGGTTTTGTGATTAGCTACATTTGCCAAGACAAACCTGTCTATAATTTATAGCTTTGTATTAAGTGGGATTCTCCTACTTGGCTTAAAGTATCTAATGTAATCAATAAGCTAGCTTTGTATGGACTGTTATACATTTCCCGTTAACTTTAGTTAAACTCAAATTTCTCTCAATTCTCTCTTTTTTGGATTATTTTGGTATGAAAAAATTTGATTTTAATGTGCATTTGTGGTGGTTAATTCAGTATGATTTTTATTTTTGTTTGATTTTGTTTTTTTGAAGTGATCAGGTGTTTTCATTTGTTTTGTTTTTGGCTAAATTATTGAAAGTAAACCAGAGCTATGATATGTCTAGCTGTGCTGTGATTTCTTCTATTATATCTATTTGGGTTGCTTCTGGGAGCATGTATTCATGATTTGGAATTGAATTTGGAGTAGAACTTTCCTTAGTTTTGAATTCAGATTTCAGTTGAGATATGAGGGCAAGATTTTGTTATACTAGACAGAGTGTTACTGCACTTTATAACTCTTTTCACATGAATACATGCTCCCAGAAGCAACCCAATAAGCTACAAGGCAAACTTAGCATGAAGTAGAAGGATTTCTGACATTCCCCAGATGGTTGTTGCAAAGTGGTTTGTATAAAGTGTATATAAAATGTTGCCACATATTTGCACTTTTAAGAGATTATAATCCGTAGCACTGTTTCTCTCTGTTAATTAAGATTAAAAGGCAACTAATGACAATAAAGATTTAAATTTGTCCAGTTTGTTCAAATTTCAGGAAATTTATTTTATGACTTCATATTTTTAACATATTTACTTTTTGAAACATAGCCTAACTTTTTCAATACTTTTGTTCATTTAGAACTAATTAAAGTTTATTTTAAAATTTAAAAAATAAACTGTTATTATTAAACATAGCCTAACTTTTTTTTTTCATTTTTGTTATTATTGGTGCTAGCTTGAACTTTTGGTTTGTTTGACTTAGATATGAATTTGGGTTGCTCTAATCAGTTGGAATTTGAATAGGATGTTATGGAATTGGTTCAGTTGATTGTGTTATTTGCTTCTATAGATTGTCTGGTCTTGGTCAAATTGACTGAATATGAAATCGAGCTAAGTTTGCCTTAGCTTATTGGGTTTCTTGATTATTGTTAATTGATTTTGTTGATAAATTCATAGTTGTTTCATTTTTGTTGAATTATTTATAATTAGCATGAAATAGAAGGATTTCTGACATTCCCCAAATGGTTGTTGCAAAGTGGTTTGTATAAAGTGTATATCAAGCCTATGGGAGAGTAATGGAAGAAATATGGGTACCTTTAGCGTACTTCCTTCGACTTTTTTTGATAAGAGAGTAATGGAAGAAATATCTCATAATATCCCTATACACAATGAGAGCACAAAGTTGTTGCATTTTTTACTTTGCATCAAAATATTGGTAAATGGATTTCGGTCTAATAGCCTAGAAGTAAACCAAGTTTCTATTTTATTTTGCTCATTTTCTGGTCCTTCTAAGTAGTGGCTTGATGTTTTAGGCATTAGTAAGTCAGGAATATAGTGTTCTCTCAATCGTATATGATTAATGATATGTATTTTTCATACGAACCTAATTTTAATAAATTTTGAATTTTAAGTTTTCGTTGTTAATTGGGGCCTTATTATATGAGTTTTATTAATCTACTTTATTATCTGCTCGGTATTTAAGTTTTTTTTTTTTGGTTTTTGGTATTTATGCTTCTCCTTTATTTCCTTTTTCTAAACTCTTAATTTTGTATTTTGAATAAAACCTTTTTTCTTCTCTGTTCTGAATAGATTTGGTAATTAGTAAATGGGGATCTAACTAGACTTGATGAAAGGACTTTGAGAATGTATAAAATAAGAATATTATATTGTTATGATTTATTGTATATGCTGATATTTTTTTTCCTTTGTATGAATATTGAAGGAGGAGAAGACTGTCTCACAGGAAGTTTGAGCATCTTTGGCATGGCTCGCTTGGATTTCTCCCAAGGAAGCGCGTTGCTCACCACAGAGGAAAAGGTGAACTGCTCGAATTACTTAAAATTTTATTTATCAGCTCTTTAATATATGTTGGATGTGTTCCTGTTTCATTATGAGTAAGGCATCACACTGATGTCATTATTCTGGATTGTCATTCGTCAGCTAACAGAGATTGAAGCTATAGTATTAACATTCATGTACCCTTCGCATCTTTTTTGCGGTTTTGATAGTTTTTTATTTAAAGTTTTTATATATCCCAAGAAACATTGAAATATTTAAGTTAGTGCATTGTGAAGTATGCTGAATTACGATTTGAAGGGATAGAATTTGGAACTTTTAGGGATTTAATGTCGGTGTTTAGTTTCAAGTTATATTGGGTATTTGGTCATGTTTAGTTTCTATTCTTTTGACTCATAACATAAATTTTAGTTTTAATGAGTCATAAATTCATTAGAAGCCCCAAAAATATAAAATATAAACATATACAAAAAAAATATTTCCTAGAGCAAATTCACTCAAAAAAGTCCAAAAATGTTAAGAGTGTGTTATAGCTGGTAACTTACTAAATTCATAACATCTCTATAGGTTGGAGAGACTGAGACGTGTTATTATTAAATAGAAGAAACATTTTCATCAATGTGGAGGTTAATTAATTTTATGATATTTTATATATTATTTTTAGTCAACTTCATATAAATCTAACCCTTGAAATCAGTTAGCTTCACTAATACCTGAGTTTCCAAAACCGTAGCATACACAGTGAGGAAGAGAAAGAGGGTCCGCTAAAAAGAAGGGAGAAAGAGAGGCCAAACACAAAGCAAAACCAATCACTAAGCTAGCCAGGTAAATAACTTTAAAACCTTTCTGATCCTTTTCTCCTTTATCGTTAATAAAAAACTGGGTGGTAATTGGCTGGATAACTTAGAAATTATATGGACTGCTAAGTTGATTTTTAGTTTCTATGATTAACTGTTATACATTTCCTGTTAAATTCATTTAAACTCCAATTTCTCTCCACTCTTTGAGCATCTTCCATAGCAATGATGGGTCAGTATTCTTATTCCGTCAGACCCCAACCTTCATCCGCCCACCAATCTTTCACCTCCAAACTCCTCCTCCTCCTCACTCTCCTCCCTCTAACACTTGCGATCCAATCACGCGCTGGTCACCTGAAGAGTCCCACAAATTTCCTGTCATGGACAATATCTCTCCCCTAGCCAACATTGGCCACTCTTCTTCTTCTCAATCGTCCGATTGCTCTCTTCTTGCTCATGGTTCTTCCCCTTCTTTCCCTTATTATCGTGATTGGAAGTTCAATTTTGAGTTTGATCTCAAACCCAAGGTTTGGCTTCTATTTTTTATGTTGATCTGGTTATGGGTTTTTTTTTCTGATTTTTATTGGGTGGGTATTGCTTGATTTGATGATTTGGGGTGTTTACTAGGCTTACATGCATTTTAAAGTTATGTTTCGTCGATGAGAAAACGATGTCGAGAGATTGAGATGAAATTTCTTTTTGAATTTTAGTTGTCTGGTATTGCTTGATTTACTTATATACATTAGGACCATATTTTTAGAGTTTGTTTTCTGTTGTGAATTTTATTATGGCAGCACTTACGTTAGTTGGTGGAAACTTAGCTGACCAAAAATTTCTATTCCTCGGAGCAGGCGAAGTGTGATCTATTACTTTGTTGAAAGTCTGCATTCATTATTTAGGTATGTTATTCCTCGGAGCAGGCTAGGTATGCTATAGTGTTAATAATCTTCTTTGGTGGTGTCCAATTCGAGTTAATTAAATTATTTCCCAAAGATGGTTTTGAGTATGTATTTGCCTGCTGTTTGTCTGATAGGATAGTTTTAGTGCATTTGATTCATTCCATATCAAATTCACACCTACTTTCTTAATGACTCGATCCACTTCAGAAGCATTTGCACCCCCTCCCTTTCAAATTAGGTTTCTGTGTTATAAATCCACTGTCCTCTCAAGAATATTGTAGTAACTGAATTGGTACATTAGTGTTGGACCAGGGATACTTGGCCACATGACCCTCCAAGATAATTAAAAAGTTCCCTCCATAATTAGAAAGGGTGGATAATCTAATTGGTGGTTACCAATTTGTGTTGATGTGTGAAGTGCATTCTGTGAATTCTTATCTCAAATGTTGTTTGATTGCTATTAAGCTGAATAGATCAGGGATATTTTATAAGATTCATTGTCATATTAAAAATATACACCTAAGATGCAATTCCGAAAGAATACAATTTAATAATATTGTAAGTTTATAAACTTCTCTTATGAATGTGACTAGAGGTGACAAATGGATTGATTAGACCGATAATATGTAATAATTTTAGATGGATGGGTAATTTTAAATGGATATGAATAAAACTCATTAACCCAGAGGAAAATTGTTTATTAGTTACTTTTAACCCAAATGTATAGGTAGTGCACTAATACAGACCGTACTATGCAAAAAAGGTAATTCTTTTATTAAAGCCTTTTTATTTAGTGTATTTGTTGTAATTATATGGAGGAACTTTTTCCTGTAGGTAAATTAGGGGGAGCATACCAAGCACAAATACAAGTAAAATAAACAGATTTAAGAAGAACGTTGGAAGTAATTTTACAAATGAAAGATGTATTCTTAATGATTTATATGCATACATTCATTAAAAACATGTACAACTCTGAATTATATGTTAAAGATAAATGATTTATATATCAATAAATTTTTTATAAAGTTAAATTGGTATTAACATAAATTTGTAGTGATGTGTAACAAGACTATATTAAAAAGACAATGAAAAGAAAAAGCCTTGATATCCAAATTTAAATTTATTATATTTATTATTACCAGAAAATGGGTTAAGGGACCTGCACCATTAGTGTTTTATAATTTTTCAAAACATTATTATTATTCGAATTGGTTATATTTAGAATCGAACTTTTAGTCGATCAAGTACAAATCAAACCCGAACTATTTAGTTTATTTTACAAGAAATTACAGCCTTACTACCAATACAGAATAATTTGTGATGCGTGATTTATTACAGCCTAACTATCAGTACTCGACAAGAAATTACAGCCTTACTACCAATACTCGACAAAGTTCTCCTCATTGGAGCCTTTCCCTTCAAACAATTTATATAGCTCCATGACTTTCTTCTTCTGCTTAAATGTAGCACCTAAAGAATTATAACTAAATGATTCATTTCAATTTTTGCAGTATTGGGATGATATTGCTATTGAATGGAAACATGTTCATTCAACAAGAAGTCGAGGATGGAGAAAAGTTAACACGGGTATGTGTATTTTATAATTCTTAAATTGTATTCAAGTAATCACGTGTCAATTGTTTCTTTCTTGCGATACTACTAACATTTTGCTTTCTCTTATAAATATTAGATTTTTGTTACAAACAATATTTTTTGGTCGTGGACGTTGTCGATGTAT
The DNA here is from genome assembly GCA_020205505.1 of Panax japonicus. Lineage (NCBI taxonomy): Eukaryota > Viridiplantae > Streptophyta > Magnoliopsida > Apiales > Araliaceae > Panax > Panax japonicus. Next base: position 53,288,020 of record CM035106.1, read on the forward strand.
AGTCTTTTTTTTTTCAAATGTTTATGTACCGAAGACATGGTATAACTTGACACAGATCTACAAGGAAAATGTTTGAATATATATTTTTAAGAACATAGTTTATTACAAGTGGTAATATTTTTTGGATGAAAATTGGAAAATAGGTTGTTGTAAAATCATTTTTTTGGGTACATTTGGATGTTGTTTATTATGGTTGATCAGGCATTTAGAGCTTTGTTTGTTTATTTGACATGATTAATGCAATTTCTACAATGTCCAAGTTCTCGATAAAAGGTATGCATATTTGTATGGAGCTGTAAATATCTTATTTTCCGTAAACTAATTTGCTAACTTTGTTGGTTATGGGTTTGCTAAAGTAAATGTATCAGGTGTTTTCATTTGTTTTGTTTTTGGATAAATTATTGAAAGTAAACCAGAGCTTTGATATGTCTAGCTGTGTTGTGATTTCTTATTTTATATCTACTTGGGTTGCTTCTAGGATCATGTAATCATGCTTTGGAATTGAATTTGGAGACGAACTTTTCTTAGTTTTGAATTCGGATTTCAGTTGAGATGTGAGGTCATGGTTTTGTATCTACATGTTTTTATGCTTCTGGTGGTTTGTTTTCTCATAGGATAGGTTTAGATCTCAGCCAAATTTTCTTAATAGTGGTGGCAACAGGAGACTACATTCATATTGGTGCTGTCAATTTAATGTTTTAGGTAAATAATGAGCATGTAGATATAATTTGTGGTAAAATTCTTGACTTCTTTACTTTTTAGGTGGGATGTCTATCTTAATTAGAAATTTTCTTATTTACAACAAACAATTACGAAATTTTCTACTTTTTATCAAATATATATTCTTTTCACATTGTTAACTCACAATTTTCATTTAGATTTATTTTTAGGTATTAAATAATTATACGAGTATTCGTAGTGTCGGAGGCACGGGGTTATGTGTATTTATAATTCTTAAATCGTATTCAATTAATCACATGTCAATTGTTTCGTTCTTGCGATACTGCTAACATTTTGCTTTCTCTTATAAATAACAGATTTTTGTTTCAAACAATATTTGTTGGCCGTGGACGTTGCCGATGGATAGCTTTTCTTTTCAAAGATTTATGTACCGAAGACATGGTAGAGCTTGACAGATCTACAAGGTAAATGTTATTATATGTATTTTTGTGTATATATTGAAGGATACTTGGTGTAAGCTGTAAAAAATATATTTGGTGTAAGATGTAAAGTAAAGGGTGGTGCTCAACATGTTGTTTCTTTATTTTCTGCATATATGTATTTTTGTGATTCGTCTTTTATAAAGTTGGGTAATTATACATGGTTATGATGATTTTGAGTATGGAGTGATGTTGTTTTTGGTTGTTTGGATATGTATGGATGATTGTAAGTTTTTTAAACAGGTTTATAATTTACTGAAAATCTATTTTTAAAGGAAACTCTGCCGAAATTTCTTGAAATTAGTATCTACTAGCTTGATATTTTGGTGGTTGGATGTGTTGATTATTGAGTATGTATTAATTTCTGCATGGTATGATGATTTTGGGTATGAAATGATGGTTTTTTTGGTGGTTTGGATATGTATGGATGATTGTAAGTTTTTTAAACAGGTTTAGATTTTTCTGGATATCAATTTTTAAAGGAAATTATGCCGAAATTTCTTAAAATCAGTAGCAATTAGCTTGCCCAAATAACAAAAACTACAATGTTTTTACCTGTTAAATCGCATTTTTCATTTAGATTCATTTAGGTATTAAATAATTACACGAATATTCGTAGTGCCGTAGGCACGGGTTCACCCTAGTATATATATAATTACACGTACGTACGTACGTACTTCTTAAAATTTGTGTCAAGATATATACAGTTAGATAGATATCTATCTATACAAAGTAGAACAGATTTTGAAGAAAAAAAAATCCCGCTCACCCTTATTATAAGATCAGGACCGTCGAAACATTAGGATAAATCTAACCATTAAAACAAAACACTGATCGTTCAAGCCTATTCAAGCCTATTCAGTTGCTTCAGTCATTCTGCAACTCCAAAATCTATTCAAAACACTGATCGTACGCCGCTCAAGCCTATTCAGTTACTTCTTCCTCATTCTCTCCACCTTATACCTTACCAGATCTCCACCCTAACCCATCCTACATCTAATCCTTATAACCCCTGCCATTACCACCTCTATTACCAAAATCTACAACTCCAATTTCAAGATCTGATCGTCACGGCTATTTCTCCCCCAATTCCAAGTCTCTCTGCCTGGATACGCCGGCTGGTGATGACGTGCTCGCACTCAAAGAGACTCGGGTTTGGAACTCGATTGGGATTTCTAAGAAAGCCGCCAAGCCCTTGGTAATTTCAGGTCAGGTAATTTCATCTTCGCCGGCTCCGGCTCGCTCGATAACTCAGCTAAGCTCGCAGTGTTCGCCGCCGAGGTCGCAAGGAAGCTTAAGCCCGAAGGGTTTTTCGATGTCCACACAACTTCCACAGATACGTATAGTTTCAATTCGTTTATTGATTTGTTCCATTGCTTTGCATTCGTACGGTCTCGAGAAATTGAGGGTTTAGATTCGTTACAATCTGTTGTAATTTTTTAACCAAGGGTTGATCATAGAACCCGTAGGGAAACCCATAAATAATATGTGCTCTGGATTGGTTTGAAAAGCTGAGCCTTTGATTTTAGTGGAACCCTTAAAACCCTGGATTACATTGAAGAGCAATATCAAGAACATTAAGTATCTTTCATCAGTGGCTGATATCAAGAACATTAGTAAGATAATTTATTTAGTTAGATAGTTTATTTAGTAAGATAATTTATTTACCTGACTATGTAAAAATCTGTTTGCGCTCTGAGATACTCTGTTTTCTTTCTGAAACATTTCCTCTCTTTTTTTTCCTAATGATCAGTTATTATTATAGTACAAAAGGTTGAGAAAAATTTTAATATGAGAGAATTTCCTTTGGGAACGTGTAATTTTGTCAAACTCCAAAATACAAGCTTACCCATACTTAAAATGAGATCCATCATGTTCTTTTATTTTTCTTGATAAATTTGTTATATGTTGTTACCCTTTGTTTTATGTGGCCACATTGCATGGTCACATAGTGAAATACTATTATTTAGCGTCGCTGCATCATATCCCATACACACCCTTTCTTTTGCCATATGATTGATTAGTTAGAAAATTTATTTATCTGACCTATTCATAATTCGTGTTAACCTGCTCACTTTACTGATTTCTGTTATATATTTGGTCAAGGAAATTATTTTATTGTGGATTAATTGGATTAATCGTGGCCAGTCCCAGGAACGCTCATGATTGAACTCACTGAAAGTGAAAGCAATGTATAACTTTACATAAGAATATCCCTTTGCAAAATAAATTATAGGATATGCCCTTAGTTTTATCTTTTTGAGTTACCACCATTTTGAGTTAAAGAAATGCACTAACTTTACCAACTTAGTCCATTCTATTATAGTTACCCTATCTATGCTACACTTGAGGACCATTGAAAAAAATGTTAATTTTGTGTACCTTGAGACCCATCAGCCTTCTTGGCCAATGTCTCATAATCTGATACCACTAGCTTTGGATGCTTTCGTTTCTTCTTTGGTCCAAATGCATCAGCAAAAGACTCCGTGTCAAGAAGATGAACTCTTGCTTGCTTGATAGACATAGAAAAAGGGACAAATGATCAAACAATACACTGGTATTATTATTTATAAAATGCGACTCAAAAAGCAATTTAATAAACAGTATACTGATCTAAAAGTAGGGGTTGACAGTTGAGACAAGGTTCAATATTTCAGAACCTGAAATCAAGATCATCTTTTAAGTTAATAAAGGATAAACCTTGAGTGTACGAGTGAGTAGGTTCTACAATAATCTATCTATACAAAACACAACTGTTTTTAAAAAAATATACTTTCCCGCTTAAGGCTATTAAAAGATCAGAACCGTTAAAAAGTTGAGATAAATCGGACCATTCAAAAAATTGTAACAAAACACGGAACATGGAAGGGGTTTCAAACACGGAACATGGAACTTGATTTCTTTGGATTCCCTTTTCTTGCTTCTTCTTCTTCTTCAAATCTTTGTTAATTTTTGCGCCTGAACCCACGGAAACACGGCTCTACTATCACTCTACTTACGAACCCTTCTCCCTTTCGCTCATGAGCTCAGATCTGGAGTTGAAGCTTTACATTAATCTCATTTTCAGTTCTCCATTCCCAACAACAGATAGTCCACTCTGTTTCTGAAGTCAATTTAAATCTATTTCAGCTTCTACGGTGCTCTCCCTCTCTCTATAATTGTCGTATATTGATTTTTTTACTATATTTTGTATAAATTTGTATGGGTACACATTTCAGTAATCCAAATTTGGTTGAATAGAATGAATTTGAACTAATACAGAAGAGAGAAACAACTATATACTGTTGAAAAGAGGTTTTAGGGAAATGTATGGTTTTGTTTGTCATTTGTCTTAGTGATTTAGTTGAATGTGGGAAGGTGGAAATTCTATTGTTGTTAAATGCTCTTAACTCTTCAAGTGCTTTGCAGAGATGCGTACTGGGTGTGGGTTAATTAATGCAATTGGCAAAAGTCTGGGCTAAGATTTTGGGTCCTGAGAGATATTTTTTGTTTGATTGAATTTATAAAAAGTGTGAAGTAAAATAATTTCTTGAGCTGATTTGAAGTTTTCATAAGTTTTTAATGGCTGTAAATCAATATTCTGAGCCCTGGTTGTGTTTGAAGATTTATTGCTTGAATTCAAGATTTATCCTGAGCCCTGGCTATAATCTTGAATTTACCCACTCAAGCTCTCATTTAAGGAAAATGAGAAAAAAAATGTCAGTTGATAGAAAGAGAATTTGAAATCTTTCCTGTGATTGAAACTCTGTATGTTCTAAAAATTGTAGGCAATGAGGATCAAAGCTTGATTCCAATTAACAAAGTGTTTAATATTTAGCCTTCCTTCCTTTGCAAATCTTTATCTTCTAGGAATGCTTTTGAAAAAAAAAACTCCCGCTCAAAGTCTATTAAGAGATCTGGACCACAAAAAGTTAGGATAAATCTAACCCTTCAATACTAATTGTATCTACAGTAACAAACCACGGAGCTAAAAAACCAACAATAATAAGGTTTTTCTTCCTCTTCTACCTGTCCAAACCCAGAAGCAATTCAAAACCCTTTTTAATCTAAACAGAGCTCTCAGCAGAGAGAGAAACCCTCATTCAAAAAAACGCAAAGATAAACGCGAAGCAGCAGAAGAAGAAGTTGAAGAGAGATCGACACACGGCACACGTCGTGCTGATCGACTTCCCTTGGCTCTCCTCGCGGCACACGAAGATCTAAGACCTCCTCTTGGCTTTCCTCTTTCTCGGCACCTTAGGTCGTGCTGATCGACTTCCTTACAGACGAGATTTTGATACCCACCAGCCCACTGGTCGTTTTTGTAAAGGAAGATTCCACGTCGAATATCTTGGTATTTCTTCAATTTCAGTTTAGTTTCTTACAAAATGTATGAATTTAAGAACCCATTGTCTGAGGGTTTAGCTTTATTGGGTTTATGGGGTTCTTGATTTGGTTGAATCTGATTTTTTTGATTTTTTTAGGGTTCCTTTTGATTGGTTTGATGTTTACAATTATGTTTTTAGGGTTCCAGAATCTGAATTTGGTTTACAATTAGCTTTAACCTATTTTTTTCCCTTTGGGTATAATGTGATATTTTGAATGGGATCCAGTCTGATTAATCTGTTAACTCCTGCTGCTACCCGATACACTTAACTTATGTTTTTTGACTGGGTTGGTAAGTTAACTTTTCTCATTATTATTAACTGGGTATGTTGAATTTTAAAGCGCAATAACCTTACTTTTGCCAGATGTCCGGTTACTGAGAATCTCAATTTTTTTGAATAGTCATTAGTATCTAGAGAACATTGTTGTGTATTGGTTTTAACAATGGCTTAAAGCTAATTTGATGACGGGTGCCTCTGCTGCTGAGTTGTTGGATATAGTGGCGCAAATGGAGGATTATGGGATCACACCCAATACGGCGTCCTTTAATTTGGTGTTGAAGGCTATGCACCTGACTAGAGAGACAGGGGCAGCTGGAAAATTGATTGACAGGTATATATCTATGTATTTATAACTGTCAGTTAAGAACTAGAAATTTACAAAGTTTGTGCTTATTCCTTACTTGATTTTGATACCATTTGGCATTTTAGTCATATGTATAACCCTATTATGACAGTCCGTTCTGTTGCATAAGGTACTTTTTGTCCACATCATGGGAATTGATTCCTCACAATGTTTGACTATATGATGGATGAAATTTATACTTCATTGATATCAGGATGATCCAGACAAGAAAAGAATCTAAAGAATCCTTGCCTGATGGTGAGTCATATGATTTGGTTGTCGGCATGCTGCTTTTAACAAATCAGATTGATGCTGCATTGAAGTATATAAATTTGAACTTAAAATCTGGATACATGTTGTCAAAGAATGTGTTTAAAGAATGCGTGCAGAGCTGTGTTAACAAAGGGAGGCTGGATACGTTGGTTGCAATTATTGAAAGATGCAAGGTATACATGTTCTGGCTTATTGTTAAAATTTCTTTATGACATGTTATTAGCTTCTGAATATAATTCCTCACATGACTGTCATTTTGTATGCTACTAGAAAATGGATCAGTACAAGGCCTTATGTCCACCTTGGATAGGGTAGGCCGACCGAATCTTTGTCTGTAGTGGTGATTAATCGACTGATTTAACTCAACCTGCTGCTTCAACTCCACCTGTGGAGCTCCTAGAAGTGGAAGACGAATCGCCTGCTATAAAAGCTCTTGGATCCCTATTCAAACTCACTGAAATCTACCTATGGTTTGCTCTTTCTCTCTCTATATACGTTTATGTATATGTTTGTGTTTGATGTATTCATACATGCCTGAAAGACTAAGAATTTAGGGCAACTAACATTTAATAAAAGAGTAAGGAAAAAGAGAGGACATTTTCAACTTTTTGTGTATTACTCAATTTAGTTTTACAATTTTGTTTATTTACCAGGGACGGGGATGATGCCTCAGCGGAGATTCGAGGAGGGTCTCAATTTAACCAAAATTTGGTAAGATTATTATGTGTATAGATAGACTATATTTTCCAAAATTTTGGTTCAGTCTGCTAGATTCTCTAATGTTTTTGAATAATCTATATATACAAAACATAGGTGGTTTTAAAAAAACTCAATCTCCCGCTCAAGCTATTAAAAGATCGGGACCGTTAAAAACTTTGGATAAATCTAACCGTTCAATACTAAACTTTGGGTAACAAAACACGGAGGAAAAAAACAAGGGTTTCAGTTAGCTTCAATAATACTATTAGTTTTCAAAACCTTAGCATACACAGTGAGGAAGAGAAAGAGAGTACGTTGGAAAGAAGAGAGAAAGAGAGGCCAAAACCAATCACTAAGCTAGCTAGGTAAACATATCTGCTCCAAGCGGCGATTACGAAGGCAACAGATATGCTCCAAGCGGCGGTTACGGAGGTGGAGGTGGAGGCGGAGGTAGTTACGGTGGTGGATATGGCGGAAGTGGACGAGGCGGAGGCTATGGTGCCAGCGGTGGACGCTATGGAGGAAGTGATATTTTAGGCATTAGTAAGTCAAGAATATAGTGTTCTCAAATTTGCCACTGAGGATAGATGGAGCAAAGTTTCCTTAGGGAGGCAATTGTTAAAAGAATACATGAAGAAGATTGGTCGGACTTTTGTCAAGTGCAGACCCAGCCTGATACTTCATGTTAATAGTTAATACCCTCTTTGAGGCTTATGCACCCTTTCCTATTTGTCTGCACAACATGTATAGCCCTCTTTAATCCTTTGGAAAATCCACTCAAAACTATCAAAAGTTTTCACTTAGCAAGGTGTAGTTCTGGCTTAACTAAGATGTTTGTTGTTCTGTTGATATACAGATTACTGGAAATGGTATAGGAAAAAAAACAGATTAAAAACACTTATCTCATTAAGAAGCTCAGATGAAGGAACACTTTGAAATTACATTTTTAGTAGATTCACTAAAATTAGTTTTGCATAGATCATTAAGTTGTCGTGATATATAAATAATAAATAGAATATCATGGGTTGTTGTCATTCTCAATACTCTAATCAAATATAAAGTTTGCTTTTTGGAGACATAACATTGCTTGGTATGGAAGAAGACCACTCAAAAAAGAACCGAAGAAGATATTATTTTGGTTGTTGAAAAGATGAGTGAACAAAAATATTAAATTTACTATTAGTTTTTGTTTCAAGTTTTAAGATGTTAGGAGCTCAAGTTGAGACACATCACACATGGTTTCAGATTTTGAAACAAATCTATCACAGCAGCATATCAACACATTACAAACTAGAAATACAAACAGAAACTCAGTATATATAGTGAAATAACCAAACTAGAAATATGTTTATTGTGTTATCACTGTTTGTATTCTGTTTTAATCCATTCGATCGTATATATAGATATACACCGAGTTTATTGTAATATCACTATTTATATTTAGTTTTATAGCATTATTCCTATTTATATTCAGTTTTAATCCATTCCATCGTATACATTATTCCTATCTAGCAGTGAGCCTTTGTTGTCGCCGATATCTTTAAGTGAGGTCTTTCTTTGTTGCATGCACTTTGGCCTTCTTGAATTATGCTGAATTTCGGTTCTTTGTTGAATTTTCAGGTGATTCTCTAATTGATGTGGAGAAGACTAAGCAAAATGTATCAGTGGATCGAGCCAAGAAATGGCAGCTGAAGTCAGATGTTGGGGTCGCATGGGGAAAACTTCTTTCCCAGTGTTCCCAAGTAAGCTTTATTCTCCACTCATTTATAATTATTTCTGCTTCCCATCCACTTATTTTTTTATTTCAATTCATTTCTTTGCAAATTTATGCAATAAAAAGATGGAAAAAAATTGAAAAATGCTAAACAAGAGTTGTTGCCTCCTGTTTGCTGAATTCTTAAAGCTCTAATTGCATGTTACTCCTCTTTTTCAACTGTTTCACTCCTCCTGAATGTTGATTTGTCCTCTCACACAAGCACGTGGAATTACTTAATATATGGTTTTGTGATTAGCTACATTTGCCAAGACAAACCTGTCTATAATTTATAGCTTTGTATTAAGTGGGATTCTCCTACTTGGCTTAAAGTATCTAATGTAATCAATAAGCTAGCTTTGTATGGACTGTTATACATTTCCCGTTAACTTTAGTTAAACTCAAATTTCTCTCAATTCTCTCTTTTTTGGATTATTTTGGTATGAAAAAATTTGATTTTAATGTGCATTTGTGGTGGTTAATTCAGTATGATTTTTATTTTTGTTTGATTTTGTTTTTTTGAAGTGATCAGGTGTTTTCATTTGTTTTGTTTTTGGCTAAATTATTGAAAGTAAACCAGAGCTATGATATGTCTAGCTGTGCTGTGATTTCTTCTATTATATCTATTTGGGTTGCTTCTGGGAGCATGTATTCATGATTTGGAATTGAATTTGGAGTAGAACTTTCCTTAGTTTTGAATTCAGATTTCAGTTGAGATATGAGGGCAAGATTTTGTTATACTAGACAGAGTGTTACTAGCACTTTATAACTCTTTTCACATGAATACATGCTCCCAGAAGCAACCCAATAAGCTACAAGGCAAACTTAGCATGAAGTAGAAGGATTTCTGACATTCCCCAGATGGTTGTTGCAAAGTGGTTTGTATAAAGTGTATATAAAATGTTGCCACATATTTGCACTTTTAAGAGATTATAATCCGTAGCACTGTTTCTCTCTGTTAATTAAGATTAAAAGGCAACTAATGACAATAAAGATTTAAATTTGTCCAGTTTGTTCAAATTTCAGGAAATTTATTTTATGACTTCATATTTTTAACATATTTACTTTTTGAAACATAGCCTAACTTTTTCAATACTTTTGTTCATTTAGAACTAATTAAAGTTTATTTTAAAATTTAAAAAATAAACTGTTATTATTAAACATAGCCTAACTTTTTTTTTCATTTTTGTTATTATTGGTGCTAGCTTGAACTTTTGGTTTGTTTGACTTAGATATGAATTTGGGTTGCTCTAATCAGTTGGAATTTGAATAGGATGTTATGGAATTGGTTCAGTTGATTGTGTTATTTGCTTCTATAGATTGTCTGGTCTTGGTCAAATTGACTGAATATGAAATCGAGCTAAGTTTGCCTTAGCTTATTGGGTTTCTTGATTATTGTTAATTGATTTTGTTGATAAATTCATAGTTGTTTCATTTTTGTTGAATTATTTATAATTAGCAGTGAAATAGAAGGATTTCTGACATTCCCCAAATGGTTGTTGCAAAGTGGTTTGTATAAAGTGTATATCAAGCCTATGGGAGAGTAATGGAAGAAATATGGGTACCTTTAGCGTACTTCCTTCGACTTTTTTTGATAAGAGAGTAATGGAAGAAATATCTCATAATATCCCTATACACAATGAGAGCACAAAGTTGTTGCATTTTTTACTTTGCATCAAAATATTGGTAAATGGATTTCGGTCTAATAGCCTAGAAGTAAACCAAGTTTCTATTTTATTTTGCTCATTTTCTGGTCCTTCTAAGTAGTGGCTTGATGTTTTAGGCATTAGTAAGTCAGGAATATAGTGTTCTCTCAATCGTATATGATTAATGATATGTATTTTTCATACGAACCTAATTTTAATAAATTTTGAATTTTAAGTTTTCGTTGTTAATTGGGGCCTTATTATATGAGTTTTATTAATCTACTTTATTATCTGCTCGGTATTTAAGTTTTTTTTTTTTGGTTTTTGGTATTTATGCTTCTCCTTTATTTCCTTTTTCTAAACTCTTAATTTTGTATTTTGAATAAAACCTTTTTTCTTCTCTGTTCTGAATAGATTTGGTAATTAGTAAATGGGGATCTAACTAGACTTGATGAAAGGACTTTGAGAATGTATAAAATAAGAATATTATATTGTTATGATTTATTGTATATGCTGATATTTTTTTTCCTTTGTATGAATATTGAAGGAGGAGAAGACTGTCTCACAGGAAGTTTGAGCATCTTTGGCATGGCTCGCTTAGGATTTCTCCCAAGGAAGCGCGTTGCTCACCACAGAGGAAAAGGTGAACTGCTCGAATTACTTAAAATTTTATTTATCAGCTCTTTAATATATGTTGGATGTGTTCCTGTTTCATTATGAGTAAGGCATCACACTGATGTCATTATTCTGGATTGTCATTCGTCAGCTAACAGAGATTGAAGCTATAGTATTAACATTCATGTACCCTTCGCATCTTTTTTGCGGTTTTGATAGTTTTTTATTTAAAGTTTTTATATATCCCAAGAAACATTGAAATATTTAAGTTAGTGCATTGTGAAGTATGCTGAATTACGATTTGAAGGGATAGAATTTGGAACTTTTAGGGATTTAATGTCGGTGTTTAGTTTCAAGTTATATTGGGTATTTGGTCATGTTTAGTTTCTATTCTTTTGACTCATAACATAAATTTTAGTTTTAATGAGTCATAAATTCATTAGAAGCCCCAAAAATATAAAATATAAACATATACAAAAAAAATATTTCCTAGAGCAAATTCACTCAAAAAAGTCCAAAAATGTTAAGAGTGTGTTATAGCTGGTAACTTACTAAATTCATAACATCTCTATAGGTTGGAGAGACTGAGACGTGTTATTATTAAATAGAAGAAACATTTTCATCAATGTGGAGGTTAATTAATTTTATGATATTTTATATATTATTTTTAGTCAACTTCATATAAATCTAACCCTTGAAATCAGTTAGCTTCACTAATACCTGAGTTTCCAAAACCGTAGCATACACAGTGAGGAAGAGAAAGAGGGTCCGCTAAAAAGAAGGGAGAAAGAGAGGCCAAACACAAAGCAAAACCAATCACTAAGCTAGCCAGGTAAATAACTTTAAAACCTTTCTGATCCTTTTCTCCTTTATCGTTAATAAAAAACTGGGTGGTAATTGGCTGGATAACTTAGAAATTATATGGACTGCTAAGTTGATTTTTAGTTTCTATGATTAACTGTTATACATTTCCTGTTAAATTCATTTAAACTCCAATTTCTCTCCACTCTTTGAGCATCTTCCATAGCAATGATGGGTCAGTATTCTTATTCCGTCAGACCCCAACCTTCATCCGCCCACCAATCTTTCACCTCCAAACTCCTCCTCCTCCTCACTCTCCTCCCTCTAACACTTGCGATCCAATCACGCGCTGGTCACCTGAAGAGTCCCACAAATTTCCTGTCATGGACAATATCTCTCCCCTAGCCAACATTGGCCACTCTTCTTCTTCTCAATCGTCCGATTGCTCTCTTCTTGCTCATGGTTCTTCCCCTTCTTTCCCTTATTATCGTGATTGGAAGTTCAATTTTGAGTTTGATCTCAAACCCAAGGTTTGGCTTCTATTTTTTATGTTGATCTGGTTATGGGTTTTTTTTTCTGATTTTTATTGGGTGGGTATTGCTTGATTTGATGATTTGGGGTGTTTACTAGGCTTACATGCATTTTAAAGTTATGTTTCGTCGATGAGAAAACGATGTCGAGAGATTGAGATGAAATTTCTTTTTGAATTTTAGTTGTCTGGTATTGCTTGATTTACTTATATACATTAGGACCATATTTTTAGAGTTTGTTTTCTGTTGTGAATTTTATTATGGCAGCACTTACGTTAGTTGGTGGAAACTTAGCTGACCAAAAATTTCTATTCCTCGGAGCAGGCGAAGTGTGATCTATTACTTTGTTGAAAGTCTGCATTCATTATTTAGGTATGTTATTCCTCGAAGCAGGCTAGGTATGCTATAGTGTTAATAATCTTCTTTGGTGGTGTCCAATTCGAGTTAATTAAATTATTTCCCAAAGATGGTTTTGAGTATGTATTTGCCTGCTGTTTGTCTGATAGGATAGTTTTAGTGCATTTGATTCATTCCATATCAAATTCACACCTACTTTCTTAATGACTCGATCCACTTCAGAAGCATTTGCACCCCCTCCCTTTCAAATTAGGTTTCTGTGTTATAAATCCACTGTCCTCTCAAGAATATTGTAGTAACTGAATTGGTACATTAGTGTTGGACCAGGGATACTTGGCCACATGACCCTCCAAGATAATTAAAAAGTTCCCTCCATAATTAGAAAGGGTGGATAATCTAATTGGTGGTTACCAATTTGTGTTGATGTGTGAAGTGCATTCTGTGAATTCTTATCTCAAATGTTGTTTGATTGCTATTAAGCTGAATAGATCAGGGATATTTTATAAGATTCATTGTCATATTAAAAATATACACCTAAGATGCAATTCCGAAAGAATACAATTTAATAATATTGTAAGTTTATAAACTTCTCTTATGAATGTGACTAGAGGTGACAAATGGATTGATTAGACCGATAATATGTAATAATTTTAGATGGATGGGTAATTTTAAATGGATATGAATAAAACTCATTAACCCAGAGGAAAATTGTTTATTAGTTACTTTTAACCCAAATGTATAGGTAGTGCACTAATACAGACCGTACTATGCAAAAAAGGTAATTCTTTTATTAAGGCCTTTTTATTTAGTGTATTTGTTGTAATTATATGGAGGAACTTTTTCCTGTAGGTAAATTAGGGGGAGCATACCAAGCACAAATACAAGTAAAATAAACAGATTTAAGAAGAACGTTGGAAGTAATTTTACAAATGAAAGATGTATTCTTAATGATTTATATGCATACATTCATTAAAAACATGTACAACTCTGAATTATATGTTAAAGATAAATGATTTATATATCAATAAATTTTTTATAAAGTTAAATTGGTATTAACATAAATTTGTAGTGATGTGTAACAAGACTATATTAAAAAGACAATGAAAAGAAAAAGCCTTGATATCCAAATTTAAATTTATTATATTTATTATTACCAGAAAATGGGTTAAGGGACCTGCACCATTAGTGTTTTATAATTTTTCAAAACATTATTATTATTCGAATTGGTTATATTTAGAATCGAACTTTTAGTCGATCAAGTACAAATCAAACCCGAACTATTTAGTTTATTTTACAAGAAATTACAGCCTTACTACCAATACAGAATAATTTGTGATGCGTGATTTATTACAGCCTAACTATCAGTACTCGACAAGAAATTACAGCCTTACTACCAATACTCGACAAAGTTCTCCTCATTGGAGCCTTTCCCTTCAAACAATTTATATAGCTCCATGACTTTCTTCTTCTGCTTAAATGTAGCACCTAAAGAATTATAACTAAATGATTCATTTCAATTTTTGCAGTATTGGGATGATATTGCTATTGAATGGAAACATGTTCATTCAACAAGAAGTCGAGGATGGAGAAAAGTTAACACGGGTATGTGTATTTTATAATTCTTAAATTGTATTCAAGTAATCACGTGTCAATTGTTTCTTTCTTGCGATACTACTAACATTTTGCTTTCTCTTATAAATATTAGATTTTTGTTACAAACAATATTTTTTGGTCGTGGACGTTGTCGATGTATAGTCTTTTTTTTTTCAAATGTTTATGTACCGAAGACATGGTATAACTTGACACAGATCTACAAGGAAAATGTTTGAATATATATTTTTAAGAACATAGTTTATTACAAGTGGTAATATTTTTTGGATGAAAATTGGAAAATAGGTTGTTGTAAAATCATTTTTTTGGGTACATTTGGATGTTGTTTATTATGGTTGATCAGGCATTTAGAGCTTTGTTTGTTTATTTGACATGATTAATGCAATTTCTACAATGTCCAAGTTCTCGATAAAAGGTATGCATATTTGTATGGAGCTGTAAATATCTTATTTTCCGTAAACTAATTTGCTAACTTTGTTGGTTATGGGTTTGCTAAAGTAAATGTATCAGGTGTTTTCATTTGTTTTGTTTTTGGATAAATTATTGAAAGTAAACCAGAGCTTTGATATGTCTAGCTGTGTTGTGATTTCTTATTTTATATCTACTTGGGTTGCTTCTAGGATCATGTAATCATGCTTTGGAATTGAATTTGGAGACGAACTTTTCTTAGTTTTGAATTCGGATTTCAGTTGAGATGTGAGGTCATGGTTTTGTATCTACATGTTTTTATGCTTCTGGTGGTTTGTTTTCTCATAGGATAGGTTTAGATCTCAGCCAAATTTTCTTAATAGTGGTGGCAACAGGAGACTACATTCATATTGGTGCTGTCAATTTAATGTTTTAGGTAAATAATGAGCATGTAGATATAATTTGTGGTAAAATTCTTGACTTCTTTACTTTTTAGGTGGGATGTCTATCTTAATTAGAAATTTTCTTATTTACAACAAATAATTACGAAATTTTCTACTTTTTATCAAATATATATTTTTTTCACATTGTTAACTCACAATTTTCATTTAGATTTATTTTTAGGTATTAAATAATTATACGAGTATTCGTAGTGTCGGAGGCACGGGGTTATGTGTATTTATAATTCTTAAATCGTATTCAATTAATCACATGTCAATTGTTTCGTTCTTGCGATACTGCTAACATTTTGCTTTCTCTTATAAATAACAGATTTTTGTTTCAAACAATATTTGTTGGTCGTGGACGTTGCCGATGGATAGCTTTTCTTTTCAAAGATTTATGTACCGAAGACATGGTAGAGCTTGACAGATCTACAAGGTAAATGTTATTATATGTATTTTTGTGTATATATTGAAGGATACTTGGTGTAAGCTGTAAAAAATATATTTGGTGTAAGATGTAAAGTAAAGGGTGGTGCTCAACATGTTGTTTCTTTATTTTCTGCATATATATATTTTTGTGATTCGTCTTTTATAAAGTTGGGTAATTATACATGGTTATGATGATTTTGAGTATGGAGTGATGTTGTTTTTGGTTGTTTGGATATGTATGGATGATTGTAAGTTTTTTAAACAGGTTTATAATTTACTGAATATCTATTTTTAAAGGAAACTCTGCCGAAATTTCTTGAAATTAGTATCTACTAGCTTGATATTTTGGTGGTTGGATGTGTTGATTATTGAGTATGTATTAATTTCTGCATGGTATGATGATTTTGGGTATGAAATGATGGTTTTTTTGGTGGTTTGGATATGTATGGATGATTGTAAGTTTTTTAAACAGGTTTAGATTTTTCTGGATATCAATTTTTAAAGGAAATTATGCCGAAATTTCTTAAAATCAGTAGCAATTAGCTTGCCCAAATAACAAAAACTACAATGTTTTTACCTGTTAAATCACATTTTTCATTTAGATTCATTTAGGTATTAAATAATTACACGAATATTCGTAGTGCCGTAGGCACGGGTTCACCCTAGTATATATATAATTACACGTACGTACGTACGTACTTCTTAAAATTTGTGTCAAGATATATACAGTTAGATAGATATCTATCTATACAAAGTAGAACAGATTTTGAAGAAAAAAAAATCCCGCTCACCCTTATTTTAAGATCAGGACCGTCGAAACATTAGGATAAATCTAACCATTAAAACAAAACAATGATCGTTCAAGCCTATTCAAGCCTATTCAGTTGCTTCAGTCATTCTGCAACTCCAAAATCTATTCAAAACACTGATCGTACGCCGCTCAAGCCTATTCAGTTACTTCTTCCTCATTCTCTCCACCTTATACCTTATCAGATCTCCACCCTAACCCATCCTACATCTAATCCTTATAACCCCTGCCATTACCACCTCTATTACCAAAATCTACAACTCCAATTTCAAGATCTGATCGTCACGGCTATTTCTCCCCCAATTCCAAGTCTCTCTGCCTGGATAGGCCGGCTGGTGATGACGTGCTCGCACTCAAAGAGACTCGGGTTTGGAACTCGATTGGGATTTCTAAGAAAGCCGCCAAGCCCTTGGTAATTTCAGGTCAGGTAATTTCATCTTCGCCGGCTTCGGCTCGCTCGATAACTCAGCTAAGCTCGCAGTGTTCGCCGCCGAGGTCGCAAGGAAGCTTAAGCCCGAAGGGTTTTTCGAGGTCCACACAACTTCCACAGATACGTATAGTTTCAATTCGTTTATTGATTTGTTCCATTGCTTTGCATTCGTACGGTCTCGAGAAATCGAGGGTTTAGATTCGCTACAATCTGTTGTAATTTTTTTAACCAAGGGTTGATCATAGAACCCGTAGGGAAACCCATAAATAATATGTGCTCTGGATTGGTTTGAAAAGCTGAGCCTTTGATTGGTTTGAAAAGCTGAGCCTTTGATTTTAGTGGAACCCTTAAAACCCTGGATTACATTGAAGAGCAATATCAAGAACATTAAGTATCTTTCATCAGTGGCTGATATCAAGAACATTAGTAAGATAATTTATTTAGTTAGATAGTTTATTTAGTAAGATAATTTATTTACCTGACTATGTAAAAATCTGTTTGCGCTCTGAGATACTCTGTTTTCTTTCTGAAACATTTCCTCTCTTTTTTTTCCTAATGATCAGTTATTATTATAGTACAAAAGGTTGAGAAAAATTTTAATATGAGAGAATTTCCTTTGGGAACGTGTAATTTTGTCAAACTCCAAAATACAAGCTTACCCATACTTAAAATGAGATCCATCATGTTCTTTTATTTTTCTTGATAAATTTGTTATATGTTGTTACCCTTTGTTTTATGTGGCCACATTGCATGGTCACATAGTGAAATACTATTATTTAGCGTCGCTGCATCATATCCCATACACACCCTTTCTTTTGCCATATGATTGATTAGTTAGAAAATTTATTTATCTGACCTATTCATAATTCGTGTTAACCTGCTCACTTTACTGATTTCTGTTATATATTTGGTCAAGGAAATTATTTTATTGTGGATTAATTGGATTAATCGTGGCCAGTCCCAGGAACGCTCATGATTGAACTCACTGAAAGTGAAAGCAATGTATAACTTTACATAAGAATATCCCTTTGCAAAATAAATTATAGGATATGCCCTTAGTTTTATCTTTTTGAGTTACCACCATTTTGAGTTAAAGAAATGCACTAACTTTACCAACTTAGTCCATTCTATTATAGTTACCCTATCTACGCTACACTTGAGGACCATTGAAAAAAATGTTAATTTTGTGTACCTTGAGACCCATCAGCCTTCTTGGCCAATGTCTCATAATCTGATACCACTAGCTTTGGATGCTTTCGTTTCTTCTTTGGTCCAAATGCATCAGCAAAAGACTCCGTGTCAAGAAGATGAACTCTTGCTTGCTTGATAGACATAGAAAAAGGGACAAATGATCAAACAATACACTGGTATTATTATTTATAAAATGCGACTCAAAAAGCAATTTAATAAACAGTATACTGATCTAAAAGTAGGGGTTGACAGTTGAGACAAGGTTCAATATTTCAGAACCTGAAATCAAGATCATCTTTTAAGTTAATAAAGGATAAACCTTGAGTGTACGAGTGAGTAGGTTCTACAATAATCTATCTATACAAAACACAACTGTTTTTAAAAAAAATATACTTTCCCGCTTAAGGCTATTAAAAGATCAGAACCGTTAAAAAGTTGAGATAAATCGGACCATTCAAAAAATTGTAACAAAACACGGAACATGGAAGGGGTTTCAAACACGGAACATGGAACTTGATTTCTTTGGATTCCCTTTTCTTGCTTCTTCTTCTTCTTCAAATCTTTGTTAATTTTTGCGCCTGAACCCACGGAAACACGGCTCTACTATCACTCTACTTACGAACCCTTCTCCCTTTCGCTCATGAGCTCAGATCTGGAGTTGAAGCTTTACATTAATCTCATTTTCAGTTCTCCATTCCCAACAACAGATAGTCCACTCTGTTTCTGAAGTCAATTTAAATCTATTTCAGCTTCTACGGTGCTCTCCCTCTCTCTATAATTGTCGTATATTGATTTTTTTACTATATTTTGTATAAATTTGTATGGGTACACATTTCAGTAATCCAAATTTGGTTGAATAGAATGAATTTGAACTAATACAGAAGAGAGAAACAACTATATACTGTTGAAAAGAGGTTTTAGGGAAATGTATGGTTTTGTTTGTCATTTGTCTTAGTGATTTAGTTGAATGTGGGAAGGTGGAAATTCTATTGTTGTTAAATGCTCTTAACTCTTCAAGTGCTTTGCAGAGATGCGTACTGGGTGTGGGTTAATTAATGCAATTGGCAAAAGTCTGGGCTAAGATTTTGGGTCCTGAGAGATATTTTTTGTTTGATTGAATTTATAAAAAGTGTGAAGTAAAATAATTTCTTGAGCTGATTTGAAGTTTTCATAAGTTTTTAATGGCTGTAAATCAATATTCTGAGCCCTGGTTGTGTTTGAAGATTTATTGCTTGAATTCAAGATTTATCCTGAGCCCTGGCTATAATCTTGAATTTACCCACTCAAGCTCTCATTTAAGGAAAATGAGAAAAAAAATGTCAGTTGATAGAAAGAGAATTTGAAATCTTTCCTGTGATTGAAACTCTGTATGTTCTAAAAATTGTAGGCAATGAGGATCAAAGCTTGATTCCAATTAACAAAGTGTTTAATATTTAGCCTTCCTTCCTTTGCAAATCTTTATCTTCTAGGAATGCTTTTGAAAAAAAAAACTCCCGCTCAAAGTCTATTAAGAGATCTGGACCACAAAAAGTTAGGATAAATCTAACCCTTCAATACTAATTGTATCTACAGTAACAAACCACGGAGCTAAAAAACCAACAATAATAAGGTTTTTCTTCCTCTTCTACCTGTCCAAACCCAGAAGCAATTCAAAACCCTTTTTAATCTAAACAGAGCTCTCAGCAGAGAGAGAAACCCTCATTCAAAAAAACGCAAAGATAAACGCGAAGCAGCAGAAGAAGAAGTTGAAGAGAGATCGACACACGGCACACGTCGTGCTGATCGACTTCCCTTGGCTCTCCTCACGGCACACGAAGATCTAAGACCTCCTCTTGGCTTTCCTCTTTCTCGGCACCTTAGGTCGTGCTGATCGACTTCCTTACAGACGAGATTTTGATACCCACCAGCCCACTGGTCGTTTTTGTAAAGGAAGATTCCACGTCGAATATCTTGGTATTTCTTCAATTTCAGTTTAGTTTCTTACAATATGTATGAATTTAAGAACCCATTGTCTGAGGGTTTAGCTTTATTGGGTTTATGGGGTTCTTGATTTGGTTGAATCTGATTTTTTTGATTTTTTTTAGGGTTCCTTTTGATTGGTTTGATGTTTACAATTATGTTTTTAGGGTTCCAGAATCTGAAATTGGTTTACAATTAGCTTTAACCTATTTTTTTCCCTTTGGGTATAATGTGATATTTTGAATGGGATCCAGTCTGATTAATCTGTTAACTCCTGCTGCTACCCGATACACTTAACTTATGTTTTTTGACTGGGTTGGTAAGTTAACTTTTCTCATTATTATTAACTGGGTATGTTGAATTTTAAAGCGCAATAACCTTACTTTTGCCAGATGTCCGGTTACTGAGAATCTCAATTTTTTTGAATAGTCATTAGTATCTAGAGAACATTGTTGTGTATTGGTTTTAACAATGGCTTAAAGCTAATTTGATGACGGGTGCCTCTGCTGCTGAGCTGTTGGATATAGTGGCGCAAATGGAGGATTATGGGATCACACCCAATACGGCGTCCTTTAATTTGGTGTTGAAGGCTATGCACCTGACTAGAGAGACAGGGGCAGCTGGAAAATTGATTGACAGGTATATATCTATGTATTTATAACTGTCAGTTAAGAACTAGAAATTTACAAAGTTTGTGCTTATTCCTTACTTGATTTTGATACCATTTGGCATTTTAGTCATATGTATAACCCTATTATGACAGTCCGTTCTGTTGCATAAGGTACTTTTTGTCCACATCATGGGAATTGATTCCTCACAATGTTTGACTATATGATGGATGAAATTTATACTTCATTGATATCAGGATGATCCAGACAAGAAAAGAATCTAAAGAATCCTTGCCTGATGGTGAGTCATATGATTTGGTTGTCGGCATGCTGCTTTTAACAAATCAGATTGATGCTGCATTGAAGTATATAAATTTGAACTTAAAATCTGGATACATGTTGTCAAAGAATGTGTTTAAAGAATGCGTGCAGAGCTGTGTTAACAAAGGGAGGCTGGATACGTTGGTTGCAATTATTGAAAGATGCAAGGTATACATGTTCTGGCTTATTGTTAAAATTTCTTTATGACATGTTATTAGCTTCTGAATATAATTCCTCACATGACTGTCATTTTGTATGCTACTAGAAAATGGATCAGTACAAGGCCTTATGTCCACCTTGGATAGGGTAGGCCGACCGAATCTTTGTCTGTAGTGGTGATTAATCGACTGATTTAACTCAACCTGCTGCTTCAACTCCACCTGTGGAGCTCCTAGAAGTGGAAGACGAATCGCCTGCTATAAAAGCTCTTGGATCCCTATTCAAACTCACTGAAATCTACCTATGGTTTGCTCTTTCTCTCTCTATATACGTTTATGTATATGTTTGTGTTTGATGTATTCATACATGCCTGAAAGACTAAGAATTTAGGGCAACTAACATTTAATAAAAGAGTAAGGAAAAAGAGAGGACATTTTCAACTTTTTGTGTATTACTCAATTTAGTTTTACAATTTTGTTTATTTACCAGGGACGGGGATGATGCCTCAGCGGAGATTCGAGGAGGGTCTCAATTTAACCAAAATTTGGTAAGATTATTATGTGTATAGATAGACTATATTTTCCAAAATTTTGGTTCAGTCTGCTAGATTCTCTAATGTTTTTGAATAATCTATATATACAAAACATAGGTGGTTTTAAAAAAACTCAATCTCCCGCTCAAGCTATTAAAAGATCGGGACCGTTAAAAACTTTGGATAAATCTAACCGTTCAATACTAAACTTTGGGTAACAAAACACGGAGGAAAAAAACAAGGGTTTCAGTTAGCTTCAATAATACTATTAGTTTTCAAAACCTTAGCATACACAGTGAGGAAGAGAAAGAGAGTACGTTGGAAAGAAGAGAGAAAGAGAGGCCAAAACCAATCACTAAGCTAGCTAGGTAAACATATCTGCTCCAAGCGGCGATTACGAAGGCAACAGATATGCTCCAAGCGGCGGTTACGGAGGTGGAGGTGGAGGCGGAGGTAGTTACGGTGGTGGATATGGCGGAAGTGGACGAGGCGGAGGCTATGGTGCCAGCGGTGGACGCTATGGAGGAAGTGATATTTTAGGCATTAGTAAGTCAAGAATATAGTGTTCTCAAATTTGCCACTGAGGATAGATGGAGCAAAGTTTCCTTAGGGAGGCAATTGTTAAAAGAATACATGAAGAAGATTGGTCGGACTTTTGTCAAGTGCAGACCCAGCCTGATACTTCATGTTAATAGTTAATACCCTCTTTGAGGCTTATGCACCCTTTCCTATTTGTCTGCACAACATGTATAGCCCTCTTTAATCCTTTGGAAAATCCACTCAAAACTATCAAAAGTTTTCACTTAGCAAGGTGTAGTTCTGGCTTAACTAAGATGTTTGTTGTTCTGTTGATATACAGATTACTGGAAATGGTATAGGAAAAAAAACAGATTAAAAACACTTATCTCATTAAGAAGCTCAGATGAAGGAACACTTTGAAATTACATTTTTAGTAGATTCACTAAAATTAGTTTTGCATAGATCATTAAGTTGTCGTGATATATAAATAATAAATAGAATATCATGGGTTGTTGTCATTCTCAATACTCTAATCAAATATAAAGTTTGCTTTTTGGAGACATAACATTGCTTGGTATGGAAGAAGACCACTCAAAAAAGAACCGAAGAAGATATTATTTTGGTTGTTGAAAAGATGAGTGAACAAAAATATTAAATTTACTATTAGTTTTTGTTTCAAGTTTTAAGATGTTAGGAGCTCAAGTTGAGACACATCACACATGGTTTCAGATTTTGAAACAAATCTATCACAGCAGCATATCAACACATTACAAACTAGAAATACAAACAGAAACTCAGTATATATAGTGAAATAACCAAACTAGAAATATGTTTATTGTGTTATCACTGTTTGTATTCTGTTTTAATCCATTCGATCGTATAGATAGATATACACCGAGTTTATTGTAATATCACTATTTATATTTAGTTTTATAGCATTATTCCTATTTATATTCAGTTTTAATCCATTCCATCGTATACATTATTCCTATCTAGCAGTGAGCCTTTGTTGTCGCCGATATCTTTAAGTGAGGTCTTTCTTTGTTGCATGCACTTTGGCCTTCTTGAATTATGCTGAATTTCGGTTCTTTGTTGAATTTTCAGGTGATTCTCTAATTGATGTGGAGAAGACTAAGCAAAATGTATCAGTGGATCGAGCCAAGAAATGGCAGCTGAAGTCAGATGTTGGGGTCGCATGGGGAAAACTTCTTTCCCAGTGTTCCCAAGTAAGCTTTATTCTCCACTCATTTATAATTATTTCAGCTTCCCATCCACTTATTTTTTTATTTCAATTCATTTCTTTGCAAATTTATGCAATAAAAAGATGGAAAAAAATTGAAAAATGCTAAACAAGAGTTGTTGCCTCCTGTTTGCTGAATTCTTAAAGCTCTAATTGCATGTTACTCCTCTTTTTCAACTGTTTCACTCCTCCTGAATGTTGATTTGTCCTCTCACACAAGCACGTGGAATTACTTAATATATGGTTTTGTGATTAGCTACATTTGCCAAGACAAACCTGTCTATAATTTATAGCTTTGTATTAAGTGGGATTCTCCTACTTGGCTTAAAGTATCTAATGTAATCAATAAGCTAGCTTTGTATGGACTGTTATACATTTCCCGTTAACTTTAGTTAAACTCAAATTTCTCTCAATTCTCTCTTTTTTGGATTATTTTGGTATGAAAAAATTTGATTTTAATGTGCATTTGTGGTGGTTAATTCAGTATGATTTTTATTTTTGTTTGATTTTGTTTTTTTGAAGTGATCAGGTGTTTTCATTTGTTTTGTTTTTGGCTAAATTATTGAAAGTAAACCAGAGCTATGATATGTCTAGCTGTGCTGTGATTTCTTCTATTATATCTATTTGGGTTGCTTCTGGGAGCATGTATTCATGATTTGGAATTGAATTTGGAGTAGAACTTTCCTTAGTTTTGAATTCAGATTTCAGTTGAGATATGAGGGCAAGATTTTGTTATACTAGACAGAGTGTTACTGCACTTTATAACTCTTTTCACATGAATACATGCTCCCAGAAGCAACCCAATAAGCTACAAGGCAAACTTAGCATGAAGTAGAAGGATTTCTGACATTCCCCAGATGGTTGTTGCAAAGTGGTTTGTATAAAGTGTATATAAAATGTTGCCACATATTTTCACTTTTAAGAGATTATAATCCGTAGCACTGTTTCTCTCTGTTAATTAAGATTAAAAGGCAACTAATGATAATAAAGATTTAAATTTGTCCAGTTTGTTCAAATTTCAGGAAATTTATTTTATGACTTCATATTTTTAACATATTTACTTTTTGAAACATAGCCTAACTTTTTCAATACTTTTGTTCATTTAGAACTAATTAAAGTTTATTTTAAAATTTAAAAAATAAACTGTTATTATTAAACATAGCCTAACTTTTTTTTTCATTTTTGTTATTATTGGTGCTAGCTTGAACTTTTGGTTTGTTTGACTTAGATATGAATTTGGGTTGCTCTAATCAGTTGGAATTTGAATAGGATGTTATGGAATTGGTTCAGTTGATTGTGTTATTTGCTTCTATAGATTGTCTGGTCTTGGTCAAATTGACTGAATATGAAATCGAGCTAAGTTTGCCTTAGCTTATTGGGTTTCTTGATTATTGTTAATTGATTTTGTTGATAAATTCATAGTTGTTTCATTTTTGTTGAATTATTTATAATTAGCATGAAATAGAAGGATTTCTGACATTCCCCAAATGGTTGTTGCAAAGTGGTTTGTATAAAGTGTATATCAAGCCTATGGGAGAGTAATGGAAGAAATATGGGTACCTTTAGCGTACTTCCTTCGACTTTTTTTGATAAGAGAGTAATGGAAGAAATATCTCATAATATCCCTATACACAATGAGAGCACAAAGTTGCTGCATTTTTTACTTTGCATCAAAATATTGGTAAATGGATTTCGGTCTAATAGCCTAGAAGTAAACCAAGTTTCTATTTTATTTTGCTCATTTTCTGGTCCTTCTAAGTAGTGGCTTGATGTTTTAGGCATTAGTAAGTCAGGAATATAGTGTTCTCTCAATCGTATATGATTAATGATATGTATTTTTCATACGAACCTAATTTTAATAAATTTTGAATTTTAAGTTTTCGTTGTTAATTGGGGCCTTATTATATGAGTTTTATTAATCTACTTTATTATCTGCTCGGTATTTAAGTTTTTTTTTTTTGGTTTTTGGTATTTATGCTTCTCCTTTATTTCCTTTTTCTAAACTCTTAATTTTGTATTTTGAATAAAACCTTTTTTCTTCTCTGTTCTGAATAGATTTGGTAATTAGTAAATGGGGATCTAACTAGACTTGATGAAAGGACTTTGAGAATGTATAAAATAAGAATATTATATTGTTATGATTTATTGTATATGCTGATATTTTTTTTCCTTTGTATGAATATTGAAGGAGGAGAAGACTGTCTCACAGGAAGTTTGAGCATCTTTGGCATGGCTCGCTTGGATTTCTCCCAAGGAAGCGCGTTGCTCACCACAGAGGAAAAGGTGAACTGCTCGAATTACTTAAAATTTTATTTATCAGCTCTTTAATATATGTTGGATGTGTTCCTGTTTCATTATGAGTAAGGCATCACACTGATGTCATTATTCTGGATTGTCATTCGTCAGCTAACAGAGATTGAAGCTATAGTATTAACATTCATGTACCCTTCGCATCTTTTTTGCGGTTTTGATAGTTTTTTATTTAAAGTTTTTATATATCCCAAGAAACATTGAAATATTTAAGTTAGTGCATTGTGAAGTATGCTGAATTACGATTTGAAGGGATAGAATTTGGAACTTTTAGGGATTTAATGTCGGTGTTTAGTTTCAAGTTATATTGGGTATTTGGTCATGTTTAGTTTTTATTCTTTTGACTCATAACATAAATTTTAGTTTTAATGAGTCATAAATTCATTAGAAGCCCCAAAAATATAAAATATAAACATATACAAAAAAAATATTTCCTAGAGCAAATTCACTCAAAAAAGTCCAAAAATGTTAAGAGTGTGTTATAGCTGGTAACTTACTAAATTCATAACATCTCTATAGGTTGGAGAGACTGAGACGTGTTATTATTAAATAGAAGAAACATTTTCATCAATGTGGAGGTTAATTAATTTTATGATATTTTATATATTATTTTTAGTCAACTTCATATAAATCTAACCCTTGAAATCAGTTAGCTTCACTAATACCTGAGTTTCCAAAACCGTAGCATACACAGTGAGGAAGAGAAAGAGGGTCCGCTAAAAAGAAGGGAGAAAGAGAGGCCAAACACAAAGCAAAACCAATCACTAAGCTAGCCAGGTAAATAACTTTAAAACCTTTCTGATCCTTTTCTCCTTTATCGTTAATAAAAAACTGGATGGTAATTGGCTGGATAACTTAGAAATTATATGGACTGCTAAGTTGATTTTTAGTTTCTATGATTAACTGTTATACATTTCCTGTTAAATTCATTTAAACTCCAATTTCTCTCCACTCTTTGAGCATCTTCCATAGCAATGATGGGTCAGTATTCTTATTCCGTCAGACCCCAACCTTCATCCGCCCACCAATCTTTCACCTCCAAACTCCTCCTCCTCCTCACTCTCCTCCCTCTAACACTTGCGATCCAATCACGCGCTGGTCACCTGAAGAGTCCCACAAATTTCCTGTCATGGACAATATCTCTCCCCTAGCCAACATTGGCCACTCTTCTTCTTCTCAATCGTCCGATTGCACTCTTCTTGCTCATGGTTCTTCCCCTTCTTTCTCTTATTATCGTGATTGGAAGTTCAATTTTGAGTTTGATCTCAAACCCAAGGTTTGGCTTCTATTTTTTATGTTGATCTGGTTATGGGTTTTTTTTTCTGATTTTTATTGGGTGGGTATTGCTTGATTTGATGATTTGGGGTGTTTACTAGGCTTACATGCATTTTAAAGTTATGTTTCGTCGATGAGAAAACGATGTCGAGAGATTGAGATGAAATTTCTTTTTGAATTTTAGTTGTCTGGTATTGCTTGATTTACTTATATACATTAGGACCATATTTTTAGAGTTTGTTTTCTGTTGTGAATTTTATTATGGCAGCACTTACGTTAGTTGGTGGAAACTTAGCTGACCAAAAATTTCTATTCCTCGGAGCAGGCGAAGTGTGATCTATTACTTTGTTGAAAGTCTGCATTCATTATTTAGGTATGTTATTCCTCGGAGCAGGCTAAGTATGCTATAGTGTTAATAATCTTCTTTGGTGGTGTCCAATTCGAGTTAATTAAATTATTTCCCAAAGATGGTTTTGAGTATGTATTTGCCTGCTGTTTGTCTGATAGGATAGTTTTAGTGCATTTGATTCATTCCATATCAAATTCACACCTACTTTCTTAATGACTCGATCCACTTCAGAAGCATTTGCACCCCCTCCCTTTCAAATTAGGTTTCTGTGTTATAAATCCACTGTCCTCTCAAGAATATTGTAGTAACTGAATTGGTACATTAGTGTTGGACCAGGGATACTTGGCCACATGACCCTCCAAGATAATTAAAAAGTTCCCTCCATAATTAGAAAGGGTGGATAATCTAATTGGTGGTTACCAATTTGTGTTGATGTGTGAAGTGCATTCTGTGAATTCTTATCTCAAATGTTGTTTGATTGCTATTAAGCTGAATAGATCAGGGATATTTTATAAGATTCATTGTCATATTAAAAATATACACCTAAGATGCAATTCCGAAAGAATACAATTTAATAATATTGTAAGTTTATAAACTTCTCTTATGAATGTGACTAGAGGTGACAAATGGATTGATTAGACCGATAATATGTAATAATTTTAGATGGATGGGTAATTTTAAATGGATATGAATAAAACTCATTAACCCAGAGGAAAATTGTTTATTAGTTACTTTTAACCCAAATGTATAGGTAGTGCACTAATACAGACCGTACTATGCAAAAAAGGTAATTCTTTTATTAAGGCCTTTTTATTTAGTGTATTTGTTGTAATTATATGGAGGAACTTTTTCCTGTAGGTAAATTAGGGGGGGCATACCAAGCACAAATACAAGTAAAATAAACAGATTTAAGAAGAACGTTGGAAGTAATTTTACAAATGAAAGATGTATTCTTAATGATTTATATGCATACATTCATTAAAAACATGTACAACTCTGAATTATATGTTAAAGATAAATGATTTATATATCAATAAATTTTTTATAAAGTTAAATTGGTATTAACATAAATTTGTAGTGATGTGTAACAAGACTATATTAAAAAGACAATGAAAAGAAAAAGCCTTGATATCCAAATTTAAATTTATTATATTTATTATTACCAGAAAATGGGTTAAGGGACCTGCACCATTAGTGTTTTATAATTTTTCAAAACATTATTATTATTCGAATTGGTTATATTTAGAATCGAACTTTTAGTCGATCAAGTACAAATCAAACCCGAACTATTTAGTTTATTTTACAAGAAATTACAGCCTTACTACCAATACAGAATAATTTGTGATGCGTGATTTATTACAGCCTAACTATCAGTACTCGACAAGAAATTACAGCCTTACTACCAATACTCGACAAAGTTCTCCTCATTGGAGCCTTTCCCTTCAAACAATTTA
Organism: Panax japonicus; assembly: GCA_020205505.1. Classification (NCBI taxonomy): domain Eukaryota; kingdom Viridiplantae; phylum Streptophyta; class Magnoliopsida; order Apiales; family Araliaceae; genus Panax; species Panax japonicus. The sequence continues at coordinate 53,316,889 of CM035106.1, forward strand.
TATAGCTCCATGACTTTCTTCTTCTGCTTAAATGTAGCACCTAAAGAATTATAACTAAATGATTCATTTCAATTTTTGCAGTATTGGGATGATATTGCTATTGAATGGAAACATGTTCATTCAACAAGAAGTCGAGGATGGAGAAAAGTTAACACGGGTATGTGTATTTTATAATTCTTAAATTGTATTCAAGTAATCACGTGTCAATTGTTTCTTTCTTGCGATACTACTAACATTTTGCTTTCTCTTATAAATATTAGATTTTTGTTACAAACAATATTTTTTGGTCGTGGACGTTGTCGATGTATAGTCTTTTTTTTTTCAAATGTTTATGTACCGAAGACATGGTATAACTTGACACAGATCTACAAGGAAAATGTTTGAATATATATTTTTAAGAACATAGTTTATTACAAGTGGTAATATTTTTTGGATGAAAATTGGAAAATAGGTTGTTGTAAAATCATTTTTTTGGGTACATTTGGATGTTGTTTATTATGGTTGATCAGGCATTTAGAGCTTTGTTTGTTTATTTGACATGATTAATGCAATTTCTACAATGTCCAAGTTCTCGATAAAAGGTATGCATATTTGTATGGAGCTGTAAATATCTTATTTTCCGTAAACTAATTTGCTAACTTTGTTGGTTATGGGTTTGCTAAAGTAAATGTATCAGGTGTTTTCATTTGTTTTGTTTTTGGATAAATTATTGAAAGTAAACCAGAGCTTTGATATGTCTAGCTGTGTTGTGATTTCTTATTTTATATCTACTTGGGTTGCTTCTAGGATCATGTAATCATGCTTTGGAATTGAATTTGGAGACGAACTTTTCTTAGTTTTGAATTCGGATTTCAGTTGAGATGTGAGGTCATGGTTTTGTATCTACATGTTTTTATGCTTCTGGTGGTTTGTTTTCTCATAGGATAGGTTTAGATCTCAGCCAAATTTTCTTAATAGTGGTGGCAACAGGAGACTACATTCATATTGGTGCTGTCAATTTAATGTTTTAGGTAAATAATGAGCATGTAGATATAATTTGTGGTAAAATTCTTGACTTCTTTACTTTTTAGGTGGGATGTCTATCTTAATTAGAAATTTTCTTATTTACAACAAACAATTACGAAATTTTCTACTTTTTATCAAATATATATTCTTTTCACATTGTTAACTCACAATTTTCATTTAGATTTATTTTTAGGTATTAAATAATTATACGAGTATTCGTAGTGTCGGAGGCACGGGGTTATGTGTATTTATAATTCTTAAATCGTATTCAATTAATCACATGTCAATTGTTTCGTTCTTGCGATACTGCTAACATTTTGCTTTCTCTTATAAATAACAGATTTTTGTTTCAAACAATATTTGTTGGCCGTGGACGTTGCCGATGGATAGCTTTTCTTTTCAAAGATTTATGTACCGAAGACATGGTAGAGCTTGACAGATCTACAAGGTAAATGTTATTATATGTATTTTTGTGTATATATTGAAGGATACTTGGTGTAAGCTGTAAAAAATATATTTGGTGTAAGATGTAAAGTAAAGGGTGGTGCTCAACATGTTGTTTCTTTATTTTCTGCATATATGTATTTTTGTGATTCGTCTTTTATAAAGTTGGGTAATTATACATGGTTATGATGATTTTGAGTATGGAGTGATGTTGTTTTTGGTTGTTTGGATATGTATGGATGATTGTAAGTTTTTTAAACAGGTTTATAATTTACTGAAAATCTATTTTTAAAGGAAACTCTGCCGAAATTTCTTGAAATTAGTATCTACTAGCTTGATATTTTGGTGGTTGGATGTGTTGATTATTGAGTATGTATTAATTTCTGCATGGTATGATGATTTTGGGTATGAAATGATGGTTTTTTTGGTGGTTTGGATATGTATGGATGATTGTAAGTTTTTTAAACAGGTTTAGATTTTTCTGGATATCAATTTTTAAAGGAAATTATGCCGAAATTTCTTAAAATCAGTAGCAATTAGCTTGCCCAAATAACAAAAACTACAATGTTTTTACCTGTTAAATCGCATTTTTCATTTAGATTCATTTAGGTATTAAATAATTACACGAATATTCGTAGTGCCGTAGGCACGGGTTCACCCTAGTATATATATATTGAGGTAGGTGGGTATAATTATAATTAATTATATTGACTGTGGCTTGGTGATTTGAATTGAGTTGATGAGTAGGGATGTGATGGATCAATACTAATTGAGAATGGTCCGAGTTCGGAGAGGCATGCATTTGGTCATCAAGGTGTCGGAGGGTTTGAAGTGATAGAGAATGCAAAGGCTCAGTTGGAAGCCGTTTGCCCCGGTGTTGTTTCTTGTGCCGATATTGTTGCCATAGCTGCTAGAGATGCCATCGCCGTGGTACGTACGTAGCTTTAATTTTCTTGATATATAGTCTTGTCATTTAATAAATGCATGCAACATGCAACGTTTGGATTGAAGGAATGAAATGAAGAGTTATTTATTCTATTTTAGTTGGAATTAGTTATTCCGTAGGTTCGGAACCAAATACAATTTTTTTTATTCTATTTCATTATCACTTTCATTACTCCAATCCAAATGTAACATTACTACTGCTGTTATACATAGTAATATAAAATGACGTAATATTCTTGAATTTGTGGAAATGCACATCTTGTAATTAATAAGTTGAATTATTTTAAGTTGTGTTTGATGATGATATATGGTAAAAATTACTCCCATGAACAGGCGAATGGTCCGAATTACGAGGTACAAACGGGTAGAAGAGATGGAATGGTTTCTAATATTTCTTTGGCGGATGATATGCCGGACGTTACAGATTCAGTTCAGCAACTTAAGACTAAGTTTTTCAGAAAAGGCCTCTCCGATAAAGACCTTGTGCTTCTTAGCGGTACATACAGACAGACATCCCTATATAACACACACACACACACTATATTGTACGTACATGCAGGTGTGGTGGCCTAGTAGTTGGTAGACATTTAAAGGGGTATGAAGAAGCTTTAATTAATTTGCATAGCATTAATTCAACATGATAATGACATAAATAAATATTTGTAGGGGTCAACAAAGAAAGAAGAAGAAGAAGAAATATTCTAATATTGGCTTTTCATTTTCCAGAAAGTTTCTGTTTTTGGAAAAAGAAGAAGATATATATTCCCAAAAGATGGCCATAATTTTTAGTAGGTATTAGTATTAAATACTCCATCTGTTCCTAAAAGATTGTCGTTTACACAGATTAAGAAATATAATTAATACCTAGCGAAAATATTATATTACCCTTATTAATTGTCTCAACCAATTATTCCCCTCCCAATGTTTCTTATTCAATTCAACCAATTACTACTTGGATTATAGCATTAAATTGAATAAGAATCATTGGAAAGGGAATAAAATTTAAATAGAAGAAAGTTTTAAATAAGGGTAAAGTAGGGAAAAAATAGCTAATGTGTATTGATAAACTTAAAACGACAATCTTTTTGGAAAAAAAATTACTTCCTAAAATTACAATCTTTTAGGAACAGAGGGAGTAGTAAATTATTTGATAGAATTCAGTTATATTGAATTTTGAGAAGCAAGGGCATTTTTAATTTTTATTTTACCAAGAATTAGTTACAGCCAAATCTACCTAGCTCTATAAAGCACAGCATGTAAAATGTGGTTCACCAATAAATCATAGTTTGGATCGTTCAATTTAGAAGGCATAACAGAATTACATTTTTTTATTTAAGTGTGAATATTATATATATTTTCCATTTCTTTTCATAATTTTTTACGATAAATGAATGAAATTTGTTCTTTTCATATTTGGAAAAACTTTAAAAGTTTACGTACTCAATTTTTCAGCTGCACATACAATTGGCACCACAGCATGCTTCTTCATGACACGAAGGCTGTACAACTTTTTTCCTAATGGAGGCACTGATCCGGCTATAAACCCCAATTTGGTGCCGGAGCTAAAAACTACCTGCCCGCAGAATGGAGACGTGAATGTCCGGTTACCGATAGACCGAGGCAGTGGCCAGACATTCGACAACCAAATTTTGCAGAACATTAGGTCTGGTTTTGCAGTGCTACAATCTGATGCAAGGCTATACGATGATGTTTCGACGAGGAGTGTAATTGACTCGTATTTTGGCATACTTAGCCCGGTTTTTGGACCGTCGTTCGAGGTGGATTTTGTTAATTCCATGCTGAAAATGGGCAGCATTGATGTCAAGACAGATTCACTGGGGACTATTAGGCGTGTTTGTGGACGTTTTAATTGATGTCCAAAAGAGAATATATATATATATATATATATATATATATATATATATATATATATATATATTGTAGAATGGTATTTCTTAGCTTGTTGACGTTGATACACAATTATTTATGTAAACATACAGTAAATAATGTAAAATGAAGACGCAATTACGTAAAGATACTATAAATAATGTTAAATACGTAAATATATCGTAAAAATAATGTAAAATGAGACTTAATTACGTAAACATACGGTAAAAAATGTAAAATGAAAGTTAGTTGGTTGCGATAAATAACACAGTACTACGAAAATTTATTTGTTATACTGGTGAAATGTTAAAATAATCATTAACAAATTAAATTCAATATTAAAATAATCATTAATAAATTAAATTCGTTTTGGGAAAAAATAAGTATATGAATTAATTAATACTCCCTCCGTCCCAAATTAATTGCTCAATTTTGACCTTTTTAAGTCAAATTGACTATTTTTAGAATTAATAATTAAGCATATATAAATATATTTCTAAAATTATAAAAATTAAGATTAGTAATAAATTGTATATACTTTCTTTTGATTATAATCTCTTCACCTATATTTTAGCAAAAATAGTAAAAAGATTAGTTTTAAAAATGGTCAATTTGACTTTAAAAAGTCAAAACTGAGCAATTAATTTGGGACGGAGGGAGTATCATATGTTAGTATCGACTCATACTTTTGTAAGTTCGACGAATGACGACTACGACAGGGTAGTCGGTCAATTGGCGGGGGTTGCAAATTTGCAATTGGGCTTGGAGATTTATTAGTAGTTCGATCTTAAGTTTTATAGCAACTAAGGTTTTATAGTTACTATAAAAACATTGTTTGGTGCGTGAATTATTGTAGAGTGGGTAAAACATTTAATGAATACATCAGATAAATAAAACTAGTTAAATTGGTGAAACTGGGTATATCACGTATTTTTATTTTTTCGTATTTTATATAATATGTGTGATTACAATATTATTCGTTCTTAAATTATAACACAATAGTAATTCATAAGAAATTGAGAAAGGCCCCCGTGCCACAGAAAACTACAGTAGACTTTCATGCGGACCAAGAGTACGTTAAGTTTTCTATGCGATCATGTGACTCCTTCAAAGTTTTTTTTTTGGTTCTAAATTCAGTTTTCATTTCTTTTATTTTTACCGTTAAAAACTCAGAACTATAGTGCTATAGAAAAACAAATTAATTAAAACAAAATAGTTTGATATATATATATATATATATATATATATATATATATATATGTTGTCTGTCGTTAAAAATATAGACGACGGTTGTATGACCGAACCGTCGTCGGGTCCGTCGCTAAAGGGGTGAGCTCGGATGAGTTGGATAGGGGGTGAGTTTAAGATCCGGACCGTATATATATATATATATATATATATATATATATGTTGTATTTTATACAAAATAATATATTACAAAGTTAAATAAAAATAAATATATTCATATATTTCGGTGATGTACCATTAAAAGAGTTTAATGTGTAATTAAATGAGTTATAAATTATTGGAGATTTGTAACTGCTATTATATATTAATAGCATTATTGGTATATTACTGTTGCCTTTAATATATATTACCGTTGCCATCTTTTTGCTATATAAAAAGGTAAGGCAGAGCTTATAAAGGAATATATCATCTTTAAAAGATTTTGTGAATATATATATATATTGCTACATAAGTTTGTAGGCTGCCAATTTATATATATATATATATATATATATATATATATATATATATATATATATATATTATAGTAACCAAGCTATTGCCGAGTACATCAAAAATTCTGTTCTCATACATATTTATATATACTATCCTCTGCAGTATTATATATATATATATATATATATATATATATATATATATATATATATATATATATATATTTAAACAGTAATTTCCATATATTTTATTGTATATACATTACTTATATTTGATTTCGAGTAAAGAAAAATTAGAAGTTGTTCATGGGTCATTCAACTATTTCAAGTGTTGGTTAGTTGGGTGAAGAGCCGTTGAATCCTGGAGTAGGATTTCGTCAGTGACCTTAGCACCGAGAATAAGTTCTCCGAGGGGCGAAATTTCTACTTAAGGACAGTGCACTGCACGCCTCTGCTCAATAAAATCGATAAGTTTATTTTTGCCCTTCTTTTATTTTATATTTGAATCCTATATTTATTCGTATTTTTCCAACAATCTTAAGTAGAAATTTTGGATTCTTATTATATTTATTAATGTTTATAGGGTGCTAGTTGAGTTTTGTTATCAATTTGCTAAATTGAGGTTTTGTTGTGGGTGCTATTATTGTGTTTGGGGAATTTTTGATTGGGAGTTGATTTACCTGTCCCTTGTGATAATCTTAGAAAGTCATACGGGACATATGTGACTTGTTATGCATGTTTGTACGCATTCCTAAACTAAACCCGGTATGCATGCTTTTAATATTCTTGAAAGCTTTATGAGTCATTTAAACTTAATGAGGCATTGTATATGTTATAATTAGCTTATGGTAGTGAGTTGAAAAGGCGTTGCCCAAACTGATTGGGTGTTTTACTTCATAGATTCATTCTGCAATTTAATGGTAGCAGTGATTGTATTATGGCTTAATAAGACTTCTTGTCTCCTTAGTGTCAAATATTTATTCTGACATTCCAGAATCTACTTACTAAAAATGTCAAAGTGTGTACCAATTTCTTTATAGCTTATATTAATAATTTGTTTTCCCTGATTGAATATCTTCAAAATTCTCTTCAAGCTCCTTTAATCCTTTCTTGGTCTGGCAATGCCGATTTTTGAAGGGGAAAATGTTTCGCCTATATGTAGATATTTGAAAGTTCAAATTTTCATTTCCCGTGCAAAGATTTATTTTCACTATCTGTGTAAAGCATCCGCCAAGGGAAAAAAATCTCATTATGTTTTATATGTAAAGTAGAAGGTCAAATAAGATTCATTTGTATCCCACTGTTGTATGCATGTGTCGCACTTGGGAAACTCTAGCGCTTAGTACACTAGAGGAAAATGCTATTGAGCACCAGTCATTGCCAATGACTTTTTATGTTGTTTCTGATGATGAAGATGGGGAACGAGGGGGTGCTCCTGTTGTTTGCGTTGAAGATGTCTCAAGGCATTGTTTTGAGGTTTCAAGAGGCCAAGTTAAGTGGAGTCCTATCTTTTTGTTAGTTCCTTTGGTTTTAGGACTTGACAAAATCAACCCGAGGTATGAAAGTTTTGGTGCTTTTCGCTGTGATAGTTCATAATTCTGTTGTTATCTGTCCTAATGTTCTTTCTGTTGGATAATTAATGGGAGTTTTGGAATAAAAAAAAAAGGTGAGAACTTAAGAAGTAATATGAAACAATGTTGGCAAAAATCTTGAATTTCTGCAGAAGGAAAGAAATGCATTGACTTTTGTCTTATGTTGCGAGGATATAGTACATATGGTTCAATACGATCATTAGAAATATGAACCATTTGTAATCCCAAAGTTGAGTTATTGGCAACAATATTATAGAAATCATTTACCTAACTTGAAATACCTTAAGTGTGGGGGTGTCTTACTAAGGTATTGTTACTTGACCCTAAAAAATGAAAATTAGTTCTAAAACTGTTAATATGCAATTAATAGACTCAACAGATACATTCATAATCCTAATAAGGAACATTAGACTGCTTTATGTAGAATACTCAAGTATTTGTGAGGTACTATTGGATTTGGTTTGTATTACTGCGGTAATCCTGCAGTTCTTGAGGGCTATAGTGATGCCAACTGGATCTCTGATTCAGATGAGATCAAATCCACGAGTGGCTACATATTTACCTTAAGAGGAGGAGTAGTTACTTAAAAGTCTTCTAAATAGACTTGTATATCTCGCTCTACTATGGAGTCTGAGTTTATTGCCTTAGAGAAGGCAGGTTCTGAAGCAAAGTGGCTCAGGAATTTTTTGAGAAATATTTCTTTGTGGACGAGACCAGTTCCATCTGTGTCTCTACATTGTGATTGCCAAGCTGCTATAGGCAGAGCTAAGAATAAGAGCTATAATGGCAAGAGTAAGCAAAGAGGCTAGTGATGTGATGGGATTATATCCCTTAATTTTGTTAGAGTTAAATCTTGCAGATCCTCTGACAAAGCCACTAAGCAAGAGGCTAGTGAGCAATACATCGAGGGGGATGGGACTACTGTCTATTACAAAAATCAACAATGATGGTAACCCAACCTATATGAATGGTAATCCCAGGAAGTAGGTTCATATGGGTAACAACAAGTCATTGGTTGATTGGTTGAGACACTATCCATTTTATAAATATTTGAGTTCATCCCTATGGTGTAGGATAGTGTAATTCTACAGTGTTAGAGGTTGAGTTATATACTCTTAATGTTTTCCATAGTCCTAATGGGTGATGTGTTTAACTGTAGAACACATTTGATGGAAACACCTATATGAGTGTAGAGGTGAGGCCGCCTCTTATGAAAACAAGACAGGTTTTCTAGAGCGCTCATGAATTCCAGGTATGGCGCAAGGCCAAAATGTGCCAAATCGCGTAGAACAACTTCTAATTAGAGTTTGTAGTGTGAGTAATATGATTACTGATTCATAATAAGGAAAAAGGTTCATAGAAATTTTTATTTCACCAACTTCCTGTGAATCAAGTCTTATTTACTCTATACATTGGTTCATAGTCCAAAAGACACCAGTGTTAACGCACTGCATTCTTAATTTTCTTACTCAATTTATTTTATTTTTACTTTGTAATATGTGGGGGATTGTTGTATTTTATACAAAATAATATATTACAAAGTTAAATAAAAATAAATATATTCATATATTTCGGTGATGTACCATTAAAAGAGTTTAATGTGTAATTAAATGAGTTATAAATTATTGGAGATTTGTAACTGCTATTATATATTAATAGCATTATTGGTATATTACTGTTGCCTTTAATATATATTACCGTTGCCATCTTTTTGCTATATAAAAAGGTAAGGCAGAGCTTATAAAGGAATATATCATCTTTAAAAGATTTTGTGAATATATATATATATTGCTACATAAGTTTGTAGGCTGCCAATTTATATATATATATATATATATTATAGTAACCAAGCTATTGCCGAGTACATCAAAAATTCTGTTCTCATACATATTTATATATACTATCCTCTGCAGTATTATATATATATACTAGGGTGAACCCGTGCCTACGGCACTACGAATATTCGTGTAATTATTTAATACCTAAATGAATCTAAATGAAAAATGCGATTTAACAGGTAAAAACATTGTAGTTTTTGTTATTTGGGCAAGCTAATTGCTACTGATTTTAAGAAATTTCGGCATAATTTCCTTTAAAAATTGATATCCAGAAAAATCTAAACCTGTTTAAAAAACTTACAATCATCCATACATATCCAAACCACCAAAAAAACCATCATTTCATACCCAAAATCATCATACCATGCAGAAATTAATACATACTCAATAATCAACACATCCAACCACCAAAATATCAAGCTAGTAGATACTAATTTCAAGAAATTTCGGCAGAGTTTCCTTTAAAAATAGATTTTCAGTAAATTATAAACCTGTTTAAAAAACTTACAATCATCCATACATATCCAAACAACCAAAAACAACATCACTCCATACTCAAAATCATCATAACCATGTATAATTACCCAACTTTATAAAAGACGAATCACAAAAATACATATATGCAGAAAATAAAGAAACAACATGTTGAGCACCACCCTTTACTTTACATCTTACACCAAATATATTTTTTACAGCTTACACCAAGTATCCTTCAATATATACACAAAAATACATATAATAACATTTACCTTGTAGATCTGTCAAGCTCTACCATGTCTTCGGTACATAAATCTTTGAAAAGAAAAGCTATCCATCGGCAACGTCCACGGCCAACAAATATTGTTTGAAACAAAAATCTGTTATTTATAAGAGAAAGCAAAATGTTAGCAGTATCGCAAGAACGAAACAATTGACATGTGATTAATTGAATACGATTTAAGAATTATAAATACACATAACCCCGTGCCTCCGACACTACGAATACTCGTATAATTATTTAATACCTAAAAATAAATCTAAATGAAAATTGTGAGTTAACAATGTGAAAAGAATATATATTTGATAAAAAGTAGAAAATTTCGTAATTGTTTGTTGTAAATAAGAAAATTTCTAATTAAGATAGACATCCCACCTAAAAAGTAAAGAAGTCAAGAATTTTACCACAAATTATATCTACATGCTCATTATTTACCTAAAACATTAAATTGACAGCACCAATATGAATGTAGTCTCCTGTTGCCACCACTATTAAGAAAATTTGGCTGAGATCTAAACCTATCCTATGAGAAAACAAACCACCAGAAGCATAAAAACATGTAGATACAAAACCATGACCTCACATCTCAACTGAAATCCGAATTCAAAACTAAGAAAAGTTCGTCTCCAAATTCAATTCCAAAGCATGATTACATGATCCTAGAAGCAACCCAAGTAGATATAAAATAAGAAATCACAACACAGCTAGACATATCAAAGCTCTGGTTTACTTTCAATAATTTATCCAAAAACAAAACAAATGAAAACACCTGATACATTTACTTTAGCAAACCCATAACCAACAAAGTTAGCAAATTAGTTTACGGAAAATAAGATATTTACAGCTCCATACAAATATGCATACCTTTTATCGAGAACTTGGACATTGTAGAAATTGCATTAATCATGTCAAATAAACAAACAAAGCTCTAAATGCCTGATCAACCATAATAAACAACATCCAAATGTACCCAAAAAAATGATTTTACAACAACCTATTTTCCAATTTTCATCCAAAAAATATTACCACTTGTAATAAACTATGTTCTTAAAAATATATATTCAAACATTTTCCTTGTAGATCTGTGTCAAGTTATACCATGTCTTCGGTACATAAACATTTGAAAAAAAAAAGACTATACATCGACAACGTCCACGACCAAAAAATATTGTTTGTAACAAAAATCTAATATTTATAAGAGAAAGCAAAATGTTAGTAGTATCGCAAGAAAGAAACAATTGACACGTGATTACTTGAATACAATTTAAGAATTATAAAATACACATACCCGTGTTAACTTTTCTCCATCCTCGACTTCTTGTTGAATGAACATGTTTCCATTCAATAGCAATATCATCCCAATACTGCAAAAATTGAAATGAATCATTTAGTTATAATTCTTTAGGTGCTACATTTAAGCAGAAGAAGAAAGTCATGGAGCTATATAAATTGTTTGAAGGGAAAGGCTCCAATGAGGAGAACTTTGTCGAGTATTGGTAGTAAGGCTGTAATTTCTTGTCGAGTACTGATAGTTAGGCTGTAATAAATCACGCATCACAAATTATTCTGTATTGGTAGTAAGGCTGTAATTTCTTGTAAAATAAACTAAATAGTTCGGGTTTGATTTGTACTTGATCGACTAAAAGTTCGATTCTAAATATAACCAATTCGAATAATAATAATGTTTTGAAAAATTATAAAACACTAATGGTGCAGGTCCCTTAACCCATTTTCTGGTAATAATAAATATAATAAATTTAAATTTGGATATCAAGGCTTTTTCTTTTCATTGTCTTTTTAATATAGTCTTGTTACACATCACTACAAATTTATGTTAATACCAATTTAACTTTATAAAAAATTTATTGATATATAAATCATTTATCTTTAACATATAATTCAGAGTTGTACATGTTTTTAATGAATGTATGCATATAAATCATTAAGAATACATCTTTCATTTGTAAAATTACTTCCAACGTTCTTCTTAAATCTGTTTATTTTACTTGTATTTGTGCTTGGTATGCTCCCCCTAATTTACCTACAGGAAAAAGTTCCTCCATATAATTACAACAAATACACTAAATAAAAAGGCTTTAATAAAAGAATTACCTTTTTTGCATAGTACGGTCTGTATTAGTGCACTACCTATACATTTGGGTTAAAAGTAACTAATAAACAATTTTCCTCTGGGTTAATGAGTTTTATTCATATCCATTTAAAATTACCCATCCATCTAAAATTATTACATATTATCGGTCTAATCAATCCATTTGTCACCTCTAGTCACATTCATAAGAGAAGTTTATAAACTTACAATATTATTAAATTGTATTCTTTCGGAATTGCATCTTAGGTGTATATTTTTAATATGACAATGAATCTTATAAAATATCCCTGATCTATTCAGCTTAATAGCAATCAAACAACATTTGAGATAAGAATTCACAGAATGCACTTCACACATCAACACAAATTGGTAACCACCAATTAGATTATCCACCCTTTCTAATTATGGAGGGAACTTTTTAATTATCTTGGAGGGTCATGTGGCCAAGTATCCCTGGTCCAACACTAATGTACCAATTCAGTTACTACAATATTCTTGAGAGGACAGTGGATTTATAACACAGAAACCTAATTTGAAAGGGAGGGGGTGCAAATGCTTCTGAAGTGGATCGAGTCATTAAGAAAGTAGGTGTGAATTTGATATGGAATGAATCAAATGCACTAAAACTATCCTATCAGACAAACAGCAGGCAAATACATACTCAAAACCATCTTTGGGAAATAATTTAATTAACTCGAATTGGACACCACCAAAGAAGATTATTAACACTATAGCATACCTAGCCTGCTCCGAGGAATAACATACCTAAATAATGAATGCAGACTTTCAACAAAGTAATAGATCACACTTCGCCTGCTCCGAGGAATAGAAATTTTTGGTCAGCTAAGTTTCCACCAACTAACGTAAGTGCTGCCATAATAAAATTCACAACAGAAAACAAACTCTAAAAATATGGTCCTAATGTATATAAGTAAATCAAGCAATACCAGACAACTAAAATTCAAAAAGAAATTTCATCTCAATCTCTCGACATCGTTTTCTCATCGACGAAACATAACTTTAAAATGCATGTAAGCCTAGTAAACACCCCAAATCATCAAATCAAGCAATACCCACCCAATAAAAATCAGAAAAAAAAACCCATAACCAGATCAACATAAAAAATAGAAGCCAAACCTTGGGTTTGAGATCAAACTCAAAATTGAACTTCCAATCACGATAATAAGGGAAAGAAGGGGAAGAACCATGAGCAAGAAGAGAGCAATCGGACGATTGAGAAGAAGAAGAGTGGCCAATGTTGGCTAGGGGAGAGATATTGTCCATGACAGGAAATTTGTGGGACTCTTCAGGTGACCAGCGCGTGATTGGATCGCAAGTGTTAGAGGGAGGAGAGTGAGGAGGAGGAGGAGTTTGGAGGTGAAAGATTGGTGGGCGGATGAAGGTTGGGGTCTGACGGAATAAGAATACTGACCCATCATTGCTATGGAAGATGCTCAAAGAGTGGAGAGAAATTGGAGTTTAAATGAATTTAACAGGAAATGTATAACAGTTAATCATAGAAACTAAAAATCAACTTAGCAGTCCATATAATTTCTAAGTTATCCAGCCAATTACCACCCAGTTTTTTATTAACGATAAAGGAGAAAAGGATCAGAAAGGTTTTAAAGTTATTTACCTGGCTAGCTTAGTGATTGGTTTTGCTTTGTGTTTGGCCTCTCTTTCTCCCTTCTTTTTAGCGGACCCTCTTTCTCTTCCTCACTGTGTATGCTACGGTTTTGGAAACTCAGGTATTAGTGAAGCTAACTGATTTCAAGGGTTAGATTTATATGAAGTTGACTAAAAATAATATATAAAATATCATAAAATTAATTAACCTCCACATTGATGAAAATGTTTCTTCTATTTAATAATAACACGTCTCAGTCTCTCCAACCTATAGAGATGTTATGAATTTAGTAAGTTACCAGCTATAACACACTCTTAACATTTTTGGACTTTTTTGAGTGAATTTGCTCTAGGAAATATTTTTTTTGTATATGTTTATATTTTATATTTTTGGGGCTTCTAATGAATTTATGACTCATTAAAACTAAAATTTATGTTATGAGTCAAAAGAATAGAAACTAAACATGACCAAATACCCAATATAACTTGAAACTAAACACCGACATTAAATCCCTAAAAGTTCCAAATTCTATCCCTTCAAATCGTAATTCAGCATACTTCACAATGCACTAACTTAAATATTTCAATGTTTCTTGGGATATATAAAAACTTTAAATAAAAAACTATCAAAACCGCAAAAAAGATGCGAAGGGTACATGAATGTTAATACTATAGCTTCAATCTCTGTTAGCTGACGAATGACAATCCAGAATAATGACATCAGTGTGATGCCTTACTCATAATGAAACAGGAACACATCCAACATATATTAAAGAGCTGATAAATAAAATTTTAAGTAATTCGAGCAGTTCACCTTTTCCTCTGTGGTGAGCAACGCGCTTCCTTGGGAGAAATCCAAGCGAGCCATGCCAAAGATGCTCAAACTTCCTGTGAGACAGTCTTCTCCTCCTTCAATATTCATACAAAGGAAAAAAAATATCAGCATATACAATAAATCATAACAATATAATATTCTTATTTTATACATTCTCAAAGTCCTTTCATCAAGTCTAGTTAGATCCCCATTTACTAATTACCAAATCTATTCAGAACAGAGAAGAAAAAAGGTTTTATTCAAAATACAAAATTAAGAGTTTAGAAAAAGGAAATAAAGGAGAAGCATAAATACCAAAAACCAAAAAAAAAAAACTTAAATACCGAGCAGATAATAAAGTAGATTAATAAAACTCATATAATAAGGCCCCAATTAACAACGAAAACTTAAAATTCAAAATTTATTAAAATTAGGTTCGTATGAAAAATACATATCATTAATCATATACGATTGAGAGAACACTATATTCCTGACTTACTAATGCCTAAAACATCAAGCCACTACTTAGAAGGACCAGAAAATGAGCAAAATAAAATAGAAACTTGGTTTACTTCTAGGCTATTAGACCAAAATCCATTTACCAATATTTTGATGCAAAGTAAAAAATGCAACAACTTTGTGCTCTCATTGTGTATAGGGATATTATGAGATATTTCTTCCATTACTCTCTTATCAAAAAAAGTCGAAGGAAGTACGCTAAAGGTACCCATATTTCTTCCATTACTCTCCCATAGGCTTGATATACACTTTATACAAACCACTTTGCAACAACCATTTGGGGAATGTCAGAAATCCTTCTATTTCATGCTAATTATAAATAATTCAACAAAAATGAAACAACTATGAATTTATCAACAAAATCAATTAACAATAATCAAGAAACCCAATAAGCTAAGGCAAACTTAGCTCGATTTCATATTCAGTCAATTTGACCAAGACCAGACAATCTATAGAAGCAAATAACACAATCAACTGAACCAATTCCATAACATCCTATTCAAATTCCAACTGATTAGAGCAACCCAAATTCATATCTAAGTCAAACAAACCAAAAGTTCAAGCTAGCACCAATAATAACAAAAATGAAAAAAAAAAAGTTAGGCTATGTTTAATAATAACAGTTTATTTTTTAAATTTTAAAATAAACTTTAATTAGTTCTAAATGAACAAAAGTATTGAAAAAGTTAGGCTATGTTTCAAAAAGTAAATATGTTAAAAATATGAAGTCATAAAATAAATTTCCTGAAATTTGAACAAACTGGACAAATTTAAATCTTTATTGTCATTAGTTGCCTTTTAATCTTAATTAACAGAGAGAAACAGTGCTACGGATTATAATCTCTTAAAAGTGCAAATATGTGGCAACATTTTATATACACTTTATACAAACCACTTTGCAACAACCATCTGGGGAATGTCAGAAATCCTTCTACTTCATGCTAAGTTTGCCTTGTAGCTTATTGGGTTGCTTCTGGGAGCATGTATTCATGTGAAAAGAGTTATAAAGTGCAGTAACACTCTGTCTAGTATAACAAAATCTTGCCCTCATATCTCAACTGAAATCTGAATTCAAAACTAAGGAAAGTTCTACTCCAAATTCAATTCCAAATCATGAATACATGCTCCCAGAAGCAACCCAAATAGATATAATAGAAGAAATCACAGCACAGCTAGACATATCATAGCTCTGGTTTACTTTCAATAATTTAGCCAAAAACAAAACAAATGAAAACACCTGATCATTTCAAAAAAATAAAATCAAACAAAAATAAAAATCATACTGAATTAACCACCACAAATGCACATTAAAATCAAATTTTTTCATACCAAAATAATCCAAAAAAGAGAGAATTGAGAGAAATTTGAGTTTAACTAAAGTTAACGGGAAATGTATAACAGTCCATACAAAGCTAGCTTATTGATTACATTAGATACTTTAAGCCAAGTAGGAGAATCCCACTTAATACAAAGCTATAAATTATAGACAGGTTTGTCTTGGCAAATGTAGCTAATCACAAAACCATATATTAAGTAATTCCACGTGCTTGTGTGAGAGGACAAATCAACATTCAGGAGGAGTGAAACAGTTGAAAAAGAGGAGTAACATGCAATTAGAGCTTTAAGAATTCAGCAAACAGGAGGCAACAACTCTTGTTTAGCATTTTTCAATTTTTTTCCATCTTTTTATTGCATAAATTTGCAAAGAAATGAATTGAAATAAAAAAATAAGTGGATGGGAAGCAGAAATAATTATAAATGAGTGGAGAATAAAGCTTACTTGGGAACACTGGGAAAGAAGTTTTCCCCATGCGACCCCAACATCTGACTTCAGCTGCCATTTCTTGGCTCGATCCACTGATACATTTTGCTTAGTCTTCTCCACATCAATTAGAGAATCACCTGAAAATTCAACAAAGAACCGAAATTCAGCATAATTCAAGAAGGCCAAAGTGCATGCAACAAAGAAAGACCTCACTTAAAGATATCGGCGACAACAAAGGCTCACTGCTAGATAGGAATAATGTATACGATGGAATGGATTAAAACTGAATATAAATAGGAATAATGCTATAAAACTAAATATAAATAGTGATATTACAATAAACTCGGTGTATATCTATCTATACGATCGAATGGATTAAAACAGAATACAAACAGTGATAACACAATAAACATATTTCTAGTTTGGTTATTTCACTATATATACTGAGTTTCTGTTTGTATTTCTAGTTTGTAATGTGTTGATATGCTGCTGTGATAGATTTGTTTCAAAATCTGAAACCATGTGTGATGTGTCTCAACTTGAGCTCCTAACATCTTAAAACTTGAAACAAAAACTAATAGTAAATTTAATATTTTTGTTCACTCATCTTTTCAACAACCAAAATAATATCTTCTTCGGTTCTTTTTTGAGTGGTCTTCTTCCATACCAAGCAATGTTATGTCTCCAAAAAGCAAACTTTATATTTGATTAGAGTATTGAGAATGACAACAACCCATGATATTCTATTTATTATTTATATATCACGACAATTTAATGATCTATGCAAAACTAATTTTAGTGAATCTACTAAAAATGTAATTTCAAAGTGTTCCTTCATCTGAGCTTCTTAATGAGATAAGTGTTTTTAATCTGTTTTTTTTCCTATACCATTTCCAGTAATCTGTATATCAACAGAACAACAAACATCTTAGTTAAGCCAGAACTACACCTTGCTAAGTGAAAACTTTTGATAGTTTTGAGTGGATTTTCCAAAGGATTAAAGAGGGCTATACATGTTGTGCAGACAAATAGGAAAGGGTGCATAAGCCTCAAAGAGGGTATTAACTATTAACATGAAGTATCAGGCTGGGTCTGCACTTGACAAAAGTCCGACCAATCTTCTTCATGTATTCTTTTAACAATTGCCTCCCTAAGGAAACTTTGCTCCATCTATCCTCAGTGGCAAATTTGAGAACACTATATTCTTGACTTACTAATGCCTAAAATATCACTTCCTCCATAGCGTCCACCGCTGGCACCATAGCCTCCGCCTCGTCCACTTCCGCCATATCCACCACCGTAACTACCTCCGCCTCCACCTCCACCTCCGTAACCGCCGCTTGGAGCATATCTGTTGCCTTCGTAATCGCCGCTTGGAGCAGATATGTTTACCTAGCTAGCTTAGTGATTGGTTTTGGCCTCTCTTTCTCTCTTCTTTCCAACGTACTCTCTTTCTCTTCCTCACTGTGTATGCTAAGGTTTTGAAAACTAATAGTATTATTGAAGCTAACTGAAACCCTTGTTTTTTTCCTCCGTGTTTTGTTACCCAAAGTTTAGTATTGAACGGTTAGATTTATCCAAAGTTTTTAACGGTCCCGATCTTTTAATAGCTTGAGCGGGAGATTGAGTTTTTTTAAAACCACCTATGTTTTGTATATATAGATTATTCAAAAACATTAGAGAATCTAGCAGACTGAACCAAAATTTTGGAAAATATAGTCTATCTATACACATAATAATCTTACCAAATTTTGGTTAAATTGAGACCCTCCTCGAATCTCCGCTGAGGCATCATCCCCGTCCCTGGTAAATAAACAAAATTGTAAAACTAAATTGAGTAATACACAAAAAGTTGAAAATGTCCTCTCTTTTTCCTTACTCTTTTATTAAATGTTAGTTGCCCTAAATTCTTAGTCTTTCAGGCATGTATGAATACATCAAACACAAACATATACATAAACGTATATAGAGAGAGAAAGAGCAAACCATAGGTAGATTTCAGTGAGTTTGAATAGGGATCCAAGAGCTTTTATAGCAGGCGATTCGTCTTCCACTTCTAGGAGCTCCACAGGTGGAGTTGAAGCAGCAGGTTGAGTTAAATCAGTCGATTAATCACCACTACAGACAAAGATTCGGTCGGCCTACCCTATCCAAGGTGGACATAAGGCCTTGTACTGATCCATTTTCTAGTAGCATACAAAATGACAGTCATGTGAGGAATTATATTCAGAAGCTAATAACATGTCATAAAGAAATTTTAACAATAAGCCAGAACATGTATACCTTGCATCTTTCAATAATTGCAACCAACGTATCCAGCCTCCCTTTGTTAACACAGCTCTGCACGCATTCTTTAAACACATTCTTTGACAACATGTATCCAGATTTTAAGTTCAAATTTATATACTTCAATGCAGCATCAATCTGATTTGTTAAAAGCAGCATGCCGACAACCAAATCATATGACTCACCATCAGGCAAGGATTCTTTAGATTCTTTTCTTGTCTGGGTCATCCTGATATCAATGAAGTATAAATTTCATCCATCATATAGTCAAACATTGTGAGGAATCAATTCCCATGATGTGGACAAAAAGTACCTTATGCAACAGAACGGACTGTCATAATAGGGTTATACATATGACTAAAATGCCAAATGGTATCAAAATCAAGTAAGGAATAAGCACAAACTTTGTAAATTTCTAGTTCTTAACTGACAGTTATAAATACATAGATATATACCTGTCAATCAATTTTCCAGCTGCCCCTGTCTCTCTAGTCAGGTGCATAGCCTTCAACACCAAATTAAAGGACGCCGTATTGGGTGTGATCCCATAATCCTCCATTTGCGCCACTATATCCAACAGTTCAGCAGCAGAGGCACCCGTCATCAAATTAGCTTTAAGCCATTGTTAAAACCAATACACAACAATGTTCTCTAGATACTAATGACTATTCAAAAAAATTGAGATTCTCAGTAACCGGACATCTGGCAAAAGTAAGGTTATTGCACTTTAAAATTCAACATACCCAGTTAATAATAATGAGAAAAGTTAACTTACCAACCCAGTCAAAAAACATAAGTTAAGTGTATTGGGTATTGAAGGGTTAGATTTATCCTAACTTTTTGTGGTCCAGATCTCTTAATAGACTTTGAGCGGGAGTTTTTTTTTTCAAAAGCATTCCTAGAAGATAAAGATTTGCAAAGGAAGGAAGGCTAAATATTAAACACTTTGTTAATTGGAATCAAGCTTTGATCCTCATTGCCTACAATTTTTAGAACATACAGAGTTTCAATCACAGGAAAGATTTCAAATTCTCTTTCTATCAACTGACATTTTTTTTCTCATTTTCCTTAAATGAGAGCTTGAGTGGGTAAATTCAAGATTATAGCCAGGGCTCAGGATAAATCTTGAATTCAAGCAATAAATCTTCAAACACAACCAGGGCTCAGAATATTGATTTACAGCCATTAAAAAACTTATGAAAACTTCAAATCAGCTCAAGAAATTATTTTACTTCACACTTTTTATAAATTCAATCAAACAAAAAATATCTCTCAGGACCCAAAATCTTAGCCCAGACTTTTGCCAATTGCATTAATTAACCCACACCCAGTACGCATCTCTGCAAAGCACTTGAAGAGTTAAGAGCATTTAACAACAATAGAATTTCCACCTTCCCACATTCAACTAAATCACTAAGACAAATGACAAACAAAACCATACATTTCCCTAAAACCTCTTTTCAACAGTATATAGTTGTTTCTCTCTTCTGTATTAGTTCAAATTCATTCTATTCAACCAAATTTGGATTACTGAAATGTGTACCCATACAAATTTATACAAAATATAGTAAAAAAATCAATATACGACAATTATAGAGAGAGGGAGAGCACCGTAGAAGCTGAAATAGATTTAAATTGACTTCAGAAACAGAGTGGACTATCTGTTGTTGGGAATGGAGAACTGAAAATGAGATTAATGTAAAGCTTCAACTCCAGATCTGAGCTCATGAGCGAAAGGGAGAAGGGTTCGTAAGTAGAGTGATAGTAGAGCCGTGTTTCCGTGGGTTCAGGCGCAAAAATTAACAAAGATTTGAAGAAGAAGAAGAAGCAAGAAAAGGGAATCCAAAGAAATCAAGTTCCATGTTCCGTGTTTGAAACCCCTTCCATGTTCCGTGTTTTGTTACAATTTTTTGAATGGTCCGATTTATCTCAACTTTTTAACGGTTCTGATCTTTTAATAGCCTTAAGCGGGAAAGTATATTTTTTTAAAAACAGTTGTGTTTTGTATAGATAGATTATTGTAGAACCTACTCACTCGTACACTCAAGGTTTATCCTTTATTAACTTAAAAGATGATCTTGATTTCAGGTTCTGAAATATTGAACCTTGTCTCAACTGTCAACCCCTACTTTTAGATCAGTATACTGTTTATTAAATTGCTTTTTGAGTCGCATTTTATAAATAATAATACCAGTGTATTGTTTGATCATTTGTCCCTTTTTCTATGTCTATCAAGCAAGCAAGAGTTCATCTTCTTGACACGGAGTCTTTTGCTGATGCATTTGGACCAAAGAAGAAACGAAAGCATCCAAAGCTAGTGGTATCAGATTATGAGACATTGGCCAAGAAGGCTGATGGGTCTCAAGGTACACAAAATTAACATTTTTTTCAATGGTCCTCAAGTGTAGCGTAGATAGGGTAACTATAATAGAATGGACTAAGTTGGTAAAGTTAGTGCATTTCTTTAACTCAAAATGGTGGTAACTCAAAAAGATAAAACTAAGGGCATATCCTATAATTTATTTTGCAAAGGGATATTCTTATGTAAAGTTATACCTTGCTTTCACTTTCAGTGAGTTCAATCATGAGCGTTCCTGGGACTGGCCACGATTAATCCAATTAATCCACAATAAAATAATTTCCTTGACCAAATATATAACAGAAATCAGTAAAGTGAGCAGGTTAACACGAATTATGAATAGGTCAGATAAATAAATTTTCTAACTAATCAATCATATGGCAAAAGAAAGGGTGTGTATGGGATATGATGCAGCGACGCTAAATAATAGTATTTCACTATGTGACCATGCAATGTGGCCACATAAAACAAAGGGTAACAACATATAACAAATTTATCAAGAAAAATAAAAGAACATGATGGATCTCATTTTAAGTATGGGTAAGCTTGTATTTTGGAGTTTGACAAAATTACACGTTCCCAAAGGAAATTCTCTCATATTAAAATTTTTCTCAACCTTTTGTACTATAATAATAACTGATCATTAGGAAAAAAAAGAGAGGAAATGTTTCAGAAAGAAAACAGAGTATCTCAGAGCGCAAACAGATTTTTACATAGTCAGGTAAATAAATTATCTTACTAAATAAACTATCTAACTAAATAAATTATCTTACTAATGTTCTTGATATCAGCCACTGATGAAAGATACTTAATGTTCTTGATATTGCTCTTCAATGTAATCCAGGGTTTTAAGGGTTCCACTAAAATCAAAGGCTCAGCTTTTCAAACCAATCAAAGGCTCAGCTTTTCAAACCAATCCAGAGCACATATTATTTATGGGTTTCCCTACGGGTTCTATGATCAACCCTTGGTTAAAAAAATTACAACAGATTGTAGCGAATCTAAACCCTCGATTTCTCGAGACCGTACGAATGCAAAGCAATGGAACAAATCAATAAACGAATTGAAACTATATGTATCTGTGGAAGTTGTGTGGACCTCGAAAAACCCTTCGGGCTTAAGCTTCCTTGCGACCTCGGCGGCGAACACTGCGAGCTTAGCTGAGTTATCGAGCGAGCCGGAGCCGGCGAAGATGAAATTACCTGACCTGAAATTACCAAGGGCTTGGCGGCTTTCTTAGAAATCCCAATCGAGTTCCAAACCCGAGTCTCTTTGAGTGCGAGCACGTCATCACCAGCCGGCGTATCCAGGCAGAGAGACTTGGAATTGGGGGAGAAATAGCCGTGACGATCAGATCTTGAAATTGGAGTTGTAGATTTTGGTAATAGAGGTGGTAATGGCAGGGGTTATAAGGATTAGATGTAGGATGGGTTAGGGTGGAGATCTGGTAAGGTATAAGGTGGAGAGAATGAGGAAGAAGTAACTGAATAGGCTTGAGCGGCGTACGATCAGTGTTTTGAATAGATTTTGGAGTTGCAGAATGACTGAAGCAACTGAATAGGCTTGAATAGGCTTGAACGATCAGTGTTTTGTTTTAATGGTTAGATTTATCCTAATGTTTCGACGGTCCTGATCTTATAATAAGGGTGAGCGGGATTTTTTTTTTTCAAAATCTGTTCTACTTTGTATAGATAGATATATATATATTTAAACAGTAATTTCCATATATTTTATTGTATATACATTACTTATATTTGATTTCGAGTAAAGAAAAATTAGAAGTTGTTCATGGGTCATTCAACTATTTCAAGTGCTGGTTAGTTGGGTGAAGAGCCGTTGAATCCTGGAGTAGGATTTCGTCAGTGACCTTAGCACCGAGAATAAGTTCTCCGAGGGGCGAAATTTCTACTTAAGGACAGTGCACTGCACGTCTCTGCTCAATAAAATCGATAAGTTTATTTTTGCCCTTCTTTTATTTTATATTTGAATCCTATATTTATTCGTATTTTTCCAACAATATATATATATAAAAGATTGGTGAACGACATAGGCACAGCCCACAGAAAGTAAGAGGGGTGAACGACATAGACACAGCCAATATTCACGAGAAAGATGATGCAGTTCACTTGGGATACTCGATTTATGTACCTTTTTTGTTGCCTTATCACCAGAGACCTTTGCAACTTATTAAACCAATCTTGCACATTAGTTGTTCCTAGCTACGTATTACTCTTTACGTTACTTAATATAACTCATTTTAAAAAATTATTTTTATTTTTTAATATAAATTATTTAATATTATCCTAAATAATAAATATAACTTTAATTTTCTTATTATTTTTTACTCAATAAATAACAATATCTTTTTTTTATATAAAGGTAATATAGATAATTAATATTATATTTAATGTTATACAAGTATTTTATTAATACTTGTGCACAAATCTAAAACAACTTATATTAAAAAAGGGAGGAATAATACATATGATAGCTAGCTCACTCATTTCAATAAATGCCCATAATTAATGGATATATTTATGTGCAGGCTTAAATTATAGTATATATTCAAAAATACATTCTAGTGTAGGTAAAACTAGGATAAAAATATAAATAGATAAAATTATAAAATATTTATGTTCAATTATTATGTCTGTAATGAGTTTTTTATGTAGGTAATTTGCTTACACTGAAATTTTTATTTTTTTTCTTTTTAAATTTTAGTTATAATACTTTTAGGCCATTGATGTTAAGGCTGCTGTTAACCAAGGCTACCAGGCTAGGTCGGTGACGTCGGTCAGGCCAGCATTCACTAGGCCAGGCTGGTCTAGGCTTCAGGTTTGACCGAACGGGCTATTTAAGTTGGGCTATTAACCCTTTTTAAGTTGGGTTGGGCTAAGCCAGACATTATGCCAAAAATAAAGGGAACAATTACATTTTATAGTACATTTAAAAATATAATTACAAGAAAAGTGCCCTCATTAAATATTTACATAATTAATATCTTTAAAATTTTATTTTCATTATTAGTACATATTTATGATTCCTTTAATTATGGGATGTGTTTTAATTCTCAACCATCTCTCCCACAATTTTCTCCTCATCTCTCCCACGATTTTCTCCCACTCCATTTATGTTTCCCTTCTTCTTCTTCTCCTCCCTCCCTCCGCCTCCTCCTCCTCCTCCTGTCCAACCCCTCCCCACCCTTCGCCTCCCCTTCCTCCCGCCTCCCGCTTCCCCTCCTCCCCTACTCCCGCTTCTGCCCCCCGCCACTACTCCTCCCGCCCCAGCCCCAGCCCCACACCCTCTCCTTCCTCTTCCTCCGCCTCTTTTCTCCACCCACCGCCCACGCCCCACCCCCTCACTCCGCCACCCCCTCCTCCCCCTCCCTCCGCCCCTCTCTCCGCCCCTCTCCTCCTCCTCCCCCTCCCTCCGCCACCCCCTCCCTCCTCCCCATCCGCCTCCCTCTCCCTCCTCCTCCTCCCCCTCCCTCCATCCCTCCGCCACCCCCTCATCCTCCCCCTCCCTCCGCCACCCCCTCCTCCTCCTCCCACTGCCCACGCCCCACCCCCTCCCTCTGTCATCGTCGCTCTGTTTCTGCAGTTTTTTTATATTGCAGTTGGTAGCCAAACCTTTATATCAAGGTAACTAATTCTGTTTTATTAAGTTTCCAATTTATTTTGCATGTAATACAGTTGGTAGCCAAACTTTCGTGCAGTTGGTTGCCAAACTTTCAGATCAAGATAACTAATTCATACTGCATGTGTGAAGGTAGATTGATTATCTTGGTATAAAAGTTTGATTACCTTGGTATAAAAGTTTGGTTACCTTGGTATAAATATGCAGTGTTCTATTTTTTATTTACCAACATGAAATTGGTTGTCAAACTTTTAGACCAAGGTAACCAATTCAGTTGTATTTGATTACCAATTTTATTTTAAATGTGATGCAGTTACTAGTCAATTTTTGTGGCGGCGGCGGCGGCGATGTGGCGGCGGCAGCGGTGGCGGCGAGAGAGGAGGATGATGAACATTAGCTCCTCCATAATTTTTTATTTTTTATTTTCTCATTTTGATTTGAATTTTGAAATTGTTGTTAGAGACAAGATTTGAATTTGAATTTAAATTATTAGTTATCCTTGATTTTAGGTTTCTTTATTAATGTGAATTGTACTATTTTTGTAATATGAGTCTTAATTACACTCTTTTTATAATTATTTAGTTGATGCACTTTTCTTGTAATTACTTTCTATTTGTTGTATACTTATGTAAAGGACCCAAAATAAAGGTCTTTTAGCAGCTTAAAGGCCGGCGCCTTGACCAGGCCAAGCTCTTTTAGGTCAGGCTCAGACCGATCCAGCCTAGACTTCAGGCCGACGGGCTTTTTGTGCATCCCTGTCGTGTACTACGTATGTAGAGACATACCCAACCATCAAGATAAGCCCGTATTGGTACAAAAACATACTCTCCACTTGGCCTTTATTTTTGGGAACAATTACATTTTCTATTACATTTTAAAAAATAATTACATAAAAAGTGTACAAACTAAATAATTATAAAAAGAATGCATATGCAATTTTAATTACAAAAAAGAGTGCAATTTTATCCCTTTTATTTAGTTAACTAATTTAATCAGTTATTGATAATGGCCATGTTTGTAGGGATTTAAATTTTATCTCTCTCTCATCAACCTCCATTCGCAGTCTTCTTCCTCTCCTTCCCCTTCCTCTGCCTCCCTTCTCTTCCTCCTCCTCGGCCCACGCCCCACCACCTCCATCTGCCTCCCACCGCTATCCCCCTCCTCCCTCCTCCCTTTTTCCACCCCACCCCCTCCCCTCCCCTCCCCTCCCCTCCCCTCCCTTCCCCTTTCTCCGCCTCCCTTCTCCTCCCCCGCCCACGCTCCACCACCTCCATCTGCCTCCCACCGCCATCCCCCTCCTCCCGCCCCCCTTTCTCCACCCCAACCCACCCCCTCCCCTCCCCTCCCCTCCGCCCCCTTTCTCCTACTCCCCCAGATCGATCCAAGATGGCCGTTGATGGAGATCCCGCCACTGGCCGAGATGGAGGCCCCTCCGCCACCCGTTGCTTCCCCTCCACCACCGATCCGTTCTCCAACTATACCGGTAATCAAACCTTAATATGTTGGTAACCAAATAGGCATACCAAGGTAACCAAACCTTCATAACAAGGTAACTGAACCTTAATATGAAGGTTTCCTTGTTATGAAGGTTTGGTTACCTTATTATGAAGGTTTGGTTACATTGGTATGAAGGGTTGGTAACTGCGGTGATCGTCGGTATGGGGAGAAAAACTTGCATTGGGCTAGGGTGATTAAAACCGAGCCGCCGGTGGACTGAGACTTGGCTTGGGAGAGAGCCGAGGGGATGGTCGTCGCCGGTTAGTGTTAGTATAAAGATATTGCCATGCTTTTAAAAAATAAAATTATTTTGATTGTGGTGCAGTTGGTAGCCAAAACCTTGATACAAAGGTAACCATTTTAGTTTTTGTGGGTATCCAAATATTCATAAAAAAAAGGTTAACTTTGTATAAAGGTTTGGTTACCTTGATATAAATGTTTGGGTACCTTGGTACGAAGGTTTGATTATCAATATTACATTACACATCACTCTACTATCTCTCTTTGGTTGCCAAACTTATAGACCATGGAAATAAATTCGTACTGCATCTGTGAAGGTATATTTGGTTACCTTGGTATAAAGGTTTGGTTACCTTGGTATAAATTTTTGGTTATCAATATTATATTTTACATCAGTCTCTTATCTCTCTATTCCCTATGCAGTGTTCTATTTTTTATTGGTGTAGATAAATAAGGTCGGAGCAGAGAAGTTACTAGAGGAGGAAGAGAGAGAAAATGATAATGGATGTCCAATGTCAACTGTTATTTTTTTGATTTTATTTTTGTTGTTAGATCCCAAATGTTTGAATTTGAATTTGAAATTATGGCAGTTATTTTCCTTGATTTTAGGTTTCTTTATTAATGTGAATTGTACTAGTTTTTTGTAATATGAATCCTAATTACACTCTTTTTGTAATTATTTAGTTGATGCACTTTTCTTGTAATTACTTTTTATTTGTTGTATACTTATGTAAAGGACCCTTATTTTTGCACCTCTAAGTTTTATTTATCTTTTATGTAAAAAATAAGGTAATGATATATATTGCGAATGTTTTAAGTTGAATTTTAATTGTCAGATACGTGAATAAATAGTAATGATAATATTTTTAAAGATGTGTAATAACTGGAGCCCTGCTATAATTTCTATTAATTATATGTATTGATAAGTTTTGTAATTATAATTCAACATAAATTTATTGCAATATATAGTCAGACTAAAATTTTTGTAATTGTAATTCAATTTAAATTTTACGTAATTATAATTTAACATAAATTTATGGCATATCGTATTTTATATTATTTGTTTAGAGACTTATAATTCATGTAAGTTCCTAATCCAATTTCATCATGAAGGCATAAATCATTTTCTTTTTTTTCTTCCTAATTTCTTTTATTTGTGTTTTGGGCGAGTGAGGGAGTATAACTGAAACAGTGAGACTGTGAGACGTACAACGTATTGTCTTTGGAAATCAAACAACCAGCGGTGATGCTGTTGCGTGCGGGCTCTCTCTCTCCTCCTCTCACCAGACCCTCACCCCTTTTCTCCCTCCTCACCAAAATCCCATCACT
The DNA here is from genome assembly GCA_020205505.1 of Panax japonicus. Classification (NCBI taxonomy): domain Eukaryota; kingdom Viridiplantae; phylum Streptophyta; class Magnoliopsida; order Apiales; family Araliaceae; genus Panax; species Panax japonicus. The sequence goes on from CM035106.1 coordinate 53,345,220, forward strand.
TTTTCTTCCCTGCAAATCCCATTCACCACCTCCTTTTCTCCATTTCTATCATTCTTCAAACCCATTTAATGTCATCACAGTAAAATCCACCCGATTCTCCATGAACAAATTCGCCCATTTCCGCACAGCCTCAGCTCTCACCCGTAAACCCTCTTCTGCAAACCCTTCGATTTCCAACAAATCCAAGAAAAAAGCAATCCGGAAATCCCCACAAGGATTGCTTCACCACCGGCTGGGATTGTGCTCTAAAGATAATAATCTTGCAGAAGCAATTCGCCTTTACGACGATGCAAGGGTAAATAACATTCCACTTACTGTTCACCATTATAATGTTTTGCTATATTTGTGTTCGTTAGAATTAGACGGTGCTATGGATTTGGGTTTAAAGAGGGGTTTTGAAATATATAAGCAAATGGGTATAGATAAAGTTGTTCCAAATGAGGCTACTTTTACGAGTGCGGCGAGATTGGCTGCTGCTAAGGAAGACCCAGAAATGGCTTTTGATTTGGTGAAACAAATGAAAAATTGTGGTCTTTTGCCCAAATTGAGGTCTTATGGGCCGGCATTGTTTGGGTTCTGTAAGAAGGGGATGGCAGATAAGGCATATGAGGTTGATGAGCATATGGTTGAATCTGGGGTTTTGGCTGAGGAAGACGAGATTCGGGCTCTTTTGAAGGTTAGTTTTGATGTGAAAAGGGTTGATAGAGTCTATGAAATGTTGCATAGGTTGAGGGTAACAGCAAGGCAGGTGTCGGAAGAGAGTGCCGCGGTTGTGGAGGATTGGTTTGGGTCAGAGAGTGCTGCAAAAGTTGGTGAGAACTGGGATATGAGGAAAGTAAAGGAGGGGGTTGTGAAGGGAGGAGGTGGGTGGCACGGGCAAGGATGGTTAGGAAGTGGGAAATGGACAGTGGGGAGGACCGAGATGGACGAGAGTGGTGTGTGCCATTTGTGCGGGGAGAAGCTTGTCTGTATTGACATTGATCCTAGAGAGACAGAAAATTTTGCCAATTCTTTAACTACGTTGGCTTGTGAAAGAAAGGTGAAGACTGATTTTCTGCAGTTTCGGGTATGACCGACTTCTTAAAAGTTATTAACTTATTTGAGATTTACTTGGAGTTTTTAGATACATGTGTATGTGTACTATTTACTTATGAAATGGATTAGAATTCCTAGTTACTAGTGTTCCAAGTTTCCAAGTTCTTAAATCCTAGTTGATTATGTTGGTTCTATTCGAATGAAGAATTAGTCATGATGTAATCACCAAAATTAACATATGATATATTTCATGATTTGGTTTACACTAGGGTTTATCGAAGGATTGCATTACGACACCTGTTTGGCATCATCATATTGATATATTTCAAACATCCAATATGAAGTTATACAGTAGGAACTTATAAAATAAAAAACATTAAAAAAAAGAATTTTTATTAGTGAAGTATTTTGTCCTGCATCAATACTACTTCACCAGCTGTTGCCAACGAATGGATATAAAATCGTGATATGACATGGGTGGATGCAACGCTCTGATGACCATTGACAAAACAAGACAAAATGAGGGTCTTGCTGCATCATGTGTATGTCTATTACAAATTTTAAGCTAGATCCACATCTTGTCTGTCAATGAACATATTAGGATTTCTGGATAAACCTGACGATATTTATAAGTAATCTACTCAACTTATAGAAGAAGGGTTGCAAGGTATGCATTTCTAGATTGGATTTAGCTTATAGTTGGATGGCAGTTACAATATATGCATGTCTTTGAACAATGAAATGGTGCAAGATATGCATTTCTTGATAGGATTTATCTAATAGCTTAAAATCTGTAATTTATATGTACAATCACTCACCTTATAAACCCCTCTCTAGGATACTGTGCAAAAAGTTATAACTTAGGAATGGAATACGTAGTTATACAAAGTATAAAAAAAATTAAAGTTAGGTAAGAAATGGTATGCCTAGATGGTCATCAGTTCTCCTCTGCTTAGAAAAACTCGACCCTGTCGAGTTAAAAATATCAACACAAGGATAAGCACTTCGGATCACTAAAGAATTCTTTGCAAGCTTGAAATTTGGCATGCCGATTGCATAAGTAAGAGTGAACTTGGTACTGCCTTTGATAATCGAATAAATATTAGCACGAGCATCATTTTGCTCACGACGATCCCATAGGCATGTACGCCCTAAAATAATGTTACAAACCTTAAGGGGTAGAACATTACATACGGTATTCTTAAACTTGCCAACGGAAAATGCTTCTGGGTAACTTTGTATTGGTAATCCATGCAATATCATACGGTTCCGAGTGAGGCTCAATTTTTAATCCAAATTTCTTAACTATTTCCTCAGAGATAACATTTGTACAACTCCTAGTATCAATCACAAGAGAGTACACTTTAGTTTCTAAATTCCTATTTACTTTATTGCTGTTTTCTGTCAAATTACATTTTAGTACCCCCAAGCTTTTAAAATTTTCAATTCCTCCCTTAAGTTTATGAAATTTTCAATTTATCCCCCTAAGTTTCTGAAATTTCAATTCAGCCCCTTTATTTTCTGAAATTTTCAAGTTAGCCCTTGAAGTTTCAAAAAGTTCAAATCAGTCCCTGTTTCTTTATAGTTTCTGCACCCCTAAACCCCTAGAGCCAAAAAAAAGTGTTGGTAAGGCAAGAGAAAATAGATATACTATATTAGTTATGGTGACATATAATTGAGTTGTATTAGAAGAGTAGAAGAATCTATTGTAGCACTTATTGCAAATCAGGCAAATATTTCAAAATTCATTGTTGCAATTCCAACATGTGGTCAAGGAATCAACACAAAGGTTAAAAGTGTGATGCCAGATCATAAGTTAAATACAAGGAGACAGTGAAATTCTTCAAGAACAAGAATTTCGACACGTCGAGACTCGTGAGAATCTTAAAGTGGTTGAAATTGAGAATGTTGTATCCATTGAAGATTTCAAGGAGGTTTGCATTAAAGAAAATGCAATGAAAGAGGTGAACCATGTTGACCAAGAAGTTAAACAAAAAAAGAAAGACGCAATTGAGGTAGAACATGCAATGTTCTAAAAGGCGCTAGGCTCGAGGCGGGCGACCGGGGGGGCCTAGCGCCTGGAGGGCTTTTTATTTTAAGACAATTTTAATATTTTATCTTACATTAATCTAAAAAAATAATAATATAAAACAAAATAATCTATAGTAAAGATAATAATTAAATTATAGAAATAATAGTAATTGCACTTAAGTAGTAAGATATATATCCATTGCTTGAAATAATTAAATTATAGAATTAATGATATTAGTAAGTAGTAACTAGTAAGAAGTATCTTGATATCTTCATATATATAATTATATACGTACTTCTTCTCTCTCAAAAATTTAAATAAATGTTATTTTTAAAAATTAGTGTGAAGTTTATTGAATGAGACATTTGATACTATTAATTATGAAATTATTTTAATTTGTGTAATTTTCAAAATTGAGGACTTAAAGAAAATGACAAATACCATATACTAAGTATGACTAACATATCTTTGACGCATTAGTTTTATTCATAAACAAAATTGGTATTAAATAATAAAATTTAAAATTTTAAGAATTTAATTCAATATTAAAACTTAAGAAACTAAACTAAATATAAATTTAAGAATTATATTGAATTAAATTAAATATTACAAATGTATCATCATTTATAGAATTTCAAGTTGGTACAAATTCAAAAGATTACAACTATAATAAAATTATCCATTTTGACGTGATCTTGTTCATTTATTGTTGTGATTTGATATGCTACAGCTTGCATTAAGAATATGGTAAATTATTAGAAAAATAAATATATCAAAATTTGGTTTTGGTAGTAATTTAAAAAAAAAACTCCGCCTAGGCCCCGCCTTTTCCGCCTAACCCGCCTAGGCCGTTTTTTTCACCGATTTGACCTTAGGCCCGGCGCCAGGCCCCCGCCTAGCGCTTAGGCGCAGCCTAGGCGGCCGCCAATTCCGATTTTTAGAACAGAGAGAACATGTTGACTTTCTTATGCCAAATTCCATATTCGAGTCCATCTAATTTCTTGCTTGTGTCAACGCTATTCTCGAAATTTGTGTTTAAAAAATATCAAATGCGCATGTTTTGTTGGCATGCATCTCCCGGACTATTATTTATTATTCTTTGATATTTCAAAACTCGAGGACGAGTTTTTTTCAGAAGCGAGGAAAATGATGCTATACGGAAGAAGAAATTCAAGAAGTTTATTATTAATTTTGTATTGTTATTTAGAGATAAATGTTAGATTATTAATGTAATTATTTTAGTATGATATTCTAGAAGTTTTAATTATGGTAGTAGATTTTAATTAGGAGATTTTTAATTATGGTAGGAGATTTTAATTAGGAGAGTTTTATTGTAGTAGTAGATTTTAGTTGGGAGATTGTTTCCTTTTTGAATTAGGAATTTTTACTTCGTCCCAAAGTATTGAGTTTTCTATTTAAGAATTGTAATACTTCATTATTTGAGAGATTATTGAATGAATTGATTTGTGATTAAAGTTGTGTGCTTTTATGTGTGTTTCTTTACCGATTCTCGGCGGAGATAGGTACCTTATTACTTCTTCCAACCCCATCCTACATCAATGGCACTTAATAGTCTAGCTGTATGCTACAAGCCTTGGTAGCTGCTTTGGACAATTTGTGTTATCCTCAATTTTCTTGAGCATTTGGATATCCAGGTGCTACTTTATTTTTCTTTTTTTAAATAAAAGAAGAATTTTATTAGAAGCCGTGCTGCTGCTTATAACGATATATGCTACTTTTCTATGCTTCAGGCTTTATGTACATAAAGCGATCTTTATTGACATCCTGACTAATTTTAAAGGTGCACTCATTCAGGACTGGCTTCAACGGCATGGTCCATTTGATGCAGTGGTAGATGGTGCAAATGTGGGTCTTACCAATCAACACGAGTTTAGCTTTTTCCAGGTAACGAGGATATTTTGTTTTGGTTGGATATCAGAAAGAGGAATAAGAAATAAGAAATAGTCTTCCTGAAAATTATTCTCGAGTTTTTACACATATATACATATGCATAGGTAGAGCTTCTAATGGGTCCTCTTTTGTTGTAGCTCAATTATGTTGTTAATCAACTACGTAATATGAGCCCATCAAAGAAATTACCACTTGTGGTGTTGCACAGAAGCCGCGTAACTGGTGGTCCTGCTCAGAATCCTAAAAATAAGGAGTTGTTGGATAATTGGAAAAAGTCTGGTGCTCTTTATGCTACTCCACCTGGTTCGAATGATGATTGGTATGCTTTCTTTTCTTGAAAACTTTAAAAGCAGGCCCCTTATTGGATATTTGCGTTAAACATTTTAAAGAGAGACCTTTCTTTCATTTTGAAAGGAACAATATGGATATCTTTTTATAGAAGTGTGCTCTTCTTATGCAAGTTAACTTAGTCTAGTAAGGATACAACATTATATTTTGGAAAATATTGCTTAAGGCGACAATAAAAGGAGGTAATTTGTTTAACTTATTTTGTGGTGTTATTTATTTACTCTGCATGGAGGAGTTTATTGATGATCTCCTCGGTCTTTACTTCAAGCAAGGAAGGAAGCGTCTCTATTAATATTCCCCATAGAGACAATACTAGTTTTAAACTGAATTTCTTTGGACTTGTGGCTTTTAAGAATAGATTAATAATGGTAATGTTTCGTTGCTAAAAGTGTGTTATCTGCTACCTTCTATTCACATTAATGTTTCCTTTTCAACTGGTTCATTCTTAATCTTCTGACATTCAAATAAAAAGTGGAGAGAGAATGATATGATGAAGGAAATCTTCATGAAGAGGTTGAAGACGGTGGCACAACATTTGTTGCCCGGGTGAACAAAGAGCAACAACCAACTTAAAGTTCAAGCAAGTAGAGTTTCTCAAATAAATAATACTCCCTCTGTCCAAAATATAAGATACAAAGGCAAGTGATCTTATATTTTAGAACAGAGGTAGTAAAAGTCACCTAAATTACATCTTCATGAAGACGACAATTCCTGATTGTCACTCAACATGCATCTCCAAAACTTGGTTGAAGTTGGCGATACAGGCTATCTATTAGATGTTCTGTTGTTTTGTGTGTTGGGATTAATTATATAAAAGAATTTAAGTAACAGTTGCACTTTGATTTGCAGCCCACTTTGTTAACCATGCGACCAACTACGTTACTGATTTTCTTGACTGTCCCTGCTCTTAGATTATTTAAATCTAGTTTTGATCATCAAGTCAAGCTGCAAAGAAAATTTCACTATTTATTTAACCCAAAAAGCGGTCCAATAGTGACTCTAGTTTCAGATTGTAATATATTTTGAGTTTCGCTGATAGTATTTGTTGTTTTTATTCAATTTCAAAAATTACATCGAGGGAAAAATTGTTACTATCCTCTTTTTACAGTCTATCTTTGATGAACTTGTTTCCATTTTATTGCCAGGTACTGGTTATATGCTGCTGTTAGTTGCAAGTCTTTGCTTGTAACAAATGATGAGATGAGAGATCACTTGTTCCAATTGCTAGGGACTAGCTTTTTCCCAAGATGGAAGGAAAAACATCAGGTAGAGTATTTTTCGCATCTTAATGTACAGCCCGATGTTTCAGTAGTAAGAGTTTATGTCACTGAAATATCTTTGTATTAACGTAGACCTTGGGATTTATTTTCATGTCTTATTCATTATATTATGTTTTTGATTTATTTTTTTATTCAAAACACACACACAGACACAAAAGGAAAAAAGTGAAAGATTATTTGTATAAGGTTTATAAAGAAAAACACTGTTATTAACTGACCAAGTACATCTGGGTACATGTATGATTTTTGATTTTTAATTTTTTGGAGTTTGTTCTTATATTTCACTTTTGGACGTTTCTTACAATTCTTATACTGATGGTTGCATACTTGCATTGCAAATGATGATTATATCTTGCTGTTTGTTGGCAGGTTCGATTAACAGTGTCAAGGCAGGGACCCAAACTCCACATGCCGCCTCCATATTCAATTGTTATCCAGGTAAATTGGTTTGCTAATCTATTGTTATTATCATAGATAAAACTCGCCTCTTTGATTTCTTCTGATTTTTTTTTTCTTGTTCAATGTTTGGAAATGCAAATGCAGGAGTCGGAACAAGGTAGTTGGCATGTACCAACTGTCACAGGCGATGACCTCGAGAAGCCGAGGCAGTGGTTGTGTGCCACCAGAATCAGGAATCCATGTTAACCTTGTCATAGAGTGGGATAGTTGAGCTACTTTTATCAATTTTCTCATTGCAAAAATTCCTGAAAAAAGACAGGTTGAAACAAATCTCAATCCTTGTTGTAGGAGAGATCAGATCCTCTGTACCCATTTTCTCTATCTTTCTTGTGTCCCCCCACTTAAATTTTGACACCTAACCTTTTACTTAACACCAATTAACTCTAAAATTAAATAAAAGGTTAGATGTCAAAATTTAAGTAGAGAATTTAAGTGGAGAGACACAAGGGGACAGGAAAAATGAGAATAGAGGATCTGCTCTCGTTGTAGGGGATCTGTGATATTATTCTTTACCCCCTTCAATGTTGTAAAATAGTTTAATTTATTTCCCTCATATTTTTCTGTAGCAATGGAACCAAGTTGAGTTGAGTTGGAAGGATCCGATTATCTAAGAACATTTCCTGGGCAGGTTTTTGCACGCAAGTAGCTTAAGAAAAAGAAAAAAAATAATATTTGTAGGAGACTTGTTATTTATGCTATAAATTTGTGTCAAAATGTGTATCAATTCTAGTTTTACTTATTACTCGTCTCTCTAAAAGAATCATCATTAATAAATATAAACGTTATTGGCTCAAAAAAATAAAATCGACGTAGATATTGGCAATATCGAACCATAGAAGTGGTATTTTTTTGGGTGCAAAGGAGGGTAAAGCCCAAACTACAAACAATATTTAGGATTGAAACCTTTACTTTATTATCTCTATGAAGAAGATCTTTAAAGTAGTAGTAGGAGGTTGTTGTAGAACTTGTGCAATCTCGATCATCCTTAGTTAAACAATAAAAGAATTCGAGTCAAATCTCAAGTTTGAAATAAATTTTGAGTCAAATTTCAAGTCTGAATTGAATCGAATCAAATCTATCCAAACAATGCTTTAAACCATTAACTCAATAGTATCATCTTAATCTATCATAGACTCGCCCAAAAGATTATCATTGATTGAAATTACTATTTTTATCAACTTAATTTCAAATAAAATTTTCTTATATCTTTCTATGTATATAAGCTTGCATTTCCAATTCTTTGTCATTCGTAAGCTTGTAAGTATTTTTTTAACCCAATGAGTAGCGTTGACTTAGTTTGGGCTTTACATTTGACCTTTTTGATGTGGATACCATTATTATTAGTTTGACTAAAAGCTACATTTTGGTGCTATGATTCTGTTAGTTCCTCCTCTCTTGTCCCATGTGTGTGTCACTGTCAAAAAATATTACCCATTCTCCCCCTGTATCAATTTATTTACCTCTGCTCGAGTTTAGTATAATTTAAAAATGAAAAAAAAAAGTTAAATAAACCTACAAAACTGAAATTAGACTGAAATGATGATAGCAAGTTAGAAACCATGCATATTAATTATGATTTTGTCATGGATTTAGGAATTGAGTAGGAAGTAGGGACATAAATTTGGTTTAAATAAAGTCATTAGGGATGTATATCGTGTAGCAATTTAATTGGCTACAGTTTCACAAAATCCTGTTAATTCACTCTATGAATGATGGAACTCCATGCGGCTATGTTTGTCTGTAAGAATTATACTTGAAATTGGAAGTGTCTTTTTTGTTTTCAAATTTAGACTTAAAACTATTACTCTCGAAATTATAAAATAACTTAATAGTCTTGACATTATAATTATAATTCGAGATTATAATACTTATAAATAAACATAACCCACTGAGAGTATTTTTAGGAGTAATTAATATTATTCCATTTCACTTCTCCAAATACAAACAATTAATTAAAGCACATGCATGCATAAGAGACTTATATATATATATATATATATATATATAGATAGAGAGAGAGAGAGAGAATTGATATATAAATATAGATAGATGTAGAGTACTTGTTCTTATAACATTATATTTGCTTTGACAATATCCACAACCAAAAGGTTGTTGCATAATTTGGCTAACTTGGCATGACATAGAGGCTAAAGCTGTGGTGTATATGCATCACATATGACTCAATGCTTACCTAAGCAATCACCCATTATTAAAAAAAATAAAAAATGAAATTTAGTAGTATTAATTGGAGAAAAAGATAAGGAAAGAAAATGTTCCTTACCTTTGTCACACAAATGTAATTCAACCCAAATTAATATATACCCAAAAAAAAAAAATTACCAAAACTTTACCGGACAGAAAATAATAATAGAGTACATTCAAGTGTACAAAACTTTCAAGCAACAGTACCAATAATTATTCCATGTTACTGAAGCAGCTTAGTTACCCAATAATTTGGTCCTCCAGATATATTTAATTGTTAAATAATTTTTCTAAGCCTTTAAGTCACCAAAAAGGGTCCTTTCGATCTTTTGAGAGCCTAAGTCTTGAGTCTGAAGAGAGGTCCCCTTTCCAATAGAGTGGAAGAGGTATTTATAGGATTTTTTGGATAGTGGTCATGTGCTAGGCACATGTCTACGGGGAAATTCCAAATTTATCCTTAGTCATCAGAGTAATACCCAAATTATCCTGTCCTTCTAGGCACCAATCCAATCCCTCAATCAATTCCCAAAATGAGTCACCTCCACGTGTATTCTACCTCGGGACACGTGAAAGATTCTCTCAGGTCTTGTTTCTTTATTTCCGACTCTTCCGTCTTTTTATTTAATCATAATGCGAACCTTAATTTGTCATTTAATTCAATTAAGTCAAGTGAACCTTAATTTGGACTTGGGCTCACATACCCAAAAAAAAATACGAAAACTTTACCGGACAGAAAATAATAATAGTGTACATTCAAGTGTACAAAACTTTCAAGCAACAGTACCAATAATTATTCCATGTTACTGAAGCAGCTTAGTTACCCAATAATTTGGTCCTCCAGATATATTTAATTGTTAAATAATTTTTTTGTCAACAATGTAGTATGTGCTTGTAATTAAATTACTTGTTTCATATTATAAATTTTATTACAATTCTTCGTTTTTTTATTAGAAACTTGTGATTTGAATTTTAATACAGTAACTAATAAAGGTTTGGTGCCATTCTGTTGATAAAAATAATAAAAATGACTCGGCCTTAATTATGTCAAGGAATTAGTCCACCACAAAAATATACAAGACTACAAATTTAGAAACTTGAAAACGGAGAAAAAACAAAGAGACTCAACCGTCTAGGGTATATATATATATATATATATATATATATATATATATATTCTATATGGGTCCGGATCCTGTCCGGACTCCCGGACAGGTGTAAAATCCGGACCTTTTTTTTTTTTTTTTTTTTTGCTTTTTTTTTTTTGAAACAACTAAAAAAAAAAAAAAAAAATTTATGGAATTGGAATTTTTACATTATACAGTGTTTTGGGCGTGATTTGGATGCCTATAACAAAACATGTCTGTACAGTCTGGGCAGACTGTACATACATTGGTTGGTGTGGGTGTTAAAAACACACCCAAAACACTTTATTTTGGAAAAATTTCACTTCCATAAATTTTTTTTTTTTTTTTTTAGTTGTTCTACAAAAAAAAAAAAAAAAAAAAAATTTTTTTTCAGGTCCGGATTTTCTCCCGTCCGGGAGTCCGGACCTGATCTTTATTCTATATATATATATATATATATATATATATATATATTGATGGCATGGGGAGTACGTACGTTAATACCTTAATTTGTTAGTATTAACCCCATTATATATATATATAGATCTTAATTAATTAATTAACCTGGCTAATAAGCTAGCTAGAGAATCTAATTTGGAAAGCTAATATCGTCGAAATCATCCTCTAGCGACAAGAAAACTTCATCCAAACATGAAAGCTCCCTTCCATCATCTTCCTCGTAATTCTGGTCGTACACTCTACACACTACCCATTTGCTATAATCCTGAAAAATATGTATCAACATATATAATACCAAATTTAATATATATATATATATATATATATATACTTACTATATTGGACTGTCTTCCTTTTGATGATCTACTGCTGGAGGCCCCATCCGAAAGACCATATTCTTCCATTATCCAATTTGTTTTGATACCTTGGGAAGGTTCACCCATGTAAAACATATAATATTTCTTGGTACCAACTCTTTTGCTAGTATTTGAGCTGAAAATTGGTTCATCACCACCAAATGGATTCCAATATCCGTTGCTTGTAATATGGTTTTGCGTCCTCCGGCTATAGAAATACCATTTGTTACCTTCTGCCATAGCTTTACCTATATATATATATATATATATATATTAATTAACTTAAGAATCAATATAATGTCACACTTGAATGAAAAATGTAAATGTGATAATTATTTTGTTATGTGAAAAGACGATACTCAAAAGGAGAATAAGAAAAAGAAATAAAAACGTAATCAACTAAATAATTATGTTGTTATGTGAAAGTACATAATGACTGAATAAAACCACTTAAAAAGTTTATTAAAGAATATATATATATATAGGAAGAATGAAATATATAGGTAGGGTCGGAGAAATTAATTTACTAACCATCTAAATCCCAAGGATCATGAGGATAGAGATGAAGATCAGGGATGGTGTTGGGATGGTAAGGTAAGAGAGAGGACTTGCGTTGGAGGAAGTGAACGACGAGCTCTTCGTCGGTGGGGCAGAATCGAAAGCCAGGGGAGGTTGACGACATTGTTATGATCATCCCCCATGATGATGATGATGATGATGATGATGATGATGAAGAAGAAGAAGAATAGAGAGATTCTTGGTAAGTATAAATGTATGTAATATATGATATGTAGTGAATTAAGTGATATTGGAATTAGGTGTGGAAGTGAGTTAGTCATATTTATAGCATTAGCGAAAGAGACAGAAAGAGATTGACGTGAGAGATAGAAATTGTCTTTTGATCATTCAAGTTGCAACTCACATGTATATATACATATAATTAATGATCAATACTATATATATATATTGATTTATGTGAATATATTTTTCAAAATTTAAAGTTAATTTATTAACGTACGTTATTTGAGAAACAAATTAATTAAGTTCAAAAGTAAAATGAGTTTTTTCTTCTTCTATGAAACAAAAGGAATAGTATATATATATATATATATATATATATATATATATATATATATATATATATTTCTCCATTTACATTCTATTATAAAAAAATAATTGATCCTATGTATGTATGTCTGGGTAATATTTTAATTTTTCATTGCTTCTGTTTTTAACATGAACAACTACTGTTGATAATGATGTTTAGGAGTGCCTCATCAAATTAATCCAGATTTAAATTGTAAGCAGGCATTAGAAGTTGTCCTCGATCATGTCACGATATATATATATATAATTAAAATCAAATGTCATACACATAATTGCATGCATGCATGCATATACAACACAACAGAAGATGATAATGCTTGCTCTACATGTCTGTAATCCCATATTTAAAAATCACAAACACGGAAGCATGCAATTCTCAGGTAAGTTTTTATATTTACTTTTCGCTCATGAATCCATACATATTCGATAAATTAAGTAGAATTTTTGTAGTTTATTAAATAATCACTAATCAGATTCAAATCGCAACTAGGCATGAGAAGTTGTCTTCATGCTTATATATATGCTACTTGCAGTTTTTTTTAACATGATAATTATGAGAGTCTCAAATGCAGATAGATAGAGAATATGATAAGCATTAGATTTGCAAACTTTTAAAATTATCAATTACTGATCGATAAGTTATAATTAAACAGATATCATACCCTATGATGTATCTGTAGAAACGAACCCTAATATTGAACGGACTCGGCATCCAATTTTGGTTCATACGAATCCTCTACCTCAAAGTTTAACAGTACAAAGATTTCAAGTTTCCAAATAAAAGCATAAAATAATACCACAAATTTTCCATTTCTTCCAACAAAGAGCCTAAAATAATTAAAAAACTATTAGGACAATTAAAAACAAAGATCACAAATGAAAAATATAACGAAATTCATGAAAATAAAAACAATAAAAATCGTCTTACATCAAATAAAATATCTCAGACATCGGTTGCTTGCAGATTTAGAGAAAAAAATTCCAAGTGCAGAACAAAAAATGGAACAACTGTATGACATTGAATACAATGTTTATTGTATAAATTGGTCCAATAAATATGTTAGATTACTTCCTTATCTATAATGTTAAAATATTATGTTAAGATTTCACCATACTTATTAAATTATCTACACTTTTGAATTTATCCGATGTAAAATTCAGATGAAATATCGCAACAAAAAGCTTATTATAAAAATATATATTTTTTATCGCAATAATTTTAATAAATTATACAATTCGTTATTCAAACTAACCCACCACAATCAACTAGTATATATATATATATATATATATATATATATATATATATATATAACTTGATAAGCAACGGGGTCTGTTAGTGTTTGGGTAACCAAGAAACTAACAATATAATATGATGCTCAAGTACATAAAATTATTTGGTAGCATTTTTATATGATAATGTGGGTCATCATCATACTTCATGCTTATATCATCCTCACCTAGCTCTTGTGATCCACGTGTCCTGAATGATAAAATGGGAGTTGTTTTATATAAATATAATCTACTACCCTAGCTAATTACATGGCCCACCTACTGTTGGATATATATATATATATATATATATATATATATATATATATATATATATATATAGAAATGAATGAAATAAAATCAATAGGTGTGACCTTTGGTTCATACCTTTTCAAAGAGATACATCTTTTAAAAGGGATGTACCTTTTCAAAGAGATGTATCTTTTCAAAGGGATATAACCTTTCAAAAGGGTGTAACATTTCAAAAGGATGTATATCTTCAAAGGGGTATTTGGAAACCTATAAATAGGTTCCTAATCTACCCAAATCAATCACTTCATCTTCAACTAATCCTTTTCAAGTTCTTCTCTTCATTCATATAAAAGTCATATAGAGTATTCATATAAATCATAGAGAGTATTAAATATTTTGTTGGTTCGTGGAACTCTTGTGAGAGTTGAAGACTATTTTATCCTGGGAAGTAGACGTCCATTGTTTCATCCGTAAGCACCGATAGCGGGGACGAAATCTGCTTTAAGGAGAGACTGTCCAACAGTTGACTTGGTTTTAAAAGTTTATCAATTACATCTTGTAAGTTGTTATTATAAAATTGTTTATGTTTTAATTCTGTTTATTTAATTAGTATATAATAATAATACTTTGGGGCTAACACCTACCACCAGGGAGTGCCCTTAAGCCAATAATTATCATGATTAAACCATCTAAACTCATTTTAAAACTATATTTAGTAAAGTTAAGTTATTGGGAAACATGCAATATAGAGAAGATTAACATGATCACTATAATTAGTATATGTTAAAATTTTAGTTCATACATGCACTTAGCTTTATGCTTCAAATGTTAGGATGTTCAAAAATCATAAGGAAAATATTATATATAAATAAGCGACAAATCAAATCGTCGCCCGGTTCATAGCTAAAAGGAGGTAAGTAATGTATGTTAGATAAGGGGTGAGTTTAAGATCTGAATATAAATTATTTTTAGTGAAAAAAAGGAGTCATGTTGTTGTAACTTGTAAGGTTTAAATAATTTTGTTTGTTTTGTCCCAATCTCACTCTATGAAATCCATAATTTGGTTCACAAATTGCATATATAAAAATGTTTTAGGGTATAGGAAAGTCTCTTTGCCCATGCCATCAATAGGTACAATGTGCTCTTCTGCATTGATGGCACATTGTTTACAATTCAAGCATGAAAGCATAGATATATTTAATATATAGCAGCGCGCAGTCCATTAATATTGGAATATTATATATATATATATATATATGTTCTATAATGAGAAAAAAGACTAGAAACTAGAAACAAGGACAATGACCTCACTCCATTAACCAACTACACCTTTCTACCTATTGGAAAACTACATCTACATGAGGTGGCCATGGGTTTGCAGGTTGCAGCACACAGGTATACCTAGGTAGGGGGGAGGGTTAATAACAAGATATTTATTCCAATGATTTTGTTAGAATTAGGATCACACGCGCACACGATAATAGAGAATTAACACAGAGATTTATGTAGTTTTTCAATTTGGGTACTCTACAGGCAACTTGTTATTTTTATTGATGATTTCAATTACATAGGACTTTATAATAAATAGTATTTATAGCTACTAATTCAATTTCAACCCTACTTCAGATTATAATTTAAATACCCATAATATTCTTCCAACAAACGAACCAGCAAAATTCTATTCGCCGATCGGCACGCCCCGCGCCGCTTCCAGATCGTCACTTGCGCGCTCCGCGCTATACATGCAGCCTAGCCCTCTCCGCTCACTTTTTAGTAGAGATACATATCACATTTAAAACCAAACCCAATTGTGTTTATTTATCAATCGGATAATTATATCTATATCTATATATATAGAGAGAAATAAAAGTTTGACTGTGATTGTCACAATTAGATGACTGTAATAGTTTGTTACAGAAAAAAAGTTCAAAAGTTTTCTACTTCTTGATCATAGCCACAATACTATATATCCAAGTAAAATTTTGGGAACCAGATACTAAAATAATGGAGAGTGGTTAACATGAAGTTAACTTTGGTCGATTGATCAATATAGTGTTGACACGCAAATCGGGATGTGATCATTCTCTGCGTGTTAGCACTGTTTTGATCAATTTATCTTGAAATTAATTTTATGATAATTGGATCCGTAATAATGTGTAGTACCCAAAAAAAAGAGAGGAAGATAATGTAATTAATATGTGAGTGAAAGCTGGGTAATATATGCTGCAGGGCAGTGGCCAGTAGGCACACTCAAAATGTGCGGCAGGACACCTGGTCTGTGTTGATTTACGCAACTAACAATTCTCAAGTCAATTCTCACAATATCTATCAACAACAGAACAAGTATTTGTCTTGTTTCAATAATTTAAGTGTACAAGATACTTTCTTAAATAATCCATCTTACTTTTCAATTTTTATTTTTATATATATAATTTTTATTATTTTGTACAAATATATATATATATATATATATATATATATATATATGTGTGTGTGTGTGTGTGTTCGAAAGTTGATTTTCTATTTTATCAGGATTATTGAGTTCCTATTTTCTCTTTTCTTCAGTTTTCTTTAAAAGATTTATAAGAATGGCAATTATTGTTAGCATACATGACATTTGCTAATTACTAGTATTAATCATGATAAGAACAATTAACACTAAACCACTTGTTCATAACCTTTATGTATATTTTGACTAATCCTATAGTTAATAGTTTTAAGACTCCTAATAGAATTGAAGTGAACTGATTAACTGATATATGAAGTTAAGTGATGTGACTCCATAGCTATGTCATCATCTATATCCACACACACACAGAGTTCCACACAAAGTGTGTGTGTGTGTGTGTGTTTTGCTTGTGGTGGGCACTACTGACATAGTTACAATGTTAGTGGAAACAAATAAAGAAGCTCATCTTCAAATATATCCACTTTTTCATAATTTGAGTTCATCACTTTTTGCCTAACAATTTGGTAAATTTCAAACTTAAGAAAACTAGTAACACCTCTAACTGTGGTGGGCTAAGATGACATTAGAAAGATATTGAGTCAGTGATTTAAAAATAGTTTTGATTCGATTTGGACTTGAAATTTAACCTAAATTCGGGATTTGATCTCGGTTATTTCAATATATGGTCTAACAATGGAAACAAAGCAAAACAAAACAATATGAAAGTTGTTGAAGTGTGTTGCTGTTTAGGTCATAATTATTATGCAATATTAATGTTTTATATATATTTTGTGCCAAACAAAATTAATACTTCCTTCAATTGTAGGTTCTTACCATTTCTTTAGGTGTATTAATTTTTAAGACATGTTTGAAAACATATTACAACTTGATAAGCATCATGAATCAGAAATGTCTGAAAATTATCAAAACAAGGCACAACATTCAATGTCAAAAAGACAGCCATGAAAGCCTTTTCCTTCTTCATACAATTTCTCCTCCTAGGATTTGTTCACTCCGAGGTAAATTTCATATACAATGGATGGATTTAAGCATGCAAATTTGAGCTTGGATGGAGATGCATACCTACAATCTGATGGCATACTGGCCTTAACAAAAGATAAACCAAAGCTCCTTGGACATGCACACTATCCATCTCCTCTGCAATTCAAGCAAAGGCAATCGAATAAAAGTAACAGCAGATCTTCACTTGTCACCTTCAGCACAAATTATGTTTTCTCCATCAACCTGAAGTATCCTGATCATGGCCTCGCCTTTGTTCTTTTGTCCACTAACCAACCAAAGGGCTGTCTTCCAAACCAGTACTCAGGCCTCCCAAATGATACTAGTAATGCAGAATATTCCACTCGAATAATAGCAATTGAATTTGACGTTGTTCAAAATCTTGAACTCTTGACCATGTCAGAATAGACATATCCAGCTTGACCTCTTAACATTTCAGAACCAGCAGCTTATTATTCAGAAAACACCACCAGCAACAACTCCACCACCAACACCTTGAATCTCAAAAACAGAAATCCATTCCAAGTATGGATTGATTACAACAGCCGGGAGATGCTGATGAATGTTACCATAGCTCCTCTTGGCATTCTGAGGCCACATCTGCCACTGATATTTTTGCCCATTGACCTTTCATCACAGATAGAGGAATATATGTATGTCGGCTTCACTGCTTCCACAGGTTTGCTTTCAGCCGGTCATAATGTCCTAGGCTAGAGCTTTAGGATTGGTGGGAAAGCAAAAGATTTAGATCCTTCTAACCTCCCATCTCTATTTAAATCAGTGACGGTAGTGCATAGTAAGGGAATTATTATTGTTGGTATCGCTTTGGCTACTTTCACTCTGGTTTTCTTGATTCTGTCTGGTGCTGCTCACATCATACGTCAGATAAGAAATGAGGATGATATCTTAGAAGATTGGAAGGTCGAGTATGGAGCTCGTTGGTTCAAATATTCTGACCTTCTTGCAGCAACAAAGGGATTTGGAGAGAAGAATCTTATTGGTTCAGGAGGATTTGGGAGAGTCTACAAAGGTGTAGTCCCTAGCACGGGGCTTGAAGTGGAATAAAGGGAATATCTCAGAACTCCTGGCAGGGGGATGAGAGAATTTGTAGCAGAAATCACAAGCATGGGATGGCATGGGATGGTATTGGTAGATTGTTCACTCCCAAGGAGAGATTCTTCGAGCAGTTGATCCTAGGCTAGAGGATTACAACCAATATGAAGCTGAGCTCGTGCTCAGCCTCGGCGTGCTTTGCTGTCACCCTCATCCTGATCACAGACCTAGTATGAGAAGTGTTGTGCAAATTCAGCTGGGGGATGCCAGCCTTCCTGAGATGCCATCTGATCTACACCTAGAAGCTGCTGGAGTAATAACAGATTACTCAATAATCTATAGAGAGAACTCTAATCCTTCATGTGAAAGAGCATCTTCATGACAAGGTACTAGTTTCTCTAGATTGGACAAGAAGGATTCTGGTACTATGGCAACAAGGCTCACTTTCTAAATACTATGTTCATTCAAGTAGTACTGAGTTCTGTCTTCAGGGTGAGCATTTGTACTATACTTGTATGGTTGTCGTACTGCTTATAACATAGAATGAATCACCAAAACTCTACGAACCAGCTTTTATTTACTAGAGAATCACATTATGTTTGAAGATTCAATTTGGAATACTGCTCATTTCTCAATTCTCTCCATTAATAGAACTACAATCTAACAGGCTCGTGTACTTATAGTTCAATAACAATGAACTTGGTATAGAAAGATATATGAAATGACCCACTCTAGCAAATGTATGCTCGTAATGTGTAAATGAGAAAGGGGACACTAATGTAAAGAATATCACTAAGTTACAGCAAACAAATATATTCTAGTCAAACAAGTAAAGAATGTATCTCACAGATTTGATTATATATGTTCCTGAAATAACAGAAATGTATGTCGTGCGATAAAAACCTAACTGAGGTTTAAGCAGACTTTATGGTCTTGAAACGAGCTGATGAGAGTTGAGCTGCTCATGAATTTGTTTGAATTTTTCTTTAAGCCTCTGTACCTGCAAACACGACCATTGAATAGACAAAAATGAGAGGGGAAAATCTGAGGAAAACAGATTTGTAGGGGAAGAAGGTAAGAATTATGAGAATTAAAGGAAAAAATATACCCTTTTCAGCTCAATTTCTGTTTCTCTCATCTGTTGTCCAAATGAATGCCGCAAATTTGTGATGTCAAAAACATTATCCAAATTGTCTTCGAATGCAGATTCTAAATCCTCCCGGAGAAGTGCAGGCAACTTGTCTACAACAGGCATTAGCAGAAAGCAATTGAACTGCAAAGAGAAATCATGCAAGAGAACCTTTTTAGGATATAATGAAAACATAAATAAGAATAGACGAAGCAGAAGCAGAAGCAACCAATGGAGAACTTTTAAGCAACTAAGGAAGCATCTTTCAAAATAACAGGGGAAAAGAAATTAAGAAGAAAGCTTTCCCTGATCGTGTTGATAAATTAAATACTGCTTTTCCTCGTCGATCAGTTCAGAATGATCTCTATATCAAAAATTCTAGGAGATGTATTAAAAACAAGAAGAATATATAAACACCTACCTTTAATTCAGCAGAAGCCAAGAAATATTCTCTTATGCCATGGAATATCTGTTGTACCAAAGCATAAACAATCCTTTCAGATGAAGGAGCAAGTCTCCTATTCCAAAGTGTGCTATCTAATAGGTCTGCCAGCCTTGTCTCAGTTGTCTGGCTACTTGTGCTTGAGTCAATACCTGAAGCCAAATGACTGAGCTTTACATCTGTCCTTGTCTTAACTTCCTGCTTATCATTGACCACTGAACCAAATGAAGAATCTTGTGCAAGGTTGGCAGATACAGAATTGCCACCAATACCAGGCTGTTCACTACCACCAAATGAGTCTAAGAATTGACGTAACCCTGCCCGGTTCTGTAAGTTATAGAACTAGGTCAAAAGAAAGATGAGCACAGACAAACAGGACACAGAAATAAACACAAGGAACAATATGTTTCTCATAATCTAAGACAAATCTAGAAAAGTCTCATTTAAACAAAACTAATCAAAATACGCATGTTAAGCCAAAGAAATATCTGAACCAGAAAACTAGAACAAGAGATCCCAAAGCCAAACCATAATAGTAAATATGAATCATTACATATATATATATATATATATTTCAATGACATATATAATGATTCGCATATGAATCATTATTATATCTTAGACAAAACATTGTATCCATTCCTCAAGTGCCAATGAAAACAGAATATATCCAAAACAACTGCAAACACCAGAGTGTCAACTATGCCAACCTTATTGTGGAGGGACCAGCTCACATAACGCGTAGTGCTCACTAAATCTTCCATGCATCTGGAAATGATAATAGAGAATGAAGAGAGAAATTCTAGTTCAAAGCTGATCACAAATATTCAGAAACAATATTAACAGCGATATGAAGCTGGACGAAGCATCTCTGAGTACATGCATATAAATATTATATCATGAGCACGAAAAGAGCAAACTAAATAGGCGAGAAATCAGATATTGGACTATTGGTACGTAGTTTTTCAAAGTATTTATTAATTTATGGACACGTCAAAGAAGTGAGCAGTACATTTTTGAGGAATGTCAGCAAGGAGATTCCCTTACAGGGAATGCAGCCTAGCTATTTAGCGTTTATGCTTATTTTTATAGGCAGAAATTTATTTACTAAATTACTCGATAGAACTCTTAACATCTAGATACGTAAATATCAACACAATCATACTATATTCTGATGATATCTGTTCAAAAATTCAAAGGCAGTTCTCAGAAACTAGAAATAGATATATGTTGTAGAAAATGGTAGTAACTAGAGAAACCAAGTGATAGAACATAATAAGATAGCTAACTTTTCACGGCATGATCGTTCAGTGGATTCGGCGAAATTGTTGAAGGCAGAAGCAACACGCCTTAGAAACACTTCATGGCCACTTAAAAACTCGCCATCTTTCTGTTGAAATCCAATTATAGTACTTTGAATAAGTGGCCACTTACTAGAAAAGGAAGCACGATAAATGCACAAAATATCTTAGATGTTTATTCACAAGAAAAATTGACTAGCAATTGAACATATGATAGAACTCATACCTGAAGAAGATAAACAGAGATAGGAAGCAACCTCTTCAGGATATGCAAGAGCCTGCCGCCTAACTGTAATGAAAAAAGGAGTTTTAGCTTCTACATATAAATATAGGGATGATCAAAACAATAAATTCCAGTTCAGATGAAGAAAAAGAAACAATGTATAAAAACAATACAGTATTTCCAACAACATGGTCCAATGCAAGTTGTAGCTCCTTTTAATGGTGAGATTCCATCAAAATTCTAGACAAGACTCCTAGAAACCCTGAGTGAGACTGTTTTATCCTTCTTCTTTTTCTTTTTTTTGGGGGTGGGTTAGTTTCTGCTCTTTTTATATTCAGACCTGAAACGCATTCATCCAGCCATTAAACATCACATATTATAAATCTCAACCATCCCTCTTTTTCAACCCTAACCCTGTCAGCCTCAAAACCTTCTCTAAAACCCGTACCTACAATTGTATCTTTTCTGTCCTACTTTTGCTGATTTTATAAATGAATAGTATGTACACAAGTTTAAAGAACTGTGAAACTGTCCATACTAGATTCTCTTGTTTATGTGTAGACCAATAAAGATCCGTATCGGTAACTTTTTGTTCGTCATGATCTTGTTTCTCAGCACAAGCTGCACAATTGTATCTTTTGTGCCTGACTTTTGCTGATTTTATAAATGAAAAATAGCATGTACAACCAATTTTTTTGCAAACTTGCCATGCTTATTATTATTTCAATGAATTGTATTTAAGAATATGCAGAAAGTTTACATACCCTACTACATATGTGGTCTGATGGGCCCAATATTTTTCCCTAGTTCCATGCAATAAATTACTCCAGACATTATAGATAATGAGGACAACAGACGAGAGAGTTAATCACCTGCTGAAGAAAAGGTTCAAATGTATCACGAGCCTTTGCAACAGCAATGACACAAGCAGTCCTGCATTTTCAGATAAAGAAAATAATATGAAGAAACAGATACTTTAGAAAATGAAGTACATAGAAAACAAGATCCATGCCAGAAACTAATAGAATCCCCAAAAAAAGAGTACCTAGAATAGTTTGTTCCATCATGAATATCTTCCACTCCACATGCATTTACTATTTCTTCACGTGTAATTGGAGGACATTTGGTTCCTCCGACAACAAAACGGAATTCAGCCATTGCACGATGATATTGAGCTCCTCCATAAAGACGCATCCCAGCATTCTACGGATAACAGAAAATTAGTTTTATGACAGAATTTCTGTAAAAGTGGATGATAAAAATTCCCATAAAAGTGGATGAATTTCCATAAAAGTGAATGGAAGAAATTTAGATATGCTAAACCGTTGCCACTTATCAATATGAGGCAAGCATCTAACAAGAGAAGTGAGAATAAGAAAATGGGAACCGAAAGCTACAACCATGTGCCTAACCTTTCACAAAATTTTGGAAGGACAAGTTGAAAATTTCTCACTTGAGCAGGTAAGAGACAAGTATTTCACTTGACAAGTCTAGCACAAAGTAACAATGTAACATATGAAGAACAGAAACAAAACACTGGAATATGCGGTAGATACAAAGGTATGCATTATATACTGGCTAGGCACTTTCAGAGCTTACTGGTATTAGCTTGTATGGAAACTGAAGACCGTCAGTAGCAATAAACGCCCCTCCATTAGCTCTCTCGTCTTGTAGTGTTTCCCCTGCAATAGAAACATAGTGAAGCCACTGTTTTAACAAAATAAATATATATATATATATATATATATATAATTTAAAACAGATATATAACAGAAATTGTTAAGAGGTTTTAGTGGTTAGGAAGTTTAAGAAAAAAAACCTAAAGATTCTATTCAGTTGGCTGAAATTGAATGTAACATTTACATCTAATATATGCTAAAGGCATTCATAGTTTAGCAGCAACTAGATAGTTTACCAAATTTATCTGGAGGTGCAACCACAGTCCCTTTCAAAAGCAGCGACAACTGAGCAACAAAGAGAACCTAGTCAAAATACTAATGAGGTCTCCAAACAAACAACTGGAATCTAGGAACACCAGATTTTGTTGGCCTATATTTGCTGGTGTATCTATGCTGAATGGATTGAAGGTAGTACAGAAAATAAGACAAACATTTATATTTTGAGAAAATGAGTTTGCTTGTTTAGTGACCAAACAAAATAACCTCAATTCAAGGGATGAACACTTCTACAAAATCCCAATCAGCTTTCAAAATTTATCAAAAAAAAAAATTTGAGTTAAGAGGCTTAAATATTATAGTCAACATAATAAAATTAAGTAGCAGGACATCCAACATAAATATGAAGGCCCGGAGGGACAAAAAAAACCTTAGTCAGAAACATATCATGAAAGGCTCTTCCTTTTTCCTTCAATTTTACTTCATCCAAAGTGCTAAAAGGAACATTAGAAAAGGAAAACAGTCAGTCACCGCAAAACATATAGATCACAAAGATATAATTGTTGAGATAAAATAATAAACTAAAGGTTTGCATATGCAAAACCTGAGTTCCTGATTTATTTCTTTTAGCTTTCTTGTGGAGCTCCTATACTCTTTCTCAAGAAGTGGAATGATCAATGGAACACTATCCATATACCTGATGGCCATATACATCTCAAATTTTCAGTTAAAGAATACATTATTTTTGTACCGACTGTAATCTGATGTATAATTAAGACATTTTTTTTGGATAAGTTATAGCAAGAAAGACTGCTACAACTATCTACCTTTGTCGCAGCAACTCCTCTAAGAATTGTCTAAGGCTGCTTACACCTATTCTGCTTCTTTCTTGCTTTGATAGTGACCTATCCAACTTCTCCTCCAAAGATGCCACATCTTCCATCTCCCTCAATGAAATTGCCTGCAACAAGCAGCTCGGTAAAAACTTATTACACGAAAGTAGTGGATATTGCTTGAGAAATGAATGGAACGTATACCTGTTTAAACTCATCATTGGATCTGTAAACTGATTCATGTCCAGAACCAACTCTTCCTGAAGGCACAGATGTGAAAAATGGAGAATCACCTAACATGAAGCCATCAAGCACACAGACAGGCGGTGAAAGGAAAACTTCCACGTCTGAAGCACGTGCAAATTGAGGTATTTTAGTATCAAGCTTTGTTGAGACAACCACGGTCCTTGCAAGTTCAGGATCAATCTGTAAATGGTTAATGGAAAAATCAAACCTTTGCTTCTGGTGCAAAATATCTAATGCATCTCGCCTAATAAAATACTACTTCTAACAGTTACGTATAGAGAAGGTTTCCATTCTCATTAATATTGAGGGAAGTAATATACAATTATACAGTATGTTACCGGTTCTTGAATAAAGTCAAGTTTATGTTAGATTTGTTGAAAAAAAATAATATTAAGAGTGAACATAGTTAAGTCTGAACTAGAGAAGCACATACTTGCATTACCACTCTACGTGTAGTTGCATTGCTCCAGTCATTGCAATCTTCAAGGCATAATATGATGAATTCTTTATGTTGCATTTTTGCACGCACCAGGGACTCTACTGCACGAGCTTGAGCCTGCCATGTAAGCCAGAAAATTGACCAACATACTAACTAGTGAAGCAGCACAGAGAATAGATAAAATCTGTTTTTGGAATGAGCTTGGACCTGTAAAGCCCGATTTTTTCGACCTGGTGCAGGAGCAACAAGCCCTGGAGTGTCTATTATGGTAAGGTTCGGACAATATTTGTATTCTACTTTAATAATTATCTCCTTTGCAGAGAATTGACATGGTTCATGTTCCAACCTCATGTTTTCAGCTTCAATGTATGCCTGCAAATAATTTTAGATAAGTTTCAATATATTCCACACCTCCCAAGATGAGAGTCCTATTTGAAAGAGAGAAAAAAAATCACTTTTTTTAAAGTTTCTTAGGATATAAGTAAGCTTTTCCAATGAATTTTTTAATTTTAAAATTTGTGATTAGGAAAGAATAAAATGGACTCTCATTTTGGGAGAGATGATGAGCTCAGTAGCAAATGATACAACTCGAATTACATACATTGAGTCATCTCTGCAAATCGGGTAAATTTCTTCGTCCTCCTATTATTTCATATATGTATTCACACAAAAAATAACTGATTAAAATCATAATTTATTGTTTGTTGCTAACCTGGAGTTCTTGCAGGGACTTTTCTTGGGCAATTGAGGGGTCAAAATCAGAGAGCAGATGACATAGAGGGGAATCACAATCAGGGTTAAACTTCATGTGAAGGGTAATGGGTCGGCGAGTCTTCGTTCCGCCGCCGACGTGGTTGAATTGAAACCCCATGAGGGCTTCAACGAGGGCGCTTTTTCCGTCAGTCTGGTGGCCGACCACCAGCACTGCCGGAGCGTCGAACGGCGTCTCGAATTCCTGGGCCAGCCCGTGTAGCTCATTGTAGGCTTCATATAGACTCGATTGCTCTTCCCATTCGTCGTTAACGGTCACCGCCGGCGAACCTTCTTGGTCTCTCCCCATTTTCTCTCTCCTCTCCGTAGAGTAGTGTGAGCTGAGAGTGTAATTGGATTCCACCTTTTCCAGTTTTGGCTTATGTGATTTTTGTTATCCGGAGTATGGGGTTTTGAATTTTGGAGGTTCTAGAATATCTTTTAAAATAATTACACCTTTTTTTATTATTAGCAGATAATTAAACCCGTAAAATGTGTCAACAGTTCAAAATATAAATAATTTAAATATGAGTAAATTTTAAAATTTGATAAAATTTTCGAATCTTTTTAAATTGTGATTTTTTATTCGTTCAAAAAATTCAAATTGTCCAGACTCGAAATATTCGGTTACACTCAGGTTGATTTACACCTTTACAGATAATTTTTTGGTTTTGAAAGAGCTTGCAATAATTTTATACGTATTCACCTAAAATGGGAAGTTACTTTAACAATTAAATTCCTTACTTATTTCTTAAAAGTGATTGATGAAATTTTATTTTATTTTTAACATCCTAATTTATTAGAATAATAGCTTGCATAAAAATCGTGGTACTAGTGGATCAACTGATCATCGAGACGTGATTATAGAATGATGCATGACAATGTCAAATTCCAACTTCCAATGGTGCCTTCATTTTAAATCTGATATAATTTTAAAGTATATGTTAGTAGTGGTGGTAGATGGTGTAATATGATAGCA
Source organism: Panax japonicus (assembly GCA_020205505.1). Classification (NCBI taxonomy): domain Eukaryota; kingdom Viridiplantae; phylum Streptophyta; class Magnoliopsida; order Apiales; family Araliaceae; genus Panax; species Panax japonicus. Next base: position 53,371,816 of record CM035106.1, read on the forward strand.
CAATTATCACATAGATCCATTTTATTAGAATTAATTTTATTCCACCGTCTTTCACGTGAAATAAAAATTAAGTCAATAAAATAAATTTTTATTTCATTAGAATAGTTTATCCTCAAAAATAGTCATTAAATACACTATTTTTCATTCCATTCCATTCAGAAACTAAAGCGAGCGGTGGTCCGTCCATGGTAATTTAGCAAGTATTTGTAGGTTCACATAGCACAGAAAGAAAGCTAAAATAAGCAATCATACAGTACAAGGAATTGAATTACTAGCAAATCAAAAGGTTTAGAATCCTTACAAACAGTAATAGTATCCAATATAATACCATTGATTCCAATACCAACAAATAGTCAATCTTAACCCAACCAAACTCACATACTGACATATACAAGAGTTCAAAGTTTTATAATGCATGTTAAACCGGAGAACCATCAACAAGTATTACTCAATCTTACTGGATCGATTCATTTTCCAATTCTATGCTATATCTGGCCTGTTTTTTATGCTATATATGGTGTATAAGATGTATCAAAACTGGTAAAATTGTGGTGCCAGAGAAAATTGGCTCAAGGGCTCTAACACAGCACTAGGAATGTAGGATGATATGTACTTGTCTTTGTCTCAGTTGTCGAAAGTGGAAGGTTTATTCAGAAAAAAATACATCTACCTTGGGCAAATTTCAGCAAACACGGGCAATTTCTTCCCTTGATTGGGACAATAGAGAACACTGTGTATATAAGCGTCAACATCTTCCCTTGATGGAGCTTTGTCAGTTGAAGTCGAAGAAGGTAAGGCAATCTCAATGTCATCATCTAGGGGAGACCAGTCAGTGCTAGCAAAGTTGATGCTGGTGCAGTTGACACTGCTTAATGCATGCTCTAGTTTGATAGGAGTGATCGGTTGAGTTGTTGCAAAGGGCACCATGACTGCTGATTCTGTTGGTAATGCAAGTGAATTGACCTGATGATGAATAAAGCGGCATTTAGAGCCATAACTGCATGAACCTGAGCTATATGACTTGCATGTCTGAGCCTACAATTACCAAAAAAAAATTATTCATTTATAATATACAAACTTATGTCTACACAACTGATAAAGTCCACATAATCACAAATTAAAAATAGCATATTTTTAACAGGTGATGCCTTTCATTGCATATATGGAGATGACTTTTTTACCTCTGATTTGTTCTTGTGAGGAAATCGGGTTGGGCGCAGCTCTTCCTTTCCATGTGCAAACTGCAAAAAGATGGAGTTACCAATGCAAATTAATACTATCAGATTGCAAGTGGAAGGCAGTTTATCCAATAGTAAAGTTACTGCAGTTCAAACAAGATACTGGTAGGCATCATTAGAATTTAGAAACAACTTAAGCATCTTGCAAAGGATGTAATGAGGCTCAAGTCAAGTAGCTCTCATTTGGGCATTTTGCAGCATTCCAAATTATATCCTACTATGTTAAAAAGAGAAGAATTGGTTTTGGAATTGGGACATCTTTTTCGTAAAACAGCAAGGGGAAATTTAGTAATCTTAATCATGCAACCTTGTACAATTTCCACAGCTATAAAACAAACACAATCAAGTGGACTAGGATTACATGAAATTTTATTTATCAAGAGCTCAACCTGTATTGCACACAATTTAGTAATTTGACCATTGCAACTTAGGCTAAGTTTATTTTAACAGAAATCTCTTTCTAAACAAGTTTCTGACATTTTGGACGTTTGCAAGTGGGCGAAATCCTTCTACAAGATCAATACACATTTAACTAAAGTACTTCAGAAAATGATGAGCCATTTTAAACTTGGCAAGTACTTTTACATAAACAACACAAGTTATTTTCCCATGCTTTCCTCAAACAATAGAAGCCTTGATTAAATAAATACTCTGGCTCATTTAGGGGGTGTATTCAATTAAGATTTTTAAATACTTTTTTTAAGTGACATATTTTTTGTAGAATTTATGGAATTTTAATGACTTTCAAAGACTTTAAAGACTTTTTTTAAATGACTTTTATAGACTCTATGAAATAAGTAACCGACTTTTATAAACTTTTATCAAGACTGTGATAGACTTTTGTATACTTCTAATATATTTTGCAACTTATATTAATTGTTAATTAGCCCATGTGTACAACATCTCCCTCTTTTTTCATGAACTAGAGTAATTCTCATTATATTATTGTGGCATGAGATTTTATATATGTTGAAAGCGTTCATATTATTCTACTCATTTCATAATATATTTGGATACCAATAAAAATTTAGAAACTACAGACGCAATACAAAAATTAAGCTCACTTTTCATTGAGCTATATATACTTTATGCATATGTGTACGCTTATTTGGAATTATTGTTTTTCATTTCAGTCTACAAAAGTTGCCATCAATACTTATTTACGTAACTAGCAATTAAAAAATTAATATAAACATTTGCAATATATATCGAATTTCATTCAAATATTTGAATATTACCTTGTCTTAGTATCAAAATTTGCAAATAAAAATAATATATACTTGTTTCAAGTATATTTTAAAATAGCAAGTTATTTTTTAAATAAAAAATATTTTTTTATTTATATTCTTTTTAATAAATTTTTAGTTTAGTAATGTAACATATAATAAAATTATGATAAAAAGCTTGAAGAACTTATATATTTTATACAACTATATATCACTGTATCACTATAAAGTACGTACTCCTATATAAATTATTTTCCTTCTCTCACTTTTTTTTTTCTTCACTTCTCTGATTCTAAGTTAATTTACGAAATTATAAAATTTTAAAATATTATGTATTTATTTTTATTTTTGAAACAATAACGTGTGTTTATTATTAAATAACAAATAAATTCAAATTTTAAAAATTTTGAATTTTGTACGTTGACTACAAAAACAAAATAAATGTTTTATTTATGTGGGTACATCAGAAGTATTAATTATTCTAGATTATAAAGTAATTAGAAATATTGGATTCATGTGAATTGTATTTTAAATTTATTTAGTTTATTAAAATGAGATATGAAGTCTTTAGAAATCTTTAGAGATGAGGTTAGACTTTGGATATGAGTTAATATTTATAATTGTTCTTCTAAAGTCTGTCAAACTCTACCATTTAATAAAAATCTGAAAAGTCTATGACTTTTTGAATACCAGAATACTTTTATAGACTTTATAAAAATCTTAATTCAATACCACCTAATTTTTAAAGACATTAAAAAAGTTGTAATTGAATACCTCTAAACTTTTATAAACTCTTTAAATGTCATGATTGAATACAACCAAACTTTTAAAATTTATAAAAATCTTTAAAAATCTTAATTGAATACACCCGTTGGAGAATCATTTCCTGACATTAAACACTAGGAAAAAGCATTTTTGTATCAATAATTTTAGTTTAGCATTAAAAAGATCTGGATTCAAATAACCTTCTATACCATAATTTATAGTACAAGCTTCTATAGATTTGTCTTACTGCATTAAGAGAGAGAGAGAGGTGACCTGGCATTTGGCTCCATAGCGGCAACTACCAGAATCCTCCCACGACCGACAAATCCCCGTCTTGTAGCTTTTACTCCCTGATGGCGACGATCCGCCAGAATCCGACGTCGATGACGAAGACCTAGTCCTCGCACTGGTCACTGGCCACACCAGAATTCCATCCATTACCAGCACGTCCTCCTCCACCTTCACCGGAGTCTTAAACACCGTCGGCGACCTCGACTGCTGCGAAATCTGCAAATTCTCAATTGACGACAACGGCGATCCAGTTCGCAAGTATCTGATGATCGGAGAGTCCAGATTCTCCAAATTAGCTAAAATTTCAGAATTAGCAAGCGAATCGAAGCTAGGGCTTTTCCTAGGATGATGATAAAAACGGCCTTGCTGCTCACTGATCGGCGAAATGGCGTCACTCAATGCCATGAGTTTATGAAAGTTAGAATTGTTGTCACCGTAAAGGCGTTCCATAGACTTCTTTCTACAGAGAGAAAATGAAACAGTTTTTGAATTAATGTTTATAATTAACTTGCACAACTATAATTCTATCAAAATTATGAATTTATTGACAAGCTTTAACATATTAATTTCATCAGTGATTAGCTCTGTTTACAGACTTGTATGTGAAGTAATTTGCACTTCACAATTTTGAGTTTTGAACTCCCGCCTAAATTTCAATTTCTTGCGGTCAAGCAAAATTCGAGCTGACAATCAGAACTTGACTAATTTAGATAAACAGAATGTAAAATTTTGGACGATTTTCATATACGAATATATTATTAGCGCGTAAATTTACGATCTAATCGAATTTCCATAACTGAAACAGAGGAATTTATATAATGCCTTTTCATTGAAGAGAATAAAGAGAGATAGCACAGAATCAATTTGTTGAGTGAATTAAGAAGAGAGAATCAAACACAGGAATTGAAAACAACAGCATGTAAACTCCAAATAACTGCATTACAAACGAATTTTTAACAGAGCTTAAGAAGAAGAAGAGATGAATAAGAAAATACCTGCAATCTTTGGAAGTTCGGATTCAAAAAAGATGCGGAAAGAAGGACTTTTGATCTGCCAAGATTCGGTCGGAAAATATGAATTTCCGCCAATCGTAGATAACAAAACTGAAGTTAAAGAGTCTTCACTTTTATTTAAATTGTCTTTTTAAATTATTTATTAATTAAAATATTTTTTCGCCTTTTTTTATGAAATATTATTTCTTCTAATGAATTAGTTTTTTTAAATCATTCTTTTTGTTATTCACATATTCTCAAAAATTAAAATAAAAATACTGTATTTAATGATTATTTTGACGCAAATATTATAATATAATAAAAATTAAGAATTTTATCATGTATCGTGAAAGTGTTTTTTTTTGTCAATATGAATTCATATGGGTTGGTAAAAATTAAGAATGATATTATGATTATTTTAACGAATTGTTATTTTCACAAATAAAAATTGATATTTCTATCATGTCTCTTTCAGACTTTCACACAAGTGTGTGGCTCATTTATGGAAAATATCAATTTTCCTATTTTATCGCATAAAGTTTTATTTTTATTATAATTCAACTTTGTGATTTGTCATAAATAATTTTCCCAAAATTAATTAAATTCTTTTGATTTTCATTCTTTATAAATTTTTTATATATATAAAAATAAAATAATATATATATATATATATATATATATATATATATATATTTAGGGACAGAAAAATAAAATGAATTCCGGAGGTAGTAATACAGAATGCATCAACAAAAAGCCTATAAAACAGAGAGCTTATACAGAGTCATAACACCTTTTATACAAACTGCATGGTTTCAAAATCAACAAATTACCAACGCAAAACTCTCAACTGGAGAGCTAGCTTATTATTAAGCCAAATTTAACATCAAATCCCATCAATGGCATTCTTCAAGTCCCCGCCAAGCAACGACATTAAGCCCCCACCATGAACTCTCCCCTCCGGAATGACAAATTCGAAATTCTGCCTCATACCACTGCCACTAATAGAGCCACCAGCACTAGCAGTGCTGCCCCTAACGCTTCTTGCTTCCCCTTGCTTCTCAGAACTCGAAGGTCTTATATAAGACGACGAGGACTTCATTGATAAAGGAACCAATACCTGAGGTGGTATGAGATGTTGCCTTTTAACTGGCTTCTCCAAGGAATCAATAGAATCCAAGGCCTCCGATAAAGAAAAAGTGTTTGTGTTGTCGTAGCTGCTCCTGGTGGTGCTAGAAACAGCAAGCACAAGCCCGTGGAAGAGTCCTGGTCCAAGCATACCTGTCTTGTTTGAATTGCAGTCTTGAGCCATGCTGATGTGTGCTGCACATAGCCCGCTCCTGCCCCTAGCAAATTTCTCGCAATTTCCTTCTCCCCAATTGCACCGCTTTCCACCTCCGTGTGCCTTGCAGAAATCTGTGCTACCTTGTGCACTCTTGCCACAGTTTTCAAACTTACAACGCTTTCCTCCACCATGCCTGACGCAGGAATCAGTTCGTCCCCGTGCACTCTTTGTGCAGCCTGGAACAGAACACCGCTTTCCTCCACCATGGGCGACACAAAAGTTTGTTCCTCCATGGACACTCTTGGGGCAAATTCCACCACCATCAAATAGGCAACGCTTTCCCCCACCATGCCCTTTACATAGTGGTGTGCTACCTTCTGCGCCTTTAGTGCACCCTGCAAAAATACAACGCTTTCCACCACCATGGGCTTTGCAGTACATTGTGCTCCCTTGAGCTCCCTTGTCACAGCCCTGGAATTGGCAACGACGTCCACCCCCATGAGAGATGCACAAACCAACCTGACCCTCAGCACTTCGGGTGCAGCCTTCGACCTTACACCTCTTCCCCCCACCATGCTTGATGCAAAGCCCGGATTTTCCCCGTGCTGCTTTAGAGCATCCTTCAGGATGCCCGCATCTTCTCCCGCCCCCGTGTGCAATGCAGTAGTCTGTCCTGCCCTCAGCGCTTTTAGTGCATCCGAGATGCTGGCATCTCCTACCTCCTCCATGGGCTTTACAATAGGCAGTTCGGCTCTCAGCGCCTTTATTACACCCAGGTTTCTGGCATCTCTGCCCACCCCCATGGCCAATGCAAAGACCAGTTGCCCCCCGTGCTCCTTTTGTACACCCTCCAAACTTGCATTTTTTAGAATTGCTGGTTTGGCAATTTGATGGTGTCCCATCTATGGCGAGCTCAGAAACCATGCCAATTGAGTAATCTGAGACAGCAGAAGGCTCAGAGCTCAACTGAGAAGGATGGCTATGAGATTTTGTCTCAGGCTCCAAATATTCTTGTGATTGCCAAAAATCTTTGCTGCTATCCATTCTTGGAGCCAAAAGCAGCGATGGCATATAGCCACCTGATTTCCTGGCAGATGTAGAACCCTCATCATCAACAGCAGGAACCACAGATCTATTACCGACAATAGCTGCTTGGTCAGGTTGATTAGATGCATTCAAATCAGTCTGAGATGAAACTGAATACTCGAGCAAAGTTGTAACTTCTTCTGTCCCTCCAGAAAGGCCAAGTTTCAGAATTGAATCACCCCCAGATGACAATTCCTGAAGCAATATGGTGCCAGCTCCTTTGTTCTTATTAATTTCAATAGGGTAGTATTCATCAGAATATATACTTGGTGTTGGACCCAATCCAAGCACCAATCTGCAACCATCATCAGATGCATCGGAAGAAACAATGTGGTCTCCAAGGTCAGTTCGAGCTCTTCCAAATCCCACAACCTTCTTTCCTCCATAACCAAAGCAATCTAGGCGTAATGTGGTATCACCGGAGTTCTTATACTTTCTCGATTTACCATTACAAGTGAACAATGTACCATTATGGTTAAGATCCATTTTATGGATACTTTATACTAAATTGTTGAATGATAATGGGACTAACTAGTAGGTTACTGAATGGAACTAGGAAGATCTATATATCAAGATGAAAAGAGCTAGAAGAAACCAAAATAAGCTACCTCCTCCACTCACAAATCCTGACGTATCTGATCTATCCATTTTAGTGACTATCTACAAGGGGCTAAGGATCTTATTTTGAAACCACTTAGATATATCTGACTACATTACTTGGGTAGAACCCTTTGATGAAAGTGATCAAGACTGACGTATGGAGGAGCGTGAAGTGTCATTTGCTCCTTGATGAAAAGTCCGTAAGCTTCATTCACCTGACAACAGAAAGAGATAGACATGAAGAATAACTAATCAAGAACAGGGAAGTTATAATCATACTCTTAAAAAAGAATCAAACAAATGCATTGAATTACTAGACTCAAAAACATAAATCCAACAAGCACATCTTAAGTTGAATTCATCCACCAGTAATATATTGAGTTGTGATAAAATGAAGTTTAGAGATTATACTAGGAAAGGAAAAAAATTATTAGTAGCAGGAAACAGGTCGGGTAGAAGCAATTTTAACCAATGAAAAAATATATCTAACAGATATGAACCAATAAATAATACTAAATTAGAAAGAAGGATCGCAATACAACAAAATGATACTAAAAAAGGATCGGAATAGAACAGATGGAAGCAATCTTTTACCTCAAAATGTAACCTATAAAATATATAATGTCAAACCCCAAACAGAGATTAAGAGAACTGGTCTTTGAAAGATTAAGTAAAAATCATTTTATATCCTTTGGAGAAGTACGGTATAAAAAAATTATTTAAAACAAATCTCACTTTAATTTTACATCTTCGTATTAGAAACACAGAAATTTCTGATTGTTGGAATTACAATTAGGATAGCTGAAAAAGATCACATAGAGTTTTGAGGTTCTCTTGCTTACCCAGTAATAGCTCTTTTTTCAAATTTTTCTAAGGTTTATAATTACGATACACAGGTTTTTCAGAATGGCTTATTGCAACAGAAACAATTGGCTAAATAGCAAAACTTCATTATCTATCCAACCTTCAAACAGGCTACAGCTTAATTTTCAAAGTGGAAGTTAACTGAACTGAAAATTAAAATATTTTGACTCTTTTTAGAAATTATAAGATTCTAAAATGTACAACAGTAGACATCATAAACATCCAACTTACAAAAACCAAATAAATCACATGGAATTCAAGGTAAAGCAAGAACCAAAACATGAAGATGAAAATTAAGTCTCTTCCTTGAAATCTACAAATGACAAATAAAAAATAACAAATTTCACTCTAAAAAAACAAATAAAAAGGGAGTATTAAAAAAAACGATCAAATAGGAAAAACAAAAAATAAATTAAAAAAACTGTTCGATAAAACTAGAACACCCATAGTAACCAAGAAAAAAAATTAAATTTACAAAAAACAAAGAAATATTATTCTAAACACATGATCATAGAAGATATCACAAAGAAAAGCACAAACTTTAAGTAACTATCACCCAGCAATCAAAATACCAAATTCTCAATTGCTCTGTTTAGATTTATTAAATACCCAAATATCATAAAACCTAATATTATTAATTCATAAACAAACCAACCAACTTTCTGTCAAAATACATCAAACTATTCACTATAGATACTTAGAATCAAGCTAAAACCATTGTAACTAGAAGAAGAATCGTGATTCATCAATCAAATAGTATATATGAAGCTTAGACTAATTAAACCTGAAAAAGAAAGCAGAAAAAGTACCGTAGTTAACTTATAAATGAAAATTCCGGCTAACTTAGCAGATCTATGAAGCTACTTTAGACCTCTACTCCATCACGGCAACTGTAGAGAGACATGAATAGAGAAATGAAGAGAGAAGAGAGAGTTGAACAAAAAAAATAAGGAAGAGATACAGAGAGAGAGAGAGGGAGGAACTAATTATTAGGTAATACTGTATGTAGTGACAAATAAAGGCAAATTGATTTGGGCGCTCTAAGCTTATTAATTACTGGCTGGGTGCCTGGGTCCTGAAAAATTGGATTAGGTTGATTTTTTTTCTATCAAATTAATTAATTTTAAAATAAAAATATTTATTTATAATTTAAAATCATAAAATTTAAATGTAATAATAAATTCAATATATTTTTTATGATTATAATTTATTCACTTATATTTATAAGAAATTAGTATAAATTTTAATTATAAAAATAATCAATTTGATTGCAAAAATTAAACTAAATCAATTTTTTTGAGACGTATGGAGTTCGAGTTATAATTTATTTTATATATTTGACGGTGTATACATTAATGATATTAAAATTATCATATATTAATACATTATTGATGAATAAATTAAATGAAAAAAATTATTATATTATTATTTTAACAACGTATCAACATCATAATATTACTCATGTATATATTATTATTTTAATGATATATTATAATTTTAATAGCGTTTGTGTATAAATAATCATTAAGTTTACTATTACATAAAATTCTTTACATACATTTATATATATATTTTGATGGTCTACGACTCTACGTACAGAGCAAATCACATGGGTAATCAAAATACTCCCTCCATTCATTAATATAAGTCGTTTTAGAGAAATATTTTTGTTCTTTGATATAAGTCGTTTGAGAATTTCAAGTAAGCATTAATTGTTTAGTTTTCAATATTACCCCAAATATTAAATACAACTTTGATTCTCTTATTATTTTCTGTCCAATATATAACAATCTCATATTCTAATATAAGGGCAATATAGACAATTGATATTATAATTAATTTTATATAATTATTTTATTAATACTTGTGTACAACTTTAAAATGACCTATATTAAAGAACGGAAGAAATATATATATAAGTGTATATGAACGGTTTTATGTCACAGTAAACTTATTTATAAATAATTCTCGTAATTTAAACTCACTAATTAATGAAGCCGTCCCCTTTTGTGAAAAGTCGAAAATGCGCTCGGATCTAACAACTGTTTTTTGGGCATACGACTAATGATGTGGACATTGCATGCATACTTTTTGGTGACAATGTCGGTTTGAGTGTATGACGATTGTAACCTTGTGTTGGTGGTGGAATGGGAGGGGTGGTTTTGTCATTTAGGGTTATTTTAATAATGGTAAAGGTCATTTTCGGGTGACGAAAATGGGGTGGGAAAAGTAGTGGCCGAGGTAAGGCTATCGTGGCGTGCCCAAATCACCAACCACCTCTAAACTTCAAAGGGCATTAAAATGTCTAGTGGAATGGAATCAACTTGAGCTGGTTTGGGGTTTATTTGAGAAATTAAAAGTTGTTATTTAGAAATCACCTTTTCTTTTGTGTAATATTTTTGTTCAAATTAGTTTTATTTTTGAAAACTAATATTTTTATATCATTAAAAAAACGATGTAAAAATATTAATTCTCTAAATTAAGAGAAAAAAAGAAAGTAACTTTGATTATTTTCACGTTTATCTTCGATCACTTTAATAACGACAATCAAATAAGTGAAAATTGAGATAATTTTATCTTCACAATCAATTTTTAGTATAAACGAAACAATTGTTCATTGTTGGACGGGTTTTTATGTAAAAGATACGAATTTAAACTTCTTGACCATAATTTAAACCAAAGTTTTATGTGTCAAAAAATAAACAGAAACAAAATAGTTAATCAAAATTGTTTTGCATATCGAATCGAAAAATAATAAATATTATGAACGTACATATCAATTTTTTGATTATTATTATTTGAATACGTATCGTTGATAATTTTCCTATAATAATTCTATTAAATTTGATATGTTAATGTATTTTATAATTATAATTCTACAAAAATTTATCACCCTATATTAAAGGACTATAAAATTTCATAATTAAGACAAATTTGACTCCGGCTCCGGCTCGGCTCAGGCTCAACTACCATGCCTTAAGCGCCCACCCCCACAGGCCACCCCCACTCCCACTCCCACGCCGAAAAGAAACAATCAAATATAGTAGTAATTCAATTCTGCAGCTTGTGTTCCGCACACGAGTCTGCTTCGATCCCTATTCGCTGCATCCAATCTAACCTTCTTATTTAATTCCTCTCTCTAACTACACGTGTCCTATACTCATTGGTGATTACGTCAACCCGAACCCGAAGACCAAAAGAGAAAGAGAAATATTCATACATACATACATACATATGACCACTGACAGACCACAACGGTATCTACTTTTCAACAACCAATCAGAGGCTTGGTAGATCCGTGTTTGTGCCGCGTTTCGTGTGTCCTCACACACACACACACACACACACTAGTGTGTGAGAGAGAAAGTTAGAGTATGTGTTGTTTTGCTAAAAAAAAAAATTAATAAAAAAAAAGGTTGGAGTATATATTTGCATAGGACAAAAAAGGTTGGCACGGAAATTAATGCGCCATGACACGTGGACAATAATGATTGAGTGAAGATTATAAGTTGTACTTTGCTCGAGTAATTTAATATAATTATACAAAATACTTGTATATCGACGGACCAAGCGTAGCGTCGCTAAAAGTATAGACGATAATTTTATGATCGAACTGTCGTCAGGTCCGTCGCTAAAGGGAGGTAAATTCGGGTGAGTTGGATAAGATGTAAGCTTAAGATCCGGACTCCTTATGTAATAAGAGAAAATTCACATAATGGGTTTCAAAATTACATTAATTACAAAAATAGGGGGAAATAACAAAATCACACAAATGTCAGAATATTACTCTTAAGAAATCCGATAGAATCAAATCGATCTCAAGTTCTATTGAACTAAATTAGTATATGCTGATATACAACGAGCAAGGATCAAGAGCTTACCCCTTATCTAACTCACCCGAGCTCACCCCCCTTTAGCGACGGACCCGGCGACGGTTCGGTCATAAAACCGTCGCCTATACTTTTAGCGACGGACAACATATAACGTCGCTAAAAATATAGACGACGGTTTTATGACCGAACCGTCGCCGGGTCCGTCGCTAAAAGGAGGGTGAGCTCGGATGAGTTGGATAAGGGGTATGCTCTTGATCCGGACCGGATATACAACCTTATCATCTTTACACTGCACATGAGAAAAACTAATAACCTCAAAATATCTTTTTAAGAATTTTGTGAATGTATAATTATGCAAGATATCAAGGAATCCAATTCTTATATCAAAAATCGTTTTTGATAAAATATAAAGTTTAAAAAAAATATAAGGTTCACAGTTCAAATATAAACTGTTGGTTAATGAACTCAAACCGATCGAAGCGTCAATTGAGCGGACGACCCAATGGATATCCACATGGTTCATTGTCTAGCTAGATACAATGAACATGTATATAATTCTCTCCATTTATAATTAACTTGGGACTTGGAAGTTACAACGAGCCAAAAGTAAATCGGCTATAACGACAGTTTTTGAGCTATAACGGCGGTTTTAACTTTCGTCATAGTTATGTCCTCGTGTTTGTATGCTATAGCAACGAAAAATAACGTTTCTATAGCTAGATCGTTTTTAATTCACTACCTTTAGTTCACTGGAGAATGAGACTATATATATATATATATATTAATTCTTAAACGTTTAATATATATGTCAGTTACACTTTCCATGTTGGATATAAAAAAGAGACGGGCCACAAAACAAATTAGCGTACAAGTATTCTTTAAGCCATTAGAAGTCATTTTGTAAAAGCTAGAAAGTTTGTAGCTACTCGAAATGTGGAAAATATAATTGGTGCTTGTGATAACATAACCTAAATTATCGTTGAAAGTATAAATTATAAATTTTCCGATTCATATTCGCTGTGTGTATGCTCTATATTATTACAATAACGATTAAAATTTAAAAAGAAGATTCAAATTGATACCAATTATTATATATGTTGTACGGTCCGGATCTTAAGCTCACCCCTTATCTAACTCACCCGAGCTCACTCTTCATTTAGCGACGGACCCGACGACGGTTCGGTCATACAACCGTCGTCTATACTTTTAGCGACGGACAACATATAGTGTCGCTATAAGTATAGACGACGGTTGTATGATAGAACCGTCGTCGTGTCCGTCGCTAAAAGGGGGTGAGCTCGGGTGAGTTGAATAAGGGGTGAGCTTAAGATATATTCTCATATGTTGTATATTATATATGTTTTCAACATAATTGATACCAATTATTATGTTGATTTATTGCATATATAATAATGTCATGAAAAGGGATGTCGATTGGTTAAAATAGAAATAGCTAATTATTGATGGCGTGTCAATCTGATAAAGAGCCATATGTGAAGACCAAGGATGTTCAAGTACAATCGTGGTTCATCATATACAATAACAGGATTAATTGAGTCCTCAATATTACATTATCAAATTTTTGGTTAATTAATGAGTATTTATAATTAATATAATACTCAATATTAAGGTTTATTAGGACTCGTCGGTTTAGGTTTATAACGATACAGATCTCTCCATTCCATGCATGAAAAGAATATATATGTCAATTTTTTTGTTTTAAAATATATATATATATATAATTTCTTTTGATAATAATATAACACATTGTTCTAAATTTTTTCAATTCACTCTCATTATAATTTCATCACTTTTAAATTAAAAGTACTTAATAAATTTATTTTGAAACAGAATAATTTTACTTTATTTTTGATTTGGTATAACTAAATATATGCGAGGTACAAAATGACTAATATATTTTGAAAAATAATATATATTGAGAATGCTTATGTCGATTTTTTTAATTGTCAATTATGTGAAGAAGTATTATTGTGTATGTGTGTCCCTGTCTAACCAGCATTGTTCGAGACCAACGCTCGTCATTCATGCCAATAGTGTCATATTTTATGTTCGAGGATTAATAATTTTACAAGTAAAAGTGCCATTTACGGACGTAGGAAAAATTCTTATACTCCTTCTGTTCCTTAATATAAGTCGTTTTAGAGAAATATTTTTGTTCCTAAATATAAGTCGTTTGGGAATTTCAAGTAAGCATTAATTGCTTAATTTTCAATATTACCCCAAGTAATAAATACAACTTTGGTTCTCTCACTATTTTGTGCCCTATAAATAGCACTCTCTTTTTCCAATATAAGGGTAATATTGACAATTGATAGTATTTTTAATGCTTTACAATCATTTCCTTAATACTTGTACACAACTCTAAAACGACCTATATTAAGGAACGGAGGGAGTATATATTATGGTCAAGCCAGCTGTTTTTCTTGTTTTGCTCATGAAATTCTTAACTTACTTTGGGTGATGGGATCTAAATGACATAATGTTGTGACCATTGATAAGTGGAGTTAGGGAAAAGTTTTAAGTTGTTCATTATCTAATGTTATACTAGCTGATAAGGTCTAAGCTTCACATCTAAGATAGGTTAAATGTAAAAAAGTATTAAAAATAAGTGCCAACAACAATGAACCTCAAGTGTTGTTGTCTACTATTCCATTTGTAGATGCATGATTAGAAATGGGGAAGTTGGACTGAAGCAGTTGTTTGTTTACTGAGAGACAATATTAGATCCTCACATTCAAGGAGCTTTTCAAATTTCCTATATGAAGAACATGTACCCCCAATGCCACTTTTCTGTTCCCAACCTCATCCACTAAACTCAAATGCCTGCAAACATCCACATTGAACCATACCAGTCCTTGTGCTTGTGGTGCCAAAAATACCTTCTCAAACCCCAACAAGTGCTTCTTAGGTGCATTGTGCACTGCCGGAGGACTCCAAAACAAGAAAACCGTGTGGCTTCCGCCCATTTTTCCTGCGTTTTTAACCCTCAAATGAACGTCGAATGCTACCTTCTTGCAACTCTGCTCGACAGCATCGATTGAGTTGCACCTAGATGACTTGCAAACATGGCCTTCCTCTAGTGCTATCGCCACAAGTTTTGGCGCTTTGACTAAATGATGATTGAACTCGGAGTAGCTTAGTCCATCCCCAAAATTGTATATTGTTGAGCCTTTGTAGAACCGGTAAGTCCGGCCTGGATAGCCAGTGGCAGGGTCCGGTCTCATGTTCATGTTTGTCATGCTCACCTTGTCTACATATGATTGTGGATACCATGTCATAGGTAGTCTTCCACCTGCAATAAGAAGACTTTTGATGTGAACTCTATAATTTTTTTTATTAATATTTTTAAAAGGTAAAAATCACCTAGGCAGCAAAGGCCGCACTTAACTCTTGGGCCGCCAAGACGTTTACGTGCATATAGTCAGTGGCGGAACCAGAACAGTATTGTAGGGGGGTCAAAAATTTTAACCGGACACAAAAATTTTTTAGATTCGTTGATAGTTCATAACAGGTCCCAAAAATCACCGAACACACTAATTTTTTATTTTGATTTTAAAATGTTTTTTCATGATTCGATTTTCCCAAGCTCTTTAATTAGCTATATAAATCATATATGTATATAGTTTGGGTCTTGGCTTTGCTTAATTCCTAGTTTTTAGCAAAAACAGTCCTAAGAGGACTTTTAGCGAACATGTTATGTGCGCCACTTTAACAATCAGATTTCTTAGGCATTTCTTTGTGTTCCAATCCGAATTCGCCATCCTTATTACTCCGCACTCTAACTATCAATTGCTAGGAGTCAACTAATATTTTTTTGAATCAAATTAGACAGTAGACACCCACAAGAAAAAAATCTTTTTAATCATCCCAAATGATAAACTCATAAATAATCTACCACTAGTCCAAGGGTCAACCACAAATACTATGAAAGACAAATAATATTAACACACCGGCAAATGTACATCACAGTTTAGACAGAAGTCACATAAAATCAACAATTCACATTCGATGTAGTATTATATTACTACTTACTAGGGATAATAATTTATATAAGTAACTGTTTGTATATACTTTAATTTTTTGTATTAAATTGAAATTGAAGATAAAACCTGACTACCAGAGTGGTTTAGATCGGCAAGAAGAAGGTGCAGAAGGTAAAGGCACAAATTTACTTCCAGAGATCTGGTTGCTAACTTGCTCGCTGGCTTGTTGCAGTTGCTCGCCTGTTGGGGAAGAAGAATAGTTGTCGTCGGCGCCCTCCCCCGCCCCCGCCCCTGCCCCTGCCCTCGCCCCCCCCCCCCTCTCCTATCTCCGCCTGGAGCCGCCACCCTACCGGGGGCAGCTGCCCCCGTCCGCCCCCGCCTAGTTCCGCCTCTGCATATAGTTTGTTTATACTATATAGAACATACAGTAGATGTAAAGATCTAAATTTTACTTAAAAACGTACTAATAAAAACAATCTTATAAGTCATAACAAATTCATTTCAAGTATTGTAGAGTATCAAAGATTTCATTAAGTCATATGCGGTAGAGGAGCCTAGGCCTAGAGCCAAATCGAGGCAGTAGAGGATCCCCTAGCGTCTAATAAGCAAGGTCTGATAAAGGAGAGTTTGAATGACTTACTGGGATTATAAAACCCAAAAATCACATCTGCTATTGCAGCTCCACCAGCTTCACCGGGGAACCCAACCCATAAAATGCTTGTGACTTTTGGGTCATCTTTTGCAAATTGTACATCCATTCCCCCTCCAGACATAATAACAAGAATAACTGGTCCCTTTGATGCCTTGGTAACTTCTTGAATTAAAAGCGTCTGTTGTCCGGGAAGATTAATGTCAATTCTGTCCCGGCTTTCAGTTTCAATAGATTGATCATCCCCCACAACTAAAATCGTCGCGTCTGTTGTGGCTGCTATGTTCTTAGCAGCGTCTAATTGTGCCGTGGCACATGCTACATTGGCACAGCCAGGTGCATACAACGTCGGAACAATACCCGTTGCACCTTGCAAAGGAGTTATATATTTACATGGAGTGCCAGCAACATATCAAAAAATTTGAAACAATCATAATTAATATAAATGCCATATTAAAACTAGCTATTGATATTACCGACAGAGGAAATATCTTATTATTCTAACAATATCAGCGGCCTTAAAATTTAATACCCTCATAATTTCCAATCATGGTTTTAGTGACATTGGCATTAGGTCCAATTACTGCCAAGGACTTAATGGCAGTGGGAGATAATGGGAGCGATCCGGGGCTGTTCTTGAGCAACACAATTCCTTGCCTTGCAGCTTCACGGGCCAGCTCCTGGTTCGCGATGGTGCACACATCTTTGGGGCCTAATTTCCCGTAGAGTTGCTTGCTCGGATCGCCATCAAAGAAGCCAAGTCTTATCAATGTTGCGAAATTGTTGGTTACAGCCCTGTCGATTTCTGCTTCTTTTACTAGCCCCTCTTTTACTGCAGCTTCCGTGTGTTGTCCTAAGAAATCCCCACAGTTGAGATCCAAACCTGTTATATCAAAACATTCACTTGGCACCATTTTAACTTGAAAACCAAAATATTCGTTTTCGATTTATCCGTTCCAAAATTAGAGATACATTGACGATTTTTAAGGATAATTTTATGTTCCATTAGTATCGGCTAGGAATACGATCAGCGGCGGTGTGATATTGAAAATGATAGTGAAGAAGTAATGGCAGAATATCATGTAACTTTATAGTCTAAAATAGAAATGTATCTCTAATTTTGGAACATGCTAAAAAAGAAAGTATATCTCTAATTTTAGAACCGATGGAGTAATAAATAGTGAAAATGTAGGAAATTTTATCAGTTAAAAAGCTAACAGATATGGACAAAGTTTTGGTATCCAAATGTTGGACATTTGGTATAAAATGATACCAAATGTCAAAAGTATAAAAATAGTTCTTGTGGTTGTTGTATTACTTCAACTAATCTGGTGGACTAAAAACAAAAAACAGCAGTTGTACGATTGTAGAAATTAAGGGTGGAAAAATTTGTCACCAGCTGTTAAAGAAATTGCTGCAGTTTCTTGGGGTGTCTTGGTGTATTGTTGGGACTTGAACATCACATCTAATGAATCACAATCCGAGCTTATGTATCTGCAGAACCCGAAATTCGGGTAAAATAAAGCAGTTATAGTTAAAATCTTGAATGTTTAGTAAAAATAGATGGTATGCAGCATTTTTTTTTTTAAAAAAAAATACCCATTTAGTTTCCATTCGCCTCGGATAACCCCTGCCAGTAGGTCTGGATCTCCACAAGTTGGCTTGCCATTAACTTGGTTGTAAGAACACATAACACTTGCCACATTCCCGTCAATAACACAGCTCTTGAATGGGGGCTGATATGTATCATCCATATCTTGCTTTGTTACCTAAGCCAAATTAAAAATCTTGTTACTAATATTAATAAAAACAAGTAATTTTTTCAATTACTATTAATTTTTTTTATTTTTATAAATTACCACAGCGTTGAAATGGTATCGATCAATCCCTTTCCAGTTATCGACATCATAAGCTGTATAGTGCTTACAGCAAGCTCCAACCTTAAGGCGATCTTTATCACCGTCGTCTCTTTCTTGTAAACCTTTGACATATGATGTTGCATATTTACTTGAAAGCAAAGGGTCTTCTCCTGGTGTTTCATGGCCTCTTCCCCATCTTGGATCCCTAAAAATGTTAATGTTTGGTGACCAATATGTTAATCCAGCTAAACCAACATTGTACATTGCTCTAGCTTCAGTTGATACCACCTGCATACATTGAATATCATCTCTTTTTTATTTTCCATTTTTATATTCACATTTTCTTTGTCCTTTTTGTAAATTATTGCACTTTACAAAATGCAAACTGAGGCACTTTCCATACAAGTATGGTCCTATCATGGGCATATAACAAACGTCCAACACAAATAATACATAAATCACCACAGTCTCACGTCTGAACATGTGAAATAGTTTGATATGTATATAAGGTTCAAAGCTAACATTCAATATTAAAAATACTATTGAGACAGTGGATTTGACTCGAGTTGTTTCATGCGTGTATTTCAAAATGGAAAGGAAAATGTAAAAACCTCACTCTTGCAAGCTGTAATCTCTGCAAAGTCCTGAATTTGGTAAATGTCAAAGTGTTCCAAGTACTAAATGCAAGCTGGAGATATTAAGTTTATCTTACACTACTACTTTACACCGGTCAAAATCAGAATCATTAATAGAGTACATGTGATTTTATTAATTAAATTTCCCCTCCTTTTAACTTTAGAAGCTAAAGTAAAAGCCCATGATTGTTTCTAACACGCCGAAAGGCCAAAAACTATGTCTCCATCAGCTTTCTAAAACAAAACATATCTTATCTAAATCAATAACTAGTGTGGTTGCATATATTCTTAGAACCCAACCATTCACAATTTGGATCCAAGTAAGAAAAATGCAGATTAGTAATTTAGAACACATTCTTCTTCAAGTTCTTTTCTTTATCAATCCATTTTCCCATAAACAAGTACCATATGATCAAAACAATCAAAATTTGTTGAAACTAAATACAACCCACTATTGAGGTAGTTCATTATGTCAGTCTCCTCAGATTTAATATAAAAATGCCCAGGATTTTTAATTTTTATCATCACAAATAAAGTTCATTACCTTTCCAATGGCTTCAAATAGAGAACTGTTGAATGAAGCTGCAGTGCAGATGACCTGAGGGAAGCTAGTTGCTCCGGGAACCAGCCCCGAAAAATGAGTCCCCGGACCGACGTAAGAGACTCCATGTAAAGCTTCAGACCACCACTCATACTTAGGTATCCCAAGCCTACTCACTCCCCCTGCAGCATTCACCAAGTTTATAATTTTCTCTTGCAATGTCAGCCTCTTAACTATATCCTCCACCCTTGTTTTTACGTCTAACGTGGAATCACAGAACGTGTAATTTGCCACTGCTTGATTATTGGCGACATCGCAAGCGAAAACAGCAGTATTTTGGGCTGAAACTTGGTTAGAGGTCAAGAAATTATGGAAAATGATGAAACAGAGACAGAGGAAAACAGAGTGTCCTCTGTTTTGAGAGGAGGCCATTGTGTTTTATTTTCATAGTATCCATTTATTTATATAAATATGGTGAGGCCATAAATATATATATATATATATATATATATATATATATATATATATTTATAGAGATGTGTGTGATTATTGAGTAGTGTTTGTACTTTGTTGGGTGTTTTATAGTGACAGTGTAAAAGGAATAAAAAGGTTATCCAACTCAATACTCATTATGTTATTTAGCTACCCGTGATGGATAATTGTATAATAGTCCACCATTCATCAATTTTAGAATCCCCCACTCCCCACTCCCCTCTCCCCCACTCCCCCCTCCCCCTCCTCCCCTCCCCTCCCCTCTCTTCTCTCCTCTCTCCCCAAGTTGCATAAAACTTGCAGCCCGTGATGGATAATTGTATTGTACAAATTATTTTTGTTTTTTTAATAATTTGGTCAATAAACAATTAAATGAATGTTGTTATAATATTTTGTTTTTATTTTATGCAATGTATATAGAATTTTGTACTTGGGAGTGAGGTTAGTTTTCTGGGGGCGTACAGATGTTGCCATTGATCTGATTTCTGAAATCTCTGTAACTCTCGTGAAATATATTTTTGGGCTTTCGTTCATGCCATTGCCAACCAAGCCATGAAATGAGAATGGTCAAAAAAAGGAAACTGATATTTTAACACAAATAATGAATTTAATGAAATTTTTGGGCTGAAGTGATTGATATTTCCACATAACTTTTTGACATGAAAACTGTCGCTGTAGATCCTATAGCGACGGTTTTTATCGTCGATGTAAATCTTATAGCGATAATTTTTACGTAAAAATATTAAAAAGTCATGTGGAAATATCTATTTCCTTTTTTCTTATGTGAAGGAGAAGGTATGGAAAGTGTATTAATTAATATATTCTAGGTCCTGGAAGTTGTTTGCTGATGCAGGTAAACAAGTGTTAATCGAAGCAGTTGCACAAGTAATCCCAACTAGCACAATGAGCTGTACTATTCAGATGCCTCAGAAATTAACTTGAGCAGATTTTGGTGGGGTCGAACTGGTGGTAAGTACGTGTGGTTGGGACTTGGGAGGATGAGTCTATGTCTATTGTCCATGCATGCCAGCTTGGTGCCTTGCCCTACAGCAGTAGGTAGATAAGTGGTTTAATACATAGTCCGTTGGGTCTACCAGGTGATAGCTTTAAATTGTGCCTCCAAACAGCTCCCTGGATAAGGATGATCAAATGGGAATGAATGGTGGCAATTATATATTTCAGCCTCTATTTGGGAAAATGGGAATGTTGTGGTTTATGGGAAACATTCCTTTAACCGGATCCGGTCACGGTAAGTTGGTACTAATACAGTGTTGACACGCAGACGAACTGTATGTCGACGCTGTATTGGTCAATTGAATTTAGCTATTTTGGCTCAATTCTAAGACTTTGAATTTTGGTTGGAAAATATTCATTCACATATTCTTTGTTGAATAATGCTAGAGATATAAACTATTTTATAAATATTTTATAAATTGCTGATGTGGCATATACCACCTCAGCATATTGTGTGGGGTCAAAGACTACATTGAAACAATTTATCAATCAATATGCTGAGGTGGAGTATGCAACATCAGCAGTTTGTAGAATATTTGTAAAATAATTTGTGTATGTAGCATTACTCTTCTTTGTTTCTTTAATCGTAAAAGGTGTTCTTAATTAATTAAATTCTTCGGCCAATTCGACCGTTATAAATAAATAAAAAACAAAAAAAAATTGGGCCCATGGTCACAAAGTGAGAATCCAATTTCATTTGACGCATGTAGAATTAATGTATGAACTTCACCATGTTTAGATGGGACCCAGATTCTTGATAATCAAAAATGTATAATGTATTTAAATTAACATAGAATTACAATGATATAGTATTTATAACAAAAATCATCTCAAACTTAACTACCTACTATATAAATATGCAACTTGTGTCTACTGCCCATTTTAAACCGCCTCAAATCAATATCGGTTTTTATGATTTAGAAACAAAAATTAATTTATAGGATAATTATTATTTATATAAGTAAAATTTAAGAAATATGATATACATGTCGACAAATATTTGACGAAATTAGATTACGACAAACGTGAAAGTGTATGTGATAAAATATAATAAATTAAAATGAGACCCGTCTTAATTCTTAACTATATCATGTATGTATATACGTCGCAATCATAATTTGAGTGAAAATTTTTGCAGAACTCAAAATTTAATATTTCTCGCAATAAATATAGGACCTATTTAATATTTATGCAAAAGGGGACGTGTAGGATTATCACTTGAACCTTATTTGACAACATGTGAAGTGTATTATTGTCTAATGTTTTAATTGTCTTTTTTTCTTCACTTTCTTTTATGTATTCATATGTATGAGGTTTTTACTCTTATTAAATGTACTCATTTTTGAATAATATGTATGAGGTTTTATGTAATGTATTCATATTACTAGTATAAGGTTAGTAGTTATTGTAATTTTCTCCTAATTAATCTGAATTTATAATATCGAAACTATATATGAATAAGATTCTTGATTAGATCTTTTGAAAATAGGGGTATAAAAAAGAAAAGAAAGGGTATTGAATACACCCATTATAATGTGTATATTATGTTATCATTTGTTTCATCTTTAGCATTAAAAGTTGAAAATAGGGGTATCCTTTCCTTAATTGAATATATCAGTAACATGATTACTTGTCAATGATATATATATATATATATATATATATACACACACACACATACGGTACGGATCAAGTGCATACCCCTTATCTTACTCACTCGTGTTCACCCTCCTTTAGCGACGGACCTGACGACGTTTGTATGATCGAAACCGTCGTCGGGTCCATCGCTAAAGGGGAGTAAACACGAATGAATAAGATAAGGGGTATGCACTTGATCCTTGTAATTTAAATATTTGAAAATAATTGGAATTTCTAGGTTTGAAATGGCAAATGTTCCCGCATATAATCGATCGACGTGTATGTCTGCAAAATGAAGTCGATATTGTAGTGGAATGCCTAGAAAATATTGTTGAGAACCGTTCCGAAAATAGTAGTTTTAAGGCTCATTGTATTATTATTGATATTGAACGTTGATTATTCATAATATTATCAAGAGTAATATATTTGTAAGGGATATTAAATTAATGATTAAAAATTAAAAAAATAATATCATTTGGTGCTGAATGTCTTGGGCTGGGCATCGATGGATTTTGGTGGATGATGATTCATGCACTTTGGAGCCGTCGGATGAACATGATTTGTGGAATTATCTTTATTGGATAAAATTTTTAATTTTGATAAATTGTATTTATTTAATTTGATATCTATAATATAAAACAGAGCGGAGAGAGAAAATAGACAAATGTCACATCAAGTTTACGTCAGCTGCTCTCTCTCATTCCAGTTTATTCAAATTTCAAACCCTGTATCTATTCTACCACACACACAGAGCTCTCTCTCTCTCATTCCCCCTACATACAAATATGTGTTCTCATATTTCGATAATTTTTAAATTTCAAATATTTTCAGGTATATATTTAAGAATACACGGTGTAAGCTGTAAAGTAAAGGGTCTTATACTCAACATGTTGTTTCTCTATTTTCTGCATGTATGTATTCATTGTGTTTCGTCTTTTGTAAAGTTAGCTAATTATACATGGTTATGATAATTTTGGGTATGGAATGATGGTTTTTATGGTGGTTTGGATATGTATGGATGATTGTAGTTTTGTAAACATGTTTAGATTTTTTTGGATATCTATTTTTAAAGGAAACTCTGCCGAAATTTCTTGAAATTTGTAGCGACTAGCTTGATATTTTGGTGGTTGGATGTGTTGATGATTGAGTATGTATTAATTTCTTCATATATGTATTTTTTTGTGTTCCGTATTTTGTAAATTTAACTAATTATGCATGGTTATGATTATTTTGGGTATGGAATGATGATTTTTTTGGTGGTTTGGATATGTGTGGATGATTGTAAGTTTTATAGACATGTTTATATTTGTCTGGATATCTATTTTTAAAGGAAATTCTGTCGAATTTTTTGAAATTAGTAGCGACTAGCTTGATGTTTTGGTGGTTAGATATGTGTTGATGATTGTGTGTTCCGTATTTTGTAAAGTTAACTAATTATACATGGTTATGATGATTTTGGGTATGAAATGATAAATTTTTTTGTGATTTGGATATGTAATGATGATTGTAAGTTTTGTAGACAGGTTTAGAATTTTTTGGATATTTATTTTTAAAAGAAATTTTGCCGAAATTTCTTGATGTTAACTAGCTCGATGTTTTGGTGGTTGGATATGTATTGATGATTGAGTATGTATTAATTGTTGTGGTGATATGTGTCTTTAGATAATGTAATATTTTTCAAATTTTAATTTAATTTTTCGTTACACCGTGCCTTCAGGCACGGGTTATAGCTAGTATATATATATGTTGTAACATGAATTTTAATTTGGGAAAATAAAATATTGAATATTATGGATTTAAATTTTGCAGATCCACCTCCCTCCTTTCCTTTGGGTAATAGTAGCTTTTATTTAATTAAAAGCTAAGAAATATTATGGAAGACTTTATGATTATGATTATGATAATGGCTAAATTACTTAAGTAATTTTTATTTAAGCTATGTTCTTTATCAGGAAGTTGCTGGTTTATGCTTTACGATTATGATTAGTTCACATATTAATGCGATTTATATTTCAACGGTTTTATATTTAAAAAGTTACGCGCTTAATATTCACGTTTATTAAGTTATATTTCGATATGTGCACACCCGCGCGTACTTGTTCACTATTTGAGTCTTGTTATGAATTGCGAGAAATTTATGTTAAATTACAAATTTCAAAATATATCAATACATAAAATTAAATAGAATTATAAGAAACTCTATTTATTACACATATCTTTAAAATGATTACTGCTAATATTTATTTATGTACCTGATAATCAAAATGTCGATGATGTAAGTATTTGTAATATATATATATATATATATATATATATATATATATATGTGGGCTATATGTATATACACAGTTGTGTATTATACGGTCGGACTATGGCGACGAGTTTTTTGGGCTATGACGACGGTTCACCCGTCGACGTATCCTAAAATAGCTATAACGACTGGTGAAACTGTTGCTATAGCCCAAAAAATTGTCGTCATAGCCGACTGTATATACATTTTTTTTCTATATATATATTACAGTCGTCTATGACGATTGATGTTTTTGAGCTACGGCCATAGATATTTTGGTATATGGCGATAGTTCTATAGTCCAAAAAAATCATCATCATAATACGATTGTGTATTACACAACTATATACATACATCCTTTCATATTATATATTTAACTACTTTTTAAAAAAATTATTAATATTTGGTCTAATCCGATACTTTCCTTTTCTATTTTCGGTACCCTCCCAAACAAAAAAAAAATTGATACTTTAAAGGAAAACCACTAAAAAGTGTTGTCCAAAATAAAACTGGGCTTAGCATACAGGCTTACTTTCCGCATAGTTGTAGTACATAATATTGGAAAGACCATATATATTTATACAGAATGGATCCTGTCCGGGAGTCCGGACAGGTCCTAAAATGCGGACCATTTTTTTTTTTGCTTTTTTTTTTGAAACAACTAAAAAAAAAATTTATGGAACTGAAATTTTTTCATAATACAGTGTTTTGGGTGTGTTTTTAATACCTATACCAACCAATGTATGTACAGTCTGCCCAGACTGTACAGAAATATTTTGGTATAGGCATCCAAATCACGCCCAAAACACTGTATTATGGAAAAATTTCAGTTCCATAATTTTTTATTTTTTTTTAGTTGTTTCAAAAAAAAAAGCAAAAAAAAAAAAAAAGGTCCGAATTTTGTTAAAATCCGGGAGTCCGGACCTGATCCGGACTCTATATTTATATACAATAATTAAAAAAATAATAATAATACAAATGTTAAATATCTTATGACCGTACATTTAGAGATTCATCAAGATTATTAGTGAGCGGTTGGAACAACCTTGACCTAGGCATTGAACGTACGGTTGCCAAAGGACAGATTTTCGGCCGGCGAAATCTGCTCTTCTCCGTCACCGTCCTTCCTACAGTCTCTTTCTTTCTCCCGCCACTTCACTACTCCCTCCGCACTCTCGCATGATTAGTTGATCTGTCAAAAATGCGATAAACGTGGTCAACTATTTTTGGTTAATAGATGAAGGCGTGTTCCTTGTGTGATATTGGAAATCTACAAAAGGTAGCCATTCCGGCCACAGAAGCAAGGAGAAAAACAAGCGAGTTCCATTTAATTACATAATAGTTGTACAGGCTGCCTTAAATTTTCCTCTTGTCGTCTGACAAGCTTCTTCCTCTTGCGGGGGTATGTTAGTTCTTGCTTGAAACTTGAAAGGCTTATTTTTCTTTCTATAACTATGGAACGTGTGCACCCCAATACCCAACCAGATCTGGCCGATGCATGCCGAAATTTGAACCTGAATGATGCCGAATCAAGGTCTTATTCTTGATGATGATGATCTGATTCCATCTCTAGTGGATGAATACCAATTGTGTCTAGTGGGCCGCTTCCTCACCGAGAAGAAAATGGATTTTGAATCAATGAAGAATACTCTTATTCCGATTTGGCAGCCAATAAAGGGCATGGATGTGAAAGAGCTTGGCCAGAATCGTTATATTCTTTTTTTTTCCATGAACGGGATCTATGTCATGTGCTTAATGATGGTCCCTGGTCCCTGAGCAATCAAATTCTCATTCTTGGTCGTCTACTTCCTAGGCGAACAACCATCACAAGTTCCATTGGATCATGTTGAGATGTGGGTGCAAGCATATGATTTAGCCACTTGGTTATCTGTCAGAGAAAGTTGGTCGGGCAATTGGGAACTATATTGGTAAATATGTTCTTTCTGATGAACGTAACTTTGATGGTCAATTGAAAACTTTTATGTGCATTAGGGTTGCGATGAATATTCACAAACCTCTAGTCTATAAAATGAAAATGAAGAGACCTGGTGGGGAGTGGTTTTGGATTCAATTTAAGTATGAAAGATTGCCCACCTTTTATTTTTATTGTGGTTTTATGGATCATTCAGAAAAGTTCTGCCACCTCTCATTAGAAAATCTCATTCCTTCGTCAGAATTCCCGTTTGACTTGTGGCTTCCGCGCCCAACCCCGTCGCAATAACAACCGAATGGCTGATAAGTGGCTCCTGGACTTCCCTCAAAGACCGCCCTCCTCCTACTACCGGTGAGTCCAGTACGGGTGTTGACATGGATTTGGGTTCTCCGAGTAATCCTGGTACACCTAGGACAGTTGTCTTGCACAACAAGAGTCTCTCTAATTATTAGGTAAAAATGCCTCATTTGACAACTACTACCAAAATTTTCCATGATTTACAAGATCTCCCTGCTGGAACGTCAATCAAGCCCATTACTGGTCCTATAACTGTGGAAGATGCTGTGGATAATGGGCTTATTATTATAGATCAAAAATGTCGTCGTACTGATGGAGAATTAATAACACTTGATGTGTCGTTGACTGATGTTACTGTTGATAGAAGCTCTGATATGATGATGGTTAATCCGACACCAAACAACGGATTGAAGGTGGGTTCTGGCATCCAGACCCACAGAGCTCAATGACGACCTTAAGCTGGAATTGTCGTGATTTGGGCAATCCACGTACAATTCAAGTTCTGGTAGATTTAGTCCATCTCTATAAGCCCATGTTTGTGTTTTTGATTGAAACAATGGTTCCTCGTGACATGATTTTAGCCATCAAAAATAAGCTAGGGTTCGATGGCTTCTTTGCTGTGAGTAGTATTGGCCATGGAGGGGGTCTTGCTCTCCTTTGGAAGGAAAAAAATAGTGCCAAGCTCCTTAGCTACTCCTATAATCACATTGATATTGAAGTGTCTTTGCCGTCAATGTCTGTGTGGCGCCTCACTGGCTTTTATGGGGACACGTCACGAGCTCAACGTCAATTGTCCTGGAATCTTCTTCATTCTCTGAGTCTTAATTCCACTGCTCCTTAGTGCTGTCTAGGGGATTTTAATGATCTACTCCATCCTTCTGAAAAGCTTGGTAGTATTCCTCATCCTACTCGTTTGTTGGAAGGTTTTCGGCTTGCTGTGGAAGACAATGGGCTTCTAAATATTGGTATGGTTGGGCACCCTTTTACTTGGGAAAGGCGCAGGGGTCTCTTGGATGGTATTGAAGAGCGTCTTGATCGTGCTCTTGCTTCCTCATCTTAGTGTTCTTCTTTCCTTTATGTCAAGCTCCGTAATATTGAAGTTACTATGTCCGATCACTCTG
Organism: Panax japonicus; assembly: GCA_020205505.1. Classification (NCBI taxonomy): domain Eukaryota; kingdom Viridiplantae; phylum Streptophyta; class Magnoliopsida; order Apiales; family Araliaceae; genus Panax; species Panax japonicus. The sequence goes on from CM035106.1 coordinate 53,400,466, forward strand.
CTATTCTTCTAGATTTCCTCTTTTCTTCCCAGGTATACAGAACCTGCACCTTTAAATTCGAGAACGTCTGGCTAAGGGAACCACAATGCAGAGGTGTGATTGAGTCTAGTTGGGTGAGTACTGCAGTTATCCCAATCCAACTAAAATTAAAAAGATGTGGAGAGGATTTATTGTGTTGGGGGAAGTCTTTATCTCGTCGATTTAAAGAGCGTATTAAAGACTGTCGGGCTCAAATGAACTCCCTTCGATCGAAATATGATTCGGTCTCTATCCACCTATTTGAAGAGGCTAAAAGGAACTATAATAAACTCCTACCTCAGCAAGAGGTCTTCTGGAAGCAAAGGTCAAAACAACATTGGTTAAAGGAAGGTGACTGCAATTCTCGTTATTTCCATATTTCTGCCTCTGCCAGGAAAAAACGCAATTCTATTTCTCAGTTAAAAGACCAAAATGGATATTGGCAGACTTGGGATTCTGATCTTGCCAACTTGCTCACGTCGTATTTCAAAGATATATTTTCTTCTCGTGGCTGTGTTGTCGGTGAGATTATTAATAGCATTGACACTTGTTTATCTGAGGAGCAACAAAATTTTTTGATTGCAGATTTTACCAATGATGAAGTGAAGGAGGCTCTTTTCTCTATGGGTCCAGATAAAGCCCCGGGTCCGGATGGTATGAACCAAGCATTCTATCAGAAATTTTGGTCTATTGTTGGTGCGGATGTCTCTTCTGCATGTCTTGATGTTCTTCATAATTCCTCCCCCCCGATTGGTCTTAATCATACAAATCTCATCCTAATTCCTAAGAAAACCTCACCGGAAGTGGCATATGATTTTACGGCCTATTGTGTTATGTAACGTCCTTTATAAGATAATTTCGAAGATGCTGACAAATCGACTCAATGTTGTTCTAAGCAGTTTAGTCTCCGAGTTCCAAAGTGCTTTCATACCGGGAAGATTGATAACTGATAATATCATGATTGCTTACGAGGTATCCCATTATTTGAAGAGTAAGCGTCAAGGTCGTAATGGTTATGCAGCCTTGAAGATTGACATTAACAAAGCTTATGATAAACTTGAATGGGTTTTTTTAGAGAGGCTGATGATTCGAATAAGGTTTCCGATTAAATGGATTAATTGGACGTGTATTCGGTCGGTGACTTATTCGATTGTTCATGGGGGCTTTGAAACTGAAAAATTCACTCCTTCTCGAGGATTAAGGCAAGGTTGCCTCCTCTCCCCCTATCTATTCATCTTATGTGCAGAGGGTTTCTCGGCCTTGTTGAGAAGTTATGAACGGCGAGGACTTCTTCATGGTTGTAAAATTGCCCAAAGCGCTCCAGTTATATCTCATTTATTTTTCGCTGACGACAACTTTTTATTCTTCCGGGCAAATATACGTGAATGTGACATCATCTGAGCTTGAATCAATGAATATGAACGAGCCTCGGGTCAACAAATCAACTTTCAGAAAATCTTCTATTTCTTTCAGTGTGAATACTCCTTTGCCTTTACAGCATTTAATTTGCTCTTCCTTGAATGTTCAACGAACTACAGGCCATGGACAAGTATCTTGGTCTACCCTCTTTTATTGGAAGGAATAAGACCCAAATTCTTTCTTTTCTTAAAGAGAAGTTTTGGTCCTCGTTTGGCAAGCTGGAAGAAAAGGTTTCTATCAATGGCCGACAAGGAAGTTTTGGATTAAAATAGTTGCCCAAGCTCTACCAACGTATGCTATGAGTGTTTTTCTTCTTCCTTTGAATTTATGTGCAGATCTTGAAAGAATTATGAGCAGGTTTTGGTGGCGATCTAACTCTGGAGAGTCATCGAGTATTCATTGGAAGAGCTGGAATGCTTTCTGTGCTCGCAAATAATATGGGGGACTTGGCTTTCGTAAGCTCCACGAATTTAATTTAGCTATGTTGGGAAAAAAATGGTTGGAGACTATTAACTTCTGTGACGCCCCCAAAATAGGTATACATCACCCATCTTAAGTCGTCAAATACATGGTACAGAATACAAATACAATCTTAAATATACAACAAGAGCTGTGAGTTTTAATACAAATATTGTCTTCTAGACAATATCCACTCTCAGAATAAGTCCTCATTACAATTATTATCACACTATTTAACAGAATAGTGAGGACTACTAATGCTATCATCTGGACTGTCAATCTGTTCCCCGACTCGTTCCAGCTATATTCTCATTTCCTGAAGAGAACAGTGAAGAAAGGGTGAGCTCAACTAGCCCAGTAAGAAATATTATGACTAAGATAATCCAGAATAAATTATCATTAGTCCTCAACAATGTTAAACTGATAAAATATAATAAACATCAAGTTTAACTGCAGCGGAACAAGCAATCCATTAAAAGAGTCATGTAGAGAATAAAATCTACTATCTTTTATGATTTAAAACGTTTTCATCAATTTTTATAGCTGAGACTCAGCTTAATAAATAATCTACATCATCCCTGCACTACGGCCAAGGATATTCATTAGGGTCACGACCACAAATTATCCATGCACTACGGGCCAAGGATATTCGTGTATTCATCATTGGTTATGATCATGCCAACAATTGGTCATCAATGCACTACAGGCCAATGAGAACTTTTACCACATCATTTGTAACATTACGGTCATGATTATACCGAATAATCCCTGGTCATAATCATACCAAGTCCATCTATGTACTACAGGCCATAGATGACTTTCAAAAAAAAATATAAACATGAGGATAATGACAATAATATAAGAATTCAATAAAACAAGTTCACGAATTAAATTATCTAGAAACTAATAACGTCCAAATTGTCAACATGATACTTCTTTATAGAGTAAAATTCAAGAATGGTTAGAAGAATATTTCCATGAAAAGATACCGGATAAAGCGCAAATATTAAGGATATTCCACTAATTTCATGGAGTATAGAAGTCAAAATTTTAACCAACTGAGTATAATAAAGAATGGAATAACAAAAGAAATCACCATGCATGCGGTACTTCGCATAGACAGAATATTCCAACAGAATAATAAGTAACGGAACCAGGTCCGGTGTAAAACACACAGACAGGATATTCCAACAGAATAATAAAGACGGAACCAGGTCCGGTGTAAAACACACAGACAGGATATTCCAACAGAATAATAAAGATGGAATCAGGTCCGGTGTAAAACACACAGACAGGATATTCCAACCGAATAATAAATAATAGAATAACATAAGGATTTCACCAAGTATATGGTATGCCGCGTATACAAGTTATGTATAGGGTATGCCGCGTATACAAGTTATTCCAACAGAATAATAAAGAATGGAATAACATAAGGATTTCACCAAGTATAGGGTATGCCGCGTATACAGGTTATGTATAGGGTATGCCACATATACAGGTTATTCCAACAGAATAATAAAGAATGGAATAACAGAAGTTCTCTTCATGAATAAGAAAGAATAACACCCCTTACGGGTACAACAAATAATATCTCTTATCGTAAAAGATACTGGATATCGAAGTAGTGAAGTGACAGAACACTCTTCTTCTTTCTCTCTATAATTTCTCTCTCTAGAGTTTCAGTGAATTCGTAAGAAATAATGAAGGAATGAGCTTCTATTTATAGAAAAACTGAGAGTGGCTCTTGGTCTTAACGAAGGGTCAAAATGACTCATGGTAATATTGAAGAGACAACTACTATTTGCGATGGGGTAATTAACTCTTGGAACACCGAAGAGGCAAATAACTCTTGGTAATATTGAAGAGACAACTACTATTTACGAAGGGGTAATTAACCATTGGAACACCGAAGAGGCAAATAACTATTGGTAATATTGAAGAGACAACTACTATTTGCGAAGGGGCAATTAACCCTTGATAATGTTGAAGGGACAAGTTACTATTAAGACTTTAAATCAACGATCCATATTAATTTACTATTATAATTTCAACCAACGGTCAGAAAAATTAGCACATCTCCTCATGGAATAATATTGTACCTAAATACCCGAGTGAACAATACTAGAGTGAATAGTAATCGGGTGAATAGTAATTCGTGAATAGTAACTCGTGAATAGTAACTCATGAATAGTAATTCGTGAATAGTAACTCATGAATAGTAACTCGTAAATAGTAACTCGTGAATAGTAATTCGTGAATAGTAACTCGTGAATAGTAACTCATGAATAGTAACTCGTGAATAATAACTCATGAATAGTAATTCGTGAATAGTACTCTGACACGAAAAGTGTCCCGAATACCAGAATGAACAATATAACCTCTAAACATCAATTATTATCGAAATAGATGTCGATTTCTACTAACACAAATAATCCCAAACACAATGAAACTATCAAATTCATCTTTAATCAACACGAACATATTCATCATTAATATTATAACTCACAATATTTAGTAACCAGGTTGTTCCCAGGAAAGAGGGGGCTTTCCAATAAGGATTTCTTCTTATTGGCGCACAATTAGGTGACCAAACCTCTCCTTGACAGAACTTCTAGACATTGTAAATATTATAATTTAATAATATGAATAACTTTGTCGTCTCAATTATTGATTTAATAATATAACATATAATGCAGATGATACTGTGACAATAATCGAATCAATAATATGATAGATATGATGCAGTAATCACTGTAGCAATAATTGAGTATAACTGAGGGATTTCTTACGTAAGCATCAATAATCAATACCGTGTGCTACTATGCAACCACGCGTATTACTGTACTTTTACTACCGGGTAGTTCAACAGTTTTAACGATAAAACTTTCCGCCGTTATTTTCAATAAAATACTTTTGTCGTTTTCTCAATACGACAATAATTCGTTGTGGATCCACCAATGATTGTGCCGTTGTACGAATATTCCCCGACCAATCGAATATTTTATAACAACTTGCATACTTTGCAAAATTTATAAATATTACCCACAACTATAACATTATATCAAATCCATACCATAATTTTGAAAAAAAAATATTTTGAGAAAAATAAATCTTTATTCGTAAAATCTGGGGTCTCACAACTTCCCCCAATTCTCTTGTTGCACTACAAGGCTAAATACTATAGAAGAACTGATTTTCTGCATGCCAACAAGAAGAATAATGCTAGTTTCACTTGGAGCAGTATCTTGGCTGCCCAGGATCTAATTAAGCAGAATGTTAGATGGCGAGTGGGAGATGGTTCATCTATTAATATTTGGGCAGACGCTTGGCTCTCTGATGAAGATAACCCTCGAATTTCTTCTCCTCCGATTCCTGGGTTGCTGAGTGCGTCGGTATAGTCTTTGATGATCCCAAATGAACAGTGTTGGGATATTGATCTAATCAATGATCTCTTCATTCCTCGAGATTGTGCTCTAATTCTACAGGTACCTCTTCCTGCTCTACGTTCCTGTGATAATATTTTCTGGTGCAAAGACACAAGTGGTATGTATTCAGTCCGTAGTGCCTATCGAACTCTCACCTGCTCATTTGAATCTTATTAATCCTGCTCATTCCTCTCAATTTGGAAGAAATTACTGGTTACTAAAGATCCCTCCTAAAGTGAGGAATTTAATTTGGCGTATTTGCCAAGGTTGTCTTCCAACCAAAGAGAATCTAAGACAAAGACGGGTTGATGTAGATTCCTCTTGCTCAGTTTGTGCTCAGTCCATAGAGACGGCTTCACATCTATTTCTTCACTGCCCAATTGCTGTTGAGTGTTGGAGACTTTCAGCTTTACTGCTCCCTCTCTCTCAATGGTGTTGACATTATCCAATGGATTGAAGCTCTTATTATGGGCAACAACAGTGAGACCATCCAACTATCTTGTGTGCTTTTATGGTCTCTATGGAAAAATCGAAATGATGTGATTTGGAAAAACTTACGTAAATGGCCTTCGACGATTGTCAACCTGGCTAGATTCCTTTCTTGCTCAATGGCAACATGCCCAAATCCTCATAAATGGTGACCTACTCTCTGATCAAAATTCTGGCGTTGTGAGCTGGTGTAAACCTGCTTGCGGTTGGCTGAAATGTAATGTAGATGGAGCTGTGTTCTCATCAGAAAGTAAGTTGGGTTTTGGTATGGTTCTTCGCAACTATGAGGGGACAATGATAGCAGCTCGATGTGGTTCAATTTCGGGTCCTGCAGATTCTGTTTTGGCCGAGGCGATCAGCTTTAAGAAGGCTTTAGTTGGCTTTAAAAACTTGGTGCTTCACAGGTAATTGTTGAATCCGACTCTTCCATGTTAGTACAAGCTATTCAGGCTTCATCTTCCTCTCCGAATTATGTGGGTTTGGTGGTGAATGAATGTAAGAATTTGGTTGCTTCTATAGTCGATTGTCACATCTATTTTGTTAGGAGGTCAGCGAATTCTGTTACACATCTCTTAGCTCGTGCTTCGAATTCTATATTTGATGTCCAGGAATGGGGCTCTATTCCCCCTCCTTTTATTTGTAATGCTCTAAAGCTTTGATCTACAGTTATGAAATTCAATTTTTCCTCAAAAAAAATAAAATAATAAAATACAATAATTATACAGTAAGCAAATAAATTTAAGTATTCGATATAAATAGAAAAAGTTAATGAAAAGTTTGATTTTTCTTGTTGGACATAATTAAACGGTTGAAAGTCATAAAAGCAGAATATTAATACTACGCGGCAATTGGCAGTATGTCCATATGGACTAAAATTATATTTTAAAAATAATGACAACTTGATTTAAGGTTTTAGTCAACAATTAATTTATTTTACATTAAACTATAACAAAATACAATTAAAAAACGAGAAGAATAAAATACCATTAGTATATACTTCCAATTTATTATCAATAGGAGATCTCGTAAGTCGTGCACGTGCATGATGATGCTACTATTAATATATGGGAAAAATATATATATACACAGCTGTGATACAGTCGTTTATGTCGACAGTTTTTTAGACTATAACGACTGTTCACCCATTATTATAGTTATTATGGTCTATGGCGACAGTTCCGTCGCTATAACCCAAAAGAATCGTCGCCATAGACGATTATGTACTACACAGTTGTGTATACACATATAGCCACACATATATATATACAGAGAGAAATAATTTATAACGTATATTTGTTATGGACAAAATTAGAAATTGAAAATTAAGTGACAGTAAAACAAACTCATACCACTCTAATCAGAATAAAGGTTTGGTTTTACCAATAAATGTCTGGTTAATAAACCCTAAAATTTAGTTAATAATTTTAAACCCTAATTAAAAAATCCTAAACATTTATTGGTAAAATTAAACCCTTATTCATAATTATATATCTAATTTTGAAACAGACGAAGCATCTCTTAGAAAAAAAATGTATTGATTTGACCCATAATCACATCTAGCTTTATTTTTTCAAAATTTGTTTAAATGTTTATTTTATATTAAATTGATAGAATTTTTTATTTCTTTTTTTTTTAAAAATAATTATGTCTAAATATAATTCAATTTCCTAGCAAGAATTTAAAAAATTATTTTTTCGGGGAGAGCACATGAAAATATTTTATTTTGATGCCAATTGTGCAAAACATGCTTCACATGATAATCACTTACTTTCTAAATTTGTTGTTGGTGTTTTGGATGTCTTAGTTGCTTTTAGCTAAAGAGCTTTGATTCTTGAAATGGAAATGAGTGGAATTTTATGAGCTTGTTTTGAAGTCTTCCTACAAGGTTTGGTCGACTGAGTTGACTCACCACCCCTCCCACTTTGTTTCCAAACATTAATATTAATTTTGTTAAAAAGAGTAACCCACTTTAATTTAATCTTTTTCTTCGCCGGCCCAGATACAGAAAGAAAATACTGAGGGTTTTTTCCCGGGAAAGTAAAGGAAATTACTTGGAAAAAAGATTTCATTTTTATGCAATTCAGCTCTGTTACCTTTGAGCTGTTTGCTGTTGAGCTCTTTTGGGTATTCTTTTTTTGGCATGAGATTAACCCAGTAAAGTGTTTGGGAATTAGGGTTTCAATTACTTCTGTTCATGAAGTAGTTCTGTTAGGTGCATAAGCGGTTGATGTGGAATTTAGGTTTTCTCTAGCTTGGGGACCAGAAAATGGTGATGGATAGGTTGGTATGGGGGATTCGGGCTGCTTTTTGGTTAATTTTGGTGTTTTATGGTTTTTCAAGTGTTTCTGGCAATGCTGAAGGTGTGTGTGCACTAAATTTAGTAATCCCCTTTTGTTACAAGTATTTTGGATTGCTGATGAGTAAATTTAGTTTACATATGGACTTCGTTTTTAGGTGGTTGTTGCTACATATTTAGTTTGGTATGTTCTTAGCATTATATTTCTTCAATTGAATTACTCAATTTGATGGCTTTGTTTTGATACGAAATTGTGAGCCTATGAATCCTAAATTGAATAAATTTCGAAATTAGGCCTGGTTATGAATCTATATTTGATTTTTCTTTAGTATTATTGCCCAGCTCAGGAAAAATTGTATCTGTTAACAGGACCTAGCCAATATTCTATATGTGTTAGCTTAAGGAAATAAGTGGAAGAGTCATTTTCTATGTTACGGGTCTATGATGGATGGGTTTGTATGTAATTATATGGATAGTGTGGCAATTGATTCTTATACATTAAAAAAAAGGTTTATTAAGTGGTGTTATTTACAAATACGTTGATTCGGTTTTGTAAGACAGGCGATGCTTTGAATGCACTGAAGACCAATTTAGCTGATCCTAACAGTGTTCTGCAAAGTTGGGATCCAACCCTTGTCAATCCTTGTACTTGGTTTCATGTTACATGCAACAGTGATAATAGTGTTACAAGAGTGTAAGCTCCTTAATCCTGTGACACTTTTATTATGTAATGTAACCTGCTACTAGTAGTTGTGCATGCTTTATGATTCCTGTTGTACAGGTGCAGTATCAATTTTTTTTTTTGCATTTGTTTACTTTCAGTGATCTTGGAAATGCAAACCTATCTGGTCAACTGGTTTCACAGCTTGGTCAGCTTCCAAATTTACAATACTTGTAAGTCATACTTTTGCTTGGTGGAAGTTGCTACACTAGTTCTATGCTCTTGTTTTTACTGTTTTCTTCTTCTAAATGTATTTCCTTTATTGTTATTATTGTCTGTGTATGTAATCTGCAGAGCTTTGTTTTATATGATCACTGATGGTTCTTACTTCTTATAGCTGTAAAATTATCTCCTCCATGGGCTATTCAATTCTTTGGTCATGGTGGGCAGATTCTCACCTCGACATTAGGGGAAAGATAAATGTGATATGCATTAAATAGAGTTTTCTTGAAGAGAAGAGGAACAAAATGCATATATGTGCAGCTTCGACCCCTTAAAATCTTTAAGAAGTTTTTAAAGTTTGACCCCTTGACAAAAAAATCTTGGTTCCACCCTGGTCCACCACTCCCCCCCAAAGTGCGACTATATTATAGACTCACGGCTGTAGGTATAAGTTGAACTGTTATAAAATATATATGATATACTTACAAAATTCTCTTCAGTAACAGACATGAAGGGTTACAAATTTGAAACTTTTAATGTTTGGCAGGCACGTTCTAGATGAGTGCCATTAATTTTTTTCTCATTCTTTTTTCCTGCCTTAATATTTTATATTTGGTTTAATGTCAGGACAATATCTCTACAAGTCTACATTTAGGGTTCCAATCAGAAACATGTAGCTGTAGTTCGTAAGCTGCTCTTAATTGACAAAGAATTTGTATTTTTAAAGATCTACTAGATGAAACTTATCAGTCTTTATTTTTGATGCTACAAGTATGTTTTTAAATCATCTTTGATTATGCATTGCATGATTTTAGTTTAGAAATATAGATCAATAAGGTAGACTTTTCTTCATTGCGAAGCTCAGATCTACTGTAACTTATTTTATAAGCATAGTTGCAAGTTGATACTTGCTTATTCCCAGTTTCTGAGTCCTCAATACAAAAAAGCACTGTATATCAAAATTTGAAGAGCTTGTAAATCCTATTTTTGTGAGTGGATTTGATGTGCTCAAACTGTTAGACTTTCCGCAAATATATTTTCCAAGACTTAAAAGTATCTTCTTTGATGTTAGGCGAACGAGCCTGACCTTATTAGCTCAGGGATTCAAGCCTTGGCCCCTAAAAGTTATAAAGAAAGGAATTTTGTTCATGTGCATTTTAAGTAAGCAGTTTTTGGGAACAACTTCTCGAAGAAAGTATGAAATTTCTTATTAGTTATTGGTTGATGGAACAGTTCAAGTTTGGGTGCCTAGCATAAGACCTCGGTACGAACCATTTTCTACACCTAAAGTTGGATGTTCAGGTCACCTATTTTGTTCCATAGCATCTCATTCAAAGATTTTGAGTGCGGGAAGTTGCATTTGAAAAAATTGATCTATATCAGGGATGAAGATACTCTTGCCACTGACCTTTACAATGTTGTGCATATTGTACAAGTGGAGGTCGTTAACTTCAATGTTATTACTTTTTGCTTCTTTCCCCCATTGAGTCTATTTCTTCTACATGTTTTGTTGGTCTATGAATTATTGATGTCAACCTTTTTTCGACTTATTTTGTGACAGGGAACTTTATAGTAACAACATAAGCGGAAAAATTCCTAATGAGCTAGGGAATTTAACTGACTTGGTCAGTTTGGATCTTTACCTGAACAACCTGAATGGCCCAATTCCAGAAACGTTGAGCAATCTTAAGAAACTACGATTCCTGTATGAATTTACATCCTTCACCTTTTTTACTACTACTACTATTAAATATATTTATTTATTTATATGCTGTTGTTACCCTGGCTACATGAGATTCAACAGAAAATGAACTAAAGAAATCACCATTACTGTCGAGAATGCTCTTTATAATTTGATGTTCCTATTATTGAGAACATCTTAGTAGATTTCGTGGATAAATTTCCCCTTAGAAATTTTATGGATAAATGACTATTGCACTTGTTGTAAAATAATGGTGGTTGATCTATATATCTTCTCTGCAAGGATAGGAGGCTCAACAACAACACTTTGACAGGAAAAATACCTATGTCTTTAACTACAATTCTTTCACTGCAAGTTCCTGTGAGTACCAAGTTGATCTGTTCCTTTGTCGTGACTGTTTAATCCCCCCACCTTTTTCTTTCACTCAATTTCAACTGGCTTAGATAACTTGAGATTCTACCTTCTTTACATGTGGAATGCAGTGATCTGTCGAACAATCATTTAACAGGAGCCATTCCAGTCAATGGCTCCTTCTCCCTCTTTACTCCCATCAGGTACGTTTCCGGTTATACTGTTTCCATTTATAGTGCATTGGGTGACCATAAAGATGTAATGCTAACTGATAATTTCCATCTTCCAGTTTTCTTAACAATCCGCTGGACGTTCTTCCAGTTTCCCCACCACCTCCTCTTCCTCCATCACCCTCATCATCTAAAGGTTTGATTTTAATTTTTGCATAACTACTGACACTGATTTATAGTTAGTGTTGTGTTTCTGTTATGTTTCTCCAAAGTTTTTCATATATTCTTCTTCATCAGTTATATGATTCTCTGCATTGCCTGATCGTGCCTTTATTGCTAATGACTTGTCTGACTTTGTATTCATATTGTCTTGTTTGCCTTACGTACACTCTGGTTTAATCATGAAAATCATACAAATGATGTTTCTTGAGGCAAACTACTGACAGATAAACTTTCATTTTCAAACAGAGTTGTACAAAAAACAAACTGCTTATTCATTATTTCCTTATCCAGCATGTGTGGTTTATTGTTTGATCACTTTGAAAAACACATGACCAAAGCATCTTTATTCTTCTGAGAAATTTCTTTTCTCGCTTTGTCTCAATATTCTTCCTCATAGTATGTTAGTCTCAAGAAACTTCCAGTAATGCAGCAAAAAACTTTTTGTTGTATTGTAATTGTCAAATGTCATTCCAGTGAGAAACAGTGCCACTGGAGCAATAGCTGGAGGAGTTGCTGCTGGTGCTGCTCTGCTGTTTGCTGGTCCTGCAATTGCACTTGCTTGGTGGCGAAAAAAGAAGCCACAGGATCATTTCTTTGATGTACCAGGTTTGTGCATCTAAAATGGTTTAAGTTGATCACTGTAGTGTAATCTAGAATATTATGTCACTCGACTTTGTCTTTGCAGCTGAAGAAGATCCTGAAGTTCACCTAGGACAGCTCAAGAGGTTCTCTCTGCGTGAATTACAAGTTGCAACAGATAATTTTAGTAACAAGAATATACTGGGTAGAGGTGGGTTCGGTAAGGTTTACAAAGGCCGCTTGGCTGATGGCACTCTAGTGGCTGTAAAAAGACTTAAAGAGGAACGTACCCAAGGTGGGGAGCTGCAGTTCCAAACAGAAGTTGAGATGATTAGCATGGCTGTGCATCGAAATCTACTTCGTTTGCGAGGCTTTTGCATGACACCAACTGAGAGGTTGCTTGTTTATCCATACATGTCTAATGGAAGTGTTGCGTCGTGTTTAAGAGGTACAACTTGTTTTCCTATTTGTATTGCAACTTTAGTTTTTTCAACTTCTTTTATCATTTTCTAAAATGAAAATTTATGGTTTAAGTTGTTAGTGATGCCAATTTCCTAATTGATATCAACTATCATTTCTTACTTATTCAAAAATTAAACCCTCTCATGTCTATTTTCTAAACTCCATATACCATTCATATTCAGATTAATTTGGAAGGGAACCCAGAGATTTATTTGCAATTTATAGATTAATGTTTTGGATTTGGTTCTGAAAAAGCTGAGTTTGACTCAGAAGGTGAAAAATATTTTTGAGATTTTTTACATTAAAGTTTAATCCATATTCCTTCTTACTGTGCTTACTATCTATAATGGTATTCTCATAAGCTAACTGTTGCATCATTACAGAGCGAAATGATTCACAGCCCCCACTAGATTGGCCAGTAAGGCAGCGAATTGCACTTGGATCTGCCAGGGGACTTGCTTATCTGCATGATCATTGCGACCCTAAGATCATTCATCGTGATGTCAAAGCTGCAAACATATTGCTGGATGAGGAGTTTGAAGCAGTTGTTGGAGACTTTGGGTTGGCTAAACTCATGGACTACAAGGATACTCATGTTACTACTGCTGTACGTGGCACAATTGGACACATAGCTCCCGAGTACCTATCCACGGGAAAGTCCTCGGAGAAGACTGATTGTTTTGGGTATGGGGTTATGCTTCTTGAGCTCATTACTGGACAGAGGGCTTTTGATCTTGCCCGACTTGCCAATGACGATGACGTGATGTTGCTCGACTGGGTAAGCATTTACCTGCCTCCCTTACACAGTGTTTGTGAGTTTTAATACGGACAGAAAAGAAATGAAATGAACATAAAACTTAGGTTTTCTGTTTGTTTCTCGTGCTTGTAAGTTTTTTAAGGGACTGTAAAGAAATGAAAATGACAGAAATGCATGGAGACTTTTTCTTTCCAAAAATGGACAGATTTGGACGCAAAAGAAAGAGTTAAATAGATCTTTTGTGGTCCCTATATTACCCTCTATTTACAATCACAAAAAGATTTAATAGAAAGGTTAAGTGGTAATCTAATTTAAAAGTTTATGTTTTCTTTTCTATAATTAACTCACAAACAATTCAAAAGAAAATTTACAAGTTTTCTATTATTTTCTTTTCCATTCTTTTCTTTTTACCCTATGTCCTATGTTTGCTTATTGATATATTGCATCTTCAGAGAGATGAATGGAAAACTCTGTAAACATAGGGTGTAGAGTGTTCATATTCGTTCGGGTTTCAGTCTAAAATTGTGACCAAAACTATAACCAAGATTGTGTGATATTTGAAGTTTGGAACCGAGTGGATGATGGAAGTGAACTATTCCAGCCCAGCCGTTCTCAGGTTGATTATGTTGTAGGCCTAAATTTTTTATTTACCTTTCATATTTTCAAAATCAAGAACTTTTTTACTCCATTTATATACTATACTCCATCCGTTCCAAAATTAGAGATACATTTGTAAAACGACAACTTTTAAGTATAATTTTATGTTCTCAAATATAGCCTTATTATCACCCACCATGGGTGATAAGCAATTCTAAATATAAAATAAAATAAAATATAGCCTTATTATTATCTAGGGATTCGGTTGTGGTGGTGTGATATTGAAAATGTTAGTAAAAAAGTTGGCAAGTTAGGAACATTATGTCATTTCATAGTCTTATAAATGTATATCTAATTTTGGAACGGACTAAAAAGGAAAATGTATCTCTAATTTTTGAACCGAGGGAGGATTAACTTAGAACCTTAGTACTTTAAGTTATCAAATGCATGCATGTAAAATTATAGATTGCTTACTTGGTTCGATTCTTGGTTGGTTTTGGTTGGGTGGGTTATATCAGTTGTGAAAAATAGTCAAACCGAGAGTTAAACAAAGCAGATGCATTCTTGAATATGTGGGTTAAAATGAAGTCTACGCCAATCATGATCTTCATGGTAGTACCTGTATTTACTGTTTCCAGGACTTTAACCGATGACCAAGCATTTAACATGTGAGCACTTTTTGACTTTGTTGATGTTATGATTTTTAGATTAAAATCTTCTGTGCTCAAATGCGATAATGTAAAAAGATTTATCAGTTCTTCTCAGTGGTGTGTTTTTCCTAGCGATTAAGGAAAAGAATTAGATTTTCTTCAAGGACTATGTCATTAAATAGTAGTCTTGCCACCTTTAATTCAAAATATACAGTCTTAACTGAGAAAATAGAAATTAAAGAAAGAAATACTTGTCTAAACCTTCGGAACTATAAGGTTCGTTCTCATTTTCTACTCATGTTGCTCTTGCTGCCAACAAAACCTTGACTTGTTTGAGGATTTGCATTTTGGATTATAAAATGAAACATTGCCCATCCTCGACCTACTAAAAATATTCATTGTGCACATCTAGTCTTCACTGCCTCTTGATTCTTCACTAGATTGGAGACAATTTTTTCATGATGAAATTTGGCTTGTAGATGGCAAATTTATATTGGAGAGAATCAAACAAATACTACTTGGTCTGTGTGGTCCTCATCTAGAGGTTGCATTATAAAAAATAAAAATATGTATATAAAAAATCTTTCTCCATATCTTGTTTGTGTTTCTTGAAAAAATTGAGTCAATCGGTTGTTGGCACTTGTAGTGAGTAATTAGAACATCAATGAGTGTGATGGGACCTCTACCATCTACTTCTCGATAACTATCTTCGAAAATTCAGGTGAAAGGACTTCTAAAGGACAAGAAGCTGGAGACTCTGGTTGACGCAGATTTGAAGGGGAATTATGTTGATGAACAGGTGGAGGAGTTAATTCAGGTTGCTTTGCTCTGCACACAGAATTCCCCTACTGAACGACCCAAGATGTCTGAAGTAGTGAGAATGCTAGAAGGTGATGGTTTGGCTGCGAGGTGGGAAGAGTGGCAGAAGGACGAGATGTTCCGCCAAGAGGTTAGTCACGAACACAATCAAAATACTGAATGGATTATTGCTGACTCCACTTACAACCTCCATCCTGAGGAATTATCCGGCCCCAGATGATCCTTTTATGGCAGGATATATATAGATTTCTCTGAGCCCCCCCCCCCTTCCCTCCTCCCTTTGTATTTTTATTTTTTGATTTTCCTCATTGTTCATATAATATTTTTCTCTTATTTTTTATATTACCAAAGACCCAGTTGTATCATGTGTCCAGAGTTTTGCTGAAGATGTAGCCTGTAGGTTTTGGATATGGCGGTGTAAAAATTTCAGGCTTACATGGAATGAACAGCTGTGGAAGCACTGTATTTTATTTTTATGTACTCAGATAGTGAAAATGTTACAAAGAATAAATGCATTTGTTAACCGAAGCAATCAAGAGCCATTTTGAAGCTATGTACCTTGGCATGTTTTCTGCTGCTTATTTTCTCAAGTAGAATCCAAGGGGTCGACATGAATATCTTCAGACTTGCCTTTTGTCTACAATTTCCATAATGTAATCACAACATTCTTGCTCTACCAATATTTGATGTAGGCAACTGCCTTGTTAATTTTCTTCTCTCTTCCTTTATGCAAGTAGAGAGCTAGAAAAATGTGTTCGAAAACAATTGATACTAAAGAAAGAAAACATGTCTTCCATGTACAAGTGGAGGCCGGGGCTGCAGATCCAAAGGCAATAAGAAGCTTCACTTCCTGCCACCGGCCGGTTCCCATTCCCATTCGTGGTTTGCCCTTCACCACAAGAGCAACATATGCAAATAATGAAAACTTATTAAAAGGTAAACAAACTCTGATGTTTACAGAGAGACGAATGTACATACATACATACCTGCACCTGCGGTGAGTGCATGCAGGTATATATATAGGTCTTTGCTGCTGATGGGTTATGATTTTCTGCACGGCCTTACTCCAATCATAACACACCTGTAAACAAACGAATGCCATCAGACCTAAATCAGTTCAGCATTAGAAGGCTACACACAGCTAAATACAAACCACATTAAGTAAATTGGGAAAGCTGGAGGCAAGCTGGTCCAGCTTTCTCGTAGCCAATTCAGATATGGTCATACGAAGCTTTATTTCTTACTCATTTTGATACTTGCAATGATACAAATTCTTAAGAATGTTATAAATAACCTAGGGGACTCAGACTCATGCATGTTTCACCATAGAGTTGGACAAAAACACATCAAAGGAAGAACTTTGAGGAGAGAGAGAGAGAGAGAGAGAGAGGTTGACGATTGTAGAGCAATCCAGAAAATAGTTACATGCTGAATATGCATATATATATTGAGCCATCATTGTTGAAAGTACTGCATTCTATAGGATTACTGCTATACCATACTCTCGTATATATTCATATTATGACACTAAGAATAAGAAGCATTAATTATAAATAATTTAAAAAAATTTAAACTTAAAATTAATGAGGTAAACTTGTTGGCTGACTTCAAAGTTGATCACTTGTTTATCTAAAGTATTTATCGAGCAAAGAAAGATTTACCCACTTATATATATATATATATATATATATATATATATATATATATATATATATATATATATAATTTAAATGAACAAGCTCGTATGAATAAAATTTATGTTGTTGCATTTATAGTTGCATAATGTAGCTCAGTTTTAGTGCTATGAGGCTGAGGTCTTGGGTTTGAATATTGATGGAAGTGAAATTTTTAGTCTTAGTTTGATTTACTTACATGTCATTATTGCCACATAGGACAATCAATGTCTAGTTGTCACATAAAAGTTTGTTATTCAAATTTTTTTATAGTAGAGGGTTTGTTTTACATTGATCAATAAAAAGGGCACAATATCCAAATATACTAAGAGTATAATTGTCATTTTTACATTTTACTCTATATAAATTTGTATGACAAAATTAATAGTGGAGGGAATAACCACTTTTACAGTCACCAACGAGTGATAAACCCTACTTTCTTCAGCAAAAGAGAACCAAGTTGCTCAATATGTACACAGAGAAGAAGGTTTGAAAGCAAAATAGAAGGAAGAATTAATTTTGGTTGAATTTATATTTATATATTATGCTTATTCAAGACATAGTTTTTTCATTCTTTATTATTATTATTATTATTATTATTATTATTATTATTATTATGGAAATGATATTTCCACAACTAATTTTCATATTTATTTTCATGTGCTTCTCTCATATAAAGGTGGATCCACTCTCTTGTTAAAGAAGACCAAGTAAAAATATCAAAATATTAAAATTACATATAAAAATAATGTTCCCCTTATTATTATTATTATTATTAGTACTATATCCATCCAAAAAAAAACAATATTCTTTTTTGTAAAGTTCTTGATAAATATTAAAAAAATTATATTTTTTTTAAGTTTTTAATAAATACTAAAAATTTGTATAAGACACAATTAGGTATATATGTGACGCCCCCAACATTAGGTATACATCACCCATCTTGAGTCGTCAGATACATGGTACAGAATTCAAATACAACTTACTAATACCACTGTCGTGTATAATACGACAAAATACAACTGTGAGTTTGAATACAATAATTGTCTACTAGAGATCATACAAACTCAAAAGGAGTCCTCAATACAATTATTGTCACACTATTTTACAGAATAGTGAGGACTACTAATGCTATCCTCTGGACCATTACTCCGTTCCCCGACTCGTCCCTGCTATGTTCTCATTTCCTGAAGAGAACAGTGAAAGAAAGGGTGAGCTCAACTAGCCCAGTAAGAAATATTATGACTAAGATAATGCAGAATAAATTATCATTAGTCTCCAACAATGTTAAACTGATAAAATATAATATACATCAAGTTTAACTGCAGTGGAATAAGCAATCCATTAAAAGAGTCAAGTAGAGAGAATTGAATCTACTATCTTTTATGATTTAAAAAGTTTTTCATCACTTTTATCGCTGAAACTCAGCTCAATAAATAATCCACATCATTAAATCATCCCTGCACTACAGGCCAAGGATATTCCTTAGTATCACGACCACGAATTATCCATGCACTACGGGCCAAAGATAATCGTGTTTTCATCAACGGTCCTGATCATGCCATAAAATAATTCATCTTTGCACTACGGCCAAAGAGAACCCATAGTCATAATCATACCAAAAACTGTCCATCAATGCACTACGGGCCAATGAGAACTTTTTCCACATTATTTGTAATATTACGGTCATGATTATACCGAATAATCCCTGGTCATAATCATACCAAGTCCATCTATGCACTACAGGCCACAGATGACTTTCAACATAACATAAACATGAGGATGATGACAATGATATAAGAATTCAATAAAACAAGTTCAAGAATTAATTTGTCCAAGAACTACTAACGTCCAAATTGTCAACATGATACTGCTTTGTAGTGTAAAATTCAAGAATGATCAGAATAATATTTTCATGAAAAGATACTGGATGAAGCGCAAATATCAAGGATATTCTACTAATTTCATGGAGTATAGAAGTCAAAACTTTAACCAACTGAGTATAATAAAGAATGGAATAACAAAAGAAATCACCATGCATGCGGTACTTCGCATAGGCAGGTTATTCCAACAGAATACTAAATAACGGAACCAGGTCAGGTGAAATTCACACCGACAGGATGTTCTAACAGAATAATAAATGTGGAATAATAAATGATGGAACCAGGTCCGGCGTATAGCACAGACAGGATATTCCGACAGAATAATAAAGACGGAACCAGGTCCGGCGTATAGCACAGACAGTATATTCCGACAGAATAATAAAGACGGAATAATAAAAATGGAACCAGGTCCGGCGTATAGCACAGACAGGATATTCCGATAAAATAATAAAGACGGAATAATAGAAGAATGTCACCAAGTATAGGGTAGCCCGCGTATACAGGTTATTCCAACAGAATAATAAGAAATGGAATAACAATAATTCTCTTCATGAATAAGAAAGAATAACACCCCTTACCGTAACAGAAACTGGATATGGGAAAAGAAAAGTTAAGTAGCAGAAAGCTTTTCTTCTATCTCTCTATAGTTTCTCTCTCTAGAGTTTCAATGAATTCGTAAGAAAATAATGAAAGAATGAGCTTCTATTTATAGGAAAATGGAATGCATAGTAACTAATCCATGAACGGTCCAGATTGATTTACTTTAATCTGACGGTCCATATTTAAAAAAAAATCTTTTAAATAAAATATAATATATTCTATTTATATAAAAAGATTTTTACTATGCAAATACTATGCAAAATACTATGCAACACTATGCATAATAAAATATAATATATTCTATTTATAAAATAACTTTAATAAAGTATTCTGTTTTATATAAAAAGATGTTTCTGTTTTATTACGTTAATAATACGAATAAAACAAAACGTCATCATCGCTATAATAATTCATATTATTAATCGACAATAATTGAATCAAACCGAGCGACTTCTCACATAAATATCAATAATCAATACCGTGTGCTACTATGCAACGTGTATTACTGTACTTTTACTACCCAGTAGTTCAACAGTATCAACGGTAAAACTTCCGCCGTTATTTTCAATAAAATATTTTTGTCGTTTTCTCAATCCGACAATAATTCTGTTGTGGGGTCCACCAATAATTGTACCGTCGTACGAATATTTTTCCGACACAAAGAATATTCCCTGACCAATCGAATATAATATAACAACTTGCATACTTTACAAAATTTATAAATACTACCCACCACTATAATATTATCTCAAATTCACACCATAACATTAAAAAATTATTTCGAAAAAATTAATTCTTTATTCATAAAATCTGGGGTTTCACAATATATATATATATATATATATATATATATATATATATATTGAATTATTTAGTTATTTTAACCAAATTTGGTAATTAAATTTTAACATTGACAAAATGAATTATTTTGGTAATTAAAGGCTGATTGAAGATAATTACCCTTTTTATTATTATTAAAAGAAACTATGAGGTAATGAAACGAACATGCATGGAAGTCTTCATTTCTCGCGAATAGATATAACCCGACTGCCATGTCATTTTTTTTCCTTTTCTTTATTACGTCCACATCAGATAATAGGTAAAAAAAATTAACGGCCGTGAGTCAGATTTGACAAAATGGTTCAATTTAACAATTTTAATTAGTTCAGTTAGTTAATTTAAAAAATTAAATATTTAATCGTCTATTCAATAAAACATGCAAACTTCGATGGTCAAATAATTAATTTTGTCGTAGACTTAATTATTCTAACATTTCTTGTAGATTGAGAAATCCTGCATAATTGTTTTAATAGAGTAATATATAAACAATTTTTTTAAAGTCTTTTTGGATTCAAAAATGCTCCTCAACTTTTAATAAATAAAATTATTTTATCCTTTTTATTAAATCCTCTAAATTTTATAAAATTTACTCCATATTTTTATCCCCACACAATTTACAAAATAAAATTGTGCGTCTTCGAGTGCTAATCTTTTCATTATGTGTGTATATTACTCCCTCCGTCCCTAAAAAATATAATTTGTATACATATTAAAAAAAATACAAGTAGATGAAAGATGGTAAAAAAAATATCAGATTTATTGGGAGCTGTCGTTTACACTCCTAAATTAACCTCACTTTCACTTTACAAATTCAAACAATTAGCACAGTAGTAAGCAAGGATCGATCCCACAGAGAGCGATTTGTTTTATATTTATTCTATTATTTTGATAGAAAATAAAGATGGGGGTTTTTGAAAATTGTTTTTAAACTAAGAGAACAAGAATTAAATGATAATATTAATTAAAGATGTAAAAACTTCAGTTCTGCAGTTCAGTTTCACCAAGTACAACAATCAATTAATCAAGTTATTATTATTTTCCCTTCAATGAAACTATTAGCCCTAGATAACAATAAGTTCTGCTATCTGAAATTCTCCTTAGATTATCACTGTATGAAACAGGCTCTCTACCAGATTCTAACTAGCATACAACCTAGAATAAGCTCTCAAGATTTAATATGATAGAAGCATTAAGAAATAGAGAATTAGGCTAATCCAAGCAACAAACAAATAAGCTCGATTTGTTTAACTTGTTTTCTGATAATCTTAGCAATAAATAAAAGCTTGTCCACAATTATTATTACCAAGTTACTACTTGTGATGAAGAAAGATATCAATTACACGTAATACCAATCTTAATCTAGCAGATGATAATGATCAAACTAATTCAATTGGTCATATTAAATCAATTAGATCAATTAGCATGCAATTAATGAAAACAGATTATCAGAAGAAATTTCACACAAGGAATAAATAATAATACTCAATTAATCAATTACTTGTAACAAGGATTCACCTCCCTTTAGAAGTGAATAAAAAGAACTAGCCTGACATGCTCTTGAGTCTACACTCCAATAGATGATAGTTGATAGTTGAATGAATAAAACCCGGACTCTCATCCTCTATTAATAGTGCTAGACAAAGTCCTAAATCCTATAAGAAGTAGAAATCCAAATCCTAAAAGGAATTACAAATCATAACTAGTTTCCATAAAGAAATAGAATCCAATTTGGAAATAAATCTTAGTCTAAAAGATATCCTAAATCTAATAAAAATATCAATCCAATTCCATGTAGAAGTTTACCAAAATTTGAATTTAGAAACTTTCCAAAAATTCAAGATTTCTCAATTTTCCCACTCAAATTCGCAAGGGCGAATTTTCATTTCTTGCTGCGACATCCTTTGATAAAATGAGCATAACTTTTGATCCGGGAGGAGTTACGGGGCCTGATACCTATCAAAACGAAGATATCGACGAGATCAACAACTTTTATTCTTTGAGAATTGACAGAATCTTTCTGCATCAAGGTCGAAATCAGGCTTCAAGTGACTACTGTGTAAATTGCAACTTCCAAACTTTGAGGTTCAACGTCAGTTTAGTAAAAATATCATAACTTTTTTATATGAACTCCGTTTTGGAAGATTTAAGATGTTCCGGAAAGCTAAAGAAGAGCTCTACAATAAAATTCAAGTCCCAAGCCAAGAACATGCATCCAACTTAATGCTAAAAATCCTACAATTTTCTTTTTTTTTTCTCATTTCAGCTCCAATTCTTCTTGAAATCATTAAACACCTTAATAAGCTCATATACACATAAAACATGCAATAAAACTAAATATAATGGAATCAAAATAAATGAATAATATGCACTCATCATTTATCTTAAAGGCCCATAATTTTTTTGTCCTTAAAATAATAACTTAAGGTACATAAAGTAAAAAATAAATATGTATCCATTAGTATAAAAAAATAAAAACACTCATTATTTTGTAGAATCACCTTATACTAAATAATTCACTATAATAATATTGAGAGTACAAGATGTGTAATAGTGAATTACTCTCTCTCCGTTGTTTTTTTCCAATTGGATTTTCACGTAAATTGTTGTGTTCATATTTATATGTCTTTATTTATGTTTGTGTGAATGTATTTCGTGAGTTTGATATAATCAACTACTCCATCAACCGTTAGCGCAATTTTGGCCTGCTGTTTTGGTGATTTCGTCAGGCGTACAAAATTTAGCGTTAACATTAGCACCGTCTGTGGGAAACAAGACACTTGTTCTAGTGTCGATTTAAAATTATCGATTCACCGAAGAAGATAAGTGATTCTTTTTTATTTACGAAATAAATATTATATATATATATATGCCAGCAAAATTCAAGACTTTTCGTCAATTATTATATACGGATCTGCTCAAGTCTCTACTCATGAAAAAGAATAATAGTGGAATATAAGATTTTTTGTCAATTATTATACATGTGGAGTAATGATAATACTACAATTTAGCATAAATAAATTAATTAATATGATGAATACCAATTTGTATAGAATGTGCTTCATCATTAACATGATTAATATTATAAAACTCATGCCTTGTATGCTTATTAATGCCTATGGTTGCTTTGTGTGCTCATGTTTAGGGTAAAGCCCATGTACTTGCTTTTAAATAAAAGTAATGATAAACAACTGTGCATGATGTCAGGTCTAAAGTCTTTGACTTAGTCAGAATTAAGAAGTGAACAACAGAAAAGTGGAGTATTGCATACCAGTGTGGAGACTGTAGTTAAAATTAGTCAGGCAAAGAACGTACTTACTGTTGAGCAGTGCCGAACTTGAGCAATCTAAGATTCTAAGCATTCTGAAAAAAGCCGAGATCTTACAAGAAGAAAAAGGGAAATTGAAACGGAGAAGATCTAGCCAAGACATGTTTTAAACCCTCGTGGCTCGTGTCATGTGACTCAAAGCACGTAGCTCGCGACTAAAATGCACGTGGCTCGCGACTCAAAGAATGCAGCTCATGGTTCGAAGCACTTGGCTCGTTGCTCGTGGACTCGTGGCTCAAAGCATGTGGCTCGTAGCTCAAAGCACGAAGCTCGTGGCTTGTTGCTCGTGGTTCATAGCTCAAAGCACGTGGCTCGTGTCTTAAAGTACATGGCTCATGGTTCGTGGTTTGTGGCATGTGGTACATGGGTCGTGGCTTGCAGATCTTTATGTATATCTTAGAAATGAATTGAGGAGTGGGGCGAATATATTGAGAGTCACAAGTTTCTGTTTGGCATATGGTGTTTGGGTGTGACAAAATTTATTTACTCTCTTATTTTAAGTTTCTTATAAATAAGAGACTGGGGGCAATGTTGGGATGTAATTATTTGAGTCTAGCCATAGTGCAACTCAGTCTATTTAATGGTCCGGATCTGGTGATGGCCCATATGTATTTATTGTGACAGTGGAGAAATAGGATTGTGTTTCCTTATTTGGTGGGATAAGGAGGTTTAATTAGGACTCCTACTCTTAATTGGATTTAGTAGTTATAAGGTGATTCTAGAATAGGAGAAGTTCTTCTCCTAGTTGGATACGGATGGAGGTGACTTCTATATATACGGTTATAGGATTTGGAGACAACACAAGATACAAGAATACAAGGGGCAACATACACGAAGAGATACAACACAAATACACATCTTGTACTCTTACAATATTATTATAGTGGATTACTCTCTCTCCGTGATTTTTTTTCAATTGGATTTCCACGTAAATTGTTGTGTTCATATTTATATGTCTTTGTTTATGTTTGTGTGAATGTATTTCGTGAGTTTGATATAATCAACTACTTCATCAATTGTTAGTGCTATTTTAGTGATTTCGTGAGGCGTACAAAATTTGGCGTTAACAATATATATAATAATAATAATTTATATTTATAATTCTATATATATATTTCATATTTTTCGTAATTCTAATTTGAAGGAAAACTTTCGCACGTAACCGGACTTTCTATCCCGTCCAAGAAGTTGGGGAGTACAACTTTTACCAGAGAAAAAGAAGAAAATTCTTCATCAGGTTCTCCCGCCACCGTATTTGTACTACTCCTCATTAAGTAGGTAGAAGAACTTCATACATTTTTATTTATTTTTTAATTTAAATGTTTTGGGTCGGAAAATATTTCATACTTTCTAAACCCTTTTACCCAAGAAAAAGTCACACTACATTAAATTTCCTTGTAAAAGTTTAGCACTACAAAACAAAGAAATTATGGGTCAATTATTTGTTAGAAATTCACATGCACTGATGCACCTGCCCTTTTTAATGTTATGGGTCAATCTTCTTCTTTTCAAGATAGTAGTAGTATATTATTATCTGGAAAATGGTGGATTTTAAATTCAAGGGCACATTTCAATTCTGGCTGACTATTATTATTATTATTATTATTTCTAAATTATTGACTGATTATCTGGAAAATGCTGGATTTTTTGGGTGATTATTATTATTAATACTTACTTTTTTTATTAACAGATTACCTGGAAAATGCTGGATTTCAACTCAAGGGCTCATT
Organism: Panax japonicus; assembly: GCA_020205505.1. Taxonomy (NCBI): domain Eukaryota; kingdom Viridiplantae; phylum Streptophyta; class Magnoliopsida; order Apiales; family Araliaceae; genus Panax; species Panax japonicus. The sequence continues at coordinate 53,425,818 of CM035106.1, forward strand.
TCAATTTGGATGATTATTATTATTATTATTACTTATTCTTTTTTCTTGGCTGATTATCTGGAAAATGTTGTATTTTTAACTCAAGGGCTCATTTCAATCTGGGTAATTATTATTACTAATTCTTTTTTGTTGACTGATTATTATTACTATATGGGTGATTTTTATTACTATTTTTTTGTTGACTGATTAGGGTCTTAGTCTCTTAGATATAAAGATTGTCATTTGACATTGTTCGATAACACATTGGAGAAATCATGGTTTCATTTACATTTCTGTATGTATGTTTAGTTTTCAATGCATGAAACTTTGTTTGTATTTATTTGTTATGGGTGCGTTTTAGAATCTGGATTAGTTAATGGACTTTTGTCTTTTGGTCTACTTAAGATTGATTCTGTGAAACTCAAACGAAAAGATTAGGTGTTTACCCACCTTTATTTAATAAATCAGTTCATTTCAAAGGGTGAACTTCTATGTGTTTTCATTCTAAATTTCCTTCTGCAGGTTCGGTTGACATGTATAATATTATTTTGTTAATTTCCAGAGGTCAAAAGACTTTTTTGCTTTTAATTTTGTTTCTTTTTTCTGTTTGAATAGTATTAATTTGGTGGAATTCTGTGGTCCAAGTTGCTTGCTGTTGGCTTCGCTTTCCGGTATTTGGCACCTTTGGTAGGAAGAGTGATTATACTTGAGTTGTTTAGCTCATTTGTTTCTTCCTAGCACTTTCCTCTTTCTATTTATCAGTTATCACTTATCAGTGCTGATAAAAGTCTCAACAGATGTATCACTTATCACTTAGCAGATGTATGAAATCAAGTCTCAACATTTTTGATGTTCTAATTAAGTACTTGAAACATTAGGACCTTTCTTTTTGTATAATACTCCGTCCATTCCACAAAAAGAGTCCCATTTGCAAAAAAAAACAAAAAAACAAAAATTTGTTCCACAAAAAGAGTCCTCTTTTTGTTGATTACGAGAAATTGAGGCGATGTACTTAAGTTTAACATCATAGTTTCACTACCATGAAACCACTTCTAAACTAAAAACTCGTTATATTAAGGATAAACATGGAGGAATAATTATATCCCAAGTTTGCAAGTTTTGCAAATGGGACTCCGTTTGTGGAACGGAGGGAGTAATTGTTTGATTTTAAACCTTGTGCAAGGAAAGCTTCCTTGACTGTCTAAGGTGATCTCTGGAAACCCCTTATCGTGGACATATGAGTATGCTGCATATTGGCTGAAATACAGGACCTGGAATCGTTTATTATCTTGAGGCTTATAGTATCCCCTAGTGCCTAGGGTCAGGGCTCAATCGTTTGAGAATTGCAGTATCTGGCACGACATTTCAATGTTTTGAGTCTTCTCAATAATGTAGTTTGTAAGGAGGGAAAGAGAGACCATGCTCAGAGGTTAACTGAATAACTACATTATAGCAAATTAGCAAGTCCCTTTCTTTTCTTTTATGTTGGAAAATGAAATTTGACCAAGTCGAGAATTTTATTTGAACTTAGAAAGTAAAATACATACACACTTTGTGTTCCAAACACACACACACACACACACACACACATATATATATATATATATATCAACTTTGAGAAATAAATAAATAAAAAAGAATGACAGAAAATTTGAGGATGAATGAGTTGGCATTAGTGGTAATATGTATCTGTGCCCATTTTAAGGAACTATGCATGTTCTAGAAAACAAATCAAAGATAGTTTCAAGCGACGTAGAATCAAGGAAAGAACCTCGAACTTTTCCCAGCACTATACAAGCCAAATTTGTCACGCAGAGAAAATATGGTGAAGGGAAGGAATTAGGTAGGATGTGTGGAAAATGGACCTGTTCTCTGTTAATTTCCAATAGTTGAGTATACGGATACAACGTACCAACCACTGTCAAAAAAGGACACACCAGATGATGATGAATGGTGTGAACCTGCTGATTCTAAGTGTTTATATGGAAATACTGACTGGTTAAGATGTGTGCGTGGGTCTCACCTTTGACATTTGATATGGATAGGGTTGAGACTTGAGAGTGACCCTTACTTGAGTTGTTGTGGCATGAGTATATAAATATGTTTGTAGACACAGATTTTATTCATAATACTCATCTCACATCAACCGAGGACCTTGGACTAGTCACTTAATCAATAATCTATTGAAATATGTACAAGTGTCCAATTACAGTTTTATGCCTTACACAGGTCTCTTGCAGCCAAGGGCCAGGTAAGGCTTCAATTTTAGAAAGTAGAACCAACTTTTATTGCTTTCTCATGCTACATCTCGCATGCGCCATTTTCATTATGTGCATTTTCCTTATGAGTCATTTTTGTTTGCTTATTGTTATGCAGATTGAGTGTGCAAAAGGAGGGAGTTGGTATGTAAACAGCTTGCTTTATTTGTAAGCCCATTTTTTTCTCCTCTAGTCAAAAATATTAAGATCTTTTAGGACTTGCAGAATTGCAGGCAGCCACTGGTCGTTGTACAAAGGTAGCCCGCAATGTGAACTTGGAGAAGTTGCAAAATAACTATCTGTTTCCTGAGGTTGGTAGATTTTAACTTCCCAGTTGTTGCACAATTTGTATTAGTTTTTGTGTTCTCCATTTCCTCCATAAAGTGTGTAACAACTTTACGTATTTGTACCACTTCTACCGTGTCTTAATCAACAATAATATCTCTTGATAGGATGATTTCATCTTTCACCTAGATATGTTAAAAGAAATATTCCTTATTTTTTTAGTGAGACTATTATGGAATGGGCGCCTACTCCAACTAGTTTGGGATAAAAGACGTTGTTGAGTTGAGTACTATTAAAGGATGGACGGTCTATATGTTTACATGAATAGTAATTACATTTTTGATCAATAACTGCCTTAGTTATTTATTTGTGTACCTTGGTTTACTATTCTATGGTTTGATTCTGATTGCATTACAGATTTCTACACGGGAGCTTGAACACAAAAAGAAGTATCCAAACTCAGAAATTATAAGACTTGGAATCGGTGACACGACACAGCCTATACCAGATATTGTAGCTCTGAGCATGGCTGATGTAAGTTTTTTTTATTGAAATAATTATTTATCTCTCGTACTGTCCACATTTGCATCTTATAAGAGATAATAACTGACCTGAGTTCTCCAATGAGCTTGATTCTTCAACTTAAAAAACTTTTTTGATTTTCTTCTTGTCTAGTTAATAATTTTTCTAACAATGAATCAGATATTCTTCAAAATAGATTGGATGGGAATGATTTAGTCTTGCTTATTTTGGTTTCTTCTGTTTCACTATTATGAAAGATAGCATGATCAGATCACCAATAAAGCTCTATTATTGTAGTTGAATGGTGATATACTTTATGCAGTAGTACAGTGCAGGTATGTTATGCATGAGTGTGCTGTAGTCTTACCCATGACTGAAATAAGTATTAATGAACCACAAATTACGCGCCAGACTAAAAAAACTATCGTCTTCATATTCAAATATTACATATATACTCCTTTGTTCCATATTATAAGATCAATATTGACTTTTTGAAGTCAACTTAAGATATTTTTAGACATAGATTCCTTTAATTTTAATCAATACAATGATGAATATTGCAAACTATCTAAAAAATATTAGTTATTGTAAACTTTATTATTTCATAATTTTTAATGGGTTATCTCAATTTTGAGTTTGAAAATGTCTCAAATTGTCTTTCAAAAGTCAATAATGCTCTTATAATTTGGAATGGAGGGAGTATTTGGTACATCTCTGATGATTTTCCAGGGAAACACCATATCAATTGAATTTTGAACTTGGAAGTGTGTTTCCTCATGTTTAATTGTTTGCTTTCTTAAGTGTATTGAGGTATATATTCTTAAGTGTTTTTTGTAATGGTAACAAGGTGTCCCTTTATGTAAACAGCTGTGATACTTGATGAGAGTTTTGGCTAGACTTGATACTAGCCAAATGTACGGACTAGAACTCTTTACCACATCAGCAGCCCATTAGTTTACATGTGTCATCATCTGGGTGGTCTAATTATACATATATTGTCATATAATTGTTTAACAGAAATTCCAATTATTTAACATTCATTCGCCATGCAGTATGCACGTGACCTTTCAACACATGAAGGTTATAGAGGGTATGGAGCTGAGCAAGGGAACAAGGTAGCGTGGTGCCTATTTGGCAGTTATTTCTGTTGTCTGTCTACCATATTTATTTACCTGCTTTGATGATGCTTGCAATTTTTTCTACTGCTAATTTATGGGTAAATTCTTTTCTTTACACAGGAATTGAGGAAAGCGATTGCTGATACTTTCTATGGAGATCTAGCGGTAAAAGATTCTGAAGTTTTTGTATCAGACGGTTCCCAGTGCGATATTTCTCGTCTTCAGGTAGCCAACTAAATATTCAGTGTTAATGATTGTAGATTAATTCCAGTTTTTATCAGTCACTGAAATCTACTATATACAGTAGTTATATGTTCAGACGGTGCAATGAGATATAACTTCTATCTTCTGCTAAATCTTGGCTTTCACCATACTAAAACTTCGTAGTTTTTATGTTTATTTACAGCTGCTTCTTGGTTCAATTGTCTCAATCGCTGTACAAGATCCAACTTTTCCGGTAATATTATAATCTTTCATCTCTATTTCCAAAGAGTTAATATATTTTGCATGACACGTTTCAGTAATACAAAACAACTGTTCTTGCTCATAAGTTGTATTGTGTTTCTCTCACACTCCTGGTTCCACGATTTCCCTCATCACTTACCTTAAGTTATACATAGAGAAATTGAGAAGTAAATTTTCCTGAATGCTGCTTCTTTTAAAAGGATAAAAACCAAGGGCTACTTCTTATTGTACTTATAGTTGCTACAGCATGTTGTTACTATCATGCATTGCTTAACCTCTCTATTACGCTCTTTTTGTTAATTAATTGCCCAGGTTAAAAAGTACAGTACAATCCCCTTCCTGATAGAACTATAACAACTGAATTACTTCACAAGGCTTCCAAAATATGTTTTTTTAGCACCCCTGATTTTATGACAGAGGCTGTGGTTTTGAACAGGCTTATATGGATTCAAGTGTTATAATTGGTCAAAGTGGAGATTTTCAAGATAAAATGCAGAGGTACCAGAATGTTGAGTACATGACTTGCGGGCCTCAGAATAATTTCTTTCCAGACTTGTCAACCACTTCAAGAACAGACATTATCTTTTTCTGCTCTCCAAATAATCCTACAGGACATGTAGCATCGCGGGAGCAATTGGAACAACTTGTGGAATTTGCCAGAGAAAATGGATCGATTATCGTGTATGACTCTGCATATGCCGCTTATATAACCGATGGAAGTCCGAGGTCGATATATGAAATTCCTGGTGCCAGAGAGGTAAATTAGTGCCAAGTTTCTTCTTCACTTCGCAAACTTCAAAATTGTTTAAACATAATGTACCTTATACGACCTCCAAAAATTCAAGAAAGTTCCCTGGTGACCTGATCTGAATGTATTCTTTGAAACTCTCTGCATGTTGTGGCTCAAAAATCATGATAGTCAGCTCTTCTTTTGAGACGAAAACGAGAAAGAACTTGTTTCTGTAATTTAATTTTGTACATTTTATAGGTTGCGATAGAAATTTCATCCTTTTCCAAGATTGCTGGGTTTACTGGTGTTCGTCTTGGGTGGACTGTGGTGCCTGAAGAGCTCTTATATTCAAATGGATTTCCCGTTATAAATGATTTCAATCGCATTGTATGCACCTGTTTTAATGGCGCTTCAAGTATAGCTCAGGCTGGTGGCTTAGCATGTCTCTCCTCAGATGGTCTCAAGGTGAGCTTTAAAATTAACTCCAAGTTAGAGAGGGCCGTATAAAATTGTGCTGCCCCTGTTCAAAGAGTCCCATTTGCAAAATCTAAGGATTTATTTTATTCCATGTTTCCCCCAAATTTATTAAGCCTTTAGCTTTGTAGTGATGGCATAATATTGAAATTGTGATCGTGTCATTTTATACTACCATCAAAAGAAACTTGTACTTTTTTGAAACAACAAAAATTCACAAATGGAACTCTTTTGTGGAATGGATGGAGTATTACTTTTTAAACGTAAGCAATTAATTTCATTTTTCAAATGCAGCTACTTTAGTTGGTATTAAAAACATTGTTTGTAGATTTAGGCAATCTCATCATCGAAACCTTTACTTGTAATGAATAGTATCTTACACAGGGAAGCAAGGGTTGTTTTATCAATGTGACAAACTTACAAGTCTAATAAATCCCTTTTATGATATTGCAGAGTTGTGGAAGTTCATTCGTCAATATTTGGTATCGTGGTTATACATAGCTGATAAATTCTTTCTTTCAAAAAATTTCAGGCTATCCTCTCTGTGGTTGATTACTACAAGGAAAACGCAAATATATTAGTCAACACCTTTGCTTCCCTGGGTTTAAAGGTATACGGTGGTGTAAATGCCCCTTATGTTTGGGTACATTTTCCAGGATCGAGATCTTGGGATATCTTTGCTGAGATTCTGGAGAAGGCACACATACTTACTGTTCCTGGGAGTGGGTTTGGTCCAGGTGGTGAAGAGTATATAAGGGTGACTGCTTTTGGACACAGGGAGTGTATCCTGGAAGCCTCAAAAAGGCTGAGGAGCCTTTTCTAATAGACAACGGTTATGATATTCCTGTTTCATGTCACATTTATTTATATTCAATAAAGCGAAATATGATTTATGTTTTAATCCCAGTTTTGGTTTTGTTCATGAAAGATTATTATCATTTTTGTTTGAGAACTTGTGTTTTTTGAAACACCATCATTCTATGAAAAAATATCAGCAGCATGAGCAGCAGACTTTGTTAAAATCTATACTGTATGTCCGTATCTGAATAAATGACGAAGTTGCTGCTAAAAGTCAACTGCATAAAATACATAAATTTTTATAATCTCAGATGTGATTATCGAATGATACTAGAGAAAATCATTTCCAACATCCAGAATATGAAGATTGAATATAATGTCAGTATCATGTCAACTGACCAACCATTTATATGTATTAACACTGGGGTAAACACAGTAAAAGAAAAGCCTTCTCACATATTAGAGTCCTAGATATCAAGTATCTGACAGCTGACCAGCTCCAAAGAATCAGCATTCCTAGTGGCAATGACATTCCACATATTTCTTTCAGTTCCTGCAACTGATTCAGAAATTTCTTGTAAAGAGTCACCTAAAGGAGTCATGGATGTTGACGTAGAGGGCCCTAAATAATTTTGTTTATTCGCCTGCAGAACTAAAATATTATGATTGGCATCTTTAGTGATCACATGAAGCTTTCCAAGTAAACCAGCAAGAAGGTATGGTGATTCTGATTCAGCAAAGTCACGAATGGGTGCATCTCCGTCAACCACTTTCCAAGTATCACCTTGATAATCATACATTTTAATCGTAGCACTATCTAAAGAACTAGAAGGATCCAATGCATACAAGTCATCCTCAACAATAACACTCAATTTTGTTCCTGCCTGTCGTGCAGGCCAACCCTCTCCCATGCCAATTGGCATTTCTACCCACGAATTTGTTTCAGGATCATAAACTTCTCCTCCAATATCAACAAAAAAAGGCCAGCAGTATAAACTCTGTGGCACATATAGTTTTCCCCTGTATGATGTCATCCCAGTTGCAATCGGCTTGAGTAAATCTTCTAGAAAAGCAGTTGGTAGCACCTGAGCTTTTGAGAATGGCATGCTCGGAACTTCAGACCAGACACCAGTTTGGGGATCAAATGCCTCAGCAGATTGAAGAGGAGTCAGTCCACCAGGACCCCTACTAACACCTCCAACAACAAAAAGCTTGTTGTTTAGTACACCTGTTTTACAATAAGCTCTACCTACGGACATGGAACTCGCTTCACTCCATGCATTTAGAACTGGATCATACCTCCAGACACATTTCATGGCTGAAGCTCTGGAAAACCCCCCTATCACATAGAGGCAACCATCAACAGCCCCAATAGCACATCCACACAACGGGATTTGGTCCAATGCATCCCTTCTCCCAAGCCAACCCCTTATGGCATCTGCAATTCTGATACTAGAACCCACCATATTCCACATGCGAAGAGCAAATAAGCCCCTTCTTGATCCATCTTCTACAGCAACATTGGGCATTGGCGGCAATCTCTGCCACTTCCTAGACAGCGGGTCTAGCGCACACCATAAAAGCTTGTCCTCATCAATTTTGGTCAAAATGTAGAGCCACTGCTCTGCTGTTCCAAGTTCTTTTCGTAATTTGTAAAGTTCAGGACTTGTTATCACAGCTTTCCAGCTCCGTGACACTAACTTTGCCTCCAAATAGCAAATTTTGGGAAGTCTGGCAAGAATCTGAATTGATATCTCATCTGGAAGGCTGGGAATCAAGCGTGGAATCTCCTCCCAAAAACTTGATGAAGTCCTCTGCCTCTTACATGCTTCACTATTGGTAACCTCGTGGAGATCATTTATTCCGGCCTTGGGATTGTTTACACTCAATAAAGCACCCATCAAGATCTTACTTTATATCTCCACACGCACTGAAAACTAAGGGTAACAAGCGTTTTAAATTAGTCACTTTTTTTCTAAGTTCATGCGTCATAAGCCATCTTATTTCCTCTTCAAATCAACAACAGAAAGCTTAGCTGTAAACAGCAAGGAAGATTGATAGAGGAAAATCAAGAGATCCAATCCCACCATTAATTTTCACCGGTGATGTTATGTTTAAGAATCAAAATATATTTCTAAATTTCCACATTCAAAGCGTTGCTTGGAAACTTAAACATGTATCATCAGATATAAAAACACAGTATAGGTTAGCAAACTGCAAAAGGAAAACAGAGAACGAGATGGCACTGTAATTTAGGTAAAGAATGGTCCCCACGAACTGATCAAGCGAAGGACAGACTAACCCATGTAAAACAGTGGAAAACGTAAAGCACAAACAACAATTTACTTTGAGAGGTAATAACATAACAGAACCATCACTAATTCCAGTGCTTTAAAAATCGGTAGGCGGACCTATGTAGCAGAGGAGGCGTCTTCGTAAGCGGTATTACTAATTTATTTTTCTATTATACATCCCTGTACTGTACAAAGTATGTACTACATGTAATTTTTTTAATTTTAGATGAAAAATCATCAAAAAAAAATAAAATAATTTAAGACTTAAAAAATTCATTTCAAGTATTGTAGAGCTTCAAAGTATTGGTCTGGGTCCGCCTAAGTGAGGCCTAGTCGTCCAGCCAAATCGAGACGGTAGAGGACCGCCTAGTACCACCAAGTTACAGTTGAAAACTATTTTAGCTTAACACACATTGAATTTTTTTCACATATTACCCCATGATTTTCAAATAAAGAAAAAGCAAGAGTTAATCTATTCTAAACTCCCAAAGAATACCTTTTACCAATTAAAAGAAAGAAACCACACCATGACTACAATTGTTCAGTTTGAGGAGACTAGTTGAAAAGACTATGTTTTTTGGAGGGCAAAAGAACATAAAACATACTATTGATAACTGTTCTGCTTTTTTCCTTCATGGTTTTCTAAGCGAAAAAATGAGATCTTCTAGAATTTATGTTGTGTATAACAATTTATATTTGGAGTTATTTCTACTCCAAAGCTGAAAGAAGCTCAACACCCTCTATGTGGTTTCATTTTTGAGGTTCGTAGTAGAATTCATGATTCATGCTGATCAGTAATTGCTAATTCATGCATATCACTTCTTTTTTCTTTCTCAATTCTCAAAATATGATGAAGTGGCAATTAAACTTGGGCAAATTAAATAAAATAAACCACTCTTATCCTTAGTCCACAAAAGTACATTATAACATTTCAAAGATATAAGATTTTGTATAAAGACATAAGATTTGGTATAGTGTATGGTGTATAAACATATACTGATACTCCACTCCATACTCTAGTTCATTTTGAAAGTTTCAAATCTCATTCTACAATAATCTATCCAAGGTCTGAACCAAATAATTCAATTCTAAGTCTCAAGCCTAAATTTATTAAAAATAAAGAACACTAAAACATTTACACTTTATAATAACCAGAAAAACATTAAATTTAATATACAAATTCTGGGTAAAACAATTTCCTCAAAAACACACAAAAAAAAAAAGAAAAAAAAGCAGACCCTCTAGGAAAAAGGTAAATTGGATTCATTTTTTCAATTAATCCTCAATCAAAACTGTAAAATTGTAAAAGAACCCAATTATATTAAACCAAACATAATTGATTATACATACATGTCACATACAGATAAATACAATCATAATACATACATGTCTAAGAAAACGGGATGATAAATGAAATTTTTAGGTCTAAAGTAAAAGATTACCTCTGCAAGAAGATAAAAGGAAAAGGAAACCAAATTAGGTTTAGAGCAGAATCCGTAGGGTCATTAGATAGAAAATTGAGGGAATTTCAGGATTAGAGGGATTCGCAGCTTTCCATTTCCTGTCTTTCTGATTTTTGTGGAACACACTATCCTCACTCCTCATATAGTTAGTTAGTTGCCTCAAAAAACATTTAAATTCAGCAAAAGAATATTTTAATTTTCTTATTCATAAAATTTATTATTCCATCCTTTTTCAAAATATATTTTTTAAATGGCGACTTCTGAATTATTATTAATATCATTATCATTATTGTAAAATAGTAATTTTATAATAGTAATTTTATGACGCGGTTGATAAAATGCGAGTGGTTAGCATGAAGATAATTTTAGGTCAATTGATCAATACAATGTCGACATGTAGATCGGAAAATGAGCTCACTATGTGTCAGAACTGTATCGGTCAATAGACTAACTTACCATGAAATTAATTTCATCAGATTCTCGATAAGATATAAGTAATAGTAATATACTCCATCCGTTCCTTAATATAAGTCATTTTAAATAATTATTTTTGTTCCTTAATATAAGTCATTTGAGAATTTCAAATAACCATTAATTGCCTAGTTTCCAATATTAACCTAAGTAATAAATATAACTTTGGTTCTCTCGTTATTTTTTGCCTAATAAATAACAGTATTTTTTTTAATACAGAGCTAATATAAATAATTAATATTATATAATTATTTTATACAACTCTAAAATAATTTATATTAAAAATTAGAAGGAGTATAATGTGTAGGTGTACATTATGTTGTCATCGTATTGCGTAAAATTGTGAGAAACATATGACAAGTTGACATCATACAAATCTTATAGAGTAAATTTAATAGTCAAGTTTTAAGGGTTAAATTTGGCACATTTATTCTCCACTTGGTAGGTCCTGGTTTGTAATTATGTGTATGAATTCTTGTAGTGTTTGTTTTGCTTGATGGTTCACCAACACAAAGTCTATGTCAAGTCAACCATCTGGCCATGGCCATGGCCATCCTTCTAGGTTTTCTTTAAATATTTTTTGTGAAGAAAATAGTGAAGTATCTCTATCAAAAGTTTATGAATTGAAAATTTAACTGATTATCAGTTACCTTTCCTGTGTGTTATCCTGCTAACATATACTCAAAATCCGGTTCCTAGTGCCACCCACTTCCCACTTCCCTCTGACACAGTCCCTCACCACTGGTAATCTCAGTCGATTGCAGGCAGCCCACCTGCTCCATCCCATCACTATTTTTCACTGCCGGCCGACTAGATCTCATCCACATTAATGCATAACAGAGATAATAGTCAAATGTTATCTTTATCATCATCACCGGTCAAAGCCCAAATGGAAGCATTATTTACTCATTGGCTTCGGCCCAATGACTAGACCCAATAACATCAGGATCCAATAATGATGACCCAATGAATTTACAAAGGAATTCGGCCCAATACACATAAAATATCATGGCCCAAGACTATCCACCCACCATTATTATGTGTTTCTTAATCTTTAATTGCAGGCTTGCATCTCATTTTGTGGAATCTTCCTCATGTTTTGGGACCTCCATCAATCACATGCATTCACCTTTTTCACCCCTTAAATACCATGCTACGCTCTGTGAATCAGTGCAAAAACTACTACTCTCTCCCTCACTTGTTTCTCTTGACCAATATTCTCTCTGAGTGACACTGAACTCTCTATATACAAGAGTTTAGCTCTTAATTCAAAGACCCATTCTTCGACCATCTCCTAAATTATGGCCAACTTTAGCAGAATTTGTTTGTTTTTCCAAGTACTAGTCTTGGCAAACGAAGTTCTTGGCATCCAATGGAGAAAGGTGAAGCTTGAAAAAAAATTAACGCGTGTGAATCCTGTTAAAATGACGGCAAAAGACAGTAAAATAAATGTTGAAAGCCCTAGCAACCATGGAGTTCAAACGGCGGAAGGAGATATAGATGCTTTTCGACCAACAACACCGGGTCATAGTCCTGGCATTGGTCATTCCATTCGTAACTAGCTGGTTAATGAGGGCATTTTGATTATCAGTTACAGTTATGTAGATAAATATTAGTAATAATTTATCTAGAGAAATGTATAATGAGTAAAGTTCTCATATAATTCTATCAAATCACATATAGTGATGTACTGTATTTCGTAATTATAATTCAGTACATCAATGGCCAGTTGACCACTTAATTAGATGAGCTCCAACTGATAACTAGATTCGATCCAAATATTCCCTCTATTTCAAATTATAATATTATTATTTATTTTTGAAAGTTAATTTAAAATATTTTAAAATTCAAAATAAAGATGATTCATTAAGAATTACGAAAAAATAAATCTTACTTTTCAATAATTTATAATATTCGTCGTTGTATTAATTAAAACTGAAAAAATCTATGTTAATTTATAATATTTATCGTGGTTTTGTTAGTAAGTTAAATAGTCCTACTCGACCAAACTAAGTTATTAATTATTTAATTAAGAATAATCTCAAATCAAGTAAATTATCAAAACAAATTAAAGCTAATTATATGATTAATTTGCCTTGACAACTCAATCATTAGCTTTTCTAATCATAATAGAATTTTTAGATGATTGTAAAGTACTACACAATTACCTTGACTACCCTTTACGACAAGTCTTGAATTTTATTGAACAATGTAACTTCTCATAACTTGTAAAGTAGTGTTGAGGACTAGACTTTGAAATTTTACTTCTTCAAATAAAGAATAACTCTCGGCAGACATGAATATTGGATCGGTGCAGTTTTTTTTTTCTTTTTTTGTGACTCTTAAAAAATGTTTTTTTTTCTTTTTTTGTGACTCTTAAAAAATGTATAGTATTTATTTTAACAGGAATTTTTATAAAATATAGTGTTTTAGATGTAATTTAGATATATATACAAAAACAGAATTATACATATACAAAAACAGGGTTATATATATACAAAAACAAGGTTATACATTATAAATATTATAAATTATTTAAAAAATAGTATTAATTATAAAATTTAGTATTTTTAATATTCAAATGAATCGTGTTAGTTTTAAATTTAAAAATATCCTAAAATAATTTTATTTTAATCTTAAGTAAAATTAAATGAATTAAAAGACTATATGCCTAAACTTTTTGGGTGGGCTTAAAAGGTGTGGCCAATATCTAACCCAACCCATTTCAAACCGTACAAGCCCACATAAATTCCGGACAAAGAAGTAAACAAGTAGACGCTTTGCTCTTCGTCTCTCTTCCCCTGTCACTGCAATTCAATTTGTAGAGAGAGAAAGAGAAGCTGAAGCTCCGAAGTACCACCATGTCCACCAAAATTCGTCGCTCAAAAAAGCGCAAGCTTTTGAAACAACGAGGTAATTATCAAAATAAAGAACCCCATTTTCAATTTCTCGATTTGCTGTAGCCCATTTTTCTGCCGCTTACTTTGTGGAGCTAATTCTAGCAAAAATGAAGGCGAAAAAGAGGGCTAATGAAGCAGAAGGGATAAGCCCACTGCTTGAGAAGTATTGGGTTCAGCGATTCAATTTGTTCTCGAGATACGATGAGGGTATTAAAATGGACGAAGAAGGATGGTACTCGGTTACGCCGGAAGCGATTGCAGTCCGGCATGCTGAACGGAGTGGAGGTGGTCTCTTGATAGATTGCTTTACCGGCGTTGGCGGCAATGCCATTCAATTTGCCACTATGTAAGAGTTTGTAGCAATTGTTTTTAGAAGAATTATCAGTGCAATTTGTTCTACCTTTATTTTTTTTTTAATTTGATGGGTTCACTTAGATTCAAGATTTATTAGGAGTAATATACATTCACTCACATTATTCATGACACCTACAAACTTAGTATTCCACAAAAAAGTCCCACGTGTCAATTTTTTTTTGTTCCTCAAAAATACTCCATTTTTTAGTAATAGTAGTATAAAATGATATGCTGTACTCAGGTTTGCCATCATGGTTTAATTATCTTACGACACTACTAACAACTAGTCATTTTTAAGGGTATACATGGAACACAAATATATATTTAATACTCGCAAATTTTGCAAATATTACTCTTTTTGTGCAACGGAGGGAGGATGCTGTATGTAACACACTTGAAAAGTGAACACATATATGTCTTTATATCTTTATAATGTGGATATAAATTTATAGATTTCTTTTGGATGCTACCTTAAAGTTGGTTCTTTATTTTTTCAGATTATTTATATCCTTTTGTGAATTACTATATTTTGAAGTAGAAGATGTCTTAACTTCTATTATTTCATTTTTAGGTGTAATCATGTTATTGCTATTGACATTGATCCTCAAAAAGTTTTGTTGGCATATAGTAATGCAAAGGTATATGGTGTGGAGAATTATATTGATTTCATTGTAGGAGACTTTTTTCAACTGGCGCCATCTCTGAAGGTAATTATTTTTGTATCTTGCAGATTAATAAATTAAATTGTAAAGAGAAAATAAAATAATTCTTGGTTGAGGCTATTAGCTATATATTAGTTGGTGCACGCTTTGGCTTGGCCCTTTGAGTTTCCTTTTTTTTATTTTCCTTCCCTTGTGTGGAGTTCCTAGCTTGCTTTGTAGTATTTGAAAAGTGAAATTTTATGGCTTCATCTATGTACCGACAAGGGGCAACCTTGGTGTGAAATTGTTCATTGTACATTTTCACTCTTTTCTCTGAACTTATATTGATCTTGAGCCTCAAATTTTTTCTTTCATTTTCATTCTTACTTGCAATGCCCTGTCAGTAGACCACTTCTTCAAAAATTGAACTATTTATAGAGTATTTTCTGGAATATATGACCTGAATGTCTGAAGCACTTTTTAGTTTTTGTTGACTTAAGTATCTAGAACTAGAAGGCACCAAGTATGTGAACTGTAGTGCAGTTGCTGCAGAAAACCTGGCTGATTTTTTATTTGCTTATCTTCAATTGCAGTTGTCATTCCAATTTTTCACTCTTAGCTTTGTAATTATATATGAACATTTTTTTAGGGGGACGTAGTATTTCTTTCACCACCATGGGGAGGTCCATCATATAAGACGATTCAGAATTTCACACTTGATTTAGTGAAGCCAAAAGATGGGTATGTGGTGATGATATTGTTTACTATCTCATGAACTGAAACAATGAAATATGCACAAGACCTTCTGGAATGCTGAATGCATATACTTTGGACTAAAAGGTACAAATTAGATATGCTTAGCTTAAGCGGGCTTCTCATATGTATCTGAATAGGAATTTTGTTCAAACAAAGTCAAGGAGCTTATATTATTGTTCACAAGGGCCTGGTAAATTTGCTCTTTTGTTCTAGCCCTCATAATGTATGCATATGTGTTTCGTGACATACTCAGCAGCTTGCTTTCTTCTTAGATTTGAAGGATACGTCATTTTTATTATTTAAAAAGCTTTTTCTTTTCTTAACTAACGTGGAATTTTTTCACAGGTGGAATCATAGATATTCAAATTCTCTTGATAATTTAGTTTGTTTTGTTTTGAGTCTTTTGACCTTCTTAGTCGCTCCAATGTATGGATTCAGCTCTCAGAATTTGCAGTTACCTGAATTTGTCTTTTAAAGTCCTTAATCACAAGAACCTTGTGCTTCCAAATAATCAAGTGGTGATTGATTGCAATAGAAATTTGGTTGGAATCTTCAAATATTTTCTGTCACAAAGTGATTATTTACTGCTTGTTGCCATCTATTGTGTCTAGTGATCATTGCAATGTTTCAAATGTTCTTTCACACAAGAACTTAGACCATCATTTAAAATTATGCGTCTAATGTTATCTGTGAGTGCTTTAAAACGAGGTATTGGTTCAAAGATCTTAACACTTGAAGCTATATGTGCAGGTATTCTATGTTTCAAGTCGCTCAAACAATAACATCCAACATTATCATGTTCTTACCTCGAAATGTGGATATAGACCAAGTAGCAGAACTTTCTTGGCTGTCTTCTCCTCCTCTAGATGTTGAAGTATTACTTCTGCTATTTAATATTCATATCCTTTTTCTTTTTCCTTTTCTGCTATAAGCTTTTCTACTATACATATTGCTTGATAAGTAATGAATGTTTACCTTTACTTGTGATGAAGTAAATTAGCTTATTAAAGATAGTTTCACGTATGCAGATTAGTCATTAGCTTATTAAAGATAGTTTGATGAATGCAGATTGAAGAGAATTACGTGCACGGCAACTCAAAGGGTATAACTGCCTATTTTGGTGATACTACTTCATCCGAGCAATTTACTTAGATAATTAAAAAGCTCTTAAAGCTGAAGCTTTTGTTGATTTATCATACCATGTATTAGACCTGGCAAAATATGGTTATGAGTTGGTTTTGGTTTTCAAAATATAGTTAACCAATCATTTAAAAACTAAAATCATATTAACCATTTTTAATATGGATAATGTGGGTTGGAACCATATGGTTATGGTTAAAAACCATATTAATCATATTAACCATTTTAATATGGTTATAGTTCCATGAAGGCATGCTTTGATATATTATTATTATTTTTTGGGAGGTGTATACATAATCACATAATATTATTTTTTTTTGGGTGGGAGTGAGTGGGTGGGGTGGGGGTTAAGGGGTGTATACATAATCACATAATATTTGTTTTTGGTGGGGTAGGGATGAGGATGGGGTTGGGGTGGGGGTGGGGTGGTGATAAGAGGTGTATACATAATCACATAATTTTATTTTTTTTGGGTGGGGGTTGGAGGGGTTGAGGGTGGGGGTGGGGGTAAGGGGTGTATACATAATCACATAATATATTTTTTAGGTAGAGTGGGGGGTGGAGGTAGGGGTAGGGGTAGGGGTAGGGTGGGGGTGGAGGTGGTGTAGGGAGTAAGGGTGGGGGGTGGGTGGGTGGGTGGGTGGGGGGGGGGTGGGTGGGGTGTCGTAAACTGATCGGAATGCATGGTAAATATATATCGTTTGTAATTTTTAAATAAAAATTAATTACTTAAATTTTCATATATTATAATTTTTAAAAAGAGAATACTACTTGTATTGTACTCCTCCATGTATTATACTAAGTCTTTAGAAGTTGTGCTGTAGTATATGTCAGGCGTTCCCACGTGGTGACAGACGCATACTTTTGATTTAATATAGTTGCGCTGTAGTATATATCAAATGGCAACTTTTGATTTGAATTTGGAATAAAATATGAGTCAAAAAATAGTTAATCGGGTCGGAACTATATATTTTTTTTAAAATATGATTTCAAACTTTAACCAACCCAAATAAATAAATATAGTTAACCAACCCATTTGGTTCCAGTTAATATGGGTTGACCGGCAGTTAAACAACTATATTGTCAGGTCTATCATGTATGTATCTGGGATGAAGCCTTTGTATTGCATGGTGAAATCCTGAAAGTGAAAAAACTTGCACTTTCTTTTTTTTATTTATTAGGGTACCAAAGGGGGCATTTGTTTTTTTTTTTTGGTAAACCAAAGAGGGCATGCTGCAGAGTGCTAATTGTGATTGTACTGCACTGAAAGTTGAAGAATTTATTGATAATAATAGTACTTATGAAATTAGTTTCAGTTTATTACTATAAAAGAGTTGGATATTAATCCTGTACGTGACAAAATTTGCACCTTCGTTCATGAATATACCTGTGATATTAATTGGTCCAAAGTGATATGAATCCAATTTCTCTCAAGAGTTGTCACATTACTTTTATGCTAATTTTTTTTTATTTAAAAAATTGATAAAAATAATAATTATATTTTCCTTGATAAACTATAGAATTAGAACAATAAATATTGGGGGAAAAAATTATGTAAAACTTATAATTTATTTAGAAAAATAAATGATATTATCCTAAATTGAAAAGTTATCTTGTAGCTCAAGTGGAAAGATTTGATTACCCAAATCTGATTTTAATTCGGAAACTCTCTCGACGTACCCTTTATATAACCCAGGTATTAATCCTTAGAACATGCACGTCTGATCCATCGGGTAGTCGGAAACAGCCACCAGGCGGTGCCGGATAGTTTACTCACCATGCAGACGTTTATGAAGCTCAAAGACACGTATTTCTATGGTGACAATATTAAGGTTTTGGATCAAATAACTGGCCTGCCTTATGGTTTAAACCTTAATGTAATGGTGTAATATATTTCACAAGTAAAATTTGATATTTTCACAAGATCATTTAAATAATTTTACTTAAAATTTATTTATTATTCATGTGAAAATGAGTCTTGTGGAACTATCATTTTTACTTGTAGAAATATTAATTCCCTATATATAAATATATAAATTTCACAACAAAAATATGATTTATATAGATTTCGCGAAACTTTACAATTATTTTAATGACAATTAAATTTTTTTTATGCTACACTGATGTTATTGTTTTATTTTACAATAATTTTGGGGAATTCGTACAGTTTACATTATTTCAGTAATTAGAACAATCAAATTAATTTAGTAATCTTTACCCTGCCGAAACTAGAGCCAATTTATTCCCAATGGACGGGACTGTTATGAATATTGCATTAGGATAATTACTTATGGGTGTCTTCTATGAAAACACTGAATTGTTCGATTTTAAGGTCCGGCCGGCGGACAAGGATCATCTTCATTTTAAATAAATGGAGACTATCTATTTTAGGATCTAAATTTAAAATGTATTGAAATGTGACAGGAGAGAGATATAATTTTAAATCTAAACCATGAAATAGAAAGTCTCTATTTATTTGAAATGGAGAATATCTTAGTCCCGGCATAGAGGCGCACAAAAATCCCATGACTTGCAACCTAATCTTGGTCTGACCTAACCTGATCAACAAGCTAACATGTTGTGCGCCCGTAGTACTTTGCCCATATATACAAGTCCAAAAGGTTAAAACCTCCCTATCAAATAAGGGAGAAATTACTAGTTGTTCTTTCACGTGGATACAATTTTCATGTGAAAATATGTAAAAACACATGTAAAAAATTAGTGCTCCACATGATCAAAAATCCCATGACTTGCAACCTATTCTTGGTCTGACCTGGCCTGATCAACAAGCTGACCTGTTGTGCGCCCCTAGTACTTTGCCCATATATACAAGTCCAAAGGTCAAAACCTCCCTAACAAATAAGGGAGAAATTACTAGTTGTTCTTTCACGTTGATACAATTTTCATGTGCAAATATGTAAAAACACATGTAAAAAATAATGCTCTACATCAAATTTTGAGAATTGATATTTCTACAAGTTTCTCCTCATATAAATCTTGTAAAACTATCAAGTTACAAGTAAGGTCCACTTCATGTTAAGAGAGAATCTTGTAAAATTATTAAATTTACTTATAAAAATATCAATTCTCTACATTTTCATCTTGCTCACAAAATTTGAAAATAAAATTATACCCATGCCATATATGGGCTTGATTTATCGATACGATTTTAGCTTTGCATTTTAGTTTTCAAGAATATATCAAATTATTGAAAGAAAATTGTTAACAAATTTGTGTTTAATTTATATACATATACGTTACACAACTTTATATATTCACATGTTACGAAGACCAAATCCTCGGGGTATGATATAATAAGACATTGTTTGATAACTTTTCAAACCTTATCAAAGTCCTAATTATGAATATTAAATGCTCCTATGTGACATAATTTACCCACTTCTTTGAATTAAAAGGTTATCTTAAAGAAAGAAAGAAGAAATAAATAAAAACTATTTTCTCCGTCCTTTAATATACTTAATATATGTTATTTTCAGAGTTGTGCATAAATATTTAAAAAAATAATTATATAATATTAAATATAAGGGTAATATGATCATATACAGTTGTAAAAAAAGAACGAAGTATAATTATTTGTGTGATTCACAATAATATAATAGTGAGAGAATGAGGTTTAGAATGAGGTTTGTTTTGGTAGAAGTAAAAAAAAATTCAAAATTAAAATATAATTTGACTATTAAAGTCAAACAACATTATATTATATTTAAAATTAATATGAACTTATTTAATTTTAGTTGATACAATATCATACAACTATTATAATTTTATAGTATATAATAAAAATTATTAATCATAAAATTTATTTCATTCTAAACTTTTATGAGTTATACCAATTTTAAAATTTAATATCCCATCGTTTGATCTGAAAAATTAAATTATATCTAATTTTAAAACGAATAGAGTAGAACTCATAAGAACCTTTTTAGTATATATTAAATAGAAGTATGAGACAGATTTTAAATATTTTAAGATTTTTTTGAAATAAATTATTTTAAGTTGGTATTGATGTTTTCAATGCAAATCTTAATATTAATAAAATTTATAACAAAGAATAAGACGGTCTTTCGTAGTAGGTTATTAAGAATTTAAAATTATAATATTCTTATAATACTATTTTCACACATGTGGTCAATATATTGACTGGCAACAATGATTCTTTTTGTATTTACCTTACCTACAATAATATTTAAAATATTTCTTTCTGCTATTATTTAGTTATTATATATTAATTAATGCTGAATATAGCATGCATGCATGGACACGTAGATATATTTACATTTTGTGGGGTTTCAAATTCTTTTATTTTAGTAATTCTTATTGTCATTTTCGAAGTGATCAGAAATTGGGATTTGAATGATTAATTTTATGCCTCAAATGGAGAACAATAATAACCTGTATTTTGTTGGCTAATTAATTAGCTCCATCCAACAATTTAATTTATTCTTCCTAATGTGCCATCCTTTGGGCTTTTTTTATTCCAATCCAAAAATTTCCTTGTCTTGTTTAATTACTTAGGAAATATTTAATGTTTCCACAGTTATCTTACATTAATTTAGAGATATGGATATGATATTGTTGTTATTATTATTTGGGAAAATATTGAATTAAAATGAGATTTACTTCTTGATTTTTCATAAGAAGCTATGTTTGATTGAAGGTATACTAAGATTAAATAAGAATTATATATATATATATGGGAAAAATGATTATACACAGTCGTGCAAGTTTTGGTTTGTACACAGTCTCCGAAACGACGTTGTTTTGGAGACTTATTTTTTTTACGCATTCTTTCCTCCCAAACCAAATCAGGGCTTTTGTCACTTTTTTTTCCTTCTTCCTCTCACTCCACCTTCTTCTGAATTCCAATAGATCCTTTTACTTCATCATCCATAGCACAAATCTTCTACTATGACGAGGGAACACTGGCAGAGTTCAAGCAGGAGAAGCCGTGGGTGAATAACACTCACTTCTTCAAGAGGGTCGAGATCTCCGCACTCGTGCTTCTCAAGATGGTTGTGCACGTGCGCTCAGGCGGCACCTTTAAGGTCATGGGGCTGATGCAGGGGAAGACGGATGGGGATGCGATTATTGTAATGGATGCCTCTGCGTTGCCGATGGAAGGGACTGAAACTAGAATTAATGCTCACGCAGATGCTTATGAGTATATGGCTGATTATTCCTAGACCAACAAGCAGGTAAATTATTTCACATTTTTCTTAATTTATTTTTTGGGCATTCTTTTTCGAAAACTCTTGTACCCTAATTGTGCTATTTTAGTTCTGTTTAGCGAATAGTTTGGGTTTTGGAGAATAATTTAAATTGGTTATGTAGGAAAAGCATAATTTCTTATGTTATAGCCCAACTATGTTGTCATAGTTTAGTTGAGTATGTTTAAAATTGTGTACGAATATGTGATTTGATTGTTTTCGAGAGTAAAATCATCCATATTCTATTTTCATATTATAAGCACTTATTTGGAGGGTTTATGTGGAGATAATGTACTAAAAGTTACTTATTCAAATAATTAATAACAACCGTAGTTAAAAATTCTAAGGATTAGTTTTGTGTTGTGTTGGTGTAAGCACACATTTGTGGGTGTGTATGTGGAATTTCTGTATGTGTTCTTCACTCCAGAACCATGTGTGTGAAATTTCTATGTGTCTTTCATACCACAACCATGTATTGGTTGTAAATATTTCTAAGACAGTTATATCTCTTATTTGGGATGTCATGTGTTAGGTGTGTGTTGGTGAGAGCAAGAATTATTGCATGTTCATATGTGGAAGAGGATGAACAACATGTAGCAAGAAGTTTGCTAGGATAAATGTATAGGTTGTTCAAAAGCTTAATATTGCTTCCAAAATTTTTTCCCATTTTTTTTAAAAAAAGAAGGAAATTTTAATGCTTGAGGATGATTGAACCTAGCTATTTCTTGGGTTATTTCATCTTTGTATTTTTTATAGAAGCATATGTTAATTTATTCTACATCCTGTTTCTGATTGTTACCGGTTCCTCTGTTTCTCTTTGCACCAGATAAAATTCACAGTAAGATGGGCGAAGGTATATTCTCATATAACGTCCTTGATGTAGTAACATGTAATTATTAGTTTATTTTATTTTTGTTTACAATCCTGTCTTCCTTTTTATACAGGAACCTTTGGTCAGGTTTTAGAATGCTGGGACAAGGAGAGAAAACAAATGGTTGCCATTAAAATAGTTCGAGGTATTAAGAAATATGGTGAGACAACAATGATTGAAGTTGATTGTGACGCCCCCAAAATAGGTCCATTCCATCCAACCCATTTTGAGTCGCCAAATACATGGTACAGAAACAACCACAACTTTTACAACCCATAAACTGTGAGTTTGAATACAAACATTGTCATCTAGACAATATACATACCCAACTATGTCCTCAATACAATTATTGATATATTATTTTACAAAAATGGTGAGGACTACTAAACAACTCTCTCAAGGACCATCAATTCATACCCCGACTCGTACCCGCTATATTCTCGTCTCCTGAGAAGAAAAATGGAACAAAAAGAAAAGGGTGAGCTCAACTAGCTCAGTAAATAATATTATGACTAAGATAATATACAACAAATTATCGTTAGTCTTCAACAGGGAAAAATCTGATAGAATACAATAGACAACAAGTTTTAAATCAATATTCGCAGCGGAAAATATTAATTCATAGAAGAGTTACGTAGAGGATGAAATCTACTAATGTCTATGAATTTAACAGTCCATCAACAGTATTTTTTTTATCCCTGTAACATCAATCAATGCACATCTTGAATCATATATTCATCCTTGCACTACAGGCCAAGGATATTCATCTGTTGGTCATGTTCATCTAAACACCTGTTCATCTTTGCACTACGGGCCAAAGATATTCATCAGAAATCATTCATCTTTGCACTACAGGCCAAAGATATTCAATAATAACCTCCTTTAAGACTGAAGATGATAAAAAAATATTTTTAAAGAAGCGAATCCAGTGAAACAAAATGACAAGGATTAAGGATTAAGGATTCGTACTTTGTTTTATCCATGTCCAAAAATACCTCAAAAATAATCATAGTGGTGTAAAATTCAAGAATGATCAAAACATGGATACAATCAAAGCTAGTATCCACAATAGATATTTTGGACGAAAAGAAAAAAAAATAATTTTTCTGTGAATAGTGCCGTATTCGTGAATAGTGCCGTATACGTGAATAGTACCGTATACGTGAATAGTAACTTTGACACAAAAAGTTCCAAATTTGATAAAAAAATTCACCAATATTCCGGCATAATGATATTGAAGAAAAAATATCATTTAAGAAGAAAATAATATCCCTTACCTCAAAATAGCCGTACTTCTGACTGAATTTCGGTATAGTGCTGACAGAAACTCGCACCGTATAGCAACACTCAAAGTATACTCACAAGAATACGCTCGATAATATAGAGAGAGAAAGAGAGAAAACTTTGTTTCTGGTGTGATTTTCAATTCTAACCTAGCCCTCTATTTATAGGAAAATGTTAGAACGCCAAAGGAGACTAAATTAATATAATATTAATATTTACAAAACATTCAAGCCAACCACCAAGGAATCTGATTTTAGCCATCAAACACATGTTAAAGATGCCCACCAACCTTTGAAAAATGTTTTTGTTGATAATAATAATTAAAACTTCCAAAAATCAATTATTTCGGAACTCCGGAACTTCAATAATTCACAATAAATAGCTCCTTTGTCAGAAAATTCGAATCTCGCGACTTTCCATGGGAAATTCCATTCTCTACAACTTTACAGAAGAAAATTTTTCCAAATTCCAAATAGAAATTGACCAAAATTCACAAACGGGCGATTTTACAGTCTATACTCAATTTTCGGTCAAAAATTCTGTCCACCGACACACAAAACATGTGTTAAACATTTAATGCCACAAAAATACTCTACCTCCTCATATACTCATATATCCCACATTCATTATAAAAATATCACCGTTAATATATTATTAAAATAATATATTTAAATGAATTATTTTATCAGAAAAAGATAAAATATTAATTTTCAACAATTGTTACATTAAAATTTTTTCTCCATCTATATCCACATAAATAAATATTTTCTTTATCATAATAATCAATAATTAATTATTAAAAATAATATTACAGAATCACAGTACTGACAACCAGGCTGTTCCCAGGATAGAGGAGGCTTTCCAATAAGGATTTCTCCTTACTGGCGCGCAATTAGATGACCAAATCTCTCATTGACAGAACTTTCTAGACATTGCCAATAATGTTATCTGATAATATTATTCAAATAATATGAATTATTGATCTGATAATGGAAAATACTGTGCAATAACAAACAATAAAAATATAAATATCAACGTAGCAATTATTGAATCAATAAAGTAATGAACAGTAACTCCTGTAGTAATTATTGAGTAGTGTCTTCTTACGTAAGGATCAATATTTCAAAATACTGTGCAATACCGTGTGCCACTGTGCAACAATGCGTATTACTGTATTTTAACCACCGGGTATTCCAATAGTGTAAACGGTAACAACTACGCCGTTATTTTTAAACAGCTTATATTTGTCGTTTTCTTCCTCCAATCGCTTTCTGTTATGGGGCCCACACATGGCTGCGCCGTCGTACGAATATTCCCCGACAGTACGAATATTCCACGACCAAACGAATATTCCCCGACAACAATGAATATTTTATAACCACTTGCTTATTTTGAAATGTTTGCGTATTTTACCCATAACTATCCACATTATTCAAATCAACCCTTACTATTCAAAATAATAATTAAAGGAAATTAAATTTCATTTATTAATTATTTGGGGTCTTACATTGATGTGCTGCAACAGCTTGGTAAAAATGACAAAGGTGGCAACCGATGAGAACCACTTTATCAATTTTGACTCTTGTTAACTGCTGATCCGCTTGTCTGCCTTTTGTAAATTGTTGGCTGTTAAATTGGTTTATTCCTTGCAGTTGTGTACAAATAAGGAACTGGTTTGACTATCGTAACCATATCTAATGTCCCCAGTTTGAAAAATGTTATGGGGTTTGAGATATTTAGAATTTAAATGGTTTTAACAGGTTTTTGAGTAGCTTGGACCAAGCTTATACGATTTTCTACGAAAAAACAATTATCGCTCTTTTTCCTATTGATCTTGTCCGCGAGATTGACAGACAACTGTTGGACTGTACGTAGCATATGTGTAGTAAATACTTGTGCTAGTTTTCTATTTATCTTTGTTTTTTGTTCAAGTACTTTTACAGCTATATGATAGATCATAATCGATGTAGATATATGTTATTTTGTTAATTAAAAAGTTTATCTGAGCAAAGTTTCTGCAATTGAGTAGGTTTCTGTCACTGATTTTACGAGTTTGCCATTTTTCTTGGATAATAATATTGTTTGCTTACACATTTGCAGTCATGCATGATTTGTGCCTCATACACACTGATTTAAAGCCTGAGAATATACTTCTTGCATCTCAAGAGTATGTTAAATTTCCAGACTACAAGGTAAAATTTTAACAAAGTTAAAGTTCCAGTGTATGTTAAACTTCATACAAAGAACTTGTATTTTTCCAAGTTAAATATTTATTGTTTTTGGTGCTATTTTGTTTTCAGGGTTCATCAAGATCCCCCAAGGATGGTTTCTATTGCAAGAGGATCCCCAAATCAAGTGCCATTAAAGTTATTGATTTTGGTAGCACAACATGTGATCGTCAAGATCAGACTTGCATTGTAATTTTTTTTGGATTTGGATTTGCAGATTGTAGTTTTTTGGAACTCCCACTTTGGGTGATGTTAATTTAAATACAAATGAATTCATAGGCTACAAGCAAGGCCTGAATGTTGTGGACAATGTTGTTGGACAAATATGACATTTCAAAGATTGAAAGTGCCTGTTTTGGACAATTATTGGGGACAAATGCTTCACATGTTGAAAGTGATATTTTAAATGTAATGAATTGATTGTAATGAAGCAAAGATATTACACTCTGTAAACTTCAGTGATGAATGATTTTTTGCCACAAAATTGAGCTGTTCTTTTCTTTGATCTGTTGTCCATATTTCACAGGCTTTGATAAAGCTATGTTCGCAAATTTAAACAAACGAAGTGTTGAGCCAATAGTTTCATGAAAACTTAAAGCCAACTGATCTCTTATGTTGCTCAAAAATTGAAAATTTAGCCTACAAATGCATAGCAGCATTTATTCCCCTTAAAAGTGAAAATCCCTTTTGAATGCTTAAAGGAGGATGAGAGTCAAAAGTAGAAAAATTT
This sequence comes from Panax japonicus, assembly GCA_020205505.1. Taxonomy (NCBI): domain Eukaryota; kingdom Viridiplantae; phylum Streptophyta; class Magnoliopsida; order Apiales; family Araliaceae; genus Panax; species Panax japonicus. Next base: position 53,452,807 of record CM035106.1, read on the forward strand.
TCCAACACTGAAGATATGAAATGACTAATTCATATATCTAAAAGATATTCATTACTCAAGTATTTCAATAACCAATATTTAACAACGATTATTCACCTAAACCGGTATTCTCTTAATGGTCTCATCAACCAACTTCATATCAAACTCACATAAATGTGCAATCACACCATAAATTGCAAGCTGTTGCAGTTTTCATATAGAAATATAGAAACAAGGCCTTGTACACATTTTCATATAGAAACACCACTATAACTTTTAGAAATTTTTCTTAAATTGTATCACATAATACAATTACTTAATTAGAACTACTACTCGAGCAAAGCAAAGGTGGTGAGGTCTGATCCTCCTGTTCCAGAATGAAGATTGGGCTGATTCGGCTGCAAGCGAAAAGCTAGTATCCTGTCAAAAAAATCAGACATTAAGAGATGCTACTAGCCTAGCCTAGCTTCCCCATTACAAAATAGATAGATAATATCTCCTTATTTTCCAAATATTGTTATAATAACAAGCTTGTTTAATTAAAATACTACAACCATACTTACAAATTTATGTAGGAGATTTTTGTGAATTTCTTCCCCATTCCTAACCTGCAACAAATTAAGAAAGAATTAAATTTATCAAGAGGTGAAAAGAAAAGGATTCAAACAAAGAAACAACTCATAAGATATGAAATTTATGGTGTTATTTCGTAAATAACACCATAACTTTAAGAAAATTTTCATATAGAAACAAGGCCTCATACATAGATAATAGCTATATTGCTGGGATTTACTTGACAAGCAAAAATTTACTTCACCAGTCCAACCATAAAATTCATATTGTATTAAGATTATTATTCTCAAAACAAACAAAAGGACAAATACTAAATTTCTTAGTTTAATCTATCTACATCATCAATCAAAGACTGTAAAGTCTTACACCAGATCTTAAAAGTAAAGTTAAAAAGAAATGGATTCGAATTTTAGACAGTTTAAATTAGACCATCCATTTCATGAACTGTGTTTGCTTAGCAAGAGATTTTTTTTAAATAATACTCATATAACAAATGTTATCAAAAATACAAGTTTTTGTTATATTATACAAAAATAGAACACATTTGTATAATATGATACAAGGATCCATAATAGCAAGAATAAAGTTTTGAAACTATAATTTGATAACAAAGCTTAAAGAAAGAACCATACATATAGAAAAGGAGAGTGAAAATGGATATTCATTGACATAGTTAATTCAACAACTTTAAGCCCATTCGGAAAATAGAGTTTCCCAAATCTCAGTAAATACTTATGAGAAATGGAGTCAAAATTCATACACTTTCTGACAAAGGAACTCACATTGGCCGCACAATGGTATTAAAGCTAAATAACATTAACAACAGAGGAACAATTTGATTGCCAAATCAACTGAATAAATTTCAAATCGAAAAAAGAAAAGAAATCATCTGAGGTCAAGCACTTACCGAATCGAAGTATGGAACAAGGAGATCGAAGTGAGGGCTTCCAATTCTAGGGCTTGAGGGGGATCGAACTGAGGGCGCTTCCGATTCTAGGGCTTGGGGGGATCGAACTGAGATTTCAAGGGCATCGATTTTCTGAATCCCAAGTTGAAGATTCGGAACGAGGCTTCGATTTTCTGGGTAGCAATCGATTTTTTGTGAAGGTTTGGAGTTCCTCTCAGTCGAAACACCGGTATATATTGTAATGCTCGGTCTTTAAGAGAAGCTTAGGCCAGATATTTATTTTACCGAATTCGAAACTTTGGATTAGAAAATTTTGATTTGGTTGGAAACAGCAAGTGAAAAGGGGAGGATAAAGCTCTTGTGGAGGAGAGAAGCCATGTGAGAAACGACGTCGTTTTCTAGCTGCTGTGTAAAAAAAAAAGTGTACGGCTGTGCATACCATTTTCCCCTATATATATATAACTTTTAAAATAATTTCTGAGAAATATTTTGATAAGTTTTAAAAATTGAATCAAAACACACTTTAAAAGCACTAAATTTTAACTAGTTTTAAAATTGCTCGAACAAGTTTGACAATAGTATTAATTTTTTGTTATGTTATTTTTATTTTTAAACAAATTTATAAAAATATTATTTTAATAGATAATAGTTATATATTTTTGGCATTTTTATAAGTGTTAAGCTTGGATCGCCGAGGGATAGCTCTGTGCGATAATAAGTACAGGTTGAATAAGGTTAATAATGGAGGTTTAATGTTTTAGTACCAGAAAATAATAATTATGTACTTTAAAATCAGAGTAAAGTCTTGTATTTATAATGATCAAATTTATTATCAAATGATTTATAATTTACTACTACCTCCGTTCCTAAAATATTGTCGTTTAAGGTTTTGACACATGAATTAAGAAAGTATCAATTACCAAGTAAAATTTATTTGAAATTCCATCACTACCCCTTTATGGGAAGTTGGAAATTATTAATATAAGGGAGAGAATTTCTTGAGACAATAAGAGAAGGTAGGGACAATATAAGAAAATAAATAATTTATTATCCTAAAAAGTCGTAAACGACAAATTTTTTGAAATAAATTTTTTCTTTTAAAATAATAAAATCTTTTAGGAACGGAGGGATTACTAATTTGGGAGAAAAAGAAGGGTGTTCCATAACGAACGAATTTCTACAACTCATGATTAACTCACCTCGAACCTAATTTAATGAGTCATGACCAACCCTCAATTAATGAGTACCAACTAAATTAACTCGCTCAATAAATGTCAACTGAGTGTCATGCTTCTAGATAAATACTCCATCCGATTTTTAATACATGTCGTTTTAAAGTTATGTATAAATATTAAAAAAATAATTATATAGCATTAATTATAATATCAATTGTCTATATTACTCTTATATTGGAAAAAGAGATTGTTATTTATTGAACAAAAAATAGTGAGAGAATCAAAGTTATATTTAATATTTGGGATAATATTAGAAACTAAGCAATTACTCCCTCCGTCCCAAATTATCTGCTGTTCTAGAGCTCTACACACATACCAATATGTATGATAAAAATACTAAAATACCCTTTGTGCATTGGAATCTTAAAAAAAACAAATATTGAAGAGAGAGAGAAACAATGATTAATTGAAGAGAGAAAGAGAGAGAAAGCAGCTATTAATTGAAGAGAGAGAGATAAACAAGGATTCATTGAAGAGAGAGAGAGAGGAGTAAATGTGGATGTTTAAAAAAGAGGAGAGGCATGAATGAGAGTAATGATTATCAATAATTAGGCTAAAGGGGCAAATTTGGAAAACAAAGGGAAAAAATGCATTGAAATCTTAAAAAAGCAAATATTATGGGACAATTTTTTTTTGCTAAAACAGCAATTAATTTGGGACGGAGGGAGTAATACTTACTTGAAATTATCAAATGACTTATAGTATTAAGGAACAAAAATATTTTTCTAAAACGACTTATATTAAAGAACGGGAGAATAGATTAATTGGGATTTGGATCCCCTTACATTTCCTTCTATTTCATCCAATATATCATATTTTTATAGTTGTTATTAATATAATTGAAATCGATGTCGGTTAATTAATTTATTTTATTGAATAACATAATTATTTCAATATTTTTTTTTGACAGTTTTTCACTATTTGATGAAAAAGTTAATTTTTTTATTAAAATTTCAATGGATAAAAATTCTTCGATTTTTAACGGTGAAAATATTTTTTATGATTCTAATTTTTTGTAGGATTGATCTTAATATGATCAACGATCAATTAACATATTTTGATTATTATTAACAAAATTATTAAAATTAAATAATTAACGTATTGAATGAAATTGAAAAAAATGTGTAACGGATGAGAGCCAAATCCAATTAATTGCCGATATTCCTTTTTATTTCTCATCAAACAAATTACATCTTTTTTTAGAAAATCTTAGTTATTTTTTTATTTATTGCAAATTACCCATGACAAATTAACTGTCACTTTTTTCCCTTTCTTTTTAATCAATTTCCGACTCTTGTTTTTTACCCACACAATGCAAACGAGAGCATTGAAATCATAAGCAAACATAAAATAAAATAAAAGTGTTGCTGATTTCTAAAACTCTTTCTGTCTTTCCTTTTCCAAGAACATCAGCAGGTGGTTAATACTGTTAATGTTCTTGGTTATTTTAGATTCTTTAATCCACATAAATATAGGACCAAAATCTGAAAGTTTCAACACGGCTCAGATTCAAAGAACCTGGACAAAATCTGGGTTATTTCTTATTTCTTCTGATTTCTCAAGTTCATATTAGCTTATGATTATTATTATTATTATTATTATTAATCAAGAGTTTTCAAGAAAAGCAAAAACAGGGGTAGGTGTTATTTCAGCCTCTAATTTAATTCCATTTTACATACATGCGTTGCTTTATTTTAGTATTATTTTTCTGGGTTTTTGCTGAAAAGTTCTTTTTCAAATGTTTTTCTCTTTTTTGTGCTTTTCAGTGAAGGTTTGATAAGATGGGGAATAAAATGATGCACTCTGGATGGTTTCCATAGAAATGCTTGTATTGACCAGAAAGGGTGGAGAAAGAAAGGTGAGAATGAGACTTGGGAGGTCCATATTTATTATATTTTTATATTCTCAACCTTTTTTGTTGATGAAAAAGACACATTCAAGATTTCACAAAAATATTAATCATAATTAGGGGAAATGAAAATTACCCTAAAACTTTTCTGGGTTTTGGAAAATATTCCATTTTGGGGTTTCACTTTCTTTCAAAAACATTTTCATTGTGTAGTATATTTCAAGTTGCTTTGCACCCTTTGTTTTTTTCTTTCAAGAACACCAAAGGACATGTCAGTTTGTTCATATGACACTGAAATTGTGAATCTTTATTACTGTTCATAAGAATATTTAGACAATTGGGTGAAAATTTGCGATGCAATAATCTTGAACATAACACCTTTAATTAAAGTTGCAATTGATGGAAGTCAATCAGTTTGAATCAAATAGCCCACAATTGAGTGTGAACCATATAGCCTACAATATGATATGTTGTTGAACAAAATAAGTTAATTTTATATGGCTGTATAAATTGTCAACATTATGCAGCAAACATGTAAAGTTTTTACTAATTTACTACTGTTGTTAGATCTATGTAATATTCCTGTAAATTAACTTGGATGAATTTAAATTTCGCTTTCTTTCTGTACTCTTAATTTTCACGTCACGTATCAGCAACACTCTTAGGAGAAACGAGGAAGACTTCAACAGTATCTTGAGGCAGTTATTGTGGCCGTTTCAATGGTTTTATTTAGAATAAAAGCCGACTGTTTTGATGAAAAATATGCTCATGTTTAAAATTTTAAGCCATGGGTAAAGAAACTTTTCCAATGGAATAATTTTACTTGATTGAATGTGTGAGCTCTCCGGCAACATTTTTCCCAATATATGAACACTTTTGAAGACTTTCTAATAATCCAATTAAAATTAACTCGAGTGTTACTGTATTTCTAGTTATGCCACTTTTTTTAAGACCTCTACTCAATATCTATATTAAAAATTACCAAGAATGTCAATTTATTCTAGAACTTCTGCTACTTTTTCCTTTATTCATCAGTTCATAATCACCTCTTTGATTATCAAACCGCCAAATTCGTTCAACAGCTCACAAACAGTAGTCTATGTAGCTAGTAAAGATTCCATGGCTTTTTTGACTTGTGATGATTCACATTAAGAAAGGGACCGTTGCACTTTGAATGGTTGTGCGGCGAACTGAAAATGTATCTCACACTTGTTTTTTGACCACCATCAACCTAGCCAAGCACTTGTTTAAGTTGAAGAGTCATGGGTTAAAACAAAGTATAAAGCAAGGTAATACTTTGTCTTTAGCCTAAGGGTACCAATACATATAAAGCAGCACTACCCCCATATTGTTTATGCCTGAGTTGAAGGAACTCTCATATTATATTACTATTTCCTTCAATTATTGGTTAAAAACCAATACAATCGACATATGCCTCAACTCCTATCCAAATTTATCCTTTTACCCTTCTCAAGGTAGATTCATCCCTTTATTTGGACTTCCTGCATTTTCATCATGTTGACTTTATGAGCTGTAATACCTTATATAAATAAGAGCTCATCTATTCTTCATATCTACATCCAACTTAGTTCTGTTTATGTAGTTTTGGCTTGTAATCTGCTGCTACTACTGAACTCAGACAGACTTTGTTTTGATTCTATAGATACGAGCACCTTTTTAGCCGTATATGGTTCTTGTTAGAAATTGACAAAAGCGAGATATAATTTGTGTGGCACTTTTAGTTTAAGATACATTTTGACTATATAGGAGAATCTATTTCTTAATTTTCGTTTTGAGTCACAGCCCTCTTGCCAATGAGCAATAGAATTACTGACGAACTTGAAGCAAAGGGAATGGATAATTCAAGTTTATCTGCATCACGTCGCGATTCAGAGAATTTACCATATGTTCACAAGGTGGGAGTGCCGCCTAAGCAGAAACTGTTGAAGGAGATCAAAGACACTTTGAAGGAAACTTTCTTGCCTGATGATCCCTTGCGCCCCTTCAAAAAACAACCAAAAAGAAGGAAGTTAGTCCTTGGCCTCCAAACTGTTTTCCCAATACTTGATTGGGGAAGAGATTACAATCTTTCCAAGTTTAAAGGTGATCTCATTGCTGGCCTTACCATTGCTAGTCTCTGTATTCCTCAGGTACAATAACTACATGGTTTTGAACTTTTTTTATTGTTCGACACTTCTAAGAATTCTTGGATCTTCTTTTATGCAGGATATTGGATATTCAAAACTTGCAAATTTAGATCCCCAATTCGGCTTATGTAAGTTTTGAATTTTCTTATCACTCTCTTTGTTTCTTAAGAACCACCAACAACTATACTTATGTGTATATGTTAATGTTATATTACAGATAGTAGCTTCATTCCACCTCTTATTTACGCCTTCATGGGTAGTTCAAGAGATATTGCCATAGGACCGGTGGCAGTGGTCTCTCTCTTGCTGGGAACTCTTCTACAGGATGAGCTTGATCCTGTTAAAAATAAACTTGAGTATCAACGCCTTGCATTCACAGCGACTTTCTTTGCTGGTGTCACTCAAGCCACACTTGGCTTTTTCAGGTAATATGATTCCTAATCATCGGCCAATATCTTTCACATTTTCTTCATAAATACAGTAGCTATTTATGATCCTTTTGCCTTTTTTCCCAACATAATTGTGGATTTTCATTTCTTTTTAGATTGGGGTTCTTAATTGACTTCCTATCCCATGCTGCCATTGTTGGGTTTATGGCCGGAGCTGCTATTACCATTGCCCTTCAACAGCTTAAAGGTTTGCTCGGCATTAGGAAATTCACAAAGAATACTGATGTTATATCTGTTATGAAATCGGTGTTTGGCTCAATACATCATGGGGTGAGAACAATCTTTACCTTGTTACTATGCTTTAATTTTCCTTTGTTATCATATGATAACCTTTTGGCATTCAGTTTTCGTAACTTTGCTTTATATACAGTGGAACTGGCAGACTATACTCATTGGGGTATCGTTCTTAGTTTTCCTTCTGCTCGCCAAATATATTGTAAGTCGCTACTGCTTCCCTTTTTTTCCTCAATCTATTTTAATATTTTTTTCCCTTTCCTTTCTAAGTTTTTCCTCTTTTCTTATTGTCATTATTTGATCAGGGGAAAAAGAACAAGAAGCTTTTTTGGGTGCCTGCAATCGGTCCATTGATTTCTGTTGTTATCTCAACCTTCTTTGTGTATATCACCCGTGCTGACAAGGATGGTGTTCAAATTGTATGTACCATTCCTTAATTACCTGCTGTACAATTGCCAGCTTAATTGACTGACTCACTTGTATATATCTTATATTGAGGCTAAAAATTTCTATTACTGAAGGTAAACCACATCAAACAAGGCGTCAATCCATCAACTTTCGATAAAATTTATTTTACTGGCGACTATCTTGTCAAAGGTTTTAGGATCGGTGTTGTAGCAGGAATGATAGCTCTAACGGTAAGAAGAATATCTCACTCCATTCCTCGTCGCATTCATTTCACTGTAAAAGTCAATCATTAGAGTATCTAACAACAAAATTTATCGGATTATAGGAAGCCGTAGCAATTGGAAGAACATTTGCAGCGATGAAAGACTATCAGATAGATGGAAACAAAGAAATGGTAGCGTTAGGGACAATGAACATTGTTGGTTCAATGACATCTTGTTATGTGGCAACAGGTGGGGTTATATAAGCACTCATTTCCCCTTTTCAATTCTTTTTATCGAAAAGGTTTATATTAAATTAAAACTACTAAACTATGTAACAAATCATCACCAAAATTAGTATCCTGAACATAGTCGAATGCTCTCTTGCTATGATGATTATAGAATTTATTTTTTTATGCAGGATCATTTTCTCGCTCAGCAGTGAACTACATGGCAGGGTGTTGTTCAGCAGTCTCCAACATAGTGATGTCTTGTGTTGTATTACTAACTCTGGTAGTGATAACACCATTGTTTCATTACACTCCGAACGCCATACTTGCTTCCATCATAATCTCTGCAGTGGTAGGACTAATTGACGTTGATGCTGTTATTCTCATATGGAAGATTGATAAGTTTGATTTTGTTGCTTGCCTGGGAGCCTTCTTTGGCGTGGTTTTTGCTTCTGTTGAAGTAGGCCTTTTGATTGCTGTAAGTGAACCAACCATACCATTATTTTTTTATTTGCAAACCCAAAAAGTTTAAATTTATTTTCCTATCAATTTTCATGCTACAGGTTGCAATATCATTTGCCAAAATTCTCTTACAAGTGACAAGGCCGCGGACATCAATACTGGGGAAGATCCCCAGGACTAATGTTTACAGGAACATGCAGCAATATCCAGAAGCGACGGGAGTTCCTGGTGTTCTGATAATTAGAGTTGATTCTGCAATCTACTTCTCCAATTCCAACTATATTAAGGAGAGGTATTGTTGCTCTTCAGCTTTCTGTTAACTGAGAGGCATGCTAGCTTCTCATCTATTGTTGTCCTACTTTTTTCAGCAACAAAAAACAAATTAATACCAATTTTTTTTCTTTTTTTTGCAGGATATTGAGATGGCTACTTGATGAGGAAGAAATATTGAGTGAACATAAACAACCCGTAATCCAAAAGTTGATACTCGACATCTCACGTAAGCCTCTACTGAAATAAATTCTTTGTGCAGTGCCTAAGTTTTCCACTACAATACTGATGAAAAGCATCTAATGACAAGCTTCCATTTTGTTCCTCAACTCTTTTGCAGCTGTTACAGACATAGACACTAGCGGTATTCATGCCTTGGAAGAATTGTACAAGAGTCTCCAGAAAAAAGATATTCAGGTAATCAAAACTATGTCGTTTTGGGTAGTTTGCCACAGCCAACATGCATATTTTCTTTCCCCTTGGTATATAATGTACTCGGTGATAAACTTTTACCTGATTTTTTCGGTTGTCCATATATAAAACATGCAGCTCATTCTAGCAAATCCCGGACAAGTTGTACTTGACAAACTCCATGCATCCGATTTTGTTAACTTGATTGGAAACGACAAGATCTTCCTCACAGTAGCAGACGCGATTCTTAGGTGTGCTCCAAAGTTGGAACAAGCTTGAGATCGCGTATGCACCCTTATCATAAGCTACGACAATATAATTGATCATTACATACGGAGTTTTGCCAGCCATAAGAGGTTCTGAGAAAACGGAAAAATTAGTAAAAGAAGATATAGATGGATAGATAGATGGCCCTTGTATGCCAAAAGAGCTCTGCTTGTATCAAGTTTACATATAAAGAATGGTTTGCTATAACCATTCTAGGTTAATCATGGGCATGTAGTAAAGCCTCTTTCTTCTCAATGCTTTAAAGAAAGCCTGTGAGTTTTCATTCCATGAAACTTGTAGGTTGTAATGTTGTTATGTCTCCCATAAAGAGAAAATCAAAATATAAGGATAGCTTTTCCCCGCTGTTGGTTAATTTTTGTGCGAGTGATTGTTTGTAGGTGATCTTTGTTCTTATTCTTTCTCAATTTCTCACCTGTAAACTTCACTTGTATAATTCATTTGTACTTGAATTAATATAAATTAATATCCCTTAAAAAATTCCCCCCTCCCCAACACCCCCCCCCCCAAAAAAAAAAAAAATAAATAAAAATAAAATAAAATAAAATGAAGGATAACAATACCAGGCCAAATGTTCTAAGAAATAAGCAATAATTTCATTCCAACAGACCAAAAGCAGAACATAATGTATGTGAAATCACAGGACCGAAATGTAGTAAAAATATATATAAATATAAATATCCAAATCAAGAACAAGTTTTGGAGTGGAAATAAATAACCACCGCATAGTATAGATAATACCACATCAAAACGATAGTATATAGAACTCTCAATACTAATGTAATAGAAATAAACATCAGAATATTCCCTAACATGCGCTCATCTACTCTCAAAAATAAGCAGAAAGCACGTGTTTTCTTAGAACAAGGAGGATGAGAAGACTAGGCCAAGAACAAGGGGCATAGCAGAGATGGCAAGTGCAGAGGAAGATGAGCTTCCTGGAGTTGGTGCTGGTGCAAAATCATTATCTCCCGGAGACAATGTAGGTGCATCCGAAATAGGAGGCATCACCATCGGAGGGAGAGCTGTGACAAAAAACCAAAATAAAAAATGGCTCCATAAATATTTACATGCAACAATGCAAGTGATAACATGTAGTTTTTTTATTTATTTATAAAGAATGTAAATACTCACACATCATATTTTTAACAAGGCATAATTTTATTTGACATTTTGGCTCTTTCGATATACACGTAATATGACAATTATATGGTTGTAAATGTCAACATAAGAAATAGAATGTAGGAAAACAAGCCCTACTTTCCTTTCTTAAATTCCATGAAAGTAAATAAAAAAAATTGGACAATTATATCATTCAAAACAAGTCTTCTACGGCTAAATTGGGATGGATAAAGAAAAGAGTGTTAAAAATTATTGCCCCCCCCCCAACCCCCAACAAAAAAGCCATGCAGATTTCCTTTCGATTCCCGTTTCAACCCCTAAGTTAGTAATCTGTACCAACTACCAAGAAAGTGGTAAATAATTGTGCATGACAATTAGCTGCACAAAATTTCTACTTATCAAAAAATATACATCATTTATTTAGTACCAGCCATTCATTGTTGCTGACTGACACGGCAGGGCTCTACTAATGGCATTAACCAGTCCTATTCAACCCGAGAAGCACAGATAATCGTAATACTAATGGCAAGGAATGAGATCACGTGACCATTTATGGATATTATTCAAATTACACGACACAATGACCAGGTGCCATATAAACAAGAAAGACATCCTAGAGACAAAATACAAAAAGTCCAAATTTAAAGTTAATATTCATAAAACTCACCTGTTAAACTTGACCCCTATAATTACAAAGAAGAACAAAAATTATGAAAGTAAATAAAATTTATACAACAGAGAGATTATGTGACACCCTGTACCTAAAAAGACACCGTTTTGACTTTATAAGAGAGAAATCCTAAAATTTAACATTGATGTAAGCTCTGAAGATGACAAATTTTTAGTAATTAATACTCCCTCCTTTCTGAAAATCACAAGAGTAGTGAATCTGTGCTGTTACTAGTTATACTTGTGTCATATTGTCATTTTATCCTATCCTAAAAAAGGAACCTTTTTGTGTAAAAAAAAAAATTCAATCAATTTTATTTTATTTTGTTTGCAGAAGGGACTTGTGGAAAGAAGGGAGGTGTACTTTTTTAATAGTATACAATAAGTACTATTGTATTAATTAAAAAACAACCACTTATTTCATGAACTTTTTATAATGGAACACTAGTTAATCAGAAATAAAATTTCATGTTCAAAATATTCACATATAAAACCAATAAAGATCACAAGGGAAAACATTTCATATCTAGTCAAATCAGAGTAAGAATAAGCATATAAACAAAGCAAGTAATGGACAAAAATTAGATTAGAGTGTACATACCTGGTGCCCCACCAGTGCTAACTGGCCACAGAGAAAAAAAAGGGTAAGTTTCAAATCAATAATGAATACTGAAAAATTGAATACTACATATAAATGTACAGTCTCTACATCTAGATCCCAGGCCATATCATGAAAATTTTAGCTTTTAAGAAAAAAATGAATTCCCAGATCAAGTATTTTCAAAAGAACACAAACATTATATTTGGGTTAAGAAGAAATAGAAATAATAATAAAGAACAATTTTTCTGACGAGAAAATCAACCGATTCAACTAAAAACAAAAAACCAGAAAGGGAATCTCATTTATTATATTACCAGAAAGGAAAAGAAGAAGAAAAACTTACTTCCACAATTACTAATAGGAGGAGCAGAGATTTTGCAAGCAGAAGGAAGAGCCATGGCTCTAGTAACATTTAAAGAGACACCAAACTGAGCACTATTCTTAAAAGCCTCACAGAGACAACCAGCGTTGGATTTAAGAACGGTTTTGAGGCCAGAACAGCAGGATCCTTCCGGCTTTCTGACGGTACTGCCGGTGCTGACATAAGAGAGACAGTCAGCCAAGTTCAGAACCACAGCGGAGCAGTCGACAGCCGGAGCTGGGGCGTCGGCGTGAGATGCAGAGTTGATAGTTGCGAATGCCCAGTTAAGGGTTAGGAAAATGGTGAGGAGGGTCGGGATTTGTTTGAGGGACATTTTTTGTTATCTAAGGGTAGGGTAAGAGGGGCAAAAACAGGATTTTTTCTTGTGTTTCGGGAAAATGGAGATTTTGGGGTTTTATAGGGGAGATCAGTGAGAGAGATTGAGGGGTTTTTGAGATGTGTGGAGTTTGGAGTGGGGACCAGAGAGAGAAAAGGAATGAAAAAGAGAGGATTACAAACACAAATATATTATATGAAATTTATTTTGGTCAATTAATTAATATAATATTAAATTGTTATTAATATAATATTGAGACGTAGGTTGAAAGATGATTTATTTTTTATATATCAGTATTGTATTAGTCAATTAATCAATTTATTATCAAATTAACTTCATAGTAACCGGATCCATATTATTTAGTTTCCGTTAAAAATTACTCCTATTTATATATTTATTAAATATTTTAATATAATTGAATTGTCTTTTAAATATGTTTGATATTCATTAGTTATTAATACGATTAATTTATTTCTGATTTGGTGTTTGTTATTAATTTTCATTTATAATTTTTCTAGTTTTATATTTTTTTATTATTATAAATATTATTTAAAAGATAAATATATATATATATATATATATATATGTAGAAAGAGAAACAAAGAGAGACGTGGAAGTTGGGGTTGGGGTCTAAACATGGGAGGACATGTGTCGGGTATCGCGGATTTGGAGTGTTTGTATTTGGGGTGTAGGGTTATGGATCTTATTAGCATGAAATTATTTTTTTATTAGATTAGTTAATTGGCGAATAAAATATTAACATATATATAATTTCGTCCGTGTGTAGGGTAATATTGACACACATATACAATCTCGCCTGTGTGTAGGGAGAGGAAAATTAGAGACAGAGGATCTGCTCTCGGGTGTAGGGTAAGTTAATTTTTTTGATAGATTGATTAATTGGCCAATAGAATACTGACACATATAATTTCGCTCGCGTGTCAATTTTTATTGGTCAATTGACCAACTTACTCTAAAATAGACTTCATAATAACCACTTGGCTAGGGTTATCATCTCACGTGAGAGTTGATCATATAAAAATATTAAAAATATAAGTTAGTCTCTTTTTTAATTGGTGTAAAAATAATTTTTAAGTATCATCTCCCTCTTGTGTATAGTAAATTCACAAAAAAATAGGGTAAAAATCATGATTTATCTATTATTTTCTTTCACTTTGTTTCCTAAGTTAAACTTCTTATAATTTCTTACCCGGATAATTAGGATTGCGAATCATCACTTTTGTGAGAGGGATTGTGGGAGCAAATTTTTGTGAGAGATTCTAGGAGCAAATCATGTGAATTTGATTGGGTTGGATTAATTTTATGCTCACAAATATTTTATGAAATTAATGCAAAAATAATAAATTATTATTAATATTTTCAATCATGAAATTCATAAAATAACAATATTTATAACAACAGTTTGTGCATATAAAATTACTTCAGTCATGCTATATATTTATTGTCACATTGTTATGTCGACTTACAATTACAACATATATCAATATATAAAATTTGGTATATTATAAAGTTAGTTCAAAATATCAGATAAATTATAATAAATATTAATATTTTAAATAGTTATTAATAATTATTAATGTTCCATTAAAAAAAATAAAAAAAATGATGATATTAAATTTTAAAGATTGTATCATTTAATATTAATATTAATAAATATAAATTTTATTTATTAATAAGGAAATTAATGTTTTCACATTATTTTATAATATTTTCACACGTAAATCTCACATATTAATTGATATATTGAATTTTTATTAACTAACGTGTGAGTCATACCTATAAAAATATCAAAAAAAGAACGTGAAATATCAATTTCTTTTTAATAATAATGTATGTGATGATTCCCTCCAAGTTGTCCCATTATTAAAGTGTTAACTATACATGGAAATGGGAAACCCAAATCTCAAATCCACTGAGCTAAGCTACCTACTTTTTAAGGGGGAAGAACCTCTATTTCTCAATTTTATTTTATTCTTTTTTAAAAAATAGAATTATGCATTTATAATGAAATGGGGGGATAAAGGAAGTATTAATTTAGACGGTTGATATCGTTAGTCAACATGTTGTTGACAAAATAATTGTATATTTAATAATATTTTTTTAATTACTCAAATAACACTTCAAATTTTAACAAGCATTTAATAATATTAACCAAATTAATTTATTATTCTTTTCGTTGAAATGAAAATAGGAGGAGGAGGAGGGACTTTATGTGATATGATTGTGGCATGCATGCATGCATGCAGATTGTGGACTAAATAATTTGATATGCTGCGAGGGCGTGCTTCCTGACTGACCTACCTGCCATTTCTTTCTTGTTTCTAAATAAGTAAAATACTTGAATTTTATTTTATAGTCGATAAATTTTATAAATTAAATTTAAATAATTCAATACTCGACTCGATTTAATTTATTTACACCCTTAATAAAAAGGAATGAAACTACATGTGAATATTAGCTATGAATTTTATTGCTTAGTGAAAGAAGATTTTTTCAGTTGAAACCCCTATTTTTGAATTCATAACTAATACTCTCTCCATTTTAAAATTAAAGGTATATTTATAAAATGACAATTTTTAAGGATAATTTTATATTATCAAACATCAAATATAGTCTTAGTATTTAACTAGGAATTCAATTGTGGTGGTGTAATATTAAAAATAATAGTAAAAATATAATAAAAAAAAATTAAGAATATCATCTCATTTTATATTTCAAAAATAAAAAAATATTTTTAATTTTGAAAATGAGAAAAATGGGAGTAATATTGTGACATGTTTTTTGAAGGGAAGATTCCTTAGAATAGGCCAAATCAAATTGAAGGCTATTATGCTTATCACAAGATATGTCCCAACCCTCGTGCCCAAATATTACCTTGTACTTGTGCTCCCAAAAGGTGGGATTTCAAAAAATAAAAATAAAAATAAAAATATTCCTTCTGTTTAAGTTTATTTATCATTTTTTCTTTTTAATACTATTTTTGATTTTACTTTTCCAATAATACACTCATTTAATGAAAACATACACATTGTTTAGAAAAACTGAAAACCAAGTGGTCCACAGTACTAGTAACCAAATTATGTAGGCAAAGCTTGCTATCAAATGTTGGGCCGGCCCTCCATCTGACCCAAACTGAAGCTCCTATCCTATGTTCTTGAAACTTGAGAGTGATCTATGGAGAGATGGACTAAACCCTCAAACTTTATTGGGTTGGGCTTCAAAACATAAATCCAAATTTGAATTTTCAATTGGGCTACAATGACACACTTTGCCTAAATAGGATGAATTACATATTCTATTACATTTTTAAAAATAATTACAACAATAATGATCTCATAAAATTTTTACACAACTAATACACTTCCATATTTATTTATAATACTAGTGCAATTAGGATTCCTTAATTTAGAGAATTAGTATTCAATTAGAATTACTTAATTTAGGGAATAATTATACTCATAACTTCTTCTCTCTCTCCTCATCTATAACAACTGCAGTTAATTCGTTACCCTTCTTCTTCTTCGTGTATATATATATATATATATTTCTCACTATTCTAACCCTAAAAACAACCCTGATATTTTCTCTCTTTTATCAATAGAATTTACGACGAACGAAAAAATTCTAAATATCAAACTCTGTAAATCTAGCCGCTAGGAATGATGACTGTGGTTCAACTCAGAAACCGAACTCAGTTGATCTCATCATCATCTTCTTCATTATCAGCCCGGTCTTATCACACTGCACCCTGTCCATTCGTTTCAAAAATGCGATCCTCAACTGGGGTACGGTGGAATAGTTTACACAGTTCTGGGATTTGGTGCACTTATAGCTCGTTTACTTCCATGGATTCAGCCAAGATTAAGGTTGTTGGTGTTGGTGGTGGCGGCAACAATGCCGTTTATCGCATGATTGGTAACTTCACCGGCGAGGTCATAATTTACTATGGAAGCTCAAGCAGAGGACTAGTAAGGAAGTGAGGAACCAAACCTTCATATCAAAGTAATCAAACTGACATATCAAAGTAACCAATTAACCTCTACACTTTAAAATTTTTCTTAGTACAGTTGGTTATCAAATCTTCATATCAAGGTAAGCAAACCTTTGTACCAAGGTAACAAAACTTTCATACCAAAGTAACTAATTCACATTCACACCTGCAGTGCAGTTGGTAGCCAAACATTCAGACCAAGGTAACCAATTCAATTTTATTAAGTTACCAATTTCGTTGAATGTGATGTAGTTGGTAGCCAACCATTCATACAAATGTAACCATTTTATTATTTATGAGTAACAAAATAGTTATAAATTTTTTTTAAAACATTAAAAGTTACATCTAATTATTTTTAAACTTTTTGTAGGGAGAATTTTTTTCTTACTCTCATTGACAACGGAGATTCGCGGCGGTGTAGCGGCGGAGTATGTGAGGTGTAGCGACGGACTATTATTTTAAAGTGTATGTGAGGGAGATGAAGATTTAAATTTGAATTATTATTTTGAATTTGAATTTATTTTTGTTGTTAGATCCAAATATTTGAATTTGAATTATTAATTATGACAGTTATTTGTTGATTTTAGGTTTCTTTACTAATGTGAATTATACTATTTTTATAATAATTATATTCTTTTTGTAATTATTTGGTTGATACACTTTTCTTGTAATTATTTTTTATTTATTATATATTTATATAAAGGACCTTGTAAATAATACAAATACGTGAATAATCTGTTCATGTGTCTCAAATAAATTATGTTTATACAAAAAAATTATCAAATGCGTTTGAATATCTAACATGCACGTGACGTGAGATCCCCAAGTGTAATAGAGTAGTTCGGGGCACCACGAGCAAAACGTGAGGTGAGGAGGTGATCCACGTGTATGGTGGGAGAGGGAGGTGCAGGAATACAGAAGATGGAGGTGATGAAATCTCATTGGTCCGAAATCTATCCATGACCATGAGAGATTATGCTTACAACTCTTCTCCACATTTCACTTATCCTACCTGGCTCCATACACCTTCTCCTTAGTCTTTGCCAACCACATTATATACATACATAATATTACGTATATTTATAGATAGATATAGAGAGAGAGAGAAAGTGAGATAAAATGGCTGCTACATCTGCTGCTGCTGCACTACTAAATGGGTTGGGTTCTTCCTTTCTGTCTGGTGGGAAAAGGAGCCAAAGTTTGTTGGGTGCACCCATTGGAGCTAGACTAGTTGGCTCTGTTGTGCCTCCTAAAAGGCTAACTGTTGTTGCAGCTGCTGCTCCTAAGAAGTCTTGGCTCCCTGGTGTTAGAGCTGGTGGCAACTTTGTTGACCCCGAGTGGCTCGATGGCTCGTAAGCTCCCTCTCCCTCTCCCTTTTCTTTTTTCATTATATTTAATTTAACAAGTTCGTAATATCCTACCTACTTTTTTGGAATAAAAGGTATTGGTGAGTTGAGTTATAAGTATTTAGATATATAGCTCCTAAATGTGCATGTTTGATATAATTATAGGCTCCCAGGTGACTATGGTTTTGACCCACTAGGTCTAGGCAAGGATCCAGCATTCCTGAAATGGTACAGAGAAGCTGAGCTGATCCACGGCCGATGGGCAATGGCAGCGGTTCTGGGTATCTTCGTCGGCCAGGCCTACAGTGGCATCCCATGGTTTGAAGCCGGTGCAGACCCTGGTGCCATTGCACCCTTCTCCTTTGGTACCCTTCTGGGTACTCAGCTCATCCTCATGGGATGGGTCGAGAGCAAAAGATGGGTCGATTTCTTCAACCCCGAATCCCAGTCTCTGGAATGGGCAACTCCATGGTCGAAAACTGCTGAAAACTTTGCCAATGCCACTGGAGAACAGGGATACCCTGGCGGCAAATTCTTCGACCCTTTGGGCTTTGCCGGAACAATTAAGGATGGAGTTTACATTCCCGACACCGACAAGCTTGACAGATTGAAGCTTGCAGAGATTAAACATGCTAGACTTGCTATGGTGGCTATGTTAATTTTCTACTTTGAGGCAGGACAAGGGAAGACTCCTCTTGGCGCTCTTGGTTTGTAAGTAAGGGGTGTTCTAATTTGAACATTTTATGTAAAAAGTAACTGGATTTAGAGAAACCAAAAAGCTGAATTAATCAGTGTTAAATTTCTTTTGTAAGATAATTTATCACAATGTCCCATCTTTGTTTGCAAGGGAACAATTAACGGACACAATATATGGGATAAAAAGATACCAAAATGATATATGGGTTGTATTTCTAGAGAGATCATAGGGGTATAAATAAAAAAAAGATAAAACTGAAGTCATTCCTTAGTAGAGCACTACTAAAATAATATGATATCTTTAGAAAGATTTGAAATGGTTGCTAATATCCTTCCAAGTTCTAAATTAAGTTTCATTTAGCTTGAGAGCTCAAAACCAACCAGAGAACCACTAACTTTTGCAACCCAGAAGCCGGGGTATGAACACTAACAAGAAGTAGATGCTGAGCAGTATTTGGTTCCTAACAAATAGGTATATTTCCTCTAATATAAATAATAGACTAGCGACAACCCGTGCCTAAAAACACGATGTAAAGAAAAACATGAAGCTAGTCGTTAGAGTTTCCTTTGAAAATTAATAGCACCACATACCATCACAACAATTAATACATACTCAATCATCAATACATACCCAACCACCAAAACATCGAGCTAGTCAATACTAATTTCAAGAAATTTCGACAGAATTGCCTTTAAAAATAGATATTCAGAAAATTCTAAACCTGTCTACAAACCTTACAATCATCAATACATATCCAAACTACCAAAAAAACCATCATTCCATACCCAAAAATCATCATAACAATGTATAATTAGTTAACTTTACAAAAGACGGAATACAAAAAATACAAACATGCAAAAAATAGAGAAACAAATGAATATAAGTTGTCTTTAAGTTGGCGAAAGCCTTGTGGTTCAATATAAAATTGTAAGCATGACAATTAAAGGTTGGAGTGGGATAAGATTCAACTCCCATTACTCAATAATTCAACAAATGAATTTAACAAGAAAGAAACTATATTTTCCAGACAGAAATTGAATTACACCTCCAGGTTTGGCAATCCAAGTCTGTCCTTGCAGAGTCTTTCTTCTTGTCAACTGCATCAGAGTGCAGGGATTCCCTTCCCAAAACCTGAAACAAAACCAATCTTAAACTGAATAAACCTTTCATACAACACAAATTGAAGAGGCGTGGATGGAAACAACTGCATGTCCATGAAAACCAAGAGAAATATCACCTTTAGAAAGAAACTCAAAAGACAAGATTCATATTAACATGCACAACATCACCTCACTCAAATTGCAAGTTTTACTTTCACTTAACTGGTTGTCAATTTTCAAAATTAAACAAAAAAACTGAATTAAGCCTTTGTCTTTTTCCTAATTAGGTGAGCAAGCGTGAGCTACAATACAAAGCCCATAAAATAAATTACTCCTTAAACCTCAAATGCTTGCTTTCCACCCAATTTGGTGAAGTTGAAAAGAACTCCATCAAGAATCACAATATCAAATTAGAAAGCTTCTATAGCTTAGCAAAAGCAAAAAAAGAACTTATTGCATAGAACAAAAGAAGTCTACATATAGTATAAAGATTAAATTGTTGCCCATTAATAGAAAACGGTTATTAAATATAAAAACCAGGCACTTTGTACACATAATTGTATTACTCCCTACTGACCATACTTAAAATCAACCAAGTAACTAACCATATAATTCTTTTAGTTATGTAGCGTTACAATGACAACAGTAAATATATCAAGGATTTGTGATTTTGAAAATCTAATATATCAATTGTCAGTTTGACCGTAAGTAGTATTAACTTACTTATTTTGTTTGCACTCATATCCCACTTTAAAATTCCTTATTTCTTTTTTGGGACGTCAAAAAAAATCTTTGTAACCTACTATGCTAAGTGATATTCAAAAGTTACCATGCAATTTCCCTTTCTTACAAAGCATGCGGTGACTTGTACTGAAGTAAAATGCATGTAAATGTTTAGAAACTTCTAAATCTTCAATAGTCATCTCCAGGTTTAACCCCCTTTGGCAGTTTTTTTAACAGATATGTACTTACACCTGGACATTCTAACATTAGCATGTCAAAGAATAATAATCTTTTACTGTCCCTTTGTACAAGTAAGTTGCAACCCTGTCATATAACAACAATTACAGATACATGTCAAAGTCATTCATGAAAAAGATCAATGCCCAAAAAAATTCATGAGATTTCTATAATATCAACAGGCAAATCTATGACAAAACCGAACACCTAGGAAAATTATAAAACAAAAATAATGTTGTTGTCATGATTGGATTCACAATGTCTACTGGTACACCATAAATAATGAATAAAATCCTTAAATTCCTGCAATTTTTGTCCAAAGGATGGCAACCCTGGGGGTCTTAATATAATCAATGGTTTATTGCATTTCCAGATTAGAATGGATCTGAATATAGTTTCAACCTCTATCAATTACAAGCATTCTCGAGTATCATGTGCACAAACTAATTCATTAGGCACGAAGTGCTAAAAATTAGATTTATAACAAAAGATAAGTTTCACCTTAACAAAAATTACACTAATGTTGATCATTTATTCGGCTGCTCACTATACAAATGGATATCTATAGAAGATGGTGGGCAAAATCGAAAGAGTAGGTGGTGTTATTTTTGTTCATCTCATACCCTCCCCTATGAAGGGTACAGGAAGGTAGAGCCAATACAGATCTGACCTTTGGAAATATTATGCATAAGGTGAATTCGTTTAGACTTGAAATCATGTTTTCGTGCTTTCTTTTTAATAACTTATATTCTCATTCTTTTAATTATGTTAAAGATTTTAAATCCACTTATCACAAAGTTCCAGGTCTTAACATATGCAAATGAAACACTAATGTGACGCCCCCAAAATAGGTATACAACACCCATTCTGAGTCGTCAAAATACATGGTACAGAAACAACTACAACTTTATTAATATAACATAAAAACTGTGAGTTTAAATACAAATATTGTCATCTAGACAATATCCACACTCAAATAAGTCCTCATTACAATTATTAATACACTATTTTACAGAATAGTGAGGACTACTTGAACAACTTCTAGAACCATCATTCCACACCTCGACTAGTACTCGCTACATTCTCGCTTCCTGAGAAGAAAAATGGAACAACAAGAAAAAGGGTGAGCTCAACTAGCCCAGTAAATAACATTATGACTAAGATAATATAAAACAAATTATCGTTAGTCTTCAATAGGGAAAAAAATCTAATAGAATACAAAAGACAACAAGTTTTAAATCAATATTCGTAGCGGAAATAATAATTCATTAGAAGAGTTAAGTAGAGAATGCAGACTACTATCTTCTATATATGAATTTAAAAGTTCATCGTCGATATTTTATGCCTGTAACATCAATCAATATATATCTGGAATCAAATAGTCATCTTTGCACTACAGACCAAAAATATTCATCTGTTGGTCATGTTCATCTCAACACCTGTTCATCTTTGTACTACGGGCCAAAGATATTAATCAGTCGGTCGTGTTCATCTCAACACCTGTTCATCTTTGCACTACGGGCCAAAGATATTCATCAAGAAATCATTCATCTTTGCACTACAGGCCAACGATATTCAGTAATATCATCATTTAGGACTGAGGATGATAAAAAATATTTTAAAGAAAACGAATCCAGTGAAACAAAAGAACAAATATTAAGGATTCGTACTTTAAATAATTCTCATTCAAAAATACTTCATAAATAACCAGAGTGGAGTAAAATTCAAGAATAAAGACCAAAACATAGATCCAATCAAAGATAGGAACTATAACAGACAATCTTGGACATAGAAAAGAAAACTTAATTTTTATGTGAATAGTGTCGTATTCGTGAATAGTGATGTATACGTGATTAGTGTCGTATACGTGAATAGTAACTCCGACACCAAAAGATAAAAATTTCACAAAAAATCATCATGATTCATGAATAGTACTCGTGAATAGTAACTCGTGAATAGTAACTCGTGAATAGTAACTCGTGAATAGTAACTCGTGAATAATAACTCGTGAATAGTAACTCATGAATAGTAACCCCGACATGAAAAAGTTTTAAATTTGATAAAAAGTTCCAACCAATATTTCGGCATAATGATATTGAAGAAATAATATCATTTTCGAATAAAATAACATCCTTTACCTCAGAAAGAATAGTACTTCTAACTGGAATACTGGATATAGTACAGAAAGAACTTGCACCGGATAGCAATACTCAACTCCATAACTCCATGCTTACAAGTCAACGTAAACATAATTTTTTAATCATTTTTTGTCACATAATTGATAATTTTATTTTTTTATGTTGTCATATCAGAAAATAATGAATTTTTAATTTTTTTAATATCACGTCTAAAAATATTTAAAATATTTAACGGTCATCCAAGAAATTAGACAAAATGACCTAAATTTTTATTTTTAAAAAGTATTATGACTCAATTATATATTTTAAAATTCAGTGATCAATTAGTTATAAGTTGATGAACACAAAGGTTAAAAGTGTTTTTTGCCGAAATTTTGTAAAAGAGAGTGAGCGGATCTTACTCAATTTAAAAAAAAAATTAATATAAAAATATAATTTTAATAAAAAAATATCACATTTTACATATAAAAATATCAATTTTCATTTAATAGTGTTTTAAAAAGCTGACACAAACAAGACATTAACAGCTGAGCTAAGATCTACAATTTCTCCCCGCTCTCTCCTAAAACATCGCACCGGGAGAGAGACAAACCGATCTAAAATGAATTTTCAACTCCCTGCCGGCTCTCCGTCCTCCTCCGGTGCAAATCCCAACTACCACAACAGAAATGGAAGCAATAACGACCCAGTGCACTCATGGTGGGAATCCATCTCCAAAGCTCGCTCCCGAATTCACCTCCTCTCCTCTCTCCTCCCCTCATCCACAGCCGATCCATCTCTCTCTATCTCCTCCCTCGCCGACTCTGACCACCCCGCCCGCTCCCTCCTCTCCTCCTTCCCCGCCTACTCCGCCCTCTCCATCTCTCTCTCCTCCCCCTCCTCAGGCTCCGGAGCCGATCCACTCTGCCACTGGCTCTACGACACCTTCCTCTCCTCCGATCCCGATCTCCGTCTAGTCGTCCTCTCTTTCATCCCTCTGATCTCTGGTCCCTACCTCAGCCGAATCCACTCCAATTCCAATTCTTCCCTCGCCGGTTTTGAAGCCGTTCTCCTCGCTCTCTACACTGCTGAAACTAAATCCCGCAACGGAAAACCCATCCTCATTTCTCTCCCCGATCTTTCTCTTCCTTCTCTTTACCATACCCCTCGAACCATTAATGCCAAATCAAACCCTAACCCTACTCCTAAAATGGGAATTCTCTCACCTCCGTTAGAACCCCAAACTGCCGTGAAATCCACCAAACGTGCCTGCATTGTAGGCGTTGCCCTTGATTGTTACTATAAACACATATCACAAATGCCCAGCTGGTCAAAATTGGATTTTTGTAAATTTGCAGCTGATTGGGCTGGTCAAGATTGCCCTTGTAAGTCAGAATTCGATGAAATTAACACCTTTTCTGATGGAATTAGGATAGAAGAAATTGATGATGTTGCTGAGGAAATGGGCAATTTGGGGATCAATGAGAATGGGAGTTCTGACGAGACTTTAAAAGGGGCAAGAATTCCCCTTCCTTGGGAGCTTCTGCAGCCGCTGTTGAGAATTTTGGGGCATTGTTTGTTGGGTCCTTTGAATTCTAATGAGGTTAAGGATGCAGCTTCGGTGGCCGTGCGGTGTTTGTATGCTAGGGCTTCTCATGAATTAGTTCCGCAGGCAATATTGGCGACCCGGAGTTTGATTCAGCTGGATAAGAGAGCAAGAGAGGCTGCACAATTAGCAGCTGTTAATGCAGCTTCTTCAAATGCTAATACACCCAGTAAAGCTAAGAAACCAGAGATGCTTTTAGTTTCAAAATAAAAGCAAAGTATGTATGGCTTCGACAAGTTTTTAGTTGCGAGATTCTATGTGATCTAGCTTAGTATAGAGTTATACATATAATTCAATGTTTGTATTAATATTTATATAGACAGTATCAGTAGCTCTTGCTTTCTTTGTTTAACATATAAGCTCTTCATTTTGTTGGACAATGGTGATTTTGGTTATTGATAATTATATTGTTACATGGTCTTGATTGAATTGTGTTTCAATTTTTCTGCGGTGTAGTTTATGTCTGTTTTCAATTGGTGACTTCAATTAGAGATGACAGTTCTGATATGAATCAGTTTATTGAGCACCAGCTTCTTCTTCTTTTTTCTTTTTTAATTTTTATTATTACTTGCAGGAAAAATGGCTTCTTATTGGTTTATAGTATAAGAAATGAACTTTATAGTTTATACTACTGCTGCTGTACATCTGTTTATGCCATAGTAACCTGCTTCTCTTTCTGATCTTGATATTTAATTGATAATATTGGGTCAAGCTTTTGATCTTTTGGATCAACCAGCACCAAGGGAAATCCCCCTCAGCCACCGTTAGTATGGGGTTTGTATTTTGTTATGGTTTTTGTTGGTTGGTTAAGTGATGGTCCATTGCCAGTATCAGAAGTAACAGCAGGCAAAATGGTGCATAATATTGTGGTCTTTAGGCTGTTGACAGTGGTCTTGTTTGGAAGAAGGACGTGACAATGCTAGGGTAATAGTTAGTTATATAGGAGTAGTTATTTACTTGTCTATTTGTTTTAAGTTCAACCCATAAGCTCTTAGCTTAGCTGTTGGAAGGTGTGAATTGAGCATTTGTAGTCGTGGGCTTGCTAATATTAATTGTGTTTTCAGTTTCTGGTGTGTGGTTTATAAACATTTCGGCATAGGGAGAAACTGTGGGAAGGGTTAGGAGGAAACTAGGGGAACTTATAAAACACTTGCCTTTGATGTATGGTTTCTTTGCTGAAATTGCATCTGGATAGACTCGACCAATGACCATGCACAATAATATCGAGAATAACAAAAAAAGAAGCACCAGTTTGTAGCTGATTATTGGTTTTTGATTAAAATTACTTAAATTTAGTGAAAAAAAGACTGAAGTAAACAGCATCATTTATAAAGAAAGTAACAATAAAAAACAAAAATGAACAAATGACCATTTTAAAAGCCAACCCTTTTATTTTCTTCTTCCAGATGGGTTAGTGCAAGACAGCAAGGCATTTCAGTGGAAGAATAGAACCAGACTACCAACTACAAAATGCTGGCAATCCCAGCTTCTGGGATTTTTGTTTCCCAAGTGGCCTTTATTTATTATTTAGTTGTTTTGTTCCCAGCTTCTTTAAAGACCAATCCCGATTCTTATAACCTAATATGGTCTAAAAATTAACTCTTACAATGATACATAAGCTTCTAAGTTTTGTAATCTTGACTTTTTGAAGTCAACTTAAGACATTTTCAAGTTCAAAATTGACATGAATTTCACTAGTTTTTGTCAATACAATAATGACTATTGCAAACTATCTATAAAGTAGTAATTCATATAAGATTTATTGTTTCCTAATTTTTAATGAATTATCTTAATTTTGAGTTTAAAAATGTCTTTGATTACTCTCAAAAGTTAAAAGTTAATAATAATCTTATAATTTGAAAGGCAGAAATTATATAGTTTGACACCACCATTTCTATTTCCATTTTCTTCCTTTCTCATTCTCCTTTCCCTGTCTGTCTACCTTTACTATTTACTTGGCGTGAGAATAAAATTTAGGGTAATCCCTTGAGGCCATTTCTTACAACAATCACCAATGCTATATACATATATTATATATATAACATTCAGGATAAGGCTTCTCTCCTCCCAAATCGCGCCTAAGAGCTTCATCCTCCCAAATCAGAAAGCGCCACCGGCATCTCCGACCTCATTCTCGTCGGCCGCCGCAATCACAACTCCTTCGGCAGCCACGGTTCCACCTCCCACGTCCGCTTCCGTCATTTCAACTCTCTTCGACGCCCGCCTCTTCATCAAGGTCTTCTTTTTTCTTTTTTGTAATTTTGGGATCAATTTTAGAACCAAAATCGTGGCCATACGGCGAAAATGAGGGAGATTTATGTAGTTTGTTGTCTAATTCTTAATATTATAACACTACCTGAAACAACCCGGGTCAAATCCCGAGTCCGGAACAAATCTTGGGTCAAATCCCAAGTCCGAATCGAATCAAATCCATCCAAATAAGGCCTCAAACCACTGGCCCAATAGTATCTTCTTGGGTCATCTAGCCCACCACAGGCTCCCAAAAGGTCATGACTTGAAGGTACTATTGGTAGTAACTTTATTTCCTTATATGCAGACAAATTTTACCCCCTATCTTTCGATGTGGGACTGGGGTGTTACAAACTCCCCCACTTAAATTTCTGACGTCCCCGTCAGAACCGATCACACACACGGCCCAAAGATTTTTGCCCACTTAAATTTCTGACGTCCCCGTCAGAACCGATCACACACACGGCCCAAAGATTTTTGCCTCTCTAGCCATTGTGGGATAATACCGGCTGGCTTCGTGTCCCCACCTCCGGACCTTCATCTCTCCATTGTGGGATAATACCACCAGCCTTCGTGTCCCCACCTCCGGCAACCCGATCGGATAACCCGACCCGAGCTTTCGAGAGTCGGCTCTGATACCATATGAAACAACCCGGGTCAAATCCCGAGTCCGGAACAAATCTTGGGTCAAATCCCAAGTCCGAATCGAATCAAATCCATCCAAATAAGGCCTCAAACCACTGGCTCAATAGTATCTTCTTGGGTCATCTAGCCCACCACAGGCTCCCAAAAGGTCATGACTTGAAGGTACTATTGGTAGTAACTTTATTTCCTTATATGCAGACAAATTTTACCCCCTATCTTTCGATGTGGGACTGGGGTGTTACACTACCAGTCGGTGTTGTTTCAATTTCATCACTAAACTAAGAACCTTAGGTTTAGCAATGTCTTCTCCGAGCACAGTCCCACAATCATCTTCTACAAATAATAATTATTATAAATTTCTCCTTTTCATGGTTTAACAATCCTGTTGTTTCCATCTATTAGCAAATTTTCCTCCAACTCCCCAGGTATATTTGTATATGGTTTTTGTTTTTCATATTGTTGTTGTGTCAAATTAAGAGTCTCTAGTTGATATTTGATTGTGATAATAGTTTCAATTTATAGCTTAGCAGCCCCAAAAGAATCAAATTGGAAAAGGTAGGTAGTGACACTGTTATTATGCTTGTTTATTGTTCACCTTATTTTTTGTTGAAGTTCTAACAATCTTAGTATATTTATTTCTTCAAACACTACAGCTCGCACGTAAATTTGTAACAAAAATATTGAACACTTTAGCTTAGAATTGGAAAGTATATGACTTCTTATATTAAACAACAGTTATTTGTCTTAATAGGGTTGCTAAAATAGACATTTTGAGGTGTATTGAGGTGATGATTAATGGCAAGAAAATTGGTTGGTGTTAATGTTGGTATTTTGCTAATCAAAATTTTGTTTTAAATGAGTTTTGGAATATTATATAGGAAAATATTGAATTTCCTTGGGTAAGTTAGAAGTGAAAAGATTATATAGATGAAAAGATTAGTGGGAATTCTCCATGTAGGACTGTGCATGAGGTTCGGTTTTTTTGGTTTTTCGGACTGGACCGGACCGGACCGGACCGGCCAGTTCGGTATAAAAAGAACCGGTCTAGTTTTGGTTCAGTACCGGTTTCGGTACGACCTATTTATGGTTTGGTTTTACCGAACCGGACTGGTATATACCGGTTTTCTAATTTTTTTTATTATTATTAATAATGATAATAAAAATAATAAAATAATGATTATAATAATAAAAATAATACTAATAATAATAATAATAAAATAGTAATAAAAATAATAATTATATTAATTTTCGGTAAAAACCAGTACCGAACCGGTTTGGTATACAGGTCCAGCTGGTATCCATATCAAAATTTGGCTAATTTCGATGTCGGTTCGGTTTGGACCTGTAAAAGCCGGTTGCACAGCCCTATCTCCATGCGTTTGATCATGTACAGTGGGTTCTTATTATATAGAGTTTAATCATCATACATTATTTTTATACTAGGGACCTAATTCTATTTATGGTTGAGTTAATGAATTTGTGGTTTATGAGAGGAGAGTTGCTATAAGCCTATTATATTTGAATGTTTCCTTTTATAATCACAGACTTCAAATGAGGCATGTACAGTGGGTTCTATGCGTTTTATCATGCTTTTCGGACTTAATCTGCAGGATTGACTTTTCCATAAAATTCTGAACAGATTGGTCCCAATGTTTCTATTTCTGCCAATGCTCGAATAGGAGCTGGTGTGAGGCTTATCAGTTATATATATTGTTCTTGATGATG
Source organism: Panax japonicus (assembly GCA_020205505.1). Classification (NCBI taxonomy): domain Eukaryota; kingdom Viridiplantae; phylum Streptophyta; class Magnoliopsida; order Apiales; family Araliaceae; genus Panax; species Panax japonicus. Next base: position 53,481,994 of record CM035106.1, read on the forward strand.
TGGAAATCAAGGTATATACCCAATTTTGTATATGCTGCATCAATAAGTTCACCCAGAGATTGACATTGATGTTTTTGCTTCTTAGGAAAATGCAGTTGTAATTCATGCTATTGTTGGTTGGAAATCTTCTATAGGGAGATGGTCTCTGTGTCCAGGTGGGTTTATAATATCTTGACATGTTTGTTTTGTTTCGACTGAGAAATTGTCTCCTATCATTTGTATATATTTGAAGCTGTTTTTTTTTTCTGAAAATGGTTTCATTATTTTTTCTTCAATCCACTCTGATGCAGTTATGATGACTCCTTGATATTTTGATTTCCGTATGTCAGATTAAACCTGACAATATAGTTAGTTAATTGTCGGGTCAACTCATATTAACTAGAACTAAATGATTTGGTTAATTGTTTTTATTTATTTGAGTTGGTTAAAGTTTGGAACCATATTTTTAAAAAGAAATATAGTTCGAACCCGATTAACCATTTTTCGACCCATATTTTATTCCAAATCCAAATCAAAAGTTATTTTCATCCATATTTACATATTCAAGAAGCTCAACCACCCACCCTCACCCCATCCCACCCCACGCCACGCACCCACCCCACCAAAAAAATATATTATGTAATTATGGATACACCCCTTATCCCCCACCCCGCCCCGCCCCGCCCCGCCCCGCCCCACTCCACCCCACCCCACCCCACTCCACCCCTTATATCTGTCACTCTATGTATAGTATATATTAATTTTATTTTTTAAAAATTTTATTTGAAAGTCAAAACATTTTAAAATGGTTAATATGGTTTTTAACCATAATCATATGGTTCCAACCCACATAACCCATATTAAAAATGGTTAATATGATTTTAGTTCTTAAATGGAACCATAACTATATTTTAAAAACCAAAATCAACCCATAACCATATTTTGTCAGACCTATGTCAGATGACTATTTGCCCTACCATCCTAATTAGAAACAGAAATGTTTGGGACATACTTTAATTTGTATTAGTACCAATGTCTGTCTGTCTATATGATTTTTAATTATTTGAATCTGTTGTGTGTGCCTATTTTTCTTTAATTTTAGTTATACAAGTGTCTATAGGAAGTGTAACTAGAAATGTAGAAATCAATAAGACTCAAATTTTATGTTGATATATTTTTGGAATGTACTTGATGGTGTCCAAAATGGGATAAAATGGGTGTTTGGCATGAAGTTGTGCTTGCATTTAGAATGAAAGATGGCATGAAACAAATAGTTAAGTTGTTTTCTAGAGGAGTGGCAACTGTTATACATCATCACATATGCACAAAGCACAAGTACAAACTGAGGGAGGGAGGTTCAAGATTTTCTTGCCCAAGAATGATGACACAGAAGTACTTAGAAGTGAGTATTTTGTGAATTATTAGTATCTGATCTGCATAAAGTAATATACATGCTATTAGTATTTGATTTTGTGAATATTCTTAGAATATACACATAATATTCTTGCCCAAGAATGATGACACGGAAGTACTTAGTCTTGGTGCATAAAGTAATTATTAGTATTTGATTTTTGTGAATTGTCAAGGACCAAGGTTCTACGGAACAATATACATGCTTGAGGAGATGCTCTGTTGCTGACTTGAGTTGCCTGAAGATTGTAGCTATTTACAGAGTCTAACACAACAAACCTCATGCACAGTGTGCATATCATACTTCAACTCAATTGCGGTTGTGGATCGCAAAATGACAACATGATGAGTTCGTCTTCCTCATCAGCACCAAGACTACTCCTAGCAGAGCTCTCAACTAAAACACGTAGATTTCAACATAACTAGCAGCTCCTATGCGAGCATTGGCAGAAATAGAAACATTGGGACCAATCTGTTCAGAATTTTATGGGAGAGTCAATCCTACAGATTATTAAGTCCTAAAAGCATGATCAAACGCATACAACCCACTATAGTCTGTACATGCCTCATTTGAAGTCTGTGATTATAAGAGGAAACATTCATATATAATAGGCTGATAGCAATTACCCTCCTCTCATAAACCACAAATTTCATTAACTCAATCATAAATAGACAAATACCAACATTTGAAACAGAATTTTGATCAGCAAAATACCAACATTAACACCAACCAATTTTCTTGCCATATCATCACCTCAATAAATGTCTATTTTAGCAACCCTATTAAGACAAATAACTGTTGTTTAATATGAGAAGTCATATACTTTCCAATTCTAAGCTAGTGTTCAATATTTTCGTTACAGATTTAAGTGCGAGCTGTAGTGTTTGAAGAAATAAATATACTAAGATAATCTTAATTAGAACTTCAACAAAAAATAAGGTGAACAATAAACAAGCATAATAACAGTGTAACCAACTTCTTTTTCCAATTTGATTCTTTTGGGGCTGCTAAGCTATAAATTGAAACTATTATCACAATCAAATATCAACTAGAGACTCTTAATTTGACACAACAACAATATGAAAAGGAAAAAAAAAACTATATACAAATATACCTGAGGAGTTGGAAGAAAAGTTGCTAATAGATGGAAAGAACGGGATTAATTAATTGTTAAACCATGAAAATGGGAGATTTATAATAATTATTATTTGTATAAGATGATTGTGGGACTGTTCTTGTGGAGGACATTGTTAAACTTATGGTTCTTCGTTTAGTGATGAAATTGAATCAGCACCGACTGGTACGTAGTTTATAAAATTAAGAATTAGACAACAAACTACATAAATTCCCCTCATTAATTCGTATAATACATTATTACATAGATACCTTACACACCAATCAAAGAATATATATATATATATATATATATATATATAGCAAAACAATTTTTCTTTCATTTTCCTATACAACTAGCTAGCTTAATTAGGCAGATTAATATTATATCAATCTGCTTATATATATAACTGCTAATCAGTATTTAACATGATAACATCTCGATCGTGTTCTCCTAGCTAGTTAATTAATTGAAGAACAAACTTTGCGAATTTCCCCATTAGTTCCGGTCTTCACTTCAATGTTACTCATTTTGATCATGGCCTTTCCAAACTCCACATTCAAAGTCAATCCAGCCAAACCTCTAATTCCAATAAACCTTTGCACGAAATTTTTGGTGGAAGCATCAGCCCATAGCCTTTGATCGGATTCAAGAATTCCGCGGCTGTTTCTCAAGTTTGTGAAGAAAGAATGATCGAACTTGTCACTGCTGCCATCGTCTAATCCGATTCGTTTATTTCCATCTCCATTTGCCGGACAAAGTGATTGGAGTGTTGGAAGGAATGTTGGATCAATGGAAGGGTCAGCACCACCAGATGTAGTGAAGTTGTATAATCTGTACCTTATGAATTGGCAAGCTACTGTTCCAATAGTATGTCCCCCCTATATATAATTAAATGAGTAACATGCATGAGAATATATTTTCGGACATAAATTCAAATATAATTAAATCATCAATATTGCATGCATGCATCGGATATATATATATATATATATATATATATATATATATATATATATATATATATAGTAAAAGTGCTTAGTTTAGAGTTTGAACTTGTAATGCTTACCAACAAGGGTGACAAGATCTTGAGTGCTGAGACCTTTGGCCGCAAACTTTTGCTTTTGGACCTCAACTGAGTCCGTAAAACCTGGCAAATTAGCAGTATCGGATGCTAATGAAACCCGTCCATCTCTGCGTCCGGTGGGCACAAGATAGGTTAGTGCACCTGCCTGCAATCATGAAATTAAACACCAAAAGATTTAGCATGTTTAATTAATAACATAATTAAAATGTAATTCATCCATCCATCCATCTAATTATATGTACTTATATATGCTACGTACACCTGACTGATTCTTACACTCGATCTTCAGCAAGTGCACGACTCGAGCGTGTTTAACATTTTAAATTGATAACAATAATAGACAGTACTTAAAATATTATAACTGTCGTAACAAATATTATTAGCTAGAATTGAAGAGATTATATATGGTTAAGCTAGCTAGCAAGCAATTAAGCACATTTAACGTAGAAATTAAATTAAATTACCTGAACAGCAGCATCACGAGCAGCAACAGCAAGAATATCAGCACAAGATACAATCCCAGGGCATGCAACTTCAATCTGAGCCTTAGCATCATCAATAACTTGATATCCTCTCAACAGAAGATTGGGGCCAGCCGTTTTCTCAGTGGAAGCCCCATCGATAAGAATAGAAGCATCACAACCTTGAACAAAACAATCATGGAAGATCATTCTAAGCAACCCGGGTGCCACCGTCGGATCAGATTTGACATGTTTGGCTACAGTGGCCCGAACAATGGATTCAGCCCGAGGACAAGTACGTGCATAGAACCCAAGCCGCAAACCTTGGCCCAACGCCAATGGGGTTGCCATTGCTACCAAGAGAAACACTAGAATAATGGTAACTTTGTTTAGAACCATTAAAGTTCAAGGAAATTTGTTTAAATCTTGATATTTTGAACTGAATTAAGGTGCAAGTGAAGTAGGTACGTAGTAATGTTGTAGCCGGTGATGATATGATATTGAGAAGCAAAGAAAGATGTATATATAGTGGTAATTAACTGGTATACGTAAATGGTATTGAAATTAAGAAAAGTCAAACATTGGTATATATATATATATATAATGCTTATGAATAGTCAAATGCTTATGAATTGTTTCTGCACCGCCATGCATGCATGCAAATATGATAACGCGGAATCTTAGTTGTTTTTGCTAAAATTTGAAATAGTACTTGGTGAAATCTGTTGACTTTATTTATTTAAAATTTTGTTTCTTAAAAGAAGAAAAGTCAACTTAGATATGCTTAATTATATATTATTATAGTTAGTTTTTACTCTCTTTTTCAATAATTTTTTTTATTTTAATTAATACAATGATTAATATTGTAAGTTATTTAAAAAATATAAATTTTATTGTTTGATGATTTTTAATAAGTCGAGTTTGAAAATATCATAAATTTACTTTCAAAAATCAATAATGATGGTATAATTTGGAGCGGAGGGAGTATTATATATAGTAGTATTTTTTTTTCAATTTTGAATCAATTCATATATTAAAAAAGCAATAATGATCGTATAAAATATTTTTTCATAATTAATTTGGAATAGTTTGGTGACCCGTCTGGCTCTGCGTGCACTCATCCGGAAGAGTCTTATTTTCTTCCTAATTTTCATGCATGCATGTTCATTAATTAAGCTAATTATATACATTACTCTTTCTCCAGATTGGAACTAGAGAGCATTTTGGAACCAATCTTAATAAAAAACAACTTCACTCCAATGAAAATTACAGCCGGTTTAATTTAAAACTAACAAATAGGAATTAAAAAAAAGACAAATAGGGTTGTTGAGAATTACGCGTTAGTCACAAAAAAAGCTGGCATTATACTGTACAACACACATATATATATATATATGTTTCATCCACATTAATCGATTATTGTGAAGCAACTTTTTTTTAGTTGGTATTACGGTTAAAGGGCGACTTAATTTGATAAGTAATATTATTGTACTTTTCTTCTTGTAAATAAAATGATAATTTAAATAAAAAAAATAATTTAAATTTTTTTTTTATTAATAAGTGTACTTCTTGTGTGAATTGGGTTGGTCTGCGTTTACGTGTAAAGGTAGTACTACTACTATGGAATCTCACACACAGTGAAGAGAGTCAATGTTGACCCACTCCCATTGTAGGAGTACTACTACTATGGAATCTCAAAGACTCAGGGACATTGATTTGATTTTATCTACTTTTAATTACCAGAATATTCTTGTTTTATTGCATTTTAGCCCTCTTTCATGGGTGTCAAATGCGTGTGTAAATTATATAAGATAAAATAAAAATTTATAAAATTAAGAGGATTAAATATAAATATAAAAAAAAATTTATATAAATAAATAAATTATAATATAATATTAACACTATATTGATCAATTGACTAAAATTAACTTCATTCTAACCATTCTCAATTTTTTCAAATAAAAATACTACTTTAGCAAGTGGTACACAATTATTAGGCATTGTTTGACAATTATTAAAAAAGAGAGTTATTTTTGACTTAAAGAAGTTAACAAAATTCTAAAAATTAAAGTTTTTATAATATGATTTTATAAGTAATAAATTTTATACTTAGTGCTACCTTTTAAAAAAGTTTATTATTATATTCATAATTGCATTGACTAAAAGTTAATTTTATATTTAATGTTTAGATTTATAAATACTCTCCGAATTTTAAAATTAAAAATATATTTTGACTTTTTAAAAGTCAATTCGCAAATTCTAAATTTAAAAAGTTATATTAAGTTATTTAGTTTTAATACAAACAATTGTAACAATTATAAATTAACTATGAAGTAGTACTACTAATTATTATTTTTGTTATTTTTAAAGAAATTTTTTATTTTTAAAATTTTAAAATGAGATTCTTATTTAAACAATAGTAGTCTATTATTGTAATTAAGAAAAAAATTTACTCCCTCTATCCTAAAATATTTTAATACTACTATTTTTTCTGTAAGTGTTTTTTTTCCTTATAATTTCAGTTCATTTCTTGTCAACGGAGTGTTGTATTTTATACAAATAATATATTACAAAGTTTAATAAAAATAAATATATTATTATATTTTGATGATATATCATTAATAGAGTTTAATGTGTAAATTAAATAAGTTATAATATATATTAATTATTGGAGATTTGTAACTGCTATTATATATTAATAGCATTATTGGGATATTACTGTTGCCTTTAATATATATTACCGTTGCCATCTTTTGCTATATAAAAAGGAAAAGGCATCATATAGAGATATGATTTATATAGCAGACTTTTGCCTTTTCTCATTTATATATATATAAATATATATATATATATATATATATATATATATATATATATATCTTGTTAGCAGCAAAAGAGGAAGTCTCTTTCTATATAATATATATCATGTATTTTGGTTTTAATATATATATATAGTACAGAGCATGTGATTGTAGTATATATATATTTAATCAATTTATCAGAGGGTTATATATATATATATATATATTATTACCGAGCCTGTTAACATATATATATATATATATATATATAAATATAAATAATAATTTTCATATCTATATTTTATTATTTATACACGGTTTATATTTTGAGTTTGAGTAAGGAAAAATTAGAAGTTGTTCATGGGTCATTCAACTATTTCAAGTGCTGGTTAGTTGGGTGAAGAGCCGTTGAATCCTGGAGTAGGATTTCGTCAGTGACCTTAGCACCGAGAATAAGTTCTCCGAGGGGCGAAATTTCTACTTAAGGACAGTGCACTGCACGCCTCTGCTCAATAAAATCGATAAGTTTTATTTATGCCCTTCTTTATTTTATATTTGAATCCTATATTTATTCGTATTTTTCCAACAATCTTAAGTAGAAATTTTTGGATTCTTATATATTTATTAATGTTTATGGTTCTAGTTGAGTTTTGTTATCAATTTGCTAAATTGAGGTATTGTTGTGGGTGTTGTTATTGTGTTTGGAGAATCTTTGATTGGGAGTTGATTTACCTGCCCCTTGTGATAATTTATGAAATCTATATGTTGGACTTTTCTCGTTATATTGCAAATTTGGTAGAGAAATAGTTAAAGGGTAAAAAGAAGTTACCGTATAACTTGAGGCCATAAAGATGCAACTTGTTTTTGCATAAAAATTATTAAGAAAGATATTATATATATAGTTGCAATATTAATTTAGGATGCATGTCAACACTTTTTCTGTTAATATGATATGCAGAAGTGCTAAACTCGAGTACCATAGTATTGCTAAGTTTGTTTTTTTTTCTGCAAGAATAAAGTGCAAGTTAAAGCAGCAGGTAGTACTCACAGTGAGAGATAAGATTCCTGTTATAAGGCCTGTTTTGATTGCAAGGCCTAAATGAGGACTATGGAACTATAGCTTGTTCGCTGTGGATGGGTTGAGACCCTCTGGCAATGTATTAATTTTTGATATTTCATGGACTTCTGATTTGAAGAGAAACAATAAAAGAAAGCTGTAGTAAAAGCAAGTTTGAGTAAAGATATGGTTCATCATTTGGAGAAATTGTTTCACTTAGCATTGTTCCTATGACTAATGATGCTATTGACACTGGACCAACAGCAAGATGTCGAGATCTACCAAGCGCAGTATATATTAGTGGTGCAGACTGTGATGATAGATTTGTTGCTACAGTCCTTTATCATACTAAAAATGGAATCCATATTCCCTGTCTTGGGAAAAGATCTGGTCAGAGCTGGAGGAGAGAGAGCAGGGTGGTCGTCGTCGATGCAAGTTAGTTCCTCATGCCGCAGTTTATTTTCAACACAAGACTGGTAACCCTTAACAAATTCCACTATTCATATTTTCACTTCTAGGCAATACATAATGTTTATATAAAGTTACATGCTGGTGAAAATTAGAAAAACAAAATTTTGAGCTTTGGAAAAATCATTTACCTAACTTGAATTACCTTAAGTGTGGGGGTGTCTTACTAAGGTATTGTTACCTGACCCTTAAAAAGGAAAATTGGTTCTAAAACTGCTAATATGCAGTTAATAGACTCAGCAGATACATTCATAATCCTAATAAGGATTATTAGACTTCTTTATGTAGAATACTCAAGTATCTGCGAGGTACTATTGGATTTGATTTGTATTACTGCGGTAATCCTGCAGTTCTTGAGGGCTATAGTGATGCCAACTGGATCTCTGATTCAGATGAGATCAAATCCATGAGTGACTACATATTTACCTTAGAAGGAGGAGCAGTTTCTTGGAAGTATACTAAAAAGACTTGTATAGCTCGCTCTACTATGGAGTCTGAGTTTATTGCCTTAGAGAAGGCAGGTTCTGAAGCAGAGTGGCTCAGAAAATTTTGAGAAATATTCTTTTGTGGATGAGACCAGTTCCAACTGTGTCTCTACAATGTGATTGCCAAGCTGCTATAGGCAGAGCTAAGAATAAGAGCTATAATGGCAAGAGTAGGCATATACGCCTAAGACATAATATTATGAGACAACTGTTATGTGATGGGATTATATCCCTTAATATTGTTAGAGTTAAATCTTGTGGATCCTCTAACAAAGCCACTAAGCAAGAGGCTAGTGAGCAATACATCGAGGGGGATGGGACTACTGTCTATTACAGAAATCAACAGTGATGGTAACCCAACCTATATGAATGGTAATCCCAGGAAGTAGGTTCATATGGGTAACAACAAGTCATTGGTTGATTGGTTGAGACACTATCCATTTTATAAATTTTTGAGTTCATCCCTATGGTGTAGGATAGTGTAATCTACAGTGTTAGAGGTTGAGTTATATACTTTTAATATTTTCCATAGTCCTAATGGGTGATGTGTTTAACTGTAGAACACATTTGATGGAAACACCTATATGAGTGTAGAGGTGAGGCCGCCTCTTATGAAAACAAGACAGGTTTTCTAGAGCGCTCATGAATTCCAGGTATGGCGCAAGGCCAAAATGTGCCAAATCGCGTAGAACAACTTCTAATTAGAGTTTGTAGTGTGAGTAATATGATTACTGATTCATAATAAGGAAGAAGGTTCATAGAAATTTTCATTTCACCAAATTCCTCTGAATCAAGTCCTATTCACTCTATACATTGGTTCATAGTCCAAAAGACACCAGTGTTTACGCACTGCATTCTTATATTTCTTACTCAATTTATTTTATTTTTACTTTGTAATATGTGGGGGATTGTTGTATTTTATACAAATAATATATTACAAAGTTTAATAAAAATAAATATATTATTATATTTTGATGATATATCATTAATAGAGTTTAATGTGTAAATTAAATAAGTTATAATATATATTAATTATTGGAGATTTGTAACTGCTATTATATATTAATAGCATTATTGGGATATTACTGTTGCCTTTAATATATATTACCGTTGCCATCTTTTGCTATATAAAAAGGAAAAGGCATCATATAGAGATATGATTTATATAGCAGACTTTTGCCTTTTCTCATTTATATATATATATAAATATATATATATATCTTGTTAGCAGCAAAAGAGGAAGTCTCTTTCTATATAATATATATCATGTATTTTGGTTTTAATATATATATATAGTACAGAGCATGTGATTGTAGTATATATATATTTAATCAATTTATCAGAGGGTTATATATATATATATATATATTATTACCGAGCCTGTTAACATATATATATATATATATATATATATATATAAATATAAATAATAATTTTCATATCTATATTTATTATTTATACACGGTTTATATTTTGAGTTTGAGTAAGGAAAAATTAGAAGTTGTTCATGGGTCATTCAACTATTTCAAGTGCTGGTTAGTTGGGTGAAGAGCCGTTGAATCCTGGAGTAGGATTTCGTCAGTGACCTTAGCACCGAGAATAAGTTCTCCGAGGGGAGAAATTTCTACTTAAGGACAGTGCACTGCACGCCTCTGCTCAATAAAATCGATAAATTTTATTTATGCCCTTCTTTATTTTATATTTGAATCCTATATTTATTCGTATTTTTCCAACACGGAGTAGGGGAGTTGGTGAGGAATACGTGCTTAGAATAACGGAAGTACAAACTGCAGATGCATCTGGCAGTGATCAGAGCCAATGTTGACCTTGCGAAGTTTGTTTCTTTTGGATAATGATAATGGTAATGATATATCTTGCGTGTCAATTTTTTAATGATCCTTCGTGGATCGGATTATTGAATATTTTTAATTATTTTTTTGTTTTTTTGGTTATTTTTAAAAAAATGTATAATATTTATTTTAATGCAATTTTTATAGAATATAATGTTTTATGTGTAATTTGTATATATATATATATATAGGGAGCCCTTCCATAGCAACCGGTTGCTGTGAGTACTGTGCAACATCCCCTTTTTGTACCGTTGATAAACTTATTGGAAGGCTGAGATAAAACATAAATATACCAAGCCGGCACAACTTGTACCGGCTTTTATTTTAATATGAGGACCCCACCATAGTCAACATGTTGTCAGTTTATTGAAATAAAATGAATTTTTAATATTAAATAATGCTCGACCGACACAGCTTGTACCGGCTGTGCCTTTTTTATAAAATACTACCAATCGGGACAAGCTCTAACGGCTGTAAAAAAAAAAAAAAAAACCAACCGAGACAAGTTATAACGGCTGTAAAAAAAAAAAAATCAAAACATGGACAAGTTCTAACGGCTGTAAAAAAAAAAAAAAATCAAAACAGTAAGAGGCTCTTCCGGCTTGTCCTTTGTATCTAAGAGGAATAATAATACTATTAACTTAATAAAAACAACCAAACTTCTTCTTTTTTGGTAATGATCAGGTATATTGCATCTTAACTATATTGCAACTGTGCCTATCCGCAATCTTTCTAGTTGAATGAGTTTATATATATATAGGAAAATTATCCATATTTATATAAGGAATAATAATACTATTAACTTAATTTCTTAAATAAACATATAAAATTAATTAAAGATTTCTCCAAATAAATACAAAGGACAAGCCGGAAGAGCCTCTTACGGTTTTGATTTTTTTTTTTTATTTACAGCCGTTAGAACTTGTCTCGGTTCGTATAAAATTAATTAAAGATTTCTCCAAATAAATACAAAGGACAAGCCGGAAGAGCCTCTTACGGTTTTGATTTTTTTTTTTACAGCCGTTATAACTTGCCCCGGTTTGTTTTTTTTTTTTTTTTTTTTACAGCCGTTAGAGCTTGTCCCGGTTGGTAGTATTTTATAAAAAAGGCACAGCCGGTACAAGCTGTGTCGGTCGAGCATTATTTAATATTAAAAATTCATTTTATTTCAATAAACTGACAACATGTTGACTATGGTGGGGTCCTCATATTAAAATAAAAGCCGGTACAAGTTGTGCCGGCTTGGTATATTTATGTTTCATCTCAGCCTTCCAATAAGTTTATCAACGGTACAAAAAGGGGATGTTGCACAGTACTCACAGCAACCGGTTGCTATGAAAGGGCTCCCATATATATATATATATATATATATATATATATATATATATATATATATATATATATATATATATATATATATATATCCAAATTATACCCAAAAATAATGTATCTTAAGCTCACCTTTTATTTAGCTCACCTTGCTCACCCCCTTTAGCGACGATTCGGTCTGTCGCTATATATATAATCTTCGTCTTAGCTTTTAGCGACATACAACATATAGCGACGGACCGAATCGTCGCCCGGTCTGTCGCTAAAAGGGGGTGAGCAAAGTATGTTAGATAAGAGGTGAACTTAAGATACAGACCGTGTGTGTGTATATATATATATATATATATATATATATATATATACACACCTTATAAAACAACACATGTCAAATTCTAAATTCGGATCAAATTTCAGGTCAATTTTTAAGTCCAAATCGAATTATATCCGTCCAAACAAACTCTTAAATCACTAGTCGTCCAATATTATTTTCTTGAATCATCTTAGTCTATCATAAACTCATCCAAAAAATCATGACTAAAAATACTATTGTTAACAATTTAATTCTTTATATAGAGATAAATTTTTTCTATATTTTTTGATGCGGAAATGAGATATTATACCTTATATTAGAACAATGTAGATATTCAAATACAAATTTTTAAGAAGTGAAAATTAATGATTAAAATAATATAATAGTCTTAACCGAATCATGAAAGTACAAAATGATGACGAAAGTACAGAAGATACCCTAAATTCCCTCATTATAAACTTATATAATAATAATAATAATAATAATATATAATGAAGAAGCATATATGAAGTGATCAAGTATGGATTGAACACTTAAATGTTAACGAGCTTAGTATAAATTATCGATCGAGTAGGGATCGTGTATAGATGAAAAAAATAACTTATTCGAATTAAAACTACTTAAATTCGACTTATTTTATAATCTGAGTGAAAATAATTTAAATAAGGCTCATTTTTTAAATTAAACTTAATTAGACTAGCTCGAATTTTTCAAGTCGAAAATCCTATTGATCTCTCAACTTTGCAGTAGTACATTAGATAGAACAAAAAAAGCTAGAAAGTTTCTTGGGGTGCATCATGATTCATGCATGTAAGAGAGCTTTAGCAATTAATTAAAGGAATAAAAAAAAACTTTATTTTCGATCTTTTATCTGTAATGACCAAAGTCAAACTAAATTAATGGATAGTGAACCCACGCGCATTCTTTTCACTTTGTGGAAAGCAATTGAACAGAGACAAAAGAGGACCAAGTTGAAACCATTTTCATCAATTAGTTAATTACTTTTAAAAATTAATATAAAATAATTTTAAACTATAAATTATGATTTCTTAAAGAAATGCAGAACAATTAAATCTCATTCGCTACTGTTGTAATATTCACCGTAACACCACAGTTTCACATCATAACAATTTTAATATATATATATATATATATATATATATATATATTTATAAGAACTAAAATTAAATACTCTCATTAATACCTTGAGTCATATATAACATTTTAGGTTATATATGCTATAATTAATTCAGACTCAGATTGTTACATGCATTACTTACATTTATAAAACTTTTATAATTATGCATATATACTACAACCAACGTACTAATAAAATATTCAATACTTGACAAAACTAGCTAATTAGGCATCTTTATTTGGATATATCCCAACTAATAATCCGGCCAACTTTGAAATTTCTTTTCCCACTATTTAAATTGTAGCCTTTGCTTTTTGTCATATTAACTTTTTTGTCACTATAAATACACCATGCATCTTCCTTTGCTTCAATACCCACAAATAATTAACATCACAACCCAACCCAATCCACTTCACTTGACTCATTCATATATATATCCCAGGCCCCCTCTAGCTTGCTGTTCATTTTTGAAATTGTTACACATTATAATGGATTCTTCCCTTCACAAAATCACCATTTTATTATTCGTTTTGCTAGCCATAGCCACCCCCTTGGCATTAGGGCAAGGAACCCGGGTGGGGTTCTATTTACGTACTTGTTCTAGAGCTGAATCCATTGTTCAGTCCACTGTTAAGAAACATGTTCAATCCGATTCCACGGTTGCACCCGGATTGCTCAGGATGATCTTTCATGATTGCTTTGTCCACGGTTGCGACGCTTCTATCCTTATCGACGGAGATTCAACTGAGAAAACGGCTGGCCCAAATCTCTTGTTGAGAGGATATCAAGTTATTGATGATGCCAAAACACAGCTAGAAGCTGCATGCCCTGGAGTTGTATCTTGTGCTGATATTCTTGCTCTTGCTGCTCGTGATGCCGCAGTTTTGGTAATTCTTGTGCTTATATATATATATATTGCATGACCATACTATATATATATATATATATATATATATATATATATATATATATATATATATCAATGTAAGCATTTATTGACTTTTTTTTTGTTCATGCAGGCTGGTGCATTGACATATCTGGTGCCAACAGGACGAAGAGATGGACGGGTTTCATTAGCATCTGATACTTCTAATTTGCCAAGTTTCACAGACTCGGTTGATGTCCAAAAGCAAAAATTTGCAGACAAAGGTCTCAGCACTCAAGATCTTGTCACCCTTGTTGGTAAGCATTACAAATTGATCAAAATTTAGTCTAGAAGTAACTTTTCTTTCTTTCTTTTTTTTAATTGCCATGCAATATATATGAACCTACTAATTAATATATATGGTAATGTGTTGTATATATAGGAGGACATACTATTGGAACTGTAGCTTGCCAATTTATTAGATACAGATTATACAACTACACTACTTCTGGTGGTGCTGATCCTACCATTGATCCCACATTCCTTCCCACACTCCAATCCCTTTGCCCTCAAAATGGGGATGGAAATAAACGAATCGGATTAGACAACGGCAGCAGTGACAAGTTCGATCATTCTTTCTTCACAAACTTGAGAAACAGCCGCGGAATTCTTGAATCCGATCAAAGGCTATGGGCTGATGCTTCCACCAAAAATTTTGTGCAAAGGTTTATTGGAATTAGAGGCTTGGCTGGTTTGACTTTAAACCTCGAGTTTGGAAAGGCCATGATTAAAATGAGTAACATTGAAGTTAAAACTGGCACTGATGGTGAAATTCGCAAAGTTTGTTCTGCAATTAACTAGCTAGGTAGTAGTAGCTACAACATAATATAGTTATAGATTTGAAAATTTGAGATAGAAAATTGTAAGTTTGATCATATGTCCACAAAAATATGGAATTAATTGTTTATAATTCTCTGTCATTAATAATATTGTATGGATGATTTAATAAAATTAATTAATAACAAAAGTTCTCGCAGTTATAACATGCATGCATTCATAATTTTTCATGCATGGTGATTTAGACGTACATTTTGATGTGTAAGAACATAGTATATGGTACGATATTCAATTTGTTTATGACCTTGGATTTTGTATTTGCGGGTTTGAAAATTAACAGACCTAATTATGAATTATATATATGCCCAATTAATTATACAATTTATCTATTAAAGTTAAACGATGACATATTAAACATTAAAAATATTAGTTTATATTTGTTTATTGAAAGTCACATGTTTGTATTAGTTTAAGACTTTTGGGTTTTATTTTTGATTCCATAAATAAAATCTTTTACCTTTTGCCAAAAAAGAAGAAGAAGATGAGAGAGAGAGAGAGTTAAACCTTGAGTAATACTAATTGACTATGGTAAATAAACCATCCATCACTGGTTTTGTGTTCCAAATTAAGGATCGGACCCCCAACGTTTAACGTTCACATTCATAGACCGATTAACCAATAGGAAAATTTTGGGTCCAATTTTAATAAGGGCATATAAATTTCAAATAAATGTAACATCTTACCCTTAATTAAGTTGCCAAATATATATATCACATTATTCCTTCCCCCTTTCTCAATACTTTGACAAAATTGACGTACGTGTGTATAAGCTCATTTAACCTCTAAGTTAATTAGGGCAAATTACTCCTATTACTTATATGATCAACTCTTTGTAGCTAGATAAAAACAAAATAAATCAAGAACACAAAAGATACAAAAATGGGTAAAACGGCTATATAAGCCTAAAATGTTGATGCTTTTGGCTTGCTCCTCCTTAACCTTAACAAATTAAATGGAATAATATTAATTGTCCTAAAAAAGTTTACTTATAGCAGAGAATATATATTTCAAAATTAATTTAACTAAATAGCAATAAAAATATATTTATCTATCCGTCATCCATTTTTTCTTTTTACGAATATATATATATATATATATATATATATAATATTTTCATTGGATATTTATTTATTTTTATTGTTTCTCAACATTTAATCATTCAAGTTTAATATAAAAAGGAATGAACATAAAATAAAATAATGTCTAAACTTTGTCCAATGCAATTAATAAATATGTAAAAGAGTTAGCCAACGAAAAAGTAAGACCCTTTTTTAAGAAAGAGGAAATTATATTAATATCATGTTTAATTCTTGTTAGAACTTACAACAATATTAAAATAAAATAAATCCTTGATTATGCTGTTAGGTGATCATTGACAATAATTAAGGTAGTTAATTAAGTAGGAATCAAGCTGGCCTCCAGTTGAAATGGGATATTTCTTTAATATATAATTAGAATTAAAACATATACTGAGTTTAATTAAGACCAATAAAAGTATAGTATCAAATGTGGACTTTGGCATGTAGAAGTATAATTAATTAAATATTTTTAAGTATTGTGTTACAACTACATACCCGTTTCATTAAAAATAAAATAAAATAAAATAAAAAATAAATCTCCTTTTAACTTTTTCAATTCAATCCGAAAATTCTAAAATTTAAAAATTTATTTGGTATATTCATCCATGTAAGTTTTGAAAGAACAAATTTTATAACTAGTAATACTTATTCGATTACAATTTGTAATACCTAAAAACGAATAAATTTATATAATTTTTTATGTTAAAGTTTTCCCATAGTGATTTAAAAAATCAAAACCAGATGGTTTTTCGTGGAAATTTATATAATATAATATCTTTTTCTATGAGTAAATTATTTAATTAATTAGCTTTTTAAGTATTTTTAAAAAGAACTTTGAAATTTTGAAAAATAAGTAATAAAAAAAAATATTGGGTCAATTAGAACGAAAAGGGTTTGACTCTAACTGATCAGAAAAGTCTTTCTCTTATTGCTATCTGTTTACTTGATCTTGTGAATGGGTTTGGTGAGCATTACGCGTTTATCTAGAAGAAAGAACTGCCAGACAAATATCTCAACGACAATTATTTTGTTACTCGTAATATACCAATTGCTCTCTCAATTTTACATCTACTTTTTGAAAAATAATATATATTATTAATGTTTACGTCGATATATATATATATATATATATATAATTGATCATGTTCGGTCTTTCGGACAGGCTTAAAATACGGACCAAAATTTTATTTTATTATTATTTTTTTTGAAAACAACTAAAAAAATAAATAAATAATTATGGAACTTGAATTTTTACATAATACAGTGTTTTGGATACATATAACAAAACATGTCTATACAGACTGTAAAAATTCAAGTTCCATAATTTTTTATTTTATTTTTTTTAGTTGTTTTCAAAAAAAAAAAGTCCGAATTTTAAACCTGTCCGAGAGTCTGAACAAGATCGGACTATATATATATATATATATATATATATATATATATATATATATATATAATAAATGATATTCTCTTATAATTTTATACAATCTTATATAATGAGTTTGACATATTTTGTAAATGTGTCGTAACGTATAACAGAGGATTCTTAAATTTTTAATAAAACTTTATGTACATAATTTCATTTGCATTTGCATTTTCATTTTCATTTTGGAACCGAGAGATGATTATATTTCCATGTGAATGGAGGATGATGGATTTATTTTATATAGGACTTGTATGCACTGTAGGGCACAATATAAGTAATTAAATAGTAGTACTATATAAATAGTCAAACTGCATAACACATTGCCGAAAGATAGGAAGTTTCTTGGGGTGGGGAGACTTTAAATTAGCTGACTAAAAAGTCATGCATGATATTAGCTTCTTCACCTCTAATGCATCAGCTGAAAAATGATTGAAACAAGCTAGCCAGAATGATATACTACTATATGACAGTTGACACGGTAGAAGTGGGAGCCAAAGTAAGAGTGAGTGGTTGATACTATTTTGAACATAATTTTTAATTCGATTGAAGTTACCGTGCACATAATATATCAAATTGAAGTTTGCGATGAGCCTTATAAATCTTGTCGCCTTCAGCCATGGCGGACATCGTTTGAAGCCCAAAAAAAGCTTGGAAATAGGCGTTTTCAATTTTGGATTTATTTGGATATTTTCATAATTTCATTATTCCTTGTATAATTAGGTTTTTCAGGTTATTAATTGTTTAGAATTTTAAGGATGTTTTCATATGTTTTAGGGTTAATTAACTCTTATTATTATTATTCTGATTCATAAACTTGTAGTGGCTTAATATTCAATTTTATTCAACTTTGTGAATTTATATCATGTTTCAATTCTTTTAATTGTTTCTATTATCTTTACCGTCTTTCACTTTGTCATTATATATTGTCACCAATCAATAATTTAAATAATAAAATATATTAGTCAAGAATCTGTGTTTAGTTATTGATGTAGCGCGTTTAGATTTAGTTGACTTATTTTACTTAGAGGAGGTATATGTCTTGTATAAAAATCTTTTGTAAATTATTTTGTAATATATAGATCCTCATATATATCTATAAGGATGGCAGTGGTTTACAATTAATTAAACTTTCATTAAACAAAAATAATTTATCCCAATATTATTTATTTTGATTTAACAGAGTAGTTTACTTCAATCAAAAAGAAAACTAAACACATACATTCAACCTCATGCATGCATGCATGCATAATATGTGTACCCAATATTATATTCCCTGTAATTTTCTATACAAGACAAAGTATAATTAGGCAGCTTTATTTGGATTTAAACTCAATATTATCAGCCATCAGGCCTACTTTTTAAATTTCTACTCCCACTCTTTCCTCTTCTCTATAAATAATATAATTAATTAATTGCTAGCAAATAACTTATGCCGGCTTTGCTTACTAATTAGCTCGTTTCCCTTCTGTATATTTGACCTATATATATTAATTAATTAACATTTTTTTATTATTTACTTTTTCCTTTTTATCACTATAAATACACCACCTCTTTTGCATAACATCACAACCCAATCCATTTTTGTTTACATTGTAAATTTGTAATGGATTCTTGCCATAACAAAATGTCCATAATTTTATTGTTCCTTTTGCTAGCCATGACCAGTACCCCAATGGCATTAGGCCAAGGAACCCGGGTGGGGTTCTATTCAAGTAGTTGTTCTAGAGCTGAATCCATTGTTCAGTCCACTGTTAAGAAACATGTTCAATCCGATTCCACGGTTGCACCCGGGTTGCTCAGGATGATCTTTCATGACTGCTTTGTTCACGGTTGCGACGCCTCAATTCTTATAAACGGCGCCTCCACAGAGAAAACGGCCGGGCCAAATCTTTTGTTGAGAGGATATCAAGTTATTGATGATGCTAAAACACAACTGGAAGCTGCATGCCCTGGGGTTGTATCTTGTGCTGATATTCTTGCCCTTGCTGCACGAGATGCCGCGGTTCTGGTAATATATATATATATATATATATATCTTAATTAATTAATTAATATATACAACGGTTATAATTAACATCCATGCATGGAGTTATTGACAGTACGTACGTACGTTAATGCTGTTTGTTTGTTTCATACAGGCTGGTGCATTGACATATCTTGTGCCGACAGGACGAAGAGATGGGCTGGTTTCATTGGCATCTGATACTGCTAATTTGCCAAGTTTCACAGACTCGGTGGATGTTCAAAAGCAAAAATTTTCTGACAAAGGTCTTAGCACACAAGATCTTGTAACCCTAGTTGGTAAGCATTAAAAAGTTCAAAAATTTTACACAGCAAGTCATGCATGTTATAATTAAATTAGTCTAAAATACAAAAACATTTTAATGGACGATAGTGTTCTTCAGTTGCGTTTACATATTTAAAGTTAACCCTCAGCTCACCTAATATAGTTAATTGTTTAAAATACGTGGACCCAAATTTTTATATGCACCGGAAAATTAAATAACAAACAAACACTAAACGTAATTAACTAGAGGATACGATTTGGTAATTATGAAGTACAAAAGGAAAGTATTATTGTCACAACTCAACAAACTGCATGCATGCATAGTTAATTTTGTATTTAATTTAGTCTATATATAAACTATTGTGTAAACAAATTAAATTTGAATTTATATAACCTAAATTATGTGTTTCTGCTTATGCTATATATATATATATAGGAGGACATACTATTGGAACTGTAGCTTGCCAGTTCATAAGGTACAGATTCTACAACTACACTACATCTGGTGGTGCTGACCCTTCCATTGATCCAACATTCCTTCCAACACTCCAATCACTTTGTCCGGCAAATGGAGATGGAAACAAACGAATCGGATTAGACGATGGCAGCAGTGACAAGTTCGATCATTCTTTCTTCACAAACTTGAGAAACAGCCGCGGAATTCTTGAATCCGATCAAAGGCTGTGGGCTGATGCTTCCACCAAAAATTTCGTGCAAAGGTTTATTGGAATTAGAGGCTTGGCTGGTTTGACTTTGAATGTGGAGTTTGGAAAGGCCATGATCAAAATGAGTAATATTGAAGTGAAGACTGGCACTGCGGGTGAAATTCGCAAAGTTTGTTCAGCAATTAATTAATTAATTGATAGTGAAGTCAACTTTTATTTTAGTGTACGTGGATTTGGCAATATATATAGAAATTACAATTACTTAGGTGTTAGTATACGTATTAATCAGCGTAAGCTGCAAGTGTGATTGTATTTCAATTTATTGATTAGTGTAAGATTTGCTAATAATAATAATATGGATATATGGATTCTCAAGCATGGTGATTGACAAAATAAGTAAAGACTGAAAGGGAAAGATAATATGAGGGTAACATTAATTCTCAAGCTCTTAATTGTATTAATTTATACATCTGTGTGAACCAAACAATGAAAGGGAAAGATAATACTATGTATTTGTACTCTGTCAAGCGTGTTTAGACATTTTAGACATACAAGTTGGTTGATTTTTCTGTTTATGTAATCAACATTATCCTGACGGCTGACATCTCCCAAAATTAACTCGGAATAATACTCTGATGACAAAAAAAAATGGTTACAAAATGACGTGGTTGGTTATTACCATTAAGCCACCCATGTATGTTCGATTATCAATTAATTACAATTTACCATATCATTTTGTAAAGATTTTTTTGTATTGCATTAACTCGAGCTCAACTTGCTTAAAGTTCATTGGAATTTAACTCTTAAGATAAAACCACAAAACTTGACCATATTATTTTTTTCCTCTTTTTTTGAATGTTTATTATTTTATTTTTTTTACTTGGTTAACATAGAGATGTAAAATACTAGTATTTACCTGTTACACAAATAAAGAAAGATTTATTTTAGTTTGAGAATATATTTTTACATGAGATATATAAACTTTATAGAATATTGTTGATTTCATATATATATATATATATATATATATATATATATATGGGAGATGATCCATGGAAAACGTTAGATATTAACACTATTTCAACTAACGCTAATCTAGCCGTCCAATATTAGAGTTAATGGCTGAGATGAATGCCCAGCCGCTAGAGGGAGTAGCGGCCAGCAATAAATTAAAAAATCATCTCTGCTGGCCGCTAGAGGGAGTAGCGGCCAGTCAAAACGTCGACGTTTTGACTGGCCGCTACTCCCTCTAGCGGCCAGCAGAGAGGATTTTTTAATTTGGCTCGACTGGCCGCTACTCCCTCTAGCGGCCAGTAGAAAGGATTTTTTAATTTGGCTCATGCTCCAGCCGCTAGAGGGAGTAGGGCCAACAATTTTTTTTGGCTTAATTACATTATCCTGATTATCCTCTCACATACTATTTATTAATCAATAAATAAAATAATAAAAAATTATAAGAATAACTATAAGGATAATCAATAATTATCTTTATACTTATTAAGATATTATCCATATACATATTGCTTATTAATCAGTAAAATAAAATAATAAAAAATTATAAGGATAATTATAAAGATAATCAGTAATTATCTTAATAAGTATAAAGATAATTATTGATTATCCTTATAGTTATTCTTATAATTTTTATTATTTTATTTATTGATTAATAAATAGTATGTGAGAGGATAATCAGGATAATGTAATTAAGCCAAAAAAAATTGTTGGCCCTACTCCCTCTAGCGGCTGGAGCATGAGCCAAATTAAAAAATTCTTTCTACTGGCCGCTAGAGGGAGTAGCGGCCAGTCGAGCCAAATTAAAAAATCCTCTCTGCTGGCCGCTAGAGGGAGTAGCGGCCAGTCAAAACATCGACGTTTTGACTGGCCGCTACTCCCTCTAGCGGCCAGCAGAGATGATTTTTTAATTTATTGCTGGCCGCTACTCCCTCTAGCGGCTGGGCATTCATCTCAGCCATTAACTCTAATATTGGACGGCTAGATTAGCGTTAGTTGAAATTGTGTTAATATCTAACGTTTTCCATGGATCATCTCCCTATATATATATATATATATATATATATATATATATATATATATATATATATATAACTTAGTGGAGCTCTGGTCCTATGAATGAATTAAGTTAATAACAAAAGAGAACTAACATGCATGATCTCATTAACAGAAACTTGTTTCATAATCATGAAGATGCATCTTCAGAACACTTCATTCATAATCTTACAGACCATTTTAAAATTTTACCAATAATCTCTACAAGAACAAGATCCATTTCTAAAATGGTGGAACCTACTACGATCTCTCACAACAATCTCTCGATTGAAAACTTTGGAGATGAGTTTTATTGCAAGGTGGCAATCTGCACAAACCCTCAAGTTCTTCACTACGCTAATGGGGGCGTAAGAAGGGGTATTAATGAGCATAAATGCAATGGCAATCTTCTCGCTGTGATAAGATAAAGCAGTCTCCTTTTCCTCTTCTTCAATGTCTGCAAGCACATTTGAGGTATGAGGCACATAACCTTCCAATCTTAATAACTTTGTAATCTCGGCTAGCATTGCATAGATTTCCTCGCTTTGTGAATGAGATCTATCTCCCATGATGAATTCGTGGACATTATTTCCCAACTCAACTAGGCTATGCCCCGGGACTTTCCTAATCCCCTCGGTCAGCATTGTCTTCCTAACCTTTTGCACCTCCGACCAACGTCTCTCAGATGCATAGAGGTTAGAAAGGAGCACATAATCCCCACAATGTTTAGGCTCTAACTTTTGTAGTTGTGCTCTAGCATCCTCCCCTAGAGCCAAATGCCCATGTATTGTGCACGCTCCTAGTAACGTCCTCCAAATAACAGCATTGGGCTGCAATGGCATGTTGCTGATGTACTCGTATGCTCGTTTCACTAACCCTGCCCTCCCCAACAAATCAACAATGCATCCATAGTGTTCTATCTTGGGCACAATCCCAAATTCTTCTCTCATCCTCTTAAAGTAAGCAAACCCCTCATCGACCATTCCACAATGACTACAAGCGTACAACACGCCAACAAAAGTGATTTCACTAGGCACCAAACCTTTTCTCTCCAACTCTTTGAATAGCTCAAGTGCCTCATGACCAAACCCATTGATAGCCAACCCAACAATCAACGAAGTCCAGGACACAACACTCTTTTCCTCCATCTCATCAAAAACCTTATTCGCCTCCCTTATCTTTCCAGACTTTGCATAAAGATCCAAAAGGGCATTAGCAGCATGCAAATTCTCGTTCAACCCTACCTTAAACATGTAAACATGAGCCCTCCTACCCAATGCCAAAGCCCCAAGCTCCGCACAAGCAGTGAGCAAGCTAACCAAAGTAAACCCATCCGGTTCAACACCCTCCAAACTCATTTCCCTAAACAGGGTCAAAGTTTCATTGGGCCTTCCATTTAAAGCAAACCCATTAATCACAGAATTCCAAGTCACAAGATTTCTATCAGGCATTAACTCAAACAACTTGTGCGCACTCTCAGCATGCCCACAAGCAGCGTACATATGAACCAATGTATTCTGAACAAACACCAATGACTCGTACCCATTTTTTACAGTAACAGAGTGAACCTTCTCACCCTCCCTAACAGCCATTAACTTAGCAATGGCCTTTAAAAGAAAAGGGTAAGTGTGCGTATCGGGTTCAACTGAAAACAAGTGCATTTTATGGTGTATATCAATGGCCGGCCTCGGATTTTCACTCTCAGCATAGCCTCTAATCATTGTATTCCAAGTGAATATATTTGGGTTTTGGATTTGGTTTAAGATTTTGTGGGCATACGACATGGGGCCAGACAGGGACACAAGGGTGAATATGAGGTGTTTGCCCATGTCGGGATTGTTGAGGGGGAGACCATGCCTGATTGAGAAGGCATGTATATGCCTGAGTTTGTATTTTGAGGAGGCGCATGATAACAAGAGAGCAATGCATTTCTTGATAATGTAAGGTCTAGGGTTTTCTTGAGAAGAGAGAATTGTGGGGAGTGTGATGTTAGAGTTGTTTGTCAAGTGGATATGGGGTGAGTTTGAGTGCATATCATCAATAACAATTGTCTGTCGACCCCCAGAATGCACTATTATTGTGTGTGGCTAAAACACACCGGAATATAAATAAATAATCCTCCAAACTAATGGAATTTAATTACAACATTCATTTGGGTCACGTTTCTTGTTTGTAAATATTATAATCCCGGACTATATTCTCATGGATCCGATTATAATTCTCATGGATTATAATCTCAACATATCATATTCTCAGAGTATAGATATATAGGGTCAAATATATTGATCTTTTTAAATAAAGTTAAATGTTAATTTTGTCCACAAATTTTTAATCCCAATAATACATAGTTGAATCCCCTTTCAAGTCATTTTATTATTTCGAAACTAATAATCACAAGTCTAATTTTAAAAATAAATAAAAAATTTAAAATTAATAGTCTAATCCCAAATACTATAATTCTTGCAAACAAACATAGTATTGTTTTTGTAGGTAAAAGTGATTTTTGTAGCCTCACCAAGAAGTCATGTCCCTCACATTCTCTACTCAATCTGAGGGAACAAACAATTATTAGGCCTCATTCGGATGTCCCCTAGAGATGAGATGTTTGGCTGAGTAGTGTTATAGTAGAGTGGGAATAAAAATTTTGGACAGGTGGGAATAGAAATAGGAATGTTTAATCATTACCAAAAAAAATAGCCCAAAAGAAATTAGAAATTCCAACTTCTAAATTGGCAAGTCTTAATTCCATACCATTAAACTACAAAATATTTTGCAGAGCCAGTTATGAATATTATGTTTTAGACTTTTAGTAGGAGTAATTTGCGGCAATTAGACGGATGTGATTGTTGAAGTGTGCATCTTAAATAAATAAAATAAGTTTGCAAATTATTTTAATTTTGAGAGTGAGTTGCTCAGTGGTACTCTAGACCTCTTGCGACCTCCTCAAATATTTACCCTTTGCCGTACAGAGCAAATTGAAGGTTGGAAAAATTAATATCACCTCATCATTTACTCAAGTTTGATGGAAAGAAGAAATATATATATTAAAAAGTAAAATAAAGTACAATAATATATATTATAAACTATGCAAATTATGCATCATACAACTATTATTACCTTGTGCTTCAACTTCAATCCTATGTAGGAGTGAGCAAAAAACGGATATAACCGAAACACCGAACCGAACCGAATTAATTTAACCGAAATTTTCTGATAATTCGGTTATTTATAACAATTCGGTTATATCCGAATTATATTACGGGTTTCGGTTAGTTTTTACGGATATTATTTTTAACCTATTCGGTTTAACCGAAAACCGAATACATGTCTACTTAAAAAAATAATATTACTTAATGACTTATTGTGTATTTGTGTTATTGATAGTTTGATATTTCGGCACTTCGCAAACCCTCATCGCCTCATTTGCTTGATCTCAAACCCTCAATCAGTCAATCTCATTCTCTCAAATTCCCAAATCCTAATTTCTAAACACAGTCGAGCTCTGATCTCAGTCCACTGATCTCTGAGACTCTACACAACACAGAGGCCACTGGCCAGATCTCTGATCTCAAACCCTCATCGCCTCCCTCGAGAAGTCGAGCTCGACCCTCAGTCCCTCATCGACCATCGTCATCAGCCATCGTCGCCTCCCTTCGACCGACGGCAGTCAGTCAGTCACGAAGTCACGGCATCGCCTCCCTTCGAGTTCTTTTGTTTCTGACTTTCTGCTGTTCTGCATCAAGTATTCAAGTCTCTCTCCTTACTTCTCTTCTCAGGTAAAATAATTACTAAGATTATTTTGGTTAGATCTAAGAAGATGAGGACATACATACTAATCGGTCTTTTTTTTGGCCTAAAATGAATTTAGGGTCAGTTTTGTTTGTTTATTTAAGTGTACTTGGAAGCTGTTATTATAAATTTTTCTGGTTAGCTTGAAAGTGAGTAGGATTTTTTGCTCTTTGTTGTTTACAAATTGTGAATTTACTTGTGAGGGTAATTAAGAGGTTGAGGAGAACAAGGATTCTGGCATTCTGCATGCAAAATGAAGATGATTGTATTTTGAGCTAGCTATTAAGCCTATTATATTATGTCTGCCAACATCAAGAGCAGTCTTGTTTGTACAATTGGGGTTAATATGTATACTTATTTAATTTTTGGCCATTGATTCCCTAGGCAACTGTTGTTGTGACTTTCTTGTTGTTGTGACTTGTGACCTTGGTGTCCTGTCTGTGTATGCCAGGCTGCCAGCCATGATTTGGGCTTGGTTTCATGTTGTGCCAGTCAGTCTTGTTTTAGCCTTTGAGTTATGGGGTCTGTTGTTCTAGTCTTGTGGCTTGCAGTTTTGCTTAAGTTTATCAGGTAACATGAATGTTCAAGTCTTCAACAGCAACAGCTGCTGCAGCAGCTAGCAATTGGACAAGTGGTAGGAGGTTCAATCAGCAAATGGATTATGGGCAACAAATGGTCATTCTATGAACTCAACATCAGGCCAGCAACAACAGCAAATGGGCAACATCAGTTAGCAGCTTCAAGCATATTATGTTTATGGATTATGTTTATGGTGTTAATCATTGTAGGAACTGTGTTGTTTATGGATTATGTTAATGGATTGTAAGAGCTGTGTTGTTGTTTATGGATTATGTAATTATGTTTATGGATTGTAGGAAGTATGAACTGAATTGTGTTGCAGCTAGTTTTTTAATTCGGTTTTTAACCGAATAACCGAATAATCAATTCGGTTATTCGGTTATTCGGTTAGTGTAAAATTCGGTTATTTATTCGGATACTTAAAACAGCGTTTGTTCGGGTATCGGTTATAACCGAATTTGTGGTTCGGTTCGGTTATTAACCGAATGCTCAGTCCTAATCCTCTGACAGTATTTTGCCCAAGTATGGCTCTATTTACATGTGAAAATGAATGATTTCCGGGTATTCAGTCTCTTCCACAAGCTTTAAGTGAAACCCTATTGCCCTCTGGATGAAAAGAAACTACCCCCAAAAAAATCATAAAACAAAATAAAGTAGGCGGCTTAGCTACTCATATTTAGCTTTTGCCAACCACACTACACTGACTACATCCAGTGTTTTACTACTTTAAACATTTAAAGGGGAAGGGGCGGGGGCGGTGGCGGGGGCGGGGGCGGGGGCGGGGGCGGGGGCGGGGGCGGGGGAACTAAAATTGACTGTTGACGTGAGAAAAGAAACTAAGAAAGGTATGAAATTGCATTTTGTTCTACCAAAATTGATCCAACTTGAATTACATATTCAGGAGGGAAAAGTGGAATAGAAAAGTAAAAAAGCCCCGTAAACAAGAATATTTTGCCTTTCTGTGTTCACCTTGCCTAAAGAAAGTAAGAGCCTTGATGTCTGAGCAATATGTACATAATGTCAAAACCTCATATGAATTTGCTGATTTCTACTTTCTTCTTCACCACCCTCTGACCATGATATATGAACGAATCTACTATCCCCGCCACTGTGAAGATACCTGAATAAAAGGTAAACGAAGTGAATATTGCATACTGCCAATTAAATATCAAGGAACTAACATTCTGTTGGGTTAATGCGAGTTTTAAAAGTCAATAAACCTCTTAAACGGATAGTGAAATATTAAATTACTTAAAATCTAATGATAATATAAATACGTGTTTAATACCTTTATTCATATTGGGAACTGAAGACTTGTTGCATGATTTTTAAATCCCAATACCATAGAACAAATTTTCATCAGCAGGCAGCTAATATATCAGGTCATTGGATTATTAATTACCCAGGATGAGATAAACATTATGTATCATTTTTTTTTACAAATTATACCTAATCTTACTATTCAGGTCATGATTGAAAATCATAGACTGCTTGATTTGGCAATATTGCAAATACCAAGACCTTCTCTTTACTCGAAAGGGACCTGCTATGCCTCCCTCTTTATTAAATTAGGAGAGTCAAAAGACCAGTTTTCTACTTTTCTAAGTCCCAAAATATTTAATACAACTAAAAAAAAGAGTCTATTGGTGATTTTCTTTCTCTTTGCCAATTTCATGGGCAGAATGCATATCTTCTCGCTATTAGTTTACTAGAAACCATCCAATACCACAAGGCAACATAACCCTATTTCCTCCATGAATTGGCAACAATTATGACAGTAGAATTCATCTATTCTCTTAGGTTCAAGAGTAGATAATGAAATATTAATACTCACAAGATGTTTAGGTGGAAGATGCATGTCTTTCCGCAATACGCTATATCTCTTCCAACTACAACATATGCAATCTTTTTGTCTTTCATTAATTTATTCCTTGCTTTTTTTAGTCATCAACAAAAGCAAATTCTTTCTCAACTCAAAGAGTCTTATAACCAGAGCCTATTGATTAAAAATTATCTCACTTATAAAAGTACAGACAATGTATCTCGCAGATAGTTAAAATTACCTCCAACTATTGCACAAACATGCGTCATAAAGTGAAAAAATGAAGTACGCTCCTCGGTGAAAGTCACCTGCAACAACCGAAAACAATTCACAAAAGAATGAACCTTCTTGAGTTCAAATTTGACTTTAAAAGGGCCACTTCATTACTTAATATGCCAGTTATAGAGCTACTCGCCATCTACCGAGATACGATAACCTTTATATGTGTATGTATATGCATTGTACATCACAATGAATTGTACACTTGACCTATAATCCCAAATATGGTGCCTCTATGTGCACTATAATGTTAAGTCTCATCATGAAAACAGTCCATTAAAATGCAACCAACCATGAAATGAAAAATCTTCTTTACAAAAGTTGTGGAGAAGATTCATATCCATGTATTATGTTAACTTGTTTAAAATAGAAAATAGACCAACCTTTATAGGAGAAAGATCGTAAAAGAAGAAAACTCCTGGAAGGGACTTGGACCGACCAATTTCTGCAATTTTTAAATGCTCTGTTGCGGAGAACTGCATAATACCATCTCTTATAAAGTGAACAAATGATATAATAATTCCATCTCAAAGAGGTTTAACCTTGCCTGGTTTGACTGAAAAGTTTGACCACTAATATCCGTGTATATAGTAGGGACCACCTGCAAAAAACATAAATTACTTAACATCCTCCATTTAAAACAGTAATTTGAGAAAACAAAGCCTTTACACTGAAAATAGTTCTAGGCAAGCAAGCAGATGAGAAGAAAAGGCCAGATAGGTGAAAAGAGTGAAGAAGAAACAAACAGGTGAAAAACCAATTTAGAAAATCCATATATTAGTATACTCAAATAATATTCTCTACTTTTTTTGACATTAGTATATTGATTTGTCTAGAGATGATAAGCAGTGATACAGCTCTCCTATTTGGCTCATTTGCAACTTCGGAAAGGCAATCGGCAAATGGGGAAGTGCATATTAATTACTTGGTAATTGATGTATGCTGTTTGGGGAAAAATAATAAAAGGCCAGAGCCAGACATGGTTGAAGTAAACAGTTAGAACAACAAAAATCATTGAGGTGTAACTGTAATTGGCAAAATCTTTAGGGTAATGCTAGGGGTCTCATATGATGTGGAATTGAATATTTTAATGATAGTTTATTGCATGACCAATCACAAGAGATGGCAAATCATTTATTAGAGAATTTTTTAGACCAAAAATTTGAGACCCCCTAGTTTTACCCAAAGAGTTATCATTTTACTTGATTGATATAATGGTCCAACCTCTGGACACATTACAATTTATCACCTTCTCCAATGACGCACAGCAATTATGCTATGAACCCCACTACAAATACACAAATACATTAAACTTAGAAACCCAAAGACGTTACTAAGTTGGTTCATTCCAAAAACACAAACTAAGGAAAAGCTGAAGGAGAGAAAACTAACCTTGAGAAAATACTGGTAAGTTCCATGTTCTGATCCTTGCACCCACTTTACTCTGAATGACAATTGAAAAATTAAGAAGAAAACAATATGTCAGTATAGAAACAAATATACACTTAAGAGTGCAGGACAGCAGGGGGGAGGGAAGCTTAAAACAATAAAAATTAAGCTCTGAAAAAGAAGTGCACATCAGACTACTAGAATTATTAATTTTCGAGGTTATAGATAAAAATCAATAATAAATATGTTATATTTGCTTGATTCAAATTCCAACCTTCAACAGCATTGAAGCTAGAACTAGTTCAGCTTAGATCTCGTTTGGTATGCCAGAATCAAAGGCCATGAATGATATTCCCGTTAATGAAATTCTTAAAATATTTCCATTCAAATGTTTTAGGGTATATGAGGAATCTTAGTTTTAACTTTTAAGGTAATTGGACCCACGTCTTAAAAAAATTAATGACTCCTGGAGAGTAGAATACCCACTCTGTGGGAATCTCATTCATGGGTGAATGACATTCCCATCATCAATATGCATACCAAACTCCAAAATTTAAATAGGAATGAGATTCACATTCCCACTTGATTCCTGCGTAGCAAACACTATGCAGCTCTTAGATTTCATATGTCACCGGCACCAACTAAAGTATATGCACATAGTGAATATTTCTGGAGAGGGTAAAAAGAAAAAACCTACCCATCAAGTGGATTTATATTTCCAGGATAATATTCACCAAAAGATAACTTATTGATCCTGTGACTTATCTGCATAATACATCATCAAGTCAATTATTTGTAGATATTAAAAAATAACTATTAGAGTATATATCTTGTCCCACATTGAATAATTTGAGAAAATGTCTAGTTTATAATGACTTGGGCCAACTCTTCTCATTGTGAATTGGTTTTGAGTTAAAGAGTTTGATGTCTTTATATACTAGACTTTGTGTCCATTTTATAAATCTAACAATAACTACAGTCCAAACTCCAAAGAGATGGAACTATAGTTCAATATCAATATCATAATAAAGTATTATTATCTTGAATAATATATGGCAATATCTTACATTATAAGTATTCATTTGAAAGGCCATCAATTCTAGCAATTGAACATTTGACTGATGAAAGCTTTTTCCTGGAGCAAAATGAAGATTTCCGGCCACTTTATTAACCTCCAGAGATCCAAAGATATTGCATCCTTCACCTTCTTCATCTTTGATCCTTTGGATTAAACCTTCTCTTTTGCACTGAGTGCAACAGTTGCATTATATCAGAAACTTGTGACAATCCAAACATTAAAAGAAATTTTCTTCAGTACAGAAGTTAGAAATATGCATGATTTCTGCCTGTTGAATTAAGTTTTGGTTGTAATCTTAAAAGTGCAACAAGTGAATAAAAGTCTCTTGTGGTTAAAATCAGATATGCCTCTACTGCACAAAGAACACTGATTACTTTTTTATATCTAAATGTAAAAAGGGTCTTATTATCATGTCCATAACAGAGAACTTGCTTTCTTATGGTGTGCAGATTGCCTTGGGGGTGCAAGTATTACCAACTTCTCATAACACATACACTCAATTAGGTTTTTTATAAAAAACCCACAAAATAGGCTAGCATAAGAAATTTGGGGGGAAATGCTTGCATGAGCTAATTAGATTTAACCCTATGAAAAACGGTAGGTAACTAGACAAAGGTTGTCTAGATTTGTCTGGACAAGCATTAGTCGCCTGTACAATACAATCCATCAGTACATGATGAGTTGTACAGTACAATCCATCAATATATGATGAGTCATACAGTACAACCCGTCATTGTTTGTCTAGACAAATCTAGACAACTTTTTTCTAAATTATCTAGCACGACTCCCTACTAGTTATCATCCAAAACAACAGCCCCCACATGTGAGCATGGCTATGTCTCCATACATTACAAATTGTACAATCAAAGTTCTCATATTTTCCCTCTTTAGATTCATAGAGAAAATCATATGTCAAATTGCAAGTATGTCCCAACCACAAACATTACCCTTTGCTAACAGCAATAAAATTTAGTTTTTACTACTTAGAACTGGAGCAAAGACACTGAACATCATGGGTTCTGTTCCACCTCAGGGTTAGTTTGTTGCTTTGTTTCTCTAAAGCCATTTTACATCTTCTCCCAAGAATTATACACTAGCTAATCAGTGTTCGCTTAGGTATAGTGGTAAGACATAACAATGTTCGACTTCCCTGACCAACACATCCATCTTCACAATACTACCATGGCTGATTGCTTTTGGAAGAAAATTCTTGAAAGCACAGGTGTGGTCTCTTCAACTTAAGAACATGAATTCAAGTCAAAAAGAAGTCCTGCAGGCAGCCAAATTATGTAATTGATTCCAGAAGTTAGGTCTCTATCTAGTCTAACACTAGCAACAACAAATACTGGTGGACTAAAAAATTGGGTTCAGCCATGGACTAAAAAATTTAGTCAGGTCCAGTTCAATATCCATTTAGAATGTTTCAAGTTTCACCAACAACAGAAAAGGGGGGGAACTGAATCAAAATGTTTCACATTGTCCACCTGGTCAATCAAATCTGGATTTGCTACACCCCAGCCTCTGTTTCTATATGCTTCGCGAACTTCTTCACATGAATTACAACAATCCTCATCTGACTGCAAAAGAAAATGAAGGCACTGATTAAGAATATATAAAAAGAAGTCGTATAAGAACTTTAATGAATAATTTAGTGGTCTATAGATCAAAAGATAATATTTAAACTTTTTTAAAAAAAATTGCCCCAAAACAGTGTTATGCTGCCAAATCAGTCCAGCATATTACATATCTATTTATAACACTGACACTGTGGCAAAGTTATCTTGGGGAAATATGTCAGTTTAAGGGCATTCTAGAGAATATATAATATAATAGTAGATTCTAGTAGCAATGAAGTGCATGTGAGTACATGTCATAGTTAGTTATTTTGTAGTGAAGGATAAGAGGTATGGTGTAGGATTAACTTTATTTCTTTGCGAGTAATCTCTTCCTATAAATAGTTGTAATAGCTTTTACATTTACAAGTAATGAAATATATAAAAATGAGTAGCACTTGCTATCAACCCTATCTCCCTCCTTCTACCTCCCTCCTACTGAATTATATCAGTCTCTCTCTCCTAGTCCTCCCAATTCCCTCTTCTCTTATATGCTGCTCGAAGTCAGGGCCAAGTGTGGCCTAACAATTCAGTATCAGATTTCGGTTGAAGCCTGGCACCATCTTCTTCCTCCTCCCAAATTCCTTCATCTTCCTCTATTTTTGCAGAAACACAACCCAGATTCCGTTACTCTATTTTTATTCAAAATCTTCATAACACCCCTAAAAACTCCATTGATTACTTAAATCCCATCATCTACATCCCATACAACACCAGACGCACAAACTATTAGAGTATATTATTATTATTATTACTTAGTCACCAAGTAAGCTTGGTGCCCACACACACTTGGCCACTACTCAACTAGTAACATATATGTATAAGGCTTTAGTACTCTTTGTAATAAAACAACAACTATTCAATATATCTATTTCATCTCTAACATGTTATCAAAGCTAGGTTGATCTTGGCAATAAAATCAAAAATTCTTGCTTCTGCCGCCGGTGTGCTGCCGGCGAGCATTGTTTATTTTTATTTTTTAACTTCATCTTAAAGAAAAAATTAGGCTTTAGTTCTTTTGTTGGAGAGATGTAGTTTAAGTTTTGTCATGTATTGTTAAAGTTGGTACTTCGTTGCCCAGATTTGAGGTTTCTTTCCGAAGATGCAAGTTTCTTGTTGCATGTTATTTTTTTTCATAATGTAATATGTTCAGAGCAGTTAATTTCTTGAGTTGAAATATGTAAATGGTTGATTGGAAAGTAAGGATTGCATGGGGCCGAGATTTCAGGAAGGAATGTGTCATTCGATTTTGTGAAGGCTAGAGAGTCGTCCGTTATTTTAGGAAGGCAAGGAGTCCTTCGTAGTTATTTTTGAAAGATTGAGAGTCCTTCACATTTGTTATGAGAGACGAGTATTCTCTGTTATTGTCGGCACATAATATCCTTGGAAAGTGAATGTGTGAAGTTATATACCAAGGGTGAGAAATATGACTTTGGAAGTAAAAAAAAAATCAAACTTTTTTATATGCAAATTGAAGAGGGTCTCAATCATCGTAGTTCGCTTAAGTCTTTTATTTTTAAGATTATATTATGTAACAAGTTGCAAATTGTGATATAAGACTTCCAACTTGAGGAGGAGTATTAGAGTATATTATTATTAGGCAAGGAGTCCTTTGTAGTTGATTTTGAGTTTTTTATTTTGTTATGTAACAAGTTGTGAGTCGTGATATAAGACTTCCAACTTGAGGGGGTGTATTAGAATATATTATTATTATTACTTTGTCACCAAGTATGCTTGGTGCCCACACATACTTGGTCACAACTGAACTAGTAAACTATATATAAGGCTAAAGTACTCGTAATAAAACAACTATTCAATATATCTATTTTATTTCTAACATAAACAATTAACAAAAACAACCCAGAAGCAAGCAAACACATGGATCAAAAGACTGAGCTACCGACAGGGGCGTATCCATAAATTTTGCCTAGTAGGGGCGGATTTTAATTAATTTTTTTTGTTAAAGTTAAATAAAAAAATTAAACTAATCATAATATTAAGTAATTAAATAATATTTATAAATTATAATAAATATTCATAATTCAAACTAAAAAAAGAATTGCAAATAAAAAACATTTAGATACAATTTAGAAACTTATTTCGGTTACTTGTCATAGTTCAATAATGATTATCCAAATATTTAAAGTCTCATACCAAATTTTCTTTCTATATTCAAACAAAACCATGAATTAATTTCAAAGCATAAACTAGTTTTGGTATCTTTTTATAAGTTTTACTTGTATTTAGAATTAGTTTTTGAATTTTTTTTGTCCCTCTAAATTTAACTTTTTCATTAATTTGTCCCCTTAAATTTATTAATTTACATATTTGTCATACCCCTAATGGGTATAAAAAATTCCAGCAGGGGCAGCTGCCTATGCTGCCCCTTGCTAGATCCGCCACTGGCTACTGATACTCAGTTTTCGTGTTGACACCTGCAACTGAGGATTATAATCACTTTCTGTGATTATTAGAGGTATAAACCTGTTACCCATAGCTCGTTTAAGTATAATTCAGCCTAAGAATTTTCAACTCTTAATTAGCCTGTTCTCTTAGTTTATTATCCAAAAATCCCAAAAATTTATTGTTTCGGTATTAAACTTTATTTCGTATATTTTCTTAATGGTCTGCAAGTTTTTCCTGTTTGAGCATAATTTCATCATAGTTACTCATCACAGATCATCTAAATTGATTACAAACATTGCCACAAACAGTTTCTGCTCAGTTTTAGTTTTAACCAGGTGTTAACAAACTGTTAAGACTTGGTTAATACTAATTTTGGTCATTTGTTAGCCTAGCTTCCTTTCTGTGCTCACTTACTCCATTAATCCTTGGTAAGCCAAGTGCTAGTCAGGATTAAACTCCATTAAAATTCGAACCCGCAAGTTGTTCTTATAAGAGTTTCATTTCATACACAAGCAGCAATCAAGCTCACGTACTCATAATATCAAGTAGTGTTGACACTACTAGATAAAATTTACAATTGAAATTCTCAATTGTTCTGGGAATTCTCTCCACTCATAAATAGTAAGTGATGGCAGGATCATCAAACTCCAACCCCAACCAATTGTTACAACAGGACTTCTTAAGTTACAGAGAGTACAAATGAACTAGTAACCAGTAATAAAAAGATGGAATGGTTCATGAATGGAATAAATGAACTACTTGGACAAAAGGCTCCAGAGTCTCATGAGAATTTTTAAAATCCATTTGGAGACAAGGCCAGTTCAAGAGGGCAACAAGGGCACCAAAGGATTTTTTTTAAGACCCTGAACATGCTGAAAGGGGAAGGACCAGAAAGGAAGTGGATGACCCATGGAGGAAGAGAAACAACTGGTATAGTGAAGAAAGAGAAGATAGGGACCTAAAACACCTTATGTTGGTTTTCCCTTCATTTACTGAGATCCATCCCAGTTAATTACAACCCCTGGGGCTAAGGTCCGTCTGAATCTTGGAGGGTGATGATGGTAGAAGTTGGGTGCAAAATTGTGAAGAATACTTTGATATATATGGCATCCATTCCCATAAGAGGATTTTCGTTGCTGGTATGCACCTACATGGATCCCCTAGATATTGGTACAAGGCATTTATCAACGATAAGGAAGGGTTAACCTGGGGAGAATTTGCTAGGGAATTCATCTGCAGATTTTCAGAAGCAGAACTAGATAACATCTATGAACAGTCAATCTCTTCAAACAAGTAAGCACAGTCAATCCTTACTATGATGACCTTGAAAGGCATAAAGGCAGGTTGCTTGAGAAAATATCCCAACCGACTGAAGACTTCTTTGTGGACAGCTTCATTGGGGACTCAAGGATGAGATTAAAAAGATTGTTAAGCTCCTAGATCCTGATACCTTGTCCAAACTCCAAAGCCTATAAACAGGCCAAATTCTATGAAGTTCCTTTACCAAAAACAGCCTACAGCTATATAAAAACCAACACCTGCCCAAGTTCAACCAGGCCCATCATCATACACCAAACCACCTCTTCTAACCTATCCTAAGAACAACTTCAACAAACCTAAACCTATCACTACTACTCAAAGGGGAGAGGAAATCCCAAGGTTCATGTTCTACTACAATGATAAATACACATATGGGCACCAATGTAAAAACCCCAAGTCTTTTATGATAGTTAGGGAAGACCATCTCAGCCTGGGAGATGATGAACCTCCTAAGTATGATGAACAGCCTGCCCCAGAAATAAATGAAGAAAAAAAAACTCTGAGAATGAAGATATGGAGATATCTATCAATGTTATTGAAGGACAGCCCAATCCTCAAACAATTATGATGACTGGTTATGTTGGGAGAAAAAAGCTCTCCATCCTCATAGATGGAGGCAACGACACAGAATGAAATGTACTTTGGAACCCACTCCTTCAATGGCAGATGCATTGTTCTAAAAGGCGGCCACCTAGGCGCTAGGCGCCCCTATGCCGCCTCGCCTAAGCCAAAAAATCCCTCCAAAAAATTAGGCAGGGCCTAGGCGAAGATTTTTTTTTTTAATAACTACTCAAATCAGATCTTGATATATTATTTTTCTAATGATTTATCATGTTCATAATGCATGTTGTAGCATATCAAATCACAACAAGAAGTGAGCAAGATCAAGTCAAAATGAATAATTTTATTATAATTGTAATTTTTTAAACTTGTACCAACTTCAAATTATATAACTGATGATACATTTGAAATATTTAGTTTAAATCAATATAATTCTTAAATTTATGTTTAATTTTTTAAATTTTAATATTTAATTGAATTCTTGAAATTTTAAATTTTATTATTTAATAGCAATCTTATTTATGAATAAAACTAATACGTTAAAGATATGTGTTTGAACTTTAAGCAAAAGTCTTTATTATTTTTATTATAGATTGTTTTGCTTTATATTATTGTTTTGTTTAGATAAATATAAGATAAAATATTAAAATTGACTTAAAAACGAAATCCCGCCTAGGCGCCTCCCGCCTACCGCCTAGCGCCTTTTAGAACATTGGGCAGATGGAGTAGATTAACCAACAACTTGCAGTGCTCAGATTTTCAGTGGAAAATGGGAGATTTCTACTTCAAGGATTCCAACAAAATCTTATCTCTGGGAGGCTGTGACACAGTCCTTGGGACCAATGGTTGAGGAAGCTAGGGCCTACTACCTTTAACAATGAAGACGTCACCCTCCAGTTTAAATATGGGGATGAAATGCGCAATTACAAGGAAACAACAAGGAATGAGAGCCCATCCTCAAAATGATCACTGCAGAAAATCTTATCCAGCACATCACAAAACAAGAGTATGGGTCTTTAGTAGTCCAACAAGCTATAAAACCCAAATCCACCAGTCTCCCAATAAGCTAAGCCTGAGCTGCAACTCCATCACAACCACAGAACCTACAATTGTGACGACCCGAGGAATCGGATAGTCTTGTAATTAGGCTTCAAAATAATTATTTAATAAAATAAGTTATTATTCATAATATTTTGTGTTATGAGTTTAAAGGTCTTACTATAACCTAGTTTGTGTTTACGTGTTAGAATAAATGAAGCAGGGTTTCATATAAGAAAATAAAAAAAATTCGAGAAAAAGACGTAAAAACACTATTCACCCGAAAACGCTTTTGCGTTTTTTCAATTTTTTGAAGAACGAGTTAATGTTAATACGACGAGGAAAGACGAAATATCTAATAAATTCTGTGGAACGAATTTTGAAAGTTAACGAAATATTATACGAGTATAATACTAAAAGTATACGACATAAATACGAAGCTTATAGGAGAAGCTAGGAAGGAAGCTTTTGGGAGAAGTTATGGAGAAAACTTAGGGGCTGTCTAGGTAGATATTTTATGGCTTAATGACCATTTTGCCCTATTGTCAAGCCTATAAATAGGAGGCCATTCCTTAGCAATTCCTTACAAATTCACAAATCCAAGAAAAGAAACTCTAGAGAATTTGAGAGAGGAATGGAGAGAGCTCGGAAATTGAAGGGAAAGGGAGAAAAAAGCTAGCAAATAGCTTTCGTAAAGAGAAGAGAGCAAGCTTCCATACTTGTTCAAGCTTAAAAGGAAGAAGAACAAACAAGAAAGGTAATATAATAAATCCTTAACTTTAATCAATTCTTTTAAGTTTTATATGTATACGTATATAGCTTATAGATTATGGAAGTATAAGATGGTGGAAGATTATGGTTATACATTCAACCATGCTAATATGTATGAAAAATGAAAGTAAGAAGATAACTTAAAACCTATGAACCTTAACTTCATCCATTTCTTTTAAAGCTTTTCATATAGTTATGAAGTGCTTTGTTGGTGGTTGGTGGTTGGTGGTTGTTGTTGTTGTTGTGAGATGGATCATGAAGGATCCGGAGTAATAAGGATGAGTTTAGTGAACTTAAATCACCGGTAAAATGTATGGAAAGTGAAAACGTAGCTAAAGAAATGAATCGAACGAAGAAAGTATGGAAATTGTATAAATGGTTGTTTATTGGACTAGTTGATATCATAGTTCGTAAACAAATAGATGAAGTCTGACAAGGAAGAAACATACTTGCATGAATTACAGAAATGTTCCAATTTATTCTGTGCTATAACGAAGTTATGGGGAAAATTTTAGTAAAAAGCGTCGAATGTCGAAAACCTAGTTTGGTATGACTTCCGAACGAATTTCTAAGGCAAAGTAATGATTCTGAAAAGCTAAGGTTTCATAAAAATGGTGTAGAACGTAGAAAACGTGAGCAGTAGACTCAAGAACGAGCTCATTCGGGTTTTGGATGAGTAAGTTACGAATTTGCGAAAAATAAGCGCAAAGAATGTTAAGTTGAAAATTAGCTCAACGAAGGACTTTTGAGCCAATTTTTAGGCTTGTTAGAGACTCGGGAAAATTATTATGCCTGGGGGAATTTGAAGAGGGTGTTGTAAGCTTTCCAAACGCCTCAAGAACGGTCTCATTCTAATGTCGGGTGAGAAAGTTACGAGGTGCGGAAGTAGGTGCGGGAAGCGTTGCACAACACTTAAAAATTTAAAACTCAACGCCGGTTTTCTAGTTCATTTGGGCGCCGCAGCGCCCAGGTGCATTAAGGGGGTCGAAATGGAGGGCGCCGCAGCGCCGGTTCACGCCAAAGTCTAATACTCAAATGTTGGAGGCATTTCCGAGGAAGAATTCATATGCGATTATATATTTTGTGGCATGATACCCAGTCTTATAGACATGGTTTAGCGTATGTTTCGATTTTATTATCAAAGGAACATTAAGAAGTATGAACAAAGATAAAGTTAAATCGTCATGGAGGACAAGTATGGTAGTCAGGACGTTCTTAAACGCCGCGATACTGGGGAATACTCTTGGAGCGTGGCCGCGTAAGTTATAATATAAACGTGAATCATATAAAACGAAATGAAGATAGTAAGATCATAAAAAGGGACCTTGAAATTAAAGTCTCAGCTATGAACGAAGTTAAGAAAAGAATATACCGGGATGTATAAGGTTGGATACGTTGCTTCGAGTTATAAAACCCGAGCATCGTAAATTACGAAATGGGTTAAAGTTCGTTCAAATAAACCAATATGAGGGTCAATATATGACAAATTGGTATGTGGTCCTTATGTGATATATAGGACTTCCGGAAGGTGATATAACGTAAGCTGTAAGCAGAGCTTAAGGCAAACTTCCTAACTTCATTCATATTGTTGAATTGAATGCAAGTTTTCTAACATGTACATGATATTATTTTGTGCAAGTTTCTTTAACTTGCTCAAATGTTGTAACTGAGCAAGTTTCTATATATGTGCAAATGTGTTATATTTGTACAAGACGTTTATCATGAACTGTGCTATATGTCAATTTTCTGCATTGATGTGCTTTTGAGATGAACTGTTCTGTGACT
The DNA here is from genome assembly GCA_020205505.1 of Panax japonicus. Lineage (NCBI taxonomy): Eukaryota > Viridiplantae > Streptophyta > Magnoliopsida > Apiales > Araliaceae > Panax > Panax japonicus. The sequence goes on from CM035106.1 coordinate 53,523,179, forward strand.
GAATTGTTCAAGTTGTAAGAGTTCTGTTTAATCATGAACTGCGTTAAAAATGAGTCTATGCTTATTATTTCGACTGGACAAATGATAAGATGGTAATTGAGTTTAAGGTGTATGTACAATTGTACTTTTTAATCATTAGCTTGTAGTAACTGAGTTAAACAACTCATTTTTATGGGCAGAGGTTTAAGATGAGTTAGGAAACCGATCTAACTCACTGTCAAGACAGTGTAGATGAGACAAGAAACTAATTCATTAGTTTTAGGTGGGGAGCCACTCTGTTTTCTATATTGAAAATTGTTGAGAACTCGGTTTGTGTTGTGTTGTTCTTGTATATATGTCGAAAAGGTGATTCTTTTCACATATGCAGTCGTGTGGGATGAGTCGAGTCCTAAAAGTGTTATAAGAAATATTGTTATTAATAAATATGAGAAGATAGATGTTATTGATGTTTTAAAATGATAGGAATCAAAATTATTCTTGTTATTCGAGCTGCTTCATAACTATTGTTCAGTTATTGAAGTTTTCTGATGAAAGAATACATGATTCTTGATTTTGTTGTTATTCAACTGCTATGACTTATTGGGCAATTGAATGCTCACACTTGCTTAAAGTAAAAATGTTTTCAGCGAAGCTAGAAAGAACTGAAGAATCCGGTGAAGATTAAGATCAAGTTCTCGACTTGAAGAGTACTTGTTAAACTTTATATGTATTTGTTGTGGCAGATAAAAGTCATAGGCGTATTAAAGAAGTAGATAAATGATGTAATGTTCATTATTTGTATGCTTTGAAGATTTTAAGGTATTAGAATCTGGGATTTGAAAGAATATATTGTAATATTTTGATGATTTAATTATATCTTAAGGATATATGGATGTGTGTATGGAACGAGTATCCTCGTGATGCACCGAACTCGAGTTTGAAGATAGACCGTGTTTCGAGGACGTTACAACAATACCCACAGAAATCGAACACTTCTAAACACCTTCTCAGATATTTTTCAAGAACCTAAAGACATGCTTACTAAAAGAGCCCTAGATCACAGAATACCCTTAAAACCCAATTCAGTTCCATTCTCTTTGAGGCCCTACCAATGTTCATTTGACCAGAAGAATGAAGTTGAAAAATTTGTCTTGGAAATGCTGCAATCAGAAATTATAAGGCGCCCTTATGCTTCACCTATTCTATTAGAAAAGAAAAAGGGTGGGAGCAGGAGATTTTGGATTACAGTCATCTTAACTCACTCACCACCAAAAATTAATACCCTATTCCACTCAGTGATGAGCTTTTAGCTGAGTTAGGAAATGCTAAAGTCTTCACCAAGCTAGAATTGAGAGCTGGATATAATCAAGTAAGAATGGCTGAGCAGAACATTGAAAAAACTGCATTTAAGACACATCAAGGGCTAGTTTAGTTCACTTTAGGTTAACTAATGCCCCTGCCACTTTTCAGAACCGCATGAACCAAATCTTCCAACTTCTTATCAGGAAGCATGTGTTAGTCTTCTTTGATGACATTTTAATTTACTCCAAAAACATTAAGGAACACAAGAAACATCTCCAAGAGGTATTCCAAATCATGAGGGACAATCAATTTTATGTAAAACTCAGCAAATGTGTTTTTGCCAGACCTCAGATTGATTACCTAGGACATGTTATATCTAGCACAGGAGTGGCAATGGATTCTTCCAAAATTCAAGATGTGTTAGGTTGGCCTCAACCTAAAACTGTCAAGATGCTAAGATGTTTCTTGGGACTAACATGATACTATAGGAAGTTCATAAAGCAATATGGAGTCATTGCAAGACCTCTTACCAATTTGCTACAAAAGGGAAATTTTGGTTGGAGTGACAGTGCCTAGCAAGCTTTTGAAAAACTAAAAAGAGCTCTCACCACTACTCCTTTACTAGCCCTACTAAACTTTGAAAGGACCTTTGAGGTTGAAACAGATACCTCAGGGTTTGGAATTGGAGCAGTCCTAAGAAGGAAGACCCCTTGCCTACTTTAGCAAAGCTTTAGGACCAAGGGCACAAATTTATTCAACCTATGAGAAGGAACTGATGGCAGTAGCTGTAGCTATTAAAAGGTGGTCCTCCTATTTGGGACAAAGGCAATTCATTATAAGGACAGACCACCACCTTAAAATACTTCCTAGAGCAGAAAGTAGTGTTTCTTTACAACAGAGGTGGATGAGGAAGCTACTGGGATATGATTATGTCATTAAGGTATAAGAAGGGAAAGGAAAATACAGAAGCTGTCAGTCTATCTAGAAAACATGAACAGGCTACAACCAGTTGCATCATCCATCCACAAGGACATGGATCCTTGAGAGGAAGGAAATTTCAGGTTAAAGGCATTCTACAGAATATAGAATACAATAGTAGATTCTAGTAGCAATGAAGTGCATGCGAGCACATGTCATAGTTAGTTATTTTGTAGTGAAGGATAAGAGCTACAGTATAGGATTAGTTTTATTTCTTTGCAAGTAATCTCTTCCTATAAATAGTTGTAATAGCTTTACATTTACAAGTAATGAAATATATGAAAATGAGTAGCATTTGCTCTCAACCCTATCTCCCTCCTTCTACCTCCTTCCTATCTCCCTCTTACTGAATTCTATCAGTCTCTCTCTTTCTCCTCCCAATTCTCTCTTAGTCTCTTCCCTTATCTGCTGCTCGAAGTCAGGGCCACCCTAACACAATAATATTTAGCAGGGAGGGTTTTAGTTACATTTGGTGTAAAACTTCTAATTCTTCAACCCATCAATAATATTTTAAATATTCCACCAAATTAATAGCTGAATTTATTACTATTTCATTACTATATTACTTACCAAAATGTATACCAAGTTGAAGATAAATTAAGAGAACATACCAGTTATGAAACAACATTATATTGATCTAGCATATCAAAAAAAAAGGCAAGAATGCAATATTTGTAACACGAGTGCAGGAGGAAAAAATCAGTGTTCCATATAGGTTAATATAAAGAAGGAATTTTATTTACCCCTTGAAGGGGGGGTAGAGGAAATGGTGAAATAAAGTTGAAAAGTAAGGATAACCATTGCTGCACCAAAGCATGAACCACAATATGTCTCGTTGTGTGCAAGCCTGCCACCATGTCTCTGCAAAGGCTTCTCGACCTGCATTGAATCAAAAAAAAACAAAAGGGGAAAGATAGAGGTTGTAAGTGTACTCATAAGCAAATTGAGAGGGAAGTGGAACTCTAAAAACAATTCATTATCATAAACAAATATGCACCACAGCACAGACTTAAAATTCCAGTTTCAACAAAAAATATTCCCAAGAATAATTGGCGCTGAAAATAAAATTAAGGAAAGACACATTGGAGGTTAAGGTATACAATATTTCCCATCTCATGGAAGAAAGATGTCTATTATCTTCAAGCTTCAGCGAGAGTTATTCCTGACATAAATGAAACCCAAAGAGAACAGTGTAGAAAGTTTAGCAGAAGCAGGAATCAATTTGAGTCAAATGATGCTTCAAAGCTGAACGCAAACAAACAATAATTCACAATTCTAGTGTGAGGCACATGCCTAAGAAGTTCTGCACATTATATGTAATGTGCAAGCTGTCAAGCATTCACCTAGCCAAAATTAGCCCTCACTGTAATCAGGTGACTGTCTGCAAAGTCCCAGATTTTCCTCTTAAAAGGATCACTGAAATACCTTGTTCCCTACACATGTTTGAGTACATTCAAAAGCCAAAGGAAATAAACAATCAAACACAAACAACCAGGAAACAATGATGTTCTGAAAATCTTCAACGTTATCAACGGATGACCTATAGGACGCATTTTTTCCTTATAGTATCTTAGCTTCTTCAAAATTGTAAGGGTGATTAGTTTTATGTTGTACTAATATGAGCTATTTGTCCATTATAGAATAATAGTTTTTGTGTGTGTTTGTGTCTATATATATTTGGTAATTGAAGAAATACATAGTTGTATGTGTCTTGATCATGTGATTATTTGACTTGCAGTAAAAGCCTAACATCATAAATTGAACGTTTGGTACTCACTGTTTTTTGTACTTGGAGTTTGAGTTGAGGATGCGCAGCTCAGCTTATAGCCTATCAAGTATATTGATTGTATAGCAATAATATATAATATCTAAACAAACTAAAAGAATTGAAAATGGAAATTTAGTGTTGCAAATCATGTTGCAACATGCCATTGGTTGAAATGGAACACCAGAACTTGCTTGAGACATCAAACATAACTCAAAGCACAAAAACTTCTGATTGTTTCTCCTACGATACAAAACCAACTTGCCAACACACAACCTGAGTCTCCATCCCATGCCACCACAAAAGCCACCCCGCATTAAATCGTGAGAGATGATTTGCTTCTGCCAAGCCACCCAAGCATCCTGTCCAGAAGCAGCACTAAAGCATATGCCACACTACCTAGACCTTTTTATAAGGTCAACATAAATACCACAGTTCATAACCAAATCCAGAAAACTGAACCATGCACAACTAATACAAAATATGTATGACAAATTTAAGGAAATGTACAAACAGGAACATAATGCTAACCTTAGGGGCGCCAATGCCATCTGACCTGACTTCTATTACATTACCATCTAAATCGATTCTCTTCTTGTTTATATCATGTCTCTGCAAGTTTAATAAAGATGGGCTACAAATCAGTAACAGCAAATGATGAGTCAGCAAGGCAAACTATGTCAGAGGCAACTTAAGGAGTTGAGTGAATATAGATAAACAAGCACACTCCACTGAATCGCATACTATGTCAAGATGTTGTTCTCCACTGATATCCATTGCATCAAGACTGAGCAACGAACATGGAATGGCAGGAAAAGTGACATCAAACTGCATTGTTTGAGCAAAAAGAGAACATAGATCGGTAAACATATAGATGGATTACGATGCACACAAGTTGGAAATCAAAATTAATATCTCGTGTTAATATTTCATGAATGCACAATATCCTCCCACCTGTCATAATTTTGTGAGTGAGATACAGAATTAAACTCCTTCCTCCATAATAAAATGCATAAATTTGTTTCAAGATTCTTTAAAATCCCGTGGCGTACACAACCAATAGAAGAAGACATTCTTTGCAAGACAGAGGTAATAAGAAAGAAAATACTATCTTACTCATATGACCAAATGAAATGTCAAGAGTTTGCATAGTACAAAAATCCAGAGAAAGCTACATATCTGATATTTTTTAATGGGTGAATAGCAACCAACAAATTTAAGTTTGATAATAATTAGACAAGGAGCTAACTGACATCTCCGCGGAGAAACAGCAATCTTACATTGATATGTAGTTTTTCCCCCCTTGAAGCATCGACTACAAGCTTTGTCTCAGTTACTGTGTGGAGGTATAAGCCTGCAATCAGAGAGATGTAAAAGCAAAACTATGAATAACGAATCAGAAGCATATATGTAGCAGAAAGTACTGTGATTAATCATCATAGAAAACAAACTGCTTTACTTGAAATATATACGTTAATATATTATTCGAAGTGATGAAAAACTGCCGGCAACTTCATGTCATGGAAACAGTTGCAGCATCAAGGTTGGATTTTGAATTTTTGAAACACATCATGAGGCCAACTTCTGTGGTTAACTGGTTATCATATCTCTTATTTTCCCCTCCCCTCATTGCTAGTTAATTTTCTCAGCATAATAGTTCAGAGGGTAACCGTCTTCTATTGTCTATTTCTATTAGACAAATGTTATGGTAAACCTGCTTTTAAAACAATGAGGTAGAACGTAACGGGCTAGGGATCAATGGTTGGACAACGCAAAACTAAAAGACATTTTCTTGGATTAAAGAACAGATTACCCAATCCATTTCCGCATATAATGATTCAAAATTTAACAGCCGTCTACTGATCATTTCTATTAGGAAAAAAATACATTAATCCTCTATTTTCTTCATTACTTTTCAATTAGAAAATGTCAACAAGATTAGATTTTGTCATTTCGATTAGCAACTATACAATAAAACTGAATAATTACCCAGAATTATTATGTCGTTAAGAATATAATTGTCAAAAGACCAAGCACACCAGCAAAATCATGCAAAATAAGTAGACATGGAAGTGGGTCTAGAGAGAGAAAAACTTACTGAATTCGGATAGAAAGAGCAAGAGCATGAAAGTGGAGGAAACAAGCGTGATTAGGCCACCATAGACCGTACGCTTATAGAAATCTTCATTAATTTTAGGGTAAGCGTCCAACTTCCGAACCCTATCCATTACATTGTTCATTTTCCTACCAATTCTACACGATCAAACTCAGAATCACAATTCTTAATTTGAAATAACTTAAAAAATCATAAGTAAAACAGAGAGGATCTCTCTCCGGTTTCTCTCACGTTCTACACATAATGGTGTGTCTTTCTCTCTCTAACAAAAGCATCGCCGGGTCCGGAAAACAATACTAGGCTGAATTTTGAGCTGTTTTAATCGAAGGGAATGATTTGATTTGATCACAAACTCATGATAACCAATCCAATTCAAGGGTTTTACATTTTGTTCAATTACTAGCATTTATAGCATTAATGTGTACGGATTTTCAAATGCATTAAATTGTTTTTTATAGCTTGCATGGTAAAATACATAAATTGTATATTTTTTATTACGAATTATAATTTTAATAATATTTTTAATGATGTGTTTAAAATAATAGTTCAATTAAATTTTATTTATTGATATAAATTGCAATTGTGATTTGATAAAAAAAATAATTAAATGCATAACAAGTTTCTAAATTATTCTCAACAAACAAAATTTAAAGTGCACTTGACTTTCAAATGTTCATACGTAATTGATTGCAAGTTTATATTTTCCAAAATGAGATTGGTATGGCCTTGGTTTACTCTGTATTGTTATTAATTTGTATGTAAATAGTATGATATTGTCAAAGTTTTATTTAATAGTTAAAATATGTATTAAAAAATATATCGTAGATATACGATAGTTATAAGATAAAAATAGAGATATACAGTCGTATAACTTTTAAAATTATACGGTCTATTGTCGTAGAGCAATTTCAATCTACGATCGTAGAGTTGTCCACATATAGTAGAATGAATTCACTGTACTATCATAGAGTAGTCCACGATAGGAGAGTGAATTCACAAATCGTGAAGTGACTACTCTTCGATCGTAATGTGAAATTATTTTACGATCGTAAAAGTTACACGACTGTGCATCTCCATATTTATCCAGTAAAAAAAATTAAAAAATGTACAAGCTCTAATTTGTTAATTTTAAAAATAATTCTGCATTCCAAAGTGCCCCTTACATGAATGTACAATTTTTGTTCGGAAACAATTTATAAGTTGTTTTTAACTATTTATTTTTTAATTTATAAATTGAGTTTTAAGTCAAAAAAATAAGTAATTATTTGTGATTTATTTAAAAATAACTTATATTAGTTTGATCGAATGTAATGTCTATTTTGTCCATCTTTTTATTAATGTTATTTTTAGTAATTTTTATATTTATTTTAATTTATGAGTTATTATGAGCCGAACACTTTCATAATTTATTTTATTTGTACTTATTTTTTAACTTATAAATTAATTTAATGCAATTTTTTTTACTTGTAAATCACAATTTAAAATAACTTATAAATAACCTTATATTATAACTTAACCTAAAATACATTACTAAAATGCCGATATGGCTAAGAAAGATAAAATAGAATATAAAAATTTTGTTATAAAAAACATAAGTTTCAAAATAAGCCTATACATACAAACAAATCTATGTATGTGTATGGGCTTCTGGCTTCCAATACAAATCTCTCTCTAGATTTGGTTGCGCATTTTTGTTTTCAGAGTAATGAGCTTAACACTTCTACAGGGCTACTCATCCGCCGAAGAGGAAGAACCACCGTACCAAAAGTCATCCGACGATGATACCGACGACAATTCAGACCACATCTCAGATAAGCCTTTAGTCGCCGGCAAGCCCTTATTCGAACCCCCAAATCCCTCATCCTCTTCTTCGCTTCCTTCAGCAATTGCCGTATTCTCCGAAGTAACTCTCTCATATTTATTTTTAATTATTGAATTCCATTTGGTTTTCAATTGGAACTAACTTTTTGAATTTTTCTGCTTTTGGGAAAATTTTGGAGATTGCAGGACCGCCGCAGTTTCTGAATAAATGTGTTGAAGGGGCTACGTCAGCGGCGATTGAAAACGATGGTCAGCGGTGGCGGCATGGTCGCCGGAGAAACCGCAGAGAGAAAAGCGCTTTGCCTGCAGGTAACTGTTTTTGGGGGGGATAATCTGCTTTACTTCTTTTGTGTAATTATTATTTTAATTTACAAGCATAGAATTATACATTTGTATTTCATAAGATCACTTTATGTTGATTGTGCGGGAGCAGGGCAGGTTTTTGATGATGTTCCCAATATGATAACCACTACTATCACTTAAACAACTTGTTATACATATCATGTAATTCCTGATCTGAGATAATGCTGGAATAATACTTATTACGCCACAGCCTGAAAGTTCACTTACATTCATTTAAAATTTGCTGGTGGTTGAGAAAACATTTGATTATGTAATGCGTGCTTGGTTTGTCACGTAAAAGAGATTTGGATTTGAGGTAAAGCAAGGTAGACACGGGAATGCACCTTGAGTGTTGGGTTTTCTGACCATCACAAACGTGAAGCTTGAGGCTGTCTTCCATAGTATGAGGGAGTTGAAAGAAGGTGTTGCAGTCCTTCCATTTTTCTTCATCTTAGTTATGGATACACTAAGCATGTTTTAAAGGTGGTATGGTTAGGGTCTAGCGGTCTATGGTTGGCTATAAGGGGTTCACATCTCATTAGAGATGGTACTTACATATTGGCTTAAAATAAACATGCTCAAGATCTATAGAGTTCCAGTGGTAGAATAGTGCGATAGCGTTCCCCCTAAAGCATACATGGGTTGTTATGTGTGCTATGTTTTACTTATTTTGGGATATCTATCCAGAGTTGGTGCTTAATGAAAGCTTGCAGGATAGCAGATAGGGGATACCATTGATGATCTTTGATAGGTTATTTGTAGGATGGAAGAAGCAATACTTGTCAAAATGAAATGTTTGACACTTATGCAGAGAACCTTCTCAAGACTACCAAGTACCAACACATTTCATATCTATTTCTGGTTGTCCTTGCATTAGTGGAACTGGGGAGAGGTACACGAATATGTGTTCTCATGATGGAGTGAAAAGGATTGGAAGTAAAAAGTGGAGTATCTCTTTTAGCCTTTGTAAGGTCCAAGTGGGCTGTGCAGATATTATGTTAGGGGAGGATAAATAGTTGAGAGAGCTCGTAAAATGCAAGTATAGCAATGACACATTTTGGGTTGACAAGTCGAGAGGTGAGAAGAACACCAAATTGTGTGGTTTTAAGATGGGAATAGTTATTGGAAGTTGATATATGTGCTTTAAGTAGCAAAATTTCAATTTACATTTGTGTATTCATGTTGTTTTGCAATAAGATTGTAAATGAACCAAACAGTTCGGGCTCGACTCGAAAAAATACGAGCGAAACTCGAATTCGTTAATAATATGATCCAAATATGAGTATAAAAAATAGTTTGAATAAAAATATGAGTAGAATCTAAACAAGGTTATACTCGACTCGTTTAAGATTCAAACTACTCAAATTATTGATTGTGATTCGATGCATACTCGATTGATACAGATTTGATTAGATACTCGATACATTCTCTTATAATATATTCAAAATTAAATCAAAGTATGCTAAATAATTAATTATTATTTTGTTTTGTTTTTAATTTTAATTGTGATTTTATATTTGTAAAGTGTAATAGTAAATATATTTTTTCATTTCTAAGTAAAACAACAAATTCAATTTATAATTATATTTATTATAAAGCTAGTTATTATGTAGAGACTTGAATTCGAGTTTAAATTTGAAGCTCGCAAGTAGTTTGAATATAATTCGATCCAAGTCGGATCGAATTCGAGTCAAGTCGAATCTGAGTAGAAATTTTCAAATAGAATTCGAATTTGAGTATGAATTTAACGTTGCAAGTCGAATTCGATCAACTCTTTCTTTCTGTTCACTTCAGTTTGACTTGTTTACACCTTTATTTAGCAATTTATTTGAAGTTAGGAGGTGCCAATATTATAAAGCTGAGGTTTAAAATTTTGGATTTGGGACAGGTCTAGGATTGGGACCTGCAATCAATGTACGCTTTTATGTGGATGCTTTAGGTTAACTTGTGGTCTTATGAGGAAGACATGATGAGATGTGGCTGGTATATGACTGGAATATTCTTCGAGCAGTCTGTTACTTGGAAGTCTTTTCTTTATGCAGCTATTACTCTTTCTCAGTTGTAGTTCTCAGTGAGTTACCTAGGATAAATTGGGGAGTAATGGCTCTCTCAAGGGTTGTTGGCCCAACTGGGGTGGCCTTTTGTTTTAACTTTAATAGATATCTAGGTATTGAAAACATTTTTTCACCTCTCCCTTAAAACTTAAAATAGAATCGAAGACCTCAAATATATTTCAAGTACTTGAGCAATACTTTTTATCAAAAAAAAATAAAAGCACTTGAGCAATACTAGCCATGTTGAATATAGATAGTCATGTGAAAAGGTAACCACTTTTTTTTTTCTAAAACAAAATTAAACTTGCTGTCACAACGTGATATTTCCTTGACAAAAGGCATCACTTTGGAGTTGGAGATTGAACTGCATTGGGGAAAAGAACTAATGGAGATGGTATGTTTCCCGCTTTTTCTTATGTGGACAGTGTGGAGGGAGAGTGGGTGGTTTCTTCAGGAGTGTCCCTCTTCATAAGCCAAAAGTTTAAAGTTAAAGTTTATTTTGACCGGCTAATTTTTCATTTAAGACCAATGAAGGGACCATATTGTTGTTGATTTGTTTGGAGTATGTTCTGTGTTGAGCCTTGTATTATTTTATTGGAGATTCTTTTTTTGGTACCCTTCGTGTTCATGGATATGCACATTCCCTTTTTGTTCTAATACATATTGCTTGTGTAAAAGAATAATCTCGTTAACACATCCTTTGTTTGGAATCTAAAGTTGGACGAGGTTTGTTTAATGGTTGAGGGTATTGTGGCACATTGGATCTCATGTAAATGGCATTCTCAGAATAAAACATGAATAGCTTCAACCAAATCAGAACCATAAATATCAAAATACTGTGTTGATCAACCACCATTACAACTCACGTTCTAATACTGCTCTTTAACTAAAACCATTGTCATGCACAAAATTTATCATCAAGAGTAGACACATAAGTGGCTGCACTTTGTTCTTTGTGCCGCATTAGTACTGGTTTGCTCTTTGTGCCGCATAAGTGGCTGCACTTGAGTTCTTTGGCAGTATTTATTTTAGCTGACTAGTGGACTATTTATCATATTTTTGTTGTTCTGTTAACATCTTTATGTTGTTGTCTATTAGGCTCAATTTCATTTGTCCTTTGATTAAAAGATTATATGACTAAAATTGCTTTTGTGCTATTTATAGGAGCAGTAGTGGAGGCCAAAGCTCAACTAGTTGGAATCCATGAGAGAGTAAGAAGCGATGCTGAGGGTAGCCTTTCTCACACCTCATCAACTAAGACGAGTGATTCTTTGAGCACAACACAAGGAGTTAAGCGTGTGGCAACTGCAACCAATCCAAATGCAGAAGATGCAGCTGAGCTCTTGAGGTACAAAACTTTTGTTCTTGTCATGGACCCAAACCAAGAGTCCTTACAATCCCTGTTGAGAGGCTGGAAGTTATTTGCTTTTGTTGCAGATGACAAGCCTTAGGATACATATGGTATAAAATGAATATCCAATTGTCTAAATTGGAAAAAAAATAAATCATTGAATAAAATTTATCTTCTCTTCTTTATTTCCAAATTGGTTAGAAAGAAATGAGAACATCTTCATTTCTTTCCTCATTAAAACTCACAAGCAACACAAATGGAGAGAGTGAGATCTTTTCTTCCCTTTTTATCTTTTTTTCTCTCCAAAATTAAACATCTTAGCATGTGAAATATTTGCACTTCAATTTTTAGTGTCAATTTTCAGATTCATCAATCCAGATGTACCAAGTTACCAACCTTAAGTTGTGTAACATAAGCATATCTAGTAATAAGTTTTTGCCTCTTACATTTGGACTACTTGCTGTGAATAATCTCGTCCGTGTCTTGGACTCTTTAAGCCTTCTCTACAAATGGCATAAACAATCACGTAGTTTCCATTGGTGCTCTGTCTCTTTCTTCTCTCACATACCTAAGAGAAATGTAAGTTATCATTGACTTGTGTTTATTGACTGCATGTTTACGCATCTAACTTTAGCTTGTAATTGTTTTGTTTATAGGATGTGCCTGCAATGTGGAGTGCCTAAAACATACTCCAATGCTCGAGGGATGATCTGTCCGCTATGTGGGGATCGCCCTCCGGCAGAAACAGATAAAGAGTCTAAGAAGAAGGGCTCGCTTATTAAGGACAAGGAGAAGAATAAACGGATGAAAGGACAGTCATCACATGCTACATGGAAGAGTGAGACAGAGATGCAGCTTCGGCAGCAATTTGATTAGCAGCATGGCATGTATTATTTTAGTGACTACAGTGGCTACTGTCTAGTAACATGTATAATTTCGTTTGTCCTCTCTTTTTTATTAGCTTACATGACGTAGAGTTTCATTATCAAATTGTGGACTTAATGTTATATTTTACGTTATCATGGTTGAGCTTGTTTTTATTATTTTAAAAGCTTATAGACCTGCAGAAGAAAATGTCACAAAAATGTTGCTAGTGTCTGCATCTAACCCACAGATGAAACATAATTTGATTCCTGATCGTCAATGACTTATAAATTAAAATATAAGTTATATTAAAGTATAACATATCAATAAAATTGTTTAGCACATTTTAATTTATAAGTCATAAATTAATTTAAAACAAGTTGCAAGGGTAATTTAGTCACATTCGAGAGCTTAAATAGTAAAAAAAATACTTATAAGTCACTCATACCTAATTATTAATCCATAGTCATAAGAACTTGGACAATTATAATTCTGAGATGTCTCATAAATTTTCTGAAAATACCTGAGAAAGACAAACAGATAAATAGCTTACCATGGGAACTGAAACAAAAATATATACCACCACGGATTAAATTACAAATGAACTTGGACTAAATATCCAAAATTAGGAGCCAAACCTAGTAGTACCTATCTCAGCGCTTATGGCTTCACATACATAACCATACACAGTTAAAAACTTAAATTTTAACTCTCTATTAATCATCAACCTTTCGATCTGTTTCCGCCTCAGATTCTTCATGACATAATAATTTCTCAACCATAAGGGAGGGCCACTGACAGACCCAGGAATCTGTAATTCACAATTGGGGAGACATCGTAAGGGGGCCATCTAGTAATTAATTCTATGGAAACTTCATCAAACAAAAGACGTAGAAGCTTACCATGGATTGCAACTTAAGAGACAAAGCATTAGGAGAAGGCATAATAGATGTATCTGACGGCCTGTGGAACAATAAGTGTGCTATAGTCCGAGCTATAGGATTTGTATCCGTTTCAATATCCATAAATCCAGAACACCTGATATAAAATCATAAGCAAATTTAGAAGGCATGAGTTATAGCTGCAACATAACTAAATAGAGAAAGACTACACAAATTATAACAGTTTGTAGCGATTAGCGCAATGAATAGGCATCACACACCCATGTAAAAGACACATTCTGCAACAAGAAAATATTATCTGTAATTTTCCGCTTAACTAGAAATTTTCTTTTTGTTTCAATAAAGAAAGGTCCCCAAAATTTTGAATTTTTGGGGGAGGGGGTTGGGGCAGATGTTGATGGAAGGTTCCCTCAATATCTTTTTTGCAGTTGTCCCTCCACCAGTAAATAGTGCAAACTACAACACAAGTAATTGAGATTTTCAAAATTATTTAATTTTCTTTGCGCTCCAATTATTTAGATTGTACCCCGAATTGTTAGACTTCAATATCTTTTCCATGTGGACCAACTTCCAATAGTGCAAATAGTCAAGGATTGCAAGCAAATTCATAGATACCCTTTTGTGTCGCGTAAGCAAACAACACTAGAAATTAATCAAAACCTAACCTTTTTGGAGTTGATGTTTGACTCTGCCACAAGACCGTGTGTTTCAACTCACAAGCATCACAAAAATTTTCCTAGACATATTCACATTTCATGAGCAGATTGCATAAATCAAACCTCTGTAAACTGAATCCATGCTCTTATCATGTGATTTATGACATGGATGGATCATGAACCACATAACTGTACCCAGGCTTCAATACTCTCTGTCATTGTTTACTTTATGAAAATAAAACTAATATATAACATTTCATATATTGGTCCAGTGTCGACATTGAAAGATATGACACTATTACACTTGTTGGAAATCCAAAAAAAAGTAACACAAGGATAAATTAAAACAATTAATAACTATCTATTGATGTGCAAACATCATATAAATGATTATAAGTACAAGCCCTGTATTCTTAATCGCATTGGTATGATCCTACAAAAGAAGAATCTCAGTTGAGGAGTTTCTTCCACAAAAAAGAAGAATCTCGTATAAGTGACTCATTGAGGATTTGAGCAAAAAACTCCTGTGTTTTGAATAGCCAATTGTCAAAATCAAATCGATTTCAGGCGTTCAAACTATGTTAGACATCCATCCAAGAAAATCAGATCTATGTTAGGAAAAATACCAAGGGGGTTCAATATTTGGCCACATGTGAATCCAAACTAAGTACTCAACCTGAGTTTTCCGGGTCAGACCGGGTCATTTAGGTAACAAAGGAAATGAAGAAAAGTGGCACCAAATATTAAGCTACTACATACACACATTCCTTTAAATTAGAAATGAAAACTAAACAACTTGAGGAAAAAGATATCTTAAAAGATTTCAATAAATAAAAGTTCAAAATGCAAGCAGTGAGAGGATTACTTATTTGTTCCCTCAGGCATGAATGTTCTGGCATTTCTATCTCCAGGGCGACATTTCAGATTAGCATAGTTATGCCGTTGTTCAGCACTCCTAGCTAAACGGTAAAGACTATCCCTTATGCATAGTTTTGTCCTTATATCCAACTGAATTCAGCAGGTTCAGCTTATTTAGTATCAAGAAGAGAAAAGGGTCAATCAGAAAATATAAACAATGCAAGAAAAGTGCATGCATATTTCTTATTAGTACTGAAAACCTTTCATGATCATTATCAGACATTCATCACCAATCTCCTTCACTCACCTCTAGCAAGTCAGATTGCATGCAGAGATGCAGTAACAACAATACATACTAACATGACTATGCACGTGAATGCTTCCATCCAGCGAAACTTATACAGCATATGAACATGAATACATGAAATATAAAGTTTAAAGCTCTATGTCATGTTAGAGATATACTTTAGTCCATCACAGAATTTCAAGAGATAGCAACTTCTCATCTTAGTAAGCTTGAAGCCATCTTTGCTTTGTTAATTTAAAGATGTGTATTACAATAATTACTCCTAGCATGTGAGACAAGACCTTTTTGTACCAAAAGGTACACCAATTTTGTATAAGAAACAGTTGCTATGTAACAACAGAGTAAAGAAAATATCAAGAAAGGAACTCTTGATGAATGAGAATGCATCAAAAATTTAATTTATGCTCCCACCAGAGCTGGGAGAGGTTTAAAACAGGCTTTGAAATTGGAAATTGCACCAGAGCATAGTTGGGCCAACCCTTACTGAGCCTCCCGTTTCCCGACTGAAGACCCTATAGGCTATACACATAAGTTTAAGATGATCTAATTTTGATTACAAAGAAACTACGCGGATCTATATGGCTTCAATGACTTGTGTAATAGTTCAGCGTGCATGCTGGAGATGCATTTAAAGCAAGATAGTATAGAAGAACATACTAATTTACGCACAAGAGAACACATAAGAACATGCATAATGTTATTACTGTAGCATGACTTCAAGATGCTTTAATTCTGAAGGACATAATCAGAGACCGATAACACTATCTTACCTGTTCCATGACTTGTTGGAGCTGGCGGAAACCAGTTATTTCTAGAGAAACCTCATTTAATCCAGAATTTGTGGAAGAGCTTTCCTGTACATTTAGAGGACCTAATTCTGCAGGAACTCCTATGCTAACTCCTTCAATATCACTGTGAGTTTCAAAATCATTTCCAGTCTGCGCAGAAGCTGGATTGCAGATCAAAGCCAAATCTACATGTTTTGAATTGCTTTCAAATGAAGGTTGAAATCTTTCTAGGCGGCGTATCTTTTCTCTCATCTCATCACGTGCCATATCAGTCCCATCAAATGAAAAATCATGAGCGCTTCATAGACTGCACCCTATTTGATGCATGGGAGGATTCATTTTGGGAAAGAGATGTTTGAATTCTATTTTCTGATTTGATCCCAGAC
Organism: Panax japonicus; assembly: GCA_020205505.1. Classification (NCBI taxonomy): domain Eukaryota; kingdom Viridiplantae; phylum Streptophyta; class Magnoliopsida; order Apiales; family Araliaceae; genus Panax; species Panax japonicus. The sequence continues at coordinate 53,539,648 of CM035106.1, forward strand.
AGCTTTGGACAGACTGTAGTTTGCTCTGAAGGTTGATGGTAGTCCAATTGCATGCAAGGCATATTATTATGCAGGTAATCAAAGGAAACAGGACCGAGGTTGTGCTTCAGCTGTTGAACATCAATGGAGGTGTAAACTTTATGAGAGGTATCCCCGAAAGGAAGATGTACGCCTTTATTTTGCAGATTATTGAAATGACCTATTGAGTCACCATTTTCAACATGTTTATCTTTTCTTTTCCATTCTTTTTTCTTTGGTTGCTTTTTATGAAAATGGATCTGTAATGTATAAACAAATATATGTAGTCATAAGGTATAAGCAAATGTATGTGGTCATAAGAAGTGAAACTGCATTAATGGAAATTTCACATTGACCAATCTGTAAAACTTAATGCTGAAGGACTACAGTAAACAAGCTTCCATTCTTACACCATGTAATATGGATGCTAATAAGCAATCATTCGGATTCGCCATATAGGGATTTAGTGGTTCAGAAAATCTAAAAAAATGGGATTCGAGTTTGACGGTTATTTGGAACACATTAAATATTAAATGAATATATAAATCTATACATATATAATATTTACACAAATACATTAAAAATTCAATGGCAATAATTCAATTATGATAAAAGGTAAAAATATTCAACAAATCAAAACTACATGAAACATGCTCAATAACATAAATATCATGGTTCTACACACATAGATAATGAGTAACAAACATAGAGTCATAAATAATAGTCAATAACAAACAAATTGTCACAACAAAATTAAAACACAAAGTCATAAAGACTTTTTTGGTTTGGAAAAATTACAAAATAAGCATCTCCCAAATTGCAAAAATGAATCTCATCTCGAATCCCTTCAACAAGTGTCCAGATCATTTTTATTAAAGTTTTCTGACTCACTTGACCGATTCCCAAGTGAATCTTGGCGAATCTGAATCCCTGACGAACTGGATTCTCCAGTTCGCACACCGCCAAACGAATCCTTGCTTCTTAGTTGAATGTATATGATTATGACTAATCAAGTTTAACAACAGATATTTGTAATATTTATGGGGACTCAGATAACAAGAGTCGACAGCATGCAAAACATATATTGTCAATTAAATCGACATATAATAACACAGAAAGGAGATACTTCATGAGTACATGGTTTTATCACATACCATTCTGTTGTCGTTTTCAGATTGGTTTGTTGGACTCCTGAACTGAACTTCACTGAACTCAAGTCCCTGCAAAATCGTTCAACAAAATTGACAAGCTCATAATGAAACTAAAATTTAAGCTTCTCGTGCCAAAAAAAAAAGTTGTAGCGAGGATGTCGCTGACCTCATCTCTAAGAATAAAGCCATCTTGGCTTTCAGAAATTTGACCATACCCATTCATAGAGGACAAATGACTTAGTGAGGCAGGCTCATCAATTTCAGACCTCCGAGAACTACTTTTGTTGCTAACAGTTGCACTTTTCATGTTCGAATCATTGACTGAAGAGCTTTCATGTTTCAGTCTTGAAGGTTCAATATCTTCTGAGAAGTTTGTCAAAGCATATGAATCAGGACATGATAACTTATAGTCCGATTTGGATGCATCTTCAGATCCTTCAATAGCATCTGATACTGAAAACCAACCTACCTCACCTTCCTTACCAGCACTCCCAAGCGCAAATGATGAATCACACCCTCTGAACATGAAATGAGATGAAATAAGCTGTCATAAACTGAATTAAATGAAACGAACATAGTTTCTCTCTCCATGAAATTAGCTTACGAATTACCTAAATATCCTGGCAACATCTTCAAAATTTTCAATATCATGCCAACTATAGTACAAGATATCATTAGATTCTTTGTCCCATGAGCGTTATCATTAAAGCGAAGATCACTCTCTGTTTGAGAAATGTGAGTTAGCGGATATCTATAGGAGTTACTATCAACTGCAGTGCACCTACCATTGAGGATAGGATCAACTGAACATAATTCGTGACTTGACATCCTATTATTCTCAGATGCTAAACATGTCACTTCTTTGATTCGATCAGTATCACATGAAGCAGAAAACATCTTATCAGATTTGTGAGACCATGAGCCCTTTTCCAACATTGTATTATTTGGTATATTTACAGTTGAAAAGTCTTTTTCCTCCTTTTCCTGATTAACACATTCGACTGCATACTTGTCACCAGTATTACTAGAAACACCAATTTCCTTAAACCTAGGTTTCTTACGGCTTTCAGCGGGAGATGAAAGTTCCTTGGTATTTTCATCACTGGAATGAGGCACTATATGATCTTCACTCTGACCAAATTCATCCCAGATGATATCTTCAAGCTGTAACAACAATTGCAGAATTTTAGGTGTAACAACTACAGATTTTTCAAGGCTTCATAAAACAGATATATATTACATGAAGTACGTGCAAAAATTACATATAAAATTTTGCTTTTGAATGATGACAAAACATACCAAAATGTAGTATTAAGATAGCACTTCATAAATGGCCAAACATGAGATTTTTCAAACAAGCATAAATATATAACTAAAGGGAAAACAGGGATGTTGAAGGTGGAATGTTGTAGTGTTTTCATTGTGCGGCAAAGAAGATGCTCCTACATCCATATCCAACTAATTATCTTTTGTTGTGGGACAAAAGTGAGTTAATCCGAATGTCCAGGAAATGGGCGGGCTCCTATGTTTTGGCATAGACGTTGGGTTGTACAGTTTGTTCTCTTTCATCTTTTACTTGGGTTTGCTGACTAGGAACAATGCACAAATCCATAATGACATTGATCTTTTTGCACACAAAAATTCAGAGGAGAGTTGGAAGTTGGAGGAGGTAATATTTGTCCAAAACTTTGACTAAAATTACCTCTGTTTCGAAATGTATGATCAAATTTGACTTTTTAAAGTCAATATGATATATTTGCAAATTCAAAATTAAAGTGATTCATTTTACTTTTGAAAACAATAAATGTTATAACTACTAGTACTTTTTACATAGTTTACAATTTTGTTAATTGTATTATCTAAAATTAAATGAATATTTGAACTTGAAAAATTAACTTCAAAAAGTAAGTATTGATCCTATATTTTGGAGTATAGAGTATTACTAATTTAGTCTCCTACCTGCTCAAATAAAAAATATATAAATAAAAACTTGGGAAGTTTGTAAGACTTTCTTTGGAAAGGCAACAATGAAGGGTATATTTGAGGTGTATTACATTTACTTGATTTTGCTTAGTAATAGGGCCGAAATGTGCATATCAAAATCAATATAGGCTGTTTAATATATTCCCACATGTTGTTAGTACCAAACAATAACCTCTGATACCGCTATTAATTATACATTTAAATGTTTGTGAGAGTAAAATATACATAAAATACCAAAGCAAGCAAATTTCTTATAAATTATAATCAAATAATGAATTAACCGGTATTAAATTTTAATATATATATATATGCATGGACGAAAATAATTTCACTTTTGAACGTTCATACAATTATCAATTTAAAAAATGCATAGAAGATTTTTCTACTTTATTAAAAAAACAGATCTATAAGTCATAAGTTGTTTTTTTTTTGGAAATAAAAGGCGTTGATTGAAAAATGACTTACAAATTGACAACATTTTCATAGCATGCCAAACACCTTAAAGTTGGCATGTGTAATAGGTGTACTATATTTTGCTTGCCCTGTAACAGGACGAAGTGTGCATATCAATCCAATGTAGACTACGTACCATATGACCACTTTACATATTGAGGTTAACATGAACTATGATAAAACTTGTAGGCTATGTTTGCAACTCGGAAAACTTGATGGAAAAGGAAGTGAAAGCTAAAAAATTATTGGAGTTCTTAACTTCTTTCAACCATCTGACACAATATTTTTAACATTGTTCTTGATATTATAATTTTTATTAGTATAACAAACTAGATTTATTTTCATTAAATGCTTTTCCCACTAAGCAATTACAATAAATGGACTAAACAGACTATATAAATGATAGAATATTTCAACTTCCAATAAATTGAGGAAAAAGTAAAAACCTCCTACCTCATAAATGCCCAAATCCGACATTCCTTCAATTTCTTCTACCCAGCACCCAAGGCAAATGCAATTTTCCCATCTGATGTCATACTTAAAACACAAATCCTTCTGTCGTCTCCGTTCATACCATCAAGGAATAAAACAACAATCACAAGTCAATATATAAATTCTCTTCAAACTATATTAATCCAAAAATCTCCCACACATACAAATGGAAGAATGATAGAACCCTTTTTGGAAAAGGTGAAATCTAAATCTCAGCCTACCTAATCCAAATTATTAAATCAAGCAAAACTTAAAATTTAAACGTAATTGTATTGCAAAATATTGAAAATCCACCACTCAAAATTCAATCTTTTAAACTTTCTAATACCAATAATCAAAAAAATAAGCTACACAAACAAACTCTCTAAGATTACCTAAAAATTATCATTTCTACAATCGGTCTTGCTGAATAACTCACCCTAAATCAAGAATCCGCCTCAAAATTACAACTTTCGCCAGAAAATGAAGATTCCAAGCTAAACAAAAACCCCAATTTGGATGCAGGGAGAGAGAGTAAATCTCGACTGTTCTAGAGATTGATAGCGAGGAGAGAGAAAAAGATTTGGAAAAACATTTGCTGGATTTTTTTATTTTTGGTATATTTTTTAATATAGATAGAGGAGAGAGAAAGAGACACGTGGCGTGGAGATCAAAACAAAGACGCTAGTGCGACGTTGGTGATTCAGAACTCGTGGACGGGAGAGACGGGAAACATACGATCTGTTCCTCCGTTTTGATTGGTCCACGAAAGCTTTACGTCTTTGGAAATGACACGTGGCATTGGTCCTATGAGAGAGAGAGTGTGTCTTGCAGTGAACAAGTGGTTTAAATGCTTTTTAATTTTTGAATAAATATTTGAGTGCGTATATAATGGACAGGGGGGTGGTCCGGTGCAGTTTGTACCGGACTAACGTTCGGTGTAGTGTATTTTTTTTATCATAATTATAAAAATAAAAAATAATAGAACAAGTTTAAACAAAAAATTATAAAAAAATATATATTTTTTATTGCTAAAACACGGTAAAAGGCCACCGGACGCCCCCCAATTGTTTGCTTTAAGCAATTATTCTTCTATTATTTTATTAGGTAAATAAAGGTTTAAAAATATTATACTAGTTACTTTAGTTTAATCTTTTGCTTTTTAGTAATTTTTTTTTGATGAAATTTACTTTTTTAATTGCATTATGTTGGTTTGTACGGCAATATATATATATATATATATATATATATATATATATATAAGAAAAAATGTGTGTACACAGCTGTGTATTACACAGTAGGCTATAGCGACGATTTTTTGGGCTATAGCGACGGTTTCACTCGTCGTCATAGCTATTCTGGGCTATGGCGACAGTTTACCGTCGCTATAACCCGAAAAATCTGTCGTCCTAGGCCTACTGTGTAATACACAGCTGTGTATATACATATAGCCCATATATATATATATAATGGTAAAAATAAAGATATACAGTCATGTAATTTTTAAAGTTACACGGTCTACGATCGGAGAGTGAATATTTCACTCTACGATCGTAGAGTAGCCCACAGATAGTGAAGTGAATTCACTCTACTATCGTAGAGTAGTTCACGATAGCAGAGTGAATTCAAAAATTATGGAGTAACTACCCTACAATCGTAGAATTAAATCACTCTACGATCATAGACCGTGTAACTTTAAAAATTACACGGTCATATTCCGCATATAAAATAGACACGACTAACTCCTTACCCTAATTATCCTCTCGATGGTATACAATTTATGCATTGATAATATAATATTCATCCTATTATGATATAACTTTATCTTTCTACACAAATTAAAAAGGTTAATGTGTGAGAAAATAGGTCACAAAAAGAAAAAAAATGCATAATTTTTAATATTAATCATAATATACCGTATCATAAACATATTTGTTTATAACAGTTGGTCTCATAACAAAAGTTAACTTTTTATGTTTGTATTAATTTGATTCTTGAAAAATGACATTTATTTGTGAATAAGAAAAAAGAAATATTTCTTTCATAGAGAATAAATAATATTATCACATGAAATAAACTTATTTTTCATGTGACGTCTTGATTAATTCTGATTTATGCTAAAAAAAATTAAATTTGAATCTATGACTTTGCACAATAATAGAAGATGATTTTATTACAAGATTATCACAGTTGATCTCCAACACTTGTTCTTTGGTTTTACTTTGAAACAATTCTTTCTCCTTTTTAATTTTAGTTTATATTATAGTATATTAATATTATTATTATTTGGTCATTATCAAATTAATGTGCTTGATATCCACACATAACTCAACTATATAAGGTTTTAATATTCTTTGTAATAATGTAACATCTATTTAATAAATCTATTTTATGTCTCTAACATGGTATCAAACTAGTTTAATTTGATCTTAATTGGGAGGTCGAAGGCCCGCTAGAAGTCTTGTTTCCTCCATCGACAGCACAAAATTAGCGGTGGGTATCTTTTTTTCTTACAATTATTTTTCTATTTTTTTAGAAAGAATTAACAAAATAAAAATCCTTAGGCGCTTGTTTTTGTGGTGAAACAAAAAATAGTTTGTCCTTAATAGTTATTTCTCTAGTTGAATATACATGTAGATGGATGGTTGATTGGAAAGTAAGGATTACATGGAGCCAATATTTCAGGAAGGAATGTGTCATTCAATTTTGTAAGAGGCTGAAGAGTTTTCTGTTATATTTCAAGAAGACAAGGAGTCCTTCGTAATTGTTTGTGAAAGATAGAGAGTCATTCACATTTGTTATGGGAGATTTGTATTCTTCGTTATTACCGACGCATGATATCCTTGGAAAGTGGATATATGAAGTTATATTTCGATGAGAAATCTAACTTTGGACGTAAAATTAAATAATTTATCTTTTTCTCTATGCAAATTGAAGAGGATCTCAATCTTCATAGTTGGTTCGAGTCTTTTATTTTTAAGCTTAATTATGTTATGTATCAAGTTGTAAGTAGTCAAATTATGATATAAGACTGAAGAGGAGTATTAGAGTATATATTTATTATTACTTGGTCTCCCAGTATACTTGATATCCACACATACTACAGTTTGAATGTTTATATTATTGAAAAATGAAAAGGATAATTAACATTTATTTTATTTTAGACTTGTTCTTTTAAAGGTTTAAGGTAGAATTAGGAGAATGAACAAGAAGCTAGCATGCATCACTAATAGGGGTAATCATTCGGTTATAACCGAACCGAATAGACTATTCGGTTATAATTGAATACCGAATTATTGATAATTTTACTATCCTGAAATATTAATCGAAATTCGTAACTAACCGAATTATCGAATACCGAATTTATAATTCGGTAATTCGGGTAATAACCGAATTTGAGAGAAGAAGCCCATCAGTCAAATAAAACTCAACCCACATGAAAGTCCAACAGTAATAATAAGTTGTCCACGTGAGGATCAATAAAAGCCAAATAAAAGTAAGCCCACATGAAAGCCCAACAATAGCAATAAGCTGCCCACGTGGGGATCAATAAAAATCAAGTGGGTCTTAACTCTTAACGTTCATTACTCAGCCCATCATCAACCATCAGCAGCAATTCAGCACACAGCCCCATTCCTCATGACAGCAACCACGTGACAACAACTGTAACCATCTCCGACAAACGAAAACAGGCGACGAGCAATCACCGGTCGACGAGCTTCGCCGGAATTGAGTCTTCACCATTTGATTGGGACTGATTGGGTTCCTTCCCCTGATTTGATTATGTTACAAACAGAAGTTATGGAGGGAGAAAAAGAGGCTGACAAATGATGGCACCCATTTGATTGAAGGAGGAGATGATGTTTTTTTTGGCATGAATAGTGATTGAGGAGGTTGAAGATCGAAGTTTTAGGTGGAGAGATATGGCTATTGTTTCCGTTTGGTTTGTCGAAAAGTTTGAGATCGGGAAAATAGGTTTGACTTTGTGAGATAAGGAATAAATTAATAGGAGGGAGAATGGAGATGGAGATCGAGTCGGTCTAATATGGGAGATGAGAAATCGAGATCTGACTTCTGTTAAATCAGATTTGGGTTGAGACTCTGAGATACAAGAGAAAGATAGATACGAAGTGACTGAGAGAGCAAGGGCTTCAGCTATTAAGATAAGGCTTAATTTATTTAACAACTTATTCGGTATTCGGGTAGACCGAATAGTACAAAAATGAAATTCCGAACCGATAACCGTAAACCGAAAAAAAATTCGGATATAACCGAATTGTAAAAAATACCCGAATTATTAAGAAATTTCGATTAAATTATTTCGGTTTGGTTCAATTATTCGTTTATACCCGTTTTTTGCTCAGTCCTAATCACTAAGGTGACCTGCAAACTTAAATGTATAAAAATCCAATGATTTTATTTTTTTTACCAAAAACTAATGTATACATTTCTGATATTTTCGCAAACGAAAGCCATTTCTAGAGAAAATTGCAATAAGTGCATGGTACTGCTTATTATTAGTAATAAATAAAGAAGAACACTGCCATACCTAGATGGCCAGTAATTGAGCAAAACGCATAACTTTGTGATCACCAAATGATCAAAACTCTCCTTCTCCCCACTAGTACTTCCTAGCTATAACTAGTACTGTTTAAGTTGTCTATATAAGTACTATTTTAATTACAATAAAAACTCAATAATAATGAGTTAATATATCCAATCTAACAAGATAAATGAGAACCCTATCTCCATCTTGGACACACACATACACACACACACACACACACACACACACATATATATATATATATACATATTTATGAATCATTTGGCCTCAGGGGCGAAACTATTTGAGGGCTGCAGGGGGCCATGGCCCCCCCCAAGATCTGAAGAAAAAAAAATTATTGCCTAGTGTGAAAGGAGTTGTGGCGATCATGAAATAATTTTTGCCCAAATACTGAGGAAGCTATTAACATTTACACTATTTCTTTGTATTAGAACTCAGTCTTGGTATTAGAACTTAAAGTTGATCCTCAGTCTTGGTATTAGCAATTGTCTTTGTGCTATTAACATTTACACTATTTCTGCACAATCATCTAGATCACCATCAAGATCTGAATGTTATTGCTGCACAACATTTACACTTTTTTTGCTATGTTTTGTTGTCTTTGATAAATCAAATCTATTACTACATTATCTTTGTTTTAGTAAAAATATATTTTGTAATGGTGGAACTTTACTTTTTAGTTATGAATATATATTATGTTGTTAAAATTTTTTTTGGCCCCCTCCAAGATCAAATCCTGGTTTCGCCCCTGTTTGGCCTTGAAATCAATCAAATCAATGACCCTTCTAAATGTGGATTCATCACAATGTAAAACAATGCCTCTGTCGCATTGAAATCCAAATTCCTCTTCAGCCTTCTGTAGTAGTTGCTTGAAGCTGGATTTCTTCAAATAAGATGTATGAACAGCAAATCTCTTATGTTCTTCTCCTACATAAACCACAAAGTGCCCTTTTGGAGCCCTTTTTTTCTCTCCAATTGCATACACCTTAGCCATCATGCAAGTAAATTAACCTGCAAAAAACTCAAACACAACAACAAATATAGAATAATAGAACTATATATATATGACAAAATAATTAATTAAGAAGCACACATATATATATGTGTGTGTATGTGCGTGTGTGTCCTTATATATATATATATATATTTATAGCTAGAAAGTTCAAAACTTTATATGTTTAACATCGACAACAGGACGATAAGGTACTGTAGTAAGCGAAAATGTTGACAATGTGCGCTAGCCAGCTTAAACTGCATGATTTTGCAGCACATGGCATCATTTATGTTAATAGTAAAAAAAGATATAAAAATCCTACCTGTAAACCAGTCCATAAACGCTGCGACCTAGAAGTACTGTTGGCATATATATATAGTTCAATGCACTTTTTTGGTTTAATTATGGGGTACGTTAATATATAACAGTTTTATGATTAATCGTTTTCGGTGCCAAACATGAAACGACTCAACATGCATGCATGCGTGCATGCTTGCTTGTATAATTTCTGGATCGGAATTGAAAAGCAAATTACATTTTGTTGAATTATCCTCTAACAGTTTGGTGTTTGGTTACTTGCAAGGGTACAACTTCACTAGTCAATTCCCCAACAATAATACATGCATGTGCAAGTACCATGATATATATTATATCCCCTTTTTTCAGTTTTGTTGATAGATTAAATTAATATGGCAGGGCTTAATTTTCTCTTTCTTTTAGTTAGTTAGTTCTTTCTAAAACCTTATCTGATTTATATTCTATCTTATATATATAGTTCTATGAATTTGATTGAGTTTGTTATAGTTTATTTGTACCAAATTAAATTATTATACGTAATATTTGTGTCCCTTATATACAAATTAAATCGGATTATTGTAGTTTAAAACGCACATAATAAATTTCAAGTTGAACAAAAAGATGAATCGGATGATTATGAAAAGATTTTTTGAATAAAAAAAATAGGGAGTATTTCTTATGTCGGTAGACAAATTAAAGCTGACGAGTCTTTGGCTTTTTCCTAAAATTCAATGTGCAATTCAATTGCTGACATAAGAAAAGATTTGATATCAATTAGTACTGTATATTTGGGTGATATGTGGCTTCCTTTGGTAGCGGAGACATTAAAGTTCATTGAAAACTCTCGTGCTAAATTGAGTGACTACAAACTTGTTATATTCATGATTGAGAACTTTGAATTACGTCATGATTACGCCCCGCCCCGCCGAGCCGAGCAGATCTTCTGTTCCTATTTTATGTTTTTTTATCTAAATTTTTGATATTTATATTTTATTTAATATTAATTAACTCTAAAATTAAGTAAAAAGTTCAATATCAAAAATTTAGATGGGAGGCAGAAGATCTGCTCTCTCCTGTCTCCTCCCCCGGGTATTTTTTTAAATATTATTTAAAAAAAATATTTTTATCTCTTAATATATGTCGTTTAGAAATTTAATATTACTTATTTTTTAATATTATCATGACTATTAAATATAACTTTGGTTCTTTTATTATTTTTTATCCAATAACTAACACTATCTTTTTTCAATACAAGAATAATATAAGTAATTGATATTATATTTAATAATATACAATCATTTTCTTAATATTTGTGTACAACTCTAAAACGATTACGTAATCCTTCCGAATCATAAAAAAGTTCCCATTTATAAATTTTAAGCACATATTTTTTCCCAATATTTATTGTACGTTATATTTATAAAATAAGTGTTTAGTTAGATTGTGATCGAATGTTAATGAAACATTAATTGTGTTGTTGTAGAAAGAACATATCAGATTATTTTATTATAAATAAAAAAAGAATTCTTTTATGAAATTATTTATTTATTTTTAAGTAAGATTTTTTTATGAACGGGGAGAGTATGACTGGACATATCAGTGGTGGAGGTTGGAAAATAGAACATGCGAATATGCGATAACAAATGACATGTGGTAATGGTATTTACAGCTTTATAACTCTGAAAGAGGCTTGTCAATTCAAGTAGTTGCGATTATTGATTTGGATTTGGTGGATCTCTTATCAGGTGGTTGTGTTAATTCTTACTCAAGGTTTTTCTAAATGGAATATATTCCCCCACCCCCACCCCCACCCCCACCCCCCCCCCACCCACCAACCAACCAATGAGAATACAAGCCAAATATGTTCTTACTTTTCAAATAATTTAGAAAACAAAACTGATAACGTGCATGTATTAATTAAAAGCAGAAAATAGATATGGTAATAAAAAAAGCTTCCCATAAATAAATGACTCCATACTTCAAATATGTGCAGAATCACACCTAAAAGGCTGTTTCAGCACACCAAAAATGTTTCTCCAAACGCACTTGAGATGCTACAAGCCAACGCTCCAAAGGGAGTAAATCAAACAAGCCTTCATGTATATAGTCACTATATGCAAGGAAGAAAACAACCAAATTGGAATACCAGCAGCAGGAAAGGAAATCCATTCATTATTCTATATCTCATTCAGTGAAAGTTGCACAAGTGGAGGCACTGCAATAATATCCAGGAGGTTACATTGACAACAAAATAATGCATCAAGCAATTGGAACTTGGAAGCAGAATTGCTTTTATCTTTTACACTCCGCCGAGCAAGTGAGTTCAAGTGAGAAATACTCGTAGAAGCAAAATTGACAACAGATCAAGTAATCCACGCACGCGTGCAGCTAGAGATCTGGTTTTGATAGATAACAATGGAAGTAGGAGGGGAAAAACAACAGCATCACTTCTTACCAAACGGAGAGCAAGTGTACATCATTTCTTCAGAAGCTTGTGGGAAAAAATCCTCTTGGAATATGGGCTGTTCCGAGTTGTTGCTTTGTGGGATTCAATAGCTTCAACCAATGAATTATGAAGAGGACCCTGATTTCAAAAGAAATAATCGAGCATCAAGATGGTATATGTGCAAGACCTTCATTATGATCCTAATTCCTAAATATCTTAGGATACAAATAAAAAATAAGTATCATCTAACAGAATAATCTCAATGTTGAACTTGGCATTATAACTTATTGATCCATTTAGAGTGGTTATGTACCACCAAACTTTGAGTCGTGTGCCTATTCAAAGTGCTTACACCCCAACAAGCTTCCAGGATAGAGTTAGCCTCGCAGTTTGTAACATAGAAAACAGTATGTTCAAGGGAAAAAAATGACATTTTGCAAAAGGAATATTAATGATTGTCAAATTTTCAGACCTCGGAAATGCGAAGAGCTGTTTGAACAACATAGTTTGCATGTGGGTCTTGAAGCAGTTGTTCAAAGTTACTTGCAGAGAGCAATTCATGGATGATCTTTGACCTGACTTCTTCGCTCAATACAAACAGATATTTTTCAACCACATGGCTGCTGAATTTTTGAGTTGAGAGATGCACATAGTTCCCCTCAAACTGCCAAACCAATTTGGATGTGGCGCGGGGGATTTTTCGCTCCACAATATACTGAACCACATAATTTCTGCAGAAAAAATATCCACATGGTAAGGTAGAAAAGAAGAAAAGAAGAAAAGAAAGAGAGGTCATGTCAAATGTCGACATTAACACAGTAAGATTTATGGGCAGACGAAAATTGAATGACATCAAGAACTAATGATCAAAACAGCTCATAAAAGTTTGAGAAAAGTGTTAATGAAAGAAAGTTGAGAAGATCAAAAAATAGTATTGAAACAACCCGGTCAAATCCCGAGTCTAGATCGGTTGACCCGACCCGAGCTTTCGAGAGTCAGTTCTGATACCATATGAAACAACCCGGGTCAAATCCCGAGTCCAGAACAAATATCGAGTCAAATCTCAAGTTCAAATCGAATCAAATCCATCCAAATAAGGCCTTAAACAACTGACTCAATAGCATCTTCTTGGGTCATCTTAGCCCACCACAGACTCACCCAAAAAGTCATGATTAAAGGTACTATTGTTAGTAACTTAATTTCTTATATACAAACAAATTTTTCTCATATCTTTCGATGTGGGACTACGGTGTTACAAGTATTCCCTCCGTTTCAAATTATAAGAACATTGTTTACTTTTGAAGTCAATTTTGGACATTTTCAAACTCAAAGGTGAGATGATTCATTAAAAATTATAAACAATAAATTAAACGATTATGTCAATTTTGAAGTTGAAAATGTTTTAAGTTGACTTCAAAAAGTAAATAATGATCTTATATTTTGGAACAGAGAAAGTATTATTATGTACAAAATTAACACAAAAAGCAACCACGCAATAACTCCTCAAATCTTCAAGTTCTGAACAATTTGCTTTTTCCCATCAAGCTTGCTAGGTAGCAAATAAATAAGAAAACGGTGAATTTAGAAGAGAAGGAAACGGAAGTGAATGGAAAATCAAAAGGTAAAAAAATAAAAATAAAGAGACATTATATTCTTCTTCATGTATTTCTTTTCTTCATTCTAAAAAAGGAACCAAACATGAAATGGAAAGAAATTTTAAAAAGATAAAAAAACTCCTCTTCCCTGCCACATTTACCAAATGCAGAAAGCCCGTTGGATAGGCGCATGAGGCCATAATGGCTGGCAGACACGTACAACACTGAAAAATGAAATAAGTAATTGAAGGTTGACTCTCCTTGCATGTCTCCAGAAATATGATCCTTTGAGAATTGACATTATGCTAAAAATATTCAAGTATTATGTCAGATGGCCAGATAGGAAATGCATTAAGGGATGAGGGGAGTTTATTTCTTACATGAGTTCCAATTTTTACATATTGTGTTGGACGACCAGATAGAAAATACATTACAAGATGAGGGGAGTTTACGAGTTTATTGCTTACATGAAACATTACAAAAGAAGGAAAACCAAGACTGAATGTAGTTTCAATTCCTACAAGAAAGTCTTGAGAAGGAAATAATAATAAAAAATAAAAATCACTTTTTAGATAAGCAAGAATTCTAACTACCAAAAAAAATATCAGATAGATAAAGCTACAAGCCTGCAATGCTTTCAAACTTCAAAACTGAAAGTTCTGATCGTCCAAAATGACGATGGCAGCAAAGTTAGAGATTCAAAATTCAAGCAGCTGAAGCAAATAAAAACAAAGAATACCATAAGTCAAAATTCCGTATGTATATCACATATCAGGAAGAGTTCCATTAAACACCATAAAGTTTCATGAAAAATTAAGGTGAAGATCAGAACACTGAGATTTTTTAATCATTATAAAGATAATATCAATTGAAATTTCTAATCAAATTTATTGGATTTATAAAACCCCTTTTACTTAATTACCCGAATGCATCTTGAGCAAGTAGAAGTCCATTTGACGAAATTTCTGCAATCAAGTTTTCTCTATACTCTTCAGTTGAATGACTAATGCATCGTTGCAAAACACAACAACCATGTTGATGGGTTGCAATGTCAACACAATATTTTGCAGCAGCAACAAATATAAACTGCAAATGTGGAGAACAACACACATAAGGTAAATTAAATATAATAACATAGAATGCTCAAAGAAAAACTAATCAACTCTGATTAAAATATAAAAGCAGTTACACTGATAGATATAATGTGCATATTATCTTCAACAATATATATATATATATATATATATTTATTTATTTATATATATGCTCCTTAGAAGAAAAAAATGGACTTAAATTCTCAACACAAAGAAAATGATTTGTTTTTGATGTTGGAAGGGCTAAAATAATAGCATTTGTCAACGACTTACCAGGAGTGTACACAATTGACTTAGACTATGATATAACCATGTCTATTATACCACTATATTGGCCTAGATTCTTCTTAACCAGATTAAATAGTGGTGTGTCATGCATAACCAGAAACATTTATGGAAGGTAATGTAGTTATATTTTCTTGCTTTTGAGCAGAGGATAAAGCTTTTACATGGTTTTCTTTCCATTAAAAAAAATGGTGATTGCCAAGATTGACTACAGTATCCACTTTCAGACAACAACTATTTGATTGTTTTCTTCATGAGAAGGGACTTTCTTCTGACACCATTTGCTGTCCATGATCACAATAAGTAAGGCTCATACTTTAGAGCATACAAGTTAATCACTACCAAGACGAAATTACCAAGTAGCATAACCATTACAGCCTTAGATTTGGTTTTGTTTTTTCTGTGGTGAATATTCCTGGCTGTTCCAACTGCATGAACCAACTCATCAATGCAACCAATAAAACTCACCTTCATACAAATCTTTTGAGATAGAAGGGCCCAAAAACTCACCTTAATAAAAAATCTTATAGGATTCTAACAGCAGAAGTCATAATTACCATTCAGCATAACCAAGAGAAGTTAATACCTTATTATCTTCTTTGTTGAGGCACTGCAAGCATCGCTGAATAACATGATTACCATTCAGGTCCTTGATCAGAGCAAGAAAACCTGGTTCAAGGGCTGAAATAACTAGTGAAATTTGCTGCTTGGTTTTGAGAGTCTCGATCAACTTTTGTACCACTCTGGTGCTGATACAACGACGATAATGTTAGAATTAACATGAATGCAGCGGGATGGAAAATTTTGCAGGACTTACCCATGTGTGTTTAAAGAGATTCTGACAAGCTCGCTAGGCTGTTTGGTTACCATGAGCAAAATCTGCAGCCTCTGTTCTTCATTGCACACTTCCAGCAGCTTTTGCATAAGGTAATTTCCAAAAGGGTTCATCATAAGTTCAACCACTTGATCAATGATCTCATTAAAAATTATCTGCACATCCAATGGGGTTCCCTCATCAAACATCCTCTGTAAGAAGCAGCAACCAAGTTGATCCTTAGCCATAAAGTATATGTATGGGCTTCTGCCAAGGTGTTAAATTTAAATGGAAGAGAAAAAGGGCAATGCATCCGTACACTTAGACCATTATCGTTAGTTCCTTCAAACTGAAGACGACAATGTAGCCGTGACCTCCTATCTTGAGGCTTACACACAACAATCTCCTGTAAGGAACCACTATAATTGTGTCCCTTTGAACGTCCAAGTCCCTTTTTCATCGCATAATTTAGACCTTCCCCTGAAATGATCACACTATCCTCCATATAATCCTCAAGATCCCCATGAGGCAGTCTATTATTCAATGCCCTCGTTCTTCCATCTATCATAGATGGGTAGCAAAGTGGTATATTTTCAACACTGGGGTGAGGCCTCGTGTAAGTCAAATGAGGCATACTTGGCAAATTAGACGTACCCCTTTCTTCAATAAAATTCATCCCATTATGTCGAGCCCATAATAAACCATCAACAACTGAAGGACTTGTTACAGGAGAGGCCAAGTTCGATGCTGGAATTTCCCTCTGCCAATAATATACAGCCGGTTCTTTTGTTCTGTGATGTGGAGAACTCATAAGAGTATTGCCACACTTTGATTGAAAGGACAAACCACTAGCTTGACCTGGTATATATCCTGAACCCAATGGACTACCCAACCTAAATTCTTGTTGCAACTCAAACAATGCCGAATTCATTTCACAAGTAAAACTATTGCAACTTCTTGGAACAGAAGATTTAACTACAGTATAATCAGCAAAAGCTTTCGGGTAATTATCAGAAGCCCTATTTCTCTCGACATTCATTCGATTAGCCCCATTGCTATAGTGATCGCTAGACAGAAATCCATTTGGGTCTAGAGAAACATCCTCTGGCTCCTCACTAATATACTTTCTCCTAAGATTACTAGACAAACTCAATTCATCAATTAGGTTCTCATTTGCCTTCTTTCCATCCAATGAATCGGGTACTTTCCAATCGAACATTGATCCATTTGGGCAACCAGAGTTTCTAAAAAGCATTGGGGAGCATTTGATCTCTTCTAATGGAGGTGGGATTGGTGATCCACAGTTAGACAGTGAATACTCACTAGATACAGATATCAAGCTTGAAGAAGAAACATCACATTGCAGAGAGAATCCACTAACAGGTGAGGGACATGTATACTTATAAGGACTCAATGAGTCATCATCATACATCATTCCATTCATATTCTGTGATACAAAAGACCAATTATCATTACCACCATCAATATTTTGACCATTGCTATGTGGGTTAAGAATATTTTGCGATATTGCTCGAGGAATCTCACCCAATAACATTTCAAGCTCCTCATCATCCTTCATATTCTCTCCAATTTTCTTTTCAATTTTGACTCTCTCAAAACATCAAACAACAACAACAATACAGACGAGAGAAACAATAAAAATAGAAACAATAACACAAGAAAAATAATCAAACCAGAGCAAAAATCAAAATACCCACATCAGATACTGATTTAAATATACTAACTAACAATTACCCAGAAGAAATTACCACTTTTTTCCATCTGGGTTTGATCTCAGATATCAACAGTTCGATTGAACTAGGTGCGTTTGAATGATGAAATTGAATTGCATTTTATTTCAAATTCATCTCATTTGGGTTTGGATTTCTCTTTAGAAAAAGTTGGTGAAGCATGCAAAGATGAAGGATTACATACGTTGTATACTGATACGATCTCACGCCATTAATGCTAGAGACGACCAGTCCCTCTACCTACCTACATTTGTATACGAGAAAGGAAAAGAAACACACTGAGCAAGGGACACAAAATCTCTACCGAGTATAAAACCACTGTATATGTTCATAATATTATTTTATATTCTTATTTGGAAATCATAAGCTCTCCAACTATGCGTGGCAAACACGCTCAATATTGACACGGTTGGCCCTACATCCTTCTGTTGTATTCAGGAGTGGATCTGCTCCTTTTTAGAAAAAAAAACATTTATTTCAATTTATTTTTTATTTAAATTTTTTTAAAAGAATAAATTATTTACATTTTTATATCACTCATAACTCTCCCATTGTCCTAATAAATTTTCATATTTGTATTAATAATTTTCAACTTCTCATAAAAGGATAGTGATAAAATTTTATATAAATTTTAATTATTAAATGATAGTATTAAAGGGCAAAGGTCCAAAAATACCCCTAACGTTTACCCGAAGTTCCACTTTCACCCTGAACTTATTTTTCCAAAAGTACCCTTAACATTACAAATTTCAAATCAACTATACCTCTCTCGTTAACAGACATGTCACGTAGACAAACGTAGTTGACACTCAGACTTATTTTGCTAACATGTCAAATAATTAAAATAAAAATTGCTAATGTTGTGACGCCCCCAAAATAGGTCCACACGACCCATTTTGAGTCGCAAGATATCACACTATAAAAATCATTTATAAACTTCATTTATACAACTGTTGAAATATCGTGCAGAATACAACCACAGTTAAACTGTGAGTTTTAATACAAATGTATGTAACTCTCATGGTGCCTCGATCACAACCTTACAATGGTACTTTACATAAAAGTACAATCAATAATTGTTTTAGAAATTAAAATCTTTGGAAAATACTCAAGGAAACCTTCGTACATGGGAGGCCATGCGTCTAGGTTAAGATAGATATCATATGTCCACGGAATTATCCTTGGTTGACCCAATAATCCCCAAAGAAAAATAAGAAGATTACTATCATCTTCTTTTCAATGGTGAGTCTTCTCTTGACTTATAATTATCTTCATTGTCTCCAATTGAGAATCATATTTCAAACAAACTCCAAGATTATATAGGTAGTGCTCGTAGATATACTCAGCAAGTGGATGTGCACAACCCTATCTTATGATAACACGAGGTTGTATGTCATTAGACATCTAGTGTGATAGTGGCAAAACACCCTTCCAACGTTGGGTTCACCTCACCCTATTCGGTTCACCAAAATAAATATCAAATGACATATACAATACAACACACTTATCTAAAGTTCTCAATAAAATTATTTTTATACTATTTAGGGAGAACCTCAACAGCTGTAGACCACCGTTCTATTTCTTTGTTATCCCCGCTCGGCCCAGCTACACTCTTATTACCTGAAAGAAATTGTAAGGGTGAGCACAACTAGCCCAATAAAGAATATCATGACTAAAAATAATTAAATTATCAATAGCCTTCATCAGTAATAAATTAGAGATTTATAACATATGGTAGATGATAAAATTTTTCAACCATAGTTACAGCGGAACGAGCAATCCATTAGAAGAGTCAAATAGACCATCAAGTCTATTATCTTCTCTATGTTAAAAGTCCACCAATGATATTTATCCCTGTAACATCAATCAACAATTCATGTCCACAATCATATGAATAACTCATAATCATAATTGTGATTCTAAATTCCTCTTCGCACCCAGGACGAAAATAATTTTCATCACTTATCTTCACCTGAAACATTAAAAATTATGGTTATACCAAATCACAATTCCTGCTCATAATCATACTAATAAATTCATCTTTGCACTACGGCCAAAGATATTCATTAATAATTCATCTTTGCACTACAGGCCAAAGACATACAACTGTATTTTAGAAGAGTCAAGTAGAGCATGATATCTACTATCTTTTACGAATTAAAAATATATAACCAATATTTTATCGCTGAGACTCAGCTTAATAAATAATCCACATCATCGAATCATCCCTACACTACGGCCAAGGATTTTCATGTAATCATCAATGGTCATGATTATACTGAATAATTCCTAGTTATAATCATACCAATAACTGTCCATCAATGTACTATGGGCCAATGAGGACTTTTACCACATCATCTATAACATTACAGATCATGATTATACCAAATGATCACTAGTCATAATCATACCAATATCAGTTCATCTATGCACATATGCCAAAAATACTCATCAATCAATAGTTCATCTTTGCACGTAAGCCAAAGATATACAACTGTAAAACCAATAATCAACAGTCCATCTTTACACGTAAGCCAAAGATATACAACTTTAAAATCAATAATCAACAGTCCATCTTTGCACGTAAGCCAAAGATATACAACTGTAAAACCAATAATCAACAATCCATCTTTGCACGTAAGTCAAAGATAACTTTCATCATAATATAAGCATGAGGATGATGACAATGATATAAGCATTAATCAAATAAAATCAAGGATAAATATTAAAGACTTTAAATTTATTCAGAGTTTAAAAATATCCAAATTGTCAATCACTTAATAATCTCATAATCTAATATCATTAATATTATAATAATATTTTAATCATTTCTTAAACTTATAAACAATTTATTTTAATTATTTACACTTTACCAAATAATGCATTTAATCATTCAAAAATGCCATACTCTTAATATTTCATCACAAATGATTAAATCACTCATCAAAAATTTGCATATACCTTATATAGGATTTCCAAGCCATAAAATCCTATTTACCAATTTTTTAATTTCACAGAACATATTAAATTCATATGTTGGTAACTACACCATTTTCATGAAAAATATTAAATCAGTCCCAAACATTTTTTTTTGGGATTTAACAGAATATAGTCTCATATTGAACATATATTTTTCTCACAATTTTTAAAATTCATTTACTATTTTTTATATGGACAAAACTACCGAATATTTAGACATTTATCATAAACTGTACTTTTATCCAAAAATTCCAAAATTTACAGGGTATACTCCTGTGATATACATTTACTCCCAATAAAAATTTCACCAATTTTGGAGTTAACCACAAGGAGTTATAAGGGTTTACTTTTAAAATAGTTTTTTCTCATAAAATTCATAACTCCTAATCTATACATCCAAAAATCGTTAGTTTTGGACACAATCTAGAAAATTCATCAAATTATCATTTCAAATTTTTCCAGAATTTTTGAGGTCAGAAAAATTACGAAACTGCAAATGGATTTTTGTCCGCCATGCGGTAATCTACGTAGACAGATCATTTCAACAGAATAATAAAGAATGGAATAACAGAAGAATTCACCATGCATGCGATAGACCACACAGACAGGTTATTCCTAACAGAATAATAAAGAATAGAACCAAGTCATGCGTAATCTGCACAGACAGGATATTCCAACAGAATAATAAAGAATGAAACCAGGTCATGCGTAATCCGCACAAACATGATATTCCAACAGAATAATAAAGAATGGAATAACAACAGAATTCACCAAGCATGCGATAGACCACACAGACAGGTTATTCCAACAGAATAATAAATAATAGAATAACCGAAGAATTTCACCATGTATGCGATACTTCGCATGGACAGGTTATTCCAACATAATAATAAAGAATGTAATAACAACCCTTACGAGTATTGAAAGAAAATAACTCTCTTCATGAATACGAAAGAAATAATACCCCTTACTACAATAATATTCCTTACCTTAGAAGAAAACTAGATACTGGAATAGTGAGGTAGCAAACTTCTCTTCTTCTTTCTCTATAATTTCTCTCTATAATAATTGCTCTATAACTTTTGTGAATTGGTGAGAAATGAAGGAAGAGTGAGCTTCTATTTATAGAAAAATATAATTTCGATAATTGCACATTTTGGAACTCGAAATATTATAGTATAATACCTTCCTCTTTTTCTTCATTTTTAATTTAGTCCTGCAAGTATTATCAAACTTTCACCACCTCCCCTAATAGTAAATAATGTGAATCAATAGTTCAATCATGTGAATCAATAATTATAATCATATGAAAATACGAATTACAGTATAGTACCTCCATCTATACCTCTATTTTTAACTTAGTCATGCAAGTATTATTAATCTTACACTAACTCCCCTAATAGTACAAGAATGTGAATCAATAGTACACACATGTGAACAAATAGTTATAATCATATGAATTAATAGCAATTAATTGCTCATTTATCTGATTTATTACCCGACTGGTCAGTATAACCTCCAGACATCAATTATTATCGAAATAAATGTCGATTTTCACTACAACTAATAATTCCAACACAATAGAACAATCAATTTCATCTTTAATCAACACGAATTTATTTATCATTAATATTATAACTCACAATATTTAACAATTAGGTCGTTCCCAGGAAAGACGGGGTTTCCGATAAGGATTTTTTCTTATTGGCGCGCAATTAGGTGACCAAACCTCTCCTTGACAGAACTTCTAGACATTGTCAATATTACAAATAATAATATGAATAACTTTGTCATCTCAATTATTGATTTAATAATATAACATATTATGCAGATGATACTGTGACAATAATTGAATCAATAATATGATAGATATGATGCAGTAATTACTGTAACAATAATTGAGTATCACTGAGTGACTTCTTACGTAAGCATTAATAATCAAAGATACTGTATAATACCGTGTGCTACTATGCAACCACGCGTATTACTATACTTTTATCACCGATTATTTTATAACAACTTGTTTACTTTGAAAAAATTTCACATATCAGTCTTAACTTTAACCTTTTATCAATTTAACCATTTACTAAATAGAATAATTATAAAAAAATTGAATACTTCTATTTTATAAAATCCGGGGTCTCACAAATGCAACTTATGAGGTGTATAAAAATATTATTTTATATATATATATATTATAATTTATTTATTATGTGACGCCTCCAAAATAGGTATACATCACCCATTTTGAGTCGTCAAATACATGGTACATAAATCAAATATAAACTTCTTTAATACAACTGTCGTGTAAAAATACGACAAAACATAGTTGAGTTTTTATATGAATATTGTCTTCTAGACAATATCCAAACTCAAATTCAATCCTTATTACATTTATTATCACACTAAGTAGTGAGGATTGCTAAAACAACCATCCCGGACCATTACTCCGTTCCCCGACTACGTTCTCATTTCCTGAAGAGAACAATGAAAGCAAAATGGTGAGCTAAACTAGCCCGATAAAAATTATTATGACTAAGATAATGTAGAATAAATTATCATTAGCCTTCAACAGTGTTAAACTGATAAAATACAATAAACATCAAGTATAACTGTAGCGGAACAAGCAATCCATTAGAAGAGTCAAGTAGAGCATGATATCTACTATTTTCTATGATTTAAAAAGTTTTTCATCCACTTTATCACTGAGACTCGGCTTAATAAATAAACCACATCATCGAATCATCCCTGCACTACGGGCCAAGGATATTCATGTAATCATCAATGGTCATGATTATACCGAATAATTCCTGGTCATAATCATACCAACAACTGTTCGTCAATGCACTACGGGCCAATGAGGACTTTTACCACATCATTTTTAACATTACTAGTCATGATTATACCGAATGATCCTTGGTCATAATCATACCAATCAACAGTCCATCTATGCATGTAAGCCAAAAATAACTTTCATCACAGTATAAGCATGAGGATGATGACAATGATATAAGCATTAATCAAACGAAATCAAGGATAAATATTAAAGATTTTAAATTTATCCAGAGTTTAAAAATATCCAAATTATCAATATGATACTGCTTTGTGAAGTAAAATTCAAGAATAATATTCATGTATCAAAAATAATTTGGACAAAAAGAAATATTTTTCGGATGAATAGTACTCCGTGAATAGTACTTCGGGAATAATACATCAAAAATAGTACCCCGGCATGAAAAAAGTGTCCCAAATACCCGAGTGAATAATATTCGAGTGAATAGTATCCGGGTGAATAGTAACCCGTGAATAGTAACTCGTGAATAGTACTCTAGCATGAAAAGTATCTCAAATATTCGAGCGAATAATATTTGAGTGAATAGTAACCGGGTGAATAGTAACCCATAAATAGTAACTCATCAATAGTATTTCGGTATAAAAATATCAATAATTATCAAGAAAACATAGAATAATATTTTCATGAAAAAATATTGGATGAAGCACACATTTCAAGGATATTCTACTAATTTCATGGAGTATAGAAGCAATACTTTAACAAAATGAGGGTATAATCAAGAATATGAGACGAAATAATATTACTCACATACTACAGAGTATGAAAGAAATATTATTAAATGAATAATTGAGTCGACAGAGTTATTTATATTATTATTTGCATTATTGATAATGTCTAAAAAGTTCTGTCGAGTAAAAGGGTTAGGTTATTTAATTGCACGCCAATAAAAAAATCCTAATCGGAAAGCCCCCTTTTTCCTGAAAACGATCTGGTTGTCAATATTGTGAGTTATAATATTAATGATGAATAAGTGTTGAAAGATTAAAAATGTGTTGATTGGAGATAAATAAATTGTGATAGATATTTATTCAATTTTTGATATAAATAAAGGCGTTTGTCATGAAGCGTTTATTACAAGTTTGACTTATTATTTCATGGACCCCCATGTGCCAATTTACCAAACCATAGGTAGAAAGTTATCTCAATTTTATTTTATTATTATTATAATAGTAATAAAACATAAACTTTTTTTATATAAAACAGAAAATTTTTTAATTTAAAACAAAAAAACATTTTTATATAAAACATAAAACTTTTTATAATATATATAAAGTTGTTTGTTTTATTAGAATAAAAATAGAATATATTATATTTTATATAAAGTTTTTTGTTTTATTAGAATATTTTATTGCATAGTAAAAATCAGATCTTGCCCGTGAAATCGTCTCTGAAAAAATTTATGTTCAACCGTGATTATTTTCTTAAATAGTGTTATGTCATTCTCCTATAAATATGATGATTAGTTAAGAAATAAAAATCACAACAGAAACAAAGAATTCTTGTTCTATAATATATTAATATTATACGTATTTATTTATAGTATAAGAATATTTTGAGTGTAGCTAATAGTGCAAGATTTTTTTAAGAATATATCCGCTATATCAGTCAGATTTAGTCTCCTGCTAAGGTAAAATATGTTATTTTCTTCATACTCACAAGGGTTGTCATTCTATTCCTTATTAATTTGTGGGAATAACCTGTCTATGCGGATTTCCGCATGCATGGTGAATAACCCTTCATATTCATTCTTTATTAAGTTGTGGAAATGATCTGTCTATGCGAATTACTACATGGCGGGTGAAAATTCATTTGCAGTTTCGTATATTCTTTTATACTCGTATGAGATATCATTTATTTTGTACTCGTCAAGGGATATCATTTTCTTTCATATTTTTCTCCATTTATGGTACAAATTTATTGTTTATTTCCATAACCTTTTTGTTAAAGTGAAAATTTCTGAAATTAGTAGAATATCCTTAATAATTTGCGATTCATCTAATATCATTTCATTGGAATATTGGTCTGAACTTTCTTATTAAATTTTAATATTTTCATTCGGGATACTATTCATGGGATACTATTCACTCGGGGTACTATTCATTATGGGTACTATTCACAATAAAATTGATTTCTTTTCTATCCAAATTATTTTAAATACATGAATATCATTCTTGAATTTAATTTACTTCACAATTAGTTATCATATTGACAATTTGGACATTCTTAAACTCTGGATAAATTGAATTATAAATCTTTAATAATTGTCATTGATCTCACTTGATTCATTCTTTATATCATTGTCATCATCCTCATACTTAAATTTGTGATGGAAAGTCATTATTGGCCCGTAGTGTATAGATGAACTGTTGATTGGTATGATTATGACCATGAGTTGTGTATTGGTATAATCATGACCTTTAATGTTACAGGCAAAGGTTTATGATGAAAGTTCTTTTTGGCCTGTAGTGCAAAGATGGACAGGTGTTTGGCATGATCATGACCACCGGTGATGCAAACGATCATCTTTGGCTCGTAGTGCATAGATAATTCGTTGATTGAAAATAATTATTGATTGGTGTTACAGGGATAAAATATTAATGATGGACTTTTAAATGACGGAAGATAGTAGACATCATGTTTTACTTAACTCTTCTAATGTATTGTTATTTCCATTGCAGTTGTTGATCTAAAACTTGTTATCTATTGTATTTAGGACTGAGCAAAACACGGATAAAACTGAATTATCGAACACAACCGAATTTATTCAATTTTTTGGTTTTTTTCTTAATTTCGGTTATAGCCAATTTATTGTTCGGTATTCAGTTTCGGGTTCGATTTTAAAAAATAAATTATTCGGGTATCCAAATTACCAACGAATATATATAATTGTGTCCATCCTTCCTCACACGTGCAATTGCTTCCTCTCTCGCGTGCCATTTCAATCCTATTTCCATAAACAATAATATCCTAAGTGTTATTTAAAGGTGAGTTGCATTGTTAATATAGAGAAAGACATATTATCAAAAGAAATAAAACGACAGCAGTACAACACCATCTTCTTTCGCCTTCGTCTTCCTCCCTCTTCCAACTCTCGGCCCACCATCTCTCCTTTCACCTCCTCCTTCCTCCATCCCTCTTCCAACTCTCTGTATCTGTTTGAACCCTATTGAAACTCCTTTTTCGATATATGCTTTTACAAAGTCTGAGTTGCTAGATTTGTTGTTCTTATGGGATTAGTAGAGGGTAATTGTGTACTTGATAAAGGAGTTATGATATGAGGGGTGGCTCTATTTTGGTTGGGGGTTACGGATCTTGATGGTTATGTGTTAGTTTTGGAAGGAGGTTTCTCCTGATGTGAGTTTCTTTTTCATATCTCTTATGGAGCTTGCAGAATTTGGGTTTGGCATTACTCATCTCCAGTGGTTTTATGGATTCTGGATTGATCAATGCTGATCTGGGTTCATGCAACACATACTGTAAGACCGCAACTTTTTGAATAAAGATGAAATTTTTTATAATTATCATTTTTGAATATTATAGAATGAATTTGATATAATGTTATAGTTGTGGGAAATATTTACAAATTTTTCAAAGTATGCAAGTTGTCATATTATATTCGATTGGTCGGGAAATATTCTTTTTGTCAGGGAATATCCGTACGACGGTACAATCATTGGTGGACCCCACAACAGAATTATTGTCGGATTGAGAAAACGATAAAAATGTTTTATTGAAAATAACGGCGGAAGCTTTACCGTTGATACTGTTGAACTACTCGGTAGTAAAAGTATAGTAATACGCGTGGTTGCATTGTAGCACACAGTATTGATTATTGATGCTTACGTGAGAAGTTACTCAGTTTTGCTTATTATTTGGATCCCTATTTACCCATTTTTCAAAATTATCTTAAGGGAGTTATAAAGTATATATATATATATATATATATATATATATATATGTAATGTGTGTGTGTGTGTTTTAGTGTGTGTAAGAGTATTTGTGTGTTAGTGAGTTTTGGTAGGGATTTACATTATTAAGTGATGTGGGGTTATATTATATATGCATTATGAGAATTGTCAATTTGGTGAGGGAAATGTTGATTTATGGGAGGGAGGTTACGTAAAAGATGGGGATTGATATATATATATATAGAGTCCGGATCAGGTCCGGACTCCCGGATTTTAACAAAATTCGGACCTCTTTTTTGTTTTTGCTTTTTTTTTTTGAAACAACTAAAAAAAAAAATTATGGAACTGAAATTTTTTCACAATACAGTGTTTTGGGCGTGATTTGGATGCCTATACCAAAACATTTCTGTACAGTCTGGGCAGACTGTAAATACATTGGTTGGTATAGGTATTAAAAACACACCCAAAATACTGTATTATGGAAAAATTTCAGTTCCATAAATTATTATTTTTTTTAGTTGTTTCAAAAAAAAAAGCAAAAAAAAAAATACGGGGTCCGTATTTTAGGACCAGTTCGGGAGACCGGACTGGATCCTAATTCTATATATATATATATATATATATATATATATATATATATATATATATATATATGGATAATGACATGTGGGTGGGGCCCACATGTTGGAAGAAGAATTTTGGGGAAAAAGCTGAGAATTTCTCACGGATTGTGTTTTTATTTTCAAACAAACATGTGCCTTATTATTTAATATATATATATATATATATATATATATTATATTTTATATAAAAAAATTTGCTTTGATTATGGACCGTCAGATTAAAGTAAATTAATCTGGACTGTTTATGAGTTAGTTACTATGCATTCCATTCTTCTATAAATAGAAGCTCATTCCTTCATTATTTTCTTACTAATTCACTGAAACTCTAGAGAGATAAACTGTAAGAGAGAAGGAAGAAAAGTATTCTGCTACTTAACTACTCTTATATTCAGTTTCTTTTATGGTAAGGAATATTATTCTTTTTTGTATTCATAAAGAGAACGGTTGTTATTCCATTTCTTATTGTTCTGTTGGAATAACTTGTATACGCGGGCTACCCTGTACTTGGTGACATTCTCTATTATTCTTTCTTTATTATTTCGTTGGAACATCATGTCTGTGCTTTACGCCGGACCTGGTTCCGTCTTTATTCCTGTCGTTATTATTCTGTTGGAATATCCTGTCTGTGTGTTTTACACCGGACCTGGTTCCGTCTTTATTATTCTGTATTTATTATTCTGTTGGAATAACTTGTCTATGCGAAGTACCGCATGCATGGTGATTTCTGTTGTTATTTCATTCTTTATTATTCTGTAGGAACATCCTGTCGGTGTGATTTTCACCTGACCTGGTTCCGTTATTATTATTCTGTTGGAATAACCTCTCTATGAGAAGTACCGCGTGCATGGTGATTTCTTTTGTTATTCCATTCATTATTATACTCAGTTAGTTAAAATTTTGACTTCTATACTCCCTGAAATTAGTAGAATAACCTTGATATTTGCGCTTCATCCAGTATTTTTCATGGAAATATTCTTCTGAGCATTCTTGAATTTTACTCTACAAAGCAGTATCATGTTGACAATTTGGACGTTATTAGTTCCTGAATAACTTAATTCTTGAACTTATTTTATTGAATTCTTATATCATTGTCATCATCCTCGTGTTTATATTTTGTTTAAAGTCATTTATGGCCTAGAGCATGGATGGACTTGGTATGATTATGACCAGGGATTATTCGGTGTAATCATGACCGTAATGTAACAAGTGATGTGGTAAAAGTCCTCATTGGCCCGTAGTGCATTGATGGACAGTTTTGGCATGATCATGACCATTGGTGAATACACAAATATCCTTGACCCGTAATGCATGGAATTTGTGGTCGTGAGCCTAATGAATATCCTTGGTCGTTGTACAGGGATGATGTGGATTATTTATTAAGCTGAGTCCCAGCGATAAAAGTGATGAAAAACCTTTTAAAACATAAAAGATAGTAGATTTTATTCTCTACTTGACTCTTTTAATGGATTGCTTGCTCCGCTGCAGTTAAACTTGATGTCTATTGTATTTTATCAGTTTAACATTGTTGAGGACTAATGATAACTTATTCTGCATTATCTTATTCATAATATTTCTTGATGGGCTAGTTGAGCTCACCCTTTCTTTCACTGTTCTCTTCAGGAAATGAGAATGTAGCTGGGACGAGTCGGGGAACGGAGTGATGTTCTGGATGATAGTGTTATCTAGTAGTCCTCACTATTCTGTTAAATAGTGTGACAATAAATGTATTGAGGACTTATTCTGAGAGTGGATATTGTCTAGAAGGCAATATTTGTATTAAAACTCACAGCATGTATTTTGTCGTACTTTACACGACTGTTGTATAATTAAGTTGTATTTGAATTTTGTACCATGTCTTGGCGACTCAAGATGGGTGATGTATACCTATTTTGGGGGCGTCACAGTTGGTATCAAAGCTTAGGGATATGATCCCTGGCTAAGATATGAGATAAGAACTAGGAGGGGAGAGACGGGAAATTCTTTCGCTAGTTTGACCTACCTAAGTTTATTTGTTATTTAATTGGTTGGTCAGATTATAGAGATAATATGTGATACGTTTATTAAACCTTATTTTGTGGCAGTATCTGAAAATGGCATCCGAGAATGTTGAGAACATCAATGGAGCACATGAGACCGTTGAGACTCTACAGATCAATAGTCAGGATAATGTGCATCAGGATGCCGACAATCCTCAGGCAAACAACAACACTGACCAAATGATGAACGATGGAATGTTTTGAGGCTTCATGCAATTCATGCAACAACAAGCGAGAGTGGCTCCTGTCCAAAATGCAGGTGGAAACACTGGAAACTCTCGATTGGTCACCGCCAAGAAGTTTAAGGAACTGGGACCACCGGAGTTCTTTGGAGAGCCAAAACCACTTAAGGCAGAAACGTGGATTAAACAGATCAACAAGATATTTGGTGTCTTGGGTTGCTCCGAGGAGCAAAAGGTTCCCTTTGCCACCTTCATGTTGCGTGCAGAGGCAGATTACTGGAGGGAATCTGTAAAACGTATCCAACTTGCCGCACTGAAGATGTCTTGGGAGAAGTTCCAGGAACTGTTCAACGACAAGTACTTTCCTGAAAGTATTCGTCACATGAAAGAGGTAGAGTTCATTAAACTGGAGTAAAACAGCATGACCATATCGCAGTACTAAGCCAAGTTTGCTAAGTTGTCCCGGTTTGCGTCCCATTTGGTTTATAATGAGGAGAGAATGACGCGAATGTTTTTAAGAGGTTTGAAACCTGAGATACATCAATATCTTATCTCTCATAAACTGTGTTTGTATTCAGATGTTGTTAATAGGACTCAGTTATTGGAGCGTGATAATGAGTCAATCCATCCAAAAGAGAGCAACCGGTAAAATGATAATACCAGTTAGAACAGTCATCGAAGCGGTGACAACAAGCGTGGAGG
Organism: Panax japonicus; assembly: GCA_020205505.1. Lineage (NCBI taxonomy): Eukaryota > Viridiplantae > Streptophyta > Magnoliopsida > Apiales > Araliaceae > Panax > Panax japonicus. The sequence goes on from CM035106.1 coordinate 53,570,851, forward strand.
GAATCAACAGGCCAGAAATGGTAACCACTTCGGTGGTAATCAAGGCCAAAATAGTAAGAATGGACATTTAAAGAAGAGGAGATTCAATAATGATGGAAACACGTCAGCACCAACATCCGTTGTTAAAGAAGGAGAACGACCGCCTACCATATGCTTCAAATGTGGAGGGGAGGGACATATTAGTCCAAACTGTGCGATGCCGTCCAAAGCATACTATAATTGTGGAAGAGAAGGTCACCTAGCCCGATTTTGTCGTTCACCAAAGACAAGTTTAGCTAGGATGGAGGCACCAAAGGCCGTCCTAGAAAAGGCAAAGCCGGTAGTGCAAGGGAGAGCGTTTGTTGTGACCTTCCAGAAAATAAGGAACCCGAACGAGGTCATCACGGGTAAGCTAATCATAAACTCTAGCGAAGTTTATACTTTATTTGATACTGGTTCTACCCACTCTTTCATTTCTCCTACTTGCACTCAACGTTTAAATTTGACTACGGAGAGATTAGACTTTGACTTATCTGTTGAAACCCCGTTGGGAGAAACCTTCATTACATCCACGGTTTTTAAGTCTTGTTTGATTCAAATTGGTAACAGCACATTACCTGTCGATCTTATTTCTTTGAAAATACTTGCATTTGATGTGATTCTAGGGATTGATTGGTTAACTACTCATCATGCAAAAAATTGATTATTTTCGTAGGGTTATTAGCTTTCATATTCCTAACCAACCTATTATGCGAATTCAAGCAACCAAACCATTAAAATCAGTCACTGTCATCTCAAGCCATAAAGCTATTCGTTTATTGACAAAGTATGAGTTTTTATAAATAACGGCGTAATTGTTACCGTTAACACTGTTGGGTTACCTAGGTGGTTAAAATACAGTAATACGCATGGTGGCACTAGTAGCACACGGTATTGCACAGTATTGTTGAATTATTGATTCGTACGTAAGAAGGACACTACTCAATAATTGTTACAGCAGTTACTGTTCAATATTTTATTTTATTGATTCAATAATTGATGCGTTGATATTTTATATTATTGTTGTTTCAATAATTGTCACCTGCACAATATTTCCTATTATCAGATCAATAATTCATATTATTTGAATAATATTATTAGATAGCATTATTGGCAATGTCTAGAAAGTTTTATCAAGGAGAGGTTTGATCATCTAATTGCGCGCCAGTAAAGAGAAATCCTTATCGGAAGGCCCCCTCTTTCCTAGGAACGGCCTAGTTGTCATAATTGTGATTCTGTAATATTATTTGCGAATAATTAATTATTGATTTATATGATAAAGAAATATTTATTTGATGTGGATATAAATGATGTATTTATTTATTTTATATAGTTATTAATGAAAGAATTAATGCTGAGATGTTTTATAAGTATTTTGTCAGATTGGAGGAATTAAAAATCACCCGTTTGTGGATTTCGGATATTTTATGTTTGGAATTTGGAAAAAGCGTTCTTCTGTAAAGTTGTAGAGAATTCGATTTCAGGCTCAATGGGCATAAAATTTGAATTTTCCTGATAAACAGGCTATTTCTATGAATTATTGAAGTTTCAAAAAATAAAATAATTTTATTAAATTTATGGGTGGGATCCACTTTTGGTTTTTCAAGCATGTGGGCTGCTATTATTTTTTAGATTTGGCTGGCTTGGTTGGTAAAGGTGTGCGTAGGAATTTTGAAAAGAAATAATATTAATTTATTATTTTAGTTTTTTATGGCGTTCTAGCATTTTCCTATAAATAGACACTTAGGTTAAAATTGAAAATCACACCAGAAACAAGTTTTCTTTCTCTCTAGATTATCGAGCGTATTTTTTTGAGTATTTTGATACTTTGAGAGTTGCTATTCGGTACAAGTTTTTATTCGGCTTTCTATCCGATATTCTGATCAGAAGTACCGTTATTTTGAGGTAAGGGATGTTATTTTTTTCTCAAATAATATTATTTTCTTCAATATCATTATGCTGAAATATTGGTGAACTTTTAATCAAATTTAGAACTTTTTGTGTCGGGGTTACTATTCACGTATACGGCACTATTCAAGTATACGGCACTATTCACAAATACGACACTATTCACCGAAAAATAAAAAAAAAATTGTCCAAGATATCTATTTTGGCTACTATCTTTGATTGTATTCATGTTTTGATCATTATTTTTGAATTCTGCTTCACAATCGATTATTATGAAGTATTATTGATTTTGGATAAATTGTTATACAAATCCCTAATATTTGTCCTTCTGTCTCACTGGATTCATTTTTTTTAAAATATTTTTCATCATCCTCAGTCCTAAATGATGATATTACTGAATATCTTTGGCCTGTAGTGCAAAGATGAATAATTAATTGATGAATATTTTTGGCTCATAGTACAAAGATGGACAGGTGTTGAGATGGACATGACCAACTGGTGATATAAATGAATATCTTTGGCCTGTAGTGCAAAGATGAATATTTGATTAAAGATGTATATTTGTTGTTACAGGGATAAAATATTGATGATGGACTTTTAAATTTTAGAAGATAGTAGAACTCATTCTCTACTTGACTCTTCTAATGGATTGTTGTTTCCACTGCAGAATATTGATCTAAAACTTGTTGTCTATTATATTCTATCAGATTTTTCCCTGTTGAGGACTAACGATAATTTATTGTATATTATCTTAGTCATAATATTCTTTACTGGACTAGTTGAGCTCACTCTTTTTCCTTTTTGTTCCATTTTTCTTCTCAGGAGGTGAGAACATAGCAGGATCTAGTCGGGATATGGAGTGATAGTTTTAGAAAGATATTTTAGCAGTCCTCACTAATTTTGTAAAATAGTGTATGAATAATTGTAATGAGGACTTATTTGAGTGTTGATATTGTCTAGAAGATAATATTTGTATTTAAACTCACAATATGTGTTGTCGTATTTTGCACGACAATTGTATTATTGAAGTTGTAGTTTACTTTCTGTACCATGTATTTGGCGACTCAGAATGGGTGTTGTATACCTATTTTGGGGGCGTCACATATCTGACGGAGATTTGGGATTAAAACTGGGAGGGGAGAGACGAGTAAAACCTTCGCTAATGCGTCCTACCTAAGCTTATTTGTTATTTAATTGGTCGATCGGAATATAGGGATAATATGTGACATGTTAATTTTTTTTAATTAAACCTTATTTTGTGGTAGTATTTGAAAATGATATCTGAAAATTTTGAGATAAGCAATGGAGTACATAAGACCATTGAAACACCGCCAATCAATAACTAGGATAATGTGCACCAGAAAGACAATGATCCTCCTGTAAACAACAACACCGACCAAATGATGAATGAATGGGGTGTTTAGGAGCTTTCTACAATTCATGCAACATCAGACGAGAGAGACTCATGTTCAAAATGCAGGTGAAAACAATGGTAACTCACGGCTAGTCACTTACAAGTAATTCAAAAGTTGGGACCACCATAATTTTTGGAAAAGTCAGAGCCACTCAAGGCAGAAACTTGGATTAAGCAGATCGCCAAAATATTTGATGTCTTGTGATGCACAGAGGAGTAAAAGGTTCCCTTCGTCACAATTATGTTGCGTGGATAGGAAGATTACTAGTGGAAATCTGTGAAACGTACTCAACTTTCCGCACTTAAGATGTCTTGGGTGAAGTTCCAGGAAATATTCAAAGACAAGTATTTTTCAGAAAGTATTCGTCATATGAAGGATATGGAATTCATCAAACTGGAATAGAACAATATGACTATATCATAATATGAGGCCAAGTTTGTGAAATTATCCCAGTTTGTATCTCATTTGGTGGATAATGAGGAACGAATGACACGAATGTTTTTGAGAAAATTGAAACTTGAAATTTGTCAATACCTCATTTATCATAAAATTTGTTTGTATTCAGATGTTGTGAATAGGGCTCAATTATTGGAGCGAGATAATGAAACTTTTCAACCAAAAGACAACAACCGACAACACGATAATAGTCGTACCAGTGACAACAGTCATCGAAATAATAATAACCAGCGTTGAGAAAACTATCATGTCAGAAATGGTAACCACTTCGATGGTAATCATGACCAAGATAATAGGAGAAGTGAACCAAGTGGAAACAACTTTAAAAAGAGAAGATTAAATAATAACAACGAAAATACGTTGGCAACAATACCAACAATCGTTTCTAAGGGAGGAGAATGACCACCAGTTGTGGAAAAGATGGTCACATAGGTCGATTTTGTCTTGTAGCAAAATCAAGTCCAGCTGTAATGGCGACACCAAAGGCGGCTACGGACAAGTCAAAGTCGGTGGTTCAGAGGAAAGCATTTTTCGTAACTTCCAAAAAGAGAGGAACCCGAACGAAGTTATCACGAGTAAACTAATCATAAACTCTTCCGAAGTCTCTTATTAGATACCGGTTCTACCCACTCTTTTAATTCACCTGCACTTGTGCTCAACATTTGAACTTGACATCTGAGAAATTACACTTTGACTTATCTCTTGAAACTCTGTTGTTAGAAACCTTCGTTACATCCACAATTTATAAATCTTGTTTGATTCAAATTGGCTCTCACAATACCTGTTGACTCATCTCTTTGAAAATACTTGCATTTGATGTGATTTTAGGAATCGAATAGTTAACTACTCATCATGCTAAACTTGATTATTTTTGTAAGGTCATTATTTTTTATATTCCTAACCAACCTGTTTGCGAATTCAAGCAACCAAACCACTAAAGTCGATCACTGTCATATCAAGACATAAAGCCATTTGTTTATTAAAAAATGAATGTCAAGCTTTCTTAGCCCATATCATCGATTTAAACAAAAATATGTCAGATTTGAATGATATTTTAGTTCTTAATAAATTCCCTGACGTATTTTCCGTAGAACTTCCTGGCCTACCCCCAGAACGTGAAATCGAATTTAGTAATTAGCCTTAACCCGGTATAAAACTCATTTCCAAAATCCCTATATCAAATGGGTCATATTGAACTTCAGGAGTTAATAACCCAACTACAGGAATTGTTAAACATTGGTTTCATTTGTTCTAGTACATCGCCTTGGGGTGCTCATATTTTATTCGTAAAGAAGAAATATGGAAGTATGCAACTCTACATTGACTATCGGTAGTTAAACCATGTCACCGTCAAAAATAGGTACCCGTTACTTCGCATTGATGACTTAATTGACCAATTGCAAGGTGTTAAATTCTTCTCAAAGATCGATCTTTATTCCGGATATCATCAATTAAAGATTAAAACTGATGACATTCCAAAGACTGCTTCCAAAGATTAGTCTTTTGGATTGACTAATGCTCTTGATGCCTTCATGGATATGATAAACCGAGTATTCAAGAAATATTTGGATCATTTGGTGGTTGTTTTTATTGATGACATCCTCATTTACTCTAAAAGTCATGAAGATCATGAACAACACTTGAAGCTGATACTCCAAAAGCTTCGTAAAAATAAGTTATATGTCAGTTTGAAGAAATGCGAGTTCTGGCTTGAGGAAGTAGCATTCCTTGGGCACGTGATATCGAAATATGGAATATCAGTTAACCCAAAGAAAATTAAAGCAATACAAAGTTGGGAAGAACTTAAGTCAGTAATCAAAATACGTAATTTTTTGGCTTTACCTGGTTATTATCGGAGATTTGTGGAAGGATTTTCTCGGATCGCCACACTATTAACTCAGCTGACTCGAAAAGATAGAGCGAGGAATGTGAGAAGGGTTTTCAAGAACTCAATAGGAGACTCATCTTAGCACCTGTTTTGACAATACAATCAGGTTCGGAGAGATTTGTCATCTACAGCGATGCGTCAGGCAAAGGTTTAGGATGTGTTCATCGTCGACTCTCAAAACCACGCCATCAACAGATCCACTACCACCACCATGAGATCCACCTCATCTACCACTACCTACACATACCGTTAAGGTGTTAACACAACCCACCACCGTTAACACCACCATAGCCCAAATTAAAAAAATAATAGAAAAAAAGATGGACAGAAATCACCCACCGAAAAATTTCATCACCACTATCACTCATAATAAGATAAACCATAACACAATAACAACAATTTTAACAAGGCAAGGAAATGAAATAAAACAAAAGAAAATATAACAGATCTGCATAGTTGCTTCAATTTTTTTGAGTTAGAGACGATTAACAAATCCAAAAGGGTTCTCAAATCAATCCCCCAAAACCTCTCCATTTATACATAATTGAAACCCTAAGATCACACAAACCAAAAGTAATCAATTCTTAAAGGGGTTCCGAATCAGCCTCCCGAATACCCATAATCAATTTATTGGAGAAACAAAAGAAGAAAGAGAAATAATCATAACTTATTTTACAGTCAAAATGATTCATAAGAAAAATCACAAGTACACAAAAATCCCAATTTTGCAATCAAAATATTTTATTATTGATGACGATGAAGAAAAAAGCCAGATATGAAAAAATCAATAAAAAAGAAACCCATATATCTGTATTATCAAATTGACAAATTGTATGTGTTCTGTTCAAAAGAAGGGTCCCTGTACTTGGTTTATAAATTTTTGGAGAACTTCGTGTAGTGGGAATCGAGGAGGGCGACAAGGACGAAGTTAGAATTGATCTGAGCGGCATAAGAGGTTGAGTTTGTGGTGGTTGTTGGCGATAACAGTAAGTTTGAAGAGAGAGATGAAATGTAGCGGGAGGAGCTTCGTGGCACCATAGATCTGAGAATCCATGGCGCTAATGAGTAAAATTGAAGGGGGAGGAAAGAAAAATTTTGAGATGGACTTAGTGGTGCCATATATCTGAGAAAGTCCCTGTGTATGTTAGGCGGGGAAGGAGACAACTAGACACACGTGTAAGTAGACCTGGCAAACGGGCCGGGCGGGCCGGGCCGGGCCGGGCCGAGCACGGGCCGGGCCAATGGCGGGCCGGGCCAAAAAGGTCCGGATTTTGGTGGGCTGGAAATGGCCGGCCCGTGGCCCGTGGCGGGCCGGGCCGGGCCGGCCCGCGGGCTTTCAATTTTAATTTTTTTTTTTTGCACTCTTTGCTAGACAAGAAATAATAATAATAATAAATATTAAAAATAATAAAATAATTAATAATAAACAATAATACAAACAAACACGATAAACAACTCTCACAACCCACAAGTAGTAAACAAATAATGATGAAAAATTAATCAATATTTAACCTAAAACAATAAAAAAAATTATATGTACATAATAAACTTTAGTGGGGCTACTCTAGCTAGCCAATATCACATCATAATAATATAATATAAATCTTATTATTATATTTAAATAATTCAGTGCCTTAATAATAATTTACATTTTCATGTACTATTTGCCTTTTATATCCTCATTCCGAATTGTTGGGTTGTTTTTCAATGCGGAAAACATAAGATATTATATATCTCCATCCCCAAGTTTTGTATAATAATTAATTAATTAGTTTTCTTACTTTGTAAAAATGTATGGAGTATATATATATAATAAGTTTAATTTGATTAAAATCATAACCTCTTTTTGACAGATATTACCTGACTAATTTGAACAAAAGGTTGCATTTTGATAAGTAGCGATTGCACTTTATGATGAAATTCTGACAAGTATTAATATGGATTTCAACTTTATTGTTTTTAAAATTAACTAATTAATTTAAAATTCTGTTAATAAAAAAAAAAAAAAAAAAATCATAGGTGGCGGGCGGGCCGGGCGCCCGCGGGCCGGGCCTCCACGGGCCGGGCCAAAACGGGCCGGGCCAAAAAGGCCCGGATTTTCATGGGCTTAAAAACTGCAGCCCAAAGCCCAGGTTTTGGCGGGCGGGCCGGCCCGGCCCGCGGGCTTTGGGCCCGTTTGCCAGGTCTACGTGTAAGCCACATCAGAAATAAATTAACATCTATTTATTTAGTTGTCACTTTTTTTAATGGGAGGGTATAGTTGACCTGAAATTTATAACATCAAGAGTACTTTTGGGAAAAAAGTTAAGGGTGAAAGTGAAAATTCGGGATAAATGTTAGAGGTATTTTTGAACCTTTACCCTAGTATTAAATGACTTTTTTTTTACTAATTCAGAGGCACGGGTAGTAAGAGGTCTAAGATACCAATTGAGCCAATATTATGACTTTTTAATTTATGTACATGAAACTAAAACTACTATTATTATGGAATAAATATAGTAATAACTAGTAATATTTTTAAATCAATAAAAATTAAAATTATTTATCCCAATATTTAATTTATTTATTTTTCTCATATATACATAGGGATGCACAAAAGCCCCGAGGCCTGCGGTCTGGCCTTAATCTGGCCTGGTCCCGGCCTGGTCAAAGTCCGGCCCGGTCAAGGCCTGGCCCGGTTAGGTCTGGCCTGGAAGGCTTGAAAAGACCGCTTTTTTAGACAAAAATCTGGCCTGACCTGGGGTCTGGCCTGGCCTGGCCTGCCTAGGCCTGGCATGAGGCCTGGCATGGCCTGCCTAGGCCTGGCCTGGCCTGAGACCTTACATGATTTTTTATCCAATTATTTGTAATTTTTGAACTTTAAATTTATAATTATTCATAAATAAAGTATAAAATTTTACTTATTCAATATTGTAATTTATAAATTATAATACATTAGTTTTAATTAATACATCAATAAAATTTAAATTTTTAATTATTCATTCTTGATTTCTTGTTGATACATTTAATTAATATACATCTTCAATGAATATAACTAGTTAGTATATTTAATATTAATAATAAGTTAGTTACTTAGTTGATTAAATATTAATAATAAGTTAATTTATTGTAAATACTAAAGTACTAATATTTAACAATAAAATTTTATTAATATTCTTTGTTAGTTTAATGTTAAATATTAACATTAATTAATACATCAATAAACTAATTTTTAATATTAAATATTAATAATAAGGTAGTTTCTTGTAAATACTCATGTTCTTCATTAATTTGGATATGTTAAATTCTTGGGGGGGGGGTTATGATTTTAGTTATTTTTTAGGTATTAATTATGTTGTACCAATTTAAATAAAAATTCCATAAAGTAATTAGAAAATTAATTGGAATTAATACTTGAGATATAACCATGTAAGAGTTTAATGATCATAAATGAAAAGATATATGTGTGTTTAAACTTTACAAAATATATGTTCAACCGATCCTAGTACGTACTATAAGAAAATAAAATCAAAACTAACTTTATATTCTAAAAATAAAAAATTAATCTACAGTATTTAAGTAATCTACAATATTAATATTATACAAATTAATTAATTTATATTTTATTATTTATATTTTTAATATTTAATATGTAACATTAAAAAAGGGACTAGACAGCCAAGACCTTGGGCCTGGCCTTGGTCCTGGACTTGGCTTGGCCTTGGGTCTGGGCCTGGCCTGCAGGCCTGCAGGCCTAGTCAGGCCACAACCCAGCGACCAAGGCCTGGTCTGGAGGCCAAAAGTCAATAATCTGGCCTGGCCTAATTAAAATCCAAGGCCTGACAGGTCCAGATCAGACCAGACCAGACCGACCTGTTGTGCATGCCTATATATACATAACAAGAGAGTTATTTATGAGCATATAAGTATGGATGAATTGATGTAGCATAACGCAACGGGGTGTTGAATTACACACATGTATGACACCAATTTATTATAATTTCAAATAGTATGTACATCTCTTATAAATTACAGGATCTTATATTAAACTAATGATCAAATTTTATTATATTTTATAAATATATTAATGAATAGAGTAATAACTTTTTATATTTTTGGTTGATAATTAATTATATAATTTGGTCAATTTATTATTCTATACTAATATTTTAACGATAACAATTTAATACAGACAAGATGATTCTTATAATAAAAAAATAATGTTTTAAAATTATATTATCTACTCATCTCCTCGTATTTAATTTAATATAGGTAAGATGATCCTTATAATAAAAAATAATTTTTTCTAAAATTATATTACCTACTCATTTCATCTTATTTAATTGATATTGTTTTTTTAGTGCGATATATAATTCAATTTCTAAAGGACAATTCAAATATTTAATTGAGATAATTCTTAGTTCGCAAATTATAATTGTTTTAATAGATCTAATACTAATTATTTTTTAGTATTGAAGGTATAATTATTTTTTTCATGTTAGCTATTAAATTATAGTGTTTTTCATGTTCACTACTCAAATTATAATTGTTTGTCACGTTCACTCTTCAAATTAGATCATTATTTTTTTCAAATTTAGTAAATTTTAATTACTCAATATTTGTGAGGTTGAACTGAAATCATATAAATTATAAAGTTTAGTATGAAATACGTAAGAAAAAAATAGTTTGAGACTAGACTTGAAAAAAAGTCATAGTTGAAGGACTAATTAAGGATTATTCCTATTTAATTTACCAAAAAATTGGGGAGAGAGAGAGAGAGAAAGAAAGACAATGGAGGGGAGGGGAGGGGAGGGGAGGTGAGGGGAAAGGGGGCGAGAGATGGAGCGCAGCAATCGCAAATCTATCGGGTATGGCGAATAATCTTCAGTCCCTCCAAAAGCTTATTATTCAAAAAGCTGTTTACGTCGATTACTACACTTTTGCCAAAGCATCTGTCAGCTCCGAACAAGCCAGAGCAATCAAGGTAACCGTGTCTTTTCTCATTCAATCATGGAGTTCAATTTGAATATATGCTTGAGTTTATGCTGAATTGAGCTGTATTTTAAGATAAAAAGGGTTGAATTATTGTGGGTAGTGCTTGGATTGAATTGATCCCGTTAGTTTGAGCTAACTATTAAGAAAAATGATTCAAAAGGTTTAAGTGTTGATTTATGTTGATAAGAGGAGAAAGGATGATTTATTAGCTGATTTGTGACATAGGAGTGTAATTCAACTCAAATCAATAAAGCAATATCCCAACTATTACGGTCAGCTTTAAGAACCCACTGAACTTATTTAGAGCAAAGTTCATCCTAAGGCTTGGTGGAATTCAATTTATCAAGAGATATGCTTATTGACTATAGGTTGTTCCAAATTGGTATTTGAAGGTTTTGGCAGTGAAGACCAAAAAATTTAAAAGAAACGCAAGGAGAGAGATGAAGAATCTGGATATAAGATGGAGAGAGAGAGAGAGAAGGAAAGAAGAAAATGGTACATAGAGATTTTGGGAAAAGCAAACTCAGTTTTTGTCAGCCACATAAGCAGCTAAGTTAACGGAGTCCGGTTTTGAGGTTTTCTTGGAAGAATTTGAGAAATGTAATTTTTGTTTGGGAAAATAAAACTTGGTTGTCTGCATTGAATTATTGGGAAAACTATATTGGAAAAAATAGTAGTTATCCCACCAATTAATGAATTCTTGTATCTTATTTACACCTTAGATATTTGGCCTTAAAAAGAAGATAGTGCTTTAAAAAGAATATGCAATATTATACCCCTCTATTCTGGTAGTGATTTATACATCTTAAAATCTTACTTGTAAAGAAAGTGCTGAATTAATGTACTTGATAATAAGGCTTCCTGTATGTATCCTGTATTAGAATATGACTAATTCAGTGGATTAATCTTTAAATGTGAAGCTACTATATATATTTCCAGAATAGGTAAGCTTGGCCCAATGTTTGGGGTTTGAAACAAGAGACCTTGAGCATTGAGGTTACTCCTCAAAACCTCTGTACTCTCCCATCCCTTGAGGTTAAGCTTGCTACTTGTTTAACAAAGTGAATAATTTCATAATGCATCTGCTATAAACCATATCTTGGATCTATGCTACTCTGAAGCAGTCTCTCTCTATTATTAATATTTCAAAGGACTATCAGGGTGTTACCAAGAGGAGTATATTAGATCTATCTTTCTGGCTGCAGGTTCTTGAACAACGAGTTGAAAGTTTAGAACGAGAACTGGATGCTGCCATTTCAGCTTCAGCTCGTGCACGTACTGAAAAACGACATGCTGAGGCAGCTCAAAAGGCTGCCGAATTACGTGCACAAGAGATTACAAAGGAACTTGAGAACACCACAAGTATGCACACTTATCCGTATTCCATGTTTGTAAAAAAAAATATAAATTGGAGAACTGCTGGTATAATGAATTCTCCTGAACTCTATGCTTAATGCTTCTTAAGATTCTCTTTTAGCAATCAATTAGGTCAGATGATCATCATTAGTATATAACAGTTCTTTGGTCATGATATTAGCAATAACACCACATCAAGCTAACAACACAATGCTTTTTCCATCCAAAATCAATAATTACAATTTTAAGAGCATTTACCTTGTGGATAAGAATTTCACAATAGATTTAGAGCCTGTTTGGTAATATACATGACTAATTATATGGAGTTACCTAACTTGTTTGACCATTTTTATAAAGTAATGTTACACAGATACATTCTTTTTATTAGACAGGTGAGAGATTACAATGCAATTTCAAGTAGTCCACCAGATGAAAATAAGCAAAAAAGCCAAAACAAGTGAAAAAACCCACCCTCGGTAGATAATGACCACCCTCCAAACTCCATGCATGTCAGATAAAGACACCCATATCGGAGGTCCACAGAGAAGTGTAAAGAAACTACATCCCAAAGCATGTTAACGGTCATACACCAGTCATGTAATTACTGGCAATCAAATTCCGTCCACTTGTATACATAAAAATGTACTATGTTAATCAAATAATTCAAATCATTACTGATAAGTGCACAGATGCTTTGACCTTTCCCATCATGTGGAATTTGTGTCCAATACATATTTACTACATCGTCTTTGAGAACAAACTTGTTGAATTGTTTACTTTGACTGCAATCCTGTATCACATTGAGCTTTCGAGACATTGAAATATTCGTACCAGGCACAACTTTATGTAACTACATAAGATCATTTATTCTTCTTGTAATTGTTAGACTTATCATGTTTCATAGTTTATAGAGGAAACAAATATACTGACAAAGTTTTATGCCTTTATGTCCTATAATTGATGTTAGACAAATATAATTGATGTTAGAGGAAACAAATATACTGACAAATATACTGAGTCGTGTGATGTAGATTGCTTCACCTATGAAAACAAATGTAAAAGTTAAAAAAATTCACCTTTTGGGGACATTGATAGTTTTAGGTTCAAAGGAAATCCTAGTTCATGTAATTCATTTAATAGAAATTTGGGTGAATTGGTTCTCAATCACATCTACCGGCAAGATCATTAAAGCTATTAAGTTATTAGGTCATGCTCCCAACTATTAGGGATAAATTTTGCGTCTTTTTTTTTGTTGCAACCATGTACTATCTTGTATGTGTGAAGAGCACTGGACCAGGGCCTATTCAGTACTGTCATATAAATGCAGAAGTATTTATATACTGTATTTGAACTGTCATAAAACTATTATTCTGAAATGCAGAAGTATTTGAACTGCATATGGAAGAGTTGCGTTCGAAGCAAGAAGAGATTTCTAAACGAGATAAAGAAATTAAATTGCTAGAAGCTATAATTCAGACACTCGGAGGTAAAGAGTCGCGTTCTACAAGTGGATAAGAGCTACTTCTTAATTGTAATTCTTGCTACATTCTATTAGTTCTTTGTAAAGTAGGGCTTTTGGAATTTCTGGATCTTTGTAACTTCTTACAGTGGTGTACTGAAGGTCAAAATGTTTCGAAGAAATGGATATTACTTACTTAGTAAATGCCTTGATTTTGTTTGGTGGATTCTTCTCTTACTGGATTTCTATGTTATTAGAACTCTATGCTCTCCAAAAATGCTTTTGAAACAGTTATCCACAGCTTTGTAATTACATCCTATTGAATTTTTGGGCAAGTAAGAACAATCTCTTTTTGTTAGTGGGGACTTCATGATAACTAATGCAATGAACTATTGCATGGCCTGAGTTTTTGCAGCCAATTGTGTTTGGAGCTCAAAATATTCATTTGTAAAATGTGGACAGGCCAAATGGCCTTCATGACTGCATAGGTTAACTTTTCTACTGTAGGTTTTGTTTCAGATATTAGGTAACCACCTAGAAGTCTTTCTTGAGGTGGCATTCAGATATTAGGTTGATGTTTTTTCGAGTCGATTAACTATTCTTCCCAATACAAGTATGGACAACTGAGACTAAATGAGGAAACGAGCTCATATGATGAAGTTCAGGGAACTGAATAGTCCACATTATGATGAACTTGGTGATTCCTATAGGGGCTAAACTATTAATCTGGTCCATATAGTTTTTGTGATCATGCTTCCTCTCATTTTGGGATTTTATAGTTTTACCCTTTGCTGGAACTTTTGTTGGCTAGGTATATTTTTTAACATATTTCCTTGTGTCTTGCTTATACCTTATGCTCATTCAAATTCAACTATTAATTTCAAATATGTGAAGAGTTGTGAAACTATTTATGATTTTTTTTTTTAAATTTCGTTTTTGTTTTAAAAGTTAGACTCGAGACTATCAGTCCTGGATAACAAAATAATTTAAAATGAAAACAAAATAATATCATATTCAACCAAATATTATAATCTTTTAATTAAAATTTTGTGGAGAAAATTAATTTTGACATTTTTTTAAAGTGACCGTATTCTATCATCAATCTATACTCGCCCTTACACAGAATACAATCTCCTTGTTATTAATGATAAAAAAAGTATAATAGTCCAAACTTAGTTTTATAAATAATCTTGAACAAAACAAAAAATATATAATCCTAAAATTATAATCATTTCAAACAAACATGTCTAAAAGTACCAAATCGTTAATTCGGGTTGTACAAACAAAATACCATAACGGGACAGACGCAGAAATAAAGCAAGTTTAATCAAGGATTGGAGAGGAGAGATGGAAGAAATGGCATGGGTACTTGATATACAATTTTAGTTTCCCTCTTTTTTAATTTATTTTTATTTTTATTAAATCCTAAGCACTTTCCCATTTGACTATTACTGTTTGTACTTTCTAAATTTAAACTTGGGTTGAAAAGTCATGATTTTTTCAGTGAATAAAATAACAGGACTGGTAACGTTTGGGTAGATCGGTGTAGAACTCATCTCATATCAGAATCCTATCAAAACCTAATATTACCACTTACCAGAGGTAAAACACTAAAGATAAAATTGCACCAAATTGGAAACCAGCAAACATTACAAAACCTTTGAAATACATGGGGCCAAAAAAAAAAATTACTGCTCCACTCCTGTTCTCAGCAACCATTTCCATTGTTGAGGTGTTTATACAGCAAAGTCGTAAGCATATCTTGCAAAACACCACAAAGTGTTCATCTTACAAATTGGCTCAAAGGGGATTCTACCTAAACTATTGGCCGCCTATGCATTTATAACAGAACCGATGGCAAGTAGAATGTCTAAAACGTAGCTTTAAAATGCAACCAAACTTTTGCCAATTTTGAACTAGAATCCAATCTAGAGTCAACACCAATAGCTTGATTCAGTCTACACTATTCTAAGAAAATACCCACATTAGATACAACCATACGAACAAGCAAAATTAAGAAAACTGAACATATTCATAAATACCTTCATATATCGAACAGAAATCTATATTGACAAAGCATTAGCCAACCCACATAACAATCTTAAATCTGTTCTCATAAGACCACAATAAATGCAAGCTTCTAAGCAACCTAAATCCATTGCTACCCTATATTTGTTGACACTCAGATTACATGAGCTTGACGGTCTTCAATGCAACAGGAGCGTGTTTTTGGCAACAGAACAAAATTTCATTGTGTTGCTGGGGCCTCATCGAGGAAATTAAACAAAAACAAACAAGGGAAGTTATATTTTCACATATAATTTTGATATTTCCACATGTACTCCTCTCACATAAAGGTGAGACCCACCATGAGAGAAGACCATGCAGAAATATCAAAATTACATGTGAAAATAATGCTCCCCAAACAAGTACTGTTTGCACAAACGGCAACTGACACATGGTCATGACATTAAAAAAACGAAACAAAACAAATATTGGACGATGTTTTGAAGGAACTTCATAACCACCTTGAACATTCCAAGTCAGCTAATCAACCATCTCGTAACAACACTGGCAGCACCACATTATCCAGGCACAACCCAACCAGGAAGAAACAGAAGCAACAGCGACCAAAAGGGGATTCTCTATCACATAAAATTTACATGCATTGCCCACATCACACAAACATACTAGACATCAGCTACAACTTCACAGCTACAGTCAACGAACATATGTACCACCTCATCTCAGAAGCAATATGCAACATAAGTAAGAAACTAATAGGTTTATGTTAGATATTGTGAAGTTCATAAATATGCAAACAAAATAGCAAACCACTAACTTGTGAACCTGTCCTGTTCTCATAGTTGCAAGCGTCAGATAAACATGTCATAATTTATACTTAATATCAGCATTGGAATAACCCTATAAGATATCCACCGCATAAGCAGCATCAGCTAATGGTGGAAACATGTTCCATCTGTCCACCTCAAAAGACCACAACAGCAAGTATTTCCCACTTCAAAGACAATAGATACTTAAGAACCAATGTCATGTAGGAAAACCAGGTCAACATCAGATATTGGAAGGAAAATAGGTTGTTCAGAAAAAAAAAATGCTGAACTATAAACCTTACCATTCACAACATCATTCAGAGAAAATTCATTTATTATTGTTCTGCAATCAGCATTCTGTTGCTCAAACCCAACGATCATTCATCTACGAATTACAAACAGCACAACATCCACAACATCATCATCACGGCCTGCGGCCTCATTCAATCTTTCCCCGAACAGAACTATAAAATCCAGCATGTATTTTATAGCAAGTTAGTAGAGCTAGACAGAAATCCAACCGCAAACTCCCCAAAATGGAAAAGTTAAAAAAGTTTATTTTTTTATAAAAATAAAAGAGGAAAAGTCAGAAAAGTCGCACATGCATAAAAGAGTGCAAGGAGAATTTGGTGAGAAACCAAAAAGAAAAGTAAAATAGACAAAAACAAAATCATACCATACTAAAACCTACTCATGTCAGAGTAATGGAACAAAACATAAGTATCAACCTATAAGCTACAACGTCCAAAACAAAACTAAATTTCCAAGGAAAACAGTTCATACAAGTTACCCAACTGCAACATCCAAATAGGTTATGCATCAATTTCAGTACTGAAATACTAAGTAGCAAGAAGTCCAATCCTACCAAACTAGCATTAGGAACTTGAATAGAACAAGCATGACAAACAAGGGCCCCACAGATAAGTTGCCAAGAATATTCATGCTTCCTCCGCATATTGAAGATTGTATCAGATCACTCCTACAAAATCCAAATTGAGAAGCAGAAATTCAGCAACAAAATTTCTACCAAAACAAAAAATAAAAACAAGTTTGCAAACTCACATCATCTGAATTACGAGGAGAACGGCTCCGAGAATCAGAACGTCGATCTCGTGGTGAAAGGCTTTGGGGAGTTGGAGACCTTTTATTGGGGCTGCGCCCATTTGGACTTTTAGCACTAGGAGACGGTGTCCTACGAGGAGACAAACTCCTTCTAGGACTGATGCTGCGTTGAAGAGGGGAGGAAAAGTAACATTCTGGAATAGCATATAAAAAAATGCACAGTAGAAAGTAATATATTGAAAGCATAAACTTGAAGCAAAAAAACCTTTCTATTGAACGACTCCTGCTCCTCCGTCGCTCATCATAGTCATAACGTCTACTGCCACGGCCTCTATCATAGTCTGGACTTAAGCTTTGGCTCCTGCTTCGATAGTTATAATATCGATCCCTTCCACGGTACCTGTCACGTTCATACCTATCCCAACTTCTACTTCGACTTTTCCTCCTGTAATCCCTATCTTTATAGTAATCGTCCCGGTACCTATTAAAAAGATCGATATCCATATAATATTGACATAAGTGCATACAAAATCAACTTATACTAAAGTAACATAAATATAATTGAAGTAGTTATACATCAATATATAAAGGGCTAGGATAATCCTTATACCTAATTTATGAAAACAAACTTTTACTAACATCTATAACTTCTAATCCCAAATTCATGTTTTGCAAATGAAGTCATCAGATTAGGCATGTGCACTAGGACTAATCTTACCTGATTTTAAGAAAACGGAGTTTTACAAACCTCAATTACTTTTAATCCCAATGTTATTTTTTATCAATATAATCATTAGGTTAACACACAAAATCATTGTTTTTATTTCTTATCATCTATGCTCCATGTCTATACATTACCATATATAATGGTATCAGGAAATTGCTTGAATAACAAGTGTTACTGCGTCAAGTATTTTACAACTTTTGGACAACAAACATCTACTTCACTTCAAGGCCAAGTTAAAGTCACTAGATATCCAACCGAATATTCAATAAAGGACAGGGTAAGATTGGATTTAGAACTTCAGATAAAAAAATTCCTATAATGCCCAATGTGAACAAATATAGCAAGCAACATTAATATAAATATTCAGAAATTGGTTTACCTTCGCTGAGGGCTACGGCTTCTTGACCTGCGTCCAGTACTTGGGGACTTCTCAATAATCCTTCCCTGGTGACTATTTTTTTATATAGAAAACAAGGGTAAGGGTGATTGGCTGAACAAATTAAAATAAAGACTTCAATGTATACTAAGGAGGAAACACAATTGAAATTAAGATCAGACTTCTTTTAACATTCAGAAAGAGCTACACACATACATGAAAACATATAAACACAAACATACCATGAAAACATATAAATACACGCATATATATTATACATGAAGCAAATAAAAAAAATTACGTGCCTACAGCTCATCCAATTACCAATGTACTAATAACATTAGTGATGAGAACAATCAAACTGTAATTCAGACCCTCACAGGATTGGGAGTAAAAGCAACCTTCAAGTCAATTACATTAAACAATCGAGTTCGATATTACTACTTTTAAAATAACACAACCAAATATAATAATATGGTATCAACACATGCGGCAGGAAAAAGGAGTTGCCACCTGCCCACCAGTACTCATACGCGCGCGCACGTCTATTGTATAAGTTCATGTTTGTACAAATATGTTAAATAACTGGAGCACACTTACATCCGCTCGGCATTTGGCCCATACTTTGCGAACTGGACAGTGATTTCTCTACCATCAACAAGTCTCCCTGAAATATAATATTATTAAAGAAATCTCAAAATAATATACTCTAAGATTATACTTGACTCACTTATATTCACAATAACATTATCTTAAAACTAATATTCCTCGAAACATTCCGATTAAGTGCAAGTAAATATAATTACATATGGACAACATACACCTATAACAGAATGAAATGCATACCATCCAGCCTATCCACTGCCTTTTGTGCTTCATCTGCATACTTATAACGAACAAATGCAAACCCACGCGAGTCACCAGTCCTAGGACATGGAAAATAATATTTAATAATAAATTGTGTATAATTTAGAAAAATAAATAAATAAATAAATTGAGCATATCTTGAGTAAGGTTCATTCTGAGGGAAAATAATATATCCTGGAAACAATATACACTAGTAAACAAGATATTGACATGTCCAAGTGTGTTTACGATCTTGACTACGATTCTTTCTAAGGGCCTAAGTGGCAGATGGAGTAAAGTGTCCCAAACTTCTTTTGTGGGAGGCAGGCGTTGTTGGCAAATGCGGTTGTGGAGATTGTAATTAAGGGGAGAGGAAAGACCAGGTGCTAAAGGATGTTTTCTCTAAAGGTAAGATTACTTTGATTCCAGTTTTTCTGGCTTGTATTTTACCTATTACCTGCCTTTGATTAGAATCTAACAAGAGTTGGTGATTCATTAGAGAAGCTGATTGCTGGGTTGGAAGAAGGTCTGCAAGCCGAACAAAATGGAGGCTTAAGTTGGATAATTTTGCCCTTAAGAATGTCACTTTAATAGGTAGTAGCTATGTATATAGTCCCCTTTGAGCCTACTTCTCTTCGGCATAGGGTCATTGGGGACAAGTTCATATGAATGTGTGGAATAATAATCCCGAAATATATGTTACTCATGAGTCCTTGGAATTTGATTTCACAAGGATTACCTCTATCGGGTCTCATTTTGAGACTAGGCACCATATTTGTTTTAGAAAGACAATTAGATGCGTTGGGGTTCAGATTTCGAGAGTTTTTGCTATCTAGTTTGCATAATTCACTCATTTTTTATTTTACTATTCCCAATATTGATTCTATGTCTTGAAAGTTTATTTCTTTAAGAGTTTCACTGGTCAGGAAGACTATGAGTTGGTGGCAATAATTAATTTACTGAATTTGATACAAATTTCCGCCTTCCATGATAAACAAGTTTAAACTATTTACTCTTCAGACACATCTTACTTAAGAATTATTTTATTTCTTCACTCGTCCTCATTATCTAATTAAGTTTCCTTCAGCTTCTATCATTTGGCAGGCAAAAGATCCATCCAAAGTCAAAGCATTGTAAAATGAGGTAATTTCTGATAATAAAATGATCTGGATAATTTCAAAGTCTCAAAATAATTTTTATTTCCTTCCACCTATACAGATTAATGGTATATATTTATAGAGAGAAATAAACCTTCGATCTCTGGGGATGAATATATCAACGACTTTGCCATACTTGTCAAAAAGCGGGAATAGATCATCTGCTGATGTGCCTAAATTAACAGTAAAAACCGAGTAAATCAAATGAAAATTTACAATTGATTGAGCTTGATAAAGTGGGAGAGAAAAAATCAAACTTACGGAAAGTAATGTTGAGGATTAGGAGAGAATAGGTATCAGTGATATCTGGTGGTCCGGCTCTTCCGAAATGAGACATCTTTATCTCTCTCCTCTCTGCAAATCGATTAAATTTCTAGACAAATTGCTAAGGTTAGGGTTTGAAATTTTGGACGGTTGTTTGCTTATGAAGCGATTCTGTCATAAGAACTTTCTTGAATAACCTGGTCGAGCGTTTTATAAGGACCACAAAATATATTTAATGACTTTTTTTACTCTTTTCAAAAATATATTTTAAAATTTAATATATATTTTTATTTTTAAACTATAAAAGACATTAAATTTTTAACAAATTATTACATATAGTATATATATATATATGGTAATAGTATATAAAAGACATGAAATCTTTATTATGAAATCATCACTATTATATTTTTAACAAAAATTCTATGTGAACATAAAAATTGAATATGAGTATATTTGAATTTTACTTATTCATATTTTGATTTCAACAGTGGGTAAACATACAAATGGGTGAAATTTAAATACATTTATATTCAATTTTCATGTCCAATTTTTATGTATACCTAAAAGAACTCTATTTTTAATTAACGTTAGAGGTATATTTGGAAAAATAATTATTTTTGTTTTCATGTGTTTGCTATTCCCACATAGAGGTTGTTGGAGTCAGCCCAGTTTCGTCATTTATTTTAGTAAATGATATTTTCATGTGTATTTTTTATATTTTTATATATATTATGTGACGCCCACAAAATAGTTATACATCATCCATATTGAGTCGTCAAATACATGATACAAAATTCAAATACAACTTAATAATACAACTGTCGTGTAAAATACGACAAAACATAAACTGAGAGTTTAATACGAACATTGTCTTATAGACAGTATTCAAACTCAAATGGAGTCCTCAATACATTTATTATCACACTATTTCATAGAATAGTGAGGACTACTAATGCAAAAATCTGGACCGTCACTCCGTTCCCCGACTAGTCCCGACTACGTTCTCATTTTCTGAAGAGAACAATGAAAGCAAAAGGGTGAGCTCAACTAGCTAGGACTGAGCAAAAAACGGATAAAATCGAATAACCGAAAACAACCAAAAATTTTAAACTGAATTATTTCGGTTATAACCGTTTTACTATTCGGATTTCGGGTTTTTATACGGTTACTGTTCTGTTTATGATTTTGAATAATGGAATTATCCACCCTCCACTTTCGGCCTCTGTAATTGTTTCGTTTGTCCTTGTTCATATTCTTAGAAGTGTTGTAGACTAAAGTGAACTTGCAAGTCTATCCTTAAAGTTGTGGTAGAGTAGTATGGAATTATTCAATTAAGGGGCTAATTCATTTTGTCATTTTGTGTATTACTGATGCATATTGATGTTGAGTGGCGAGTGTGCTAACCTGCTGGGTGCTTCAGAATGTTGTTGTCTTTTGTTTGATAAAATAGATCTTAATTTAATTCGGTTATTAACCGAAATAATCGAATTGTAAATTCGGTTTTCGGTTATTCGGTTATTTTTAAATTCGGTTAATTGTTCGGATAATAAAATCAAGAAGATTTCGATTTTCAGTTATAACTGAACCGATTGCTCACCCCTACAACTAGTCCAGTAAGAAATATTATGACTAAGATAATGCAAAATAAATTTATCGTTAGTCTTCAACAGTGTTAAACTGATAAAATACAATAAATATCAAGTTTAACTGCAGCGGAATAAGCAATCCATTAGAAGAATCAAGTAGAACATAAAATCTACTATCTTCTATAATTTAAAAGGTTTTTCTTCACTTTTATCGCTGAGACTCAGCTTAATAAATATTCCACATCATCCCTGCACTACGGCCAAAGATATTAATTAGTATCACAACCACAAATTATCCATGCACTACGAGCCAAGGATATTCGTATTTTCATCAATGGTCATGATCATGCCAACAACTGTCCATCAATGCACTACGGGCCAATGAAGACTTTTACCACATCATTTATAACATTACGGTCATGATTATACCGAATAATTCCTGGTCATAACCATACCAAGTCCATCTATGCACTACAGGCCACAGATGACTTTCAATATAATATAAACACGAGGATGACGACAATGATATAAGAATTCAATAAAACAAGTTCAAGGATAAATTTTTAAAGATTTATAATTTAATTTATCCAGAAATCAATAACATCTAAATTGTCAACATGATACTACTTTGTGGAGTAAAATTCAAGAATAATATTGTACCAAAAATAATTTGGACCGAAAACGAATCAATTTTTATCATGAATAGTACCCCGGGTGAATAGTACCCCAGGTGAATAGTACTCGAGTGAATAGTAACCCCGTGAATAGTACTCCGGCATAAAAAAGTTAAAACTTATCAAGAATGCTCAGAATAATATTTTCATGAAAAGATACTGGATGAAGCGCAAATATAAAGGATATTCTACTAATTTTATGGAGTTTAGAAGCCAAAACTTTAACAAAACGAGTATAGAATTTGAAATCTGAAACAAAATAATATTACTTACATACTACAGAGTATGAAAGAAAATAGTATTTCAAGTGAATATTGAACAAAAATAATATCCCTTAATTTAAAAAGAAAAGTATTCCAACTGGTATAGCGAAGATATTCTTAAAGAAAACTTTCACTGTTTTCTACGCTCAAAGCTTTCTAAAACTCTAAAGAAATACGCTTAATATTATACAAGAAGAATTCTCTGATTCTGGTGTGATTTTCAATTTTAACTAAGCATCCTATTTATAGGAAAATGAAAAGGATACAATTTGATCATGGGTGCGCCGAATGATAATTTCACGAATGAACTTTAGCAGTCACAGATGTTATACGCAATAATCGAATTACAAATATCAAGTAAAAAGCTGAACTTTATGCACGTGGTGTTTGAAAAACAACACCTTTCGTGATAAATTCTTGTAGGCTTCCCCCCCCCCACACCTTATTTTGTCGACTTCCATTATCCTTAAATAATATAAACACTCCCTCCCCCATACGTAATTCTCATATATCCACTACATTCATCACCCACCACACCCATTTTAATATAATACATATATATAATACCTATATATATTGTGACGCACCCAAAATAGGTCCAATCCACCCAACCTATTCTGAGTCGCCAAATACATGGTACATAAACAACTATAACTTCATTATTATAATTGTCGTCCAAAATACGACAACACATAAACTGTGAGTTTAAATACAAATATTATCTTCTAGACAATATTCACACTCAAATAAAGTCTTCATTGCAAATATTGATACACTATTTTATAAAATAGTGAGGACTATTAAAACCACTGCCTTGGAACATCACTCCACACCCCGACTAGTTCCTGCTATATTCTCGCCTCCTGAGAAGAAAAGTGGAACAAAAAGAAAAAGGGTGAGCTCAACTAACCTAGTAAAGAAAATTATGACTAAGATAATGTACAATAAATTATCCTTAGTCTTCAACAGAGAAAAATCTGATAGAATACAATAGACAACAAGTTTTAGATCAACAACTGTAGCGGAAACAACAATTCATTAGAAGAATTAAGTAGAGAATGAAATCTACTATCATCTATGAATTTAAAAGTCCATCATCGATATTTTATCCCTGTAACATCAATCAATATACATCTTGAATCAAATATTCATCTTTGCACTACGGGCCAAAGATATTCATCAGTTGGTCATGTTCATCTCAACACTTGTTCATCTTTGCACTACGGGTCAAAGATATTCATCATGAAATCATTCATCTTTGCACTACAGGCCAAAGATATTCAGCTATATCATTATTTAGGACTGAGGATGATGAAAAATATATTAAAAAAAAGAATCCAGTGAGACACAAGAACAAATATTAAGGATTCGTATTTTAGACAATCTGTAAGACCCCAACTTTTATGAATAAAGATGAATTTTCTATAATTATCATTTTTGAATATTATGAACTAAATTTGATATAATGTTATAGTTGTGGGTAATATTTATAAATTCTGCAAAGTACTCAAGTTGTTATATAATATTTGATTGGTCGGGGAATATTCGTTTTAACAGGAAATATTCGTACGACGATACAATTATTGGTGGACCCCACAACGGAATTATTGTCGGATTGAGAAAATGACAAAAATATTTTTATAAAAATAACGACGAAAGTTTTACCGTTAATACTGTTGAACTACTAGGTAGTAAAAGTACAGGAATACGCGTGGTTGCATAGTAGCACAAAGTATTGATTATTGATGCTTACGTGAGAAGTCACTCAGTTTTGTTTCAGTAATTGTTGCATAGTATCTCACGTTATTTGATTCAATTATTGTCGATATTTTATATATTAGTAAATCAATAAATGAGACAACGAAGTTATTAATATTATTATTTGTAATATTAACGATGTCTAGAAGTTCTACCAATGAGAGGTTTGGTCACCTAATTGCACGTCAATAGGGAGAAATCCTTATTGGAAAGCCCCCTCTTTCCTTGAAACGACCTGATCGATTAATATTGTGAATTATAAAAAAATAATAAATATTGTTAAAAATATTGAGGAGTTTTTATGAAGTATTTATCGTAAATTATGCTTATTTTATGGACTCCCATTTATCAATTTTTCAAAATAATCGATAAAAGTTAATTTTTTAAGGGAGGGCCCACAGGTGGGACCCACTTATAGAGGAAAGTCCTGGGGTGGGATTTTATGTTGATCACGGGTATTGAGATGAAATGCTTGGGTGGTGAAAATTGATGGTGCGATGTATATTCACAGTTGTTGGCATGATCATGACCATTGATGAATACACGAATATCCTTGACCCGTAGTGCATGGATAATTTGTGGTTGTGATACTAGTGAATATCCTTGGCCGTAATGCAGGGATGATGCGGATTATTTATTAAGCTGAGTCTCAGCGATAAAAGTGATGAAAAACTTTTTAAATCATAAAAGATAGTAGACTTTATTCTCTACTTGACTCTTTTAATGGATTGCATGTTCCGTTGCAGTTAAACTTTATGTCTATTATATTTTATCAGTTTAACACTATTGAAGACTAATGATAATTTATTCTGCATTATCTTAGTCATAATATTTCTTACTGGGCTAGTTGAGCTCACCCTTTCTTTCACTGTTCTCTTTAGGAAATGAGTGTGACGCCCCCAAAATAGGTATACATCACCCATTCTGAGTTGTCAATACATGGTACAGAAATAACTACAACTTTATTATTACAACAGTAAAACTGTGAGTTTGAATACAAACATTATCTTCTAGACAATATCTATACTCAAATAAATCCTCATCACATTTATTGATACATTATTTTATAAAAATGGTGAGGACTACTAAACAACTCTCTCTAGAACCTTCATTCCATATCCCGACTCGTACTCACTATATTCTCGCCTTCTGGGAAGAAAAATGGAACAAAAAGGAAAAGGGTGAGCTCAACTAGCCCAGTAAAGAATATTATGACTAAGATAATATACAACAAATTATCATTAGTCTTCAACAGGAAAAAATCTAATAGAATACAATTGACAACAAGTTTTAAATCAATATTTGCAGCGGAAATAATAATTCATTAGAAGAGTTAAGTAGAGAATGCAAACTACTATCTTCTATGTATGAATTTAAAAGTTCATCGTCTATTTTTTATCTCTGTAACATCAATCAATATATACCTGGAATCAAATATTCATCTTTGCACTAAAGGCCAAAGATATTCATTAGTTGGTCATGTTCATCTAAACACATGTTCATCTTTGCACTACGGGCCAAAGATATTCATCAGAAATCATTCATCTTTGCACTACAGGCCAAAGATATTCAATAATATCATCATTTAAGACTGAGGATGATGAAAATTATTTTTAAAGAAACGAATCCAGTGAAACAAAATGACAAGGATTAAGGATTCGTACTTTGTTTTAACCATGTCTAAAAATACCTCAAAAATAATCATAGTGGTGTAAAATTCAAGAATGATCAAAACATGGATACAATCAAAGCTAGTATCCACAATAGATATTTTAGACGAAAAGAAAAATTTTCATTTTTCGATGAATAGTGTCGTATTCGTGAATAGTGTCGTATACGTGAATAGTGCCGTATACGTGAATAGTAACTCCGACACAAAAAGTTCCAAATTTGATTAAAAGTACAGATTAATACTTCGGCATAATGATATTAGAAGAAATAATATCATTTTTTTTAAAAAAATATCCCTTACCTCGAAAGACAGTACTTCTAGTTGAAACACCGGATATAGGCTATGACTTGAACTTGTACCGTATAGCAATACTCAAAGTATACTCAAAATACTCACAAGAATACGCTCGATAATATAGAGAGAGAAAACTTTAGTTTCTGGTGTGATTTTCAATTCTAACCTAAGCACCCTATTTATAGGAAAATGCTTAGAACACCAAATCAGAAAATTTAATAAAACATTAATTTATTAATTTTTATTCCTACGACCACATTTAGAGATCTGAATTCAGCCACTTCTAACACATGCAAGACCCACAATAATGACAAAAAACATTTTTGTCATTTTAAATATTTTATACTTCCAAAAAGCAATTATTTCGAAGCTTCAGAACTTCAATAATTCACAATAAAAAGCTCTTTTGTCAGAAAAGTCGAATCTCGCAATTTTTATAGGAAATTCAATTCTCTACAACTTTGCAGAAGAAAGTTTTTTCCAAATTCCAAACAGAAATTGACCGAAATCCATAAACGGACGATTTTACAGGCTATAATCAAATTTCAGTCAAGAAATGGGGTCCACCGACATATAAAACATGCTTTAAATATTTTTGATAACAAAAATACTCCTCCTCCACATATACTCATATATCCCACATTTATCGTAAAAATATCATCATTATTATATTATTAAAACATAATAATATATTTAAATGAATTATTTCATCAGAAAAAGATAAAATTTCAATTTTCAACAATTGTCACATTAAAAAATTTTCTCTATCTATATCCACATAAAGTCAATATTTTCCTCATCATATGAATCAATAATTAATTATTCACAAATAATATTACAGAATCACAATATTGACAACCAGACAGTTCCCAGGAAAGAGGAGGCTTCCCAATAAGAATTTCTCCTTATTGGCGCGCAATTAGGTGAACAAACCTCTCCTTGGACATAACTTTCTAGACATTGCCAATAATATTTTCTAATAATATTATTCAGATAATATGAATTATTGCTTCGATAGTGAAAAATACTGTGTAGTGATAATTATTGAAACAACAGTAATATAAAATATCAACACAACAATTATTAAATCAATAAAATACTGAATAGTAATTACTGTAACCATTATTGAGTAGTACTTTCTTACGTAAGATTCAATAATTGGTGCAATACCGTGTGCTACTGTGTTTTCACCACCGTGTATTTTAACAGTATTAACGCTAACAACTATGTCGTTATTTTTAAACAACTTATACTTGTCGTTTTCTTCATCCAATCGCTTTCCGTTATGGGGCCTACACATGGCTGCGCCGTCGTACGGATATTCCCCGACAGTACAAATATTTCACGACCAAACGATTATTCCCCGACAATAATGAATATTTTATAACCACTTGCTTATTTTGAAATATTTGCGTATTTTACCCATAACTATCCATATTAATCAAATCATTCCTTACTATTTCAAAATAATAAATAGAGAAAATTAAATTTCATTAATAATAAGTTGGGGTCTTACAATGAGAACGTAGCCGGGACTAGTCGGAAAACGGAGTGACGGTCCAGATGATAGTATTAGTTGTCCTCACTATTCTGTTAAATAGTGTGTTAATAAAAGTAATGAGGACTTATTCTGAGAGTGGATATTGTCTAGAAGATAATATTTGTATTAAAACTCACAGCTTTCTTGTTGTATATTAAAGATTGTATTTATATTCTGTACCATATATTTGGCGACTCAAAATAGGTGATGTATACTTATTTTGGGGGCGTCACACAATCCAAGTTCAAAAATGCTCCATAATAAACTATTGTGGAGCAGAATTCAAAAATGAATATCAAAACATAGATCCAATCAAAGATATGAACCATAACAGACAATCTTGGACACAAAAAAGAAATTTTTTTTTTGTGAATAGTATTCGTAAATAGTGCCGTATACGTGAATAGTAACTCTGACACTAAAAGATAAGAATTTCACAAGAAAAATTATCATGCTTCGTGAATAGTACTCGTGAATAGTAACCCCGACATGAAAAGATAAGAACTTTATAAGAAAAATTTTACCAATATTCTGGCATAATGATATTGAAATAAATAATATCATTTATAAAAGAATAACTTCCCTTACCTCAAAAAGACATTACTTCTGACTGGAATATTAGATATAACGCTGAAGGAAACTTGCACCGTATAGTAACACTCAAGATATCTAAATACTCAGAAAAATACGCTCGATAATATAGAAAGAGAAAATTTCTATTTCTGGTGTGATTTTTAATTCTAACCTAAGCACCCTATTTATAAGAAAATACTTAGAACACCAAAGCAGAAAATTTAATATAATATTAATATTTATTAAAAAATCATACGCACCATCAGAAATCTGATTTCAACACATTTACCACATAAGTGGGGCCCACCAAAAATGAAAAACATGTTTTAAACAATTTTTATAACAAAATCAATTCAGACCCAATATTCCGGAATTTCAATAATTCATAATAAATAACCCTTTTATCAGAAAAATTCAAATCTTATGTCCATTGCATAGGAAACTTAATTCTCTACAACTTTGCATATGAAAGTTTTTTCAAATTTCAAACATAAATTGACCGAAATTCACATACGGACGATTTTGCAAGGTATAATCAAATTTCAGTCAAAAATAGGATCCACCAACACACAAAATATGTGTTAAACATTTATTCATATATCACACATTAATTGTAAAAATATCACCATTATTATATTATTATAATATAGTAATATATTTAAAGGAATTATTTTATCAAAAAAGATAAAATCTCAATTTTCGACAATTGTCACTTTAAAATTTTTTTCAATCTATATCCGCATAAAATGAATATTTTTCTTATCATATAAATCAATAATTAATTATTCACAAATAATATTACAGAATCACAATACTGGCAACCAGACTGTTCCCAAAAAAGATGGGGCTTTCCAATAAGAATTTCTCCTTACTGGCGCGTAATTAGGTGACCAAACCTCTCCTTAGACAGAACTTTATAGACATTGCCAATAATGTTATCTAATTATATTATTCAAATAATATGAATTATTGATCTGATAATGAAAAATATTGTGTAGTGACAATTATTAAACAATAAAATATAAAATATCAATGCAGCAATTATTAAATCAATAAAATAAAATATTGAACAATAATTACTGTAACAATTATTGAGTAGTGCATTCTTACGTAAGAATCAATAATTGGTGCAATACCGTGTGCTAATGTGTTTTAACCACCGAGTATTCCAACAGTATTAACGGTAACAACTACGCCGTTATTTATAAACAACTTATACTTGTCGTTTTTTTCATCCAATCGCTTTTCGTTATGGGGCCCACAAAAGGCTGCGCTGTCGTACGAATATTCCCCGACAGCAAGAATATTCCACGTCCAAACGAATATTCTCCGACAACAATGAATATTTTATAACCACTTGCTTATTTGAAATATTTGCGCAATTTTTCCATAACTAACCACATTAATCAAATCAACCCTTACTATTTCAAAATAATAAATAGAGGAAATTCTATTTTATTAAAAATAAAAAATTGGGGTCTTACAACCTCCCCTCCTTATGAAATTTCGTCCTCGAAATTGACGTACGTACCTGGTGTTTGGAAAAGGTGAGGATATCTCGCTTTCATTTTTGATTCCAACTCTCAGGTCATTTCTTCAATAGCATGGTTCCTCCAAAAAATCTTAACTCGCGGTATAACCTTTGTGCGTAGGACATGCTCATTCCTATCCAAGATCTTTACAGGTACCTCCTCATATGTTAAATCTTCGGCTATTTTGTCTGATTCTAACTCAATAATGGGGTTCGGGTTGTTCAAGTATTTTCGCAACATCGATACGTGAAAAAGTTATGAACACACGACATACTTGGCGGTAAAACGAGTCTATAGGTCACAGTTCCTATTCGATCGAGGATTTTAAATGGATTAATAAATTGAAGGTTTGAGCTTTCTTTACATCGCTGATTCTCGCTTTTGGAATAACAACTTCTTGCATCTCCTTCTTCATATTCATCAGCTCCGGTGTGTAGCTTGAGCGGTTTTAACTTTATCGATTAAAGTCGATTCTACTCATATATTATCACGTGGGTCCCTAGAGTCTTTAACTATATCTCTATCATTTGTAAGTTATACGAAATGGGTCTTCGTGTTAAAAACATCGCACTCGTAACCGCATACGATCTTCTACTCAACACGTCTGCTACCACGTTCGCTTTTCCAGGATGGTATGGTCAGAACTGGTGCCGAAACGAGTCTCCTCTTGAATTCTTCGAAGCTCTTCCCACATTCCTTACTCTATTCGAATTTTGTATCTCTACGAGTCAGCTGAGTTAATGGAGTAGCGATTCGAGAAAATCTTTCCACGAATCTTCGATAGTAACCAGCTAAGCCTAGAAAACTACGTATTTCGATTACTGACTTAGGTTGCTCTCAATTGTGACTCATATCCCAATCTTGTATAGCACGTCACAATGACACCTATCAGTTTACTACCGCACGAAGATGGCATCCCCTACGGAGAATCTGGCTTCTGTGCATTCCACAAAGGAAGTCACCAGATAGAGGCTCGGGTAACAAATTATATAGTTGAATTTTTAACTCTTGAAGTTCAATAGGAGTCATTCAATATGAGATTTTAAAAATGGATTTTGTACCGGGTTCAAAATCGATACAAAATTCAATATCACACTTTGGGAGTAAGCCAAGAAATTCTTCAGGAAATACGTCAGAAAATTCACTAACAACAAAAATATTATTCAAATCTGACGTATTTTTGTTTAAATCCATAACATGACTAAGAAAACTTGACATCCGTTTTTTCAATAAACGAATGACTTTATGGCTTGATATGAAAGTGTTTGACTTCAATGGTTTGGTTGTTTGAATTCGAATAATAGGATGCTTATGAATATGAAAACTAACAACCTTACGAAAGCAATCAATTTTGGCATGATGAATAGTTGACCAATCAATCCCTAAAATCACATCAAAAGCAAATATCTTTAAAGAGATAAGATCAACAGATAATGTGATGGTGCCAACTTAGATCAAACAAGATTTATAAACAGTGGATGTAATGAAAATTTATCCTAACGGAGTCTCCACAGATAAATCAAAGTCCAGTTTCTCTGGAGTCAAGTTTAAACGTTGAGCACAAGCAAGAGAGATAAATAAATGGGTAGAACCGGTATCTAATAAGGTATATATTTCGCAAGAATTTATAATTAACTAACCCGTGATACCTTTATTTGGGTTCCCCGCGTTTTGGACAGTCACAACAAACGTTCTTCTAGGAACCGCTGACTTTGACTTGTCCGGGATATCCTTTGGAGTCACCATCCCCGCTGGACTTGGTTTCGCTATAGGACAATCTCGAGCTATATGACCATCTTTTCCGCAACTAAAACATACCTTGGAAGGCTGTGAACAGTTTGGACTTATGTGTCCCTCCTCACCGCATCTGTAGCATCTAACTGGCGGTCTTTCTCCTCTCTTAGAATTTGTTGCTGGTGTCGGTGCCGACATCTTCCCGTCATTGTTGAATCTTATCTTTTTAAAATTTTCACTTGACTCACATTTTCTATTATCTTGGTCATGATTACCACCGAAGTGGTTACCATTTTTGGCATGGTAATTTCCTCCACGATGATTATCATTGTCCCGATGGTCGTTGCCACCGGTACGATTATTATCGCGATGCTGATCGCCCGGTTGAACAGACTCATTATCTCGCTCTAATAATTGAGCCATGTTCGGAACATCTGATATAGATAAAATTTATGAGAAATGAGGTATTGACGAATTTCGAGTTTCAAACCTCTCAGAAACATTCGCGTCATACGTTCCTCAATTTCTACTAAATGAGGTGCAAACCTGGATAATTCTGCGAACTTCGCCCCGTACAGGGACACCGTCATGTTGTTCTGTTCTAGTCTAATAAACTCTACCTCCTTCATATGACGAATACTTTCAGGAAAGTACTTGTCATTGAACAGTTTCTGAAACGTTTTCCAAGACATGCTAAGTGCGGTTGGATGAGTATGCTTCACAGATTCCCACCAGTAATCTGCCTCATTACGGAACATTAAAGTGGCGAATGAAACCTTCTGTTCCTCTGTACATCCCAAGACATCGAATATCTTTATAATTTGCTTGACCCACGTCTCCGCCTTAATCGGATCCGGCTTTCCCCAAAATTTTGGTGGTCCCAACTCTTTGAACTGCTTGGCTGTGACAAATCGTGCGTTGCTATCATTTTCACCTGTATTTTGTACATGAGTCTCCCTTGTCTGATTTTGCATGAACTGCAAAAAGCTTCTAAATATCCCATCGTTCACCGTCTGATCAATGGTGTTGTTTACAGGAGGAACATTGTCTTCCTGTTTCACGTTCTCCTGATTGGTCAGTAAAGGTGTCTCCACGGTCTCATTGACTCCAATGTTAACATTCTCAGTTGTTATTCTTAAATATTGCCATAAAACAAAGGTTAATTAAGGAAATTGACATGCAACATAATAACCCTATACTCTAACCAACCAAGAATAAGCTTAGGTAGGACATACTAGCGAAGGATTTATTCGTCTCTCCCCTCCTAGTTCTATTTCCCGATCTCCGCCAGAGATCATATCCCTAAGCTCTGATACCAACTGTGACACCCCCAAAATAGATCCAATCCACCCAACCTATTCTGAGTCGCCAAATACATGGTACAGAAACAACTACAACTTCATTATTATAATTATCGTGCAAAATTCGACAACACATAAACTCTGAGTTTAAATACAAATATTATCTTCTAGACAATATCCACACTCAAATAAAGTCTTCATTATAATTATTGATACACTATTTTACAAAATAGTGAGGACTACTAAAACCACTGCCTTGGAACATCACTCCACACCCCGACTAGTTCTCGCTATATTCTCGCCTCTTTAGAAGAAAAATGGAACAAAAAAGAAAATGGTGAGCTCATCTAACCTAGTAAAGAATATTATGACTAAGATAATGTACAACAAATTATCCTTAGTCTTCAATAAGGAAAAATCTGATAGAATACAATAGACAACAAGTTTTAGATCAACAACTGCAGCGGAAACAACAATTCATTAGAAGAGTTAAGTAGAAAATGAAATCTACTATCATCTATGAATTTAAAAGTCCATCATCGATATTTTATCCCTGTAACATTAATCAATATACATCTTAAATCAAATATTCATCTTTGCACTACGGGCCAAAGATATTCATCAGTTGGTCGTGTTCATCTCAACACCTGTTTATTTTTGCACTACGGACCAAAGATATTCATCATGAAATCATTCATTTTTGCACTACAGGCCAAATTATTCAGTTATATCATCATTTAGGACTGAGGATGATGAAAAATATATTTTAAAAAAAGCGAATCCAGTGAGACAAAAGAACAAATATTAAGGATTCGTATTTTAGACAATTCAAGTTCAAAAATACTCCATAATAAACTATTGTGGAGCAGAATTCAAAAATGAATATTAAAACATAGATTTAATCAAAGATAGGAACCATAACAGACAATCTTGGACACAATTTTTTTTTTTAATTTTTCTGTGAATAGTGTCGTATTAATAAATAGTGCCGTATACGTGAATACTAACTCCGACACTAAAAGATAAAAATTTCACAAGAAAAATCATTTTGCTTCGTGAATAGTACTCGTGAATAGTAACTCATAAATAGTAACCCCAACATAAAAAGATAATAATTTCATAAGAAAAATCTTACCAAAATTCTAGCATAATGAT
The DNA here is from genome assembly GCA_020205505.1 of Panax japonicus. Taxonomy (NCBI): domain Eukaryota; kingdom Viridiplantae; phylum Streptophyta; class Magnoliopsida; order Apiales; family Araliaceae; genus Panax; species Panax japonicus. Next base: position 53,605,676 of record CM035106.1, read on the forward strand.
ATTGAAAGAAATAATATCATTTATAAAAAAATAGCATCCCTTACCTCAAAAAGACATTACTTCTGACTGGAATATCAGATATAACGCTGAAAGAAACTTGCACCGTATAACAACACTCAAGATATCTAAATACTCACAAAAATACGCTCGATAATATCTCGATAATATAGAGAGAAAAAACTTCAGTTTGTGGTGTGATTTTTAATTCTAACCTAAGCACTCTATTTATAGAAAAATGATTAGAACACCACAACAGAAAATTTAATATAATATTAATATTTATTAAAAAATAATATGCACCATTAGAAATTTGATTTCAACACATTTACCACATAAGTGGGGCCCACCAAAAATGAAAAACATCTTTTAAACAATTTTTATAACAAAATTAATTCAGACCCAATATTCCGGAACTTCAATAATTCATAATAAATAGCCTTTTTATCAGAAAAATTCAAATCTTATGTCCATTAAATAGGAAATTTAATTCTCTACAACTCTTCAGAACAAAGTTTTTTCAAATTTCAAACAAAAATTGATCGAAATTCACATACAGACGATTTTAGAGGGTATAATCAAATTTTAGTCAAAAATAGGGTCCACCAACACACAATACATGTGTTAAACATTTTTTATAACAAAAAATTCTTCCTCCTCATTTATTCATATATCACACATTCATTGTTAAAATATCACCATTATTATATTATTATAATATAGTAATATATTTAAGTGAATTATTTTATCAAAAAAGATAAAATCTCTATTTTCGACAATTGTCACTTTAAAAATTTTCTCCATATACATCCACATAAAATAAATATTTTTCTTATCATATAAATCAATAATTAATTATTCACAAATAATATTACAGAATCACAATACTGAGAACCAAACTGTTCCCAGAAAAAAGAGGGGATTTCAATAAGGATTTCTCCTTATTGGCGCGCAATTAGGTGATCAAATCTCTCCTTAGACAGAACTTTCTCGACATTGCCAATAATATTATCTAATAATATTATTCAAATAATATGAATTATTGATCTGATAATGAAAAATACTGTGTAGTGATAATTATTGAAATAAAAATAATATAAAATATCAATGCAACAATTATTAAATCAATAAAATAAAACATTGAACAGTAATTACTGTAACAATTATTGAGTAGTGCATTCTTACGTAAGAATCAATAATTGGTGCAATACCGTGTGCTACTGTGTTTTAACCACCGAGTATTCCAACAGTATTAACGGTAACAACTACGCCGTTATTTATAAACAACTTATACTTGTCATTTTTTTCATCCAATCGTTTTCCGTTATGGGACTCACAAAAGGCTGCGCCGTCGTACGAATATTCCCCGACAGCAAGAATATTCTACGACCAAACGAATATTCCCTGACAACAAAGAATATTTTATAACCACTTGCTTATTTGAAATATATGCGTATTTTTTCCATAACTAACCACATTAACCAAATCAACCCTTACTATTTCAAAATATTAAATAGAGGAAATTCTATTTTATTAAAAATAAAAAATTGGGGTCTTGCATATATATTTATACTGAATAAATTTACTCCGATTATTTTGAAAAACGGGTAAATGGGAGGTCCAAATAATACGCCAAACTTCATAAAAATTACCTCAATATTTTTAACAATGTTTATCATCATTATTATAATTCGCAATATTTAACAACTAGGTCGTTCCCGGGAAAAAGAGCTTTCCAATTAGAATTTCTCCTTATTTACACGCAATTAGGTGACCAAACCTCTCCTTGACAGAACTTCTAGACATTGTCAATATTACAAATAATAATTTGAATAACTTTGTCGTCTCAATTAATAATATATAAAATATCGATAATAATTGAATCAAATAATGTGAGATACTATGCAGTAATTACTGTAACAATAATTGAACAAAAGTGAGTGACTTTTCACGTAAGCATCAATAATCAATACTGTGTGCTACTATACAACCACGCGTAATATTGTACTTTTAACACTGGGTATTTCAACAGTTAACGGTAAAACATCCGCCGTTATTTTTATAAAAATATTTTTATCGTTTTCTTAATCCGGCAATATTTCCGTTGTGGGGTCTACCAATGATTGTGTCGTCATACGAATATTTCCTGTTAAAACAAATATTCCCCGACCAATCGAATATTATATAACTTGCGTACTTTGTAAAATTTATAAATATTACCCACAACTATAACATTATATCAAATTCACTCCATAATATTTAAAAATGATATTTATATAAAAATTCATCTTTATTCATAAAAGTTGGGGTCTTACATATTATTTCTAACATTCCTCAATTCTACAATTTTTTATTTCAAAAAGATAAAGTCTACTAAAGCATGTGATAATTTTATTGAATGGAAATTCCACCGATATTTAATATTTAATAATTAACACTAAAAGAAGAAAAAATAAATAAAGGGGGGGGCGGATTAGACTGAATTATGTGTGTTTGCAGACCTAACTAGACCACAGTCTAATGCCCAAAGCCTCGCTTGATAGACCATGTTAATGGCTTACCTTGACCTGGTCAAAACCTAAAGTCTAGTAGGCCTATATTAGATCAGACCGATCTATTGTGTATTTAAGAGTGTAAACAAGTTGAATCAAAACAAACAAATTCATACTCAAATATTTATTACTCGAATTCGATTCGGATCTAATTATATTCAAACTACTCGCGAGCTTCAAATTTAAGCTCGAATTCGAGTCTCCACATAATAATTAGCTTTATAATTAATATAATTATAAATTAAATTTGTTATTTTACTTAAAAATAATAAAAATATATTTGCTATTACACTTTATAAATATAAATCACAGTTAAAATTAAAAACAAAACAACATAATAATTAATTGTTCTAATTTGATTTAATTATATATTATAATAAAATGTATTGAGTATCTAATCGAATATGTATCAATCGACTATGTATAGAATCACAATAAAAAATTCGAGTAATTTGAATCTTAATATTCTACTCATATTTTTTTGAACTATTTTTTTATGCTCAAATTTGGATCATATTATTAAGGAGTCTCGCTTGTATTTTTTCGAATCGAGCCTGAACTGTTTCGTTCATTTACAATCTTATGTGTTCCAGTGTTAAAAGAGTTAATTGCAAATTACACCCCGAAATATACACCCTTTTACCACTCGTACTCTGATATTTAAACGCTCTTATCCCATTACCAAAATTACATATAAGTAGGCATAAATGACTATTTCATAATTTTTGCCCAAAAAGTGATCGAACCTGCCACGTGTTCCAGTGAGCTATGTATAATACTCCCCTCATCCCATATCTGACGTTTAAGAATTCTTTGCAACAATTAAGAAATATTAAACATGACTCTTTTGCCCTTAATAAATAAATTAACCAGACAAAAATTAATTACTCCACCACGTTAAAATATTCGTCAATTCTGTTTGTTGCCGTAATTGTAGATTGAAACAAGGAAGAAGATGGAACGCCAGTGACTCATCCAAAGTTAGCATATTTGATTATCAATTACTAGCTCCTTTAGATGAAGTAAGAGCAGATGGGAGAAGAGTAAGAGGGACCATCAATGGTTGTGATTGAGGCGTAGAAGAAGAAGAAGAAGCAGCAACAAGTTTCACGTGAAAATCCAGCTGCTCTTCCAGCGAAAACAAAGCAACATTTCCCGATCTGCTCGCCACCAGTGCTAATGCAACAACCTCGATTCTACTGATAAATATTAGTAGTGTTAAGCACACTAGAAATAAATATGCCTTCGTCGCCGTTGCCATATTCCGGTTACAGACTTTCACTACTTCCAATACAAGTTCTGTGCTTCTTCTTTTACACTCTACACTGAGATTTGATTTAGCTGCTTTTTGAGCCACAAAAATTGAAGCAAAAAAATAGAATTTTTTTTTTAAAAAAGAAAGAGTAAAGTGAATAAAGGATGGAAAGGCTTCTGCTTCATCAAGCCTCTCTCTAAAAAAAATTCTATCCTCTCTCTCTCATGAAAGAATCCTTTTCTATCATCTGCCTTCCGAGTTGCCATTTCTTTCCCCGGCGAACCAAAACGGCGTCGCTCCTCGTCGTCTTCGCAATGGACGCCAAACTGACGATCCTCGTCACCGAGAAGCTCAGTGAGGCGGGGCTTGATTTGCTTAAAGGATTCGCCAACGTCGATTGCTCGTATAACTTGAGTCTTGAGGAATTGTGCACGAAGATCTCGCTCTGTGATGCTTTGATTGTTCGAAGTGGCACGAAAGTTAAATGCGATATGTTTGAATCGTTTGGTGTACGACTCAAATGGTAGTATTAGAATAAAAGTGGACAAATTAGCTTTGGACTTGTAAAACGTCTATTATTTTGGGAAAAATAAATTGTGACGCCCCCAAAAATAGGTATACATTACCCATCTTGAGTCGTCAGATACATGGTACAGAATACAAATACAATCTTTAATATACAACAAGAGAGCTGTGAGTTTTAATACAAATATTGTCTTCTAAACAATATCCACTCTCAGAATAAGTCTTCATTGTATTTATTATCACACTATTTAACAGAATAGTGAGGACTACTAATGTTATCATCTGTATTGTCAATCCGTTCTCCGACTCGTTCCAGTTATATTCTTATTTCCTGAAGAGAACAGTGAAGGAAAGGGTGAGCTCAACTAGCCTAGTAAGAAAAATTATGACTAATAATAATTTATTCTGCATTATCTTAGTCATAATATTTCTTACTGAGCTAGTTGAGCTCACCCTTTCCTTCACTGTTCTCTTCAGGAAATTAGAATATAGCTGGGACGAGTCGGGGAATGGATTGACAGTCCAGATTATAGCATTAGTAGTCCTCATTATTCTGTTAAATAGTGTGACAATAAATATAATGAAGACTTATCCTGAGAGTGGATATTGTCTAGAAGACAATATTTGTATTAAAACTCACAGCTCTCTTGTTGTATATTAAAGATTGTATTTGTATTCTGTACCATGTATCTGGCGACTCAAGATGAGTGATGCATATCTATTTTTGGGGACGTCACATAAAAACTCCTTAAACGTCAGATATAATGGGATGGAGGGAGTACGAATTTGGTCAAATTTTTATACAATCGGCTATATAAAACCTTAATATCTACTAACACAAGTTGACTTCTTGATAAAACATTTGAAAACTTAATTAATTAAATAAAGTAATACATTTATATTTACTAATACAATAAATTACAAATTTATAAACCTAGTTTTGTTTTATTTTTCCTCTTCTTCCCCATTTTCATCATCTTTGTGACGCCCTCAAAACAGGTATACATCACCCATCTTAGGTCGCCAGATACACACTACAGAAATCAAATACAATTTAATTATACAATAGTCATGTACAATACGACAAAACATAGCTAAGAGTTTAAACAAGAATATTGTCATCTAGACAATATTCACACTCAATGGAGTCCTCATTACAATTATTATCACACTATTTCACATAATAGTGAGGACTACTAAAACAACTTATCATGGACCATCACTCCATTTTTCGAATCGTCCCAGCTATATTCTCATTTCCTGAAGAGAACAATGAAAGAAAAGGGTGAGCTCAACTAGCCCAGTAAAAAAATATTATGACTAAGATAATGCATAATAAATTATCCTTAGCCTTCAACAGTATAACAACTGATAGAATATAATAGACAACAAGTTTTAGATCAACAACTGCAGCGAAAATAAGCAATCCATTAGAAGAGTCAAGTAGAGCATAAAATCTACTATCTTCTATGATTTAAAAAAGTTTTTCATCAATTTTATCGCTGAGACTCAGCTTAATAAATAAAATCGAATCATCCCTGCACCACGGCCAACGATATTCATGTAATCATCAATGGTCATAATTATACCGAATAATCCTGGTCATAATCATACCAACAACTGTCCATTAATGAACTACAGGCCAATGAAGACTTTTACCACATCATTCATTACATTACGGTCATGATTATACCGAAAAATTCATGGTCATAACCATACCAAGTCCATCTATGCACGTAAGCTAAAGATGACTTTCATCACAATATAAGCATGATGATGATGACAATGATATAAACAATAATCCAACGAAATCAAGGATAAATATTAAAGACATTAAATTTATCAAGAGTTTAAAAATATTCAAATTGTCAACATGATACTGTTTTGTAGAGTAAGATTCAAGAATAATATTCATGTACCAAAAATAATTTGGATAGAAAAAAAATATATTTTTCGGATAAATAGTACCCCGTAAACAGTACTCGAGAATAGTACCCCGTGAATAGTACCCCAATATGAAAAGTATCCCAAATACTTGAGTGAATGATACTATAATAAATAGTAATCGGGTGAATAGTAACTTGTGAATAGTACCCCGACACCAAAAATGCCCCAAATACTCGAGTGGATAATACTAGAGTGAATAATAATCGGGTGAATAGTAACCCATGAATAGTAACTCGTAACAGGAAAAAACTAAAGAAAACGATATTTCATGACGAGTACAAAAGAAATGATATCCCAGATGAGTATAATAGAATATACGAAACTGTAAATTGATTTTCACCCGTCATGCGGTAATTCACGTAGACAGATCATTTCCACAATTTAATAAAGAATGAATGCAAATGATCATTCACCATGCATGCGGTAATCCACATAGACAGGTTATTCCAACAGAATAATAAATAATAGAAGAATTCCCCATGCATGCGATAGACCGAACATACATGTTATTTCCAACAGAATAATAAATAATGGAACCAGGTCATGCGTAATCTGCACATACATGATATTCCAACAGAATAATAAAGAATGGAACCAGGTCACGCGTAATCCACACAACCAAGACATTTTAACAGAATAATAAATAATAGAATAACAACAAAATTCACCAGACATGCGATAGACCGCACAGACAGGTTATTCCAACAAAATAATAAAAAATGGAATAACAGAAGAATTTCACCATGTATGCGGCACTTCGCATAGATATGTTATTCCAACATAATAATAAAGAATAGAATAACAACCCTTACGAGTATTGAAAGAAAATAACTCTTTTCATGAATACGAAAAAATAATACCTCTTATCTCAAAAGAAGAGTGGATACTGAAATAGTGAGGTGACAAACTTTTCTTCCTCTTTCTCTCTATAATTTCTGTCTATAATAATTGCTCTATACCTTTAGTGAATTGGTAAAAAATAATAAAAAAATGAGCTTCTATTTATAAAAAAAATATAATTTCGATAATTGCACGTTTTTGGGCTTAAAATATTACAGTATAATACTTTCTTCTTTTCTTTCATTTTTAATTTAGTCCTGCAAGTATTATCAAACTTGCACCATATCCCCTAATAGTAAATCGTGTGAATCAATAGTAAATCATGTGAATCAATAGTTATAAACATGTGAAAATACGAATTACAGTATAGTACCTCCATCTATATCTCCATTTTTAACTTAGTCATGCAAGTATTATCAATCTTGCACCAACTCCACTAATAATAAATGAATGTGAATCAATAGTACACACATGTGAATAAATAGTTGTAATCATGTGAATCAATAGCAATTAATTACTCATTTATTCGGTTAATCACCCGATTGGTCAATATAACCTTCAGACATCAATTATTATCGAAATAAATATCAATTTTTATTAACACTAATAATTTCAACGCAATAGAACTATCAATTTTATATTTAATCAACACGAATTTATTCATCATTAATATTATAATTCACAATATTTAAAAACCAGTTCGTTTCAAAGAAAGAGGGGCTTTTCGATAAAAATTTCTCCTTATTAGCGCGCAATTAGGTGACCAGACCTCTCCTTAATAGAACTTTTAGACATTGTCAATATTGCAAATAATAATATGAATAATTTTTTCGTCTTAATTATTGATTTGATAATATATATTATGCAGATAATACTGTGATAATAATTGAATCAATAATATGAGAGATATGATGCAGCAATTACTGTAGCAATAATTGAGTATAATTGAGTGACTTATTACGTAAGCATCAATAATCAATACCGTGTGTTACTATGCAACCACGCGTATTACTGTACTTTTACTACTAAGTAGTTCAACAGTTTTAACGGTAACAGTTTCACCATTATTTTTATAAAAAGATAATTTTATCGTTTTCTTACTACGACAATACTTCTGTTGTGGGGTCCACTAATAATTGTGTCGCCGTACAGATATTTCTCGACAAAAAGAATATTTTCCGAACAATCGAATATTATATAACAACTTGCATACTTTACAAAATTTATAAATATTACCCATAACTATAACATTATATCAAATCCACACCATAATATTCAAAAAAAATATTTCAAAAAATTTAAATTTTTATTCATAAAATTTAGGATCTCAAAATCTCCCCCAATACCATAAAACTCACCAAAAATTTTAAAATCTAAAATATCCATATCATTCATCATCTTCCGTTGTAACCATTTTAAAATCTAAAATATCCATATCCCACTTCGTTCATCATCTTTAAAATTTTGCCCAATTTCAACCTCACTTCATTTTCTTTCTCTAGGAGGAAAAACCAAAAACTCAAACCCAAAATTTTAGAAATTTTATGAGTAGAGGAATAAACTATTATGAGTATGGGAAGAACCAAAAATCGAAACCCAGATCTTCATTTTCATCCCAAAATTCAGATTAATTTACCATGGGAGATGAGCGCCGAGGGAGCCTAAATTTGTCTCGTGTTTTGAAGTTGGCGATGTGAATCTTCCCTGAACGTTTTAAATGAAAATTTGACGCCGAACACCAGATCTACGTCGAATACCAGATATTCGTTTGAGTCAATGTCATCACGATGAAAGGAAGACCCGAGAAGATTTCACGAAGGTAGGAGAAGATTTCGAGAAGTCATCGCCGTTGGAGATATGCAATTATGGAAAAGAAAATAGATTTAGTTTCCTGAAAATCCAATTTGGTCGAAATCTATAACTTTTCTTTTTAATCCCCGTTTTCCCCAAATTAAGTTTTAACCTTTTTATTTTTTTTAGTTTATTATTCTAAGTTGAATTGGATTGTACTGATATTGTTTTTGATTTGTTTTTTTATTATTATTTGATCTTCAATATTTTGGTGTCGTATTACTTAATTTTGTGTAGTTCTTATGTATTTTTGGGTTATTATTATATTATTTAATTAATTTGTTGCTATTTAAAAATATTAACTACTACAAATATACAAAGTGTATTTAACATGTATTTTTACAACTTAATTAAGTCGATATTTATACGGTCAATTATATTTAAATATTAAATTGTGACATATGGCCATTTTTCGGCCAAAAAATTGACCGAAAATCTAAATAAGTTCCATCGTGATTACTTAATTGTATTTTGGTAGTAGGATGAAAATATTTAAACATTGGTGTACAAATAATAAAATAGTGTATAATTCGGGATTTAATTTGCAATTAACCCATTTAAAAAAGAATTAAATTTTACGCTTTGTTTTTGAATTATAAAATGGACGAAAAAGAAAAAAAATGAACGGAAAAAAGTTAAGTTTTCTTTCCAATTCTTATGTTTTTGAGTTTTTTAATAAACAGAAAAGAAAAGAAATGAATAGAAAACGTGGCTATTTTTCTTGTCAAAGTTTTTCGTTCAAAATTGACCTGATTTGGACGGAAAAAAATTAGAATAAGTAATATTTTTATAGTTTTCATATTATTCTCAATTTTTAATATAATAAGTTTTAAATTATAACTCGTCCTCAATTTTAAATTTTTAAATTTTTTTTATTAAAATCTCAAAAACAACGAAAAAAAACTTTAAATTTTTTATTTTTTTCTTTCTTCTTCTATTGTAATTTAAATTTCTATTCTTGTCTTTTTGCTTCTATGTTTAAAACTCAGAAAGTTGGTACTACTTAAAAGATAAAAAATTGGTGAGACTTTTATCGTTAACCCTGGTTGAATTCCACGCTTAACTGCTACAGTTCTACGCACAATTCTCTGCGTTGAATACACTCTCATTGCATTCATTCCCTTCCGAGCCTAGTAATAATCATAATACCTGTAGCTGTTAAATGTACGTTATTTTGCAAAATACAAAACCCCTTTATACTGTGATCTCCAAACTCCGATAAAATCGACGATCCATATTTTGCACACACACATGTATGTATAATTGTATACAGTGTAGTTAGAGAATAAGGAAGTATTTTTACAGAGAAAATGAAGTACTAGAAGCGGCCAGACAGAAATTGAGGTGAGATATGGCGGAAGATGGATTGGACAGAGATAGAGAGAACGGAAGGTTATCATCTATGGATTCAATTGAATCACGATGGGTGTTTCAAGATGATGATGGTGAGAACGATGATGATTCGGATAATTATAATGATGATTATGAGGACGATGAGGATTTGCCGCCACAAAATGGATTGGACTCATCGGATGATAACGCGGATATGAGACTGATTCGAACGGGGCCTCGAGTTGATTCATTCGATGTTGAAGCCCTAGAAGTAAACGGTGCTCAACGACATGATTATGAGGTGCATTTTTATTTCTGAAACTTAGTTTTATTCATTTTAGCTTTGAAATTGCAATGGGTTAGTTTATTGGTTTTATTTTTGATTTTCTTTCTGTATTAATTTCATTAGTTTGGTAAGTAATTATAAGAAAACGAAATTGAAGAAAGTTGTATAATGCTTAGCACCTCAAAAATTATTGAAATAGGTAACTCGAGAAAGAGACCAGCTTCATATATTGTTTCTTCAGTTTTGATTTGACTTGAGTGCTTTGTTATGAAAGAAAGGTGAACATTTATTTGCAAATATACAAGACTTTCTGCTGTTGCTTTATATTCCATTAGGATTGATTGATTGAAACTTGGAAGTTGAAGATCTAGAAAAGCTCTGTGAGAGTAGGTGTGTAGCTACTGCGAGTGGAAGTTGATTTGTTTATGAAGTGACAATGGCAAAGACATACTTTGTTTTTTTGGCGAAATGTGTCATTTCCTATATGCGATCTCCTCTATTTCTTGAGATTGTCTATTCTGTGAAGAGGATTTACAAACAAATTAATGGAGTAGATGGAACCACCTAATTCCTAGAGGACTCCCCATCTCTAATCAAGTATCAACAATTATCTTCAAATGTTAATACAAATACCACTAATTTTCAGTTGATGCAATAGACAATAAACCCAAAAGGAGACAGAACTGTACTCTTTTTTGTTTTTTGATAAATAAGACAATTTTTTTTTCTTAATTATGTATTGAAGAAATTCCTTCCCTTCGTAAACCCTTAATGCGTCACACAAGGCACACAGGATACAACTCCATAGTTTCAGTCTCTCCCCCCCTTTTTTTTCCAGGCAAAATTGGCTTTAGCATGCAATCTCAAGCAATACAAGAATAAAGTACCAAAATCTCCAGCAACCTCACAACTTCAAGAAGGTGCTCTTCGCTTTACAGATATTGCGTTAACTCGCACCGGTAATATATTAATCCCCTTTTCCTTAGAATATCATTTCTCAAGACGGTTCCCAAGGAGCGGTTACCTCCTCCTTATAGTCACTTCTCAAGATTTGAGTCCCAGGCAGCGTTCTATGTTAAATGGGTTTCTCTTTTCTTAGATTTACACATCTATGAAAAAGGAGTTTTCTTATTAACTGAAAATAGAGTGATTTTACTGAAGCTTCATGCTGCACGCTTCTAGAAAAGTATATTTTTTTCTCCTCTAAAATCACATAAACATACCCTCAAGCTCTGTACTTAGTTAACCTCCCTATCTTGAAATATTTTAGATGCTAGACATCCAAGGAATTTGTTTATGTTTTTTTTTTTAATTTTCTGATCACAGTGCTAAGAAAATGTGACAAACTCATGCAAGTTTTTTTTTTGGACAAGGAATTAAGGAAGGAGGTAGTATCACTTGGAGTGTTCTTCATGGCATTAGCCACATTAGGTATCTTCTAGGCAAGTGGTTGTAGTTTTTTTCTAAAGAAGGGCCGCTAGGTGACTTGTTAATGTTGAGCAAGTGTCACTTATATGTACTTGGATGAATCAATTTGGGGGGAGGTTTACCTTCAGCGTCGGCCTTTTGAAAGCTTTGGCAACGGATTGGGGGAGTTTTGCCAAATGTTTTTTTTGGGTTGATAGAGGAGCAAGGATTCGAACTTATTATGTAAAGGTATTGGAGATTTTTAGATATAATACAACAAAAAAGGTTTTAGAACGATATGCATGTGTATGGGAGGCACTCTTGGGAGTTGGAACCCTTTATTTCAGAGGCATTTTCATTTTTTTTTGAGTTTTGACAATTTTGACGGTATAGACATTTGCTGTTGTTGCAGGGATTTGTTAAGATATGTGGGTCATATGAGTGGGCAGTTTACATCTAGTTATTTCTATTTTCATCTTTGGTATAATGGATATGGACTTTTCCTCAAAAAAGTACATGTATTGTTATCTGTTGGCAACATCCTCTGGAAATTTTAGTAGCCTGTGTGACTTTTGTTATTTTTATTTAGTTTACTACTATGAACTATCTCAATCTTGACCTGCTATAGTTTGTTGAGGAGGGGGAAAATCATTGTTAATTGGTTCTGCATGTGTAGAAAGCTCAAACAGTCTGTGGGTACACTGTTTTCGTCTCCTCTTGGCACTTTAATTGAATATTAAAGAAGAAAAATGAAGTCCTGAGATTAATGCCATCAATATTTTGATGAATTCAGAATGCCATTGCTGATTAATCTGATGCTGATATAACGAGGGTTTGGTGTTTAAATTGTAAAAATTATTGCAGGATGTCACCATGGGCAGAAGTATTCTACTGACTCTCCAAACTCTTGGGGTTGTCTTTGGTGATGTTGGAACAAGTCCATTGTATACCTTCAGTGTGATGTTCAGCAAGGCCCCAGTAAACGGTGATGAAGATGTTATTGGGGCGCTGTCGCTAGTTTTGTATACATTGATTTTTATCCCACTGATCAAATATGTCTTAATTGTTCTCTTGGCCAATGATGACGGTGAAGGTATGCAATAGTCGGTATTAATCTTTCCTTTTTTGTTTCCTTTTTTGTCTTATGCACTATATACGGCGCATATGAAAGGCTGCCAATCTCTTGTTACGTTATTACTGCAGGGGGTACCTTTGCTTTATACTCATTGATTTGTAGGCATGCTAAGGTTAGTCTTCTTCCAAATCAACTCCCATCTGATGCACACATATCAAGCTTCAGATTAAAGGTGCCATCTCCAGAGCTTGAGAGGTCATTAAGGATTAAGGAACGACTTGAAGCTTCATTGACATTGAAAAAGCTTCTTCTGATGTTGGTGCTTGCTGGTACTTCCATGGTGATTGCCGATGGGGTTGTTACACCGGCAATGTCAGGTGTTTCTCTTTTCCGTTCATATACTGTTTTCCTTTATGCTCTTTGGTTTATCTTGTGGAATATTTTATAGCAGGCCTTTAAATAAAAGATTTTTTTATTACATCTATACTAACTCAGAAATTGGGTAAAAACGGTGTTGCTTGAAGGACTAGGTATTTGCTTGAAACTTCACTCGTTTCATTCTTCATAATGCAGTGATGTCTGCAGTTGGTGGTTTGGAAATTGGAGTACCAGGGATCAAGCAAGGTGAGATGCTTTACTTAATGTATTAACCTATGTAATAGTAAGTTTCCTAAAACTTGAAATCTTGAATTATTTAGTTGTTTTGATAGCATGAAAATGAAGACTACTTGGTTCTACAAGGACATCTTGTAAAACTTTATTGCCTTCATGTTACTGCCTCATTCCTCGTTAAATGATTGTGAGAGTAACTTTTATTCGGTAGACAAGAAAAAGTAAACAAAACTTGATTAGTAGCATATAATAGCTTGAAATGATTTGAGTCAGCTAACAACTTTACTATGCAAAGTTCAACAGGGCGTGGTTCATCGCGCAAAATTAACTTAATCACTTGGATCTCAACCGTGTTACAAGTTATTACAACAATATTTTTTAAGATGTCCAAATAACAGTTGTCCTCCCTTTTCTAGAGTTTGGTGGAACATTTAAGGGCTTTGCAAGATGAATAATGGAAGAAAATTTTCAAGTGGCTAATGATAAATATACGTGAGAAAAATGTTACTTTTTCACTAGAATTTTGTTAGAATTCCTGGACGTTATGCTTATTAGACATTTCACATTTGTGCAACATCGTTTTTGTTTTTGTTCATTACGCCTTTCCATGTATGCCAAGTGCATAGATGTAAAAAATTATTCATTGAGAACTAATTATGATCTATGATACTATTCCAAAAAATACAAATTGATATCCGATGGTACTAATAAAGCAAATACTTGTGTTTTTAAATTCTTGATTTGTGAGTTGCAATGTCAAATGTCTGGCCATGTCAGTTTCTAATACTGGCACCCTTTATCATTGACTAACTAATCTTGGGTTAATTCATTTTTCCCCTACTGAACTGAAACACAATTTATATTTGGAATTTTTTTTCCAGTCAACTCATTGAACTGTAATTTTTTTACAAAAATTCATAAAATCGTCAACTCTGTTAAAATCTTAACGGAAAATCTATGTGGCACCTACATTTTATGTTGACGAGGAGAGACATTGAGTTTGATATTAAATTATATTAAATCAAACCTTTTTCCACAACAAACAACTATATAAAAGATAAATGAACTAATTAAACATAACAAACAATTTAAATTAATTAATTAAACAAATTAAATAAATAGTACAACAAACAAATAATAATTTAAACAAACCCACCATAAACAAATGAACATGTATCCTAATTAATTAATAAACAGAACTAAAGGAAAATCTAAAAGTCATGTACTGGAAATCATGTTCATCATAGATTCATATGAATCAAATCCCATCTTATCTTCTCTCTTAACCCATAGATAAATTGAATGCCCCATCTCACCACCACTCATATCATTCCTTGAGCTAAAATACAAAGTAGAGAGATTAAAGAGATTGTTGCAATCTGTTTCAAAATTACCATTACCATTGTAGCAATCTGGCACATTGTTCCAAAGTAAGTGTCATTATTAATTTTGTTGACTTTCTCATTATCTCCTTCTCCAGTCAACCCAAAATATTCACCATGTTCCGCTGCTCTCCAATGACTTAGTGACTGGTTTCGAAATCAATTTTCAATTATGGTTTAGCTTGTTTGGATTTAGATTGTACGACCTTGAAAACCCAAAATCTCTAGATCTAATACTCATAGATCTAACCTAACCGAAAAGTGTAATTTATGGGCCGCATGTATTTTAATTAGAGAGAACAAAATATGATCCATGTAATAGAATTAGAGAAAGAATGCATATTCGGTTGGTTTATGTTGCCATATTTTTTGAATTTTCTATAACTCTGTATATGGAGAATGGCTGTGATGGCAAAGCTATAGATCTAGATTTTTTGAGGTTGATAATGGAGCTGATCAGTTTTGATTGAATCTGGGGTTGTGGTGGAGTTGAACCTCCGTTTGAATGATGTGATGCAGCGAACCTGGTTTAAGACGGTTGATTAAATTTTAATCAGTTAGTATAATTTTCTTTGATACAATTTGCTATTCCTAGTTTTTTATTAAGCAATTTATTTTTAATTTTCTTTTTCATCATGGTCTGCCACGTTGACATATATATGACATGGACAGTGTCCCTCTCACGTTCTGCTCATTCCGTTAAAAGTTAAACAATCTAACGAATTTTGTAACGATTTGTAAAAAATATGCAGTTGAATGAGGTAAATGAAAAAAATAATTTAATTTAGTGATGCAAATGTAAATTGGGGTCTAGTTCATTAGGGAAAAAGTGATTTAATCTGACTAATCCTCTAATTCTTACCTAAGAGAATATTAATTGTGTTTTTGAAACAAAGAATTCTGATACTTTAGACCATTTCATTGTTATCTGTCTACCTAATACAGAAAAATTATTACCTACAGCATCTGCTATATCTATTGTGAAGTAATTTGCTGTGCTACAAGATTAAAAGGCATGCTTAGTTTTATCAATTTTTTATATCAATTTGAATTTACTGGTGGGAAAGAGATTTTTACTTTGTGGGTTTACAACATCGGCATGCTAGTGTATTTCCCTGTTGAAACTTGTGTCAAAAATGCTTATGCACATATGATTTGCAGTTTTATATCACATCAATTCAGCCATATTAATCAGTTTGCTGTTTTTTTTGCAGATCACGTGGTGATGATATCCGTTGCATTTCTTGTAGTTTTATTCAGTGTACAAAGATATGGGACTAGTAAAATGGGACTTATTATTGGACCTGCTTTATTCATATGGTTCTGTTTACTTGGGGGCATTGGAATCTACAACCTCATAATATATGACACCAGTGTCTTGACGGCATTCAACCCTGTTCATATCTATTATTTTTTCAAGAGGAACTCGACTAAGGCTTGGTACTCTCTTGGAGGCTGTCTTCTTTGTGCAACTGGTAGCCACTATGTCTTTGAGATTCTATTTACATTTTATCTTTATTGGTTAGATAAATAAACTGATTGAACTTTTCTTATTCGTAAAAGTAAATATACATGTTCCCGCTACCTTTTTCCTCCCTATTTTAGTTTTTCTTTTCGTTATTATTATGGTAACGGTATCAGTATGAAGCATGGGAGATTAACACAAACATGATGCGACATGTACATTCTGACATGATAAAACTTATAAAATGTAGGACAAGGACACATTGATGATGCGTTAGTGAAAAAATATATATTTGTAATAATTGTCAAATTCCGTAGTCTACCATTTTACTTTTAACTAGTTTTCTATTTAACTTCTGCTATGATAGTTATTTTATTCTTCCAACAATTTTACTTCCTTGGCATAGTAATATAATATTATATATCGGGTTTCTTGGAGAAGTTGACAGTTGACACACATATCATTCATGACTTGAAGAAATTGTTAGGGTCTATAGGAGGTACCCTACTGCTTACAGTTCTTTTGTCATCGTGTAATGCACAAGGTACCATATTGCTGACCAAAAAAATATCAGCACGTCAGCAGTAGGGATACGTCTTTCAAAAATGTTTATATTTAAAATTTTGGCCACATGTCTAGTGTTTCTGAAATGTGTCCAACATGCACACGTTGACCTCATGGCAGTGTCATAGCTTACAATGCTGTATGCTATTCAAGTTGAAGTTTTTGAAAGATTTATGTACTTTCGATTACATACATGTTATAAGGCTTCTTCTTTGCGAGGTTTTGAATATGAATTTGGGACCTGATGTTTGTAGGGATATCTCTATTTCATTGACAGATAAGTATATGAAAACATTGCTACGGGGATATGATATGTCAGGCACATAGTTTGTAGGCATTTTTGTCTTTGGATGGAATTTTCTGGAATTGAACAATCATATAGAAATAACTTTGTTTATGGTAATCTAATTTAATCTCAATAGTTGAAGTAAAATATCCAACTTAAGAGATACTGTGCTGATGTTTAGACTTTTAGGTTTGACAAGTCAGCCTATAAGCTTCCCACTTATAGCACTTTGATTCTGTTGAGAACATAACACAGCTGGCAAGAACTCCCAACTAAGAGTGGAGCATGGATTATTTATATATACTAATTTATTTTTCTCAACCAGATTCTTATGCATATTAATATCAGTTAAGGTTTGTCTAGGAGTAATCTACAAGCATGCTCAGATCAAAAAAGCTTCCTATTGTTTGGTTGGCTATAATCATGCATATATATAGGTGCTCTTCTGTTCTGAATCATAGTCTATCTCGTGTCATTTTACGTCCTCATTTCTGCAGTCATTTCCATATTAAGTCCTCACCTTTGTCCCATCTTAGTTTTCTTCCCTCTACGTTTCCCTACCAGCCTTATACATACATATACAGACTCCCATTCTATTTTGCTGGTATGCAATCAGTAGTTTACTCATTAATTTGATTGTCCGTACTCTGTAGCTTATAGAGCCTTTACTCAATATTATATAACTGTTTGTCTCTAAACTCATTTTTGATTCATGACTGTTCATGCTTAAAATTTTAATTGTTTTACTACTTTAATGGCTGGTCATGTTTCAGGTTCTGAGGCTATGTTTGCTGATCTTTGCTATTTTTCTGTTAGATCTGTTCAGGTAAAGCAGCAATATGCAGTTACTGCATCTGTTTGCAATATCCTTGTATTTTGATTAATAATCATTTTGAAACCTGTTGCCTTTCTTTGTTCTTTCCATCCATTGGTGCTGCTAGTGGCGAAGCCAGGTTTTTTATTCAGTGGGGTCAAAATATTGTGATGCTATAAATAATTTGGTGGGGGTTCGGGGCCAATTTTTTTTTAGATAATTTTGTGTTTTTTGGCCGATTGCATATGTAAAACATGTATTTGGTTACAATATTGTTAATATAACAAGTAATAACATTATATATATATACACACTCCTTATTGACCCCATACGCCTTTCTAATCACAAATTTGTTAATAAATTTTAAATTTTTTTATGTTATAAAAATAATATAAATTAGATAATTATTTATTTTAAAAATATTAGAGGAAGATGCATGTATCAAGGAGTAGAAGTAATATGGAATTGAGAAAGTTATAAAAAATTTAATTTGACCCCGTATATTAAAAAATTTATAAAGTTTCAGTGGGGTCAATTTATTCATTACACTTAAATTTCTTTTAAATTTATCATATATTATAAAATAAATTTTTTTCCAGAACGTGGCTTCCCTGGGTGCTGCAATTAGTTACAAGTTCTTAATTGCTTTGCTCTGTATGCAGCTTACTTTTGTGTTTCTTGTACTGCCTTGCCTTGTGTTGGGGTACCTGGGCCAAGCTGCATACCTCGTGAATAACCACGTTGATACTACTCATGCTTTCTTTGCTTCTACTCCAAGTAAGCTTTATTTAGCCATCTGTTAATATGAAAACTGCTTTTTCGGTGTCTTGTCCATTATTCATTCTCTGCATCTGCTTATGTCATTCTTAACTATGTTTTTGAATATTGTAATTTATATTATCAAGCATTTGGTTTATACATACCAAGAAAAAAAGAATTTGGTATATATGCAAGTAATTATTCCTTTGTCTGCAGGTGGTGCTTTCTGGCCAGTCTTTCTCATTGCTAACATTGCGGCATTGATTGCCAGTCGGACAATGACAACTGCTACTTTCTCTTGTATTAAACAGTCAACGGCACTCGGTTGTTTCCCTCGCCTTAAAATCATTCATACTTCTCGGAAATTCATGGGTCAGATTTATATCCCCGTCGTAAATTGGTTTTTACTGGCATTTTCCCTGGTGTTGGTCTGCTCTATCTCAAGCATTTATGAGATTGGCAATGCTTATGGTAATTCTTGTTTCATTATTTTATCTATCTGATTAAAGACAAATCGTAAAACTAGCTACAAATAGAACGACATATAATTTGTTTGTGTTTTCAAAAATCTAAGTGGTTCTTCCATCTGACATTATAAGAGAGATCTAGTACGCGAGGATTGAAAGCATCAGCATTGAAGAGGGCTGGAAGGAGAGATTCTCTTATCTTGACCAGTTATTGCTATAATAAGATTATATCCTAGAAGAGCAACTTACTTCTACTTTCTCAAAATTTGATCCATGTCCAGTGATCTGCTTCATCTCCAACATTGTGATGTGTGTGAAAGAATAATGGTCGTATTATGACCAGCATAAATTTTCTTTGGGTAGATAGGATTCTTTGAACAATATCAATTTCATACAAAGAAGTTTCAAATATTTGCACTAAATCAATTATATAAAGTATTTTGAGAATGTTTTATCTACAAAAAAAGTTAATTTTGAGAGTGAAGAAAGAACTTTTTGACAGTTATTTATTGGCAAAACTAATGAATTAGCCACTGTAGTTGGCACGTTTTACTGATTATATCATTGAACTTTTAATTTTTTAAATTACCCCCATTGAACTAAAAAAAATATGAAATTAATCTATTTTGTCAAATTTATCTAACAGCCGTCTAAATTGGTCTTACATTTTCCTACAAAGAGAAAAAGAAAAGGAAAAAAAAACACGTAACCACTTCCTCTCTCTTCTCTATAATCTTCCTTCTATCTCTTCCCCCTTTCTTCTCGTTCTTCCTCTTCTCTCTCTATCTCTCCTTCCCCTTTTTTTCCCGTTCTCCCTCTTCTGGACCTCTGCCTTCTTGTCGATGCCGCTCTTGTACCATAAACGGATACCACGAACCCAGATACCACGATGTCGTCTCCATACGACCAGAACGATTCTCTTTGCGGATCGGAGATTGGGAGGTTGAGATTTAGGGTTTTGAGGATGGGGTGAAGATGGGGTTTTCGATTGGGGTAGGGAATGGGTTTTCGGTGGTTTTGGCCATTTTTTGCGGTACCTAGAGGTCAAATATATGACCCAATACTGATAATTGGGAGAATATGGCTGATGGGCTGCGGGGAGGCTGGACTGGTTCGAGTGTTGTGGTTTATGGGCACTTATTTGTTGTTTCAGAGCATGAAAAGACAAAATTTAAAGTCACAACACTTTCTCTTACATTCTTTGAAACCAACTTGCTTTCAAATAAAATCACCTCCAATGTTTCGAATACTTTCAAGTTTTTGTAGCTCCAGATTAAATCCTTGAGAAATTCTGTTTTTAAACTGATCGATTCTACGTATCAAAACAATTTGGGGCCTAGTTGACCATGGGAATTTTGAAAGGTTTGGAAGAGGGATTTGAGGTTGGTGAAATGGTGGGATAAGTTAGAGAAGAGTGAGTCATTAGAAAGGATGGAGTTAGTTTCAGTTTTGAGCTCCAGCAGAGCTTTAATGGCAGAGGAGTTGGAATTGGCTGAGTTGATTTTTAAGTTGTGGGAAGCTTGTTTTAGAGCTTCTACGACTTTTAAAACTTGTTGATTATCTTCTTTAGCAAGTTTGGTTTCCATGGGAGTTGCTAGAGAGAAACAGAGGAGATAGAAACAGGGGAAAGAGAATTGGGTGTTTTCTTTCTGTTCAATGGCAAGTGGTGAATGCACCAGAGGCCTTCTCTAGTTTGGTTCCATCAAGTGCACAAGTTCTCTTTGCTTTAAATATTGGATTTATTTGATATGATATTTGCTTGTTGCTGATTATGTAATTATATAGGACTGTTAAGGCAATGTTGCAGTAGAGGACAGCGGTTGTGGTGATGCGGCGACTATTTTCTCTTACAAGATTGTTTACAGTATTTTTCATTTTTTTGCCACACAAGTAATATTTTTTATTTTTGTATTTATTTTTCAAAGCCACGCGGATAAAAAAGTAACGCATGTTTAATTTTTTTAACGGAGTGGTGCAATTATAAATTTTAATTAGTTTATTGAGTAATTTGAAAAATTAAAAGTTCGATGGTGTAATTAGTAAAACGTGCCAACTACAATGGCTAATTCATTAGTTTTGCCGTTATTTATGCAAAGATAACATGATGATTAATTTGGATTGAAATAGCTGACCACTGTTTAAACTTTAAATGCAAATAACGACTGAGAAGGAAAAACACAAATGATGTTTGTGGTACTTATGAGAGACTAAAGGGAGAGCAATTTGACGCATCTAATTTTTGCTTGTATGCTGCATCTTTTAGTGTGGATTTATTCAAAGCTGTTGGTTTGTGTGCTGTTGATCTGTTTACAGGCATTGCAGAGCTTGGAGTGATGACGATGACTACAATCTTAGTAACTCTTGTAATGCTCCTTATATGGCAGATAAGCATTACTATTGTGCTGAGTTTTGCTGTCATTTTTCTAGGAATGGAACTAATATTCTTTTCATCGGTTTTATGGAGTGTTGGAGATGGAAGTTGGATCATATTAGTGTTTGCCATTGTTTTGTTCTTGATAATGTATATCTGGAACTATGGGAGCAAGCTTAAGTATGAAACTGAAGTCAAGAAGAAAATGTCAATGGATTTAATGCGGCAGCTGGGTTGCAATCTTGGAACAGTTAGAGCTCCTGGCATTGGTTTGCTTTACAGTGAGCTGGTGAAGGGTGTACCAGCAATATTTGGACAATTCTTGACAACTCTTCCTGCTGTCCATTCTATGGTCATATTTGTGTGTATAAAGTATGTTCCTGTTCCTCTAGTGCCTCAGAGTGAAAGGTTCCTGTTCCGTCGAGTCTGCCCTAAAAGCTACCACATATTTCGTTGCATTGCCAGGTAATTTTTGTCCCATTCGATAGTATTGCATTACCACATGTCTCATTGCATTGCCAGCTAAGCTACAATTAGATGATTGAAATATACATTTATCTTTTAAAAGGGCTTAAAAGTTTGGAACCCTTGACTAATGAGATTCAAGGTGAACTAGCTACCATGAGGATGCTTTCCAAGTTCTGGCTGCTCCGTTGAGTATGTAATACTTACTAAATAAAGGTGTGTTAATTAAACTCGAGTTTAAGGCATAATTTATGGCCATGAGATAAAGATCAAGTCTATGTTACCTCTGAGATATGGTGTCTTATTTTCGCGATAGTATTCTCTCCTTTTGGCAGGAGGGGGCCGGATAATGAAAAGGACTATGTTCCTTTAAGCCAACGTCAACATTTTATTTTCTACCAAAAGTGGAAAGGGCGAAGGAAAGGGAATAAGTATATAAGGAGGGAACAAAGCTGTTCTTTCCTTGTGGTAAACTTTCCGAGTCTCCTTTCCTATGCTTTCAGCTCTCCTACTAAACAAACCCTTAGGATGTGAATGCACTTGCATTTTGATGTATTTTTCATATGTATCTTCCATTTACCATCTTTTATTGTACTGTTAGACAAATCCTGACACATTATTATTCAATTCAATGAACCCTACCAACAGGTACGGCTACAAAGACGTTCGAAAAGAGAATCATCAGACCTTTGAGCATCTTTTGATCGAGAGCCTTGAGAAGTTCATTCGCAGAGAAGCCCAGGAACGGTCATTGGAAAGTGACGGAGAGGATGATTCAGATTCTGAAGATGAGTCTTCTTGTTCGCGAGTTCTCATTGCTCCCAATGGCAGTGTCTACTCACTTGGCATCCCTCTCCTGGCTGACTACAAGGACACAATCCAGCCACTAGCAGAAGCAAGCACTTCTGAGGAGGTGAAGCCGGAAGACCCAGAGCAGAGTCTTGAGAAGGAATTGTCTTTTATACGCAAGGCTAAAGAATCTGGGATGGTTTATCTTCTTGGTCATGGTGATATCAGGGCGAGGAAAGATTCCTGGTTCATCAAGAAGTTGGTCATAAATTACTTTTATGCTTTTCTGAGAAAGAACTGCAGGAGGGGGATTGCAAATTTGAGCGTGCCTCACCAACAGTTGATGCAGGTCAGCATGACTTACATGGTTTGAGTTTTTTGGTGTCATATCCAAACAAGGGAAAACCGACTAGCAATGAACTTTTGATTTCAAGTATTGGTTCCCAAAGCACCATGGATGACGGGCAATCCTTGAGGTAACGGACTACACACTCCTTGGACATAGACAGTGTCGCACTGTCCTGCCATACCTTGTGCCTAGCTTTTATTTGTGCTAATTTTGAAGCTCCCACTTATTATTGGAAAATTTTGTAGTTTTCCTCTTTGATTGGTTTTTTTTTTGCAACTTTTTTTAGTCTTGAGGGCTTATAACTCACAGAAATGAATCTTGTAACTACCAGTCTACCATATTGTAATTATGTCGAGTCAATTGTTTATTTCTTTTTGTTACACAGGAAATGAAAGACACGTGATCGGTGGGTGAAACTAGGGTTCCATTATTGAAAGTTAACTCGGTGCTACATTTTGTGTTGTAATGGCCAGCCATGGTCTCAACTTTAGGCCTATGAGCCAAGCAATTAGTACATATAACTGAGCCTTCTACCGAGTAGTTTGACATATATTTTCTGGACCTTTTGTCATTAGATTTACAAATAATAAACAGATAGGTTTCTAACATACAAAACGCAAGGACTATTGGACCATATAACAAGAATATCTCAATTCCAAAATGTGTATGCTTTACAGATTCAAAAGTGCTTATACATATGCTTTCCAGACCATTAAATTAAATTAGTTCCATAGAAAATTTGGATATGAAAGGATGAGCTTTCATTCCCCTTCCTACAAGTTAAGGGGGATAATGACAACTTTATCCAGCACTGCGAGGATATCAGAGTGCAAGTCCCTGGTGAGAGTTGCTTTTCAGGAGATGCTACATCAAACCTCATTTCTCAATTCGTATATGGGTGTTTCAATTCGTCTTCTTGCTCTAACCCTATTTCTTAAGTTTTACCTTGTTGCGGTATATGGATGTTTCAATTTATCTTCTTGCTCCAACACGTCAGAATCCAGGGGTGCTTTTATCTTTGATGATTCTCCACAAACTTTCTTGTGTTTTGACATAAATTTCAACCTCAGGAGCAATGAGTTTGTGGTCACTCCAATTGAGCTCAAACCCATAAGGGCTCCAGCAATTGATGGAGTGAGCATGGTCCCTGTGATTGGCAGCAACATTCCGGCTGCGATCGGAATTCCAACCTGAGGAGGATAAAAATCAAGCATAAGATCAACCATGGCTGTGAGAGGGACTGAGGGACAGTAAAAATTTGGTATCTCGTAAAGATTGATGGACCAAAGATAATGAGATAACAAGAAAGTACACAAATATGAAATTCAGCATCCCGAGGTTTCCATGCAAGTGACATGCAAGGTCCAATGAGGCAACACAAGGTTAGCCTAGGTATGGGATTATTTTCAGCCTATTCCAATTAGTTTGGGATAAAAAGAATAGTTGAGTTGAGTTGAGCTGAGTTAAACAAAGATTAGTCTTAACAACTCATTAATGCCATTTTTCACAAATGAAGGCATGCTTATCTAATGAACCACTTGGGCTGCAATGAGAGTATCATGTTTGTGCATCGATTTTAAGATTGAAGTTGCAAGGAATAGTAGAACAGAAAGATTATATACAACTTCCTGAAAACAAAAATAATTCCAAATAACAAGGAATGCTAAAAACAAATAACAAGAAATTAGAAAGCCAAGGTTGTCTAGTTTGTAAATAAATCTCATAACCATGTGGATAATAATTTGCTTAACTGCAGCTTTAAAAGAATAGGTCAGAATATAAGGGAAACGAAGGGGGTGGCAGAGGTTTAGGGAGAAGAAGAATAGTCCAACCAATCAGCTGAATATCCGAGAAGCACTTGATTAAGGATACTTTATGTGCCAGTGCCAGTGCCAGTGCCAGTGCCAGTGCCAGTGCCAGTGCTAGTGCCAGTGCCAGTGCCAGTGAGACAGAAAAGAAATTGGATGACAGAATCAGAGTTTCAAATAATACTTGAAGTTACTGGATGACGGGATCACAGGTCAATCAACAAGTCACTTCAAAGATCGTCTTTCAAGAAAAATCCCGACAATCAATTGCTTGAATAATTACTTAGATTCAGTAAAAATTCCAGAACATCTATAAAAAAAATCATCAATCAAAAAATTAAAAAGTACTAGTGTCAAGGCATTGAACTATTTTGTGAATGCAAGTAGACCCAAGGACAGAATTTAGCAAGATGAATAAACACATGATCAGAATCTTCTTAGTATTTCTTTTCTTCTCCTCAAATATAAAAATGCCTACAGAATCAACTTCTCAATTCATTAAATAATTTCTTGTAGTCAGGTCTTATGCTAGAAGCAAAGACATCATATTGCACTGATTTAAAGTATCAAATTCAACATATCATTGAACCCTCAACCATGGCATAAATTCTACAATGTAAAGAAACTAGAAGAACTTACTATGTTGTATGCAAAAGCCCACCAAAGATTCTGCTTCACGGTCTTCATAGTTAGTCTGCTAAGCTCCAAAGCATCAAGCAACTGCATTGAGGTGGTCTGGCTTAATTTTCTATGGTACAATATACGGTCTTTGGTTGAAGGACGAGCAATTGCATATATGAATATATGGTCACCCATGATAAACCTTATTGGACTATAATGATAAATTACTACTGAAAATATACTCCGTTTTGAGAGAACTTTAAACTAGCTATTACAAATGTTCAAGAATGGTCTTTACATAGGAGATTGTCCTTTTTTTAACCTAAACTTTTTCTAAGCATTTGAAATCAGCGCATGGGAGGATAACTGCATTTTGAACCTTACAATGGTTTATTTACTAGTTGAACAGTTGTTTAGGTCACTGACCCCATTCAACCATCTAGTTCATGTAAAATAAGATTGTTTTTGAAAAACCGCATGTATCCAGCAATCAGGAGTCAGTTTTCAGTAGAAGGCCTCTAATAATAGCTGTTTTGTAATTATTTACAATTTCCTAGTTGGACAGAACGGCAATATTAACATCGTGGAAAACCATGGATCCAGCTTGTAGGAGTCAGAAGATGGTTACCCCAAGGGTAGGAGAAATGGCAGAGGCTCTGATTATAGCCTCAAGGTCTCTGGTTCCAACCAATCAATACTTGGCCTAGATAGATAGTTCTTAGTAATAGTTGTTGTTAGTTAAATTTTACAAGCTCACTATTCACAGTTTAATTGGCCAGAACAAGATTATTAACATCAGTACTGTAACTACACATTTTAAAGTGAGGGCCTATTTCTACAGCCGCTTATATGCTGCTTCCAAAGTCACTGCCCGAGGAGGCAAAGTGGCTCTAGAATAGGAAGCCTGAAAAAGTAACATACAAACATGTTCAAGAAGGTATTGAACATTTTTTTTGGTAATATGGATCAAACATAATGTGCTGTACAATTGTCATTAAGCTACTCTTTTTTAACCAACATCAAATAGCAATGTGATGACAAATGCGAAGACCGTTATATTCCTTGCTGTCAGCAGTTTAATTTAGTGCGTTCCAGCTATAAATGAAGTTCCAAAAAAGTTTTATCGCAAAAAATGCACTAACTTTTGTATTTAAAAAAATGTCCTATTTGGTAAAATAATCTCACTAGCATTTTATAACATCCTCGTTCTCATGGTTTTGAGTTTCCTCATTCTAAAGGAAGTTTAAAAAGTACAATTAATAGCATATGCAAGATAATTTGTGTAAGCTATACAGAAAACAGATATTTCAAAAGGCTTAAATCTCAGCTAAATTTTCTTGTGGTATGCTGTATTTTAATATCATTCTAACCGATAGCATGTAGAATTAAAATTTAAGAACCAGAAAAGATAGATTTGCATTACTTAACAAAGCAGATATGAACAAAAGAGTGAGAGAAATGGAGAAACCTGGGACAATCTGTTACCCATCAGCACAATAGAAGAAACCTCGCTGGCAGCTCCAACCCCTCCACCCATAGCAACTCCTACATGCGATGAAGCCAGGGCAGCTGTATCATTGATTCCATCACCAACCATGGCTACAATGTTCTGATCCTTCTGAAGTCCACTTATAAATTTCTTCTTTTCATCTGGTTTGATGCCATAAAAGACCTGCCATCCTTACCATTCTTTAGAGATCTAATATGTTGTTCATTCTAGCCCATCATGGTCAGGAACAGTCGTCACTACCATAGAAGTAGTGAAATCCACTTTAACTGATCAAGTGCTGAATTACCTCAACTCTGGCATGTGAAGAGTGGAAAAGGAAACGACCACTGCCCACACAATTGACTATGATTGCAATTAATGATATCATGACTTGACATTGAAATTTGAAATGATCCTTTTAATTCCCAGTTAATCTATGAACTTAACGTAAAGAAAGCTACAGTTAATCTAAATCTTTGCAAATGAATGTTGTTGTAGGTCTCTCTTCACATCTACAGAATCATTCTGTATTCCTCACTGTTAGGGATGTCACATAGATGAGAAGATGCATGAGACCACTGTTAGACTATTACACAGGTTGTTAATCAGGTAGTAGAATATTTAGCTCATGATACAAGATGGTAATATTTCATTAACCAGAATGGAGCTTGATGACTTTTTAGTTAAAAACTTAAAAATAAATGAAAGAAGTTCTGTGAATTGCACGAAAAGAAGACGAATGTGTCAGTCATTCACTATCGAGGGCTAGGAAAGGTGGAAGCCCTAAAAAGAGATCCAGGTGTTAGTGATGAGACGTAGAAAATAAGGAGTAACAAGTTACCTTTTCATTTGGAATCCCAACAACAGATGCAACATACTCGGCAGAACTCTTTTTGTCCCCAGACAACAAGTATACTTTTATCCCTTGTCTAGACAAAGATTTAACAACTTGTGCAGCATCTTCTCTGATTTGATCCTCAACATAGATAAGACCCGCAAGAGCACCATTTACTCCTACATAAACAACTGATTGATTCTTAAACTCCTCAGTTTCTTCAAATGGATTTGTATCTACTCCATGCCTGTATTGGACAAAAATCAGTATATCAACAAAATATATTTAATATATGGGTTCACAGGAGCTCAACAATCCTGAATCCTCAGGATCAAAACATGCCAATAGTCCTGCTTTTACACTGTACCTCGTGCATATAGAGTTGTTCTCTGTTACATTTGGTAAAATTCTTTCTGCATGCACGAGGTACAAGACTGCTGACATTTTAGGGACTACTGAGCTCCTGTTCTCTCACAATATAATGGCTCCTAATTATTGTTATGGCTTTAATGGCTCTTAATCTTTGTTTTGTCGTTCAAAACACATTTGATGTTCAAACTGACATGCGTTTTCAAGTAATCTGTGTAGATTAAATGTGTCAAGAGTGGATCTCATATTCTCATTCCTTGAAGAGCTTGTACACAAGACTATGTATCAAGCTTGTAGAGTTGAAGGTTATACACTTCTGAAAGATGCTCGAGATCAAACTTTGAAGAAAGAATCTAGTTTAGGAATTTTACTTGTACTTATCTCATGTTAATTAGTCATTGATATAGTAAGAGCTAACACAAAGAGAAATATTCATTAGTAAAGATGTGATTAAGAACATAAAGATTGAGCATAGAACTCTGACTGGATTCGCATATTCAATCAAACTGCTGAGATGCTCATTTAACCATCATACTGAAACACAAATTCATTACATTGAATACTGCATCCCAAGTTATTGGGGTTAGGGTAATGTTTGCATAAAAATACCTAGACAAACAAGAAGAGGATTTCCAGATTGGAAGTAAGCAGCGAGGAAATAAAAACTATAAAATTTTGTTATCAAATTAACTGTAAACACGCTACAAAACTGGAGTTAAACTGCTATGGCACATAAATTCAGAGATCCAATGGTTATTACCTTTGGACCCAGTCTAGCGTACCAACAGATACATTATTATTCTCAATAGTTGCTACAGCACCAGATCCAGGTTCTTCCATAAATGTGCCATCTGCAACCTGCATAAATATTTCTTACAGAAAAGTTCCAGAATAACAAGTGGTCAACTACAAAAATGAGCAGAGTAAACACTTAAATATACTCAACAGCACAAAAAGCAATACTAGGAACTTTGAATGACATATATACATATGTGTGTGTGTGTGTGTGTGTGTGTGTATATATATATATATATATATAATGTATACATCATCAGGTCATAAGGAATGCTAAAAGCAATTACACTATCTATAGCATAGTTCAGAAACTTATCAAAGAAGAATGAAAAAGGACAGATGCACAAAAATGTAACCTGGTTAGCCATCAAAACTAGAAGGTGAACGTGGCATTTAAAGAAAAATATGCCAATCCAAAACCATGGAGAGACAAAGTATATCTAAGTGCACTTAACAATATTTGTAATTCTATAATGGTTTAATCTAAGTCTCTAGCAAGCAGACATTGCATAAAGCTCAATAGTTGCATGATACAAAACTACACCCCTTAAGGTCTACTGATCAGAAGATCAAATTTCTTTCACAATAGAACCTAGAATCCAAGTGAAAGATCACTCAACACTAATTTTAGCCGTATGACAAAAGAAAAGGTAAATAAATAAAAAGAAGAGAATAGATACATCAAACTCCAAAACAACACTTCAGCAGGATTCTGAAACAACAGCAACCTTCACTGGCTTTAATAAACAAAAGGAAATGGTACACAAACCTTGTTTAAACAGCTGCTCAACCTTTTGACTCTGGCTGTTAACTAACTGAATAAGCTCGGCTTGTGTTCGGTTCATTAAAATCTTATTCAAGAGGTTAACGAGCCAAGCTTGATCATACTTTTTGAACTCAGTAACATAACAAGTTCAGTTTAAGCTCGGCTGGCTAATTAACTAAAACTTTTAACACCACAAAATATCAAACTATTCGAGATCAGCTTGTATAATAAACAAGTCAAGCTTGAACATTAATTCATCCTCGTTTTTATACGAGCTGAGCTTGAGCATCGTAAAGCTCAGCTTGCCTCGGCTCATTTACACTCCTCTTTTAACAAGACTGAAGAACTATTAACATTAAAACATTTGCAGAATCGAAGCTATCACAATGTGGGTTTTACTAAATACACAAATCTTATAAAATAGTTCTTGACCTCTTGCCCTGGCCCATACATTAAATGAAGATGACATCTTTAATGACAACACAAGAATTATTAAAATCAATAGATGGAAAAGAAGGGATCCTAAAGGTAGTTGCAAGGTATGTCGCACATTAGGTCACACAGCCTAATTTATAGAGCAAAGTTCAAAAGATCTCCCAACAATATAATAAAATTAGCACCTGCCTACTGAGTTACTACTAACAGGTGGCTTGAGTAGTACCTCTTGCAACTCGGATAAAGGGATTCACAAGGGATAGAGTTCTGACTGGGACATTTGGTGTAACCATGTAATCATGTGTATGTGTGTTTGTTATTATGAAGGCAGCTTATATCTTGCTGCATCAGCAATGAAAGATTTTCAATGCAAACTGGTGTAGTTAAAGCATGCAGATTGAAAGAAGCCTGCTAAAATCGTCAAATGTATAAAATTTTCTGTAATACTCGCAAAAGCCACCGATTAACCGAAGCAAAATTTCTAATAGTCAGTGTTTCCACCATGGAAGCAATTCAAATAACAAAAAAACTTTACACAAAAGACGATAGAATCTAGCCACTAAAAATACCTTTACAGTGGGACAGTTAACAGCCCGAGCAGCTTCTACAATTGCTTTCCCAATTGGATGTATCGTATTTGATTCAACTCCAGCAGCTAACTTCAGAACATCAACCTCAGACCATTCACAATTTGAAGTTAGCCTGCACCATAGTTCGTTCATAATCAATCTAAATGGCAGATTAATTGAAATGAACACACATTAAGAAAAATCCAAAGCGAGCCAACCTGTATGGCTCTACAGTGTGAAAGTCCAAGACTATCACATGTGTAACATTTCATAGTATATCAAATACAACTCAGACTGATATGTTAACCTAAATAGCTTTCATAATCATTTAATTCCAGAAACAAGCAAATGTCATGTACTCCCAACTGTAACTTCCAATGAGTTGAGGATTAGTCTCATAGTAGCATTTGTATAGTAGCATTTGTATGTATAAGTGAACACTGAACTGAACTGCGATACTTCAAGAGCACACAAGGGCGGTTACAAGAATATCAATAATTATAACCCCAATATCAGTCTAATATACTTTTGAAGATTAAAACGACTTAGACAAAACATAATCCCCATCCCCCACCCGAACCTTATATTGATTGAAGAAAACACAATATCAACCTAGACTCGACAAAAAAAATATTAGAAGCTGTTGGTGCAATACATAGTAACTTTTCTGTCTGCACTCAACTTTGAATCTATAATTTTCTCGTATGCTTGTGTCACGACCTTAGTCACCACAGGTCTGCCAATTGTCAATGTCCCGGTTTTGTCAAACACAATCGTGTCTACCATTGCAAACTTCTCTAAAACATTTCCGCCCCGTAAAAGTAATCCTTTTGTAGCACCCAGTGAAGTTCCAACCTGGAAATTCCACAAAACCAACAAAATAGGAATTTTTAGTATATGAATCACATCCACCAATTCGCAGGAACTTAGTTGTTAACCAATTTTACCAGCACAGCAGTAGGCGTTGCTAAACCAAGCGCACATGGACAGGCAACAACCTGCATCCATACAAAAGTGATTAACATGCAGACCATGAGTAATACTTCCTCTGGCCCAATTTTAATTGAGCTAGTTTGACTGCCACATAATTTTAGGAGGGGTGTAAACGAGTGCTTTATTTGTCTTACGACCATTGGATTGAGATATATAACCATTAAAAATGAGATTAATAACTAGGATCAAAATAGCTAACCTATTCTAGGACATCCCATAATAGTAAGTAGCTCACTTGAATTAGGACGGAGGTAGCATAAAAATGCCATGGACTTCAATATAAGCCTTAGATACTGTCTCAAAAATCAGGATAAGTTTGGTGAGATCACTGAATTTCATTTTCAATGGGGTTTTTCTTTTCTTCACTATATTGTAACTTTTCAAATCCAAAATCTCAATACAAAGTTATTAATGATCAAGGTTCTGTCCAAAATCAAGGCATTTATTTAGTCTTTGATTTTACAACAGCTGAATACGATATTTATCAATCAGCGTAGACTACACAAGACTCTATCTCCATAAGCATAAACAGAATGATGTGACACTCGTTTATTTATGCCTTGTCTTGTTGATTGTTGCATTGTGGAACTCTATATTTGGTGTGTTGTGGGAGGGTAGGGCGTGTCCTGCTTTAGATGCTTTGGATGTGTACAACCTTTTCTGTTATTTGGGGATTTGGAACAATCATAATGCTCGAGTTTCAGAGAAAGCTATTCATATTTTGCTTTGCTGCAAATAGGATCTCTCTTCTAGCTTATCTGTGGGTCTATTTCAGGGTGCTTTCAGGGGCATTTTAGTGTATGATCTTTGTAAAGATTGAAAAGGCATTCGGTATTCAGTAGCATTGCAGATAAACAGCTTATGTCTTCAAGAGAGGTTGCACCAGTAACTTGTAAGAACAATGTTGATGGACGTGTCAAACTCTAAGATGTATATGCATAATTTAAGTTCCTAATATAATTTATCATCATAGTTGTCATGGTGTCATCTAGGCGACGACTAGGTGTCCTGGCGTTGGAGAAGGGTAAGACAACGCCTTGAACGCTGAGCCGCCAAGGCTGCGGACCCAAGTTAAGTGTCATTTTTTACCATTACTCATCATAACCCATTGACGTTTCCAATTAGCCAAGTGACTCAACCCATGACCTTAATCCTAACCCATATCCCTACTGCTTTGAATGAGAGTAATGCTCGTGAGGGAGAAGGACTTCATAGTTGATGACTTTGCTTGAGCTATGACTAAAAACAGAGTAGAGACTGTGTTAGTTATTATGTTTTGGGTTATAGTGTATATAAAATTCTAGTGTAATATATTTTGAAATAAAATAAATAATGTATAAATTGCACTATTGTTAACGACTTGGACGCCATGGCGGATGCCTTATCGCCTAAGTGTCCTGACAGTCAACTACCGCCGACGCCTTGTCGCCGTGACAACTATGTTTATCATACCAGAACACTACAAGAGAGCTGCAATGCCAACGAAACTGGACTTCCTTGATTCAGAGTGGCCGGTAGAATTTGTGCACCAAACAGATTCCAGAATATAAATGTTGCAGCAGAAAGAGCCATCACTCCATAAGTGAAGTGCCCAGCAACCTAGTGAGACAGAAGAACTATTACTTAAAAGAGAAATTCCATATACAGCACATAATACATAAGAGAATACAGCTAACCACAATGGAGGCTGGTGAAACTTAAAAATTGTTCCTTCACTAGAATATAATAGTCAGTTTACACAACCTCCTGGTAGTAAAATGAAAAGCATAATCTATTTGAAACCATTAGCCTATAACACTAGAGATTTCTGCCAAACCTTTGGGAATGACGCAAAGGATATATAAGTCTTCTAACACAGTAACACAAAAGTTGATATGCTGCAGGCATCTCACCACCAGCTTCTTGAATGAGAATTGAAAGATAAACAATTATGTATTAAATCAAAAGTTAAACATACACGTATTCAGCTAAAAATGAATGAAACTGAACATACTTTAGAACCTCCAGCTGCTAGTTTGAGTTATTTATGAATATAAACGCTACTTAAAGTTAATAGCTAGCTTGAGGGGGAGTGACAAAGTTAAGTTACTAATACTTAGTAGGGACATGATTCCTAGTGCATTAGAATCAAAACAAGCAAACAAACCATATCTGTAATGCTAAAAAAATTGAAGAGCAGTACATTCCCAAACATCTTGTTTCAGTATACAATCTCAAGTACTTCCCAAGATGGACACTTCTTGTTCTCTTATGAAAAGCATTGTGAATAATAAAATATCCTTTCCCACCCTCAGCTACTTGTTTGAGTTAGGAATGACAACGTGGCTGGGTGAGGCAGGTTTACCTATCCCCCCTATCCCGGTCTCATAAATATTCAGTGTACCAGCCCCATTCCCCCTTGGCTTTACACTTAACAACCAACCCCAGGATTAACGGAAAAAATAACTATTTTATTATTACTATATATATATATATTAATTTAATAATATAAAATTCATTAAAACATGTTCAGAATACCAAGTACTACAATGTTTATAAGTTTATAAATTTCTTGAAAAATCTACTAAGTGGAAATAATAAACTAGAATTTTCACCTGTTTATATATACATAAAGTTCACATAAGATTTGAGAGTGGTTGAATTCTGGTTACATTAGAGTTTGCAAAGTTCATATGTAGGAAAATGTTGCAAGCTTGCTTACTAAGTCATTTCCAAAAGATAAGTTCAAACAATGTTGGACTTAATACGTTTCATCTCTTGTTGAGCTTATGGTGGAGTACCTACATGTGCAGTTAGGAACAAGTTTCCAGATTGCAAGTTTGGAGAATACAAGTTAAAATAAAAACTGTGGAGATATAAATTGTATTTGTGATCTTGAAAATTTTGTGAGTATAGCCCCAGCTATGGACAGTCTCGCGAGCTACAGGATGGTTGTATAACTGAGATATGGCAGTATATCCGAGATACGACAGTATTTCTGAGATACCTAAAACATGGTAGGATATCTAACATATGACAATATGCTGAGATATGACAATATATTTCAGATATGGCAGGTTTGTATTTGTATATCTAGGGCTACGGTATACTAATATCTATCTTATTTAGCTTTAGAGCTAAGCAGTCGATTGTAAACACAGTAAGGTGGGTCTAGACAGTAAGGTGTATTTCGTATTCGTCTCATTTCTATATATAGTGAATTTCTGAAGTTTTCCCCGTGGTTCTTTCCCAGTTGAATTTCCACGTAAAATCCTTGTGTCTATGCAAGTGTAATCAATAACATTAGTGGTTTTTAAAATAATAACATGTCCTTTTATAGACAAAGTAAGAAAAGATATAGGACCTTGTCAGCCAATCGTTGTACTGGAGCTTCTCTACTTTGTGCTTCTTCTACCAAACGAACAATGTCTCCCATGGAGGTCTCCCCACCTGGTCTTCGCACTTCAACAGTAAGTGTTCCATTTAGGTTTATACTTCCTGCCGCAACTTCCGCCTAGTACCATGCAATTCTTTCTTGTGATAATTATGAAAGAAAACAGTTACCAAAGCAAAAGCGACACATGTACCCAAATGACCTAATTTCCAATATGAAAATTTTAGCATTTTGCACAAAAAATAAATGCCATCTAGGGTTCTACGTATCACTAATATGAGTTTTATATATCAAAACCTCCCTCCTTTGTGCATTGACATTTTTGAAGTTTTCCAAATTTTCAATTCCACCCTTATTGTCGGTAGGTATTAAGAAAGGGTTGTAATAAAAAAAAGTAACACAAATAAAATGTTGAAATTGTCAAAATGAAAATATTATTTGGGGCATCCTAAAGGGAAGGAGGAACACTTTAGGGCCGGAGTAACACTATTATTACCCCAGGTAGCTTAGTGACTGGCAGAGGTTCCCCTGTAAAACTCGACTCATCGATTGTGCTTCTACCAGATCTGACAATCCCATCAGCTGGCACACGATCCTAAAAAAGAAAAGGAGCATGAGTCAAAGGATTCAGTACTTGGCACAAGAATATATAATTTTGAATTTGATTTTCAACTAAAAAAATATAATCATGACTAGTCTCATGTTCTAGTATTGTCAAAGTTGGCAACAACAAGAACCGTAAAATTGTACCCAAGGTGATCCCAAGAGAATTAACATAGCAACTTCCAACACAGACCACATCAACAAGAGTGTAAGAGGAATAGGAAAAGAAAGAATAAAAACAATTACTGAAAAATAGAGTACATTTTGCTTACTCCAGGTAGTATAATAATCTGATCCCCGACATGAAAGACTGTTACAAGGAACTTCAACCGTTGAGCTTAGCTCTTCTGCATTACCATTAACTACAAGACGAGCTTTAGCTGGCAGAATACTTAGAAGGCCCGTCATGTCACTGGTAGCCTTGATTTTAGCTCTCTGTTCGAGATTCTTCCCTAATAAGACAAATGCTATCAACATAATTGGTTCCTCAAAGAATGTTTTCCAACCCTGCATTGAGATCAATAGTCGATATCATCGAGTCAATTATGTGCCTTGCCGTAATATAAGAAAATGTCCTTTAAGCTTATTGAGAAGAACACAAATATAGTCAACTGAGAATAAAGGATCATATATCAATTATTATTGAAAGAGTAAGCCAATGTAGAATTTTTAACATCATTACCTTTTACTTTGGTAGAAGGGTTAAGTGTGAGGGGGAGGGGGTCAAGTGATGAAAATAAGTTACAGGAGATAGGTTTTTTCCCCTTATTTTGCAAAGAGGACAAAGATGGAAAGTAAAACTTAAGGGGCGTCTATCTCTACAAAGCTATGAAACTCTTGCTTCCAACAACGGCCAGCAAAAACTAATTGTTGAGGTCTTTGCTACTAGTTAAAAAAGAACCCTTTTATACTACTTTTGGGGACTCCTAAACATAGTTTACTATCAGCTTACATACATGGTTGATGGGTATTGCGTGCAACGGGTGGTTTACTTACAACTGAGGGGTTTGTGGCTGCATGTTCCTCTACTATATAATATATATATATAAACACATTAAACGCAGGATTGTTATGCATAAATCATTAAAGAATAATTTAATAGAAACAATACTGTCTACAGAATTGAACAAAAAGAATCCTCTGTGAAAACAAGAAAAGTATAAAGAAAATTATTTGAGTTACTAAGCAAATGGTCCACCACCTCCCTCCATCCCAAAAATAAGACACTTGATTTGACCAGCACATAAGTTAAGGAAATGAATACTTGATCAAGACTAAAAGTTTGTTTCCCATTATGCCTTTGAAAGGAAAACACTCTTTTTCAGGATAAATTATGGGGCCGACTTAAATTATTTTTTTATCTCCAAATAAGGATGGATGTCATAGTCAATTAAATTCCTTGCACATGGATAACTAGAACCAAGTCACTTATATTGGGAGATACCAAAGAAAAGCCAAGTCACTTATTTTGGAGTTGAGAGAGTACATACTTCATATGTAGTCAAGGGTAAATGGGAGGACAATATGGAATATAATTACGGAAAACAGTTTCTAACTTTTTATATGAAGTCCAAGACTCCAAGTTGTAAATAGGATTCTTCAGCATACAGCTCAAAGAAATTTAAGGGATTATAAGCTTTGTCTGACACAACTACAATCGTAGATGTGATGCCTTAAGGATATGTGTAGTACCCAGATACTACATCTAGTTTCCTTCATGTTCAATTCCATTATTATTTTATCCATTTATTTTTGAAAGTTTCTTCTTCATCGCTTCAGTTCCCTCTTTCGAACCACTTCTATAAGCAACAGCAACAGCCATATCTTTAGCATTCAAAAAGTGGACTTTATAAAAAGGATAAAGACCGTGAAGAAAATCCCAAGGTAAGCATCAGGACCATTAATCCAGGCAAAGAATGATACTGAAGTCCTAGGAAAGAGGAGCATAAGGAGTCAACAATTACACAATTCCTAAAATTTCCAACGATTTGGATACTATTTCAAGGAAATGATAAATTTTCACAGCGAAAGTATATGTTGAGGTCCCATGAAAGCTAGATATGCTAAATAGATGAGCGAGTCTTATAGAAGTGACCTCTCAAGAATATATGGCTCTCAGTCTCAGAGAAGTAAATTATAAATTTATTATGTAAATAATATTGTATAAAAAGATAAAAGCTAGAATTTCCAGATTTCTAAAGGCATGTAGTGAAGCTATAAAGCACAACAGTATTTGGATGATTTGGACCACCTTCTGGTAGATCATACTAACTACTACCACAAACAGATAATAGATTTAGGAGCAATCAGCAACTTTTCCCAAGGAAGGGTTAGATTTGTCCAAACTAGATCAACCTAGTCCTGGCCTACCTTCCTTCTTATGCCTCCACACTTCCCCAATTCTTTCTAAACTAAAAGTGCCAGGTTTGCTTAAATTATTATATGCAATTATCAATTGCTTTATAAGCTCAAAATCTTAAGAGAGTGGACCAACCATGTATACCATATGTTAACACTTCCCCTCAAGGGTGAGCCCATTCCATTCACACATGAATGTACAAAATAGGATGCATCATAATGTGCAAAGTTGCAAACAGAGAGGAACTATACTAATATAATGGGAAACTAATTGCAAAGGGGGGCTAATTTAATCCAAGAGTTATGTAACCATAAATCTTAATGCCTTATTAAGTTACCGGTTTTCTAAAAGCGTAGGCTGATAGAGAATGGGCCATACATGTATGTCATGCTATAACAATAACCAAAAATTAAACGAATAGTAAGATATGGACGGATAGAAAAATCTGGAAATCAGCTACGAAACTTGAATTGCCAAAAAAACTACAAAATTTCCAATCATTAAATCTTCTAAATCACAAGCCCAAAGAGTTCGCATTGACGTAACTAAGACTACTACTAAGGGGGCATAGAAGTATTTAAGACATTATTCATCCATCCAAGTCATAACCTAATGAAAATATTACTTAAGAGGGCTTCTGGAACATTGATCATATGTTGGAACTTCTAACCAAGTTAATCTTAAGAAAAGGGATACCTTTAAAGAGCATTAAAGACCGGGCTAAGAATAATAACATTAATTTAATCTTGTCTCGGTGGGAAGAGAACTGGAAACCTAGAACCTACAAGATCTTAAACAAAGACAGTTTGAAAACAAACACTGCACTCCTAATTCTAAGTAGATCCAAAAAAATTCAAATCCAGCTTGTAAAATACTAGAATAAAACTACTCTCAAAAATATTATTTATTAATCTCATCCTGTCAGATTTCCTCTTAATGCTTTGGGGAAGAGGCATGAAAACAATGGCATTAAATTATGTAAAATCCATATATCAAAACAACTATTTTAGAAGAAGAAAGAAGTATCCTAAAAAAATACATGAACTTAGATGAATTTATGTATTAAGTGATAAAAAAACATATGTATTTTCAATATGAAATCAAAATTAAGTAAGAAATAGCATAATGACTTACCAGTTTCGGTACTAAGGCAGCCAGTGAACTGACACCAAATGATGATAAAGCCCCAAGACCAACTAAGGTATTCATGTTGGGAGACCCTCTAATAAGGCTTTTCAGGCCATCAACTATAAGTTGGCGCCCAGGACCAAGCAATGTAAATAAAGACAGAGACAAATGGAATCCTGTGGAATGAAGGGCATGTAGCCATGAAAACTTGGCTCCAAGGAAATGAGAAAGATGGCCAAATAGGCATACAGCACATAATGCCCAAGAAACAGCGAGCTCACGACCTGTTAAACGGTGAGTTGCTATTGTCATTGCTTGCTCTGAGGTGCATACCACATTATTTTACATTGAACTACTTCAGAGATACCTACAAATAACTAAATGGAAATTGCAAACAAACACAACCAATGAAGGAAAAAGAAGGCATTTA
This sequence comes from Panax japonicus, assembly GCA_020205505.1. Taxonomy (NCBI): domain Eukaryota; kingdom Viridiplantae; phylum Streptophyta; class Magnoliopsida; order Apiales; family Araliaceae; genus Panax; species Panax japonicus. The sequence continues at coordinate 53,645,639 of CM035106.1, forward strand.
CCACTCTCTTTTAGCTGATTACGTTTTTGATTCATCTTCCTTTCAAATGCTTCAAAGAAATTTTCTCCGCTCGAATCTGCATATAAGCAAGCACCCATGTCCCCCATTCAACAATGCGAACATTTGAGATAGAGAGACCATAGTAAGATATTCACCGATGTACAGCTGAAAAGTAAATACGTACAATCGATACAGCAAAATGATGTTTACATCGCATTAAATGTGATAGCTTTGAATGTTGAGTTGATGAGTTATAAATTCATTCACGTTAATGATAGCTTGAGAAGTATAAGAATATCACTTCAATCCAACAAGCTAACTTCCAAGATGCTTCTAATATTTACAAACTTATTCCACAATCATAATCTTCATGAACGTATGCTTATGTATAAGCAAGGCGAACAGCCTTGTTGTATAAGTAGATGAAAACAGAACATTTAACGAGGATGTAAGTTTGATGACAAAAGTAAATAAGATTGACCAAGTAGTAAAAGCGAGTAAACCGCAGAACAAATAAAATACAAAACTTTCTTGCTAAAAGACGATCTCACTCTACACAGGATCAAAAAGAAAAAAGAAAAAAATCACTGATTATCTTGTATGCTTAGTGTTGTTGCAGAGTTAGCTATGTGCCTTTTTTTCTCCCTAGCATCTTAGTTTCAAGAGGAAAGATACAATATTCCTGGAATTGGATCCAATCACCTAAGTAAATACTTGCATGTCAATGTCTAAAATGCTAAAACCCAAAATGTATTAAAACAAGGGCATGTCAAACATCAACAAGAACAGCAAAAGAATAATGGTACATTTTAGAAATTCATATAGTTCAGGATACAAACATTTCATACATTCTTCTAACAATGGTAAGTTTCATACCTACAAACTAAAAACTAAAATATTTGATACTTTTATACTACATCTACAAAGGAATTTTGCAGGAACAAACTGCATATATCTATCACGTTTTGCATAGTATGATGTGCTTCTTTTCATCTTTTTCATGAGCTTAAAACCAAATGTAACCTTGTTGAAATTTATGACAAAGCTTCAACTTGTGTAAGTCAATAACCATGTCCCCTGTCTGAACTTAGTAAAGGATGCTAAACTGTTGTTAAGAGATCACAGAGACATCTGATCTCAAGCAATCAATACACAAGAGCTAGTTCTGGATCTTCTAATTGTCAATCATATTCAAGGATATTCATAATGTAAGGATAGAAGTCTAGATATTTAAACATCCCAAGGGATAGTTTGAGACATTAGTTGAAAATATATTCAAAGCCTTATATATTTAATATATAGATAAAATTTATGAGCAAGTTGCCCAGTTTATAAAACACTAGATTAAACTTCAACTGGTAGACAAAATATAGGAACCGTTCTGCTCGCTAGCAATTCAACATTGTATCCTAAAACCAAGGAAGCCCAATTTTATATACAATATTTTCTCGCATGACCCCCATAAAAGAACCCCTAGAGAATTAAAATTGACAAAATAAAATTTAAAAAGAACTATCATAATCTACAACTTTCGAGCATAATATAGAACAGCACTTATGAAAAATCATGCAGGGGAATTTCTCCATTAACGAGGGATTCAAATATTGCCTGAATCACACAACCATAATGATGCATAAAAGCATTCTCAGTAGAATTTGTCACCAAAACACGCAGCCATTAGATGAGCTACAAACAAATTCAATCGACATTTATGTAACAAACTTGTAGAATTCTGGAGAAACTTATAGCTCATTTATGTAACAAACTTGTAGACAAAAAACACCCAAGAAAAACTGATAATGAATGAATGAATTGATCAACAATGAAATACTGGAGCAAATTTGAAGGAGATCAGTAAATTTAAATCACGAAGCAACATATCCAAATAGCTAAGAAATAAATTTCATGTCCAAATTATCAAACGGAAAGCACTGAGTTTATCAGTAAGAAGTTAGAATTACAGGCTCCAATGAGTTGAAGATATTTATAAAAATTTAAAGGTAACATAGAATTTGCATAGCTCCTCCGCGAATACAGTCATTCTTTTTTACAGACAACAAAATCTTAGCATGAAATGCAAGTGAATATAATCTTTCAAAGTTGACAGAATACTCTATGTTTCTTCAAAACTGCTTATAGAATGGGAAATAAATCAACTAGAGCAATTGTTATACTGTAGCAGTAAATGTTGCTTTCAACAGTCGATACATATTACAACTGATAACAGTAAGCTTTGTAAGCAACCTCATTTAACTGATGTTAGTAAACATTTTTCTTTGACAACGTGAATTGTGAAACAGTAAATTATTTAAAAAGCATGGGCTGCTTGGTGATAGAAATGCATCCTTCCAACAAATCCACCAACAGTAGCCGCTGATCTCACCTATTGATGGAGAAACTATTCATTAAACTTGACTCTCACACCTATGTTTTTGCATAAAAGCTTTTAGATCCTGCTTATATGAAAATGTCCATAACTTTAAAAAATCAGGGTAACAGGGACATACCATGAAGGACTATGGTTGCTCCTTACAAGAAATCCTTTGCATTTTTACAATGGAATGTCTCTTGCAGTGAATCCCTCACCTGCCAATTACCCACCAAGCCTCGCATAAGTCATATGAGAGCCTAAATTCAGTCCAGTGCCTCCTCTCAATTACAACTCCAATAGGTTCTTAAGGGATATTAATAAGGGATAGATACATATATATTCTCTTTTTGACTTATTTATTTGCCTAAACAAATAAAGATAAGAAATACTTCAAAAACAAAAAGGAGTCTAGGTTGGAGTCTTTTTTAAAAATTTACTTCCATAGATACTAGTAAAATTACTTACGCCATAGAGTAATTGTCTAAAGGGACTCTTAAGAAACAATGTCATAGTGGCCTCTTTATCACATGCGTTCCTTCCATTTCGTTACCTATTAAAAACACACAAAAAATGTTCCTACTACTTAGTGATTAATGGTTTTGGGTAATCAGGTTCTTTCAGATTTCCCCATTATTCATTTCTTCTCATCTGTATCTTTTTCTCCATTGTTCTATTTTCAGAGAATCTCTACCAATATTGAAATAATTTCGACAAATTGGAGTTAATTGAAAAAGTAGATTTTCTAGCCCCACACAATCTCATAGAGAAACCTTCATGGAGCCAATATAGACAAAGTAAATGTGAAAACCAGTATTCTAGAAGTCTGACAAGTCATAGGACTTGTATTGCGTCAAAGTACTTGACATCATAATGTATGTACAACAACTACCAAGTACCAATCAGTTTCCACTTTCCACTTATGATATAGGGCTGCAATTGTGCGACTCGATCATTCAACTGACTCACTATGTAATACAATGGTTCAATATTTATGAATGTTAAATACAGTGGGTCAATCATAGTTTGAAATATTTAGAGTTGAGGGCCATTACAGTCTAATATTTCTTAAAATATTGTACATATATTTATACTACATCAATAACTTATTTCACATTTTTAATAAACACATTATCATTATATGATAGCTTAAATTTTTACTATGGAAAATTTTATAAATTTAATGGTTCAAAAACTTTGAAATAATTTGTATGATTTAGGGTTATCTCTGTTCAACTATAAATGATTCAAGTTGAGGGTCACGCACTCATCCTAACCCATTACACCCCTTGTCTCAAAAACTAACAATAATAGGGCATGGAGAGCATGCCATGCAAGGATTCTTGTAATGCAACCATATATGACATCATCCCTATATCATGGTACTCAGGAAGAAATAAAAAGGTTCTGTAATTGGGCTGCAGGGGTAGTACGGGTTTCCTACGACTGTATGCCATCAAATTCAACTTAGGTAGTAGTAGTAATGTACTTTATTCCCGATCTACAACTTTAAAAGATATGGCAGTTGCAGCTTGCGCATATGCTCGCGTCAAAATATCCAAGAACAACCAATATTACCAGACTCTAACCAGTTACATACAAAATACCATTTTTTTTTAATAAGTTGCATCCACAAATTGTTTTTAGGACCACCCAAGCATATTTTTGGCAAAATATGTGCATTCTAAGTTATCTCAGTGTATCATATTTTTGTCACTGGGTTTAACCATGGCCTCTTGAAAACAACTCTAATCAAGAACATCATTAAAAAATTGAACTGATAGATGTAATTATGGAAGTAATATCAAAATGATTGATAAATTCAAAGTAGTTGGGGAAGTTAAAACTACATACAGAAAAGAACTCACCTCGAAGATTGGATTTAAACCCATAACTAGTCAAATGCTTCGCAAGTTCAACTCCTAAATTCTTTTGCCAGTTCGGTAAAACTTTGGCTTCAGATACAGGCCATACCACCGCTGTCTCAGTTGTAAGATTGACACTGGCAGAAGACACCTGTGGCTGTCCATACACATAATACGGTGACTAGCATATTAATATATTATAAGCAAAAACTTCTAATGAAATAATAAAATCTGGATAGTTGATAATAATAACAATATCAAAAAGATTAACTAACTAAATGCGTAATGTATATCATTAGCTTTCAACACCTACTAAGTTTATTTCACAAAGTAAATTTAGGCAGTCTAACATTATAGAGTAAATATAATCCGACTTTATACAATTTATTTTTTTACCAATGATCACAATAAAGAGAATTAAACTGGGCCATCAAAATAGTTGAGCATCAAGAGTCTATGTTTCAGATTTTCTTTAAAATAATTACCTGGATTACATATTCATAACCTAAACAGAAATGCAATTTCAGGATGTCAATTTCGAAAGAGGAACTTGGGATTTCAAAAATCTAGACTTTTCCCACTTAAACTATTACAATTTTTTTAATCAACAAACAAATTGAGAATCACAAACATACAATGATACATGTAAAACACTCACTTGACTTTCTAAAATTCTCTTCACACTAGCTGCACACCCCCCGCATGACATCCCCTGAGACGTAAACACCAGAAACTATTAGAGAAAGCTAAAAATAACCAAAATAAACACAACACTTGATACATATACATATAGAAAGCGCTTACTCCAACATCCAGAATTATAACATCAGAGGATGACTCAAAACCATCAACAACCGAGCTCGCCTTCTCCTCTAGGGCACCATCTCCGCCACCGCCGCCACTACCACCGCCGCCAATTCCACCAACCCGTCACCACCACCACCGGAGGCAAAGGAAGCAGCGGAGCTCGAAACACACTGCAACCTAGAGCGGACCGGATGTACCACCACGGCGGACAAACTCCTCAGCGAAGAAGGCGAAGATGGAGTGAATCCGCGGAGTGAATGGAGATTCCTGTTGAAAATTCTTCGGCTGAGTTGACTCTGAATTGAGCGAGTGGCTGAGAAATGGCAGTGGAGGTATAGGGTTTTGGATATGGTTAGTAGAGTGGTGGTGGTGGTGGTTGTAGATAATGCATACTCCATTGAAGATACAGAAATAAGCTTCGATTGTAGAGAGAGAACCAAAATCCAATTCCCACTTTCTCTCTCTATATTGCTAAACTCTATTTATACATATATATATATATATATATATATATAACTCCTCCTCTATCTTTCTCTCTCTGCGTTTTATGTGAACCTTTGGAATTTGACCAGCAAATCTGCAATGGATATATAGCCTGGAGTTTTGATTTTTTAGTTCTTATACTGACGCACGTTTTATATTCATAATAATTGATTTTTTGACTCTGCTAAATGCACGTGACTTGGCAGATCCACCTACTTGGGTTGGTGTGAGCTAATTTTAGTCATTTTTCACTTCTTCTTTTTTTGGTACAATTAGTAATTTTTGACATTACGGCCAATTTAAAAATGACTTATTTTAAAATGATTTATAAATTCAAATATAAATTCTTTTAAATTATAACTTATAAATAAATGTGTTTGATGTTAATTTAATTTATAAGTCAGATATTAAGTTAAAATAAGTTATGAAAATTATTAAAAAATATATTAATAAAAAAAATAAAAATAAACATTATATTTGGTCAAACTAACATATTTTATAAATTATTTTTGTGACGTCCCACAATAGGTATACATCACTCATCTTGAGTCGTCAAATACATAGTACAAAAATATAAATACAACTTAATAATACAATTATCGTGTAAAATACGACAAAATATAAACTCATAGTTTTAATAAGAATATTGTCATCTAGACAATATTCACACTCAAAGGAGTCCTCATTATATTTATTATCACACTATTTACACAATAGTGAAGACTACTAATACTATCATCTGGATCGTCACTCCGTTTCCCGACTAGTCCCAGCTACGTTCTCATTTTCTGAAGAGAACAGTGAAAGAAAGGGGTGAGCGCAACTAGCCCAATAAGAAATATTATGACTAAGATAACGTAAAATAAATTATCATTAGTCTTTAACAATGTTAAACTGATAAAATATAACAAACATCAAGTTTAACTGCAGAGAAACAAGCAATTCATTAAAAGAGTCAAGTAGAGAATAAAATCTACTATCTTTTATGATTTAAAAAGGTTTTTCATCACTTTTATCGCTGATACTCAGCTTAATAAATAATTCACATCATCTCTGCACTACGGCCAAGGATATTCATTAGTATCACAACCACAAATTATCTATGCACTACGGGCCAAGGATATTCGTGTATTCATCAATGGTCATGATAATGTCAACAACTGTCCATCAATGCACTACGGCCAATGAGGACTTTTACCACATCATTTGTAACATTACGGTCATGATTATACCGATTAATTCCTGGTCATAATCATACCAAGTTCATCTATGCACTACAGGCCACAGATGACTTTCAACATAATATAAACATGAGGATGATGACAAAGATATAAGAATTCAATAAAAACAAGTTCAAAAATTAATTTATCCAGGAACCAATAACGTCTAAATTGTTAACAGAATACTTCTTTGTGGAGTAAAATTCAAGAATGCTCAGAAGAATATTTTCACAAAAAGATACTGGATGAAGCGCAAATATCAAAGATATTCCACTAATTTCATGGAGTATAAAAGCCAAAATTTTAACTAACTGAGTATAATAAATAATATATAAAACTGCAAATGGATTTTCGCCCGCCATGCGGTAATCCACGTAGACAGATCATTTCCATAATTTAATAAGAAATTAATACGAAGGGTCATTCACCATGCATGTAGGTAATCCACATAGACAGGTTATTCCAACAGAATAATAAAAAATGAAATAACAGAAGAATTCACCATGCATGTGATAGACCACACAGATAGGTTATTCCAACAGAATAATAAATAATGGAATCAGGTTATGCGTAAACGCACATATAGAATATTCCGACAGAATAATAAAGAACAGAACCAGGTCACGCGGAATTCGCACCGACAAGATATTCTAACAGAATAATAAAAAATAGAATAACAACAGAAATCACCATGCATGCGATAGACCGCACAGACAGGTTATTCTAACAGAATAATAATTAACTGAACTAGGTCAGGCGTAATACGCACCGACAAGATATTCTAACAGAATGATAAAGAATGGAATAACATAAAAATTTCACCTATGTATGTAAGACCCCGATTTTTTTTTAAATAAAATAGAATTTCTTTTATTTATTATTTTGAAATATTAAGGGTTTATTTGATTAATGTGGTTAATTATGGGTAAAATGCGCAAATATTTTAAATAAGCAAGTGGTTATAAAATATTCATTGTTGTCGGAGAATATTCGTTTGGTCGTGGAATATTCTTGTTGTCGGGAAATATTCGTACGACGACGCAGCCTTTTGTGGGCCCCATAATGGAAAGCGATTAAATGAAGAAAACGACAAGTATAAGTTGTTTATAAATAACGGCGTAGTTGTTACCGTTAATACTGTTGGAATACTCGATGGTTAAAATACAGTAATACGCGTTATTGCACAGTAGCACACGATATTGCACCAATTATTGATTCTTACGTAAGAAGACACTACTCAATAATTGTTACAGTGATTACTGTTCATTATTTTATTTTATTGATTCAATAATTGCTACGTTGATATTTTATATTATTGTTGTTTCAATAATTATCACTACACAGTATTTTTTATTATCAGATCAATAATTTATATTATTTGAATAATATTATTAGATAGTATTATTGGCAATGTCTAGAAAGTTCTGTCTAAGGAGAGGGTTGATCACCTAATTGCGCGCCAGTAAGGAGAAATTTTTATTGGAAAGCCCCTCTTTCCTATGAACGGCGTGGTTGTCGGTATTGTGATTCTGTAATATTATTTGTAAATAATTAATTATTGATTTATATGATAAGAAAAATATTCATTTTATGTGGATATAGATGGAGAAATTTTTTAATGTGACAATTGTTGAAAATTGATATTTTATCTTTTTCTAATAAAATAATTCATTTAAATATATTATTATATTTTAATAATATAATAATGGTGATATTTTTATAATGAATATGTGATATATGAATAAATGAGGAGGAAGATTATTTTTGTTACAATAAATGATTAAAACATGTTAAAATGTCGGTGGACCCCATTTCTTGACTGAAATTTAATTATAGCCTGTAAAATCATCCGTTTATGGATTTCGGTCAATTTCTGTTTAGAATTTGGAAAAATTTTCTTCTGCAAAGTTGTAGAGAATGGAATTTCCTATGAAAATGACGTAAGGTTCAAATTTTTCTGATAAAAAGGGTTGTTTATTATGAATTATTGAAGTTTCGAAGTTCTAGAATAATTAATTTTTGAAGTTTTAATTATTTTTGTTAATAAAAACATTTTTGTTATGATTAGTGGGTTGTTAAACATGTTGAAATCAGCATTCAAAGGTTGGCGTAGGAAATTATAATAAATATTAATATTTATTAAATTTTATGTTTTGGTGTTCTAAACATTTTTCTATAAATAGGGTGCTTAGGTTAGAATTAAAAATCACACCAGAAACTGAAGTTTTCTCTCTCTATATTATCGAGCGTATTCTTGTGAGTATTTTGATATCTTGAGTGTTGCTATACGGTGCAAATTTCCTTCAGCGTTATATCTGATATTCCAACCAGAAGTACTATTATTTCGAGGTAAGGGATGTTATTTTTTAAAAAAATATGATATTATTTCTTTCAATATCATTATGCCGGAATATTTGTAAGATTTTTCTTGTGAAATTACGATCTTTTTATGTCTGATTTACTATTCATGAGTTACTATTCACGAATTACTATTCATGAGTTACTATTCACGAGTACTATTCACGAAACATGATGATTTTTCTTGTGAAATTTCTAACTTTTAGTGTCGGAATTACTATTCACGTATACGGTAGTATTCATGTATACGGCACTATTCACGAATACGACACTATTCACAAAAAAATTAAATATTTATTTTCTGTGTCCAAAATTGTCTATTATGGTCCTCTATCTTTGATTGGATCTATGTTGTGATCTTTATTTTTGAATTCTGCTCCACAATAGTATATTACAGGAGTATTTTTGAACTTAGATTGTCTAAAGTACGAATTCCTTAATATTTGTTCTTTTGTCTCATTGGATTCGTTTTCTTTAAAATATTTTTCATCATCCTCAGTCCTAAATGATGATATAACTGAATATCTTTGGCCTGTAGTGCAAAGATGAATGATTTCTTGAGGAATATCTTTGGCCCATAGTGCAAAGATGAACATGACCGACTGATTAATATATTTGGCATGTAGTGCAAAGATGGCTATTTAAATCAAGATGTATATTGATTGATGTTACAGGGATAAAATATCGATGATGGACTTTTAAATTCATAGATGATAGTAGATTTCATTCTCTACTTAACTCTTCTAATGAATTATTATTTTCGCTGCAGTTGTTGATTTAAAACTTGTTTATTGTATTCTATCAGGTTTTTCCTTGTTGAAGACTAACGATAATTTGTTCTGTATTATCTTATTCATAATGTTCTTTACTGGGCTAGTTGAGCTCACCTTTTTCCTTTTTGTTCCATTTTTCTTCTCAGGAGGCGAGAATATAGCGGGAAGTAGTTGGGGTGTGGAGTGATGGTTCAAGACAGTTGTTTTAGTAGTCCTCACGATTTTATAAAATAGTGTATCAATAATTTTATGAGGACTTTATTTGGGTGTGGATATTATCTAGAAGATAATATTTGTATTTAAACTCACAGAATATGTGTTGTCGTAGTTTACACGACAATTATATCAATGAAATTGTAGATGTTTTTGTACCTTTTATTTGGCGACTCAGAATAGGTTGGGTGGATTGGACCTATTTTGGGGGTGTTACAATGTATACGGTACTTTGCATAAACATGTTATTCCAACATAATGATAAAGAATGGAATAACAGAAGAATTTCACCAAGTATAGGGTAGCCCGCTTATACATGTTATTCCAACAGAATAATAAAGAATGGAATAACAAAAGTTCTCTTCATGAATACGAAAGAATAATACCCCTTACGAGTACAACAAATAATATCTCTTACCTTAGAAGAAACTGGATATAGGAGTAGTGAAGTAGCAGAATACTTTTTTTTCTTTCTATCTATAGTTTCTCTCTCTAGAGTTTCAGGTGAATTCGTAAGAAATAATGAAGGAATGAGCTTCTATTTATAGGAGAATGGACTGAATAGTAACTAATTCATGAACGGTCCAGATTGATTTACTTTTAAACGGACGGTCCATATTGATTTACCATGCAGTATTAATAAAATATTATAATAAAACAAACTCTTTTAAATAAAATATAATATATTCTATTTATAGTCTAATAAAATAAATAACTTTATAAAAATATTATGTTTTATATAAAAAGATTTTACTATGTAAACAATATCCAAGCACTATGCAAGCACTATGCATAATAAAATATAATATATTCTAATTATTGTCTAATAAAATAAATAACTTTATAAAAGTATTCTGTTTTATATAAAAAAAATTTACTATACAAAAACTATGCAGACACTATACATAATAAAATAAAATATATTCTAATTATTGTCAAATAAAACAAATAACTTTATAAAAGTATTCTGTTTTATATAAAAAGATTTTATTATACAAAATACCATGCATAATAGAATATAATATATTCTATTTATAGTCTAATAAAACAAATAACTTTATAAAAGTATTTTATTTTATATAAAAAGTATTTCTGTTTTATTACATTAATAATACTAATAAAATAAAATTTATAAATATAATATATATATATATATATATATATATATATATATATATATAAACTTTCGTGACTTCATAAAAAGATACCTCAATATATTTAACAACATTTATCATCATTATTATAATTCATAATATTAATCGACCAGGTCGTTCCCAGGAAAGAGGGGGCATTCTAATAAGGATTTCTCCCTACTGGCGGGCAATTAGGTGACCAAACCTCTCCTTGACAGAACTTATAGACATTGTTAATATTGCAAATAATAATATTAATAACTCTGTCATCTCAATTATTGATTTAATAATTTATAAAATATCGACAATAATTGAATCAAATAACGTGAGATACTATGCAACAATTACTGTAGCAAAAATTGAACCAAACTGAGTGACTTCTCACGTAAGTATCAATAATCAATACCGTGTGTTACTATGCTACCACGCGTATTACTGTACTTTTACTACTGAGTATTTCAACAGTTTTAACGGTAAAACTTCCGTCGCTATTTTCATAAAAATATTTTTGTCATTTTTTCAATCCGACAATAATTCCGTTGTGGGGTCCACCAATAATTGTGTCGTCGTACGAATATTCCCTGTTAAAACGAATATTTCCCGACCAATCGAATATTACATAACTACTTGTGTAGTTTGTAAAATTTATAAATATTACCCACAACTATAATATTATATCAAGTTTACTCCATAATATTAAAAAAAATTCGAAAAAATTTAAATCTTTATTCATAAAATTTGGGGTCTCGCTATTTTAAAATAAATTATAAATATTAAAAAAATTTAACTTAAAACTCCACTTATAAATAAAAAAATAAGTCATTTCCAAACAGGTATTCCCAAACCTGCTTTAACTATAATCTTTTGTCCCAAATACTAATATCTACACTTCTTCTTTATGAAAATTTATAATCATAATATTTTTTATATGCAATTTACATGAAGTAGTACAAAATTATTGGCCTTTTTATTATCTACACTTTTTATTATTTATTCTTGTTTTTTTAACAGGGTAAAATGTAATTTACTATCTATGGTTTAAACATTTTTGTACTTAGCTACCTGTGATAAAAAAAAGTCGTCAATTTACCATGTGTGTCATAAAAAAAATTAGCAAAACTAAAAATTATTACACTATAGTTGGCAACTTTTTACTTATTGCATCACTGAACTTTTGTTTTTTTAAATTACCTCATTGTACTAATTAAAAATTTAAGATTGGACCATTCTGTTAAATTAACTAAACTTGTGAGACCTCGAATTTTATGAAATGAAAGTATTCAATTTTTTTTATAATTATTCTATTTAGTAAATGGTTAAATTGATAAAAGGTTAAAGTTAAGGGTAATATGTGAAAATTTTGCATAGTATGCAAGTTGTTATATTATATTCGTTTGGTCTGAGAATATTCTTTTTGTCGGGGAATATTCGTACGACGACACAATCATTGGTGGACACCACAACGGAAGTATTATCGTAGTTAGAAAACGACAGAATTATATTTTCTATAAAAATAACGGCGAAAGTGTTACCGTTAAAACTGTTGAACAACCCGATAATAAAAGTATAGTAATACGTGTGGTTGCATAGTAGCATACGGTATTGATTATTGATGCTTACGTGAGAAGTCACTCAGTTATACTCAAGTATTGCTACAGTAATTGCTGCATCATATCTCTCATATTATTGATTCGATTATTATCACAGTATCATCTGCATAATATGATGTATTATTAAATCAATAATTAAGACGACAAAGTTATTCATATTATTAAATTATAATATTTACAATGTCTAGAAGTTATGTCAAGGAGAGGTTTGGTCACCTAATTGCGTGCCAATATGGAGAAATTTTTATTGGAAAGCCCCCTCTTTCTTGGGAACGACTTGGTTGTTAAATATTGTGAGTTATAATATTAATGATGAATAAGTTCGTGTTGATTAAAGATGAATTTGATAGTTCCATTGTGTTGGGATTATTCGTGTTAATGGAAATCGACATATATTTCGATGATAATTGATGTCTGGGGGTTATATTGATAAATCAGGTAATTAATCGGATAAATGAGCAATTAATTCCTACTAATTCACATGCTTTTATAACTATTTGTTCACATGTGTGTACTATTGATTCACATTATTTACTATTAGGGGAGTTGATGCAAGATTGATAATACTTGCATGACTAAGTTAAAGATGGAGGTACTATACTGTAATTCATAGTTTCACATGATTATAACTATTGAATCACATGATTGAACTATTGATTCACATTATTTACTATTAGGGGAGGTGGTGCAAGTTTGATAATACTTGCAGGACTAAATTAAAAATGAAAGAAAAGTTAAAGGTATTGTACTGTAACATTTCGAGTCTCAAAACGTGCAATTATCAAAACTATATTTTTCTATAAATAGAAGCTCATTCTTCCTTCATTTCTAAGTAATTCACTAAAGTTGTAGAGCAACTATTATAGAGAGAAATTATAGAGAGAAAGAAGAAGAGAAATTTGCTACCTCTCTATTCAAGTATCTAGCTTTATTCTAAGGTAAGGGATATTATTTGTTGTACCTGTAAGGGTTATTATTCTTTCGTATTCATGAAGATAATTACTTTCTTCTGTTATTCCATTCTTTATTATTCTGTTGGAATATCTTGTCGATGCGAATTTCGCCGAACCTGGTTCCACTATTTATTATTCCGCATTTATTATTCTGTCGGAATATCATGTCTGTGCATTTTATGCCGGACCTGTTTCTATTATTAATTATTCTGTTGGGAATAACCTGTCTGTGCGGTCTCTATCGCATGCATGGTGAATCCTTCTGTTATTCCATTCTTTATTATTATGTTGGAATAACTTGTCTAAGTGAACTATCACATGCATGGTGAATGATCATTTGTATTCATTCCTTATTAAATTGTGGAAATGATCTGTATACGTGGATTATCACATGGCGGGTGAAAATCCATTTGCAGTTTCATATATTCTTTATTATACTCAGTTGGTTAAAGTTTTGACTTCTATACTCCATGAAATTAGTGGAATATCCTTGATATTTGCGCTTCATCCAGTATCTTTTCATAGAAATATTCTTCTGAGCATTCTTAAATTTTACACTACAAAGAAGTATCATGTTGACAATTTGGACATTATTAGTTCTTGGATAAATTAATTCTTGAACTTGTTTTATTAAATTATTATGTCATTGTCATCATCTTCATGCTTATATTGTAATGAAAGTCATCTTTGGCTTACGTGCATAGATGAACTTAGTATGATTATGACCAGGGATCATTCGGTATAATTATGACCTGTAATGTTATAAATGATATGGTAAAAGTCCTCAGTAGCCTGTAATGTATTGATGGACAGTTTTTGGTATGATTATGACCAGAGATTATTCGGTATAGTCATGACCGTTGATGATTTAATGAATATCTTTGGCTCGTAGTACAGGGATGATTAGAAGATGTGGTTTATTTATTAAGCTGAGTCTCAGTGATAAAAGTTGATGAAAATATTTTTAAATCATAGAAGATAGTAGGTTTTATTCTCTACTTGACTCTTCTAATGGATTGCTTATTCCGCTGCAGTTAAACTTGATGTCTATTGTATTTTATCAGTTTAATATTGTTGAAGACTATTGATAATTTATTCTACATTATCTTAGTCATAATATTTCTTACTGGGCTAGTTGAGCTCACCCTTTCTTTCACTATTCTCTTCAGGAAATGAGAATATAGCTGGGACGAGTCGGGGAAAGGAGTGACGGTCCAGAAGATAGCATTAGTAGTCCTCACTATTCTGTTAAATAGTGTGACAATAAATGTAATGAGAACTCCTTTGAGTGTGGATATTGTCTAGATGACAATATTCATATTAAAACTCTCAGTTTATGTATTGTCGTATATTACACGACGGTTGTATAATTAAGTTTATATTTGTATTTTGGACCATGTATTTGACGACTCAAGATAGGTGATGTATACCTATTTTGGGGGCGTCACAAAACTTCTATCAAATTGTTTTGAACTTTTTACTGTGGCAGGTAAAAAAATAAAAAATAACATGCTTGCTCATGCGCCTACTTAGTTGACGATCTTCATTAATTATCGCCATCTTGATTTCCACCATCACTACCGCCGTTGTTCCCCTCCCAAGAAAACATAACTCACATATCTCTGGTGTAAAATCCCAAATTTTATGAATAGAGATTTAAATTTCTCGAAATATTTTTTTTAATATTATGGTGTGAATTTGAGATAATGTTATAGTTGTGGATAATATTTATAAATTTTGCAATGTATGTAAGTTGTTATATAATATTCAATTGGTCGGGGAATATTTGTTTTAACATGGAATATTCGTACGACGGCACAATCATTGGTGGACCCACAACGGAATTATTGTCGGATTAAAAAAACGATAAAGATATTTTTATGAAAATAACGGCGGAAGTTTTACCGTTAACTGTTGAAACACCCGGTGTTAAAAATACAGGAATACGCATGGTTGCATGGTAGGACACGGTATTGATTATTCATGCTTACATGAGAAGTCACTCAGTTTTGTTAAATTATTGTCACAGTAATTGTTGAATAGTATATCACGTTATTTGATTCAATTATTGTCGATATTTTATATATTATTAAATCAATAATTGAGATGACAGAGTTATTAATATTATTATTTGCAATATTAACGATGTCTAGAAGTTCTGACAGAGTTATTAATATTATTATTTTGATCCGTGAATTTGCAAAGACATCATGTTGTATAAATGTAATATATATATAATATATATTATATTTTATTTAAAAAATTTTGTTTTAAATTTGGACCGTTCGTTTTAAAGTAAATCAATCTGGACCGTTCAGGAATTAGTTACTATTCAGTTCATTCTTCTATAAATAGAAGCTCATTTCTTCATTATTTTTTACGAATTCACTGAAACTTTAGAGAGAGAAACTATA
This sequence comes from Panax japonicus, assembly GCA_020205505.1. Lineage (NCBI taxonomy): Eukaryota > Viridiplantae > Streptophyta > Magnoliopsida > Apiales > Araliaceae > Panax > Panax japonicus. Next base: position 53,661,836 of record CM035106.1, read on the forward strand.
GAGATAATTCTTCTTCTATAATCTTGAGCGTATTTCTTTAGCGTTTAAAAAAGCTTTGAGCGTAATGCAAGTTTTTTCAAGTATATACACGCCCTACCGACGGAATACTCTTCTTTATAAGGTAAGGGGTATTATTTCTTTTGTATTCATGAAGAGAACTTCTGTTATTCCATTCTTTATTATTTTGTTGGAATAACCTGTATACGCGGTCTACCCTATACTTGGTGAAATTCTTTTGTTATTCCATTATTTATTATTCTGCTGGAATAACCTGTCTATGCGAAGTACCGCATACATGGTGAAATTCTGTTGTTATTCAATTCTTTATTATTATGTTGAAATATCCTGTCTGTGCGTTTTACGCCGGACCTGGTTCCGTCTTTATTAATCTGTTGGAACATTCTCTCTATGCGTTTTACGCCGGACCTAGTTCCGTATTTATTATTCTGTTGGAATATCATGTCTATGCGTTTTACGCCGGACCTAGTTCTGTTATTTATTATTCTGTTGGAATAACCTGTCTGTGCAGTCTATCGCATGCCTGGTGATTTCTTTTGTTATTTCATTCTTTATTATACTCAGTTGGTTAAAGTTTTGACTTCTATACTCCATGAATTTAGTGGAATATTCTTGATATTTGTGTTTCATCCAGTATATTTTTGTGAAAATATTTTTCTGAGCATTCTTGAATTTTACTCTATAAAGAAGTATCATGTTGAAAATTAGGACGTTTTTAGTTCCTGAATAAATTAATTCTTGAACTTATTTTATTGAAATCTTATATCATTGTCATCATCCTCATGTTTATATTTTTTTCGAAAATCATTTGTGGCCCGTAGTGCATAGATGGACTTGGTATGATTATGACCAGTGATTATTCGGTGTAATCATGATCGTAATGTTGCAAATGATGTGGTAAAAGTCCTCATTGGCCCGTAGTGCATTGATGGATAGTTGTTGACATGATCATGACCATTGATGAATACACGAATATCCTTGGCCCGTAGTGCATGGATAATTTGTGATCGTGACCCTAATGAATATCCTTGACCGTAGTACAGGGATGATGTGAATTATTTATTAAGCTGAGTCTCAGCGATAAAAAGTGATGAAAAACCTTTTTAAATCATAAAAGATAGTAAATTTTATTCTCTACTTGACTCTTTTAATGGATTGCTTGTTCCGCAGCAGTTAAACTTGATGTCTATTGTATTTTATCAGTTTAACATTGTTGAAGGCTAATGATAATTTATTTTGCATTATCTTAGTCATAATATTTCTTACTGGGCTAGTTGAGCTCACTCTTTCTTTCACTGTTCTCTTCAGAAAATGAGAACGTAGCCAAGACTAGTCGGGAAACGGAGTGACGGTCCGAGTTGGTGTCTTAGTAGTCTTCACTATTCTGTAAAATAGTGTGATAATAAATGTATTGATGACTTATTTTGAGTTTATATACTATTTAGAAGACAATAATTGTATTAAAATTCACAGCACATGTTGTATATTTAAGTTTGTATTTAAATTTTGTACTGTATACCTATTTTAAGGGTGTCAGATCTGGTCATTCTCTCCGGACTTCAAACAACTCTCCACTGTCGCCGCGCAATCCCTGTCCAACACCACCGCCTCGATCACCATCTTTTCCCCAATTTGACAACTCCCTCCTCACATGCCCATCTTACTCCGTCTATCTCTTCCAATAGCATTCCGACCCTGTGTTGCAAATTAGTGAAACTTACCATTGTTAAGCAGCTGAATTAGTCTCTGTTGAACAAGTCTAGTTTATTTTAAGTCTTCCTTTTATTTAGGCAAATAATCTCATAGGAATGTTAGTGTTGGTTGAGACTATTTAGGAAAACTTTTAGTATTTATAACCTTTGTAGTCTTTAGTTTTGCATTAGTTCTTCATTGAGAAATAAAACTCAGTTTCAGTATATCCTTGTTTTTCCTTGGTCATCTCTGTCTTCTTTGGTTGCTTCCAATTTCTTTATTTATTTCATGGTATCAGAGCTTAGTCGTCTACCAGGTGTTTGATTTTATTGCTCAATAAAGATGAATGGTGGAAGTAATGTTTCTGTAGATAAGCTTGTTGGTAACAACTATAATTACTGGAAGTTATGCATGGAAGCTTATCTACAAGGGCAGGACTTGTGGGATCTTATCTCTGGTGATGATGCTGTAATTCCAGAAGATACACCCCAAAATGCTGACTTACGGCGAAAGTGGAAGATTAAGTGTGGAAAAGCCTTGTTTGCCTTACGAACTTCGATCAGCCAAGACTACATTGCACATGTTCGTGATGTCTCGTTGCCAAAACAAGTGTGGGAGATACTTGAATGGTTGTTCACGCAAAAGAATACAATGCGGTTGCTGTTCTTGGAGAATGAACTTGCTAGAATGACTCAAGGTACTTTTTCAATTCCAGAATATTTTTTGACAGTCAAAACCTTGTGTGCTAAAATTTCAGAACTGGATACGGAGGAACCCGTGAGTAATGCTCGGTTGCGTCGTTATCTCATTCGTGGACTACGGAAAGGGTTTATGCCCTTTATTTCTTCTATACAAGGGTGGACAACACAACCTTCAATTATTGATTTAGATAATCTTCTTTCTAATCAAGAAGCCTTGGTGAAACAAATGACCAGCAATGATAAGCAGTCTCTCTATCAAGTGGAGGATGCTCTGTACACAAAGGACCAAAGGAATAAGAACTTCTCCAAGCAAGGTTCTGATGACACCGAGCAGTCCAACAGTGAAGGGAAATTCAGTGGAAATTCAAAAGGATGTTTTCGGTGCGGACAGCTGGGGCACATGAAGCGTGATTGTCATGTAAGAGTTGTGTGTAATAGATGCGGAAAACCTGGCCATATTAAAGCCAACTGTCGTGTCAAACTTATGGTAGCAGGTACAAATGTTGCTCATGAAAAAGATGAGTCTGAACAATCCAAATGGGAGCATTGCTTGTCTATTACAGCTGATCAATCAACTATTGTGACCTCTGCACAGACAGATGTTAATACCTCCATAGACTACAACAATGAATGGATTATTGACTCTGGTTGCTCTCATCATGCAACGGGAAATGACTCTTTATTGTCGGACGTTCGTCCACATTGTGGGAAGAAAACCATTGTGACGGCTGATAATTCCTTATATCCTGTTGAGAAAGAAGGACATTTTGAGGCAGATATTTCTAATAACATAGGAGTTTCTCTCAAAGATGTTTATCATGTACCAGGCCTAAAAAAGAATCTTGCTTCAGTTTCTTAAATAACCGACGTTGGGAGGTATGTTCTCTTTGGTCCCGAAAATGTCCAAATTATTTCTAATATAAAGCATATACAAGCTGATGTTTTATTTACTAGGAGAAGGAAAGAATCATTATATGTTTTGTCTGCAAATGATGCATATGTTGAAAAAACGTGTAAGAATGAAAGTGAAACGCTTTGGCACAATCGGTTAGGCCATGTTGGGTATCAGTTGCTGCAGAAAATCTCCACAAAGAAGCTTCTTGATGGAGTTCCTCTTTTTAATGAGATTCACCATGATGTGGTTTGTCCTGGGTGTCAATATGGAAAATCACATCGCCTTCCTTTTCCGAATTCAAAGAATAGAGCTTCCGCTGCGTTACAACTAGTTCATTCAGATATGATGGGGCAGACAAAAACACCCAGTTACTCAGGTTTTCGCTATGTAATGGTTCTTGTGGACGACTTTTCTCGGTTCACTTGGGTGTACTTCTTGGAAAACAAAAGTGAGGTTTTCTCTATTTTTGTTCAGTTCAAGGAACAGGTATAGAAAGAATTTGGTCTGCAAATCAAGTGTCTACGCACCGACAATGGAGGAGAATACATGTCTGATCAATCCCTAAATTACTGCAGAGAACATGGCGTTCAACGTCAAATGACTTGCCCAGAAACTCCACAGCAAAATGGAGTTGCTGAGCGCAAGTTGGCACATCTTTCATCTATGTGTTTGTCATGGTTGCATACAAAGAACCTTCCAAGAGAGCTATGGGCAGCAGCTGTTCAAACAGCTTGTCATGTCATAAATCGTTTACCTCAATGGCCAGGAACAGAATCATCTCCTTTTGAAGAACTATACCATCACAAACCCAATGTGAGTTATTTTCGAGTTTTTGGTTCAGTTTGTTATGTCCATGTCTCAAAAACTAACCGGACTAAACTGGACCCAAGGGTAAGGCGCTGTATTTTTGTTGGTTATGACACTCACAGGAAAGGATGGAAATGTATGGATCCAGAAACAAAAAAGGTTGATGTTTCCCGTGACGTGGTGTTTGATGAAGTTTCATCACTTCAAATTGACACCGATAGAGGCACAATTGATCTTTCACCCTTCCCTGATTGTGCATCTAGGGAAAGGGGGAGTAATATTACTCATACTGAAGAAAATATTCAGCAAGAGGAGACTACGGGAACGGTGCTTCGGAAGACCTCCAGACAAAGAAGGCAACCTGATTATTTAAATGATTATGACTGCTCTGTTGTGTCCTGTTTTTTTATAGGAGGGTTATGTGAAGATGAGCCTATGTCTTACAATGAAGCAAAGGGTATAACTGAATGGGAAGAAGCGATGCAGGAGGAAATATCAGCATTAAACAAGAATTATACATGGGAGCTTGTTCCGAAACCAAAGAATGTTGCACCAGTTACTTGCAAATGGGTTTACAAATTGAAGAAGAAGGCTGATGGAACTATTAACAGGTACAAGGCTCGTCTTGTTGCTCGTGGTTTTTCACAGCAATACGGTCTTGATTACGAGGAGACTTTTAGTCCTGTTGCTAAAATGGTAATAATTCGAACAATTATTTCGTTAGCTGCTTACAAAGGTTGGAAATTGTGGCAATTAGACGTAAAGAATGCATTTCTTTATGGGGAGTTAGATCATGACATCTTTATGGAGCAGTCGCATGGATTTATTTCTAAAGAGTTCCCTAATCATGTGTGCCGACTCAAGAAGGCCTTATATGGCCTCAAACAAGCACCACGTGCTTGGTATGGTAAAATTGCTCAATACCTTGATTTTTGTGGTTTCAAGTCTTCACATGCAGATTTAAGTTTATTTGTTAAGAAAACGTCCTCAGTATGCACAATGCTTCTTCTCTATGTGGATGACATGATTATCACGGGTGATGACGAGGCTGAAATAACTAGTCTTCAAGATGCTTTGTCTCTTCGCTTTGAAATGAAGAGTTTGGGTGAAGCTAGCTGTTTTCTTGGACTGGAGGTTAAAAAGTCAGATGGATTTTTTGTCTCTCAAACCAGATATGCAACAAGGTTGCTGGATCGTTTTCGTATGGGGGAGTCAAAGATAATGGCTACTCCTATGGACTCTTGCTTGAAGTTAGTCAAAGATGGAGGTAGATTTTTGGAAGATGCAACACTTTTCCGACAGATTATTGGCAACTTATTTTATTTAACTATCACAAGACCTGACATTTCTTTCTCTGTGGGAGTCGTTTCTCAGTTTATGGACAAACCATGTGAAAGTCACTTAATTGCAGCCAAGAGGATTCTTCGCTACATAAAAGGCACTCTGAATTTTGGGCTAGTTTATCAGCAGCATACACCATTCATGTAGACTGGTTTTGTAGATGCAGATTGGGCTGGCGATGTAAATGATAGACGCTCCACAACAGGGTATTGTTTTAATATGGGATCAACAACAATTTCGTGGTGCAGCAAGAAGCAATCTATTGTTGCTCTTTCCAGTTGTGAAGCCGAGTATGTTGCAGCTTCTATGGCCACTCAAGAGTGTATTTGGCTTAAGAGACTTATTCAAGAAATGTTTTCTGTCTTGGACTATCTAATTCCTATTCATTGTGACAGTGAAAGTGCAATCAAGCTTGCTGGAAATCCAGTGTTCCATGCCCGCACAAAACACATTGAAACACATTATCATTTTGTTCGAGAGATGGTTTTGACTCAGGATATTCAGCTGCAAAAAATTCGAACCGATGATCAAATTGCTGATATATTTACTAAAGCGCTTGGCAAAGCAAAGTTTGAAGTATTTCGAGGTGCTCTTGGTATTGTTAACAGTAAGTTTGCACTAAGGGGGAGTGTTGTAAATTAGTGAAACTTACCATTGTTAAGCAGCTGAATTAGTCTCTGTTGAACAAGTCTAGTTTGTTTTAAGTCTTCCTTTTATTTAGGCAAATAATCTCATAGGAACGTTAGTGTTGGTTGAGACTATTTAGGAAAACTTTTAGTATTTATAACCTTTGTAGTCTTCAGTTTTTGCAGTAGTTCTTCATTGAGAAATAAAACTCAGTTTCAGTATATCCTTGTTTTTCCTTGGTCATCTCTGTCTTCTTTGGTTGCTTCCAATTTCTTTATTTATTTCACCCTGAGCTCTACCATTCCCATCTTATTATGTCCCTCACCTTCGACACTAAAATATAAACTCTCTTCCCAAATCTCCACTACCCTCTTCCCAAATATTCGTTGCCTAACCCTAACTTCCACCATATCATCTAACACCACCCTCTTCGTCAACGGAACCCAAATCACTCACCCTAATCTCCTCCAAAGGTTTAGAAAGAGAGTTTTATGATTAAAGAGAGAAACATGGAAGAACAATATGAAAATAAAAGGCCTCAATCTTGCCCAAGTATAAAGATTCAAGAATCTCAAAATTATTCTTAAATGACAAAGTTCATTTTCGGATTTGGTCGGCGGAGGACAGTTAACGAAATGTTTAGAAATAAGAGTAAGAAAATAGTGGTGTTGTTGGAATGGTGGTGGTGGAGGACTGTAGGCGAAATGTCTAGAAATAGGAGCAAGAAAATAGTGGTGGTGTTGGAATGGTGGCGACTTCATTATTGCCTCATTTTTATCTTATTTTTTCATCTTTTCTTTTATTTTTTTTATGCATCAAGTTAACGACTATTTGTTTTTTTTAACAAAATGGTCCAATTTTAATTTTTTAATTTATTTAATGGGATAATTTAAAAATTTAAAAGTTTAGTAACTTAATAAGTAAAAGCTGCCAATTATAGTGGGCAAATATTTAGTTATGCCAAAAATATTTACACCTTTGCCTTCTTATATTAATACATGAGCAATTTTTGGTATTTTGCTTTTATATACTCATTTTTTAGCAACTTTATAGCAAAATCAAATTTTTTTTTATAAAATCCCTTGGACCAAACCATTTATGTTTAAATATGTATTGTAAATTTCAATAGGCATAACAAAATCCAAAAACTAATACGAGTTTTAGCAAGCCATATATTCAACATTTCATTTCAGACCATAATAACATGCTCAAAGTCAAATTAATATTTATGGCTTCTATTTTAGTTCATATTATTTCTCTTGGCATCATAAGAAGAGTTGCTTCAAGAAATGGTAGGGAAGGGAATGATATATATAATCTACTAACAAATGTACTCACCATAAATTTCAAATTTCTATTTCACAACATGGCAAAGTATGCTAGGAGAATTCAATTCTAACATACAGAAATCCTGCCTGAAAAAAGGTGAGCAAATGCAGCACCATTTTGATATCAGCCTCTAACTGTGATATGGAAATACATTCCCAGTTTATGGAACATCACATACCACCAGATTTTTATGCCAAAGAAGATTTATGCTGTAAACATATAAAAAGAATAAAGAACATATGTCATAGAGAGCGAGAGAGTCATCACCATCGGATGCTAAATATCTCAAGTCCTCGTATCCTCCAAGGCAATTTTTCCCGAATGCTACTGGTAAAAAGATGCAGAGCATTACTTTATGGGGTTATATTGATCAGACACACGCCTTGGGGGTAGTTTCCGGAGAATGAAAAGGACCAGTGCAGATGGTAAAATCTCCACCATCTGGAAGAAAAAATAGGACACCAAAATAAACAAATGAAGAACAAGTCCTAGCTTATTAAGCTTAATCCATTATATATTTACTATGACCGCAATCTATCATCACTCTACCTGGGTATGTTAAATATACACCAGACTCTCACAGTACTTGATAGGAACTCAGGCCACCAAATAATACTTCATGTCAACTCTAAAACTTAGGATCAGTCCATTTAATTCAGAATGCCTAAGGTTCAAACACATGCTCAAGAAAGGATTGTTCAAGTTTAGGTAGGTAAGTCGTACTCTTATGAGTAAACCAAGTAACCTTCTTACAATCTCACAAACCCTCTTCCTCCCAGAATTAAACCATCACATGTTCAATGCCTGTTGCAGTAAGCAACCGCCATTTTTCTTTTGATAAAAAAGATACTTACCGTGTAATACATCAGATCTAAAACTGAATGGTCCAGAACATCAAAATCAACATCCTCATTGAATGCAGAGAGAGCGACCTAGGAAGAAAACATATTAATGTTTAACTGCACATGAGGGGTATAGATGACATTCATTTATGCAGAAAGATCAAAAGAAACTCACCACAAAGCATCTTATCAAGAAACAAATGCAACAAATTGCTGTCACAAAGCCAACCTGCCATTTATTAGACATGGAGATACATTTAGGCCAGCCACAAAAGATTACATGGTTCATATAGCACTTATGCTTTACCGAACGCATTAGTTGCTGCAATTTCTCTCTGGTAATTTATAGTGGTGATCTTTCCTCTGCCACAAGTTAACATTGTACATGTATGTACGGAAGGACAACAATAAGGAATTTTGAAATGAAAGGTCACAAATTCTATAAACGTTAGCGACTTTATTTTTTAAGATAATGGAATAAGAATTTATTGATGAAGAGAGAATACATTACAATTCATGTGGAGAACTTACAGAACATTTTACAAACAGTAATCAGAAGCAGAAGTTGATGCTGTAAACTAAAGTTTTATTGTAGAAACAGTTGGTAAAAATCCAATCAGTAACCGTCTTTAAATGCTACACAACTGAGCTAAATGTAATAGCCTACATGTAAAAACACCCAAGGAACAAGATAATACAAACATTCTCAAGGCAGATACCTCATGCAGCTTCTTCTGGCGACCTCTCGATTCAATGGGAAACCTTCGCAGCATGACAAACAACCTATATGGAGATTAACAAGGTAAGATGCTGATCACATAAGAGCTTGTCGTCAAACTTAAAACAAGGACCAGAATTGTTACCTCCCACCATATACCATGAAACCTAAAGCAGCGCAGAATGATATAACTGCAGAAGAAGACTTTGAATTTTAAATGCCACAACAGCAACAGTTAAAACTTTCAAACTGATTTTCAACCTTTTTATATGTCCTCTTTTCCTTTTCGATAAGTCAAACTCTATATATGTTGAGAAAAGATTCATGAATCAGGACATATATTGAATAAAAATTGATCCAGTGCAACAACATAGATTCTAACAATTATGACCTGCGAAGAAGAGTCTAGCCACTTTGACTGCAGCAGAACTTTGACTGATTCGCATATAAGTCCAGATACACACCTAAAATCGTAGCAGAATTTTCAGAAAAAAATGAAAACGGTTATAACATGGAACAGATATATCTAGGGATAATTTTTTCTAAAATCTGGTAAAACTGAAAGGACTTCAAGGTCTTGCCTGTGTAATGTATACAAGTCCATTGATGATAAAGTATGCAGGTCTGTGTTTGTCAATGGGAAGGCTTCTTGCCTGAGAGAATTATAAAATTAACTAATAAACATTAGTTTTAACATGTTAATTACTTGTTACGTAAGATATAAAACAATAAGAATCCTTGCAACACAATTACCTGATGATATATCTCAGCCCAAAATAAAACAAGTAATGAATATGTCGAGAAAAAGAGAAGACCGGGAAGATCCAGAATTATTATATCAAATGCCTGTATTCATAAATTGTGTTACAGCTGACAAAAATTAACCGGTCAGGTCACAAAATTGAAACAGAATCATAGAATAGAAAAGGTGAACTAAAACTTGTCTCCAAAACGTAAGGAAGTGAAGAAATATGTAACCTTTCCAGTTACATCCATTACAATCTGTTAACACCCATACAAATTTATTCAGCACCTAACTATGGATGGGTAATTAACTTAATCTGATCTGTTGCTACTTGCTACAGTTAAACAAATTCATTTTGCCGATCTGATATATATTTTTTACTCGCCACAATGCAGTCTGACTAAGTATTGAAATCACTGGAGTTACAATTTTCCAAGCCAGATATTTGCGTAAATTGAGCTATGTGAATTGAATGATATCATTCACCCAAGCATGAATTAGAAAAAATTGCATGTTCAATATTAAATGAAGCTGAAGAAAACTAACGTTTGGTGTGATATGAAACATACTCCTGTAGAGTCCAAACTGGACAGCCCTTACTGTCAAGAAGAGAATTTTCAAGTGTCAGATTATTTCACAAAAAATATACATACATAAATATCTTAACAAAGTAGATGCATCCTTACTTCCGTTAACGGCAAAATTCAGCAAGTGAAAAACTTTTTGAGTTGTCCAACCGTATTCCGGTACTCTCAATTGAATGCGAATTAATTGCACCTGGAGATTGAAAGAAATAGTCTGAAGCAAGTAGAGCAATAAAAAATGGTTGTATTTACAGTCCTTTCCTGCTCATTTTGAATCATTCAATGTCATGCCTTGTTAGAGTCAAACCACTAATAATTATTCCCAAAAACTTAAAACAAACTTGTCCTAAGATTCCTCTTGCATACATAAAATATACTACCCAAATTAATGAAGAACTAAATACAACTGTGAAACTGTCTCAGCTCATTGGGTGGGTGACTTTAGAAAGCCGGATACAGTGATTTCCCTCTCAATATTTGACCCATCAGTTAGGTTACCATTAAGTTAACTTTATGATTGTTGTTTAATTGACCTGACACGAAGACATAGAGATCACCTCTACCCGTAAAAAATTAATCGAATCAAATTTATGTCAATATTGTAATCAAATAAAATAAAAATCTACATATTATTAATTTATTTCCTGAATTTGGGAAGAGAGAGAGAGGAAAAGAACATACCAATGCAACTAAAGAGACGAGTGCATAAGCTGCACAAAGAGCATAGAAAATGCCCTGTTGCCATTCTTTGGACTCTTCAATCTTCCACCATTTCAATAAGCTACTCCTTCCTCCTCCTCCAATATAACTTTCTGTATCGTTACTAAACACAAAACGCTGCGTTTTCATCATAAAAGCCATTGATGAAAGCTACGAAAGAAACCCAATTATTAAAGCTCAAACTAACTGACTCGGATGGTCAGAGAGGGGGAGGGAGGGGACACGTGTAAGGAAGATGGGTTTTACACACACTGTCATAGGTATAACAGTTGAGTTGATTCGTTAATTTCGCAACAGAAATACTGATTCCTCTGCCTCTGGTTTTAATTCACGAGAAAAATGATTATTATTCATAATTAATAATTAAACATTAAATAATTGATTTTATTGAAATAATTCAAACTTTTGGTACTTGTACTAAGACACGATTTATAATTTGGTACTCGAAGTGAAAAAAGTTATAAATTGGTGATTGTACTCGAAAAATGTTACACTCCGTTAAACATTAGGGACACGACTTATAATTTGGTATCCGAAGTAAAAAAAATTACAAACGGGTGATTGTACTAAAAATTTTTTGTAATCTAGTGCTTGTACTTTTCAATTTTTAAATGATCGTTAAAATTGATCCAACGGGAGAGACAAACATACAGAGAGAGAAGCGAAATCGACGCGAATAAGATACTCGATGTTTTGTTCCATCTTTTCTTGCCTCCCACATTTGCACCATTGCTCCACAGTGGCACCGACTTGGGAACTCTGGTGTAATCCATTCATTTTTGTTGCATAAACTACAATCTTCTTTTCTAATTTCATTTACTATTCCACTCCAAGACGAGCTCATCCTTTCAATTAAACACTGAAAACCCTTTAATAAATATATGTGCAATGGAGAATCGAGACAAGAAGAATGAGAGAAGAAGAAACACATAAGAAAACTCTAATTTTCAAACAGAATAAAGATAAAACTCTACTGTTTAACGGAGTGTAATATTTTTCGAGTACAATCATCAGTTTGTAGTTTTTTTCACTTCGAGTACCAAATTGTAAGTCGTATCTCTAATATTTAACGGAGTGTAACATTTTTCGAGTGCAATCACCAGTTTATAATTTTTTCCACTTCGGATACCAAATTATAAGTCGAGTCCCAGTATAAGTACCAAAAATTGATTTATCCCAAAAAAAAAAACACTTTTAGTTGTCACCATAGTTTAATACTCTGTCACTTACACTCCTGTTTATGAGCTTCGAACAGAAAATGAAAGAATAAAAAACTTAAATTTTAATAGAAAAGAAAATAATATAAAATTTGAAGTTTTCTTTTGTGTTGTTTCTGAGTTTTTAATAAAAAATAATAAAAATTTTAAAATTGAGGGCATGAGTTGTAACTTAAAATTTATTATATTAAAAGTTGAGGATAATATGAGAATTATAAAAATATTACTTATTCCGATTTTTTTCGTTCAAATCAGATCAATTTTGAACGAAAAACTTTGACAGAAAAAGTGGCCAAATTTTCTATACATTTATTTTTTTTTCCGTTTATTAAAAAATTAAGAAACCTAAGAATTGGAAAAAAAACTTAATTTTTTCGTCAATTTCTTTTTTTTATATCCATTTTAAAACTCAGAAACAGAGCGTTAATATTTTAGAGTTCTGTACAAGTAGAAGGTTAATGATTGTATAATATTAGATATAATATCAGTTGTTTAGAGAGTATTATTTATTGGGCAAAAAATTATTATAAAATCAAAGTTATATTTAATATTTTAAGTAATATTAAAAACTAAGTAATTAATATAAATTCAAACGATTAATATTAAGGTACAAAAATAATTTTTTAAAACGACTTAGATTAATGACACTAACTGATAAACTGCAAAATTTTGGGATTATATTGATACTGAATTGTAATATAGATAATAATATTTTAAATTTTATTACCTCATATTTAATATTATAATTTTTATAAAATTATCTCCTTTGATTAAATTTTAATCAAGATAAATTAATTATGAAGCATTTAAGGTACAAAATAATAAGTAAAATATACATTAAAAAATATTTCCTCTAATTAAGGGATAAAATCATCTATATAAATTAAATATTTTATCCCCTTATACAAGATTGACTTATTTTTATTAAGATTAGTGAGAATGAATAGCTTCGCAATATATTTATACATTGTTTATGAACTTATGATATTGTATAAATTAAAATATTTATATTTATATTGTGATGACTTTTGTAAACTTAATCTATATACTTTTTTTTGTCAAAATATAGGTGTAGATAATATAAATAAAAAAAATGTGTATTCTTACAATTTACTAATTTTGATTTTTATAATTTTAAAAATATAATTGTATATGTTTAATTATTAATTTTAAAAAATTAAAAATAAATATTTAATTTGAGACAAATGGAATATATAATTACAATGAAAACGAAATTTAAATTTGCGTAACGTAATTGCACAACTTAATTGTTAATTTAAATAAATGGATGGCTTTGACAGATGTAGATTAAGTAAGATTTAAATAAAATAATTTAATATTTTGTTGAAGTAGTGAATGTATCCCATGGCCAGAAAGAATGTCGAAAAAGATAAATAAATAAAATAAAATAAAAAGTGACAAAAGGTGTTGAAGACTGTTATTCTTTCATTTGGATTACAACTTCATAATTTATGTTCTTAAGAGGAAAACAGATAAATAAATAAATAAAAAGAACAAGAAAGAAGAGGATATATATTCGCATAAAAGAGTAATTTAATAATCTCTCCGTGTCCTTAAAAATTAGTTTAATTTTATAATTTTGGTCAATTTTGTGACGTCTCCAAAATAAGTATACATCACTTATTTTGAGTCATCAATAATATGGTACAAAAATAACTACAATTTTATTAATACAACATATAAACTGTGAGTTTAAATACAAATATTATCATTTAGACAATATTCACACCCAAATAAGTCCTCATTATAATTATTGGTATATTATTTTATAAAAATAGTGAGGACTATTAATACAACTTTATCCATTATTCCACACTCCGACTAAAACTCGCTACATTCTCGCCTCCTGAGAAGAAAAATGGAACAAAAAAAAGGTGAGCTCAACTAGCCCAGTAAATAATATTACGACTAAGATAAAATAGAACAAATTATTGTTAGTCTTCAACAGGGAAAAATCTGATAAAATACAATAGACAACAAGTTTCAGATCAATATTTGCAGCGGAAATAATAATTCATAGAAGAGTTACGTAGAGAATGAAATCTACTATAATCAATGAATTTAAAAGTCCATCATCAATATTTTATCCCTGTAACATCAACCAATTTTTATCTTGAATTAAATATTCATCTTTGCACTATAGGCTAAATATAAGACCCCAACTTTTATGAATAAAAATAAATTTTCTATAAATATCATTTTTAAATATTATGGAATAAATTTGATATAATGTTATAGTTGTGAGTAATATTTATAAATTTTGCAAAGTACGCAAGTTGTTATATAATATTCGATTGGTCAGGGAATATTCGTACGACGGCACAATCATTGGTGGACCCCACAACAAAATTATTATCGGATTGAGAAAACGACAAAAATATTTTTATGAAAATAACGGCGAAAGTTTTACCGTTGATACTGTTGAACTACTCGGTAGTAAAGTAGTACAGTAATACGCGTGATTGCATAGTAGCACACGGTATTGATTATTAATCCTTATGTGAGAAGTCACTCAATTTGATTCAATTATTGTCAATATTTTATATGTTATTAAATCAATAATTGAGATGACGAAGTTGTTAATATTATTATTTACATTATTAACGATGTATAGAAGTTCTGCCAAGGAGAGGTTTGGTCACCTAATTACGCGCCAATAGAGAGAAATTCTTATTGGAAAGCCCCCTCTTTCCTGGGAACGACCTGGACGATTAATAGTGTGAATAATAATAATGATGACGACGTTTTGTTTTATTCGTATTATTAACGTAATAAAACAGAAAAACTTTTTATATAAAACAAAATACTTTTATAAAGTTATTCGTTTTATTAGGCTAATAGTAAAATCTTTTTATATAAAACAGAATAATTTTATAAAGTTATCTGTTTTATTAGACAATAATTAGAATATATTATATTTTATTATGCATAGTATTTGCATAATGCTTGTATAGTGTTTACACAGTAAAATATTTTTAAAAGTTATTCGTTTTATTAGATTATAAATAGAATATATTATATTTTATTTAAAAAATTTTGCTTTAAATATGGACCGTCCGATTAAAGTAAATCAATCTGGACCGTTCATGGATTGGTTACTATTCATTCCATTCTTCTATAAATAGAAGCTCATTCCTTTATTATTTCTTACGAATTCACTGAAAATCTAGAGAAAGAAACTATATAGAGAGAAACTATAGAGAGAAAGAAGAAAAGTATTTTGCTACTTCACTACTCCTACATCAAGTTTCTTTTACGGTAAAGGGTATTATTTCTTTTGTATTCATGAAGAGAACTTCTATTATTCCATCTTTATTATTCTGTTGGAATAACCTGTATACGCCGGCTACCCTATACTTGGTAAAATTATTCTGTATTCTATTCTTTATTATTCTGCTGGAATATCCTGCCTGTACGTTGACGCCGGACCTGGTTCCGTCTTTATTATTCTGTTGGAACATCCCGTTGGTGTGAATTTTACCTGACCTAGTTCCGTCATTTAGTATTCTGTTGGAATAACCTGTCTATGCGAAGTACCGCATGCATGTTGATTTATGTTGTATTCCATTCTTTATTATTCTATTGGAATATCCTGTCAGTGCGTATTACGCCTGACCTGATTCCGTTATTTATTATTCTGTTGGAATAACCTGTCTATGCGAAGTACCGCATGCATGGTGATTTTTTTTGTTATTCTATTCTTTATTATACTCAGTTGATTAAAGTTTTGACTTCTACACTCCATGAAATTAGTGGAATATTTTTGATATTTGCGCTTCATTCAGTATCTTTTTATGAAAATATTCTTCTGAGCATTCTTGAATTTTACTTTACAAAGAAGTATCATGTTGACAATTTGGACGTTATTAGTTCCTGAATAAATTAATTCCTGAACTTGTTTTATTGAATTCTTATATCATTGTCATCATCCTCATGTTTATATTATTTTTGAAAATCATCTGTGGCCTGTAGTGCATAGATGGACTTGGTATGATTATGACCAGGGATTATTCGGTGTAATCATGACCGTAATATTATAAATGATGTAGTAAAAGTCCTCATTGGCCCGAAGTGCATTGATGGACAGTTGTTGGCATGATCATGACCATTGATAAATACACAAATATCCTTGGCCTGTGGTGCATGGATAATTTGTGGTCGTGACCCTAATGAATATCCTTGGAAGTAGTGCAGTTGTAAGACCCCAACTTATTATTAATCAAATTTAATTTTCTCTATTTATTATTTTGAAATAGTAAGGGTTGAATTGATTAATGTGGTTAGTTATGATTAAAATGCGCAAATATTTCGAATAAGCAAGTGGTTATAGAATACTCATTGTTGTCGGAGAATATTCGTTTGGTCGTGGAATATTCTTGCTGTCGAGGAATATTCGTACGACGGCGCAACCTTGTGTGGGCCCATAACGGAAAGAGGGACATATCAGCCCAAACTGCCCACAACAGTTTAAGGTATGCTATAATTATGAAAAAGAAGGACATATCGCTCAAGATTGTACGGTATCGAAACCCAGTCCAGCGGGAATGGTGACTCAAAATGATGTTCCAGAAAAGTTAAAGTCAACGGTTCCTGGAAGAGCGTCTGTCGTGACCCGTCAAAATGCGAGGAACCCGAACGAAGTTAGCACGAGTTAGTTAATTATAAATTCTTACGAAGTTTATACCTTACTAGATACCGGTTCTACCCATTCTTTTATCTCTCTTGCTTGCGCTCAACGTTTGAACTTGACTACGGAGAAATTAGACTTTGACCTATTTATGAAGACTCCGTTAGGAGAAACTTTCATTACATCCGTTGTTTAGAAATCTTGCTTGATTCAAGTTGGCACTATCACATTACCTGTTAACCTTATTTCTATAGAGATATTTGCTTTTGATTTGATTTTAAAGTTAACTACTCATTATGCCGAAATTGATTATTTTCGTAAGGTTGTTAGTTTTCATATTCCTAAGCAACCTATTATTCGAATTCAAGCAATCAAACCATTGTAGTCAAACATTTTCATATCAAGCCATGAGGTCATTCGTTTATTACGGATGTCAAGTTTTCTTAGTCCATGTTATGGATTTGAATAAAGACACATCAGATTTGAATAATATTCCTGTTGTTATTGATTTTTCCTGACGTATTTCCTGAAGAATTTCTTGGCTTACTCCCAAAGCCTGATATTAAATTTTGTATCGACTTTGAACCCGGTACAAAACTCATTTCTAAAATCTCATATCGAATGGCTCCTATTGAACTTCAGGAGTTAAAAATTCAACTATTGAATTTGGTACCTAAGCCTTTATCGGGTGACTTCCTTTGTGGAATGCACCGAAGCCAGACTCTCCGTAGGAGACAATATTCGTGCGATAGTAAACTGATAGGTGTCATTGTAACGTGCTATCCAAGGTTGGGATATGAGTCACAGTTGAGAACAACCTAAGTCGGTAATCGAAATACGTAGCTTTCTAGGCTTAGTTGGTTATTATCGGAGATTCGTTGAAAGCGAGGTATTCTCATCTTTTCGAAACACCAGGTACGTACGTCAATTTCGAGGATGAAATTTCATAAGGAGGGGAGGTTGTAAGACCCCAACTTATTATTAATAAAATTTAATTTTCTCTATTTATTATTTTGAAATGGTAAGGGTTGAATTGATTAATGTGGTTAGTTATGAGTAAAATACGCAAAAATTTCGAATAAGCAAGTGGTTATAGAATACTCATTGTTGTCGGAGAATATTCGTTTGGTCGTGGAATATTCTGACTAAAGGTTTATTTATTATGAATTATTGAAGTTCCGAAGTTTTGAAATAATTGATTTTTGGAAGTTTTAATTATGTTTTTCAATAAAAACGTTTTTGGTGAGTTTGTGAGCCTCATTTAACATGTGCTATGACTGAATTCAGATCTAGAGAAGTTGGCATAAGAAATTTGATAATATATATTAATATTTTATTAAATTTTCTGCTTTGGTGTTCTAAGCAATTTCCTATAAATAGGGTGCTTAGGTTAGAATTGAAAATCACACCAGAAACTGAAGTTTTCTCTCTCTTTCTCTCTCTATAATATCGAGCGTATTCTTGTGAGTATTTTGAGTATTACTATAAAGTGCAAGTTCAAGTCATATCCTATATCCGGTGTTTCAACTAGAAGTACTGTCTTTCGAGGTAAGGGATGTTATTTTATTCGAAAATAATATTATTTCTTCAATATCATTATGCCGAATTATTGGTTGGAAATTTTTTATCAAATTTAGAATTTTTTCATGTCGGGATTACTATTCATGAGTTACTATTCATGAGTTACTATTCACGAGTTACTATTTATGAGTTACTATTCACGAGTTACTATTCACGAAGCATGATGTTGTTTTTTGTGAAATTTCTATCTTTTGGTGTCGGAGTTACTATTCACGTATACGACACTATTCACGTATACGGCACTATTCACGAATACGACACTATTCACCGAAAAATAAAATTTCTTCTTTTTGTCCAAAATATCTATTATGGATACTAGCTTTGATTGTATCCATGTTTTGATCATTTTTGAATTTTACTCCACTCTGATTACTTATGAAGTATTTTTGAACTTGGACTGTGTAAAGTACGAATCCTTAATATTTTTTCTTTTGTTTCACTGGATTCGTTTTCTTTAAAATATTTTTCATCATCCTCAGTCCTAAATGATGATGTTACTGAATATCTTTGGCCTGTAGTGCAAGGATGGTTGATTTTTTTATGAATATCTTTGGTCCGTAGTGCAAAGATGAACATGTGTTGAGATAAACACGACCGACTGATTAATATCTTTGGCCCGTAGTGCAAAGATGAACAGGTGTTTAGATGAACATGAATAACTGATGAATATCTTTGGCCTGTAGTATAAAGATGAATATTTGATTCCAGATATATATTGATTGATGTTACATGGATAAAATATCGACGATGAACTTTTAAATTAATATATAGAAGATAGTAGTTTGCATTCTCTACTTAACTCTTCTAATGAATTGTTGTTTTCGCTGCAGTTGTTGATTTAAAACTGGTTGTCTATTGTATTCTATTAGATTTTTTCCTGTTGAAGACTAACGATAATTTGTTGTATATTATCTTAGTTAAAATATTCTTTACTGGGCTAGTTGAGCTCACCCTTTTTCTTTTTGTTCCATTTTTCTTCTCAGGAGGCGAGAATGTAGCGAGTACTAGTCGGGATATGGAATGAAGGTTATAGAGAGAGTTGTTTAGTAGTCCTCACCATTTTTGTAAAATAATGTATCAATAATTATGATGGAGATTTATTTGAGTGTGGATATTATCTAGATGACAATATTTGTATTTAAACTCACAGTTTATATGTTGTAATAATAAAGTTGTAGTTATTTCTGTACCATGTATTTGGCGACTCATAATGGGTTGGATGGAATTGACCTATTGTGGGGGCGTCACAGTTGGTATCAGAGCTTAGGGATATGATCTCTGGCGGAGATTAGGGAATTGAACTAGGAGGGGAGAGACGAGTAAATCCTTCGCTAGTGTGTCCTACCTAAGCTTATTTGTTAGTTGGTCAGTATATAGGGATATTATGTGATATATTGATTTCCTTAAATAACCCTTGTTTTATGACAGTATTTGAGAATGTCGACTGAGAATATTAACAGTGGAAATGAGACCGTGGAGACGCCTATACTCACCAACGAGGAGAACGTGCAACAGGCTGGCAATGTACCTCCTGTGAGCAACACCACTGAGCAGATGATGAACGAGGGGATGTTTAGAAGCTTTTTGCAGTTCATGCAAAATCAGACGAGGGAGACTCGTGTTAAAAATACAGGAGGAATAATATTCTTGTTGTTATTGATTTTTCCTGACGTATTTCCTGAAGAATTTCTTGGCTTACTCCCAAAGCCTGATATTAAATTTTGTATCGACTTTGAACCCGGTACAAAACTCATTTCTAAAATCTCATATCGAATGGCTCCTATTGAACTTCAGGAGTTAAAAATTCAACTATTGAATTTGGTACCTGAGCCTTTATCGAGTGACTTCTTTTGTGGAATGCACCGAAGCCAGACTCTCCGTAGGGTACAATATTCGTGCGATAGTAAACTGATAGGTGTCATTGTAACGTTCTATCCAAGGTTGGGATATGAGTCACAGTTGAGAACAACCTAAGTCGGTAATCGAAATACGTAGCTTTCTAGGCTTAGTTGGTTATTATCGGAGATTCGTTGAAGGATATTCTCGAATCGCTATTCCATTAACGCAGCTGACTCGTAGAGATACAAAATTCGAATGGAGCAAGGAATGTGAGAAGAGCTTCGAAGAACTCAAGAGGAGACTCATTTCAGCACATGTTCTGACCATGCCATCCTGGAAAAGCGAACGTGATAGCTGACGTGTTGAGTAGAAGATCGTATACAAGTACGAGTACAATATTGTCAAAGACTCATTTCGTATAATTTACAAATAATAGAGATGGAGATGAAAACTCTAGGTATCCACGTGATGATATACGAGTATAATCGACTTTAATCTATATAGTTAAAGCTGTTCAAGCTACACACCAGAGCTGATGAATTTGAAGAAGGAGGTGCAAGAAGTTGTTATTTCAAAAGTGAGAATCGGTGAGGGGAGAAAAGCTCAAACCTTCGATTTATTAATCCATTTGAAATTCTCGATCGAATAGGAACTGTGGCCTATAGACTCGTTTTACCGCAAGGTATGACGCGTGTTCATAACGTTTTTCACGTATCGATGTTACGTAAATATATGGACGACCCGAACCACGTCATTAAGTTAAAACCGGATGAGATAGCCGAAGACTTAACGTACGAGGAGGTACCTGTCAAGATCTTGGATAGGAAAGAACATGTCCTATATACCGAGGTTATACCACAAGTTAAAGTTTTGTGGAGAAACCATGCTATTGAGGAAATGACCTGGGAGTTAGAAACGGAAATGAAAGCGAGGTATTCTCATCTTTTTGAAACACCAGGTACGTTCGTCAATTTCGAGGATGAAATTTCATAAGGAGGGGAGGTTGTAAGACCCCAACTTATTATTAATGAAATTTAATTTTCTCTATTTATTATTTTGAAATGGTAAGGGTTGAATTGATTAATGTGGTTAGTTATGAGTAAAATGCGCAAATATTTCGAATAAGCAAGTGGTTATAGAATACTCATTGTTGTCGGAGAATATTCGTTTGGTCGTGGAATATTCTTGCTATCGAGAAATATTCGTACGACGGCACAACCTTGTGTGGGCCCCATAACGGAAAGAGATTGGATGAAGAAAATGACAAATATAAATTGTTTAAAAATAACGACATAGTTGTTACCGTTAATACTGTTAAAATACTCGGTGGTTAAAACACAGTAGCACACGGAATTGCACCAATTATTGATTCTTACGTAAGAAGGCACTACTCAATAATGGTTACAGTAATTACTGTTAAGTATTTTATTTTATTGATTTAATAATTGCTGCGTTGATATTTTATATTGTTGTTGTTTCAATAATTGTCATTACACAGTATTTTTCATTATCGAAGCAATAATTCATATTATCTGAATAATATTATTAGATAACATTATTGGCAATGTCTAGAAAGTTCTGTCTAAGGAGAGGTTTGGTCACCTAATTGCGCGCCAGTAAGGAGAAATTCTTATTAGAAAGCCCCCTCTTTCCTGAGAACTGCCTGGTTGTCAATATTGTAATTTTGTAATATTATTTATGAATAATTAATTATTGATTCATATGATGAGAAAAATATTGATTTTATGTGGATATAGATGGAGAAAATTTGTAATGTGACAATTGTTGAAAATTAATATTTTATCTTTTTCTGATAAAATAATTCATTTAAATATATTATTTTAATAATATATTAACGGTGATATTTTTATAATGAATGTGGGATATGTGAGTATATGAGGAGGAAGAGTATTTTTGTGGCATTAAATGTTTAACACATATTTTGTGTGTTGGTGGACACAATTATTGACCGAAATTTGATTATAGCTTGTAAAATCGTCCGTTTATGGATTTCAGTTAATTTCTGTTTGGAATTTGGAAAAACTTTCTTCTGTAAAGTTGTAGAGAATTGAATTTTCTATAAAAACTCGCGTGATTTGAATTTCTGACAAAAGGGCTATTTATTATGAATTATTGAAGTTCCGAAGTTCCGAAATAATTAATTTTTGGATGTTTTAATTATGTTTTTCAATAAAAACGTTTTTGGTGAGTTTGTGACTCTCATTAAACATGTGTTATGGCTGAATTCAGATCTAGAGAAGTTGGCGTAAGAAATTTGATAATATATATTAATATTTTATTAAATTTTCTGATTTGGTGTTCTAAGCAATTTCCTATAAATAGGGTGCTTAGGTTAGAATTAAAAATCACACCAGAAACTGAAGTTTTCTCTCTCTATAATATCGAGCGTATTCTTGTGAGTATTTTGAGTATACTTTGAGTATTGCTATAAGGTGCAAGTTCAAGTTATAGCCTATATCCGGTGTTTCACCTAGAAGTACTGTCTTTCGAGGTAAGGGATGTTATTTTATTCGAAAATGATATTATTTCTTCAATATCATTATGCCGAATTATTGGTTGGAAATTTTTATCAAATTTGGAACTTTTTCATGTCGGGGTTACTATTCATGAGTTGTTACTATTCACGAGTTACTATTTATGCGTTACTATTCACGAGTTACTATTCACGAGTACTATTCATGAAGCATGATGTTGTTTTTTGTGAAATTTTTATCTTTTGGTGTCGAAGTTACTATTGACGTATACGACACTATTCACGAATACGGCACTATTTACCGAAAAATGAAATTTCTTCTTTTTGTCCAAAATATCTATTATGGATACTATCTTTGATTGTATCCATGTTTTGATCATTTTTGAATTTTACTCCACTCTGATTACTTATGAAGTATTTTTGAACTTGGACTGTGTAAAGTATGAATCCTTAATATTTGTTCTTTTATTTCACTGGATTCGTTTTTTTAAAAATATTTTTCATCATCCTCAGTCCTAAATGATGATGTTACTGAATATCTTTGGCCTGTAGTGCAAGGATGGTTGATTTTTTTATGAATATCTTTGGTCCGTAGTGCAAAGATGAACAGGTGTTGAGATAAACATGACCGACTGATTATTATCTTTGGCCCGTAGTGCAAAGATGAACAGGTGTTTAGATGAACATGACCAACTGATGAATATCTTTGGCCTGTAGTACAAAGATAAATATTTGATTCCAGATATATATTGATTGATGTTATAGGGATAAAATATCGACGATGAACTTTTAAATTAATATATAGAAGATAGTAGTTTGCATTCTCTACTTAACTCTTCTAATGAATTGTTGTTTCCGCTGCAGTTGTTGATTTAAAACTGGTTGTCTATTGTATTCTATTAGATTTTTCCTGTTGAAGACTAACGATAATTTGTTGTATATTATCTTAGTCATAATATTTTTTACTGGGCTAGTTGAGCTCACCCTTTTTCTTTTTGTTCCATTTTTCTTCTTAGGAGGCGAGAATGTAGCGAGTACTAGTCGGGGTATGGAATGAAGGTTCTAGAGAGAGTTGTTTAGTAGTCCTCACCATTTTTGTAAAATAATATATCAATAATTATAATGGGAATTTATTTGAGTGTGGATATTGTCTAGTTGACAATATTTGTATTTAAATTCACAGTTTATATGTTGTAATAATAAAGTTGTAGTTATTTCTGTACCATGTATTTGACGACTCATAATGGGTTGGATGGAATGGACCTATTTTGGGGGCGTCACAGCAGAGATGATGTGGATTATTTTTTAAGCTGGGTCTCAGCGATAAAAGTGATGAAAAACCTTTTTAAATCATAAAAGATAGTAGATTTTAAACTTGATGTCTATTGTATTTTATCAGTTTAACACTGTTGAGGAATAATAATAATTTATTCTGCATTATCTTAGTCATTATATTTCTTACTGGGCTAGTTGAGCTCACCCTTTCTTTCACTGTTTTCTTCAGAAAATGAGAACGTAGCCGGGATTAGTCGGAGAACGAAGTGATGGTCCGAGATGGTGTCTTAGTAGTCCTCACTATTCTGTTAAATAGTGTGATAATAAATATAATGAGGACTAAATTAAGTATGGATATTGTTTAGATGACAATATTTATATTAAAATTCATAGCATGTATTTTGTCGTATTTTACACGACTGTTGTATAATCAAGTTGTATTTGAATTTAGTACCATGTATTTGGCGATTCAAGATGGGTAATGTATAACTATTTTGGGGGCGTCATACCAAAGATATTCATTAGTCGGTCATGTTCATCTCAACACCTGTACATCTTTGCACTACGGGTCAAAAATATTCATAAGAAAATCAACCATCTTTGCACTACAGGCCAAAGATATTCAGTAATACCATCATTTAGGACTGAGGATGATAAAAAATATTTTAAAAAAAACGAATCCAGTGAAACAAAAGAACAAGTATTATGGATTCGTACTTTAAACAATTCGAGTTCAAAAATACTTCATAAATAATCATTGTGAAGTAAAATTCAAGAATGATCAAAATATGGATACAATCAAAGCTAGTATCCATAATAGATATTTTGGACAAAATATGAAAATTTATTTTTTTTTGTGAATAGTGCCGTATACGTGAATAATACCGTATACGTGAATAGTAACCCTGACACTAAAAGACAAGAATTTTACAAGAAAAATCTTACCAATATTCTGGCATAATGATATTAGAATAAATAATATCATTTAAAAAAAATAATATTCCTTACCTTAAAAAAACTGTACTTTTAGCTGAAATACCGGATATAGTGCTGAAGGAAACTTGCACCGGATAGCAACACTCAAAGTATCAAAATACTCACAAGAATACGCTCGATAATATATAGAGAGAAAGAGAGAGAAAACTTCAATTTCTGGTGTAATTTTCAATTCTAACCTAAGCACCCTATTTATAGAAAAATGTTTAGAACATCAAATCAGAAAATTTAATATAATATTAATAAAATTAACAAAATTCAAGCCCACTTTAGACAACTGATCTCAACTCATTTTGCACATGTTAGTGTTGCCCAAAAAATGTTTTTCTTAATAAACATAATTAAAACTTCTAAAAATCAATTATTCTAGAACTTCAGAACTTCAATAATTCTTAATAAATAGCTATTTTATTAGAAAAATTCGAACCACATGTCCTTTCCATAGGAAATTTCATTCTTTATAACTTTATAAGTTTAAGTTTTTCCAAATTCTAAGCAGAAGTTGACCGAAATCCACAAATGAACGATTTTATGGGCTATAATTCAATTTCGGTCACAAAGTGGGGCCCACAAACATGTTTAGCATATTTTAAATATTTTTTGTAACAAAAATACTCTTCCTCCTCATTTATTCATATATCTCACATTCATTGCAAAAATATCACCATTATTATATTATTAAAATATAATAATATGAATTAAATAAATTATTTTATCGAAAAAGATAAAATATCAATTTTCAACAATTGGCACATTAAAAATTTTCTCCATTTATATTCACATAAAATGAATATTTTCTTTATCATATAAATCAATAAATAATTATTCACAAATAATATTACAGAATCACAATGCTGACAACCAGACTGTTCCTAGGAAAGAGGGGCTTTTCAATAAGGATTTATCCTTACTGGCGCACAATTAGGTGATCAAACCTCTCCTTAGACAGAACTTTCTAGACATTGCCAATAATGTTATCTAATAATATTATTCAAATAATATGAATTATTGATCTGATAATAAAAATACTGTATAGTGATAATTATTGAAGTAACAATAATATAAAATATAAACGTAGCAATTATTGAATCAATAAAATAAAATATCGAACAGTAACTAATATAACAATTATTAAATAGTGCCTTCTTATGTAAGAATTAATAATTGGTGTAATACCTTGTGCTACTGTGTTTTAACCACCGGGTATTTTAACAGTATTAACGGTAACAACTGCGCCGTTATTTATAAACAACTTATATTTGTCATTTTCTTCATCCAATCGTTTTCCGTTATGGGGCCCACACAAGGCTGCGCCGTCGTACGAATATTCCCCGACAGTATGAATATTCCACGACCAAACGAATATTCTCCGATAAAATGAATATTTAATAACTACTTGCATATTTAAAATATTTGCGTATTTTACCCATAACTAACCACATTAATCAAATTAACTCTTACTATTTCAAAATAATAAATAGAGAAAATTTAATTTTATTTATAATAAGTTGGGGTCTTATAAATTTAATAAAATTAAAAATTAAAAATTAAGCATATTTATTTTTATTTTCAAATATATGAAATTAGATTTCATAGGTAATTATAAATTTGACATAATTTATTATTATTATTATTATTATTTATTTTTATTATTATTATTATTATTATTATTATTGTAGCTTTTCCACTTATATTTGTCAGAAAAATGTATAAATTATATTTAGAAAAATAGTCGATTTGATTGAAAAGGTCAAATTAAGCCACTTGGACGGGAGTAAAATATAAGATTCATATTAATATTTTAAAGTCAA
This sequence comes from Panax japonicus, assembly GCA_020205505.1. Classification (NCBI taxonomy): domain Eukaryota; kingdom Viridiplantae; phylum Streptophyta; class Magnoliopsida; order Apiales; family Araliaceae; genus Panax; species Panax japonicus. Next base: position 53,688,716 of record CM035106.1, read on the forward strand.
ATTCAAAATTAATATAAATTAATTAAATTTTAGACATTATAATTTTAGTTTAGACTATTCAAAAGTTAAATTAGTCGCATTAATTTTAAATTTAAAATATATAAAATTAATTTTAAAAAGTTACAATTGATCTTATATTTAGAACGAAAGAAGTAACATGTTTGACAACTCAAATATAAATTTTAAAATTAAAAATAAATTGATATCAGTTAAAATTTAATGATTATTTTTAAATTCTAAACTTGAAATTGACTTGTCAACCCTAAAAGTAAATTATAATGCGTATCAAATTTAAGAATCATCTCTTAAATAAATTATCATAATTGTATTAGGTGCCTAATAATAATGTATACTAACATTATATTTGACGCATTATACATAATTCTTTTTTAAAAACATTAAAAGAATACCTTAAATTTTAATATAGGATCAAAATCATTCAAAATAATTAGATCCAAGTGTTTAGCTTCAAATTATAATAATAATAATAATAATAATAATAATTGGAGTCTCGGAATAATATTAATAAATTAATTTAAAATCTATCTATATTTTAATAAAAATAAAAACTGTTGATAATGCCATAGCACCATCATTCGTCAGACAAGCAGCAGCTGAAAAGGGAAGGGCTGACCAAAAATAGTAGTTTTACTTTTGTTAGACTTTGAAAATCTGAAACAGCTGTAACTCAACTCTTGAATGGGTGTAAACAAATAGAAGAACAAGCAATAAAACGACAATAAAGTCAAATAAGTGAAGGCCAAGGCCAAAGCCAAAGCCAAAGCCAAAGCCTTTTGGCAGCCATTCTCCCCCTTGCAACCAGCAGGCAAATCCAAGAACCTAAAAAACCCCAAACCCTTCAGACCATAGATTCCTTTGTCTGTAAATTTCTGCAATCTTAATTTATACTCTGTTCATGTGTGTGTATATATTTTTTTATTATTACAGTGGATACAACCTGCTGCTTGCAAATTTAGTTCACTGTACATCTTATTTTCCTGAATTTTCTTGGAGGATTAGGGAGGTGGTGGATCGGTAAGTAAAAATGTTGGATACCCATCTACCGATTTGCTTTATTTGTTTTCTTGGATCAAAATGGATTTTTGGGTGATGGGTCTGTTTTTTGTTGATTAATTGGTCATGATCAGAATTTGACTGTTGCTAAACAGGTTGTAAAAATTCAAGATTTTGGTAAAAATAGTAGATGTTGGGTTATAGAGTAATAAGCTGGTGAGGTGCAGCTGAAATTTATGGATAATTTATGCTGCTTCAGTTCTCAGGTGAGGATATTGGTATTCTTGTTGGTTATCTGTTTTTCATCCCTTTTTCTATTTGTTTAGCATCTGTTTTACATGTATTTTGTGGTATGGTTGTTTAACCACTTTCTCAAAAAGGCTGATGATTTAATAAAGTTGTTTGCTCTTATGCTGCTTTAATTGATACAGTTAAATTTTTTGGTAAAATATATGTTATTGTAAACTTAAAATGGAGTTTATGCCCAAGTGGATAGTTAAAAGTATGATTCTTTTGGTGTCTCTGAATTAAGTGTCTTCTTATTCTGACAGAAGAAATATGTTTTTCTTAATCTAGATTAGACTTAATGATTTTGTGGCTGGTTTTCAGAATTGCGTAGTCAAGATATAAAATGTTCCGAGAGAGGTTTATGAACTTTGTTTAAATAGACAATTGCTATTCCTGAGACGAGCTCATTTTCATTTTAGATGGCCTTTTACGAGGACTGGACTTTTAATTTGATGTAAATGTGTATCTTTATATTCGCTTGATAAGTTTAGAAAATTTTCAGATTAATTTAAATGTAAAGGTCTTCTTTCATTTTAGGCTGCAGGAGGCCATTCCACAAGTGGAGCTGGCAAGGGAAGAGGCCATCATGGGCCTGTCAAATTTGGGTACAACCTAGTAAAGGGGAAAGCAAGTCATCCCATGGAAGATTACCATGTTGCTAAATTTGTTCCACACCAGGGACGCGAGCTTGGACTTTTTGCTATTTATGATGGGCATCTTGGAGATAGTGTGCCTGCCTATCTGCAAAAGCATTTGTTTCATAATATTCTAAAGGAGGTGAGTTGTTGGTTCTGAAATAAATACGCACTGTCTGTGCTACCTTTTTTCTCGGAAGTCTATCTGTGCTAATTTCTTGTGGCAATTGAGATCACTATGTCCTCTTTTTGGTGTTTAACACTCTATCTGAATAAGCATATTTTGTTCATGTATAACTTCTTGTTTCAGTGGTATCTATAATGATGTTTGCGAAACATGGTTGATATTTTTATTTTTTTTCTCAAATAGCTTATAGTGCGTAGCCTTAACAAAAGAAATTAAGAATCTCTAGAATCTTATTTTATTAACTTTAATTGGATGGAATTTTCTAAACATGGAAATTTTGAGAATTCCTTTTAATATAATTTTTAAAGGACAATTGTTCTCAGATACTACGGGGAAATAGGGGATTTCTATTCTTCGTTAAGTTTCATGATAAAAAACCTAATCACGAGAGTAGATATACCCTTGTCATATTCTGCCAAAAAAAAAGTATCTTTCGAACATATGTTGTTGAATAATTGCAGGAAGATTTTTTGACTGATCCGAGAAGGTCGATTTCTAAAGCCTATGAAAGAACAGATCAGGCAATTCTTACCCACAATCCTGAGTTAGGAAGAGGTGGGTCAACGGCTGTCACTGCAATTCTTATAAATGGTCGAAATCTCTGGGTAGCCAATGTTGGAGATTCACGAGCAGTTCTTTCAAGGAGAGGCCAAGCAATACAAATGAGTTTTGATCACGAGCCTAACACTGAACGAGTAAGCATTGAAAATAGAGGTGGCTTTGTCTCAAACATGCCAGGTGCTATGACAATCCGTCTGACCTTCTTTTGTCATTGTTTGGAAAGTAATTCTAAATATTTTCATTATACAACTATAGCTGTTATGCTGCTTTTCCCTGTTTATTTCTTATAGTTAATCTTTATTATAGTTAATCATTATCCTGATAATTTCAGTGGCGTATTTAGGATTTTAATATTCTATCAAGAGTGGTCGCTCTTATAACTAAAGATAATTAAACAAAAATTGACTGGTAAAAATAATATTTAATATAATTTACCAAATATAGAGTTCATTAAAAATATATTAAAATCATTACAAAATTATTTTTCGAGGTCCAATTTCTTGATTTTTATTTTTTTTACAATTGCCTCATTTTCAATGGTATCAAATACCTCTTTTCCGGTGTAAGTCGTCATTTACCGACTCTTGAGTAGAATTGGATTGAGGACGTTTGTTAAGCTCTTCTTCCCACTTGTTATTTTATTTCTATTTTTTTAAGAGTGGTCACACTTTTCCAGAGTACCCTTACTAATTGTAGTTGTTACAAATTTAAGGGTGGTCAAGTGGCCACCCTTGCACTTCTCTAGATTTGCCCATGCTGATAATTCTATATACATTCAAATCTTGGGAATTGGGATCCTGCAATTAATTTGGGAAAATAAATGTATAGAGTATTTGCCTTGAAAGTTAGTCCAGTTAATATCTACTCACCATCCATTAAGTATAGTTATAGCTTTTCATACCTCGCGTAGACTTGAAAGCTCAATTAAAAAGCAAAAAATAAAAGTATGATTTGGGTAATGAGGTTATAAATCCTTCTCTGAATAGATTTCTTTGGATAGTTACTTGGATTAGAGTCCTTTCCTCTTTTTAAGTCACTAATTAAGTTTTATAGATTTTTGGTCTCAACTTCGATTGTCACTAGTAATTTGGGATAAATGGCAGAGGCCTTAAGAAATAATCTGAAGGTTATTGGTTCTGATCCCCGTACATGGGACCAAAATTTTCCTATAAAAAAAATTGTCATAACATCAGCAATCTCAACAACACTTCTTGGATATGTGTAAAAACTCCCAATTCACAACTAAATTACTAGGACATGTCAAGCTGTGGTGTGCCGCTTGTGTAATTTTGCTCGATACTGATGGCATTGTTATTAATTTGCATATAAATTACTATTGTCTTTTTATGGATGCAAAATTGACAGCTTCTAGTCTTAGTACTTTGATTCACTATTGGATGTTCTTTAAACAATAAATTAGTTTCAGATGTTGTATGTGATTAATTCTACTATTGGAGATAAGTTAAGTTGGTTGTGATAGTGCCTTTTAAAAGAGTGGCTATATGGCATTTGGTTAAGTAACAAGAAGTTTCAACGAAAGGGCCAAAATACTCATTTAAATGATCTGTTTATTTATTTATTTTACTTGTATTCATTCTGTACTCGTATTCTTTACCATTGGTTATTCTCCACTTCCAAAGAGGAAAAGTTTAAAACATAGGCGTAAGCAATCTAACCTCGCCGGAGCCTTCCGCTACTTAGTTTTACTTAACTGAACTTTGACAAAATCCTTGTTGGCCTTCTTCTTTGCCTCAGTTTGATAGATGACTCTAAATAAGCTTTGTCGTTGTCAACTCATTAATGATCTTGTGCATCATATAATTCTCTCTATGTCTGTCTCTCTCAGTCTTCATTCATCTTATATTTTGTACATGTTTAGTTTTGTACTTGGATTGTTCTCAGATGCATTCTGTTTGATCTAAAGCTCCAGTCAAACCCTCATCGTGATAGTTACTAGCAATACAAATCATTGCATTAGGATGACTCGATCTAAGTGATTTTTGCACTTGCATTCTAGCATCTCAACTTAGGACTTTGTTTTGAAGTTGGGAACTCGGTGTCAGAATCTTAGAGAGCCAACTGGAGTTTCTATTATAGATGTGTAAATAAAGTTGACAACAATAATTATTTGGGCATTCTGAAGTTGATAAGCCATATATTCAAGGGTTATGGTCTCACTATATTCAGTATGATGTTGTAGTTAAATTATAGTTGAATGGGTTGAATACAAGCAGTATAATCTAGAATCTTATGTTTCTCTAAAAGACAGTATGCTTTAATTTTAGATTACAGTGAACAAATTTTGTGTGCTCCTGGATTATGTCCCTGTTGACGTGCTTTACAATTATTTTTATTTCATTTCTAAGGTTGGCACAAAGATAAGAGCTCCAAATTTTTACTCGGTGCTTTCCATTTAATGTTCAAGTTATCTTCATAGGGGTAGCCGGCATGTATCTGTACAATACATGCTTGGTGTTGTTAATATTGGGATCTTTTCTTTATTTATCTTGACACAAGTTTCTATGGCACCGTATATCAGGGGATGTTGCAAGAGTGAATGGTCAGTTGGCTGTTTCTCGTGCTTTCGGAGACAAGAACCTGAAATCACACCTGCGCTCTGATCCTGATGTGACAAATGAAGATATTGATGCAAATACAGATCTTCTCATCCTTGCGAGCGACGGTATATGGAAGGTAACCCTCACGGCCCCTCTCCCAAAAAAGTTGAGATGAAACAAAAAATAAAAATAAAAGAACTTCCCTTTCTATCCATGTACGACCATTTATCTGATGCTACTCAGACTAAGTTTTGTACGTGTGATTAATCCGGGTAAGAGGAAAGGGAGGTCACGCACAAAGCACAACAAACCTCAAAATAGTAAACAGAGCACTAATAACTTCAAATTCGTATGTAATAATGATATCCACCAATAAAGTACTAATTATAATTCTCCAACTAGAGTCAAAATAATCAAAACTTAAAAATCGAAACAACCTAGATTGATGGTCAAAGACAACTCTCTCATTACACTAGCCCTGAATCACCCCTGCAAACCTGCCGAAAGAAAAACACAGCATGAGCCAATTGCCCAGTACGGATACAGATATACAAAAGATAAACAACTGATATACGAAAACAACTGAGACAAAATACTGAACAAAGCCTCAAGTGTAAATACGGACGAAAATATAATCTCCAAAGATCTGAATGAAATATATCTGAATCAACAAAATTGACGAAACCAATAGACGAATAAAGAAATAACGAATTGAAGTAACTAACTCAATGAACTGAACAAAAACAGAAACAAACAAAACTAATACAATAAAATAATAGGCTGAAACAAATGGCTGGGGTTATTTCATACCAAGTGAGCTCAAAAATATACCTTGCCACACAGGCAAGTCAAAATAATGCCACACAGGCAAGTCAAACGATGCCACACAGGCAAGTCAAAACCATGCCACACAGGCAAGTCACACATTGGACCGCGAATCCAAATGTATGCAAATCGGATAGGTGTGTTTGGCACAACATCACCAATCCGCAGAACAGAAAACTAGGGTTAACCCATACGCCTCCCACAACAAAACACCAAATGGCCCATTTACTCCGGAGCCCAAAATGGAGACGCCGTGGACAAATCACACCGCCACGGAAAGTGTCATGCCTCTCGTGCCAAGACGACATGCCTGTGGTACCCCCAAAGGTGGTTATAGCTCAGGTATACCCTACAGTATATTCTAACAAAATACCATGTCACAACACATGCGACATAATACCAACAAAAGGGGTTCTATATGTACATGTTGAACCAAATCAAATTATGGTCACAAGGTCTCAAAAGAAGGTAACAACATGTACCGCTCTACAATTATCAAAAATAAATACTGAACATGATATCCTAATTCAAAGAGTACAATTACGAGTCCAATGTGTCAACTCCAAAATAAAACAATTATATGAATTTCACAAGAAACAATTATGTGAAATAATAATAGAATTTGAAACGAGAAATAAAACTAATAAATCAAATGTAACAAAAGTATCGCTGAAAGAGTACGGAATCCGTACCTGATACTTCCAACCCATTTATAGCACACTCCACCAAATCTTACCCTCAAATGTCAACGATATCAAATATGAAACGTCATTCACAACCTAAACATATTCACCTCAAATTAAAAACAATCCAAACTAATAATTCTAAAATAATTCATAATTTATTTAATATACATTTAATCATCGCCTTTTATCAATTATTAATACTCCAAAATTTATATTTCAAAATTAACTCTTTAAATTTCCTCCGTCTGATCAAAATAAAAGGTAATAATAATACAATTATAAGTTACTTACTAATTATAATTTATATTAATATGAAATTAATTTCCCCAACTACATCAAACTACAATACAAACTCAATTTATAATATATTAATCTTTTAATGATTACTTCTTGTCCTGCAATCAAACTTGATATATATATATATATATATATATATATATATATATATATATATATAATCCTTGTTATATTACAAAAGTCCAGTAGTTCCACCAAATAAAACAAATCTTCCCATTGCCTTGTTAGAATTAATTAGCAAGACATTTCATACACCTCTGAAACCGATCTCATCAATTACAACACCAAATTGAATCCAAATCGATGGGCCAAAATAAACTACTATATTACTAAACAACATTGAAGCTCAGTATGGGCTTCTAAAATGGCGTGGACTCTCTGGACGTTTTTTTATTTTTTTATTATTATTTTTTTCATCATCATTACAAGCTTCCTGATTACATTAGATTCATAGGATTCTCATTATATATATACACATATATTACCCATACTATCCACATTAACCAATAAGGTATTACTACAATTACAGAAACGTTAAGCATACTCTGAAATATACTTGATAGATCTAACCCCTAAAAATAACAATTACTTACTAAATGGGTCTTGCCAAGTATCACGAATTTCTCCTCTTCAATAATTCTGTCGCCTCGCCTACTTCTCTTTTCGCAACCATACAATTCGCTCTCCCCTCTCTTTCCCTCAGTTGTATTACGAAATAAAATTAGGTATAAATGTTTATTAATGAAGAGGTCTTGTTTTAATAAACTTCTAATTGGGTTCACTCAATATTAAGACCCAAATTTTCTAATTTAATTTTTTTTCATCACTTACTAATACTTATTAACCCACATAAATTGAATGACCACTTTGACCCAAATAAAAATGCAAAGTCCAATTAATATGTTTTCCAACAAAAAATAATTTTTATTATTTAATATTATTATTTTTTTCCCGGGTATTACACCAGGTCATGTCTAATCAAGAGGCCGTTGACATTGCGCTAAAGATCAAAAATCCACTGAAGGCAGCCAAACAAATAGTAGTCGAAGCATTGTATAGAGAAAGTAAAGACGATATCTCCTGCATCGTTGTTCGGTTCAAGGGATGAAACAAGTGAATATTTTTTCCCTGTTTCCAGTATATGCATTACATGTACATTAGAGGGGGTTTCTTTTGCGTGGGATGCAGTTCATTGGACAATACAAAGTTACAAAATCACAGAAGATCCGGGGTTACGTTGAAATGGGTTAATATGATGGCTTCTTTCTGTTTGTAATATGTAATTTCTTTCTTCTACTAGGGGGTTGTGCTGTTTACAATTGTTTGATTTATTTGATGTGTAGAATCATAGTTCCATTTCTTGTAATTTGGATGAAAAAATTGAAGATGGATTGTTGTCCAAAATGTTTGTGTAATAACCAAATGGGTAGTATCTAGTATCTATATGTTTTGAATGGACAAGCATTTGTTAATAAATAATCTTCCTATCATATAAAAAATAGTTACATATTTATACACACATGCATATTTGTGGCCTCCACATGTTAGGCGGGGTCAACAATATGCATGTGTATATGTGAGTATTTATTACATAACAAAGGGTCACATAACATTTATACACATACATATATGTGTGTGTGAGTATTATATAAATTTTTTTATGTGGGAAAATATAGTTTTGAGAAATAAAATAAACTTAAAAATGTAACAAGTCAATAGAATTCAAATTTATTATTATTTATTTTTGGAAAATGATTATTTGACTTAGATAAAAATTGGGTGTTGCAAAAAATAATTTGCTAAAAGTCTCGTCTGTCGTGTCCAAAAAAAAGAAATGAAAATGATTGTTAAATGTTTTTCTTCAAAACATAGTCATATTTTTATTTATTGATAATAATATAATATTTTTAAATATATGTTACTAATATTAAATCAAGTAATTACTATTTGAAAAAATATTTAAAAATAAACAATGAACATTTTTTTTACAAATTAGAAGCTTATTGCCTTACATTTAGGAGAAGCGCACGGTAGCGCGATTCTCTCTCCTCTAAATTCCTTACATTTCCATAAACATGCTGAAAAAGATTCTCTCTCCTCTAAAATCCCTTCCAAATTCTCTCTTTCCCTCTCTTTAAAACCCTACCAAAACCCCAATTTGCCGAGTTGCCAAATATTTCACTCGAAACTAAACCTTGATCAATAATCGTCCTTACCGATTAACCGATCATATGTCGAAGCTAAGTGGGAAATTATTGAATGTTTCAAACCCAAAAGTATGGGTAGTGATCGGATTCGGCGTCGCCGGTATTGTGATTCTGGCCGAAACTCAACGGCGTAAGCTTAAAGCCAAAAAATTAATAATTAAGGAAGATTTTGGTGCTTTCATTGAACGCTTCGAGTTGCTTCCATTTCCTCAGCCCCCTCCTCCGGCAGCTCGATTATCTCTCTCTGGCTTAGCTTTTGCCATCAAAGACGTGTTAGTATCTTTTTCATATGTATATATACCGCGTGCATGTATATGTATGTATAAAATAGTTGTGGGTTTTTGTTTGCAGTTTTGATGTGAAGGATTATGTGACTGGGTTTGGGAATCCGGACTGGAAGAGGACTCATGAGGCTTCTGGGAAAACTGCAGTGGTGGTCACGGCGTTGTTGAAAAATGGGGCTTCATGTGTTGGCAAGACTGTCATGGATGAATTGGCTTTTGGGTATATTGTTTCCGCTTTCCACTTAACACAGAGAAATGAAGTTTCAAGCCACAAAAGTTTCACTAATGAAATTATTTGAAACTAGCTTATAACTGGCTTTTGGGGTTATCTACAGAAAAAGATTGTAGATTTTTTATTATTAATTTTAACACAGGGAAATGAAGCTTCACTGATGAGCTTAGAATTATAGAAGCCTGGTCTTTGTTGATCATGATGCATTGTTTACATTGTTCAAAGACCCATTGCCTCTTTCTCTTTCTTCCCTTATCTAACTCTTAGTCCTAACCTAGAAACTTAGGCTCATTATATGAAGTTATGGCTTTTAGATTAGAATTATTGAAACATGGCCTTTAGATCCAATGAATTTTCTTTGCTACACAATCACACATATATGGGATAGCTGAAAAGATTGTTCATTTTTTTACGCATAACCAAAGAAGTGAAGTTATTAGCTATTAGCTTAGAATTATAGAAATTTGGTCTAGTTGTCATTGTTTAAAGATTCAGTGCCTTTTCCCCTCCCTTCCATTTTTTTATTCTTGCTCCTAATTAAGAAACAAGTTTCGGTATATAAACTGTTAGCTTAGAATGAATATTATGACCTTCAAATCTCATGCATTATTCACAATCTTTGCAGATTCATTGGCTATTCCCCCTCCCCCCTATTTCCTCTGTCTATTTCTTGCTCCGTATCAATAAAGTTTGAATATCTGATTGTTTTTGTTGGACTATGATTTTTTAGGATTACCGGAGAGAATGTGCATTATGGAACCCCAACGAACCCACAAATGCCATCTCATATTCCTGGCGGTTCGTCTAGTGGTTCTGCTGTTGCTGTTGCATCTGAGCTTGTCGACTTTGCTCTTGGTATGGGTTTCCAATTTTAATAATTTTTTGAATTCAAATTAACATCTACATTTCTAATAGTAACTTGAAGCTAAGTATACTGATGATCAAATTGAGATGTTATTCACATAATTATTTCTCCCTTAGTGCTTGGATTTTTGATTTGATTCCTTGCTTGGTTCAGTTTCTTTGTTCTATTCTTTTTCCTGGGGGCTTGAGCTATATTATTTATGTAACTTTGTTCTATCTTTCATTTCCTTGCTTTTGGAATGAGTTTTAGCTGATTACAACATTTGTTCAAACTCCCGGTTTGTATGTGAAGATCTGGGACAGAGATTTCAGATCTGCTTGTTTGGACATAAACACACATTATTCTCTCTTTTACATCTTTTAGTAAAACTGGATACGGTTTTTGAGGGAAATACTATTATGTATCCACATCCTATCTTCAACAGTTTCGTTACTTATCCATTTAAACTTGTCAAACAGATAGAAAATAGAAATAGAAATAATCTGTATAGAACCATATAATTTGCTTTCGTTCATTTTAGCCAGCTAATGTTTCAGTGAAGTTTACTTATTAGTTTGTAAATACTAATGTTTCTTTGGTGGTTTTGGACTATAGTTTGCATTTTTGATAAACTTTGACCTATGATTTTGTAGGTATGGATACGATTGGGTGTGTTAGAATCCCGGCATCATTTTGTGGTGTCCTTGGATTTCGTCCATCTCATGGCGTTGTATCTACTATTGGAGTTCTTCCAAATTCACAAAGTTTAGACACTGTTGGTAGGTAATGATGGTATTATACTAGTTTTCTACAAAATGATCTTGAGACTCGCATGTTTGCCATATCATATTGCTTTGTTTTAAGCACTGAGGTTTCTTTGGATACACAAGTTCAGAATCTTCTAAATGATCCCTTATTAATTTCCTCTTTTCTTTGACTTGAAGAAAATATTAATTGTTTGCTAGAATTTTAAAAATTATGAAAGAAGATAATTTGAATAAGGATCGAGTGTTAACTTCAAATTACTTTGAAAAAGATTATAAATGTTATAGTAATGGATAGTTAGTTTATTTGTGAGACCGATTCACTTAACTGAACTAACTGATATCAAACCAATTCTTAGAATGTTAACTATTTATTTTGGTGTCTTAAAGGGTTTGGATCATAGGAAGTTCTTTTTCTGAATTTTCGCTTTTTTGAGGTTTCTTTGCTGCATCTTCTGATTGTTTGTGCACAACAAAACAATCATTCAGGATGCTTTGCACGCGACCCTGCTGTTTTGCATCGTGTTGGACATGTTCTGCTTCAGTTAAACCAGGTGGAACCTCGAAGGACAAGACGCCTCATTGTAGCTGACGATTTGTTTCAACTTTCTAAAGTTCCCCTGCAAAAGACTGTATCTGTTGTAACCAGAGTAACTGAAAATTTGAAAGGCTGTAAGTTGCAGCTTAAACTATTTTATCTGCAGTAATTTCATTTTGTGTTCTTTTGATTTACTGATCTTCATGGTTGAAGATACTACTAGATGTCATCAATGTTCTAAATCCTAATGTAATGATACTGTACTGGCCAAAAAAAGAAAATTAACAATCAGTGTTGATATTTTTTGTTCATTCACTTTGCAGATCAGCTTCCAAAAAACATAAATTTTTCTCAATATATTTCTTCGAATGTGCCCAGCCTGAAAGGTTTTCGTGAACAATCAACTAATCTGCAAAATGGGATATCTACTTTGAAAGCTCTCTACTCTGTGATGTTTTCACTACTGAGGTATTACGGGTTTTTTGTGTGTTAGTTTTAATCTTTTACTGTTATTATGCGGCTTGAAAGAAGTAAGACATTAGTGCTGATTCAAGGATTTGATCCTAGAGGTGAGCATATCATCTTAAGTCAGGTATCAATGTCAAGTAAGCTTTTGACCTCATCTGTCCATTATGGTAATTTAACTTTCATTCTACTGCACATGAGATTAGGTCTTTCTCTCCCTTTTTCTTGTCGTGGCATTTGGAAGTATAATGATGACATTGCTTCTTAATATAGACCTCACAGTTACATTCTGACCTGCATAAATTCTTGTTGTATTTCAGGCATGAATTCAAAACAAATCACGAAGAATGGGTTAAGTCAGTTAGACCCAAGTTAGGACTTGATATATCTGATCGTGTTCTTGAAGCAGTTAACTCTACAAATGAGAATATCAAAATTCTATATAAAGTCAGAACTGAAATGCGAGCTGCTCTTCAAAGCCTTTTAAAGGTATGACTACCTGTGAAGAATTCATACATTTTCTATTTCAAATGTTCTCAAGCATTCTTCATACTGTGATAAAAATTGTTGTATATTATAGTCTTAATACTAGTTATGCTAAAATGTTGTCATAAAAATCATATATCTTGAAGATTAAGGACACTGTTGTTCATATTCTTTGTCCCAGGGTTTATCTTCACCTGTAGGCCTCATTAAAATAAAATCCATATCCTTCACGCAGTTATATAATGTATAGTTCAGCATAAAAAATTCTTAAACTAGAGTTAATGGATGCACATTAATGTGATACAAGCAGTTGAACTATATAAGAGGCTCAAAAACGGATAGTTTATCGAAAAAAGGGATAAAATTTGGATAGTTTCAGAGCTGTTTGTACAATTAGGCTGAAATAATTATAAGTAACATACCTAAGATAGGTAAATGATGATTGATGAGAAGAATGCAGAAACCACAAATATTGTGGACTGTGCGGAGAGGTAATGGAAAGCATAAAGTTGGATCAGTTAAAAGGTGCATTCGATGTGGGTATGGGAGATGTTTATCATTAAAATGTTAAAAATATTTGTAGCATTGGGGAGGTGTCCAAACATATTTGTACCTTGCATTGTATAACCCATTGCACAAAAGGGCATAATACTATTTGATATTTGGAATAAATGTGATGGGAACTTCAGTTTTATTTATTATTTATTTTTTAAAGATAAATGAATAATATTTTATTAGAGAATGAAGTGGATACAATGCAAAGGCAGACAGGTAGTCCACCATATGAAAATAATACTGTCAAAACAAGTTTAAAACACCCCAATATCGTCAATGGAGAACTGCCCCCTCCAGTCTCTTATGTATATCAGGCGAAGACGCCCAATAGAAAGCACCTGCACCCCATGGGAACTTCAAACTTGTGATAGTTCAAAATCCTTGACGACTGAGAGTTGGATTTACAGTCCAGAACTGTTTTTAATCCAATTTGCTCTTTGTCGGGGTCATTTTAGCCTCTAGTGGAAAAGATTTTAGCTTTATCTCCTAATATTTTGGGGATATTCTTATTACGAGATGAGATAACATTCAGATATTAGTAAAAGTCTACTTCAAGTTGTGCAGTTGCGGCACCTGGCAAATGGTTTGTCAAATTGAAGAGTCGGATATCTTAAGTGACGTGATGGTGGCTTGTTATAAACCTAAAAATGACAATATTTTGATGGAATCCCCAAAAGCATCACTTTGTTATTTCATTGGAATCATGAAGTTTCATGGAGATAAAGTTCTTAATGAAATAACTGAAGCAATTGAACTTGCAGTTGTGGCACCTGGCAAATGGTTTGTCAAATTGAAGAGCCAGATATCTTAAGTGACGTGATGGTGGCTTGATATAAACCTAAAAATGACAATATTTTGATGGAATTCCCAAAAGCATCACTTTGCTATTTCATTGGAATCATGAAGTTTCATGGAGATGACGTTCTTAATGAAACGATATTCCCAAAATTATCACTTTGTAAAAAAAATGATATTCGTACAATTTTCTTTACTTCCTCGATCCTTTGTCATGTGTTTTGCTGTATTATATAATCAGTCATTCAGTCTCACTTTTTCATATATCCATCTTCATTCCCTAAATTTCTCCTAGGATGATGGAATCTTAATAACTCCCACGGTTGCTGATCCTCCACTAAGAGTGAAGTCAAAGAAAGGTCTGTCTTCTGAGTTCCATGATAGAGCATTTGCTCTATTGAGCATCGCGAGTATGTCTGGTGTCTGTCAGGTAATTGCAATTCTAGTTTTTTAGCTTCATACTTTCTTTTGCTTGTCATGAACTTCACCGTTTTTATGGGCATTTTACTCTTTGACTAATATTTCAGGTCACTGTTCCAGTAGGAAAGCATAATGATTTTCCAATCTCAGTTTCATTTATTGCAAGCCACGGAGCTGATAAATTTCTTCTTGATACTGTGTTGGACATGTATTCATCTCTTCAAGATCAAGTTAGCATTGTTTCCAACACATCAAAATTACCCGATATGAATGGGAACATGGATGCTTGTGACTTGTTGAAAGAAAAGGTTAAAGCCTTCATTGTGATTCTCTAGCGTGAACATATTGGCCTTATTTCCTTAAAAGCTTATTGCATATTGTACATAGTTGTCAAGACGTCGCCATGGCGACGACTAGGCGTCTTGGCGTTGGAGAAGGGCAAGGCAACGCCTTAGACTCCTAGCCGCCAAGGCTCACGCGTTGGTAGCGGACCCAAGTTAAGTAAATAAGTCATTTTTTTACCATAACTCATCATAACCTTCAATTACCCAAGTAACTCAACTCATGACCTTAACCTAACCCATCATACACCTTTGAATGAGAGTAATACCCGTTAGGGAGACGAAAATGACTTCATAGTTGATGACTTTACTTGAGCTATGACTATAAACAGAGTAGAGATTGGAGAGTGGATACTTTTTCATAGTGTTAATTATTATGTTTTGGGTTTTAGTGTATATAAAATTTATTGTGCAATATACTTTTGAAATAAAATAAATAATGTATAAATTGCACATTATTAACCACTTGTCGCCATACGAATGTCATGACGGGCGCTTTATTGCCTAGGCGTCCTGGCGACCAACTACCGTCGCGTCCCACCTTGGTGTCGTGACAGCTATGATATTGTATCAATTTTTGTGTTACACATTACCATAAGGTCCATAACCTTTTTGCTTGGGTGTGGTCTTGTTCAATGCTTCATGGGTAGGGTCGTGAGTCCAAACTTTAGAATACTTATTGCCCCCACATGTACACAGATTTGTCCCCTTTCTGGTACATTTTAATAGTAGTTGATTAACTTACTAATTAAATATAATTTTTTTTCTCTCTTGTTGATGAGGCTTTCTTCACATGCTTGTGAACCTTATCAACCTTAAAACTGTAATACTCCTTCCGTTCTAAAATTAGAGATACAATTTGATTTTTGAGGTTAAAAGATGACATATTAAAGTTCAAAATTAGTATGACTCATAAAAGTTTATAATGAAATAAATTTTGTTATTAATAGTTTTTGTTATGTACTATAAAATTTTAATAATTGTATCAACTAAAATTAAATAAATACACGTCAATTTGAAGTTTAGTATTTGATCTCAAAAGTCAAGTTGTATCTCTAATATTTGCTAATCGTGCTCCATGCCAAGCACATTACTTCCTGATAATTTAATTTATCTTTTCACTCTCCTCCCAACCGACCCTAGAGTATTTGCAATTTTGCATAAAAAAAACCATGTGTGTGATATTATGTGAAAACGTCTAATCTAGTATTATCAACAGGTCTTGATGATCTCCAGTTATACTCGATGCTTTATTTCTAGTTTTTTTGGATCATTTGACTAAATTAATTTTGGCTTTACTTTATTTTCCATCCTAGTAATGCATTTGTTAGCACTTACCATGCACCCATAAATTATTATTACTATTTTCATTTTCATTTTCATATACATTCCAATCTTACCCGGATAGGAAGCATGTCTCCAGATGGATGTTTATAGTTGATTCTTTTACATTATTTGTTCAAATGCTACTTTTGAGTTGTGAACTTATGATCACCAACCTGTTGACTGCATTATTTTGTATAATGTTGTACTGGAACTTTGTAGAACACTTAAAAGCTACATATTATGTCAGCACAAGATATTTACCAGGACAAATATCTTTACAGGGGAATGCTGCATATAAGGGAAAACAGTATAATAAAGCTGTAAGTTACTATACTGAAGCTATAAAGTTAAATGAGTTGAATGCAACTTTCTACAGCAATCGTGCAGCTGCTTACCTAGAATTAGGATGGTATACTTTTGCTTCTTGTTCCCAGAGAATTTCTTGGTATGCCTCTTCACATTATATCCAAAGGTTGCTCTTACTGACTGATAATATTTTTTTTCCAGCTTTCAGCAAGCTGAGGATGACTGCAGCAAAGCTATATCACTTGATACGAAGGTTAGTCAACAAGCTTATGAATGTTTTATTGTGTTAAAAGGCATAGTTATACTCATATGTGCCTCATTCTCATTACCTAGTTCACATCAAAATGTAGACACATGCAATTATATCAAGAAAAGGTGTTATATATAAGTTTTCCTCGCAACTCACAGTGAAATTGTTAGTTAACACTTGCAGAAAAGAAAAAGGCAAAAGCTTCAAAATATCAAATTGATTGCAAATTAATCAAATGTAAAAAATCAGAATCTTCCCCCCCCCAAAAAAAGATACAAAGTGAGAAAAAACCATGTATTTACTTTCAAACTTCGGCTCATATAACGCAGAAATAATTTCCTCTTGCATGAAATTATCCCACTGTCGCATCACATCATCATGTTGATGTTATGTAGCGCCACAATCACATCAAGCCATTTGTAAGGTATAGTCTTTTAGCATTGCTTTGATTAGAATATTTGGGTATAGATAGGTTAAATATCATAGCTACATTCTACACATGTATGCAGATGGTTGGGGCGTCACACTACATCAACAAGGCAATGAGACGTGATGCTTATAATAGATAATTTTCTCCCATCTTGCTTAAATATTGGAAGACATTATGTTAATTACTATATGTAATCAAAACTTAGATTGGAGCAAGCGATCTCAAACATATTGGAATCTAGGACTAGTATCAATGTGTGGTTGGTGCAACTTTTGCACCAGAAAAAGCAGATTATCATCACTTAGTTACTGTTGATGCTGAAAATCTTTTTCTCCTAGAATTATGTAATAAATTATTGGAGTAAACTTTTTTAAGTCTTAAGCAAATCTAGGACTGGTATATTGGTGTTGTTGATGCAAGACCAGAAAAAGAACAACTAATCAAGGTACTGATAAAATGTTGAATATCATTCATATCCCTGACCTTCCAATGGCAAAACATATGAATCCTGAAAGCTATATATAATACTCATAATCTTTGATTGTGCTGGCCTATTATGCTGATTTAATGTGACTTTTATGCACATATTTTTCTATAAATTCTTTCCTCGCAGCCTAGAAAAAAAGGTTCCTCGGCTTTGACCTATTAATATGTCATCATATACTATGCCCAAAAAAGAGTTGTCTAAAATGCGTGCATGCCCGTAGCCGTAGAGAAATATTATTATAGTTGATTTCTTTATGCAGAATGTGAAGGCATATCTAAGGCGAGGAACAGCTAGAGAATCACTTCTCTTCAATAAGGAGGCTCTTCAAGGTGAGACCCCCTTTTCCACATCGATTCTGTGTCTTATTATGAGCTATATCTTCATTTAGAAGCCGTATTCTATCATTTGCAAATATTCCCTTTTAGCATCGTAATTCTAAAAATACTCTTAATTTAGTGGCTTATATGTTTATCTTTTTCCTTTTGCTAATGTATTTTGTGTATGGTGTAATATTACATGGATTATTAATGTTCTTTGTAAAATCAAGAAAAAACCTAGAATTCCCTATTGTCCGTCTGCAAGCTGTTGTCTACTTATTACTCCATACGTCCAACTTTACTTGTCCTAGTTTGAAAATACATGCCTATTAAGAAAAAAATATCTCTAAATTACCCATCTTAATTACCCTATTATCATATTTTTTGTTTTATTTAATCTCTCAACTCTTTCTTGAAAAAATAAAATAGAGAGAGGGGAAAAGAAGAGTGTGGTTGTGCTTTCAATGTTAAAGTTAATATTGCAACTTTTTCCAATGTAGGTCATGTTGTTTTCAATGATTTTTAAAAAAAAGTTAAATGAAGGTATTATTGGAAAAATAAGGTCAAAAATAGTATTAAAAAGGAAAGAGGACAAATAGATTTGGACAAACCAAAAAAGAAATTAGGACAAGTAAATTTGGACGGAGGGAGAAATATTTTTGAAGTTTCTTATGGTGAACCCAATAAAGCCCAACTTTTCCTGTCAAAATATAGTTTGGTGAACTTCATTAAATACAATTCTTGTTAGCTATATACTCTGAAACAAACTAACAAAGTGATACTTATTATTGCATATTTAGCGGAATTTGATATTCCTGAGGAAACTGTTACTGTAGTCCTGCAAGACTAGGGAAATAAAGAGAAACTAAAAATAGAAAACAATTAATGATTGGTTCTGCTAGTTATGCTGCATGGTTTGAACTACAATATTGGTAGATATAGATTCATGCATACATGGCGACACCTGCACATATGCTTATCACATGCGCTTGACCCTGACACGTGACATGTATGTGGTGGGGGTCACATTGAAACTCCAAAGTTATTAACACTGTTAGGGTGACTCTTGCATCATCTTATTAGGTAGTGAACATACCACATTCGTGTATTTACTTGTCATGAAAGCATTGCTTCCCTTGGTATTTGCAGACTTCAAGCATGCACTTGTCCTAGAACCACAAAATAAGGCTGCCAATCTTGCCGAGAAGAGACTAAGGAAACTGAGAAGTTGATGCTCTGCTCTTTCCTTTTTATTCAAGCACATCTCATGCCTCCCCCATAAAAAACAAAATAGAAGGAAATATTTCTGTTCTTGGAATCACTCGTCTTTTGGTACACTGAAATGTAAAAGATGAGTTACCCTCATATGTCTAATTTTGAGGAGGAACAGAAAGGATAAGAGGGACCATTTGGGCGATTAATGCCTCTTTTTTATTTTCTTCCTTTTTTCAAGAGTTTTTATTTACTAGTTTTGTGCATACCATTGATCTGTAACAGACCTATTGTACAACCTTTGTGAAGTTAGAGAGCGGCAGGCATATATAAAAATTCTGTTGTAGCTTTTTGCACTGCAGGAGGATCTTAATCTGGTTTTTAAACTCAGTTGTTGGCTTGTTGCATGAAATTGACTAAATTCTTGAGCTTTTATTTACAGTTTCAGGGGCTTGATGATTATATAAATAGTTTTGGGCTGCCGGAAGTTTCGGAGATGGCACCAGTGTGTATTGTAGAATGAAAAGTTTGATCAAAGAGTCATTGGTCGACTTCAACTCTTGTGCTTAAATTCAAAACAACTGCATTTAATCTTTTCTGAATTGACAAGCAGACATTTTTAGAAATATGGTCACTTGACTTGTTTGGTAGATGCATATTTAAAATTAAAAATAAAAATAAAATTAAAAATTGGACAGTAGTTGAAATCTAAGAACACTTGATCAGGGCATTCGTTTCCTTAATAAATCAAAGTATTTCATGAAATTTATACATTGAAATGAGAGGTCAAGGAGTAAAAAGTTGGTCCAGCATATGCCTTTGGGCATGGGTCAAATCCTATTCCATCCTCCCCCTTAATAATAAGGATAATAATATATTGTAATGTTGTAATTCAATGGGAGTGTCAATTGATTAATACAGTATCGGCACGTAGGTTGTGAGGTAATTTTTCTCTCTACGTGTCAGTATTATATTGGTAAATTGACTAATTTACCATGAAAAAAAAGAGGCTAGACGTCAACGAGTGGAGCAGTCTATCAAAATTATATACAAGTCTACATATTAATTTTTTTTTGTATTCTTAAATACTTTAAAATTTTAATGCTAATCAAAATAAAATAAGAACGGTCACTCTATAAACTCGATCCAGAAACGATGGAGTAAATAAAAAAAAATGTAGTTATAAGCCAATTTTGTTTATTACTACTATTATTACTATATCTCATTTTTAAAAAAGCACTTTTTTTATGTGCACCTAAAAATTAGATACGATACAAGTCTTATAATTTCATATATTTATATTTTTACAATTTTCAGGAGTGAATTACAATCTCATGAAAATTGTATTTTGAGAATTTCGGAATAAATAAATTTCATAAATTAAAACAAAAAAAAACATGATCTGTCAATGAGAGAAATTTTATGTCACGCACAATCCATGAAACAACTGTCTTGGTCTAGCTGCTCAACACCCATTGTATGTATACAGTCCATGGACATGTTTATTGGACATGAATATTGGACATTTAAAAATTATTTTTTTATTTGTGACTCAAAAAATATGTACTTAGAATTTTTATAAACTATAGTGTTTTAGGTGTAATTTAGATACATATACAAAAATAAAATTATACAGACTGAACAACTCTGTTCTTATATATGTATCTAAATTACACCTAAAATATTATATTTTATAAAAATTTCTATTAAAATAAATCTATCTAATAAAACACAAATGATTTTGAATTTCCCGCTCATTCAATAAATCATCTGGGTCATCCAAAGTTTGGGATAAATCTCACCATCCATCTATCTAATAAAATACAATCTATCTAATTCTATCTATCTATATCTATATTCTATATATCTAATTATATCTAATAAAATACAAATAATTTTGAATTTCCCGCTCACTCAATAAATCATTTAGGACGTCCAAAGTTTGGGATAAATTCCACCATCCATCCATCTAATAAAATACAAATAATTTTGAATTTCTCGCTCACTCAATAAATCATTTGGGTCGTCCAAAATTTGAAATAAATCCCAACGTCCATAGTGCCAGGAGGCACGGGAATGTTGCTAGTACTATATATTTTTTGAAAGTTACAAACAAAAATAATAATAATTAAAAATATCCAATATTCATGTCCAATTCCACCTCCTTCACTAAACCACAATTCTTATCCGCTTGTCCTATCATTCATGATTCACCCCACCCCACCCTGTATTTAATTTGCAAACCCTAATTCTAATTTCTATACCTACCCGATCGATCGAGAGAAATTAAGATGGAAGCAGGTTCACCTCCAACCATTTCTCCATTGCTCCTTAGGAATCTCTTAACCTCCATATTCATCTATGCTGATAAATCTCTTCTAAACCTTGGAAAAAAATACAAACTCCTCCCATTCATTCGTTATCTTCTTCTATCCTTCTTTATTTTCTTCTTTCGACTTTTACCCCCTCTTTTCTTGAACCCTAATTCCCATGAAAAAAAGTACAACTACAGTTATTCCTTTAAATTTGATCCCAAGGCCGATGAAAAACTTAATTCGGCCGACTCCAGCATTGCTCGAGCACTCTCCCAATTATTGTCAATTATGAATGGTATTCCTGTTAGCTCACGAAAGTATGAGACTGTACGTTCGTTAGCTGAAAAGCTTATTGATGATAACATCAAGGAGGGCTATCCAATCATCCAAGAGGTTAACTGTACCGCCCTCTCGGCGGCTTTTTCAAGAACGCTTAGTCAGCTTGAAGCTAGAGCCGCCGTTATGGATGAAGATGTTGACCGTAGCGGTGGCGTACATATTGGTGATACTAATGATGGGACAAAACGTGATTATAATTATAAACTGAGCCGGGTTTTACGAGCCGTTTGGTATTATGGGGAGGCTGCGTGGAGCCGGTTGGGGAAGTTAGAGCTGAATAAAAGTGGGAAGTCAGCTGAGAAGCTTTCGGCTGAGCTGCTTTGGCTTGCTCAGAAGCTTGCCAAAAATGGGAGTGTTGAGGAGGCTGTACACAAATGGGCTTCAGCTTCTAAACTGGCTTGGCTGGCTCTTTCGGCTGAGCCGCGGCTGCAAGGTTCTCTAGTTAAGGTCTCAGGTATGTATTATTTAAGTAAACAATGCTACTATCACATTATCACATAAAAAAGAGTAACATAATGCTTATATACACACACATACATATTGTGAGTCCCGCTTGATATGTGGAGTCCGTAGTATGCATGTGTGTATGTGAACGTTATGTTACCTTTTTTATGTGATAATAACATTATTTTATGTATGCATATGTAATATTTCACACGTGCATTGCATTAATTATTGGCTCCTAGCTAGAATTGTAGAATATTCTTTGTGATTGGTACGTATGTATGTATTCTTTTCTAGCATTATTGTTGACTAGAAGATGAGGTTAATATTAGATGGGTAGTGGTTAATAATTTCTGTGAATAATCTTGTAGTTTAGATACATACCCTAAATGTCTTTTTTGCCCTTTGTGGTTATCATCTACAGAGGGTAATGGAGAAGAAAGAAAGTGAAAGTACTTGAAAAAAAGATGACTTGCCTTCATTTTACACCTAGCACACAGAAATGAAATAATTGAGAAAGTAGACAATTAAATAAAGAGAAGGATTTTAGGATATGAATTCTTTTTATCGTCTCCAAGATTTGATGTCAAAAACTCCCTAAAAGAGGAATATTAAGATTTGTTTCACGTCTCATCTCCTGCCCATTCCATTTATTAATTATTACTGCATGCCAAGTAATCCATTAACTGTAAATAAGTAAATAATTAGTGTCATTAATATAATATATAACATGATATAAAAAATGAGACAGAAATGTCACAACAGATTTGGACTCCGGTCTATAAGAGTGAGTACATTGGATTTTCCAAGATAATTTTATAAGGTTTTTCTTGAGAAAATTAAAAATGAACTTCTAAATTGACTGTTAACATGCATGTAATTGTTTTAGTGTTTTTGCTCAAACAAGCCAAAGAAATCGGAGGCAATAAAGAAGATGGGGATGAGAAAGAGCAAAAAAGGCAGACAAAACTAAAGTTATTAATATCATGGTTACCATTACTATGTCGGGCTAGCAATGGTACAGATACACCGGTGTTGAGCATCAACGAAAAAGCCGAGCTAGAGAAAATCTTGGAGGACTTGATAGAAGGCTTAGAAGAAGAAGAACAAGAGAAGGTATTGTCTTTATGGCTACACCACTTCACTCACTGTTCCTCCTCCCACTGGCCGAACCTCCACAGTTGCTACGCACGGTGGTGCACCGCCTCCCGGAGACTCTTGCTCCTCCAGCGATGAATGAAAATACATAGAGATTAATTATTAGCTAGCTAGATGATCTCAATGTGCCAGTTTAATTTTTTGACATTGTCTTGAATTATGGGGCACAAAAATATTCCTTTGGAAGAGTAGGGAACAATATATATATATATATATATATATATATATTTATATATATATATATATAGAACTAGGATCAGGTCCGGACCTCCCGGACGGGAGAAAATCCGGACCCAATTTTTTTTTTTTTTTTTTTTGTAGAACAACTAAAAAAAAATAAAAATTTATGGAACTGAAATTTTTCCATAATACAGTGTTTTGGGTGTGTTTTTAATACCTACACCACCAATGCAGACTGTACAGACATGTGTTGTTATAGGCATCCAAATCACGCCCAAAACACTGTATTATGTAAAAATTTCAATTCCATAAAATTTTTTTTTTTAGTTGTTTCAAAAAAAAAAAGCAAAAAAAAAAAAGGTCCGGATTTTAAACCTGTCCGGAAGTCCGGACAGGATCCGGCCTCTATATATATATATGAACCGCATAAAGTAAGATGCATGGCATTTGAAGTGGGCTTCTTGTATTTTAGCAGCCTTAATTAAGAACTAGATAGAGTATATATATATGTAAGCTTTTTCTTGAGTGTGTAGGTTATATTGATTATATATACTGAACTTGGTAAAATTCCAAGTTTTTATGCCAGATAAAACGTGCTTATTTTCATTACATATAGTGGCGCATGTATTCTTCTGTCCCACAATGAAAGTCATAGTTAATTAAGCTCTTTAATTTCATTTATTTATTATTATTTCTTTAAATGAATATTAAGGTTTTCCAAATTAATACACAAATGCATGCACACAATTAAACTTTGAGATTGCCCTTTTCTTCTTATTAGTGATCAGGTAACAGTACTTGCAATTTGATTTTTATAGAAAGGGAATGAGAATTTTCTTGTCCATAGGGAGAAACAAGAATCAATACTATTCATTTTCCATGAAAAGTGAAAGGTCTTATTCTTTAAGCTTAATAGCTAGGAATTACAATCTGTATATATATACTCCTCATCTTTATCCAGGCTCAGAAGTTTTCATGATCACACGTCATTATTTATTACTACAATATTACAAGCCAAAACGAGATACCAATACCATCAAGCAGTAACCAAAATAGCCAACACTATATATATATATAGGTCTCCTCCATCCACAGCAACCGGTTGTTGGGGAGCAACCCCTTTTTTCCCATCCGCTACAGCTTGTACCGGCCACTTAGAATTTTTTTTTATAAGCCGCTACAAGCTGTAGCGGCTGGGAAAAAATAGGGTTGCTCCCAACAACCGGTTGTTGTGGATGGAATCCCTATATATATATATATATATAGAAAGGAAGAGAGTGTAAATCACTACAAGATATATTAATAAATGCTTTGAGCGAATCAAATTTCTCTGACGCTGACAGTTGAGGCTCCTACAAAAGATGAAGTATAGCCTAATATTAGCATTAAGTTGGAAGAAATATTAATTTGGCATCATTAACATTAATCACACATGCATATAATGATAAACTAATCATGTCAATCTCTCTCTTGTATAACATAGGATTAAAATCATTTAATGGAATCATGGACGTTATATAGAAACGAATGATCAGTTCTTGATGATATATCTTGGGAAAATATATAATTTTGGAGCACTAATTATGTGTCAGCATGTTTAATTTCAGTTGCTCCCTATGTCAATGTTCTCGTATAGTATATATTGCATTACAATAGAGAAATAAATCAATCTTCTAAAGAAAATTAGTCCGGTGGTAGCGAGCTTAATGATAAGTACGTGTCTGAAAAGACGGTGTCATAAATTCAATATTTGATATGGGGGCAATGATGATATGTCTTCTTTAGAACCACTAACATAATTTATTATGAACTTATTTGTAATTACTTGCGTTACGTTTGACCCATTGCACACCGTATTTCTACATACCGTCATAAAAATAAAACAAAATTTGAGAAATAAAGTAAAACCTTAAAAGAGGCATATATACCTGATTCACACATTTTGTTGCGAATGGAATTCAGTATATGTTCGTATGTTGAGGTAGGTTCTTTTGTCGCTGTTTGGATGAAACGGTAAGGTAGTGCACCGCTAGAATTACCTATACTGAAAGCCTGCACAAGTAATGTAGTATATATATTCTCAACTATTACTACATATATATATAATAGCTGATCATAAATACGATATTTTCCCATATTTATCGAACCAAAAAAGAAAGAGGGTTTTCATTAGTGATGAATTAGTCACCTGAGCGTATGATTTCTGATATTCATACTGATGAATGCGCTGATCTTCCCATGTACTGTGCATCAGAAATGGTGACACATTTGGTAATGACACCGGGCGTGAATTTTGCAAAGTTTGTTGGTCATAACAACTTGTATTCATTTGGGGCCGTGATATTTGGGGAAAAGGTTGTAACGGGTTCTGGTAGTTACCATTACTATGCACCCGAGGTGGTGACACATGTGGTGATGTTTGCTGTTGGTAGTAATCGTCACTATCTGTCGGAGTAAGTGATGAGTGTGGTGATGATGCTTTTGGCGGTTGTTGGTGATAACCGTTACTATGAGCTGGACGAAGTGAGCCAAGTGGCGGTGATGTTTGTAATGGTGGTGATGGTCGAAAAAAGCTAATAGGACGAATTGATTCTCGTGGTTGTGATGTTTGAACTGGTGGTGATATATGCGTTTGTGGTGGTGGTGGATATAGGTTGTTAATTCCCAATGGACGAGATGATCCTTGTGGTGGTGATATTTGTAGTGATGGTTGTGTTTGTGCTGGTGGTGTGGTGTGTGTTGGTATTGGTTTTTGTACTGGGGGTGGATACAAGTTGTTATTAGAATGAGGTGGTCCTTGTGGTGGTGATGTTTGTACTGATGGTGATATTTGTGTTAATGGTGGTGGTGGACGAGGTGAGTTTTGTGGTGATGGTTGTAGTTGTTGGAAATAAGTTCTGTTGTAATCTGGATGAGGTGAGCCCTGTGGTGATGGTTGTATTTGTTGCTGGAAATAAGTGTTACCATCCGCTGGATGAGGTGATTCTTGTGGCGATGATGTCTCTGGATAAGAACACTTGGTTCTCAAAGGAGGAAGTGATCCTGGTAGTGGAAATGATAACGGCTCTGTCCCACCAGGTGACCACAGCGGTGGATCTCGTGGTGGTGCATGTACTGAAGTTTGTCTTTGAGGCGGTGTTTGAAATGATTGTTCTTGCTGATACCTGTTATTTGGTATGCCGGTATTCATCTTGCTAGGCGGGGCACTGACATAATTATCATACTGGCTAGTGAGTGGAGCACCATAGCCGGTATTCATCTTGCTAGGTGGAGACTTAGGATAATTATCATACTGGCTAGTCTGTGGAACACCGTACCCGGTATTCATCTCGCTAGGCGGAACTTTGACAGAATTATCATATTGGCTAGTCAGTGGAGCACCGTAGCCGGTATTCATCATCTTGCTAGGCGGAGCTTTGGCAAAATTAGGAGCACTGTAGCTGTTGATGCTCCCGCATACCCAACACTTAACGATTTGTTCATCGAGGGGCACCTTCACTTCTGCTCTGCACAAATTGCATAATTTTATTCTAGTTGACATCTATCTAAAGGCCAAGCTAATTAAAGAAATTAAGTGGAGTAAAAGAATTAGTTGAATGTTTTTGTGAGGCTTATGTTTGTTCTTTGATCAATATATATATATATAGAGAGAGAGAGAGAGATTATTACTAGTGTACCATACAACACTACTTTATTTAAGAGAATTTTCCTTTTTGATATATCTCACGTACAATATATTTCTTTATTCCATAAGCAGATAAGCTAAGATTGTGTAGGAAGAACCAGATTCAGTCTCTGAAAACTCCTTTCGGTTGAGAGACAAAGGTTAAATTCTTTTCTATCGAGTGGAAAGAACTTTTTGACTCATAATTGAGCTCAGCCTCTAACCCAGATTCATGCATGTTTATGATCGAGATATTTGTTCTTTAGACAAGGAATTTATTTCTGTATACTCTACTCAAGTTTTTGGGTTACGCATGAAACAATTTACCATATAGAAACTAATACAGGTAAAACTAGTATTTTGAGGTAAATAAGACTTAAAATAAAACTAGTCTTGAAATATGAAACAATATTATCAATTTACCATTTTCCATTTATTTATTATATTGTTGAATATGAAACAATTTACCATATATAAAACAAGTCTTATTAATCCTCAAATTTACCATTAATTAAATACGAAGAATTATCAACTAATAATAATTTGAAATATCATTTTATTAGCTATTTTTTATAATAACTATATTTTGTGACCGAAACGTTACACTTAAATAAAATACAAGTTTGTAGAACCTCAATTTAATGTGAGAGAAATTTTGTAAAAATATCAATTTGACTTTTAATAATTTGTTCTTATATGTTGTACAATAGAGATTTTGGTTAAATTGTTGACAATATCATATTTAGTCCAATATATTCATGTTATCTAATCAAATTAATTGCTAGATACATTTTTCATACCAAAAATGATATTTCCAGCCGAAAAGGTTACTTTTCAGCACATCATCCATGCATGCATACATTGTAAACTTATAAATTTGTGTATCAAAAAGAAAATTGATGATATTTTTACATGTAAAAATATATATTCTTGCATATAAACTGATTGTGGGATTCACTTACTATTATATAAAAAGAAATCACGTGAAAATATCAAAATTTATATATTAACAAGAACCCAAGATTACTAAAGAATATTGGGATAAAATCCATTGACCAAAATAGAAGATTATTAATTACTAAAATATTACACCGTTGACAACAGCTTCTTTCATGCAGATCTATATCTATATATATATATAAAGTGGGTTGGAATATTAAGCAAATTAAGAAGAGGAGATGGGTGTCTAACAAAATTATCATTGTGTTTTTCATCATATTGGCCTCAACAACACTCATTGCAACCAGAACCAGTGCTGGTAAATCATCCACCTCCCTCTATCTTCTGTTTTTTTTACCTCCCCTCTATCTACAATATAGATTTGTACCAAAATTATTAATTTTGACAGATATTTCTTTTTACTAATTAAATATTTTTGTATATTATGGCAGAAGATACAAGTGGAAAACCTACGGAGCTTTGCCTTAATCGACAATGTACGGTGAAATTTCCGCCGGATGATTGTAAAAAAGCATGTGTTGCCAAGGGATACAAGCAAGGGGTGTGTGAGTTTGTAGGGAGAGGATGTTGTTGTAACAATTAGACATGAGAAATATTGAAATAAGCATATATTCATTCTATAAATAAATTGTTACATATATTTAAAAATATATATATATATATCTACCCTTGGAACAAATTAAAAATAACTATATAATATTTCATTTTTTCTTCTTCTTTTTTTGGAACAGTTCAAAAACGAGTAATATATATATATATATATATATATATATATATATATATATATATATATATATATCCGGATCCAGTTCGGTATCCCGGACTTTCTTAAATTACAGACCTTTTTTTGGTTTTTTTTAAAACAACTAAAAAATAGTTTAATATTTTATAGAACTTGTACAGACATTGTGACGCCCCCCAAAATAGGTCCATTCCATCCAACCCATTTTGAGTCGCCAAATACATAGTACAGAAACAACTACAACTTTATTAATACATTTGTAGTGCAAAATACGACAACATATGTACTGTGAGTTTAAATACAAATATCGTCTTCTTAGACAATATCCATACCTAAATAAAGTCCTCATTACAATTATTGATACACTATTTTACAGAATAGTGAGGACTACTAAAACAACTATCTTGAACCATTACTCCACACCCCGACTAGTTCCCGCTATATTCTCGCCTCCTGAGAAGAAAAATGGAACAAAAAGGAAAATGGTGAGCTCAACTAGCCCAGTAAAGAATATTATGACTAAGATAATGTACAATAAATTATCTTTAGTCTTCAACAGTGAAAAATCTGATAGAATACAACAGACAACAAGTTTCAGATCAATATTCGCAGCGAAAATAACAATTCATTAGAAGAGTTAAGTAGATAATGAAATTTACTAACATCTATGAATTTAAAAGTTCATCATCAATATTTTATCCATGTAACATAAATTAATATTCATCTTGAATCAAATATTCATCTTTGCACTACAGGCCAAAGATATTCATCAGTCGGTCATATTTATCTCAACACCTATACATCTTTGCACTACAGGCCAAATATATTCATCAGTCGGTTATGTTCATCTCAACACCTGTACATCTTTGCACTACGGGCCAAAGATATTAATAATAAAATCAACCATCTTTGCTTTACAGGCCAAAGATATTCAACAACATGTCATCATTTAGGACTGAGGATGATGAAAAATATTTTACAGAAAACGAATCTAGTGAAACAAAAGAACAAATATTAAGGATTCGTACTTTAACCAAACCGAATTCAAAAATACTTCATAAATAATCATAGTGAAGTAAAATTCAAGAATGATCAAAACATGGATACAATCAAAGCTAGTATCCATAATAGATATCTTGGACAAAAATGAAAATTTAATTTTTCTGTGAATAGTGTCGTATACGTGAATAGTGCCATATATGTGAATAGTAACCCCGACACTAAAAGACAAGAATTTCACAAGAAAAATTATCATGCTTCGTAAATAGTACTCGTGAATAGTAACTCATGAATAGTAACTCTGACATAAAAAGATCAGAATTTCACAAGAAAAATCTTACCAATATTCCGGTATAATGTTATTGAAAGAAATAATATCATTTTAAAAAAAATAATATCCCTTACCTCGAAAAGACGGTACTCCTGGCGGGAATACTAGATATAGTGCTGAAGAAAACTTGCACCGTATAGCAACACTCAAGGTATCAAAATATTCACAAGAATACGCTCAATATATCGAGAGATAAATAGAGAGAAAACTTCAGTTTCTGTTGTGATTTTCAATTCTAACCTAAGCACCCTATTTATAGAAAAATGCTTAGAACACCAAAGCAGAAAATTTAATAAAATAATAATATATTTATATAATTTTCCTTAGCCCACCTCTAGACATCTGAATTCAGCAACTTATCACATGTTTAATGAGGCCACAAAATGTAAAAAATATTTTTCTTTAAAAAAATAATTAAAACTTCCAAAAATCAATTATTTCGGAACATCGGAACTTCAATAATTCACATTAAATAGCCCTTTTGTCAGAAAAATTCAAACCACATGTTCTTTCCATAGAAAATTGCATTTTCTACAACTTTGTAGAAGAATATTTTTCCAAATTCCAAACAGAAATTGACCGAAATTCACAAACGGGCGATTTTACAGTCTATAATCAATTTTCGGTCAAGAATTGTGTCCACCAACACACAAAACATGTGTTAAACATTTTTTTGTAATACCAAACATGTGTTAAACATTTAATGCAACAAAAATACTCTTCCTCCCTCATATACTCATATGTCCCATATTCATTGTAAAAATATCACCATCAAAATATAATAATAAATTATTTTATCAGAAAAGATAAAATATTAATTTTCAACAATTGTCACATTAAAAATATAATTGTTGAATATGATAATTATTTAACATACTTTGTTCACCACCTTTAGTGACGGATCAGACGACGATTCGGTTCGTCACGTATATCAGAGAATCGTCGTCTTAGCTTTTAGAGACGCATCGAACCGTTGTCATAACATATAAATCATTTATCTGTTTATATAGCGATGAACCAAACTGTCGCCCGGTCCATCGCTAAAGGTAGTGAATAGAATATGTAAAATAAAGGGACTGTTGTTACATATATGGTAAGGCAAAAAACACATTTACTCCCATGTGGTCGTCGATTTGTAAGCATTTGGCCAATGAATTTTAAAAATATTCACTTGGCCCACTGTGATTTTTAAAAAGTAAAATTCAGGTCATTCCGTCCAATTTTCGTCACAGACATTAAAAAATGAGTTGTAATTTCCTACGTTGCTTTTTGAAAAAATAAAATAAAATACGTGTATTTGCTAGGCGGGAGGAAGCTTATAAAGAAATGAAAAAATTTATTATTTTCTTATGTGGCAAAAAAAAATCATTAATTATGTGGCAAAAAAATAAATAAAATTTTCATTCATTTTCTTTGTATTTTTTTTTCTTTTTCTGATCTTTTTCCTTTCTTCTAATTATTATTTTTATTTTAAAAATTAATATTAATATCAATACAATGAAATCATTAAATTTATTCAAATCTAGAAACTTCATTCAAAATTTGGAGCTAAATCAACCCATGGATGCCAAATTCCATCAATAAACAAGCCCTAATTACTATTAAAAATATTAAAACCTATTAATAACTAAACATAAAAGAAACATATTGTTAAAAATATTAAAACACTTCAAATATAAATTATTATTTATTAAAAAAACTCAATTTTCTAAACTATTCTAAACATTGTTGTTTGTACAGAACACATTCGTTCACATACATCATGAATCAAAACTTACAGATCGTCAAACCAAAATTCACATCAAACCTAGAACATTGTTGTTTTTTGAGAATCCTTAATTAACAGCGAAATTGTATCAAGGATGGGCCTTAAATGACAACAAATGAACAAGTTAATGAGGATTGTTAAGAGGGAAAGAGAGATCTGGTCCACCTTGAAGCTGAACAGACCTTTGAAGAGAGAAATTCCATTAAATTATCTGCTCTCGGTACCATGTAAGACCCGAACTTTTATGAATAAAACTGAATTTTCTATAAATATCATTTTTGAATATTATGAAATAAATTTGATATAATGTTATAATTGTGGGTAATATTTATAAATTTTGCAAAGTACGCAAGTTGTTATATAATATTCGATTGGTCGGGGAATATTTGTACGACGACACAATCATTGGTGGTCCCCACAACAGAATTATTGTCGGATTGAGAAAATGACAAAAATATTTTTATAAAAATAACGGTGAAAATTTTACCGTTGAACTACTCGGTAGTAAAAGTACAGTAATACACGTGGTTGTATAGTAGCACACGGTATTGATTATTAATGCTTATGTCAGAAGTCATTCAATTTTATTCAATTATTGTCGATATTTTATTGAGACGGCGAAGTTATTAATATTATTATTGCATTATTAACGATGTCTAGAAGTTCTACCAATGAAAGGTTTGGTCACCAAATTGCTCGCCAATTAGGGAGAAATCCTTATTGGAAAGCCCCCTCTTTCCTGGGAACGACCTGATCGATTAATAGTGTAAATAATAATAATAATG
This sequence comes from Panax japonicus, assembly GCA_020205505.1. Taxonomy (NCBI): domain Eukaryota; kingdom Viridiplantae; phylum Streptophyta; class Magnoliopsida; order Apiales; family Araliaceae; genus Panax; species Panax japonicus. The sequence continues at coordinate 53,721,711 of CM035106.1, forward strand.
AAGTTTTGTTTTATTCGTATTATTAACGTAATAAAACAGAATTTTTTTTATATAAAATAGAATACTTTTATAAAGTTATTCGTTTTATTAGGCTAATAGTAAAATCTTTTTATATAAAACAGAATACTTTTATAAAGTTATTCGTTTTATTAGACAATAATTAGAATATATTATATTTTATTATGCATAGTATTTGTATAGTGCCCGCATAGTGTTTGTATAGTAAAATCTTTTATAAAGTTATTCGTTTTATTAGATTATAAATAGAATATATTATATTTTATTTAAAAGATTTTGCTTTAAATATGGACCGTCAGATTAAAGTAAATCAATCTGGACTATTCATGAATTAGTTACTATGCATTCCATTCTTCTATAAATAGAAGCTCATTCCTTCATTATTTCTTACGAATTCACTGAAACTCTAGAGAGAGAAACTATAGTGAGAAATAAAAAAGTATTCTGCTACTTCACAACTTCTATATTAAGTTTCTTTTACGATAAGGGGTGTTATTTCTTTTGTATTCATGAAGAGAACTTCTGTTATTTTATCTTTATTATTCTGTTGGAATAACCTGTATACGCGGGCTACCCTATACTTAGTAAAATTCTTCTGTATTCCATTCTTTATTATTCTGTTGGAATATCATGTCTGTGCTTTACGCCGGACTTGGTTCCGTCTTTATTATTCTGTTGGAATATCCTGTCTGTGCTTTACGCCGGACCTGGTTTCGTCTTTATTATTCATTTATTCTGTTGGAACATCCTGTCGGTGTGAATTTCACCTGACCTGGTTCCGTTATTTATTATTCTGTTAGAATAACCTGTCTATGCGAAGTACCGTATGCATGGTGATTTCTGTTGTTATTCCATTCCTTATTATTCTGTTGGAACATCTTGTCAGTGCGTATTACGCCTGACCTGGTTCCGTTATTTATTATTCTGTTAGAATAATATGTCTATGCGAAGTACCGCATGCATGGTGATTTCTTTTGTTATTCCATTCTTTATTATACCCAGTTGATTAAAGTTTTGACTTCTATACTCCATGAAATTAGTGGAATATCCTTGATATTTGCGCTTCATCCAGTATCTTTTCATGAAAATATTATTCTGAGCATTCTTGAATTTTACTTTACAAAGAAGTATTATGTTGACAATTTGGACGTTATTAGTTCTTGAATAAATTAATTCTTGAACTTGTTTTATTGAATTCTTATATCATTGTCATCATCCTCATGTTTATATTTTTTGAAAGTCATTTGTGGTCTGTGTTGCATAGATGGACTTGGTTTGATTATAACCAAGGATTATTTGGTGTAATCATGACCGTAATGTTACAAATGATGTGGTAAAAGTCCTCATTGGCCGTAGTGCATTGATGGACAGTTGTTGGCATGATCATGATCATTGATGAATACACGAATATTCTTGGCCTGTAGTGCATGAATAATTTGTGGTCGTGACCCTAATGAATATCCTTGGCCGTAATGCAGGGATGATGTGAATTTTTTATTAAGTTAAGTCTCAGCAATATAAGTGATGAAAACATTTTTAAATCATAAAAGATAGTAAATTTTATTCTCTACTTGACTTTTTTAATGGATTGCATGTTCCGCTGCAGTTAAACTTGATATTTGTTATATTGTATCAGTTTAACACTGTTGAAGGCTAACGATAATTTATTCTGCATTATCTTAGTCATAATATTTCTTACTAGGCTAGTTGAGCTCACCCTTTTTTTCACAGTTCTTTTCAGAAAATGAGAACGTAATCGGGACTAGTCGGGAATCGAGTGACGGTCCGAGATGGTGTTTTAGTAGTCCTCACTATTCTATAAAATAGTGTAACAATAAATGTAATAAAGACTTAATCTGAGAGTGGATATTGTGTAGAAGACAATATTTGTATTTAAACTCACAGCTCTTGTTGTATATTTAAGATTGTATTTGTATTTTTGTACCATGTATTTGACGATTCAAGATAAGTGATATAAACCTATTTTTGAGACGTCACATGCCATATATCAACAACCACGACTTTGATCGTCAGAATTCGATGGTGATGGATTTACCATAATAGGTGTGCTCTTCTGAGCCAGATGGCTTATACCTTTCTACGGTTCAACAAATCCTCTTATGGGCTCGCCTGTGCCTAGCACTTGGGTGTGGGTTTGGAAAGTACCAATCGCATTTGTGGCAAACATGAACACCATGATTCTCATGATATGCCAAATCAAAAGAGGAATTAAAAAAAATCCCATTATAAATTCGAAAATACAGAGCAAATATATGGACATGAACAGAACCAAACAATACCAAAAAGAACAACATAAAAACCCAAAAAATATCAAATACCCATATAGAAAAATCAAACACAAACTCGGAGGAGTAATCTTTAATTGACTGTGGGCATTCATTTTTGAGAATCAAATACAAAGATTCTCATAAGAGAGAGAAGATGAATGAGAAGATTTTCTCAGTCTCTACATCATCTTCTTCTTCTGGAGCTGTTGCCGAAACCCTAAGTTAAATGAAGAAAAAGCGGCTACGATGCACATCTGGTCACAATCTGTAACTACGGATCCAAGATTGTGAACGAGCTTTCCTCAATCTGCGATGGCATTGAAACTTCTTGATTCCAAGCTCATAGTCGCGGCTTCCATCGGTGATTCCAAAAGTTATAAAGATGAAGAAAACAAAGAGATTAATGAAAAGATGAACAAGAGAGAGAAAGAAAGATAAAAATATAAAATCATAAAAAAGTATTACGTATTCTTCATTTCTTTTTATGATGATAGTATGAAATTACACAAGTGACCTCTGATTGTGTATGTCACACCGTATTGCTGATGGATTCACCATGGCTGCTTTTCTTTATGCTGACTTACAATTACGAATTCATTCATAAGCTTATCGTTGCATGTAATTGGTAAAAATTGTAGGAGGTTCCCTTTCAAAATTAACACTAATACTTATTCAAATACTTAATTTAACACTTATAAGTAAAAATAGTGCTAGATATTTTTATTTATAAATCATAACTTAAAATAATTTATAAGTTATTTTAAATATAAATTTATAAGTCATTCCCAAAAAAGTCGTTCAAGAAGTAAAATTCCAAATGCTAAATAAAATTCAGAATCTTATCCGAACAATTACTACTATTACTAGACGTCTATTTCTCTCTTAATTCGCTCGGAAGAATTAACAAATAGCATCTAAAAACCAATAGGTGAAATTACTTTAATTTTTAGAACTTAAAAAGTTCTGCCTTGATGCAAGCCGATAACTGACATTATCTTCTCCTATATCTTGTCAATTTTCTTTTAAAATTTAATTTGTTTCAGATAAACCAAAGAACATAAACAAACACCCTACCAAAAAATTGCTAAAGCTGGCTACAAAAAAGTAAGGAGCAACTGACAAATTATTTAAAATGGTAATACAAGATTTTTGAACAGAAAATTAAAGAAATGACTAGTCAAATACTTCCATAATTCATGAAGATTATTGGGGTGGGGTGGGGTGGGGTGGGGTGGGGTGGGGTGGGGTTGGGGGGGGGATTGAATGCTTACAGGAGATGTTACTTGAAATCTTCCATTCTAGAGAAATTATACATGATCCGGTTACCACGCACCTCCCGGTCTGCATGTCGATTAGTCATTTTAACCCCTCTTAATTATACAACAACGGTTCCCAGTACACCTATTATGAAAGCCGTATGAATTCATAAACTCTAATTGCTAAAATTGCTAAGCTATAAGTTGGTCCAAGGAGGTAATGTCCTTGCATAAATAATTATTAACAAATACATTTCTTCAACGTGATCAAGTTTGAGTTGGTCCATGGTTCCTATTTATTTTTTGAAGCTCATCCTTAAATTCTCAGCTTAGGCTGGGTCTGCCTGATTTAATGCAGGTGATGAGAGATTCAGCAATAGTACATAAACTTTGTCTCCCAACCAATTTCACCCCAAAATCACGATTTAACATTCGCATCCTGTCAATATCTCCAACTACGTTATTCAGCTCAATGACCTGTCTCCTCTGGATCAAACCATAAAGATGTAAACATCCAGAATCTGATTTCTCACCTTTGAATGCAACACTCAATAAAGCACTAGACTCGAGATGGCTAGACCTGGGATCATACAAGAAGGAGAAGCTGCCCAATGTAAGGTCTGGGGTCTCGAATAATTTATCTAAATCGCGAATTTCCTCATCAACATTATTCAGCTTTTCGGCAGGAACCATTGACCTCCTTGTAGCAACTCTCAACATATTAGCAGCCTCTCGCATCCCACTCAGGAAAGCTCCATGCATTGTTGCCGGATATTGTTTGTTAGTAGCCTCTCCAGCAAAGAAGACTCTCCCATCTCCAACACTCTCCGCAAGGATATCATAATCGTCTCCTGAGGACCCAATTGCAACATAAGAATAAGATCCGTATGTGAACTGATCTTGTCCCCAACGAGTACAAACAGCCTGAAGTGGATCCGGAACAGCAATCCCTTTTGGATTGAAAATACCCTTCAAAACCTCCAAAACTTTCCCCACAGCTTCCACTGGGGACATCTTTTCAAATTTGATTGCAGCTTCCCCAGCCACAAGAGCTACAAGAAGTGGGCCTCCAGCTACAGAAGAATAGCTATAGAACAAAAAGAACTCGCCCCTCATGCTCGAGTCCTCTGTCAAATGCCCGAAAGTGTCAATCTCACCACCCCAAAAATCATATGGAAAAAGGATCGCAACCTTATTCAACAACCCAAATCCTAACCTCTCAATGGCATCTTTCTTTCTTCGTGGAAGCTCTGGGACAAACTCAATTGATCCCTTCTTTAGCACACCCAATGGTACAGTGCAAAGAACCATATCTCCGCGATACTCCTGCCCACCAGCATACACCAAAACACCATCGCCCCCATACCTAATACTCTCAACAGTCCGGTCATAAAAAATTGGTAAATCCTCCATCAGTGCCCTAATAAACCTCTCATTCCCACCAGGAATAAAACAATGATCACCACCCATTTCATATGGATCATCCTGATCCCAGAATGCCATGGACAAATTCGACATCAAAGAAGCATTAGCATATTCTAAATTTGCCAAATGCCAATCCAACAGCATTCGTTCTTGGGGATCCTCGGCAACCCCATAGACACGCCGAAAAGCCTCTAACACTGTCCCTAACGAAACATCTACAGATTTAACCTCATCCATCATTGTCTGCCTAAGCTTACAAACCCTATCTAATAATTTATTAAAAGAAACCTCAACACGAGAATCCATTTCTGAATTTACGGTTTTACCGTTGGGCAAATAAAGAGGGCAAATGTCTCTCACCTTATGAAGCGGAAGCCCTAGCTGCCTAGCCAAAACCCCAAGCGGATTGCCATTAATTCCAGTCAGCACACTCCCACCAAGATCAGCAGCAGCCACAATGCCGGAATTCATATCATCGCCCGTCATCTTTTTGGTCCTAACACGGCCACCAGGTCGGGTCCGGCCTTCCAAGACTACAACTTTAAACCCTAAAAAGATCAATTGCCGGGCTGCGGCCAAGCCGGATAGTCCGGCACCGATCACTATGACATCAGCCCTATATTTTCCGTCCGCCGGCCGTGATTTTGCTTCTTTTATTGCAGGCGAGATGCCGAAATTGATGTAACCATGGTGGAGCAAGAAAGAGAACGCCGAATTGACCAGGCCCCGATGCTCAGCTCGGATTGATTCGAGGGCATGGTCTTTGGTGAGCCAAACGTCGACATTGGATCTCCAGCGAGCGAGAATGTGGTTCCGTACGACAATATAGTTAGCTTGCTCAATTCCGCCGATTTGAGAGACTACATTAGCTTCGATTTCTTCTTCCGTGAGAGAATCGACGGGGAAGCCGACGGAGATGGCGATCAGGGATTCAACGTCGACTTCTTTAGCGAGGTCCGAAATTCGGCGTCGACGGGACTTGGAGAGGGGGTGGTCGACGTCGTCGAATTCATCGGCGGTGGTGGTGGCAGTGGGGGTGGATTTGGGGCGCATGACTCGAAGGCCGGAGACTGCGGCAGCGGAGGAGATCATCTCGGGGAATTGTTTCTTTCGACGGCGTCGTTTCTTGGGAGGGGGTTGGCCGGAGTCAGGGGCTTGACCGGGTTCGGTATGAATTGGCTCGTAGGTAGAGAGAATGTTGGCTTTATCTGAAGTGGAGGTTACATTATCAATGTTATTATCTGGGTTGTCGCCGGAAAGTGAGAAATCAGCCGGGTTGTCGCCGGAAATTGAGATATAAGCTGGGTTGTCACCGGAAACTGAGAAATCAGGCTGGTTGTTGCCGGAGTCTGAGAAATCAGGCGGGTTGTCGCCGGAGTCTGAGAAACTAGGCGGCTCGTCGCCGCCGGTAACTGAGAAGCCAGGTGGCTTGTCGACGGGAACTGAGAAATCTGGTGGATTATTGTCGGGAACGGAAAAATCAGGTCGGGAATCCGTTGCTTGAAGTTCCATTGTGATTTTTCAGTATGAAAGTTGGGATTTTGTTTATGAGGATTGAGGCGCATGGATTTATTAGGGTTTTGACTATCTGAATCAGCTAGGTCACTAGCCTAAATTACGTTTCCGAATTGAAAAAGTGAAGCGTTCCGGAATCCGAGTCTATGTCCGAGTCCGATTTAGTACTTATTTGACTTAATTTAATTAGTTTGCAAGTAATTTAAGCCAAGTTTAATGAGTGATTTAGGCTTGATTATTGGCCATCGCAATTCAAAAAGATACTATTAAATATAATTTTGCAGGTATGGATCATTGATATTGAAAAAAGTTTTTTCTTTTCTCAGTTTATGATCTTAAACGCTTTTTCGATCTAGAATGACCGATGAGACTACACTACAAATACATGTCCTTAAGATAATCAATCTGATTAAACAATTTGGAAAACAGGTGTTATCATGCTAAAATCTTGCTTCAATCTTTGTAAATCTCAATTATAAACACTCATACACATATATACTTCTAAATATCATGTTTTAATCGGTAGAAATTGAGTTTTCAGAATTGTAACATGTTCTTCGACTTTGGAGGTATTTTAGTATAAAAGAAAAAATACTTTGCGAGAAATTCATTTCATGTTGGTATATTAGTTCAATTAAACGTCGGCCATTAAATTCATCACTATAACGAGTAGATGACATGCATTCACATCTCGATTAAAAGGAACTAGGGAGTTGTTTGCAAGTAATTTAAGCCAAGTTCAATGAGTGATTTAGGCTTAATTATTGACATTGTAACCGTAATGCAAAAAGTTACTAATAAATATAATTTTGTCGGTATGAATCATTGATATTTGTACATACACCTAAGTATATGTTCTTCGACATTGGGGGTGTTTAAGGAGAAAAGAAAAAAATGCTCCGTGGAAAACTCATTTACATGTATTAGCCATGATTAGACGTCACCCATTAAATTCATCACTATATTGAGCAGATCACGTGCATTCACATAACGGTTAAAGAGAACTAGTGAGTTGTTGATCACAATGCCCTCCCTTAATAGGATTTTCAGTAGTCGATTATCGATTAAGGTGCAAATGGTAGCATACTTACTTTGACACCTTCCTTTTGTGTTTGACTATCTAGGGGTTTTAAAGTTGACATCTTAGCAAGGTGTAAACGATTTTGCTCCTCGATTCTATTGGATCGACTTGCTACTTTCATTAGAAGACCCTCTTTTTGCTCTAATGCCTCTAAAACCTATAGGTCGGATAGTAGCACCAATTAAATTAACTAAAGCATGTAATTAAGATTATTAGTAATCTAAAAAATAATATTCCATATGTTGCGGCGGGATTATTCAATTTTTTAATAATAAATGTGTACGTACAATTAATAAATTAAAATATAATAAGAATATGGTAGATTGTTGTGCGATGAACAAATTTTACACAGAAAAATAAATGAATATACATTATAGGGAATAGTGTTGAGAGATTACCGGTTTGTGCATTACACTCTAAGCAAGTGATTATTGCTTTTAGGCTAGTGGCAAACTAAGTGACCTCAACTTGTGGACAAATTATTTTTTTTACTCTTCTCTTTTTCTATTTAAGACATTATGTAAGTGAACCGTATCAAGTTTTTGAAAGAAAAAAAACATTTGTTACAGGTACTTGTTAATAATTGGTACCTTTTTTTGAACAATTTTTTTTGGCAAAATCGTTTCACAAAAAGCAACCACCCTACATGAAGTTTTTGAAAGTGAAGCTCTTTGTTGTCTCAAATTTTTATGACATTCTAGTATTTTTGCCAAAAAAAAAACACCACAGCTAAACTGAAGCTTTAATTTATTAGAAACACAATTGTAGATATTTAGTGTTTTTACTTTGCACAAACATGTATATATTTATATTCTTAAATGCTCAGGAATATACATAATCAACCTTGGAAAAACATTGGAAAATTTTCAAATGGCAGCCAGGGTTATTGTTGCAATTGAGAACCCTCGGGACATTATTGTCCAATTTGTTAGGCCATATTGGAGCACGAATGATACCATGTGATTTGCAATTTTTATTATTGTCACTCATACTTATTAGCATGTATAATAACTATTTAATAAAAGGTTATAAAATAATGTACTTCTTACAGGAATAAGAAAGTACAATATCTTAGTACAATGATATAATAAAAAGAATACAAACTAAACCTTAGATAATTAATAGAACTAATAAAAGGGAAAGGACGGGATAAACGAAAAGGTTTAAATGAAAATGAAGAAACAGAAACTTAGAAGCCATGTCGTGATCAAATGTGAAGTATTTGACACATTAGACATAGACATACACAAACACGTATTTATGTATAATGTATCACCACAATTAAGAAGCAGTTTATCACACAGACACACATATATGTATACCATATCAACACATTTAAGAAGTAGTATAAGCTTTTTAAATTGTAGCTTTAAAAGAAATAACTTACGTAGAGAATGTTTTGAATACATCATATGTTCACTTAACATGGATATGTGTGCTAGTGATTCAACAAATGCAACAGAATGTTTACCAATAAAGTACAATTTAATGCCAGCCAAAAACTTGTAAATACCCCATAGGATTACCTTACTAAAACTACAAAAAAAAACCATTATATGTTGAACTGCACTAACTTGCATTGATGATATCATGTTCTAAATTATTGTCTCGTTTGCACCAAGACATACGTAATCTATTTGATTCAAGATGTCTTTACCATGCTACGTTTGGATTGGACTGAAGGAATGAAATAGAGAAATGAATGAAATGATTTTTTAGCATCTCAAGTGTTTGTTTTGTTGTATGTGATGGGTGATGGTGGTGGTGTGATATGATGATAAATCGTTGCATACATACATTCCATTGGAATGGATCTCATTCCACTTCATTCCATCTAGAATGAAAATCAAAGGAATGGAATGAATTTTCAATCGGAACAGTTTATCCGCCGAAATGATCACCAAATACACTATTTTTCATTCCATTCCTTCTTTCATTCCATTCATTCGGTCCAAATGTAGCAGAGTCTAATATTCTTATCTAATACAATTGGCATTGTCATGCAGCACAAAAGGGATTGCTCTAGCAACAACTCTAGAATTTATTAAACTTTATGGAACATGTTACTAAGTGAGCTCATATAATGCACCTCGAACCTGCTAAAACATAGCCATTTATTGTCATATCAGGGAATAATTTATATCAATAATCTCCATCCTTGACCGCTCAAAGTTGCGGTTAAAAAATAAAATAGCAGTTTTAAGATAATCAAAACATATTTTTCAAACTCTGCTATTCAAATTAACTTCAACTAAAACCAATAAAATCAAAAATTTCAGAACGAATAAATACGAAGCATAAAAACTCTTTTCCCCCAAATCCTAAACAATATACCAAATTAATCTATAAAAATAAAGCAACAAAATGCAAACGAAAAACAACAATAAACTCGATCAACCCAGCACGTGCTGATGTTGTAATTCAACATCTTCCGCTTCCAAGGAGATTAGCAGCCAAAGACTTCTATACAATTTCTTGGGATACTCTTTCTAATAGTTAGTTTGTGGTCCACATCAATGTCTACATTTCAATCAGTTCAGCGTTAACAATTATTTAATTTATTTCACATATATATATATATATATATGTGTGTGTGTGTGTGTGTGTGTCAAATAATTTTTGATGTTGAACAACATATGACAACAATTATAATTCTAACCCACGTCCAAACCAAATTCCAGTATATTAGTTATAACCCCAACACCAAAAATCCTAGCTCTCTTTCCACATTCCTAAGACATTCAACTAAAAAATCCAAAACTTATCATTCTACTAAACCTTTCAAAACAAAGGCATCTACTTTATCACAAGTCTAGCTCAACATATTCCATATTACCATATTTTCATAAATAACTGATTACTTCATCAGACAAAAACATGAACTATTTACCACTGTTTAATTAATCGAAAAGATTTCATCAATAAGCAAAAGATCGCAACAAAAATCAAAACATGAAGTACAGCAGATCTACATCAAAAATGATCCAATAACTTCATAAAAACCATAATTAGATCAAAACAGGTGAATTTCAAAAAGAAAACTTACTTAAAAATCGGTACTTAATCCGAACAATAGCTCTTCAACTAAATCTGTCACTATATTAATTCAATTAACTTAGCAGTATGAAAGCTGAAATCTGTTTTATCTTTTTTGTTGATAAATTTCCACACAAATCATTACTTTTTTACATCTATCTGATCTATGCCGATAATATAAATGTAGTGCTTACGGATCGAATGTTCGCCGTGGTCTGCTTCTTTCTTGGGTCCGATTCATGATGTTCATCATTTGGGGCTGATTCTTCTTTGTCATTTGAACGAATACGGAATGAATTTTGTTGCCATATTTGAATATATGATTCTAGATTTAGGGGAATTAGGGGATTGAATTTAGGTTTTTTACAACCTCAGTTGTAAAACCCCAACTTTTATGAATAAAGATGAATTTTCTATAATTATCATTTTTGAATATTATGGAATGAATTAAATATAATGTTATAGTTATGGGTAATATTTATAAATTTTGCAAAATACGCAAGTTGTTATATAATATTTAATTGGTCGAAGAATATTCGCTTTAACAGGGAATATCCGTACGACGGCACAATCATTGGTGGACTCCACAACGGAATTATTGTCAAATTGAGAAAACGACAAAAATATTTTATGAAAATAACGGCGAAAGTTTTATCGTTAAATGTTAAAACACTCGGTGTTAAAAGTACAGGAATACTCGTGGTTGCATAGTAGCACACGGTATTGATTATTGATGCTTATATGAGAAGTCACTCAGTTTTGTTCAATTATTGTTTCAGTAATCGTTGCATAGTATCTCACGTTAATTGATTCAATTATTGTCAATTATTGCCTCAAACTTGTATTCTAGTATTTTTGCCAAAAAAACACCACAGCTAAACTGAAGCTTTAATTTATTAGAAACAAAATTGTAGATATTTAGTGTTTTTACTTTGCACAAACATGTATATATTTATATTCTTAAATGCTCAGGAATATACATAATCAACCTTGGAAAAACATGGGAAAAACTTCAAATGGCATCCAGGGTTATTGTTGAAATTGAGAACCCTCGGGACATTATTGTCCAATTTGCTAGGCCATATGGGCAGAGAGTAGTCTTGAAGCTATATTTTTCCCATATAAAAAAGAACACAAGCTAGAGTATGCACTTGTTTCTGTAAAGGAAAAGGAGGATATAAGTTATGTGTTTCTATTTGGTAATTGGACACATCACTGTCCTGTTCATCACTTTCCATTAGCTGCTGATAGCCAACCTCCCCATCAACAGAAGCCAAATCAACATCAGTGGCGTCTTTATTGTCACAATCGCATATTACAACTCGTATATTTTTCTCACCTGACATGGAAATCTCTCTCTCACAGCATGAACTATTACTACTTTGACTTTCAGCCATATTCTTACGAATATCACGAGCAGTAATGAGAGGTTTCAAAGGGGAATTAAAAGATGGGCGGTATTGTTCAATATAAGATTGCAAGTATTGGTGCTTCAAGATTTCAGATGCGTGATCCAAGTTAATTTCATAAAATTAAGATGATGTGATACAAAAATACATATGCAAATTGTTAAATGAATCTGGGAGGGCTTACATTGGGTCGATGTTCAGAGTTCTTTTTTAGCATGCTTTTGATAATTGTTTTCCTGCAGATGGTTCAATATAGAGAGTTATTATCATCTTAAAAATATACAAGAATGAAAAATAATCAGGAATAAAGGAAGTCAAAGATTGATGTGTTGCACCAAATGACTTTATATTATAACTGAATAAGAGCACTCAAATATAACTTATGCCAAGAAATATTCATCACCAACACATAAAATCATTAACTTATGACTTGTAAAGTTGGTCCTTTAGCAGCCAAAAGGAGGCTCAAACTTGAAACATTCTCATTATAACAATAAGCCTAATAAACAATTAAACTAAACTACTCCTCAAACAGAGGAAGGAAAAAAGACACGCATACGCGCATGCAATTATATTTGTAAATGTATATTTGGTATTAAATCAATACGACTACCAACAACTTCATTGAAAGCTGAATTGAGATTTGTACAAACTACATAAAAAATTGTTATGAAATTAGGATAAGCAATTATATTAAAGGTAAAATAAATACAAAGATTTAATGAAATAATTACCATTTGAAATGTCACTTAGATGCATTCTGGATGTTTTGCTTGCTCTCATAGATGTAGTATTTATGCTCATTTTGTTGGTGGATTCTAACTTGAAATAGGAAACACAATCAATATGCATAGGATAGTTTGACAGTAGAAAAATATTTTTACACACTTAATTAATGATTAACTAATTATAAATTAACTAATGACCCCAACTTTTATGAATAAAGATGAATTTTCTATAATTATCATTTTTGAATATTATGGAATGAATTTGATATAATGTTATAGTTGTGGGTAATATTTATAAATTTTGCAAAGTACGCAAGTTGTTATATAATATTTGATTAGTCGGGGAATATTCGTTTTAACATTGAATATTCGTACGACGACACAATCATTGGTGGACCCCACAACAGAATTATTGTCGTATTGAGAAAACGAAAAAAATATTTTATAAAAATAACGGCGGAAGTTTTATCGTTAAATGTTGAAACACCCGGTGTTAAAAGTACAGGAATACGCGTGATTGCATAGTAGCACACGATATTGATTATTGATGCTTACGTGAGAAGTCACTCAGTTTTGTTCAATTATTGCTTCAGTAATTGTTGTATAGTATCTCACGTTAATTGATTTAATTATTGTCGATATTTTTTATATTATTAAGTCAATAATTGAGATGACAGAGTTATTAATATTTTTATTTGCAATATTAACGATGTCTAGAAGTTCTGCCAAGGAGAGGTTTGGTCACCTAATTGCGCGCCAATAAAGAAAAATCCTTAATGGAAACCCCCCTCTTTCCTGGGAATGACATGGTCGATTAATAATGTGAATTATAACAATGATGATGAAGTTTTGTTTTATTAGTATTATTAATGTAATAAAGCAGAAAAGGTTTTTATATAAACACAGAATACTTTTATAAAGTTATTAGTTTTATTATACTATAAATAGAATATATTATATTTTATTATGCATAGTATTTTGCATAGTAAAATCTTTTTATATAAAACAGAATACTTTTATAAAGTTATTTGTTTTATTAGACAATAATTAGAATATATTATATTCTATTATGCATAGTGTTTGCATAGTGCCTGCATAGTATTTGTATAGTAAAATCTTTTTATATAAAACATAATACTTTTATAAAGTTATTCATTTTATTAGATTATAAATAAAATATATTATATTTTATTGTAAACAAATCTGGACCGTCCGTTTAAAAGTAAATCAATCTGGACCGTTCAGGAATTAGTTACCATTCAATCCATTCTTCTATAAATCAATCTGGATCGTCCGTTTAAAAGTAAATCAATCTGGACCGTTCAGGAATTAGTTACCATTCAATCCATTCTTCTTTAAATAGAAGCTCATTTCTTCATTATTTCTTACGAATTCACTGAAACTCTAGAAAGAGAAACTGTAGAGAAAATTCTTCTTCTATAATCTTGAGCGTATTTCTTTGGAGTTTAAGAAAGCTTTGAGCGTAATGCAAGTTTCTTCAAGTATATCCCTGCCCTACCCGTCGGAGTACTCTTCTTTATAAGGTAAGGGGTATTATTTCTTTCATATTCATGAAGAGAACTTCTGTTATTCCATTCTTTATAATTCTGTTGGAATAACCTGTATACGCGATTTACTCTATACTTGGTGAAATTCTTCTGTTATTCCATTCTTTATTATTATGTTGGAATAACCTGTCTATGCGAAGTACCGCATATATGGTAAAATTCTTCTGTTATTCCATTCTTTATTATTCTGTTGGAACATCCTATCCATGCATTTACGCATGACTTAGTTCCGTTATTTATTATTCTGTTGGAACATTCTGTCGGTGCGAATTTTGCCTGACCTGGTTCCGTTATTTATTATTCTGTTGGAATATCCTGTCTGTGCGTTTACGCATTACCTGGTCCCGTTATTTATTATTGTAAAATCCCAAATTTTATGTATAAAGATTTAAATTTCTAAAAAAATTTTGAATATTATTGTGTGAATTTGATACAATGTTATAGTTGTGAGTAATATTTATAAATTTTGCAAAGTATGCAAGTTGTTGTATTATATTCGATTGGTCGGGGAATATTCTTTTTGTCAGGAAATATTCGTACGATGGTACAATCATTGGTGGATCCCACAACGGAATTGTTGTCGGATTAAGAAAACGACAAAAATATTTTTATGAAAATAACGGCGGAAGTTTTACCGTTAATACTGTTGAAATACTCTGTAGTAAAAGTACAGTAATACGCGTGATTGCATAATAGCACACGGTATTGATTATTGATGCTTATGTGAGAAATCACTCAGTTTTGTTTAATTATTGCTTCAGTAGTTGTTGCATAGTATCTCACATTATTTGATTTAATTATTGTCGATATTTTATATATTATTAAATCAATAATTGAGATTACAGAGTTATTAATTTTATTATTTGCAATATTAATGAAACATAATAAAATATTATTTGCAATAGTATTTGCATAGTAAAATATTTTTATATAAAACATAATACTTTTATAAAGTTATTCATTTTATTAGATTATAAATAGAATATATTATATTTTATTTAAAAGATTTTATTTTAATAGAATATTTTATTAAATCAATCTGGATCGTCCGTTTAAAAGTGAATCAATATGGACCGTTCATGAATTAGTTACTATTCAATCCATTCTTCTATAAATAAAAGCTCATTCCTTCATTATTTCTTACGAATTCGCTGAAACTCTAGATAGAGAAACTGTAGAGAGAATTCTTCTTCTATAATCTTGAGCGTATTTCTTTAGAGTTTAAGAAAGCTTTGAGCGTAGTGCAAGTTTTCTTCAAGTACATTCCCGCCCTACCCGTCGGAGTACTATTCTTTATAAGGTTAGGGATAGTATTTGTTGTACTCGTAAGGTGTATTATTTCTTTCGTATTCATGAAGAGAACTTTTGTTATTCCATTCTTTATTATTTTTGGAATAACCTGTATACGGGGACTACCCTATACTTGGTGAAATTCTTTTATTATTCCATTCTTTATTATTCTGTCGAAATATCCTGTTTGTGCGTTTACGCATGACCTGGTTCCATTATTTATTATTCTGTTGGAATAACCTGTCTGTGCGGTCTATCGTATGCATAGTGAATTCTGTTGTTATTCTATTCTTTATTATCCTGTAGGAATATCCTGTCTGTGCGTTTACGCATGACCTGGTTTCGTTATGTATTATTCTGTTGGAACATCCTGTCGGTGCGAATTTCGCCTAACCTGGTTCTGTTATTTATTATTCTGTTAAAATATCCTGTCTGTGCGTTTACGTATGACCTGGTTCCGTTATTTATTATTCTGTTGGAATGATCTGTTTGTGCGGTCTATCGCATGCCTGGTGATTTCTTTTGTTATTCCATTCTTTATTATATTCAGTTGGTTAAAGTTTTGACTTTTATACTCCATGAAATTAGTAGAATATCCTTGATATTTGTGTTTCATCCAGTATCTTTTCATGGAAATATTCTTCTGAGCATTCTTGATTTTACTCTACAAAGAAGTATCGTGTTGACAATTTGGACGTTATTAGTTCCTGGATAAATTAATTCTTGAACTTGATTTATTGAATTCTTATATCATTGTCATCATCCTTATGTTTTATTATGTTGAAAGTCATCTGTGGCCTGTAGTGCATAGATGGACTTGGTATGTTTATGATCGGGGATTATTCGGTATAATCATGACCGTAATATTACAAATAATGTGGTAAAAGTCCTCATTGTCCCGTAGTGCATTGATGGACAGTTATTGGCATGATCATGACCATTGATGAATACACGAATATCTTTGGCCCGTAGTGCATGGATAATTTATGGTTGTGATACTAATGAATATCCTTGGCCGTTGTGTAAGGATGATGTGGATTATTTATTAAGCTGAGTCCCAGCGATAAAAGTGATGAAAATTCTTTTAAATCATAAAAGATAGTATATTTTATTCTCTACTTGACTCTTTTAATGGATTACTTGTTCCGCTGCAGTTAAACTTGATGTTTGTTATATTGTATCAGTTTAACACTGTTGAAGGCTAACGATAATTTGTTCTGTATTATCTTAGTCATAATATTTCTTACTGAGCTAGTTGAGCTCACCCTTTCTTTCACTGTTCTCTTCAGGAAATGTGAATATAGCTAGGACGA
Organism: Panax japonicus; assembly: GCA_020205505.1. Lineage (NCBI taxonomy): Eukaryota > Viridiplantae > Streptophyta > Magnoliopsida > Apiales > Araliaceae > Panax > Panax japonicus. Next base: position 53,738,638 of record CM035106.1, read on the forward strand.
GTCGGGAAACAGAGTGATGGTCCAGATGATAGCATTAGTAGTCCTCACTATTCTTTTAAATAGTGTGACAATAAATGTAATGAGGACTCCTTTGAGTGTGGATATTGTCTAGATGACAATATTCTTATTAAAACTCTCAGCTATGTTTTGTCGTATTTTTACACGACGTTTGTATAATTAAGTTGTATTTGTATTTTGTACCATATATCTGACGACTCAAGACGGGTGATGTATACCTATATTTTGGGGGCGTCTCAATTATTCTGTTAGAATAACCTGTCTGTGCAGTCTATCACATGCCTAGTAATTTTTTTTGTTATTCCATTCTTTATTATACTCAGTTGGTTAAAGTTTTGACTTCTATACTTAATGAAATTAGTGAAATATCCTTGATATTTGCGTTTCATCCAATATCTTTTCATGGAAATATTCTTCTGAGCATTCTTGAATTTTACTCTACGAAGAAGTATCAAGTTGACAATTTGGACGTTATTAGTTCATGGATAAATTAATTCTTGAACTTGTTTTATTGAATTTTTATATCATTGTCATCTTCCTCATGTTTATATTATGTTGAAAGTCATCTGTGGCCTGTAGTGCATAGATGGACTTGGTATGATTATGATCAGGGATTATTCGGTATAATCATGACTTTAATGTTACAAATGATGTGGTAAAAGTCCTCATTGGTTCATAGTGCATTGATGAACAGTTATTGGCATGATCATGACCATTGATGAATACACGAATATCCTTGGCCCGTAGTGCATGGATAATTTGTGGTCGTGATACTAATGAATATCATTAGCCGTAGTGCAGGGATGATGTGAATTATTTATTAAGCTGAGTCCCAGCGATAAAAGTGATGAAAAACCTTTTTAAATCATAAGAGATAGTAGATTTTATTCTCTACTTGACTCTTTTAATGGATTACTTGTTCCACTGCAGTTAAACTTGATGTTTGTTATATTGTATCAGTTTAACACTGTTGAAGGCTAACGATAATTTATACTTTATTATCTTAGTCATAATATTTCTTACTAGCTAGTTGAGCTCACCATTTTACTTTCATTGTTCTCTTCAGGAAATGAGAACGTAGCAGGGACTAGTCGGGGAACGGAGCGACGGTCCAAATAATAGCATTAGTAGTCCTCACTATTCTGTTAAATAATGTGATAATAAATGTAATGAGGACTTAATTGAGTATGGATATTATCTAGATGACAATATTTGTATTAAAACTCACAACATATGTATTGTAGTATATTGCACGACGGTTGTATAATTAAGTTTGTATTTATATTATGTACCATGTATTTGACGACTCAGAATAGGTGATATATACCTATTTTGGGGGCGTCACATCAGTTATTATTTTAGATGGACATTTTTGTCAAGGGTATTTTTGTCGAGGGTAATAAAGAACATTAAATAGGATGGATATGTGTTGACTTTTTAGAAGAACAAATGTTAAGTTATTGTGTTATGTATTGTGTTTTAGTATATTTAATAGATTTATAAAATGAGATTATTTTTTATGTTCTTAAATATAGTCTTAGTATTAGTCAGGAATTTAGTTAGGGTAATGTAATATTGAAAATGATAATAAAAAAACAATGATACTAAATTTTTTATTCAACGCAAGATGGACACATTACCCCTCTAGCATTCTGGCTAATAAGTTCTCCTAATTGACAACCTAACATAACAAATTGCATTGAAGAAAATATTTGTTAAACTCGGTGAGAAGATGTATGTTGTAGACATCACATTCCTAATTTTATTTATAATTTTCACGATTAACTAAAAGTTTGTATTTTACTATTTTTTTCACCTTTTTTCTTTCAAATATTGAAGTTACACTTGGAAGCATGATTTTCAAAAATGGATCGGATTGTCGGTTCGATCGATAAAAACTAGAATCAATTGGTACTCTGATCCGGTTTGAATAAAAAAATTAATTTTGATCAAAACCTTGTTGACCCACTAGTCGGACAGGTGGTTCAATCGATAAAATCGGTTATTAACCCAGTAACTCACTTTTTTTTTGTACAAAAAAAGTTTTAACATTAAAATGAACCACTTTTGTAATATTGTAACTCAATTTTATTATGTTTAGTTCATAAAAAATATACTTTTATACGATTTTTAAAATTTTATTAATTACTAATAATATATATTTATGACGTTATTAGGTTAATAACGGTTCGACCACTAATTGAACTAATAACACATTCACTCATTACCTTTTTTCAATTCGATGACCGCTCTGGATGGGAGAACCTTGCTTGGAAGAACTTAAACCACTGGATCCAATTTTAAATAATTAATTAAATTTCTCTTTAAATTTGCACAACCCGACCCATCATCAAATGATTTGGGAATTAACCCAAATTCTGAATTCAAAAGCACCTCGTAAAAATTTTGTGCACAAGTATTAAAAAAATCAACGGTCTCATTTACTCTCTAAAATACTCTATTCGTTCCTTAATATAAGTCGTTTTAGAGAAGTGTTTTTGTTCCTTAATATAAGTCGTTTGAGAATTTCAAGTAAGCATTTATTAATTAGTTTACAATATTACCCCAAGTATTAAATGTAACTTTGGTTCTCTCACTATTTTTTGTCAAATAAATAACAATCTTTTCTTCCAATACAATGACAATATAGACAATTGATATTATAGTTAATGCTATACAATCATTTTCTTAATACTTGTGCATAACTCTAAAACGACCTATATCAAGGAACGGAGGGAGTACCTTTCACCTCACTTATCTCATTCTCTCTTTCTAATATTTCCCAATTTACTCCTAAAAAAAATTCAATGATCTCATTTACTCTTATTTTTTTCCCTTTCTCTCTCCTTATAAAACATCTTAATATAAAGGGTAATTTGGAAACAATTGTGATCAATTCTCTTAGATAACCACAAATGTCAAATAATTAGGAATTAGAAAGAAAGTTCAAAACGAGAGCAGATCCTCTGTCTCTATTTTCCCTAACTCCCTTGTGTTTTTCGACTTAAATTTTGACAACTAACTTTTTATTCAACACCAATTAATTCTAAAATTAAATAAAAGATCAGTTATTAAAATTTAAATAGAAAAATACAATGAGACAAAAAAAATAGGAAGAGAGAATATGATCTCGTCCAAAACTATCTATATTTAGGAATGGACGGAGTAGGATTTAGGAGTACTCATCTCAACTTGATATATAGTCCCACATCATTACCACTCATTCGTCACCGTAGATTCATCATAAATTTCCAAATAGACTAAAAATCGACGGCTTAAAATTGCGGATGCAGGGAATATTATCTGTGGGAAACAACAGAAGATTAGAAAACTCTTATCGAGCAACACCACCACCACCTATTATTCAGGTCATATATATATACATATATATATATATATATATGTATCTATATACTTCTCGAAACCCCTCTCTCTAATTTGGGAGCCTCATCTTCGCAGTCTCTCTAAACCCACCAACTTTCAAGACTCAACCACATAGAAGCTGAGCTTTAATCCTATAGAATCAGCTACACAAATCTCAGGTCTGTTTATTGACTTTATTTTCATTTTCCATTTCTTAAAAATTGCTCAAAATTAGTCATTTTCTGATCTGGTTTTCTATGTATTTATAAATAATTTTGTATAGATTTGTTTCACTGTTCAGCAGGCCTAGAACCCTAATTTGGATAAGTAAAAGGGGAGTATTTGGAAGTGTCAATGTTGTGAGAGTATGATAAAGTCTTTGTGCATCCCTTTTGTCTCTTTTTAGTTCTTATATCTCTTTGAGGATTTGTAGCCTTTTTTTCCCTTGTAAAATTCAGTTTCAGTATAAAAATCCAATCTTTATGAGTTCATTTGACTTTTTTCAGTGGAGATTATTAGGGTATTTTTCTTTTTAATGATGAAGGGTAGATATTGTTTTTGTCATTGTCCATTGAGCTAGAAAATTTATGTGGGTAGTGCTGTTAAGACTTTATTTATAACTCAGGAACGGGTGTAAGGAAAGTCCAGTGGAAGGAAAAGGGAGCAGTATTTCAAAATTTAGGTTAATTTAAGAACTGTCTATTTCACTTTATTTTAGCATTATACTTGGGATTAGATTGGTCAGAAATGTATATAAGAAAGAGAGGTTTTTTTTTTGTTTATTCCTTTAATATTGTCTCTTTGTGAGTTGGTCCTTAAGCACTTTCAGGTGGAGGCTAGCTAAGATACTGATTTAACAGTCTGAACTCTGAATCTGTAGAATTGGTATACAAAATAAAATACTCTTTGTTTTGTGTCTGCTGCTGCTGCTGCCAATTTGGCTTGTTGTGGTGGTATTCCAAATTCCATTTAATAATGGCTTTAATGCAGACTACATGGTTCATGAACTTGAATCATTATTCCAGAATAGATCTGGATGTAAAGGTTTCAACTTGAGAACTTATTATAAAAACGTGGTTTCAATCTGAGAACTTATTAAGAAAAATGGTTTCAACTTGAGACTTATAGTTGATATCTCTGATTCTAGCATGTTAGCATGTAAAATAGAATTTGCCAAAACATTTTTTTATTATCTGAGGGTCAAAACATTTCTTTTACTGTATTATTTTAGTGAGATATCTTTCCACTGAATTCCATTTTTATTCCAAAGGTTGCGAAATATTTAACCTCATTGTTCTGTCTATTTTATAGATTATATTGGATGGCAATCATACCTTGTGGGAGTACATGGGTTGCTCGGTGGGGAGTGCAACCTCAATTATTACCGAGAGCTTCTGCCACTAACAAGTTGTCAACACCTTCACATTGGTGAGCTTTTCTAAACCGTTGATTTCTAGGGAATGCATACAGTCAATATGGACCATTTTAGCTTATGGGTTCCCTTACCCTTTCTATTATTGTTATATTGTGCCATGTGGGTTAATTCATGTTTTGATTACTTTACTAAAGGGGGATTTCCATTTTAGTTATTGAACTGAAAAAAGAATCAATTGAGTTATCAAACTATAAAAAAAATTCAATAAAGTTATCAGGGTGGTTTCCGTCAAATTAATTTAGCAGCCCATCTTATGTGGTTAACAGTGACATGTGGATAGTGAAATGGACATGTGAGACCCATCCTTCAAATTAAAATAAATTAAAATTGATGAAGTGAAAATTAAACATCAAAAAGAAAAAAATGCCCTCTTTCTCTCTCCCAAACTTTATTTTCTCTCTCCCTCCCTCTTTTCCATCACCGTCGCAACAATACCAATTACCGTGGCCAAAGAAATCGGTGAAGATGAGAACGACGGAACTACCCACCACCACCAGTTTTTTCTTCTTCTTCTTCTGATTCTCTCTCACCCCATTCTCACACCGCCCAAATCAAATCCTTCAATACTCATAAGAGCACCAACCACTTCAATCTTAACTAAAGTTTAAACTAACTAATCTTTTAACTAATTTATTCAAGAATTGAAAAATATCCAAGGAATTTGTAGAGCTATGGAAAGATCAAGAGATGGTTGTGATAGAAAAATTTGCAGAGTTATGGAAGAATTGACATGTAATTGAACTTCATGGGATGTGGTGGCTCTCTTTGGCCCTTTTTCCGTTTCCTTCCTTTCTCTTTCTTTTTTCTGGCAAATAGTGGTGTAAATGGAGGATCTCTTTTCACCCGATTCCTCTTTTATTGGATTATACTCCCAGATTTCTTTTACATTTTATGGATGAGAACGAAAGAGTAAGGTCTGTATGTGAGAGAGAGAGAGAGAGAGAGAGAAATGTTTGAGTTTTTATTGTTTTTGTCTTTTATTTAGGGATAACTATTTAATTAATTTTTTAACATATTTTTTACGCGGGCCCAAATTTCTGACTCAGCTTCTATGTGTACAAACGTTAGTGGCATAAGAATGTCTGTTAAATTAATTAAACAGAAATCACAAAAGTTACTCGATTGAAAGTTTTTTCAGTTGAATAACAAAACTGTAAATTGACCTGACCAAAACATCAATTAACCTTTGTGCATGCTATCCAGTTTCTTCAATAACTTTGTTTTCTTGTTGATTGGTTTTCCAGAAATGTTTACTATACATATGGTTTCTTTGATTCTTCCTACATGATGGGCTCTTTTATTTAATTTGTACTTCAAATAATTTTCAAGAACAGTGTTTTACCTTCTCACATAAATGAGTCACATTTATATTGTTATATTTTTAACTTCAAGAGTGCTTTATATATTTCTTAATATGCCTGTCAGGACAGGACAATGGGTAATAATCAAGGTTTGGAATAATTTCATGTACTAACTTCAATAAGTAGCAGATGCTATCTTCTGCATTGATGTCATGTCTTATGCTTCCTTACAAACTCTTGTGAATACTTTACTTTGAATGTTCTATGGGTTTTTAAAATGCATTGTACTCCTTATTACCAACACCAACTGTTGATGGACAATGTGAAACTCCTTGAATCCCGTGTTAAGATTAACATGTTTAAGTCTTAATCTGTGAACCCAACAAATAATTGGCCTTTTTTGTTATTTTTCCTGAAAGGTAGCACATGTTCTAATTTTATTTTATTGGTAGAAGGTTGCATCTCTTTTTATTTTTATTTTTTAAATGGAAAAAAGAAACTTTATTGGAGATGAAGTGAGCACAGACAGTTGAACAAGGTGTTCTCCAAAAGAAAAAGGAAAAAAGAGCTCACTCCCACAAATGGTCATTCCCTGTTAATTACTTGTTCAACCTTCTTATTAGTAACTCCTACTTGGTATATTGCATGAAAGTTACATAGTAGTGCAAAATTTGAAACCTGAAGCCAGTTCAGTGTTTTATATAACTATGTAGTTGAATTATCAATGCTAATAAATTAGTAGAACATGCATCTTGTGGTTTAAAAGGGTTCTCTTACTTTCATTAGCCTACCATCTTTCATTGAAGAGTTTAATCAATGACAAGGGTTAGGGCTAGTGTTCTATTGGCCAATGTTCTAAAAGGCGGGTGGCCGGGGAGAGATTTTTTATTTTAAGCCAATTTTAATATTTTATTTTATATTTATCCAAACAAAACAATAATATAAAGCAAAACAATCTATAATAAAGATAATAAAGGCATTTACTTAAAGTTCAAACACATATCTATATTGTTAATGTCAAAGTTCAAACACAAACATGCAATTGTTCAAAGTTCAAACATATTTTTAATGTATTAGTTTTATTCATAAATAAAATTGCTATTAAATAATAAAATTTAAAATTTCAAGAATTTAATTCAATATATTAAAACTTAAGAAACTAAACATAAATTTAAGAATTATATTGAATTAAACTAAATATTACAAATGTATCATCATTTATATAATTTGAAGTTGGTACATGTTCAAAAAATTACAACTATAATAAAATTATCTATTTTGACTTCATATTGTTCACTTCTTGTTGTGATTTGATATGCTACAACATGTATTATGAATATGGTAAATCATTAGAAAAATAAATATATTAAGATTTGGTTTGGGTAGTTATTAAACAAAAAAAATCTCTCCGTCTAGACCCCGCCTAGGCTCCATCTAATTTCTGGAGGGATTTTTTTGCCGCTTTGGGCCTAGGTGAGGCGCCAGGAGGACCTAGCGCCTAAGCGGGGCACCAAGGGGGGCCTAGCGCCTAGGCGGAGATTTTTAGAACACTGCTATTGGCATCACAATACTATGCTTACCTAATGCTTTAATGTTGTTCCAGGATTTGTGTTACATTGTTTGTTGCTTGGTGTGAAGTCCATGTTTCACACTTGTCATGGTAGCGGTGCATATAACGTTTTTGTTCCATGTTGTGCAGTTTCTCAACCAAGATACGAGCATTGGGATCACCTAGTTCGACCATGTTTTCTCAAGATTCCTTGCAAACACTATTTAATTCCGGGCCATTTAAGAGTCCATGTTATCGCAGGGGAGCTCGTCTCATTGTTAGAGCTGATAGTGTAAGTTCGTTATGTGAATTCTTCTTTTCTTTGTCCCAGTCACCGTGGTATCGAATTTCATATATGATATTCCTTATAATTGTAATGTAAATTTACTATCATCTAGATCTTTAGAATTGTCGATTTGTACGTACAGGATTACTATGCTGTCCTTGGTGTATCAAAAAATTCCAGCAAATCAGAAATTAAGAGTGGTGAGTACACTTTTGATTTAATTTATGTTCTTAGGAAGTTAGGATGCATTGTATATTTCAGGTTATATGATTTTTCGCTTGCTAGTAATTTGCCCATGTTTTAAGGTTGCTGTGTATGACTTCTCATTTATGTACATAACGTAAAAAGGATTTGCAAATGGTAAATGTTGTACATTACTTGCACATATTGTTGTCATGTGTGGCATATTTCTTGCCTTATAAGTTATAGTTGCATGGTCTGCACAACTCACTTGCTCACATCCTGAAATTAGACTCTTCATGTGGCATACAGAAAACTTGAATTCTTAACCAAAACCTTTTCAATTTAAATATGAAATAAGGTATTTATAAAGCTAAATTTAAGCACTAAAAATTGAAGTACTAAATTTTTAGCTCTGAAAATGTTAAGTGATGATAGACTTGTACTTTTGTTCCGAGAAATTATAGTATGCAGTATGCACATTATAGGGGAGAAACACATATATGTGGCTGGTAAAATTGACCCAATCTTGCGGATGGATTGTTGTTTGCCTACTACTAGGACAACCTTTATTATCCAAGGACATATATGCCAAGTGAATTTTTGAAGTGATTTTGATAATGCAATATTTGTATACAATGACTCGATAAGATTTTTATATGTATCCAGACTCTAGTTCAGAAAGACCTGTCAACCTTGTAGGACCTCACAGAGATTCTGTATTTGATAATTGAATTAGTATACTTGAGGAATTTCACTACTTATTATTGCTGAATGCTGCATTGTATATATGTATCTCTCTGTTAATTAGAAACACGTCATCATTCCTATCGGTGATTCGATGACTGTTTGATGTGATAATGCAATCCCCTTATATTGCTAACATTTGACTCCCGTGTTTCCTCAGTTGGGAACTAGTAGAATTGCTGAAGCTAGTTGATTTTCACTGTTGTTTGGGCTTATCCCATGGCAGTCCTAGTTAATATGAGGTTTACTATCCCTAAGGGTATTTTTTGATGTAACTTGGCTATGATTTATTAAAAGGAGAATTTCTACAGGTCTTTGTGAACTTGCTTGGTGAATTGGTATTCCATCCATGAAAGGGCACTTAAACTATTATGTTGCGTTTGGATTGAAGGAATGGAATGAAGAGTGGAATGATTCATTCCATTCTAGTTGGAATGAGTTATTCCATATGTTCTCCCTCTTCCAAGGAATCAAACACAATTTTTTTCATTCCAATCGCAATCAAACATAATTTGTTTCATTCCATATGAATGAGTCATTTCATTCTCACCTTCATTACTCCAATCCAAACGTAGCATTAGAGTAACATGCTTCTCCTATTCAAAAGAGTGAAGATAATCAATAATTCAAGTGGCCATTGTGATTATCTTGGATCTTTTCCTTTAGTAAGAATGTTCTTCCAGTAAAATGACATTTTCTAAGATTATATATCACATTAAGCTGAATTTTATCCGTATGATCACCCCATATGCAAGGGAATTTTTTTCACAGAAACAGTTGAAACTACTAAATTGATGCTATTTTTATAAGAACTAAAACATGCTCAAAACGACTGGACTGAACTCAAAACATATTCCAAACTTCTTCAGGTATTTATCTCTCAACCTGAACTAAACAACACATCCTATTGAAAAATATTATCATTGCTTTTATGGCATGCAATCCCATTACATTGTCGTACTCTTACCTCCTCCATAGCTCTACTCTGTCCCAGTCTGTTTGATTTCTTCTCATCAAATGGAAAACTTGTATCTGACAAGTTTTCTGTTATAAGTAATAAAATTGAAATGTTGCCTAAAATAGAAAGGGGGCGCTACACATTTTCTCATGTCAAATCTGAGCTATATGCACTGCCTAAAGAATTTTTTGTCTCGCTATCGTGTGGCTGACATACTGTTTGGTTTTCAGCTTACCGGAAGCTTGCTAGGAGTTATCACCCTGATGTGAACAAGTAAGTTGCCTGTTACTTCTACATTTTAGACTTAATACTTTTTTGATGCTTCTAAAGTTTTTCCAAATGGATGACTAGTAAATGACCATATAACAACTGTAATGTGTCCCAATGGTGCGATAGTGAGTGCATAATTAGAGGGGGGACATCTTTTGTAAAGTTTCAATCCAGGGACTTGATTTTAAGAATATAAAGTTAGTGCCTCAGTGGTACTTTTATATTCCTGTGATTTTTCTTAACTGTTTATTCATGTTTTTTTTATAATTTAAAACTGAAGAATCAAATGCTACTGTAGCAACTAGCAAAGATCAGCTGCTGTTGCAAGTTTCTGGACATGTAGAAACTGTCTCTCTTTGTGTGGCATGCACTACATATTTATAGAACATATATTCCTTCTGAAAGTTGTATTTTTAGACCATGAAATTAAAATGACATTATGGCAGTAGCAGCAGTTTGTAAGGTCAGATGCATGATACTTTATTTGCTGTTCTTTTTGTCGAATGGAGGATGGCCAAGGGAATAATTGTTTCTTTTATTTAGTTTATTGATGCATTTGTGCTAGGCTATGTTTCGTGGACTTGGGTGTGGGTGTCAGTTACTGTTACGTGTCTACTTGTTGGATTCGATAAATCAGTTTCTATACACATGTAGATGGCTGAAAAGTGTCTAATATTTGGATATGGGTGCTTAGACACGATGTTTAGATAAAGCATTTGAAACTCGTCCAATTTCATTGTCTTAAGCAAAACTCTATTATAATAAGTATCTAGATAAACATGACAACATCCAAATGTGATCAAACAAGTTTTTAACGTCATTCGTTGTGAATCTTTTTCTATTTTCCTCATCTTTTTGCCTCTCATTTTTATTCTTCATATCGGTGATGTGGTGCCCATGTCTGGGTGGCGGGTGTTGGACACGGGAAATTAACCCATTTAGAAGGGTCTATGTAATATAGGTGCTAGGATAATTGATCTGTTAGCTCTCATGACCCCTAAACATCCTGTTCGGCTCTTACAGTTATTTGTTTTTAAATACTTGTTGGCCTGACAGGCTGACACATTTACATAATTTTGAAACTCATACTTTACAGTGGGAGTACTGCAATTGTAATCCTCCCATTTTTTTGTTCTTGGTAATAATTCAGGGAGTTTCCACTTTTGACTGCTGGTACAAGATAATGTAATTTGTCAATATATGCCATAATAGCTGGCAAGTGTAAGTTATGAATAAAACAGTCTGGGGAGTTTGACTTCTAAGTAAAATGTAGATTCAGTTGTCACTAAAGAATATTGTGCAGACATTTAAAAGAACTTCATAAGATACTGGTACCTTTTTGAACTCTATTTTTTCTCTTGCAGAGAACCTGGAGCAGAAGCAAAATTTAAGGAGATTAGCAATGCTTATGAGGTGAACTTCTCAATCATCTGTTCAGTCTCCTGGTTGGAAATTTGTAGTTCGGGACAGGTTTAAACATATGAACTATATTGGAATTGCATTTTAATATAAAGCTTGTGGTGCAGGTTTTATCGGACGATGAGAAACGTTCCATATATGATAGGTATGGGGAGGCTGGGCTTAAAGGTGCTGGAATGGGCACAGGGGTGAGTTCTTTGTACTTAAATATTAACAACTAAATCAGTGGCTTTTAATTTTTACTAGTCTTAATCTCCTGTACTTGTGCTTACGTATTTTAAGTATTCCTTTATGACAGGATTTCAGCAATCCCTTTGATCTTTTCGAGTCATTATTTGATGGCCTGGGTGGCATGGGTGGTATGGGGGGCATGGGAGGAAGAGGCTCGCGTAATAGGGCCACAGAAGGTGAAGACCAGATCTACAATCTGGTTTTGAATTTTAAAGAAGCTGTATTTGGGGTTGAAAAGGAGATCGAAATAACTCGGCTTGAGAGCTGTGGCACATGTAATGGTTCAGGGGCAAAACCAGGGACAAATCCATCCAGATGTAGCACTTGTGGCGGGCAAGGGCAAGTAGTCTCATCGGCTAGAACCCCATTGGGTGTCTTCCAGCAGGTAATGACCTGCTCTTCTTGTGGTGGGACCGGGGAGATTTCAACTCCTTGCAACACGTGTAATGGGGATGGGCGAGTGAGGAAGTCCAAGAGGATTAGCCTGAAAGTTCCTGCTGGGGTAGATGGTGGGAGTCGTTTGAGGGTCCGGTCAGAAGGTAATGCAGGAAAGAGAGGCGGACCTCCAGGAGATCTATTTGTGATCATTGATGTTATTCCTGACCCGGTATTGAAACGCGATGACACCAATATTCTTTACACTTGCAAGGTTTCCTACATTGATGCTATTTTAGGAACAGCAATGAAGGTTCCCACGGTTGATGGAATGGTAGATTTGAAGATTCCAGCTGGTACCCAACCGGGGACAACGCTGGTGATGGCGAAAAAAGGTGTGCCTTTTCTAAACAAAAACAACATGAGAGGTGATCAGCTAGTGAGAGTGCAAGTTGAGATACCCAAACGGTTAAGCAGTGAGGAGAAGAAGCTCATTGAAGAACTTTCCAACCTTAACAAGGGCAAAGCTCTCAACAGTAGGAGATAGTGGGTGGGTGGCCTTTTATCTTGTTGATCAGGAATTTGTCTCTCTTCTGGTTTTGAGTGATGTGGCTTTATTGCTGAAAAACATCAGCGGCAATTTTCATTACTGATCACTCGTTTATGCATGCACTGCATTGTACTCCAGGGGACTTTTTTGGTAGATTGTTATATGTATTATACATACAATTAAAGCTATGAGAAAGAACTATAGGTAGACTTTGCAATTTGTTCTGGAATTTAACCTTTTGTTTTGTCTGTTCAACATATATTATTCAAAACTTAGAAGTGTAAATTTATATGGTTACTCAGGTTACCATGCTACCAGATTGTTTATTCAGTTGGTTTTCATACAGTAAAATTAAGCTGATGAGACTGATGGTACCAAATACCTTGGGCCGAGAGGCAAGGATGATAATCTGCTGCCATGGGCAAGTAATCTCTAGTAATTGTGCAAATAGCCGGATTTATGGTCAGAGTTGGCTACGGATATTTATAGGTCCAACTAACTTTGCGGACTATAGTCGAGCGGATGACTTATTCCTTTCTCTGTATGCCACAGTCTAGTGGGTGTCTGTCTTATTCCTTCCTCTAGACAAAAGATCCTCTGCATTAGTTTTTCAATCAGTTTTTATCGATACACATTTAGTAATAAAGATTTTAGCAAGAACTTGACAAAATTTGTTGTAAATAATTATGTCGTTAAAAGCAATATTTGTATTGTATTGAGGAAAATTTTATAAAAAGGTGCAAGGAAAGATATCTTAATCCCTAATCGGTATTTAACCTGAATTGTGTAGTTTGAATTTGGCCACATATATGTTAGGATCCTTAAAGTTGCCAAAGTTTAAGTGGATGCCCATTTGAGTAAATCAATCAACAGAATATGATTAACTATGTATATAGGAATAATACATCTAATATATTAAAATGATTTTTTTTGAATGTTGATAATGTTTAAGTAATATTTGATAAGATTAGAGCAAATATGTATATTAATAGGCACATATCTACAACCAAATAACCAGCCTGGCTAATATATACTCTATGCGGTCAAAATGGTCGCTAAACCCGTTGTCAAAAGGTGGCTATAACAACGGTTCTTAGGTATAACAACGGTTCATGGTTCAGATCCTATAACGACAAATTTAACGAAGGTATTGTCCCTCGCTAAAGGTGATCAAAGCTTTATATATATATATATATATATATATATATATGGGGACCCACGGAAGGTACCTACTGCTGAAGCAATTGGACTAATTATCACCAAACAATTGGTCAGATGGTATTATTGGGAGGCGATTATATAAAATACTACTAAAAAGGCAAAAATCATCCATCAAATTGAAATTTTTAAACAATGTAGTTGTCGTTACGTTACTAAACTTATCACAAAATGGTGCATGTATGTATGTATGTACACTTCACATACATCACATGACGCAATACATGATGTATAGAACTATAATTCAAATCTATAGCACAGTTTAAAAGTTACGGGCCTTTGAATTTGGATAGGCAGACACCCTATGTGTACAAGGATGGGGCTACCACTGTTCTCAAAGAAGCAGGAAAGTAGAAAAAGAAATCAGTTGATACTGTTGATGCTGGAATAACAATGCATTTGAGGTCTTACAATAAACCTTTTCAATCTCCTCCTCCACATGTTTTCTCTGCACCAAGTTTCAAATGTACACAATTTATAATTGTAGATGATTGTAGAGTAGTCTTAGGCTGATAATAAAATAGTCACTCTACTACCGTAGAAACGTAGAGTTAATCTTCAGATTTACTACTCTACGACAACCTTTTTTGGCCTGATGAGCAAAAAAGGGTTGTTCATGGAACCCCAATATATATATATATAAAAGAAGTTTTATTAGGATTCATTTGAAGTAGTATTAGTATCTACATAAAAATGTACGAGTCGACGACAAAGATGGGATTTGCAACATCCGATCAAAAGCCTCACGCAGTGTGCATACCATTTCCAGCTCAAGGTCACATAAATCCCATGCTCAAACTCTCAATGGTTCTTCACTGCAGAGGCTTTCACATCACGTTTGTAAACACCGACTTCAACCACAAACCGCTTGCTCAAGTCCCGAGGCTCAAACTCCCTCGACGGCTTGCCTGACTTTCGATTCCATTCCATTCCCGACGGTCAACCTCCGACGGAGGCTGACGTCACCCAAGACATCCCAACTCTATGTTTTTCCAATGCAAGGAACTGTTTGGTTCCATTTGGCGAATTACTACACAAACTGGATCAAAATTCTTCGTCTCTTAATTCGGTTGACCCTCCGGTCATCTGCATAATTTCTGATGTATAATTGGTGTCCCTTGTGTGTCCTTCCGGACCTCAACTGCATGTTGCTTCATGTTGAATAAACAATATAGCCATCTAAAGGAAAACGTACTTCTACCTCTAAAAGGTACACCACTTTCTTAATTGAGCACTGCTATGGTACTGTACACCATATATATATATATATATATATATATATATATATATATATATATATATATATATATATATATATGGGAAGTGGTTAACATGAAGTTCATTTTTAAGTAAGTTTGTTCTTGAACTCTTTCATACCACTAGTCTTAGTTTGAACTAATTGGTACTAAAATCGTACAATCGTCTTCATAGTTTCATGACATTTTGTCATGATCAGGTATCATGAAACCCTCCTTGGATTTTTTGTACCGATTTTTCTCCATAAGGAAAAGGAGTTCTACCAATTTAATAAACAAATAGGTAGAGATTTTATGATGGGAACTCCTTCGAGCAAGGGATGGCATAAAGAAGTTTAATATAAAGGGACCAAATACTAAGCTAATTGGGCCATGGACAGAGCCAAATCGGTACCAATTGAACTCGATCAAAATTAGTAGGCTCTGTACTCCAAAAGGTCCTCCTCTCCTCGTGTCAATGTTAACACTTAGTAGGCTAAAAGTGTGTACGTTTATAATATAGCTACACCATCTCATAGGTTTATGTCTGTTAGTACATTTTAAGAGTTAGTATTAGATATGATAATTGCATGATGTATTAGTGGGCAACCCAAGTCTATTAGGCGTAGAAGTTTGGTATGAACGCTTCCTATATAATGATATTGAATCGGACCCAATTTAAATAGCCTATTATACAAAATGTGCAACCCAACAAGCAGGGTTCCATATATATTGCAATCAAGTAAAATTAATTTAGTGGTTGGCTCATTGCTTTCTCAAGTGTTGTTGAAACAACCCGGGTCAAATCCCGAGTCCGAAACAAATCTTGGGTCAAATCCCAAGTCCGAATCGAATCAAATCCATCCAAATAAGGCCTCAAACCACTGGCCCAAAAGTATCTTCTTGGGTCATCTAGCCCACCACAGGCTCCCAAAAGGTCATGACTTGAAGGTACTATTGGTAGTTACTTAATTCCTTATATGTAGACAAATTTTCACCCTATCTTTCGATGTGGGACTGGGGTGTTACAAACTCCCCCACTTAAATTTCTGACGTCCCCGTCAGAATCCGATCACACACACGGCCCAAAGATCTTTGCCTCTCTAGCCATTGTGGGATAATACCGGCTGGCTTCGTGTCCCCACCTCCGGACCTTCATCTCTCCATTGTGGGATAATACCACCAGCCTTCGTCCCCACCTCCGGCAACTCGATCGGATGACCCGATCCGAGTTTTCGAGAGTCGGCTTTGATACCATATGAAACAACCCGGGTCAAATCCCGAGTCCGAAACAAATCTTGGGTCAAATCCCAAGTCCGAATCGAATCAAATCCATCCAAATAAGGCCTCAAACCACTGGCCCAATAGTATCTTCTTAGGTCATCTAGCCCACCACAGGCTCCCAAAAGGTCATGACTTGAAGGTACTATTGGTAGTTACTTAATTCCTTATATGTAGACAAATTTTCACCCTATCTTTCGATGTGGGACTGGGGTGTTACAGTTGTTGTCATCATAAATCATAAAGATATATTATCTTCCATTTTTTGTTTTTCTTTCTTTAAACGTAATACTTTGTTATCCTGCCAACTCTTTTCATTCAAAGAATGTAACTATTGTTATTTTAAAATATACTAAAATTTAAAAATGATAATACTTGACAATTTTAATATTATGTTAATATATTGTGTTAGATTTAAGATTGAAATATGATCCATAATCACAAGAAAAATAAGAATAAAAGAACACATGATGCATGTATTCAAGTTCACTAATTTGGCTACTCCTATATTTATTAGGTGCATCACACACTCTACAATAGTTTATAATAATTAGAAAACCCTATCTGTTATAATATGAACTCAAACCCACGATACCTAATATAATAGTAAAATCTAAGACCGCTTGGCCCAGGGTGGATTTGTTTGAGGGGCAGCGTAGACAGCTGCCCCTGTTGAATTTTTTTTATAGGTATAGGAGCATGAGTAGATATGTAAGTTAATACACTCTAATGGAAGAGTTAAACTATGATGGGGCAAAAATAATAATTATAAGTTGTTTTTTATTGTTTTAGTGTTTGAGAGTGACTTTTTTAAAACTTATTATTTGACTGATAAGTCTTTTTATATAAGCAATTTTGATCAAACGTAAAAGACGACTTTACCCTCAATTATTTTTCAAAATAACAACTTTACCCACAATCCATTTGAAAAACTGTAGATAACGGGATCTCCATATATAGGAGAGAAGCAAGGAAAAAAAAAGGAGAGAGAAAGGATAATAATTTTATTTTTAAAGAGAGAAAAAGAGAAAAGGTATAGAATAAAGGTTAGTATTTTAGGTTTTATTTAGTAGTATGAGATTTGAATGGAAAAAGGTATGGGATTAAGAATAACAGAAACCTTCGAATGGGCTTATATATATATATATATAGAAATAGGATCAGGTCCGGACCTCCCGGACGGGAGAAAATCCGGACCCAATTTTTTTTTTTTTTTGTAGAACAATTAAAAAAAAATTATGGAATTGAAATTTTTCCATAATACAGTGTTTTGGGTGTGTTTTTAATACCTACACCAACCAATGTATGTACAGTCTGCCCAGACTGTACTGAAATGTTTTGGTATAGGCATCCAAATCACGCCAAAAACACTGTATTATGTAAAAATTTCAATTCCATAAAAAAAAATTTAGTTGTTTCAAAAAAAAAAAGTCCGAATTTTGTTAAAATCCGGGAGTCCGGACCTGATCCGGACTCATATAGAAATATATATATATATATATATATGGAAAAGTATTTTTAAGATTTACACTGATAATTAATTTTAAATTTTACTAAACAATGGAAATTAGTTTTCAAATTATATTTACATTGATATTATTTAAAATCATTTTAAATACAAATTAGTTTTAATTTTCACTTAAAAATTTAATCATTTGGATGTAAAAAATATATAAAAATATGAAAATATTTAATTTTGTTTGTTTTAAGATCGTAAAACATTAATATTATAATAGTGTAAAATAAAAATAATAAATATTGATCATACTATTTATTATTATAAAGTTGTCTATTCATATTCCTAAATTATATTAAATTAATTAACAAGTTTTTAAATTTTTTATATCTGAAAAGCTGAATTATTAAATGAAGGTCAAAATTAGTTGATACTATTTGAAAAACCCTTTGAACATCTTGAGCAAAATCACATATTAATTTGTTTATTGTTTTACGTAATGGAAAAATGGCGATTATTATGATATGATATTTAATCAATGTATCTTTTTAATAATGTCATTTTTAGTAATTTTTATATTTTATTTTAACTTACAAGTCATTATCAACCGAATACCCTCACAATTTGTTTAAATTTAATTTATAGCTTATAAGTCAAATTGTTTTATTTATAAGTCACAACTTATAATGACTTATAAATCAATTTAAATTTTAACTTTAAATTATTTTAAAATAAATTAAATTCAGAAATGTTAGTTCAGTAAATTATTTGTAAAAAATAAATTAAATTCAGTAATTAAAATATAAATTGAACCTCGGTGTAATAACTAAAAATATATTTAACCCCACATGCATTAAATGTGGTCTAGGTACGTACAGGTGGTTGGGGACTTGAGTATTAAATGGTCTTTTGCCGTGGGATTGGGGGTGGTTGGGGGAGGAGGGGGGATGGGACACTTGTCGCGGACTGGAGTACAAAGTAGCTGGAGCTGCATGTGAAAAACGATTGATGGCAAGGTTTTGTGATTTTATGGAAGAAATTCAGCTCGACTCATTTCTAATTGTATAAATTTTATTGAGTTTAAGATGGAATATTGTAAACAGTCACACATATATTAAAGATTGAAAAGAAAGTAAATAACATATGAAATATGTAAGTTTACCAAATTCTGGCTAATCAACACACCAAATAATAATATCGTTTATATAACAATTAAAAATCCTAATTGTTATAACATGACACATGACTTTCAAATAGGGATGTCCCTTCCCTGCGGTGATTCTCATCTCATGCCCGCCTTAAATGGGGAATCACCCAATACTATTATTTATGGGGATGAAGATCAAGGAATGATATTTGTTTCTTTAACACTAAAATACTACTAGTACTTATGATTTTTTTATTTATTTAACAAATTCACAAAACATTAATCATCCTCGTGGGGATGAATATGGTTAATAAGTTTTAATCTCCATGGGGGAATGGGTGGTCTGGTCCAGTACCTTAGCATCCCTTACTCTCCCACTCCACCAGGAATAGTAATAATAGAAGATAAAGCAACCGATCAATTGAATGCAAGCACTTGACCCCTATTCAAGACGGAAGTAATTTACCAGTACTACTACTTTGTCGGCACTCGATACTCAATAAATAACTTTGAACGATTGGATTGGTACCTCGTTGTCAAAATAAAATAGCTGAGCTGCGCTGCGCTTATAAATGACGAGACACATAACCGATTTTCTATCCCTATTTTTCATGTCATTCCTTGTATTTCTTCACTTAAATTTTTTATACTTGGTTTCTTATTTAATTTTAGAATTAATTGGTGTTAAGTAAGAGGTTAAGTGTCAAAATTTTAAATGAAGAACCCAAGAAAAACATATAAAATAGAGATAGAGGATCTGCTCTCATCTAAAGACAAGTGAAAGATACTTCAAAATAAGAAATTATTGTATTATTATTAGTTTTTTAAAAATCAAGTTAAAACATTATAATAAAACTCACATAAGTAATCAAATAATAATAATAATATGCTTGGTCAATTGTGGCTGCTGAAGCATGCCCATGCAGCGGGATGTAATTTTGAAACAAGTGCCACAACTCGCTTTCCTCTATTTGAGTATGTTTCGTCACCAGTTATCACATGGACCCAAACTCAACTTGGTGGACTACTCCCTAGTCCCTAGGCAGGCGTTTTTGACGTCAACAAATTTTTAATTATATTATCCGTAACTGGAATTAAATTACACAACTTCATTCTATTCTAGTAGTATTAATTAATTCATGGATTGCTAATGACAGATTAATTACTACTACTTAATTTCCTAACAACACCTGATCCACCAGTTTGTCCAAATTCACCCTAGAGCTCCCATCAACATGACCAGCAGCCTCCTCAGCTTTCTTTTTCCACTCCAACGCACTTCATCCTCATCTCCTTCCCTTTCTCACCATCCATCAACTCCCTCACCAGCACCTCCACCTCATCCCTCTTCACCTCATTATCAATCTCCATTCCAATCCCCCATTCCACACAACTGTACCGGCAATTTGTCTGCTGTTCCGCGAAAAACGGCCAACAAATCACCGGCACGCCCCCGCTAATACTCTCCACTGTCGAGTTCCACCCGTTATGAGTCAAAAACCCGCCAATCGCAGGATGTTTCAACACTTCCTCTTGCGGGCACCAGCTTGCCAACATTCCTCTATTCTCCGTATCGGTTATAAACTCGGCTGGTAACATGGCCGAGTCACCCACAACTATATCGGGCCTAACAATCCACAAGAAATGCTTTTTGCTGTTAGCTAGGCCCCACGCGAATTCGGTCAGTTGTTTTGCTGTCATGACCGTGATGCTACCAAAGTTGACATACACCACCGAGTTTGATTCTTTTGTGTCGAGCCAATCAATGCAGCCGACTTCCTCTTTCCATAAATTTGAGCTCATTGATTTGAGCCTATGGTCTTGAATTTGATTCACCATCAAATGCAATGGACCGACGGTGTAAATGTGCGGTTGGATGGCTGAAATGGCGTCCAATACGTCTTGTTCGAGGGCGTCGAAAGTGTTTAAGATGAGGGCCCGAGCTCTGGGGAGGGCAGCCGATTCTGTTTGGAGGAAGTTGAGCATGGTGTCATTTGGGTCTGTGGTCCTAATGAAACTTGGGAAATCTCTTAATTTGATGTCTTTCATGCCTGGAACCCACTCTATTTTTGTGTCTAAATACCCATTTGTTACATAGCTCATATCTGCAAAACCAAGCAAAAATTAACGTGAAAAAAAGTTTATTGATGATCTACTGAAAATATACAACCTCTAATGCACGCTGTAAAAGATACTACAAGTTATAGAACTGATAAAAAAATCAATAAAATAAAGAAAAAGATATATGCCCTAATCAAGATTAATTAAGCTAGCTACCTTTTAGTGGTGTATAACCTCTCTCAACAAGGTGGCGATACTGCAAGTAGCCGAGCAGGCCGCAAGCGCTTGTAGTCCAAAAAAGCACTTCAGGGACACCAAACTTCTCGGAAGCTTTGAGAGTAAAGCTCATGACCCCATCAGAAACAATACACGTTACAGGCGGCACGTCAGAAACCGATGTGTCGTTGAGTTTTGAAATAAGGCTGCAGAAAGGTAACAAGGAGTGGGTTGGAGTGTATTTACATAGTGAAGGGATGTCTTGGGTGGCATCGGGATCCGACGGCAGGAGGCCGTCGGGGATGGCGTAGAACCGGAAGTCCGGCAAGCCGTCGAGGGAGGCCGGACCCCGGGACCGGAGTAGGCGGTTGTGGTTGAATTCTGTGTTGACAAATGATATGTGGAAGCCTTTTTGGTGGAGGAGTTTTGCTAGTTTGAGCATTGGGTTAATGTGACCTTGTGCAGGGAATGGAATACATACTGCATGAGGTTTAGTTACTTTAGGAAGGTAGCCCATTTTTCTCTGTATTTTACTATTAAGTAAGTTGTGCAAGACTATGCAAAGAGAAAGAGGAGATTTGTGTTCTATTTATAACCAATATGATTAACGGCATTATTAGGTTTTAATTTTCTGGCAATAAATAATTTAGGCACATTGACATTGTCACGTATGAGCTCAATGTCTTTATAAGTCCAACGTCCATATATATATATATATATATATATATATATATATATATATATATAATTAGTAGTACTCCACGATAATAGAAAAAGTTCTTCTTTTTTATTTTTTTAACTTCAATTAATGAATTACATCCAAAGAGAGACGTATATGCCGATGAAGGAGTGTTTAACATGATAATCTCTTAATTAGCATCTTTGCCTTGTCAGTAGTATATATTCAACAATATTTTTATATTTATTTTAATAATATTTTAAATTTTGAGTGACAATAATAGCGTAGTTATTGTCCTAGTATTATCGATGACCATTTTAGTCGGTAAATTAAAAGAGCAAAAGGATGAGAAGAGGAAGTCAAATTAGTAATTTTCTGCTTGTGAAGTCTCGTAATTTGTGGCATTCAACTATCCTTCCTCCGTTCACATTTTAGAAAATAATAAAAAATATTATTAATGTTGTGTCTGATCGATCAAAATAATTAATATAATATTTTAATAATATCCTTCTAAAATTTATTAAAAATACGAAAGATAAAAAAATTAATAATTAATTTAGAGATAATATGAAAAAGTTAAGTTCTTAATATTTTTCAAAAATGTATAAATTACAAATAAAAACAATAAATTTCAATCTTTAAAAAAGTCAAGTTGCGCCCGGCGGCAGCCGGCAGCATGGGTGGCTTGTCAACCGGGGTATGGACTAATTGTTTAATAATAGTAATAATTATACAGGTGGCTAAATTTTTATTAGTAGTCAAATGAAGAATGATAGTAGTGCATCGTATATTATAGGGAAATTAGCACTAACTTTATTTAATGCATTCATTATAGAAAAATATTGTATATTAATTAATATAATAAAAAATTATTTTCTCCTTCCCTTAATATAAGTCGTTTTAAAATTGTGCACAAATATTAAGAAAATGATTGTATAATATTAAATATAATATAAGTTATCTATATTGTCTTTGTATTGAAAAAAGAGAATACCAAAATTATAATATTTAATACTTTGATTAATATTAAAAACTAAGCAATTAATACTTACTTGAAATTCTTAAACGACTTATATTAAGCGACAAAAACCCTTCACTAAAACGACTTGTATTAATTAAGAAACGGAGGGAGCATAAAACTTATCAATACAATATTTTTTATAACTAATACAACACTTTCTCAGTTCCATAATAACTGTCTTTTTAGCTTTTTTTAGCTTCGTACACATGAATTAAGAAAGTAATTTAATACTATCATTTTAGAATTAAAATTTGTACGAAATTTCATCAATGCTTCTTTATGGAAAGTTGAAAACTATTAATACAAGAGATAAAATTTATTGAAAAAATAATAGAAATTAGGGGATAATATAGAAAAATAAATAATTTATTCTCCTAGAAAGTTGTAAATTACAAATAAATTAAAATATTTTTTTTATAAAAAAAGACAATTATTATAAAATTGAAGAAATAAAAAACTACACAACTTACTATAATAAAATTGATGCCGACCTCACCCTATATGGAATGGACGGACATATATATTAACATGTGTAAAAGTGGCAAACTATAATTCTTGTATTCGGCTAGCATGACAAAAAAACAGTGATATGAATACTACTGAATTACTATTGATTTTGTACTACAATATGTAGGGACTTAAAGTTTCAACTTTTTTTATTTATTTTTTAAATTCTTTTGGGATTATGTCTTTGGCTGTGAAAAATATGGTTGAAATTAAATGCAAATCTTTTATTATTAAAAAAATAAATCACAAATGTGATTTGCCACTTGGTATCAAGAGAATTCTCCAACATCCAGTTGGTACCATAATTGTAACGACCCCAAAATAGGTCCATTCAATCCAATCCATTCTGAGTCGCCAAATACATGATACAGAAAACAACTACGACTTTATTACAACAATTGTCGTGTAAAATACAACAACACATATACTGTGAGTTTGGATACAAATATATATCAAATGTGACACATGTCCCAACCGTGGACAACACCTCACAGTGACACCTTACATAAAGGTATAGTCAAAGACTGTTTTAGAAACTAAAATCTTTGGGAAGTGCTCAAGGAAACCTTCGTACATGGGAGGCCATGCGTCTAGGTTATGATAGA
Source organism: Panax japonicus (assembly GCA_020205505.1). NCBI lineage: Eukaryota > Viridiplantae > Streptophyta > Magnoliopsida > Apiales > Araliaceae > Panax > Panax japonicus. The sequence goes on from CM035106.1 coordinate 53,762,746, forward strand.
TATCATATGTCCAGAGAATTATCCTTGGTTGACCTAATAGACCCCAAAGAAAAATGAGAAGATTACTATCATATTCTTCCCAATGGTGAGTCTTCTCTTGATTTATCATTATCTCCACTGTCTCAAATTGAGAATTATACTCCATACAAACACCAAGATTATATAGGTAGTGCTCATAAATATACTCAGCAAGTGGATGAGCACAACCATGTCTTATGATGACACGAGGTTGTATGTCATTAGACATCTTGTATGATAGTGGCAAAACACCCTTCCAACGTTGGGTTCGCCTCACCCTAGTTGATTCACCAAATATAACTACTAAATGATGACCACCGTTCTATTCCACTGTTACTCCCACTCGACCCAGCTACACTCTTATTACCTGAAAAGAATTGTAAAGCAAAAGGGTGAGCACAACTAGCTCAGTAAAGAATATCATGACTAAAGATAATTAAATTATCAATAGCCTTCATCAATAACAAATCAGAGATTTAGAACATATGGTAGATGATAAAAATTTCAACCATAGTTGCAGCGGAACGAGCAATCCATTAGAAGAGTCAAATAGACTATAAAGTCTATTATCTTCTCCACATTAAAAGTCCACCAACAATGTTTTATCCCTGTAACATCAATCAACAATTCTGGTCCACAATCATATGAATAACTCATAATCATAATTGTAGTTCTAAATTCCTCTTCACATCCAGGACGAAGATAATTTTCATCACCTATCTTTACCTGAAACATCAAAGATCATGGTTACACCAAATCACATTTCCTGTTCATAATCATACTAATAATTTCATCTTTACACTACGGCCAAAGATATTCATTTGGATCACCAGTTGGTCATGTTCATCTCAACACATGTTCATCTTTCCACTACTAGCCAAAGATATTCAACAACATGTCATCTTTGCACTACGGGCCAAAGATATTCATCAACAATTCATCTTTGCACTACAGGCCAAAGATATTCATCAACAGTTCATATTTGCACTACAGGCCAAATATATTATTATCTCAAAGAAATATATAATCATTTCAGAATTTATATAAACAATAATTATAACCATGTTGATCATTTCACCTCTGTACTTAAGCTAAAGATATTCAATTATAAATTCAATGGTCATGATCATACCAGTCAACAATTCAACTTTGCACTACTGGCCAAAGATATTTCTCAACAGTTCATATTTATATTCAAGACCAATAAAACTTTAATCACTTACTTTCACCTAAACCACCAAAGATGTTAGTTAAGTTCACAATTCATATTTATAATAATATGAATTAATAATTCCTTCTTGCCATAAGGCTTAATAGATCGTTTACTCAATATCCTTACCCCAAAGGCTGAAGATATTCAAGTGTAATGACAATGATCATAGCAATCAGTTGTCTACCTTTGCACTACGTGCCAAAGATATTCAACTATAAAACCAATCGCTGAGACTCAGCTAAATAAACCATTCCCGCACTACGGCCAAGGATATTCATTAGTATCACCCATGGTCATGATCATGTAATACACCTGTCCATCTTCGCACTACGGGTCAAAGCTATCAAACAACAGATCAATAATACTTCATAACAACTGATTTTGAAGCAGAACTCAAAAATAACGATCAAAACATGGATACAATCAAAGATAGTAGCCAAAATAGATATTTTGGACAAAAAGAAGAAATTTTATTTTTCGATGAATAGTGCCGTATTCGTGAATAGTACCGTATACATGAATAGTGCCGTATACGTGAATAGTAACTCCGACACCAAAAGATAGAAATTTCACAAAAACATCATCACGCTTCGTGAATAGTACTCATGAATAGTAACTCGTGAATAGTAACTCATGAATAGTAACTCGTGAATAGTAACCTCGACATGAAAAAGTTCCAAATTTGATTAAAAAGTTCACCAATATTTTGGCATAATGATATTGAAGAAAAATATCATTTAAGAAGAAGATAATACCCCTTACTATCCCTTACAATCCCTTACCTCAAAAGAGCAGTACTTCTGACCGGAATATCGGATGAAAAGCCGAAGAAACCTTTCACTGTATAGCAACACTCAAAGTATACTCACAAGAACACTCTTGATATATAGAGAGAGAAGTAGAGAGAAAGCTTATGTTTCTGGTGTGATTTTCAATTCTAACTTAGCCCTCTATTTATAGGAAAATGCTAGAACGCCAAAGGAGACTAAAATAATAAAATATCATTTTCTTTTTCTTATTCCACACCAACCTTCACCAACCAATTTTGAAAGCCATCTTTGGTCAAAAACATCAGCCACCCATGTGCCAACAACCACAAAAACGTTTTTCTTAAATAAAATAATTAAAATTTCCAAAAATTAATTATTTCGGAACTCCGGAACTTCAATAATTCACAATAAATAGCCTTTTTGTCAGAAAATTCGAATCGCGCGAGTTTTTATAGGAAATTCAATTCTCTACAACTTTGCAGAAGAAAATTTTTTCAAATTCCAAACAGAAATTATCCAAAATCCACAAACGGGCGATTTTACAGTCTACAATCAATTTTCAGTCAAGAAATGGGTCTACCGACACACCAAATCTGTTTTTAATATTTATTACAACAAAAATACTCTTTCTCCTCATAAACTCATATATCTTCCATTCATTATAAAAATATCACCATTATTATATTATTATAATATAATAATATATTTAAATGAATTATTTTATCAGAAAAAGATAAAATATTAATTTTCAACGATTGTCACATTAAAAATTTTCTCCATCTATATCCACATAAAATAAATACTTTTTTATCATAATAATCAATAATTAATTATTAAAAATAATATTACAGAATCACAGTACTGACAACCAGGCCGTTCCCAGGATAGAGGGGGCTTTTCAATAAGGATTTCTCCTTACTGGCGCGCAATTAGATGACCAAACCTCTCCTTGACAGAACTTTCTAGACATTGCCAATAATGCTATCTAATAATATTATTCAAATAACACGAATTATTGATTTGATAATAAAAAATATTGTGCAGTGATAATTATTGAAACAACAATAATATAAAATATCAACGCAACAATTATTGAATCAATAAAATAAAATATTGAACAGTAATTACTGTAACAATTATTGAGTAGTGCCTTCTTACGTAAGAATCAATAATTCAAAAATACTGTGTAATACCGTGTGCTACTGTGCAACAACGCGTATTACTTTATCTTACCAACCGGGTATTCCAACAGTGTTAACGGTAACGATTACGCCGTTATTTATAAAAATTTAATTTTGTCGTTTTCTTCATCCGACAGTTATTCTGTTATGGGGCCACAAATGGCTGCGCCGTCGTACGAATATTCCCCGACAGAAAGAATATTCCACGACCAAACGAATATTCCCCGACAACAATGAATATTTTATAACTACTTGCGTATTTTGAAAAATATTTCATATACCACCCTTAACTTTAACTTTTATCAATTTAACCATTTACTGAATAGAAAAATTGAATACTCTTATTTCATAAAATTCGGGGTCTTACAATAATTAATCGCACGTGCAATATATGATACTAGCTGGGTCCCGTTCCTCCGGCACTGTATGGACAATATGATTTATCTCAAACTTTGAACGACCAAAATAATTTATTGAGTGAGCGGAAAATTTAAAGTCATTTGTATTTTATTAAATTATTATTAGATTATTAGATAGATAGATGTATTTTATTAGATAGATGTATGAACGGTGGGATTTATCTCAAACTTTGGACGGCCCAGATGATTTATTGAGTGAGCGGGAAATTCAAAATTATTTGTATTTTATTAGATAGATATTGGACACATTTAGAATATAACTAGTATTTTTTAGCTACTTTATTATTAGAATTTAAGATCGAATAATAAATAATCACACAAAAAATTAGATGGTTAACTCACTTGGCTAATCCTGCTGGTATAATATATTTATTAGATATCCCACACACTTTATAATGATCTACGTACCAAGTAAATTATGCTTGACCAATCTCGACTATCATGTCGTAGTGGCCATTGGTCATACCAGTGAAAGTATAATTCAACACCAACATTTATGATATTCATAATTAATATTGACATAAGCTAAATAAAGTCATGTTAATTTTGAGTTTGAAAATGACTTTTTAAAAGTCAATATTGATTTTATAATTTAGAACGAATGAAATATTTAATAAGAGTATTTTATTTTGATACCCTTGCATTAATCTTTACGATTGGCTTATTATTACTTGAAAAAGACAAAAATATTGTACATTTCTTGTGTTATTCTAGAAGTATGAATTCAACAAGCAACAAGCAAAGCAAGCAAGTTGGAAAGTTGGCAAGTTGGCATATGCATAGTTAAGAAAGACAAGTACTTGAGCAATGCTAAGACGGGCACAACTAATGTATTGTCCCGATTGAAAAGGTAATGCAATGATAATACGTATATTTGAGGCCATAGCATCATCCGACTAGGCGAATACAAAAAGTTGATAAACATCATATCACACTACTGCATATTTCCTGTGGAAGCAGGATACAGGGCTGGCCATTACATGATTTATTCCATGAAACAAGAATATGCAAAACAAAGAGCCACGTTATTTGCTATTTTTCATTACCAAACTGTTGATGGATTAGAAGTTGAGCTCCTTGAACGATCCTCTTTATCACTTCACCTGCGGGAAGAATTTCCTTAATGAGGCCTACACCTTGCCCGGCATACATTACCATGCTTTCAATATCTCCGGTTGTTGTCGCATTTGGAATTGTCCCTGCAAAGCGGCGGATTTCTTTTTCCTGTTGAACAACAAAATCATTTGGTGCACGAGATAAAAAGTTAAGTTGGGCAAGCCAAGAAAATTATGGAGATAGCTGAGAATTTCATAAGAAAAGAAAGACTAGAAGTTCACCATGCCGTGAATGGTTGAGCGACCGATGACAGGTTGATTGCTCTCATTTTCATGGCTTGGAAGACTTCTCCAGTCTTTAAAAAAATTTGTCCTCAGCACACGATGAGGTGCTCCGGGCCACCTTGCACGACCAAATACATCTGTATATTCGGTTGCTTCCAGTTCAACCAATTTCCTCTTGTATGTTGGGTGAGCAAAGCTTTCCTCTGTTGCAAGAAACCTTGATAAAGCACAGAAAAAAGCTTCAAAAAATGGTGATCATGAATTTTCAAACTTCAGATGATGAATCCAACAATTTAGTTTCAGATGACACAAAAAAGAAGTTCCTTCTCCTTTCTCCTAGAGCTTGCTAATCAGATACAATATTCTAACACTGATACTGTGAATGCTAATATCCAAACAGAATGCAGAACAAGTTCCTTATAAACTTCCAATGAAAAGGTTTCAGATATACCTAGTGCCGAGGCAGACACCCTGAGCTCCAAGGGCCAAAGCAGCAACATAACCACGCTCATCCACAATTCCACCAGCAGCGATTACGGGTATATCTCGATCACGAACCAGATCAGCCACTCTTGGTAATAGTGTAATTAGGGCATCCTAAGAATAAACAAATAAACAAATAAGGACAAGTAGGCTACTTCTCAATAACTCAATTCGATAGTACAAGGGAATGGACAAGGACAGAAACAGCGGAGGCAGAAATAACTTATACTTTGGTAAAATTTTCAATTGTAATTGAAGATGTTGAAGGACATCCAAATCCACTATACTATAAGAGACAAATAAATGATAATAGCGAATGCAAAAATTCAAACAAAATACTGTTGTTATGGCAATTTGCCTTTTTGTCCATTGATACAAAAGCACTCATCAGGAACATGTAATTTGTTTACTCAATTGAGTTGTAAGTACTACACTGAAGAACAAAGTGAAGGTAAATTTTGGGTAGTGGCCCAAAAAACAATGATTAATGTCCTACAAATAACATAAGTAACTGCAGAAGCAACCTTTAGAAAAAATGTACACAAATAAAGAGATGCTGATGCCTAACACAGGAAAAGGGTTCCAAATTCCAACAAAGAGGAGAAATAAATCATTTTAGGAAAGTGTCAAAAGGTCCTTTCATTATCATAACTGCAAGGATAGGAGCCTTAAAATACTCAAAGAATGAAAGAACGTCCGGTTTTTAATTTCATACTTAGGTACACCTACCTTTCTGTGCCAATTATCAGTAACGAAGAAGTCTGCCTTGGGCCTTTCTACCATAAATTGTTATATTCAAGTACTTCTGGAATGAACAGCAGAGTAGTAATGCTTTCCAAGACCATCATCGTTGAGCATAAATATCAATAATTGCATCTTTATTTGATATGCCATTTAAGCAGAAATAGTACACTTAATGTATCCCTCCTTGGTGAAGTATTGAAGTGTAGAATATTGTGGAAGTTCAGTTCCGCATGAGTAGTTGTAGATATTGAACCAATGATTAAAAACTACAAAAAATTGCTGATACCATAACTGTTTATACAGTGTAGGTTTGATGTCTCACAATTATTAAAAGCACTAGTGAAATCATTGAAATGAAGTACTTCATCTCAATGCAAACCTTTGAAACCAAATGTGATATTTCTATAATTGCAAAAACTTCATAATGTGATAAGAGAGTAGCACTCTTACCTGCCCAATAATATGCCCTCCAGCTTCCCGTCCTTGGACAATTATTGCATCCACACCAGTGTCAGCAACTCTTTTTGCTTCTTCAAAGCTCCCAACCTTAACGGTAATATGTACAACTGATAAGATACTAATTAAGGTTATCATATGAAAGTTGTCGAGAATAAAGCAATGGGAACCATGATGCACTCATCATTTCCGTGATATCAAGAAATTTCGTATGTGCATTCCTTGCATCCTCTATAAGTGCCCAGTAAAAATGATAAAATAAATCAAATACGATTTAGAAGGACAAGATGAACACAGAATGTGTATGCCTAACATAATATCTATGGTGTAAAAGAACTTTTACCATGATGTTAATGTTAATTTTTGTGAAATTAATTGTAGTCAATTTGTATCAGGAAGTGAAATAAGCACAGAACCACTTACTTGGGGAACAACCTTGACCCCTGCTTGATGAGCTTCAATAACTAACTCTTCAGGGCATTCACCCCAGTAAAGCTGTAAGACTGCAACCTTTTCATCTAATATAGCCTTTATGTTCTCGCGGTGAGGAAATGCCAGAACAACACCAACACCGAATGGTTTGTCAGTCAAGGTTCTAGTCTTCCTTATCAGCTCCCTCACATATTCTGGTGACTCCTGTTACATATGTATATTTAAACAGAGAATCAATTGACATCGTTCCAGAAACTAAGTAATTTAAGTAACATAGAGAATACATGTAAGCACAATTATTAAAAGTCGACCACTAAATATGAACAGAACCCTTCTTTTGTACCACTATCCAGCAGTTTCGGTTTATGTATGTGTTTCTAAGTCTAAGGTGAACCATAACTTGTTTGGAAGATGAATTTTATGGGTACAATTCTATTTACACAAGGGAAGGAGAATTGCAGTGCATTTCAACTAATACAACAAAACTGGAATCAAGTCAAGAAACTCTTTTAAGTTAGGGAGTATATATCATTTTCTTTTCCAGCATTAGCGACAAGAAACTTGATAAGATTATGAAGCTGAGACTAGTGCATTCTAAAATTGGATCAAGTTGTACTGTATTTTAACAATACTTCGTCATTGCTTGAAAATACATCAATTCCATCAATATCTATTTAAAACAATATATAATAACGACATCTTAAAAATAACGAGTAGTCACAATAAATACAAATATTTGCTAAACCTATGAAATTCATAACATTTTTGTTAATCCTGAACCCTTCCCAATTAATATTTACATGATCAGATCAAGGAATAGCACTAAATCATCACAATTAACCTGTATAAACATTTCCAAATTATACTCCTCTTTAAAAACATGGGTTTCTGTTAGTAAAGAAAAGCCGGCATGTGTAATACATCAATGAATTTATTAAGAAACCCTGCAACACTTCACAATAGGTCTAGACTACCTCGAATTTGTTCCAAACACACTCCCTTCAAAACCAAGATTCCAACTTTCATTTCTGGGATGTCCCAGTTGAGAGCCCAGTTCTGAAAATCAATGTACCAAATTTCATTGTAGTCCCTCCTGCTTAATTAAGTCTTGTCAATTGATTATGGTAAAGCTAATGTTTTTAAGCCATTATGTCAATTGATATTATATGGTCATAGGAGAGTATAAATAAAATTTAGCTATATGTTTAAATACAATACATAGAACAAATATGATCAATTTTAGATTGCATAACATGGAAATAGAATGATCAAGAAATAATGTTATCAAGAACAAGAAAAGAGAATATACATAAAAATACAAAAAAGAAAAGAGAGGTAATAAGGGAAAGAACGAGAGACATACCCAATCAGGGGCTCTGAGGAGAGCAAGGGCACCAGTATTCGCAACAGCAGCTACAAGCTCAGGACCAGATATATCTGGTCCTAATGGTGCCAAAACTATTCCATACTCAAAACCCAAAATCCCCCTCCAACCCATTTTCACTCACTCTGTGTCTAATTGTTGAAGGAAGCAAAATTCCAATATATACATACAATATATATATAAGTGTGTATGATTTCTCTGTTTCTCTCTCTTCAATCAGAGACACTCGAACACAGTGGCATACTTCAATACATACATATTTTTTTAATGGTAGACGTATGCATTTGTTGGTGTTCTTCTTCATCGTCAACTGTCTTCTTCTGGGGTTGGGCCCCGCCTCTCCTTAAACGTAAGGGACTACGTATTTTATTTTATTGGGTCTCGTCTGGCCTAGGGCAGCCGCCGCATAATATATAAATAAGAAACAATTACATATTATAGTACATTATTAAAAATAATTATAAAAATTATAAATTCATAAAATAATTATAAAAATATGACACTTCATCATATATATTTACAATACTAATACAATTAAGAGTCCTTAAATTAAGGGACTTAAATTAAGGGATTAATATTAATGAGCTGACATAACAAATTAGTTTTCATCTTCCTTCGATTTCTCTCTATCTACTCCCTTACTATTTCTCTCTCTTCTCCCTTACTACTTCTCTCTCCTCTCGAAGCCACTCGTCGTCGTCCTCTTCCGCCGCCGCCGCAACACCATAGTCTCTCAACTCTGACACAAAATTGAATACGTGACTTTCAGACTAATACGTGATTTTCTCTTTCCAACTCGATCTCTCACAACTGAAAGGATTCTGATTTCTCTCTAAGGTATGCATCTAATTTCTGTTAATTCTCATTCTACTAATTAATTATCAATATGATCATATATATACGCTATGTTTCTAACAGAATGGGGTATTGATTGTTTGGATTTGCGTTGTTTTTATGTTTTGTATAGAATGGTTGATACAAGGAAAAAGGATGGAAAGAGGAAAAGAATCACAGAGGGTAATTCTATTAAGGACTTGAAGAAATTTATTTGGGTTTGTGGAGTTGGATTATGATTTTGATGTTCCTGTAGTTAAGACAGAAGCTCAAGTTCATAATCAGAAGATATTTTCAACTAAATTTTTTTTAAAGGTTTGCTAATTTAAATTTTGTTATTGTTACTATCATATAACTGTTTGGTTACTTCTGCATTATGTTTTGGTTACTGTTAGCTTGTGATTCAGATACCATTTTTATTACCTTGATTTGGTATTTTGGTTACTTTTTTTATGTTATGGTTACCATGTATTTGCTTAGTATACATGGTTGACTAAACTGATTTTGGTGTACATGTTGTTTATGTATTGGTTACCATTAAAATATTTTTTTGGTTATTATCATATAAATATTTGGTTACTTCTTTAGTATATTTTTGGTTATTGTTAATTTCTGATTTGGATTTTATTTTTGTTTACTTGAATTGGGATTTTGGTTACTATTTTTTGTTGTTCTGGTTACCATGTATTTGCTTAGTATATATGGGTTGACTAAACTGTGTTTGGTCTATATATTGTTTATGTATTGGTTACCATTAATATACGTTTTGGTTACTAACATATAACTGATTGTTACTTCATTAGTATATTTTTTTTGTTGTTGTTAGCTTATGATTTGGATACTATTTTTTTCCTCAATTGGGATTTTGGTTCCAATGTATTTGCATAGTATACATTGGTTGACTAAACTGAGTTTGGTATACATGTTGTTTATGTGTTGGTTACCATTAAAACATGGTTTGGTTACTATCATATAACTGTTTGGTTACTTCTTTAGTATATTTTTTAGTATACATATTTTTGTTTTGGTGACCTTTAAATTATGTTTTGGTTAATATTATATATAACTATTTGTTTACTGCATAATATGGTATGTACTACATGTTGTTTATATTTTGGTCACCATTAGATTATATAATATAACTTTTTGATTACTGCTTTATTATGGTATGGTTAATGTTATATTATGATATGATAACTATTATTGTGCAGTCAATGTGGGATATTGGTTATTTGTTATAGTCTGTTTTGGCTACTGTGTAATTATTATATTATGTTTTGGTTAGTATGCTTTTATTTGTTGGTAACTACGTAACTGTTTATGTTATCAATATTATTTATATCTGGTTACTAATGACTGTGTAAATCTGATTTTGTTTATTTGCAGTTATGAGATCTTTACTATGAGGAATGCAATAGAAAATTCACTGAAAAAATTATATATTGGTGTGACATGGAAGTCTCCAGCATTATTAGCAAGAAATTGAACCCAAGTCTGTAAGACCCCAGTTTTTATAAATAAAGATGAATTTTCATAATTATTATTTTTGAATATTATGGAATAAATTTGATAAAATATATAGTTGTGGGTAATATTTATAAATTTTGCAAAGTACACAAGTTGTTATAAAATATTCGTCTGGTCGGGGAATATTCTTTTTGTCGGGGAATATTCGTACGACGGCACAATCATTGGTGGACCCCACAACGGAAGTATTGTTGTAGTTAGAAAACGACAAAATTATCTTTCTATAAAATAACGGCGGAGGTGTTACCGTTAAAACTGTTGAACTACTCGGTAGTAAAAGTACAGCAATACGCGTTGTTGCATAGTAGCACACGGTATTGATTATTGATGCTTACGTGAGAAGTCACTCAGCTATACTCAATTATTGCTACAGTAATTGCTGCATCATATCTCTTATATTATTGATTCAATTATTGTCACAGTATCATCTGTATAATATGTTATATTATCTAAACAATAATTGAGACGACAAGTTATAAATGATTAATAATTGTTGAAAGATTAAATATGTGTTGATTAAAATAAAATAAAATGATTTCTGGTAATTTTTATTCAATCCTTGATGTATATAAAGAGTCTATTATTAGACGTTTGTGGTAAGTTTAATTATTTATGGGGGGCCATATGTCATCATCTAAGAGTCTCTTTCATAAATAGTAATTACTTTCGTAAATAGTAATTACTTTCGTAAATAGTAATTACTTTCGTAAATAGTAATTACTTTCGTAAATAGTAATTACCTTCGTAAATAGTAATTACTTTCGTAAATAGTAATTACCTTCGTAAATAGTAATTACCTTCGTCAATAGTAATTACCTTCGTAAATAGTAAATACTTTCGTAAATAGTAATAAATCTTCTATAAATAGAGGCCTAGGGCTTCATTATTTTTCACGAATTCGTTCAAGCTATAGAGAGAGAAAGTATAGAGAGAGTAATAGAGAAAGAAGAAAAGTATTCGGTTACTACACTACTGCAGTATTCAATCTCCTAATACGGTAAGGGGTGTTATTCTTTCTTCTTGAAGAGAACTTATGTTATTCCATTCTTTGTTATTCTGTTGGAATAACCTGTAAAAGCGGCATACCCTATACATGACCTGTATACGCGGTGTACCCTATACTTGGTGAAATCCTTATGTTATTCCATTTCTTATTATTCTATCGGAATAACCTGTATACGCGGTTTACCCTATACTTGGTGACATTCTTCTATTATCCTGTCGGTGTGAATTTCACCTGACCTGGTTCCGTTATTTATTATTCTATTGGAATATCCTATCTGTGTGTTTTACACCGGATCTGGTTCCGTCTTTATTATTATTCTGTTGGAATATCATATCTGTGTGTTTTACACCGGATCTGGTTCCGTCTTTATTATTCTGTTGGAACATCCTGTCGGTGTGAATTTCACCTGACCTGGTTCCGTTATTTATTATTCTGTTGGAATAACCTGCCTGTGCGGTCTATCGCATGCATGGTGATTTCTTTTGTTATTTCATTCTTTATTATACTCAGTTGGTTAAAACTTTAACTTCTATACTCCATGAAATTAGTAGAATATCCTTGATATTTGCGCTTCATCCAGTATCCTTTCATGAAAATATTCTTCTGATCATTCTTGAATTTTACACCATAAAACAGTATCGTGTTGACAATTTGGACTTTAATAATTTCTGGATAAAATAATTCTTGAACTTGTTTTATTGAATGATTATATCATTGTCATCATCCTCATGTTTATATTTTGTTGAAAGTCATCTGTGGCCTGTAGTGCATAGATGGACTTGGTATGATTATGACCAGGGATTATTCGGTGTAATCATGACCGTAATATTACAAATGATGTAAAAATTAAAAGTTCTCATTGGCCGTAGTGCATTGATGGACAGTTGTTGGCATGATCATGACCACTAATGAATACACAAATATTCTTGGCCGTAGTGCATGAATAATTGTGGTCGTGATACTAAAGAATATCCTTGGCCGTAGTGCGGGGGTGATTCGATGATGTGGAATATTTATTAAGCTGAGTCTCAGCCATAACGATGATGAAAAACCTTTTAAATCATAAAAGATAGTAGTTTTTATTTTCTACTTGACTCTTTTAATGGATTGATGGTTCCGCTGCAGTTAAACTTGATGTTTATTATATTTTATCAGTTTAACACTGTTGAAGGCTAATGATAATTTATTCTGCATTATCTTAGTCATAATATTTCTTACTAGGTTAGTTGAGCTCACCCTTTCTTTCACTGTTCTCTTCAGGAAATGAGAATATAGCTGGGACGAGTCGGGGAGCGGAGTGATGGACCAGAGAATAGTATTAGTAGTCCTCATTATTCTGTTAAATAGTGTGACAATAATTGTATTGAGGACTCCTTTTGAGTTTGTATGATCTCTAGTAGACAATTATTGTATTCAAACTCACAGTTGTATTTTGTCGTATTATGCACGACAGTGATATTAGTAAGTTGTATTTGAATTCTGTACCATGCATCTGACGACTCAAGATGGGTGATATATACCTAATTTTGGGGGCGTCACAGTTGGTATCAGAGCTTAGGGATATGATCCCTGGCTAAGATGTGAGAATAGTACTAGGAGGGGAGAGACGGGGAATTCCTTCGCTACAATGACCTACCTAAGTTTATGTGCTATTTTATTGGTCGGTCAGAATATAGGGATAATATGTTACATGTCAATTAACCTTTTGTTTTGTGGCAGTATCTGAAAATGACATCTGCGAATGTTGAGATTGGCAATGGAGCACAGGCGATCGTTGATTCTCCACATATCAATAATCAGGATAATGTGCATCAGGAAGGCGAAAATCCTCATGCAAACAACAACACTGACCAAATGACGAATGATCAAATGTTCAGAGGTTTTATGCAATTCATGCAACAGCAGGCGAGAGCAACTCCTGTCCAAAATGTAGATGGAAACACGGGAAACTCTCGGGCGGTCACCGCTAAACAGTTCAAGGAGCTGGGACCACCGGAGTTTAAGGGAGAGCCAAAACCACTTATGGCGGAAACATGGATAAAGCAGATGACCAAGATATTTGATGTCTTGGGATGCTCCGAGGAGCAAAAGGTTCCCTTTGCCGCCTTTATGTTGCGCGGAGAGGCAGATTATTGGTGGGAAACGGTAAAACGTACTCAACCTGCTGTACTGAAGATATCTTGGGAGAAGTTCCAGGAGCTGTTCAATGACAAATACTTTCCCGAAAGTATTCGCCACATGAAGGAGGTGGAGTTTATTAAGTTGGAACAAAATAATATGACCGTGTCGCAATACGAGGCAAAATTTGCAGAATTATCACGGTTTGCATCCCACTTGGTGGATAATGAAGAGATAATGGCGCGAATGTTTTTAAGAGGTTTGAAGCCGGAGATACGTCAACATCTTATTTCTCATAAACTGTGTTTGTATTCAGATGTTGTAAATAGGGCTCAGTTAGTGGAGCGCGATAACGAGTCAACTCAACTAAAAGAGAGCAGCCGGCAAAATTATAATACCAGCGAGAGTGGTCATCGAAGCGGTGACAACAAGCGTGGAGGGAATCAGCAAGCCAGAAATGGTAACCACTTCGGTGGTAATCAGGGCCAACACAATAAGAATGGACATTTCAAGAAGAGGAGATTCAACAATGATGGAAAGACGTCAGCACCACCACCCGTTGTTAAGGAAGGAGAAAGACCACCTATCATATGCTTCAAATGCGGAGGGGAGGGACACATCAGTCCAAATTGCGCGATGCCGTCCAAAGCATGTTATAATTGTGGAAGAGAAGGTCACTTAGCCCGATTTTATCGTTTACCAAAGACAAATTCAGCTAGGATGGAGGCACCAAAGGCCGTCCCAGAAAGGTCAAAGCCGGTAGTGCAAGGAAGAGCGTTTGTTGTGATCTCCCAAAAAGCAAGGAACCCGAATGAGGTCATCACGGGTAAGCTTATCATAAACTCTAACGAAGTCTATACTTTATTTGATACCGGTTCTACCCATTCTTTTATTTCTCCTACTTGCGCTCATCGATTAAATTTGACTCCAGAGAAATTAGACTTTGACTTATCCGTGAAAACTCCGTTGGGAGAAACTTTCATTACATCCACTGTTTATAAGTCTTGTTTGTTTCATATAACTATTTGGTTACTTCTTTATTATGTTTTGGTTACTATTACTTATGGTTTTACTATTATTATTGTGTCCTCAATGTGGGATTTCAGATACTTTTATTTTTTATTCTGGTTAATATATAATTATTTAATATACATGGATTGTCTAAATTGGGTTTCATTACATGATGTTTCTGATTTGGTTACCATTAAAACCTGTTCTGGTTACTATCATATAATTATGTGGTTACTGTTTTATTATGTTACATTATGGTTACTGTTATTAGTAACCAGATAGTTACAAGTTTGTATCAGGACAAACATCAATTATTAAATGTACATGTATGAGTGTCCTATTTTTCTACAAGCTTGTTAGTAACCAGATAATTATCATAGATATAGTTACAAGCTTATTAGTAATCAGATAATTATAAGCTTTGTATCATGACTGTTATAAAGTGTTAAATATATATGTTTTATTTATACCATGTCATCATGATAGAATAAGAAACTCCAATTAAGAGTTCTCATTTATATATATGATGGTCAGTTATAGATCTCATATTAAAATAAAAATGGTTTAAGAGGTGCAGTTGGTAACCGAACTTGCATATAAGGGTAACCATTTTAGTTTTTGTTAGTAACTAAATAATTAAAAACTTATATCAGAACAATTATCAAGTGCTTAATGTACATGTGAGGGTTCCCATTTATCTAACTGATCGATACTTTTAAATTACGTAGTTATAAAAATTATTTGGAAATGGTCCATGCCAGTTGGTAACTAAATATGAATTTAGAGGTAACCATTTTATTTTATATGGGTAACCAAATTTACATAAAAATGTTTCAGAACAGTTACCAAATGTTCAATGTATATGTTTACTTTATATTGATAACTCATAATGGAATAAAAAATTAAAATATTAATCAACATCAATTTTAGTTACTATACACCATCAAAAATGTTATCAACCATATGGTTAATGGTTACTAACAGTATACAATTATATATTCCTATAAATAATTAAATTTGTATATTGTTTACTGTCAGTCTCTATTGTATAACAACTGAATAAAAATTATAAAGTAACCAAATCAATATTAGACAGTAATCAAATTACATAATCTTAGTAACCAGAATATAAACTACATTTTTTACATGCAATTTTGAAGGCCTAAATGATAGAATTTGACCAAAAAGCCCTGCAGTTCACCAGCTTGCTGGTGACTTTGGATCGTTGACCCATTTCCAATGAAGTTAGGCTTCGAAAATGCCCAAATTCGACACTCCAAACTTGACAGAGATTGTCAAATTGTCATTGTAACCAAATAAATATTATTCTGTAACCAATTAAATAGTCTACAACAACCAATATATATAATCAGATTAACAGTTGTATGAAGGTAACCAATGTAGTCAATAAGTAACCACCAATATAAAAGAAACAATTATAAAATTTAATAACATTATAGAGTAACCAAATAAACAACTTACAGTATCTAAATACATATTATACAGTAACCAAGATATGTCTATTTAGTAACCAGAACATAAACATATTTTTTATTGCATTTTATAGTAAAAAATAACCAGTATAATTTGTTTGTTACCAATTAAAGGTATACTTTTGTAAGAATGTAACCAATTTGGCTAACAAGTAACCATTAATATAAAAAATATAAGTAGAAGTATACATTAATATGCTTCAGCAACTAATAATACAGTAACCAATTAATCACTGCAGTAATTAAGTTTGCATTAGTCAATAACCAAGTCAGCATGTGTCACTAAATAATATTTTTACACAGTAACCAAGTCAGCATTATAATTTTATATAGTAACCAATTCAGAATTAGTCAATAACCATTATAGTGTTACACAGTAAGCAAGTCAACATTAGTCAGTAACTAATATAATATTACTTAGTAACCAAATCAACATTAGTCAGTAACCAAGTCAGCATTAATTAGTAATATTATGCAGTAACCAAGTCAGCATTAGTCAGTAACCAAGTTAGCATTAGACAGTATAATATTACACAGTCAGTATACTGACTTTGTTATCAAAACAGTCAGTACAATGACTTTGTTAATCAACATCAATTTTGGTTATTGTACACCATCAAAAATATTATCAACTATGTGGTTAATGGTTACTAACATTAAACAATTATATATTCCTGTAAACAATTAAATTTGTTGTATTGGTTACTGTCAGTCTCCATTGTTTGACAACTGAATAAACATTATAAAGTAACCAAATCAATATTAAATAGTAACCAAACTACATAATCTTAGTAACCAGAAAATAAACTAAATTTTTACATGCAGTTTTGAAGGCCTAAATGATGGAATTTGACCAAAAAACCATGTAGTTCACCAGCGAAGCTATGATTTTTGATCGTTGATCCGTTTTCAATGAAATTAGGCTCCGAAAACGCCAAAATCAAACTCTCCAAATTTGACAACATTATACAGTAATATGCTTCAGCAACCAATATTACTGTAACCAATTAATCTCTGCAGTAATTAAGTTTGCATTAGTCAATAACCAATTCAGTATTGGTCAGTAACCAATTAAGTCAACATTGGTCACTAGATAATTTTACACAATAACCAAGTGAGCAATATAATTTTACACAGTAACCAAGTCAGCATTAGTCAGTAACCATATAATGCTACACAGTATTTGTAGTAACCATTTTAAACGTGAAAAACTTAAGAAAGGTTATCAATATAGGAATTCATAGAAAACAGAGGTAACTACATGCATATGAATCACTTACCTCAGTATTCAGATTTTTATTGAAGTTGCTGCGATTTTGTTACTGAACTTTAACAATCACAGTAGTTCGATTGTTTTTGTTTTTGGTTACGAAAAGTTTTATCTTCTCCGATCTCAGTGCTGTGTCGCGCCAGAAGATTACGGTTACTGAACGGGAAGAAGTTGTTGATGCTGTATGTTATTTTCGATTTCAGAGTTGCATCGTGACAAAGTGATTCGTCTTCTCCGATTTGATAGGCGCGGCAGATTTCTGCGTCTTCTCCGTCATTGATATGTGTTCCGATTTCAAAGTTGCATGATTTTGAGGCGGTTAATTGAAAAGATGAAATTTGGTAACTGACGTGTAGGAGTTAATGACATGTGATTTTAGCACGTATATTGTGTATGTTTTATTTCTGTAATTATGTTTTGTATGTTTTATTTTTGTAATTACTTTCTAATTGTTGTATATTAGTGTAAAGGACCCTATAAATAAATACAATTTCAGTTTTGAGATCCAACGACTTTATATTAAATTTTGTAAATTTATTTAATTATTGTTGATATATATAGTATATAATAAAAACTAATATTCATAAATTTTATTTTATTTTAAAATTTTATGATTCACATCAATTTTAAAATTTAATGTATCGTCGTTTGACTTCAAAAATTAAATTATATCTATACTTTTAAAACATATATAGTAAATATTTTATGAGATCTGCTTACCAAAATTTTTAATTAAATTATAATTGTAATTTATGTGGATACATATGATATCTAAGAATTAAAAATGACGTTATCTTAATTTATTTTATCTATTCACAAAAATTTTTAGGTCCCCACATATTTGTCAATCAACATATATATCATTAGAAAAAAATGTTGCGATATTTCAGGACAAAAATATTAGACAAATATTATGTTCATAGCACATCTATAAATTAATATTGTTCGTACTAGAAAATTTTATTAATTTAGAGAGTTATTATTTAATTGATAAATTAATAATTTATTAATTTAAAGAATATTTTTTTATTTGGCGAACATAAATTTAATTACATTAAAATTATTGCATTTTATTGATGTTTATATCATACTTTTTTTTATGCAATGTATATTTTTAATAATTAAATAATATTCATTGTATCCAATTTTCAAATTACATTCACATTTTATTTCAAAAAAAAATCTATATTCAATTATATTGTAATTTCAAGACAAAATATTATTTTGATAGGACCATATATTAAGAAAAAATTGAATTTCAAGAAAAATTAAGGATGAAATTAAGATAGATTTGAATTTCGAGACAAAACAAACGAGAATAGAAACATATTTTACAAGATTACTTTATATATATTTGTAATTTAAAATAATTATTGATTTATGATTTTGATGGGACCATATATTTATATAAGGGTCTTTTTAAAAATTATTATTTTATCGAAATTATTAATTTATCCCATTATCCCAAATCGAAACTGAAAAAAATTATTATTTTAGAGAGATTATTAATTTATCAAATATTAATACATAGAGGTTCTATTGATCAAGAAAGAAATTATGTGCCTTAATAAAACCAGCCCACTGGATAAAAACAAGACTTGTTGTCAAATAACACATGATTAATTATTGCGACCTGAAAATTAAAATGAAGGGTCCCATCAGTAATTTGATTCTAATTATTAAAAAAATCAATAATATTCAAAATATAATGTGTTAATTAAGTGGCATCATCTTTTAGAAAAAGAAGAAGATGATTTTGATGGTATTTCCTCTTCGAGTTTCATGAGGATTTCCGTGATATCTTAGATCGATAGCCCGTAGAGCCGGAGGACTGCCTCATTCCTGGAATATTACCTGAAACCTGCATGCATGGAACAAACTATAGAATTAATTAATGGTTAAGACCTTTTGTCTTTCTTTATTGAAAATTGAAGTATTTATCAAAGAGAGTAGTATAATATTATTAGGGTTTTGATATATAATTTTGAATTAAAGCCATGGAGGATGGATTCATTGAGAAGAAGAGCCTTTTGAACAGCTTCTGGTTCAAGGAACTCCACAAAAGCTTGATTTCCCATTCTGGTCAGTCCCAATTGTGACTTTTATCGACCGGATATGGCGACCGTTTGACTTTAATAGGTTAATTCCCCAACTTATCATGAAATTAAGTTCATGGTAACCAGATCCTTCCTCTGCTATTATTTGTTTCCAAAAATTCTATGTGGACATAAAAATTAGACATGGGTGTATTTAAATTTTAATTAATTGTATTTAGACCCCTAATGATGGATAAAAATATAAATAAATAAAGTTCAAATACATTCATATTTGGGGCTGATTGTGTTTGAGATATTATCTTGTCAGATTTCTAAAATCACAGCAAATATATGTGGATCTTAACAATAACAACAACAAATTAATTTGACTCATGTTCTTCTCCTTTCCGTTAGCGGCATATTATCTTGATTTGTGTAAAAATAAAAAAAGAAAACTGATATTTTTACATGAATTTCAATGTAAAATTTCTTTTACATAGAGGTAAGATTCACTCACTACACTATTCATGTATGTATGTGATAGGAATCACGTGACACTACCAACCACAAAATATAAAAAAATAAGAGCACGAATCTCATCAAAAAGACTCACAACAGCCCAAGAATCAACACCCACTACTACATAGACTCATTTCTTGCTTAATTAATTATTGGTGCATGAAAACTACTTTAATTTATTTTCTAATATAGTAATCATTGTGTTAAACTGTTGTTTTGTCCTTTTGTAAGCATGATTAAAGGTGGGAATTAACATTAAGATTGTAAACTCCTGAGCTGGATTTACACTAGGGAGGAGTTGTTGGATTTTAAAGAAAACAAAGGCTAGTGAATGCATGGTGATTATTATTATTATTCTTTTACTTTTTCTCCTTTCTTTTCTTTTTTGGTTTTTCATATAAAAATACAGCCTTTTTCTTTTGACAAGATCATAGTACAAAACAAAATACGTACGAGTTGTTTATTTATATGACTTTATTTTGTTACATGCAAAAGCATCATTGATCACATTCAGGGCAAGGATTTTTCTTAATAGATGCGGATTTGAACTAATTTTTTTGTTAAAGTTAAATAAAAAAATTGAATTAATCATAATAATATTTATAAATTGAAATAAATATTCATAATCTAAACTAAAAAAAAAAATATTTAGATACTTATTTCTGTTACTTGTCATAGTTCAATTTGAATGATTCCCCAAATGACCAAAACCTCGAACCAAATTTGCTTTCTATATTCAAACAAAACCAAATTAATTTCAAAAGCATAAACTAATTTTGTACTTCTAAGATTTTTTTATCTTTTTTTGCTAATTTCCACACGCACACCAAATAAACTAAGAAAAAGAAAATTTGTATACTTGTATTTAGAATTTGTTTATAGAAATTTGTTTGTCCTCTCCAAGTTTAACTCTTTCATTAATATGCCTGAATTTATTAATTTACATATTTATCATGCTCCTATATCTATATAAAAAGATTCCAATCAAGGACTGCCCTATATATAGATTCTTCCTGCCCACATTATATATATGTTAGACTAAAACATGCAGTTCAATTACCTATTTATAGAAATTAAGTTGAAACATGTAGAATTACATAAAGATTTATGTAGCAGAGGATTTTGATGCACATTTAAATGTTTTTCATTAACGAAAAGAAGCGATTAATTAAAGATTAATTGCGTACATCTTATTTCACCATGACCTGCTTGGCTTTCTTGGGCGAAAGGGACATGAATTCTCTAACAGCAGGCTTAAACTTTTCGGCACTCTTGATTATGACGAAAAACAGCAACCGATAGAAAAGCAGCATCCCTAACAAAATGCCCAAGTTAACCCATTTTGAGTAGCCTAATTCCACTTGCCACATTTCTCTCAAAATAGACTCGCCAGTTATTAAACCACCGGCTTGATTGCTCATGTGATAAGAAACTCCTTCAAACTCATTCTTGTACAATCCTTGGAATGCATACTTATGGAATGCAATGTAGTACATTGGGTATTTCCAAAATGGTACGGGTAAATCGTGTGGTAATCTAAAGAAACCACCGCCTAAGATCATGAGGCCTTGAATTCCAGCTCCCGTTATTATGCCCATCAAAAAGTTAGGGACTATACTTGCCACGATCATCATTAGGCTTTCTACTAACATCATACAAGCGAACAGCACCGAAGCAAAGTACGCGAAGTGTTCATATCCTTGGCGAAGGCCAGTTAGGTAATAAGCAATTGCTCCGGGAAATATAGACACTAGTAACAAGTATGGCATGGAAGATAGTGTGTTGCCTATGACAAATGCACTCGACCCATAGTGCCCGTTTAATCTTTCGCGTTCAAACACCTGAAATTTGAATGAATGAATGAATGAATTATATATGTTCTCATGATAATTATGCAATGCAATGCAAATCTTAGTCATTAATTTTCCCAAACCCTACCTTCATGTCCTCTACAAATGAAGGGAATCCGCCAATGGTCATGAAAGTCAAAAACGAAGCCACAAACATGATCATATACCCTTTTCCCTGTAAAGTTTAAATTGTTAATTATTGCCTTTGACCGTACTGTGGCCAGTGATGAATTTATGCCTATAATTTCTTACCTGAATAGAACTATAACTAGAGCTTGAGCTAACATTAAAGAAGATGGTGCCTAGGCCTAAAGCTAACGTCAGATAGATAGCTAGGCGTAACCAGTAGTAGCCAATGTCACGGAACATGTTCACAGAAGATCGCCTCATCAGTACTATAGATTGGGTAATGAAGCTAGCATGGCTTCTCTTCTCCAATTCTTCACCTCCCTGAAATATGTATATGATTATATATTATCATTAGTTTCATAAAACTCGTCTACAAAATTCCGAAACAGCAAAGTTTGAGATTTGATTACCTAAAACTTTTGCTTAATTTCAAGATTACAAATCTTACTCACCTTCTTACAAATTTCAGCAACCTGCCTTAAACTTTCTTGGTAATTACTCGACGATTTATACGACTTTACAAGTATTTCAATCACTTCTTCTGTGGGCTTCCTTCCACCTGATCCTTGTTCAATGTCCTGTTAACAGTTGTTGGTAATTTCTATGTGACTATGTCCAAATTTTATCAATCAACTAAAACCATATATATACTATATGGCATATAGTAAAATGTTCTAATAAAATGAATATGTACCAAGAAAATTACTAATCAAATACCTCATCAAAATCCTTGTTTATTGTTCTGAGGAAATGATCGGATGGATTTTGGAGAGTCGGGCAAGGGAAACCATTCAACGCGAAAAACTACATTAATTCATGATCAAGTTAAAGTAAGACTAATTAGTAGTACTATATATTGCGATATATTGAGTTCCGAGTGATGAAAAAGAAAAAGAGTAATGCTAGATAAGTAGACAAAAATTGTCTACCTAGTTTAACTAGACAAAACATTAATCTGTTGTACCGAACAATCCAGCAATGTTTTGTCTAGATAAACTAAATAGTATTTGTCTAGTTACCTAGCGTTTCAAAGGAATTAAAAATAGCAAAAGTAAAATTTGCATACTTCATTTGCTGATCTAGCAGGACCAAAGTAAATTGTTTTCCCAGAAGACAAAAGGCACAAATTGTGAAAAAGAGCAAACACTTCACTACTAGGCTGATGAATAGAAGTTATAATCGTCCTTCCTTCTCCTTGATCAAGGCGCGCAATTCTGCTCATGACATAGTAGGATGCTGCACTGTCAAGGCCGCTTGTAGGCTCATCAAGGAAGAGCAACTTTGGGCGCGTTAAGACCTCGATGCAAATGCTAACTCGCCTCTTTTGGCCACCGCTAATTCCTTTTGCACCCCATCCTCCTATCCTTGTGTTCACAGAATCTTGCAGCCCCATTTCCCTTATTGTCAAGTCGGCTCGCTCTCTCTTTTCTAACAATGTCATGGTGTTTGGCAGTTGGAGTTGTGCAGAATAGTATATGGCTTCGCTAACGGTTAATGTTGTCATCAAAGTATCATCTTGAGTTACATAAGCCTATAGTTGGTGCAATAAAAATACCAAACGGTTCAAGTTGAGAATATATATGCAGCAGTAGCAACAACATAAAAGTAAGAAAATGTTTGCAAGTAGTTTGTTCTTTACCGACGTTCCATAAGCCAGTTTTTGTTTGTGACCATTGATTAGAATGTTCCCGTTTTGCCATGTGTTTGAGTCTAGTCTCCCTGCAAGTATCATGAGCTAGCATACTTAATCAGTTTGCCATCTTTTGGGTATGCATATGTAAAATGATACTCTCTCCGTCCCCCCCCCCCCCCCAAAAAAAAAAAAAGTCTCATTTTTTGTTCCCCAAAATAAATCCACTTTCTAGTAATACTCAAATTTATCATCATAATAATTTCTCACTACTGAACTAATACCTTATTGTTTTGATGGTTTACACTACTCACTTAGACAAACAAACATATCAATGAAAAAGAACACATGCATGCACTTGACCATACATTAATTATTTTTATTTTACCTGCCAAGGCATCAAGAAGGGTGGACTTGCCGGAGCCAGAAGGACCCATAATGGCCAACACCTCACCGGGTCGGGCATAACCAGTGAGACCTTGAAGGATAGACCTACTCCCATTGCTGCTTCCTCCATTTGAAACTGTCACCCACAAATCCTCCCATGTCAAGAAAACACCATCATTTTCTTGTTTTTCTTGTCGTCTACTTTTCGGTATTGAGCTAGTTTCTACCTCTAGTACTGCATTCCTAATTTCTCGATTAATATGAGACGAGGCTGAGCCAGAGACTGAGCCTGAGCTAAGTTTCAGTTCATGTTGAACATTATCATCAGCCTGCATTAAGGAATGAAGAGAAGCCATGGCAAAATAAAAAATAAAAATTATATATATATATATATATATATATATATATATATATATATATATATATATAAATGAGAGGAATAAAAACAAGATATATGAAGAATTAAAGATGGTAATGTGAATAAGTATCCCGGCCTGTTGCCTGGATTATATATAGACATGCTGCGTATACATGCTAGGCTATTTAATACTCCCGTCACCGTCTAGGAAGAGAATTTCATTTTGTTTTCATCATAATTAATTTTCGAAATCTTTAAATTTAAATTGGAATTTGTTTTAATTTTCATAATGATATTTTGTATATTAGTATTTTTTTTTGAGTAGTTTATGGTTTTAATTATTGCATTAGTCAATAATAGATAAATGTAAACTAATTTTGAAATTTATAATTTTAAAAATTAAAATAACTATTTTTTTATAATAATTTTTAAAAAAAATCATCATAGTTATTTTAAAAAATCTTAAAATTTAAATTGTAAACTAGTTTTAATTTAATTTACATAAATGATAATTTTGTAGCTACTGATATTTTTTAAAGTAGATTACAATATTGAGTACTATTGTATTAGTCAAAATAAAATTGATTTAGACTAATTTTTAACAGTTGAAATTTAACAAATTTACTAAGAAAAAGATGATGAGATTTTTTTTTAGTTTTTTTGGAGAGAGAGAGAGTCTTATTCATTACCATGTGACTCCATGTGTACAGACATGTTTAACATGCAAGTCTTGACATGTAACATTAAGTGATAACGTTTTGACACGTAACACGTACCATAATAAAGATGGTAGAATAAAGAGTCCTTCTACGTGACCTGTTTTCATTTTCATTTTAATTTTAATTTTAATTTTTTGCGATTCTCAAAAATATATATTATTTATTTTAATAAATTTTTTTATAAAATATAGTGTTTTAAATGTAATTTAGATATATATACAAAAATAGAGTTATACAGACTGTACAACTCTATTTTTGTATATGTATTTAAATTATACTTAAAACACTATATTTTATAAAAAATTCTATTAAAATAAATAATATACATTTTTTGAAAATCATAAAAAAAAATTAATTAAAAATATTCAATATTTCGGTTCAATTTTCCCAAGACTTATTGTAGAATAAATAGCTATAAAAATAAGAAGACAAATGGTACCCCATCTCGCCTGTACTGCTCTTAATCTCAACCGCACAAAATGCAAAGATATACAGCATTTGAGTTTTTATATGATACACGTGTTGTGTGTAATTTTATAAAATTTAAATAATTGATTAAAAAATAATATATATATATATCTAATAAAATACAAATGATTTTGAATTTTCCGCTCACTTAATAAATCATCTGGGCCGTCCAAAGTTTGGGATAAATCCCACCGTTCATATATCTATCTAATAAAATACATCTATCTATCTAATAATCTAATACTCCCTCCGTCCCAAATTAACTGCTCAGTTTTGACTTTTTTAAGTCAAATTGACTATTTTTAGAATTAATAATTAAGCATATATAAATATATTTCTAAAATTATAAAAATTAGGATTAGTAATAAATTGTATATACTTTCTTTTGGTTATAATCTCTTCACCTATATTTTAGCAAAAATAGTAAAAAAATTAGTTTTAAAAATGGTCAATTTGACTTTAAAAAGTCAAAACTGAGCAGTTAATTTGGGACGGAGGGAGTAATAATTTAATAAAATACAAATGACTTTAAATTTTCCGCTCACTCAATAAATTATTTTGGTCGTTCAAAGTTTGAGATAAATCATATTGTCCATACAGTGCCGGAGGCACGGGACCCAGCTAGTATATATATATATATATATATATATATATATCGAAAGAATCAAGTGTATATCCCTTTATTTAACCTACTTTGTTTACATTTTTAGCGACGGACCGGACAACAATTTGGTCCGTCGTGTATATCAAAGAACCGTCGTCTTAATTTTTAGCAGCGCATCGAACCGTCGTCATAACATATAAATCGTTATCTGTTTTATAGCGATAGACTAAACCGTCGTCCGGTCCGTCGCTAAAAGTGGTGAACAGAGTATGTAAAATAGATGGGTATGTACCAAAAAAACAGACTATATATATATATAAAGAGATAAGATAAAAATTATCTTAAAAATCAAAGAATATTTTTGAAAATTAAAAGGAATTTAAAAAATTGTAATCTCCCTCCCTAGCCTCCGACTATATCTTTGTAAAGATGTAAGATATTAATTTCTCATACGGCTCCACTAGAATTTCTTCTAGAAACACATTCCACTAATTTATTCATTGATTTACACGAGCAATATGAAAATTAAGACACGTACGTGTTAAAAATTCAAAAATTAGGTAATTGAATGCAATGTTTATTGAGCACGTGTGAAATCCACGTACATCACGCTCCTGTCACTCATCAACCTCATTCTCCTGAATAATTATTAAAGAACTTTATTTGGAAGCATGCATTTCATTGGGCCGGCCCCCCAGCCCCGGCCTAGGAGCGTAGGATTGTACTAATAGTACAATTCTACGCTCCTGCCCTCATACCATACCATACCAACAAGATTCACAACGTAGGACTACAAATACCAAAAAATTAGACCAATTATATATTGCCTTCCCAAATATTCCTAATATAAATTGGATGTTAAGCTACTCTCTTATATATGATAATAATCTCTTTATCTATATATATTTAAAAGAAAATAGAATAAATTTTGATTATTAAATTGATTAATTTAATTTTAAAATTCAAATTAAATTAGTTTTTGCGAGACAGAGGGAGTATTTCATTTTTTATTGCAGTTTTTAAAATTTTATGTTTTAGAATGCAACTTTAGATTTTTATTTGTTTTTAAAAAACATTACTATTATGTTAAATATATATATATATAATTATAATTATATATAAACGGCAGTCAATTGTAAACTGTTCCATAGAAATGTGTTTCTCGACCAAGCGAAAGCAAAAAACAGCTAGCATTTAATTTCTTATATTATACATATATATATATATATATATATATATATATATATATATATATATATTCATTGGACTTTAATTTGTCCAAACAAACCAATATTCATTTATTTATAGGTTGATGGTCCAGACTACAACCTATAGAAAACGAAACTTCTAAATGGTCCAGCTTAAACATTAAATACAAATTTATTTATCTTTCAACTTTTGTCTCATTTTTCTATTAATTTTAGAAATATAATATTAATATGTATACTTAATTTAATTAATCAGATAAAATATTTGTAATTGTATTTTTAAAATCTTGTGTTTAATATATTAATTAAAGAAAATAAAATAAGTAATTTTCAGCTTCAAATCAAATGCGTCAACAGATGACACATTTTAGGACTTATGAATCACGTTGTACATTTGGAAACTGAAATTTCCATACTATTATTTTTTGATATTTTCACATAAAAAACGTTGTTATACATCCTATAGTCACAGCTTTTAACATTACTACACATCTATAGCGACATAGTACATAGATGAAGTAGTAGCGTGTTAATATTCAAGCTACCTAAAATTAAGAGGATGAAATATTACATTTGGTATTTGTTCATTTGGATTCTAAGCAGTAGGTTCAAAAAAATAAAAAAACTTTAAATTCTATCTTTACGAATTTAAAATGCAAATTTATTTACTAGGACCTGTTTCTTGGTCTAAAATAATCAAACATACAATCTCTAAATACAGGCTTAATTCTTTCAATAATCTTGATTACACAAAAGAACAAGATTCTATATAAAATCACCATTCCAAATAACATAGTAAGATCAACCCACTTGGAATAATCCATCTCTACCTGCCATGTATCTCTCAAAATTGTGTTACCATTAATAATAGGAGGCCCTCCAAACCGATTGTTAGGAAACTCAAGCCCTTCAAACTCATTCTTGTACAACCCTTGTTATGCATACTTGTGGAAGGCAATGTAGTACAATGGGTATCTCCAGAAAACCTTTGGGAGATCATTTGGCAATCGGAAAACCCCCCCGCTTAACATCATTAGGCCTTGAATCCCAGCACCTGCAATCAATCCCATGAGAAAATTTGGCACCATGGTCGCCACCATCGTCATAAGGCTCTCAACCAACATCATACAAGCCTAAAGTGTTGAAATGAAGAATGCAAATTGCTCGTTTCCACGTTGAAGTCCAACAAGATAGTATATAATTCCTCCGGGAATCAAAGATATAAAAAGTAAATATGGCATTGAAGAAAGGGTGTTGCCAATTACAAATGCTCCGGCACCATAATGCCCATTTAATCTTTCGCGTGAAAAGACTTAAGTATCATGATAGAAACATAGAATTAGACAGGTGGATTATTGGTTACTTCAATATTATTGTAATTTATGTCGTTTAGCTCTAATAATGTTGTGCACGAGACAGTCTTTCATGCTTTTTCTTGTGACCAAATATTTGAATGGCTTGCATTTCACAAATGTTCAAAATGCCATCTAATACACAGGTAGAGCCCGGAAATAAAATTTAGGGACATCAAAAGGCAGCCTTAATTGATGACATAAAATGCAACTAACCTTCATGTCCTCTACAAATGAAGGGAAACCACCAATTGCCATTATTGTCAAGAATGAAGCTACAAACATGAGCACTGAGCCTCTAGCCTGAAGCATTAAAACCAATACTGACTTCAGAAAACATAAAAATAAAATCATGATAGAACCATTTGTTAGGTTTAAAGACATTAGCTTGCTTGAATTGATCCATAACCAGAACCAACATTGAAAAAGACAGTGCCCAGTCCTAAACCCAGAGCGATGTAAATAACAAAGCGCAACCAATAGTAGCCTCTATCACGATACATGTTTACAAATGATCTTTCTGTGAGAACAAGGCACTGCTTACAGAAGCTCGCTTGGCTTCCCTTCTTCTCAATTACTCCTCTTTCCTACAAAACACAAAAGGGATTATATGTCTGGTATATAAAGTTCTTATCAGCTTTCCTTGCTGCATTCCAGCTTAAAGAAATAGAAGGAAAACCTACAAGTTACTTATAGAATGCATTGCCCTGGACTCCTAGTCTTGAATTGTTTGCATACATGTGAAACTGTCAGTTGCTTACCTGTCTATGGATCTCGGCTACATTTTTTCGAATTTGTTTACAAGTATCAGATGATTTGTAAGCTTTTACAAGCACATCAATGACTCGCTCTGTGGTCAGCTTTCCAGAAACACCTTGTTCAATGTCCTATCAATAAAAGACGAGAAAAAAAAAATCAATTTTGATAAGAATTTTAAAAACTAAACAATATAAAGGGATGAGTGCCAGCAAAGAAAATATATTAAATGATAACCTACCTGATCAAAATCTGTGTTTATCGTTCTAAGGTTATGATCTGTTGGATTCTGCTGGGCTGGGCATGGAAAGCCATTGCTCGCAAAAAACTACTTCACAGAATACAGAAATACTGAGAGTCAAGTCAATCATCTAATTTCATGACAATGTATTCAATGTTTCTTTGAAAAAGTTGTGCAATTACCTGACATGATGCATTAGAGGGGCCAAAGTAAATTGTTCTGCCAGAGAGAGAAGACAAAGATTGTCAAAGAGCTCAAAGACTTCACTACTAGGTTGATGAATAGATGCAAGAACTGTCATTTCATATTGTCGGGCAAGTTTAACAATTTGGCTCATGACATAAAACGATGCTGCACTATCCAGCCCACTTGTTGGCTCATCAAGAAACAAAAGCTTTGGTCGCGTTAAAATTTCTATGCAAATGCTCACTCTCCTCTTTTGTCCTCCGCTAAGGCCATTGCTTCCAAAACCTCCTATTCTTGTGTTCATGGAATCTTGCAAACCCATCTCCCTTATGGTCCTCTCTGCTCTCTCTTTTTTCTCAGCCCTTGGCATTAAATTAGGCAATTGTAGCTCCGCCGAGTAGTATACAGCTTCTCTAACTGTTAGTGTACATGTTAGAATGTCCTCTTGAGTCACATAAGCCTAAAACAGTAAAAACCAAATGGATGATTATTAATTGGAGATCATTTCATGTTTTACTCTTGTCTCGTATACAGGAAAATAATGTCTAACTTTCTGGAATTAATCTAATATAAAGTAATTACTGTTGGAAGACCAATGATACTAAATTTTTGGAATAAAATGCTAGTTCACAGAGCAAAGAATGGTTTTTTCATACCGATGTCCCATATATGAGCTGCTGTTTTCGACCATTGATTAGAACTTCTCCAGTCTGCCTTGTGTTAGAAGCCAACCGCCCTGCTATTTAAGAAATTTTAGAATTTTCAAAAAGAGAAGTTCCCCTTTTATCTCACTCTCTCATTCACTCTCCCTTCTTCAAAAATCATTCTTTTAGGCCAGGCCTTAAATTGTATACATCATTGTACCTAATTAGTCTTTCATATTCTTATGTGTACTGTTAGTCAATTAGGTTTGCCTCCATTCGCAATTCGTCAAATTAGCTTAAAAATAGGCCTTACTATTCCCCTTCATTGCCTGCCAGTGAGATCAACCCATATGCTCCACATGACCACAGCCTCACCCAAGTCAATTTACACCAATTTGAGCCCTTAGACCACATTTCAAACGAAGTAAACATAAAAAACTAAATTCCCACAATTAGACTATGGAAATTGGAAAGGGTGCCAACACTAGGAAATCTAAGGGCAATTAAGCCCACACTTATTATATGGTACCAAATAAATGAAGAAGATTTAAAATCATGGAATATTCATTACATTATTATGAAACCAATAAAACACATAAAACAACATATAATCAACAACTAATTACTTGATTAGTAAAAAGCCCAAAAATGTACAAGTCAATTACCTGTCAATGCATCAAGAAGGATAGACTTGCCACAACCAGAAGGGCCCATAACTGCCAAAACCTCCCCAGGTCGAGCATAACCAGTGAGTTCTTGTAGAATCGATTTCCGTCCATCTGTCCCACTTGAAACTGTCACTGTAAGCTCCTCCCACTTCAAATAAGCTCCATCAACACTTCCCCTGTCCCCCAAAACAACAATTTGTTCTTCATTTTCTGCTTTGGGTGTTAATTTACCATCTGGGTATGCCTCATTTTGCTTCTTTTCACATAGATTTACCTCACCAGGTTGAGCTTTAAGAAAGTCCATGAAAAAAGCCAAGAATCTACAGATTCACAGAGAGAAAAATGTGGCATTTGAAGTGGGACATGAACTTGTATATATATACATACATACATAAATAATATTTATATACAAAATATATATATTTTTTGGGGATTGGAAAGGATCTCCAAATTCATTTCCCGTGGAGACGGATTAATTAATGACTTATTCCAAAAGCCAGCCTTTTTAAAAAATTTATATTTTGGTGATTCCAAAAACAAATTTGAGTAAGGTCAAAATTATGGATATAGACAGACATTCTTGTTTAGTTTGGTTCATTTTCTAAACCAAATCTTATTAGTATCAAATCTCTCTTTTCTCCTTGTACAAACTAACAGCTAGATCCATTTTGTATATTCTATTTTACACGTTGCATCTTATAATTTAAAACGTCCAATTTTACATTCCGCACTAATTAACACATAATATCCTCCGACTCAAAATTTATCACTTTAAAACACTAATTCTCGTCACATATTTTGAGTAAGAAAGTGTTGTGTCGATTCCCTAAAAATATGAGACACAAATTATCATATTTTAAAATAGAATATATTATTGAACGATGCAAAATGCATTTAACTCTACAAACTAATGAAACGCGGCTTTATATCTGCTAATTATTTTGTAGTAATAATTATATGTGGATTTCTTTCATTTTTAAAACAGCAGCCCCTTCTCATTCTTAAACTTCTTCCATTTTTATTTTATTTTTTTTGCGTTTTCAATCTTCTTTTACATCTGCTTTACAATTTCATTAATTTGCCCCCCAATTTTTTATAATCTTTCTTTTAACTCAAATATTTGCAAAATTCAAATTTCTAAATTACACCTAAATCACTGAATTAAATTACTGTAATCAACCTATTTAATTTACAAAAAAGGCTTAACTATATATAAATTACTATCAAATTAACTAATCAAGTACTCATTTTATAATTCTTTATATTTGTGAACTAAATTAGTTACTGTTTAAATGAATCAAAACAAATTTTATAAGTTATAGATTTGTTTATGCAACTTGTGTGGAGTCTAATTTCAATTCAAGTAAATGTTATATAATCTAAAAGAATTAACCACAATCTTTTTAAAATTACCTCTCATAGAAAAATATTATAAATAAGAGAGAGTATGAGATAAGTAAATAATAAAGGATTTTATAGATAATTAATATTATATTTAATGCTATATAATTATTTCCTTAATTTTTATACATAATTTTAAAACTTAATATATTATGGGAGGGAGTATAAAATAAGACATTTCGTAATTTAGATGTGTCTCTTAAGCTGATATTAAAACTAAAAAATGTTGTCACTACTACAAAGGAATAGTTAGTCATGAATTAGATTTAGAAGATATATACCATTAATTGTTCATAAAAAAAGGTTTAGCTATTACATGAAGGAGAAGAATATTATAATAATTGAGTCTAAATTTGGAGCCTATAATCATGTAATTTTGAGAAAGTTTGGGGTTATGTTGAAAAATAGTTTATTTCCATCATGAAGGCCTGAAAATTTATTTATTCTCAAATTTTACCCAAACCGTAACATGTATTCAAAGTTATATAGAGGTGGCTTGACGCTGATCTGATGCACCCAAAAAAAATGGTAATAAAGTATAATTAGGTGTTAGCGTAATTAATTAATTATATATTTATGGTGTGTTTGGAATAAAGTAATGGGACGGAGATTGAAATGATTCATTATATTTTAATTAGATTGAGTTATTCTATGTTTTCTCTCTCCCAAGATTCTCGTGGCTCAATGATAAAAAAAACTACTCGTAAGGCTTTGGGCATGAAATATCGGACAAGAATGTTAAATTTCAATCAAAAATAACAAAAAAAATAGTTCAATCTATTTCAATAACAATCAAACACAATTTTTTTTATTTCATAAAAATAAGTCATTCCATTTTCACGTACGTAGGGTTATATTATAAAATATGTAGTACTATTTTTACCTAATTAGTTAATAGCATTTTCTCTTTTTGATAAGTAGCAAGATGTTGGTATTTTGATAGAGAATTACGGGTAGTAAAGTATAATATTACGCAAATTAGGGTGGTCAAAAAGAAAAAAAAAGAAAAGAAAGAAAAGGTCTCTTCTATATTTAGTAGCCAGCAGCCTGGTTTCCTTCCCAATAGCTTCCCTCTCTTCCTAATAAAATCAGATCAGGTCAGATCTCAACAAAACATTCCATCAATGGCGACTTCAACTCCACGCGAAGAGAATGTGTACCTGGCGAAACTCGCCGAACAAGCCGAACGTTACGAGGAAATGGTGGAATTCATGGAGAAGGTCTCCGCCGCCGTCACCGAATCCGACGAGCTCTCCGTCGAGGAGCGCAACCTCCTCTCCGTCGCCTACAAGAACGTTATTGGCGCTCGCCGTGCCTCCTGGAGGATCATTTCGTCCATCGAGCAGAAGGAGGAGTCTCGCGGCAATGCCGATCACGTCGCCACGATCAAGGAGTACAGGGGGAAGATTGAGTCGGAGCTTTCGTCCATCTGCGACGGGATTCTGAAGCTTCTGGATACGAAATTGATTCCGGCGGCTTCCGTTGGGGACTCGAAGGTGTTTTATTTGAAGATGAAAGGGGATTATCATAGGTATTTGGCGGAGTTTAAGACTGCAGCTGATAGGAAGGATGCTGCTGAAAATACCCTCAACGCCTATAAGGCAGCCCAGGTCAATTTTTGCTTTGTTATATTATGGTAATTGCATAATGCATGTATGTGTGTAAAGATGAATGCTTTTTATTGGATTGCTAGGTTAACAAAAGTTTGCTGGTTATCATATTTGTCATATGAAACTCTTTGGCTAAATTTGTCACTGGCCCGCTATTTAAAGAAAGTTTTTGAGGATCCCATTATTCCCATGTAATGAATACTTATGCTGTATGTTGTACAAATATACCAATGTGAATCTCTAATTGTAGGAATTAAATTAGTACTAGTATGTACATTTTTCAATTAACTTGTTAACTTTTAACTCGTGTTTGTTAATTTAATTGTCTTTTGGTGATATCTGCTTGCAGGATATAGCAAATGCAGAATTAGCTCCTACTCATCCAATCCGACTTGGACTGTCTCTCAACTTCTCTGTGTTTTACTATGAAATTCTGAATTCACCTGATCGTGCTTGTAACCTTGCTAAACAGGTGATACTACATATCTTTTAGTGTTTATTATCAACTCTCTTATGGATCTGATCAGATGATCGTCTTTAGCTCTTAGCCTTTCTATTGTTTCTTAATGCAAATGTCTTCTGTGTGGGAGCTCATATTGGCAGTAAGTACTGCAAATTTATTCATTGCTGTTAGCATTTTAATCTGTATTTATTCATTTTCAATACAGGATAAACTAACACATTTTTGACTCCAGTAGAAATGTTTGAGACATATTGTATGTCTCGGTGGCTAGAAACAAATTATATTTTATAAAATACTTAACTTATAGATTTCTTGATTACTCTTTAACGTGCGTCCAATGCGCAATCAGTGGTGTGATGCAACTTCCTTTTGTTTTCGAATACAAATCAACTTAGGTCATAACTGTATTGATCAAAAGAGGAGGGGCATGAGAGAGAAGTTCAAAGATATCTTCATTGTATAATTTTGATTCGGTAATGCGTACACCATATTTACTCTGGATACATACGTATACACTTGTATTGGAATTCATATGTGGAGAGTAGCTGCTCTTTTACTACATATAATACAATAAATTTAGAGATCAAAAAGAACCAAATCATTTTGTCCCTTTACTAGAGCCTAGAGGTTACCAAGGTTATAAGCCTATTACGTAAATGACTCCAAAATTAGATATTTTAGAAAGTACATAACTTTGCTTTTCAGCTCAGACTTAGTATTATCTACTTGGGAAGGCCTGACTATGTTTCAACCATGTGACCTACATAAAGCCTATCCCCTATTCTGCAGCATATTAGGGTGTGTTGTGTACCATATATCTGTGACTATACATGTACAAGGGTCAAGTATGTCTACATCTATTTATCCTACAAAGAGAACTCGATTGTGGAACAACTATTGTTTTTCATCGTAGTTCTTGTACAATTTGATTTTAAATGGCTATCACTTGGTATATTAAGGGATTTCTAATAAAATTGAAAAGATGAGCACCTTAAAGTAACGACTTAAAAGGTAAAACTGCGAGGGGTAGTAAATTTAATGGTTTTAAAATGCTGTGAAATATTGATCAGGCTCTCAGGTGTACTGCAATTGTCCTCTCATAGTAGAATAGTTAACATCTTCTCAGGTTTGGATAGCCAAATAACTTTTGTGCCTTGTCGAGTCTTCGTGTTCATATGGAGACATCTTCAATGATCAACAAGTTTATAATATGTAAATGAAGATTTGTGACGCAAATATGCAATCTCATCATTTTGCTTTATTCTAGTTTAGCTTCTCATTAAAGTCTTAAGAATTCTCTACTGGTCTTTGCCGTTTTTCACCAGGCTTTTGATGAAGCCATTGCGGAGCTGGATACATTGGGAGAGGATTCATACAAGGATAGCACTCTGATAATGCAACTTCTTCGGGACAATCTTACTTTATGGACGTCCGATATGCAGGTTTCACTTCATCTCTTTTTTGATGATTTATGTTGTGCATAACTTGATGCCTTCTTGAATTTGTATAATTCTGATATTGCTGGCATTATATAGGACAATGCAGGGGATGAGATAAAAGAAGCACCTAAGCACGAGGATGAGCAGCAGTGAAGCTAATTATTTAAATAATAGTATCTTGCTT
The DNA here is from genome assembly GCA_020205505.1 of Panax japonicus. Classification (NCBI taxonomy): domain Eukaryota; kingdom Viridiplantae; phylum Streptophyta; class Magnoliopsida; order Apiales; family Araliaceae; genus Panax; species Panax japonicus. Next base: position 53,799,297 of record CM035106.1, read on the forward strand.
CTTCTTTTGCTGTTTTTGATTGAAGAAGTTGCTTATTTCCTTAATCCAATTAATTATGGGTTTTCTTAATTTTAGTCCCTTCAGTTATAAACCTTGGATATAACAACTTATCTAGGTTCCCATTCTAATTGTCATGCAATTGTTACAGTTTCACTTTTAAAATATAGCCTTCGCCATCCCTCCAATGTTGTTATGGTGGCTCTTTGTATGTAGCATTGTGGCAACATCTAGGTATTTATATGGCTTCGAATGGCGATGCTGGGATGACCAACTTTTTCTTTTTATTTGTAGTATTAAATTCTTTATCATTGTGAATGCAAAAAGTTCAGGGTGAAGAATTGAGCATGATCACAAACTGATCTGGTACAAGTGATAAAATACATGTTGGTCATCTTTCTGGATTAAATAACGTAGGATTGGGAAGACATAATTTCTTCAGGTTCTCTTCTCCATTGTGCATGACGAGTTTGTTATTCAAGACTTGGTTAAAATTTTAATAATCTGATTAAAACTGTCGCTTCAGGATCCATAGCAAAAAGTTGGGTTGTTTATATATACTCTAAAAAGTATACCGTATAATTAAATATTAACAGATAAGCCAACATTGTGTATAGTAGGTTACTTTCAGTGTTAAATTATGCTTTACAAGCCGGAAGGAGACGATATGTCCAGTACTAGCCGGAACTATAAACCTAAGATCCTTGGAAGTTAAGATGCAAGTTTAGTTTGTGTTTCGTTCAAGACTATGAAAACCCTGCTAGTTGAAAACTACACTAGTCCCCTACCTTAACAAACAAATCATCCATCCCGAAAGATGATGAGCAAAGACCTCCTTGTGCCATTTATATTTAGCTATATATTCTTATAAACCACAATGAATCAGAGGATCAATTATAATGACATTTCGATAATCACAAGTTCCAGTCTTCACTTGTCAGTAATCAACCTGAAGGAGCAACATACTTTAATGGTATAACAGCAAACAAGTTGTAATTTTTCCAAACAATAATTAATACTAGTACCATACAATACGCCCGGTAAAGAAACTTAAATATGCATTCACGAAGTCTAGTGATAAGAGACAAAAGAAGGCAGAAGGCGCCACAAAAAGACTAATAAAATTAAAAACCGACTTTATACCAGATGAGATCCAGAAACGAAAGAGCAAGGCAAGGACCCAAAATGAAGTATGTTTAACACTCGTCTAATCAGCCCTTTGTTCTCATGATTGTAATGCAGCCTTTTCCTCCTTCAGTATGAATTTTTGTTTTACCAACAACAGGCTTCCCAGAAAAAGCCGAAGTGGGATAAGCAGCAGAAGGATCTTCTTTACTTTGCTTTGGCTTGGGTGGGGTACAAATCCGCTGGTTTATGTCCCTCAGAGTCACATCTCCATGGACGCCACATGGTTTAATAAATGCAAATGGATAGACAACAGAAGATGCCACCTTTGTGGGAGATTGCATGTATGATTTCTTACCTGAGAATGAAAACACATTCTTAAACAGCTATATTAAGATTACTAATGCTGTTACCTAACAACAGCTCAGACTATCAGAGTACAATACTACTAGAACAATGCAATTATGGATACTGTTGAATCAAGGGTGCTTTCTTTAAGTAACCATAATCGATTAGTTGCCACATTATCCAGAGTACTCCTACCTTCACAGGTGTTGAGCTAATTACTACTATACACCACACAAAAGAAGACCAAGAGGAGGGAAAAACCTTTGAAAACAACATTTTTGCGAGTTCGAGTACGACGCTGTTTGAACTGTACTAGCCTCATGTTCAGGTGGGGTGTCACTAGAACCCTAAATAGTGAATAGAATTAAATGTTAATTATACAAAAATTAACCTAGACAAGAAAAACAAGGAAACACATTAAAAAAATCCAAGGAAAACAGTTCAGATTTCTTATTAAAATAAATCAAGAGAAGAATTTAATTTGATCAGCAGTCAGCACATATCCTTAGATGTAATATCAAATAATCATTTACCAGCATTCTGAACATAAGGTGCACCAGACAGATCCCTGTGTTTCACAAAATAATTGAGACTACATTATTTTTTCAAATAAATAATTAGTCCAACACATTTAAATACAAATTTGAAAGGCTAAAAGTCAAGAGAAACATACACATCATCAGAGTTGAAATCCAACTCAGTATCATTCAAGCAATCAGCTAGCCATACTTCAGATGACTGATCCAGGCACTCGTAACCGGATGATGATGTATCCTCTGAAGTGCATGTATCATTGTAACTATAGATTCTAAGAAAAACATCAAGCTGATATTCATTTTAGAACAAAATTTGCAAGAGACAAACCTCCAACCAATTGTGACATATTGGAAAAAGCCTCTTCAAGTGTATTCTCCCCATCCTAAACATAGAACAAAATAAACCGATCTAAGCACTAGCCATGGCAGATGTAAAACAATTTTGCTATACATGATTTGATCACGGTAAGAATATAGTCACACAGAGTACCAGGGATTGTACTTAGCATGATAAATTATGTAAGAATTGATATATAGATCACAAATAGATCAACTTAGCCTATTTTATAATACTTGAAAAAATGTATTCCGTCCAGTAAAGCTTCTTTTTATATTTTATGGAATCCTTGATGGAACTTTTACAACATTATATATCATAGCCCAAAAACGTTGAAAAGCCTACAATGAGCTGAAGAATAACTTCTGCATTGTTTTGCTGTTCTTTTTCCTCCAGGGTAACAGGAGTTGAGAGCAAGGATTATTTCTTAGGGTGGCAAAAGTAACAAGGGGCACAGCTTACCAATAACTTTTTATACAGGAGGAGCAAAGTTAATATAAAAAAGCAGTTCAACCCTAAACTCTTGATATATATTACATTTATTAATAATAATATTGAGCCGAGTGAGGCAATCACCCCATCTCCACCTCTGGCCCCTGTCTAATGAGTAATGACTATAAGTCTATAATATGTAGACCCACCCGTGCAGTGAGGTAGTACAATGTTCATGACAGAACAGAACCAACATTATATTCAGTAACAAAATAAGAGGTTGTTATAAGTTGCATATGACAAGCTAATTAAATGATTAGATATGACTATTTCCAGAAGGAAATTGAGCTGATAGCATAATACAACCTTTGTTTTTAGGAAAGTGGGTCGCATCTCTTCGGGAATTTTTAAAACCTCAGAGTCAAACTGTAGCATTCTCCGTCCTCTTTACTTGAGAAGAACTCGGCTTGCATGCCTTCACATTCTTTGTATTTTCTGCAATTTATTTCCTGGAATTAGACATGTTCTTCAAATTGCACTTAAAATTTCGAACCTACAAATATAAAAAGTTTTATTTTATCATTTCTAATTATCGCTTAGTAAACAAAGTGTGTCAACAAAGTACCACTGTTTGTAGCATGATAACCCACATCACCACAGGCCTTTACTGGAGTTATATCATCAAACATGTACGATAGATCTTCATTCTGACTTACATCGTTCCATAGGATCTTAGGTACATCTAATTACAACAACTAGCAGTTAGTATCAGTAATTTCAAGTATCTTAAATTACTAGTTGACAATAATTTGAGGGACTCATCAAGATTGATACCTTCTTGGAGAGCAAACTCATCACCTTGCCATTCCCACATCTTTCTGTTGCCATTTCACACACACACACACAAAAATTGATTAATAATTTTTATATTCTGCCTACTGCGGAAACATAAAACTTCATATAAAAGAGTTTTGCTAGCTTAGAAAGAATAAGTGTTACATTTCAAAGAACTCACCTTTACCATTTTACACGAGAATTTATAACTATTTATAATCAAATTTGAAGTTAAAATAAAATGTAAGAAAATAAAGAAAGAAATAATATTCTTACACAAAATAACTGACCCCATCCTTGTGCTTTTGCATAGCATATTTAACTTTATGGCATACTGTAATTGGGTTGAATGCATGAAATATCATAACAAGTAATATTAGTTTAAATGTTTAATAAAGTAAGAGATTTACAAAAGAAGATATAAAAAAATTCAACAATTGCTAAAAATGTGCTCAAACCACTCTTAATATTTGCATATGAGAATTAGTATTTAAAAAAAGAAATACTTAACTATACAAGAGGTAGACATGAAATTGCATGATTGTCAGGAGACCAGTAATATCTCAAAAAATCAGTATGATACAATATAAAATTAGCAAAATACATAAAACTTAAAATTTTTAATAAAAATAATAATACTTTTAGGCCACATTAAGCAATGTCAATAAAAATAGCCTATAATACTCCCCCCCCTTGTTCCAAAAAGAAACCAGTACTCTCACAGAGAAGGTAGTACATTGTAACAATTGAGTATTTTTCAAACTCAACTTCAATTCATATTTATCTAGAAAAAGGTCACTAAATTATTTTAAATACACAAACTACAAAGATCTTAACCATAACTTTCCCACGATTACACTAATTTTGCAGCTAGAATAAATAAACAGATTACATTTCTCTATAAACGTGGCATTAAAGAACAAACTACCTGAACTGGAGTTTATGAATAAAGCAAAAAAATGAGCAAGACCCGTATCACAAAATGAAAAATTGGCTAGCTTGATTGCAAAGGGTTGTGATTCAGATCTTAAAATCAGAAGTTCAGTACAAAAAATCCCACATGTAGAGTGAAACAAAACTACAAACACAAAGAGAAACATGGTATGAAAGTGGAAGAAATATTTACCTCCAGAGAGTGGGATAGACTTTCGGTTCTTTGATGAGATTAAGAAGCTATAATCTAGCCCCAAAACTCTCTTGTGAAAATCCGGAAAAATGTTAAAAACTGCTACTGGCTGCAACTCCGAATGTGAGGAGAGAGTCAGAGAGAAGTGAGGGGGAGAGAAAGAGGAGGAGAGATATGGGGAAGGTGTCCATAGAGTGGACATTGAAGCCCAAGATGGGTTGGTAGAATAAATTAATGACCTGCTGGGCTTTGGGCATTTTATGTTTTTTGATATTTTCCATGCAATTATATTTTTTTAAGTGAAGCTACATATGACGATAAATATATAATGAGATATATGAGGTGTAAATTTTTTTAAAAATAACTTATATATTATTATTTTATTTTATTAATATTTTTACGTTAATTGCAATTCAATTTTGTCATGAATTTTATTGACATATAAATTATTTTTTATATTTTTAAAATTTGGTATATTTTTCAACCTATTTTTTTGTTAACTTGAAAAATTACTTATATTTGTAGACTATTTTTTTAATTATATATCTTATATGAATTGAGTTCTCAATAAATAATAATAATAAATTTAAAAAAAACGTCTTATATTAGGGGACGGAGGGAGTAGTTCAGTTATAACATACTATTAATATTAAATAATGGAGTTAGAAACATGGGGTGGCTAAAAAATAAGAGAAGTTAAATTAATCCATCAATTATTTTGTACTAGTATTTTATTGAAGTAGTTATGGATATTATCTTTTAAAATGCATTATAACATTATCATGTGTTTTAAAGCATTTTATACTCCCAATCATGATTCATAAACCACCTATATTTGTTCATAATAATAATAATTATGCATATTGTGTGTTTATTTATTTTTCTAAACATTATATCATTTTATAATTTTAAAATAAAAATACATTTATAATTTTAAAGTGGAGCAAACCAAATATATATCTAATTTTAAAATAAATAGAGTACTTGAATCGAAATATTAAAATTTAATTAATTATCTGTGACATGTTGCTCATTTATCTAAATATTTCATAATCTCTTCTAATGCAACTTTAGCAATATACATATAAATATATAATCTTTTGTTTGAAATGTGTTAATTTTAAATAAATAAATCACAAATTGCTAGGGACCATGCCATTTGAGAAATATATATTTTGGACGATTAATTAACAATTTTATTATCGTATCTTAACTTATAACGATCATCATAAATGATAAAAACTTATGCCATCAAATTCGATAGGAATATAGTTAATTTTTTTATTTAAGGGTGTGTTTATCTGAATGAAAAAAATTAGTTGATAATTGATATGTCTGAAACATATGAATAACAAATTTTTATTATTTTAACTCTCTAAAAAAATTTAAAATTGTTGTAAATTTATTTAATATTACTTAATATAATAGTTAATATTGTTAAAAAAAAAAAGCTTCATTCAGTAAAAAAAAATGACCCTCAACTATTCAGCCCAAATCGTCCGACTGATTCAGTCATTCAGACGATTTTTTTTTTCAAAACAAACGTACTGAATGGTATTCAGTTCTAAACAATGTTTACAACGTTTGTAATTAGAATGTTTCCAACATTTAAACTTCTAAATATATGGTATTACTAATTTTGATATGTTACGTTTAAAGTCTAATACTCTGTTTCTGAGTTTTAAAATGGACATAAAAAAAAGAAATGGATGAAAAAATTAAGTTTTATTTCTAATTCTTATGTTTCTGAGTTTTTTAATAAACGAAAAAAGAAAAAAAATGGATAAAAGAAAACTTGGCCACTTTTTCTGCCAAAGTTTTTCGTCTAAAATTGGTCTGATTTGGACGGAAAAAAATTTGAAATAAGTAGTTTTTTTATAATTCTCATATTATCCTTAATTTTTAATATAATAAATTTTAAATTACAATTCATGTCTTCAATTTTAAATTTTCTATTACAAACTCATAAATAACACAAAACAAAACTTTAAATTTTTTATTCTTTTATTTTTTGTTCAAAACTCAAAAATATAGTGTAAAAGTTACGAATTTAACTATTTAAAATAAATTATTATTAGACAAACAATAGCTAAGTAACCAACCCTACGGTGTAGCATATTTTTATTTTATTTTTCTTAAATTCATAAGTGTTTGAAATGTAAAAGAAAGTCCAAAATTATGTTTGTTAAGTTAGTTGGGCCTACAAAACATTGGGTCTCAACTTTTGAGACAGACGTTTCATTGGAGCCGAAAGAAGGCACATTCAATTGGAAAGCTGAAAGAAACAGTAACCGGAGCTCCGATTGACCGGGTCTCCTCCTACCTTCATCACTGATGATTACATTTCACCTTCATTAAAAGCTTTCTTCTTCCTTCCAATCGTCAGAAAAATTTATTTCTCTCTTTTTTCCCCACAGAAGAAATAAAGAGGAGAGAAAAAAGATAGAGAGAGATGTGGGTGTTTTATGTAATCTCGCTGCCATTGACAATGGGGATGGTGTTGCTAACATTAATGTATTTTGCGGGACCAGATGTGCCTCGTTACGTCCTCTTCATTGTGGGTTACACCTGGTTTTGCTCTATCTCCGTTATCATTCTTGTTCCTGCTGACATGTGGGCTGTACGTATTACATTTTTTCCCATTTAATTCTCTTGATTTCTCTCTTCGTATCTAATATATATATGTATATATTGCATAATGCATTGTGTATAATGACTTTATTGTATGTGGGTGTCTTTGTTTTTCTTTTATACTGATGAATTTTTATTGGGCTTTGATTCAGTGATGAGAATGTTAGCTGGGATTTGATGGTTAGGTGATAAATTATTTTATCTAGAAAAATGAATTTTAGTTGGGGTGCACTTGTTTCAAGGTTGTTTTGGTTTAGGAATGTGAACAGTGGGTGTTACATGGGAAGAATGTGGATAGGAATAGAATGGGGGAAAGAAGGAAAAGTGGAGCAAGAAGAAGATGGTTCCATTTGCAATGGGGAAAGGTAATGATGCGGGCTAAGTGACATTGTATTAAGGGAAATGCTAAAGAATCTATATCTAGGGGAGTACGTCAATTTTTATGGGCTTATCAAAAATGGGAATTTGATTTGCTTAATGATTTGAATCAGGTAACTGAATACTAGGTATACCCAAGTAGTATTGTTAGAGTTGTAAAGCAACAAGAAGAGAGAGAATATATCGGTGGTGTACAGCAACAAGGAAAGAAGTAAAAACTATGTATGTATATATTATTGTGTATGTAGTTGTATCTATTGCAAGTCCTTTTATAGGACAAAACAGCAAGGTAGCCGGGCATAAGAAGCGCAGGTTACTGACTATGGGCAATAGGTCATTGCCCATGATAAGACGAGTGCAAATTGCCCATGACAAGTGACTATATGAAGGTAATATACAAGTCCATGAGAAGTGACTATCTAGAGTTAACAAGTATGACTTCATCTTCAAGCCCTCCTATCTTGGGTTAGAGTTATGAAATTGGTGTTGAACCTCTTTAAAGAACGTAAATGAAGAAATGCTGAAGAGCTTCCATCACATTCACATACTACATCACCATGATCATTGCTGGAAAAACTTATTAAAAGACTCTCTGGCACTGGAGATTCTCTCTATTCAAACCTTTAAGAACAACGCAACTCGCTGCAGCACCCTCATAGTCATCTTACCCTGGCATGTAAAATTTGACACCATCTAATCTTGGTCTCCACTCTAAAAGGTTTTCTTGATAATTTCAATTGTTGAAATTACGAAGTCATTGAACCTTTAAATATGTAAGAGTAAGAGCATTTCGGGATTAAGGAAGCTTGGTTCACTGTTTGAGAAGTTAAGAGTAAGAGCATTTGATTAGGAGATCATGGTTTACTGGTTAGGCAGTTGAAATTAAGTGTGATTTATACTGGTAGAAGACTAGAAGTTTTGATGACTTACTTTTTTTATGGTTGAAACCTGAAAAAAGTTTAATACATGCTATGGGAATTTGACATAATTTTATAATGAGGTTTTATTATTGTTATGTTTTCCATTGGAGTTTTATTTGTTTTACTGATGCAGCAGAATTTTACTTTCCCATTTATGCAGGCAATCATTGGTCATGATAAGGGAGTAATCTCTTTCTTCTGGAGTTTGTCATATTGGAGTACATTTCTACTTACTTGGTACTCATGCTATTAGCTTGTTTTCCATTTACTCTTAAGAATTAAGACTCTTATTTATGATGACCATCTTCTGCTTCTGCTTGTCAAATGAATATTGCCATTTGCTTTAGACATTCAAAAGTTTTTAGTATTAGGACATCGTTGTATTTCTCTTCTACATATGAATTATGATTGTATATATTGATATATATAATATGTTCATTCAATTTAGTGCTTTTATTGTTTGATGTGAACTTACATTGCCAGAAGAGCATTTGACAATGAATTTAGAATATATTAGGTCACTTAGAACAAGGTTGGCATCTTTGAGTCCGTTAAGATGCCTCAGCCAGTCCAAGAATTTTTTTGTCTTTGTTGTTTTAATTTTTTCTGTCATATTTGTCTTTGTTAGTCCCAATATCTTTTTTTACCCATGCATAAGTTATGTTTATTAACATGCCTTCAAGATAATATTATTGGCTTTTCTTTCTTATTCGCCTATCTTCTTTGTAGTATGCAATGCACATCAAGTAAAATTCTTAATTAAACATTAATAATGAGAAGAAGAAACATTATGAATATTGGTATCACAAAGAGGATTAGCATGAGAAATGTTTTTGTGTGTCAAATTTTCTTTTTTTATCGACTCTATTTGACATTGAACAATGGCATATTTTAATGTCTTTTTCTTTTCTTTGCTATTCTTTTAATTTTTATATCTTAAATGCCTTAGTTATTAGGCACTTTCACTAAAGATTTGTGATTTTCCTAAAGACGCACATATTCACATAGATTTATATGAAACTATTTCTCTAGGCAGGGCTGTGGTGCCTATAATTCAGGGTTATGAAGATGCTGGGGACTTCACAGTGACAGAAAGATTGAAGACCAGTGTGCATGCAAACTTAGTCTTCCACCTGTGTGTTGGTTCTATTGCACTTTGTGGACTGATACTGCTCATTATTTTGCGCACAAACTGGTTTGTTTATCTTCTAGTTCAGTTGTTAATTCTTGGCTTACTGATAATTGTCTGACTCTAATGGCTACAGAACTGTCAATTTTTAAAAAAATAGTTAAATAAAAATTAAAAGTTCGCGTCTATTAGGTAAAAACTATCAAGTGATATTCGTGTCTATAACACCTTAATAATTCAGCTTGGGCCTATTTTAGCTACATTTATGCTGTGATCACATGCAAGAAATTTGGCAATGCAGAATCTATTTAGATATATTTAGGGCTTTAAGAATATTATAATCAATCTTGGAATTTTAGGTCATGTTAAAGATTATTTTTGTTAAGTTATATTGTTTTCACTATTTTGTATTTGATCCATTTAGCTCAGGTCATACTAATTTTAGGTAGTCAATTTGCCTATGATTAGTAATAGTATCTTCTTTTCATATTGTTGGATTGTTTGATGCTTTGTTGCTTGAGGGCATTGCGAAACCCTTACTATAGAGAAGTGTTCTCTGCCTGCACTGTAGGGGATCCCTTGCGTAATTGCATGGTGATGCATATCCTTCTTATTCTATTCTTCTTCATCTCTTCATGTATGTTTTTTTGTAATTAGGAGCAACTTTAAGGATGCGGGGTGTAATTTCTCAATCTAGAGTGAAGCATGTGAATTTTTCCTTCGGAGATTATAGAGTAACTTTCACGATGTTTAGACGTCCAGATTGTAAGTTCTCTATGTGAGAAGGCAGATATACAAGTTCTGGTATATTCAGGCATTGTAATAGGTTTGACTTTAGCAATGGCATAAATAGGAAGCTCAAGTGATGGTGGCCTCTGCCTACTTGTTCTTGTTCTTCTTCCTCTCACCCCAATAGAAAGAGCAAAGAGAGAAAAAAAATGTTAAGCGAGTGTGCAAGTGTTTCTAACTCTATTTGCTCTCCATCTGATTTACACCACTGTGGTGGGAATGTTGTACTTCAGAAAGAATATTGAAATAATTATTTGCGAATTTTATGTATTTCGAATGATTAATTGGAAAATATTGCTTAATCTTTGTTTTGAACCTTTGATCAGCCTAATCAACCACCATCATTGAAGGACTTTGTGTTTGGTAGCTTGGTTCCATATTATTTCTTTAAGTATTTGTGTCTCTTTGTTTGCTCTCAAATAATTGGTATCGTATATGTAGGGGTGGTGGTATTCTTGGTTTTGCTATGGCTTGCTCAAATACTTTTGGACTTGTGACTGGTGCATTTCTTCTTGGCTTTGGTTTAAGTGAAATTCCAAAAGGCCTTTGGCGAAGTGCCGACTGGATCACTTGCCAGAAGGTTCTATCTCATAAAGTGGCTAAGATGGCTGTAAAACTTGATGACGCTCATCAGGAATTTTCAAATGCTATAGTTGTAAGTGATTCCCTTATAAGAACACTGTTTTATATTGATAGAAAATATCCACACGGTATTTTCTATGAAAAATTATCCATAGGGCATGATCAGTCTATAATTTGTAATCTTGTGTTATGTATAAAGAAATAGGAAACAAAGTGACGAAAACAAGTAGAGAACATTACAAACAAATGACTGGGAAATCAAATAAATAACAAACAGAATAAATAAATTAAACAAAAACAACTCAATGGGCTTGATAAAAAGTTTTCAAAAACACCAAGTCAACTTACCTTGACATGCCAGATAACATTAATTTGGGGAATAGTAACTCATGGTCCCCATGAGTTTGTAGGGTCTTTAAAAATTTGATATCCATCTAAGGAATAAGGATGACAGAAGAGGACATAATGGGATCTCTTCTATTGGATGACTATTTGTTGATGATCTTAGCAATCAATATTTGTCCAATCAACTATGCTATTATAGCATTTATGAAAGCTTAAAGTCAAAATTGAAGCCATAAACTCAATTATTAAAATTTTGCTAGTTGGAATGTTGTATTTACAACATTTTGTATAATTCTTCTTGATTTTGCTGTAACATCTCAAATATTTAGTGTTATTCTGTTGCAATGATTTTGTTTATGTTTTGGTGGTAAACCTTTTTTTTCTTCTTCCATAAGTATGATGTGATGCACATACCCAATGATGTTTACTATGTAATGCTTTGGAGTTTAACATTACCTAGGAAACGTCATGAGAGCGTGGTTATGGAGAATGATGTTCAGGTTTGCCAGAGCAGAGAAAGAAAATAGATAAGAAGGAATAACATGAGTTAGAATTATACATGAAAAATAGCTTAAAACATGAATGACAACTTTAATTTGTCTTTTGTATGAGATGTTAACAGAACTGCTACAATACCTTTACATGTAAAAACTATTTGCTTGTGTTAAATGTAAACATTGCTTAACTGGCCTCATCATTTTGGACATGATGACAACAAATTTTCCCCCTCCTCCGGAATTCCATAATGTCATTAGTTTGTCATCTAATATAGATTTGATGGACCCTGACATTCCTTGAACTTAAATATGTTGGCATTTGTCTTTTTTCTTTCCAACTTATCTTTGTGTAACATTTTTGAATGGTTTATGGCGGCAGGTTGCTCAAGCAACATCAAAGCAGATGTCCAGGCGTGATCCTTTGAGACCCTACATGAATATCATCGATAAAATGTTACTAAAAATGGTAATTATGCTCATTTTCATGTGATATTATTTGGTGCATGAAACTCCTCCATACAAGCTAGACACTTCTATTTTTATTTTCTTAACAATCTTTCCCTCCCTCTCTGTTTCTGAATTAGACGCACTTTATCCCTGTACATATTTCAGCTTAATGAAGATCCCACCTTCAAACCCCAAGGTGGAAGATTAGGTGAAAATGATATGGACTATGACACAAACGAAAAAACTATGGCACAGCTAAGACGACAACTTAAGAGAGCACGAGAGAGGTACTATCGATATAAAAGGTATGCACTAACTGAAGTTGCAAATAGTTATGGGGTTTGTATTCATCAACTCCCTTTGTCTGAACTGTGATCATGAGCTTTAGATGGATTTTTTGTATATCCTTGCTTAATGTTTTCTATTTGTAGTTTGAGATTGACTGTTAATGTGTAAATCATCATAAAACTAAGGCTGTTCTGTTTCAGTTGATAATTGTAACTGCTTTCTATGTTCAGCTCTTTCTGTCCTGTTGCATCCCTTGCAATTTTGTTAGTATTAGTAGATAGAATCAAAGATATGATATCTGGCTTATGCTTGTGCAGCGACATGATAAGGGTATGGAAAGATGTACTTCCTGATATAAATGATGATTAATACATAGGTTAACCTAGTGTGTCTACAGTAATAGGAAAGTTTTTTGCCACAGTCTGTTAGTTGTTCGGTTATATAATGTAAGACTTCATATGTATTTGCACCAATTATTCATCAGTTACGACTAACTGAGCCTCCATTTCAGTTAATTTACGTTTTCTTATTACGGGCTATAATTATTAAATTCTTTTCAGACCCATTTATTTCCTCCTAAATCAGTTGTGGTGGCATTGACATCCATTGTTAAATGTTTGAGCAACTTTGTTTAATCCATCAACTTATTAAAAGAAAAACATCACTTAATAATGTGAAAGGGGTCAGTGGTGGTAGCTAGAGTATGACTGTTTTTTTTCAAGAAGGGTCTAGAGTATGACTTTTGATTGCAAAGTAATATTCTAAAGGGACACAAGATGGCGTACTCTACAACTACACATGTATCTTTTGATGACGGTTTGTGGAAGGCTATAACCGGATGGCTGGGAGGAGTTTGGTTGTCATATTTCTTTTATTGTTTTTCAAGGAACAAGAATTCGTTTCTGGAGAAATATTTGGATAGGTGAGGAGCTGTTGAGTTTGAGATCCCAAACCTATTTGATCTTGCAGGGGATAGTGTTCCGGTTAGTGGTGGATTATGATATTATTGTTCCCCCTCACTATCCTTTCCCTAATATGAACCTTGAGTCCCTTTCTGACTTGGCCTGGCCCGGTCGCCCTACGCGACTGGCAACTGTTGTCATAGTCAACAAGGTTGAAACTTTCAAGAAAAAACTTCAAATTGAGTCACTGACAGTGCCTCGAAAAGAACAGGCGAGCCACATGCAAGAAAACTTGCACGTGTGGTTCTGGCCGGGGACCCCAGTATACTGTACTAATATATGTAGGTCCCTGTACTTCGAGTGAGATTGTCATGGCACAAAATCAGATATGGTCAAGGGAATGTATTCCCTTGATCCCTGTATTAGTTATGTTCTTATTGTCTTGGCGTCCAGTGTTTTTGGGAGGTTTTTCCATGATTGGGAAACGGAGGAGGCTAATAGTTTCTTATCTTACTTGCTGAGGTTGGTCTGCTTCATAACTGGGGAGACTCGGTGCTATTGATTCCTAATTGTCATGGTAAGTTTTCAGTTAGCTCTAATTATGAGATTTTATGGTGTTGAGGTGGTGATATCCTCAAAAAAGCATACGGGGTGTGACCAAAAGGTAGCCCTTCTCTGTTGGACGGTAGCTTTGGGAGCTATTCAGACTCAGGATTCCTTATGGAGGAGGGGTAAGCGTGCAGTTAATTGCTGCTATGTGCAAAAAGGATTGGGAATCAGCGGATCATTTGTTTCTGTGTTGTCATTTCGAAAAATATGGTAAATACCCTTCAGGTTGTTTGGTGTAGCTTGGGTAATGCCAAGATTAATTCAAGGCGTTGAGGGGGTAAGAGTCCCAAGGAGCAGCAAAATGCTTTGAGAGATGGTTCCACATTGTTTATGATGCATATTCTGGAGACAGAGAAACTATAGATATTTTGAGGAGTGTTCAGTTGTGCAAATTAGTTCTTTCTTTTTGAACCTGTTATATATTTGGCTTGATGAATCCTATCCAGATTGGATAGTGTCTTTTGCGGTGGAGTTTAGCCTGGTAGCTTGAGATGTTTTTTTTGTTGTTTTGGCTGAGTTACATTCTTGTAGGTTTTGCTAGGCAGTTATCTATGTTTTTTGTATAATCCGCCTGTTCTGGGATTCATCTCCTTTTAATGCCTTTTTTATACATGATATATATATATATATATATATATATATATATATATATAATTGTGAATGATCTGTTGTTATTCCCGTCTTTTTTATTTTATTTTCTATTTTTGTGTATCCCGCTGGCTATTCAATTTATTACTAATTCTTGAATCATTTTTTATAGCGAATACATGAATTTTGTAACAGAAGCCCTCGAGCTGGAAGACACTATAAAGAATTATGAGCACCGTGATTCCACTGGATGGTTGGCTCTTTATCCAGGCTTGTTTTTCTTTCACTGGGTCTACATATTTTTTTGCTCTCCTGTTGTCACTTATCCTTGGTTGTAGGTCAAATGTCAAAGAGTGATGATTTTTTTTTACCAATTATTCGTTTCTATTATAATTAAATTTCTCTTTCTTTTGATATAGAAATATAGTGGGATATCTTGTTACGGTTTGCTCTGGACCACTAACCACTGGTGTTTGGAGTATGGAGGTTCTTCTTCTAAAGTATCATTAAATGAATGAGTCTAGGATGGTCATAAGACCAGTCATACTTGGAAAGATGATATATTAAAGGAAAAAACTAGTATAGAACCATCATTATACTGAAGATTGAATCCAAATGGAATGAATAGCTCTACAAAATTGTGCCCTTTTGTGTTAATACCTTTTATCTTCATGTTTCTCATATGCTGCTGAACCCGGGGTTCTGTGTATTAATTTATTTACCCTTTTGCAAATACTCCCTCCATTCTAAAATGGGAGTCATTTTGACTTTTTGAAGTCAATTTAGCACATTATCATATTCAATATTGATATGAATTTATTTAATTTTAGTCAATCCGTTGTCAAAATTTAAATAAATTACATCAATTTTGAATTTGAAAAGTCACAAATTGACTTGACAAAGTGAAAATTGCTCTTACACTTTTGAACGGAGGCAGTATGATTCTATTTAAGTAAATTCATTCTGTTTTATACATTAGGAAATCTTGCATCATTTAACAGATTGCTTTTGTTCAAAGCTTGTGATACTGTAGCATGCTGACATTAGGCTATAGTGTAGTATATCAAGTATTGTAGAATTGAGACTATTTTCGCCTGTGATAACATGTATCTATTTCTATTAAATTTGTTGAACTTTATTCCTTTTATTTTCTCTGTTGAATTTATAAATCCATTTTGTTTTGAACTTTATTTTTCAGGAAATATATTTCAAGCTTCAGAACTAAGAGAGCTGGAACTTTGGGATCTTTTTTTGACATAATTGGTATTTTTATTTCTCACATTATTTAATATGCTCATAAAATCTTATTAAGAGCCAAAAGTTAAAAGGATTTTGTTACGATAAAAAAGTTCCAATACTAAGATGAAATCATTTTTAAGAGACTTGAGAAACCAATGGAAAAGATACAATATGCTTGATATTTAATCATGAAGTAATTTGTTTAAAATAGATGTTCATGCGTGTTACATGATATTGTGGTAATTTTTTGCAGAGATGGTCTGGAGGTGTATACTGAGTAAGTTACTTGAGAGACTTTTCTCTATCATACTGGGCTGCATGTCGGCTGCAATTCTTCTAGCTGAGGCTACTATACTGCCTAGTGGTGTTGACTTGTCTCTTTTCTCGATTCTGATAAATACTGTGGATAGGCATGAGGTGCTTGTGCAGGTAAATTTCTTGCTAAATGTTTATATGTTTCTTCAAGTTGCATGAAACTTACTTTGTGACCTGAAAGACGTGTTGAATAGCTAAAGAGAAAATCTTTTACTTCTTGAGGATTTCAGATTAGGAATTTTTTTAGTTGCAATTTACCCCTTTCTCCTGTCCTCCTATCGATCTGAAATTTCTAATTGCAATTTCTGAAAACTTCAGCTTAAAAGCCTTTAACTAAATAGGAATTACAATTTCTGTCAATATGTATGTTCTTGTAGGTATGCACATATTATGTTAATGTATATTATTTGTATATACAAGTTATTATGATCACTTCTCTCCCCATTTCATGCCTCATCCCTTTTTTTTATGTAATCTTTTCTTCTACAATAATTTATTATGCTGTTTCAACTTGCATACCAGTTGTAACTTATTTGTACTTCAGCATCTTATGGGAAATTTATATTTTATTAATTAAGTGTTCTGATTAAGTCATGAAATGAGGAAGTGGCTTTCTGAAATACCTGAAGTTAATAGAGGAATTCAAAAAAGAAAAAGAAAAGCTAGTTGCAACCTGTGGAAAGAAGTTTCATTGGCGTGTCCATAATTTAGTCCTTATTAAGATATTTTTGAAAAAAGGAAAGTAATATGTATAAACTCATTGACGAACTGTCTGAAGGTTTCAGGTAACATGAAGTGTTGCCTTAAGTGTCCTACACTGATATGTGCCCTTCTTGAAAGTCTGATTCTTTAAGAGCTAACTATGTCCAGCTTGCAGTTGTGGCTTGAAAACCATTACCTTGCAATCAATTTTGTAGTGTACTGAACCTGAACCTACAACACAAACAACACCCCTCCCTCCACCCAAAAAAAGAAGAAGATAAAAAGTAGAAAAATCTATACTATTTTTTTAATCATTTTCTTATTTTTTATATGCAGGTAACTTTCATTCCTCTTGTGTATATGTGTGTTTGCACGTATTACTCCTTATTCAAATTTGGAATGTTGACATTTTACTCATTTACACCAAGACAAACAAATTCAGTCAGCTTGCTGATGATATGCTCGTAGGTGTTTTTCCCCTTTTTCTCAACCTAGTACTGAAAAAACTAATTTAAGGATGTATATAATCTCACTCCAAATCTTTACCAGGCAGGTTGCACGATATGCAGCTCCTATTTCATACAACTTTCTAAATCTTATTCGTCTCCCTAGGGATGCCAAAGATAGCAAGACTATCTTTGAAAAGGTTAGTCTTCTTCTGCATTGTCTTTTAAATTCAGCATTCCTTAATGTGCTCCTCTCTAGTTATGTATTTCTAATATGAATATCAGAATCCTCGCATGAATTCTATTAGATGTTTAGAAATTTTGATAGTTTGTTGATCATACTTATCATATTGCTATTCATATGTGACCATAATTCATACTTTAATTTCAATCTTTCAAAATCTAATGTAGTTATAATCCAAAAACTGTTGACTAACAAATATAAAGAGCATCAGCAAATATAAACATGCTAATGTCACCAACTCAACTCAAGTAAGCCTTAGTCCCAAAGTAGTTTGGGACAATGAATTCTTTGCCTCCATACTACCCTATGTAGGGCCATGTTTTGCATGACAGTGCACACATAACCTTCTCAACTACTCTACCGAGTAAGTTTTGATCTCCCTTTTTTGCTCCATCTAGATGTAGCAAATCGCTTCTCTCACCGGTGTGATTTAACTGTAAAATCCTTTGATGTTGATTATCATTTTGACCTAATAAGTCAGAGTGGCAATTTACATATTAGAGCTTAATTGGTATCATTTCCTGCAACTGTAGTAGTGTGAAGACACTTCAAGGTGTAATTCTCTGTTGCCTCAAATCCTAAAATTTTGTAGACAATAAAATACAGCGTACTGAAAAAAATTATTTATCCTTTTCGTCACAAATTTTCTGGAAAGCAAAGTGAGCCAAGTTATATTGGTTTTGTTAGGTAGGTAAGAAATTTTCAAGCTTGAAAAGAAAGTTGAGAAATGGTTCTCAGCATTATAACCTCTTCACCGTCATTTATTTCTCTCTTACTTTTATTTATTGATTGTATGACTTGACATGTGAATACTAACATACTCTTATTGCATGCCCAGAGAATGGGGAATATTGATGATGCTGTTCCTTTCTTTGGGAAAGGGTTCAATAAAATCTATCCGCTTATCATGGTTATATACACCATAATGATTACAAGTAATTTTTTTGGTCGCATCGTTAGTTATTTTGGAAATTGGAAAATATTCCGTCACCAAAATGAAGAAGCTGAAGATCTAGATGGGTTTGATCCTTCTGGACTAATTATTTTGAATAAAGGTGAGCAGGCAGATTATATCTTTTGATTGTATATAGCATGTATTTGGCACAATACATTATTTCCATTGCAAGAACTATGTTACGTAGTCCTCGTGTATGTGTCATGGCTATATTCACCTTTGTTTTTTAAAGATTTGATCTTTGGATTGACAAGCATGAGCGGACATCTATGCGGATATGAGCTTCTGCAGTGATATTATCAAGTTTTTCTTGATAGCAAAACATTTTTAATCCCGTCAATAATTATTAAATCTTTCTATTAATTCCCTCATTTTGTAGAACGGTCTTGGCTTGAACAAGGACACAAAGTCGGTGAACTTGTTATTCCACTGGCAAGGAATTTTAACAACACAAATACAGATCTTGAGTCTGCAAGTAATAGCACAGTAAGTACCAAGCAAGGGTATCTGAAAGAATTGCTATATGTATTTTAAGTATTTAGAAACTTAATATTATCTTCGGTGGGGTGGGGAGTTAATCGAACATTACCTTTAATTTGCCATTTTTAGATTCTATTGCATGCCACACCACACCAGTGTCATTTTCTATGAATCATAAGTGTTCGATTGGCTTCAAATCTTTTCTATTTGTATTACTACACAGGAAGGTAAGTTGGGTTATGTACTGTGTCTAAACTTGGTATTGGTTTCTCAACAAGGTTTCTGCTGAAGCGAAAGCAAATACCAGTTTAATTGAGGATGGAAAGAACAGTTATTCTAAATCCCACACATCAGATTCCCAACATCAAGCTGGCAAAGAAAATACTGGCAGACAGTATACAGCTATAAGGACACAACCGACCCCAGAAGAGACCAGCTTAAATTCCTCACAGAACAAGACCTTCACAGAAGCTTCACATAATGCAAGCGATACCCAGGACACCACAATGCTACCCCAGTCTGGAGTAGCAGCAACCTGGCAGTCGATGAAAATGGGTTTCCAAAATTTCAAGGCTAATATTGGAGCCAAGAAATTCCTTCCCCTACGTGAATCACAAGAAAATACCAAACATTCCCAAGTTCCCTCATCTGAGTCCCTCGACGAAATATTTGAAAATTTAAAACGTCCTGCCCCAGACTATAGAAAGTACAGCAGTGATGATGATCTTGATGATTATGCAACGGACATCAAGAAGCCAGATCCGAGCAGATGATGGCTGCAAACACTTGCTCAGACGCGTTCAATCAAAGGTAGTGTAACTGGAGAGCTAATTGTAGATATTGCTCTCTAATACCCTCAACAATATACACATTCTGCAGAGATTTTAGTGCATAATGATCTGTTACTATCATGAATGAAGTGCAGGAGGATTATCAGTATACCAAATAGAACATACACAGTATGGTAGTAGTATACAGGAATATACCACCCTAAATATTCAAGCATCATTAAACCCTGTACTGTACCATAATTAGCTGTTTTTGATGAAAATCAATGTTTTTTTCTTTGTACTACTGACATGAAGTATTCCTATGTATTTATGAATGCCGATTGCAGAAATGTACGACATATATCGCCGTTACATGAATGAGAACTCATGTACTGGATGAGCTAAAATAAATTGCAACCAGGTAGAACATGATATTAAATAATCTAAGCTATTTTATAATCTCGACTAATAATCCCAAGCTCAAATTTAAAAACAAACAATACATTTGGCATTGAGATTAATGGTCCTATCCAAGTAACATAACCTATTTTGTATGCCATACCATTCTTCAGCAAGGAAACATCTTCATAAAATTGATGTGATAACATAAATGTTCCTTGCACATAGGAGAGAGAGAGTAACAACCACCACACAAGGTATCACTTTCAATAAGAGGTATTTGTCACCCACATTTTTTCTCTTAAAATTTGATTTTCACTATCTATAATCCAAATGTCAATGAAGCACTGTAAGGCCAAAGCTAAAATTATGACCAATTTCTTACCAAATGTTGCTGAGCATAACCATTCCAGGAAATGATGACCAACATTTCAACAAGAGAATATATACTTAAATGGAACTTGAAAATCAATATAGGCCCAAGAATTTCCACCAGAAGGTCCCAACAACTCCCCAAATAACGGCGTTAACAAGGGACATTATAAATCCTATTTTGAATACATCTGGGAGGTCTACATAGCCAGCTGTAGACAAAGAGAGGAGAAAGACTTGTCAGTTTTAATACTAAAACAAATATGAGAATTTGCAATATATTTATAAAAACTTTCATGATCTTAAAAAGATGAATGCTCTGCCGGGTGCCCAATACAATGGTCAAGCCTCGAGAACAGACGTCATACTTCAAAATCATTCTCCTACTATCCTTTAGGAACCAAAAAGTGCAAAATGTATAAAGATAGATAGAGGTTGAAAGAAAGAGATAATATGCCGCAAGAGTCGAGAATGAAGGAGGAGGGGTGTTGAAGAATGACATAATCTAGTTGATGAGTAACATTGACAATAAAAGAGAATAAATAATAACATGACAAAGAAGTCGACACACCTCCAAAGTACACAGCAGCTTGACCACTGCTATAATGCGTTAAAGCGCCAAACAGATTAGTGTTGTAAGCTAAAGCAAGTGCTGACAACACTCCTGGCACCCCAGATGCCAAGTGCATAGCAAGGAATGCAGAGTATAAAGCTCCCACATGGCCGGTTTGACTTGCAAATAAGTAGTGGATCAAGAAGTAAGCTGCCTGAAGAACACCAAAGGCAGCTGGCCAGCTCAAAGAGAGAGATTGAAGGGATTTGGCTACACTGTCGGACATCCAGGTTACAATTCCAAGGTTTGTCAGTTGGCCTGCCATACCTACAAGAACTGCAAACCACGCCAAAGTATCCCATGCTGATTTTTCACTTAAGCAGTCATCCCAGTCGAGCACCCCCAACAACAAGAGTATTGACAAGCCAAGCATAGCAGCAACAACACTTGGTATACCAATAGCATCTCTGCATCAATAACAAGCTATATCAATGCTTGAAATCATACTAAATTAGAATCATACACAAATAAGAACAAACTACTAGCTGCAACGAAGAATATTGATTTGGATATGAAGCATCCTTCCTTTGTTATTTTCCCCATTCTTGTCCCTCCTCCAAAATGAAGGAATTCTTAGTAAATCACTCGTGTCCTCAATCTTATCAGACCCTTACCGTCCCTCCCCCTTTTCATCCTTCAGCTTTGTCCTCCTACTGGATATCCATTAATATTAGTTCCGTGACTCGATACTCATACACTTTTTACACATATGCCAAGCAAATGTCACATGACTAACAAAATAGTAAATCAGTTGAGCAAGAAGTCAACGGATCTCTGGAGTTGAAAGTACATTCCTGTAATGCTTACTTATTTATGTAACAATTGGTGGTTATTGGCAACATAAGATTCAATAATAAATTAATAGTTCAGAATTCTAACAAGATTCAACGGGATTCAATGTTAAGTAAGAAATAGTACATACCCAAAGACCCACAAAGAGACTGCAAGAAGCATTGTACCAACCATCACCCATTCATTCTTTGTGACAGGGCCCATAACCTCCAGTTTTATTGCTGCCATAGCAGGGGCCTCAGGTGTATCTTTGGTTTCAGGAGGATAAAGTTTGTACAATATATATGGAGTGGCTAGGAGAGATACAAATGCGGGTAAAAAAGCAGCCTTGAACCACAAAACCCACGGATTTGAAATAATTACTCCAAGCTCCTCAGCTAGTTTGAGGCACAGAAGGTTTTGAGCTGCAGCAGTCAGGAAAAGTGCACTAGAGTTACCAGCAGCCTGCCATCCATCAGAAAGAGCAATCCACAAGTCATGAGATACCAAGTGATGAAGAAACTTCATTGCAATACAAAAGATGGTACCAACACATTAGCTACTTTAGCGGCTCAGCCTTTTTTCACAAGACTAATAACTACTATGAAATGTATGCCAACTTATGTTCTATTTTTTTTTCTTTTTGTTTTGGTAAACTATGGGTTTGACCTCCATGTGGGTTCTTTTCTTGATGATGGAGAAATCCGCAAACACTACTCTTTAGGTGTCCAAACCACAATAAGCCTATAGTAAAAAATATTTGGTGGCCCAAAGGAGATTTCAACATGTGATCTTTGCCTTCAATAAACTCTTTGGCAAATTTAATAACTCCTTCAAATAATTAAATAGTAATATAATGCTTGCACCATTCCCTATAAACATTCTCATGGTAAAACCATCAGCTTAACAGAATTTATAAATTACTAATAAGCTAGAATCTCCAACCTTATCCCTTCAACTATCAACCACCAACCACTAACATAAAGATGGACTTTAAAGTAATCTACATTTTGCATACAAAGCTACAAAAAGAAATCACCATCTAACTATATTCAATTCAGATTTAAATAATCAATAAAAAAAACGATCTTTAACAACAAACTACCGAAAGCTTACCTGAAACTGAGACTGCACAAGGTAAGACCCAAGCTTCTTTGCAGAAGGATCGCCGGGCTTACTCCCTGCCGATAGAGATAACGACTTAATAATTGGCAAAAACACACCTCCGGCCCTAGCAGTAGTGCTCGGCATTGCCGGAGCAATTAAAGCCTCACTCAAAGTCAAACCATAAGACAACCCCAATGTACTTTTACCCAACCACTTGACAAAATAAGTAGCAATTCTATCCCCCAAGCCAGTCTTAACAAACCCACGAGCGAAAAAAAATGAAATCACAATTAACCAAATCACTTCGTTAATAAATGCACCAAATGCAGTTGAAAAAGTTAACGTGTTGGTGACAATCGATGTAGTGAGACCCAGAAAAGCCCAAGCTCCAACGGGCAAAGGGCTTAAAACAAGTCCAGCAATTGTGGAGATGAAAATAGATAACAATTGCCATGCTTGTGATGTAACTTCAGGGGGTTTTGGGACCAAAAACCGGACAATTAGGCCGACTGAGATTGAGATAATTAAGGGAATTAGCTTGGCGCCTTGGGGTTTTGATTCAGTGACGGAGTTTTCTTCTGTAGATGATGAAATGGGTCGGATTGGTTTGTGGGTTTTGGTGGGCTTTGGGAAAGGGTTGAAGAGGAAAGGATTGGGGTTAAAGAGAGAAGAGGAGAAAGAGTGGGGAGATGGTGATCGGAGGGATGAGATGGGTTTTGGGGAAATTGAGGGTGGGGATTTGGAGAGAGATTGTGAGCGTGATCGGAGGTGCGAGGAGACGCGATGGGTATGAGAGAAGGCTGTGGTGGTGGAAGAGTTGATTGCAAAGCTCTCCATTATAGAGAGAGAAAGAGAGTCTCTGCTTCAGAGAAGAAGCGGAAACTACAAGGACAACAATGGTGGAGAGCTATGAAGAATGGGAATTATTTTGGGCTTTTTGTTTTCATTTTCTGCAATTGAATTTGCCAAATAGGATTTTGGAAAGGCAGGTGTCATCATCTGATTCTTTTGATTCGCTTTGTTTTTTCCCACCACCAAGTTAGCAAAGATGTTTTGGTTTTCTGAAGATTTGGCTCCCAATATGTTTAAGGTTGTTTCACAAGATTTCTTTGAATTTATATTTTGTAAAAATAATAATTCCACAATATTCTCTCGTATAAATAATAAATAAGTCATGCACTTATGTTAAAGAACTTATCCTATACGAAAGTTTGGTGATTTTGTGTCACGTAACTTTAGATATAATGTTATTTTTAATTTTTATCTTTTAATTTAGTTTTTTAAATTTTATAAATTTATTCTATATAATTTACACACGCATCACGTGCGATTAGTGCTAATAATACGTGAAGCAGATGTAACGTCAACTAAAAAATTACGTTACTAACAATAGTATCTTGGATGAGTTTATATTGGACTAAAATGACATAAGAAAATACTATTGAGTTAGTGATTTAAGGTTTTATTTGAATGTATTTAATTCGATTCGAAATTAAGATTTGACTTGAAATTTATTTCGAACTTGTTTCACGAGCCCAAATGTGTAGGCTTAGTTATCGAACTATCTTATACCTTAATCTTTATTATATAATATAAAACAATTTTTATTTGCAAAGAAATATATAAAATAATACTTGTTAAATTCTGACTTTTAACTAATTATGTAATTTCTTTTATCTGCTAGGTTAGTTGCAAGTATTTTACTAGAGGTTTATAATGTAGCTACCAATTACCATTGTGTGATTCCTGTTTAATACGGAATATATTGGAACATGTTTATACATTAAAAAAATATTCTAAACTCACTCTAAATTTTAATTATAGTATATGAGTATTAATTAATTGTTCAATACTTGTATTTGTTATATATTTAATATGCATGCTATTAATACATTAAATTACTTATATTCATATGCTATATATAAATATAAGTAATTTATTTGATATAATGTTATCTTCTACTAAAACCAACCGTGTAAAAAAATTATGATGTGTAAATATTTAAGTTTACCGCAGCATCCAACTTTCCTCATAAACGGATCTAACAAATTACTCACACATCATATACTATGTGCATATTATTCTGTGTATAGTTTATGCAAGTAACATTATTCAAAACAAAAATTAACAAATTTAGAGGTAAATTTAAAACAAAAGTGTATTATTAAATTAACCAGTCTGCTTTTTCTTTCCAGCGAACTGGAAAGAGCGAACTTAGAAATAACATAATACGAAACACAAATAATTTTTTATAGCATAACATAATTTTCTGAATTTTTTATTATCAGAAATTCAAAGTTTTATTATCATGCAATCACTACAAGTTGCATATGCAACAGCAAATACGAAACACAAATAATTTTTAATATCTATACATATATTGCGATAAATTTGTGTCGAATTGATAAATTTGTGTCGAATTGATAGAATTGATAAATTTTGTATTATTTTTTTCCCTAATAATTTTTTGCATTGTGTTTCTATTAAAGAATTAACAACTTTTTATTTTTTTAAACAATATTTTTAAATATGTATAAACATTTGGAAGTGGTTAGTTAATTTTGGTCAATTAACTAATGCACTGTCGACACGCAACATGCAGGTCGAGAGGTGATCTCTCTGCATGTCAATACTGTATTGATCAATCAATTAACTTATCATTAAATTAACTGCATGATAACCGGATCTCAATATATTTGAGTTTAATATCACAATTTTACTGCGGTATCGTTACTACTAAACTAAACATGTAAGGATAAACATTGGGTTTCTTAAATTTTCCTGAGTGGGACTTTGTTTTGTTTGGGATTGATAGGTAATTAAAACTGGCCATAATTGAGTTTCCAAATCCTTGTGCAATTCAGTCTTATATTCAGTTTCTTTTGCTATGCTGATTGATCTTTCTTTAAGCTTCATAATTGAGTTTCTTTAAGTTTCATAATTGCTAGTTACTAAGACATAATATTGTGTTATTTCCTTCCAAATCATGATTATAATCTTTTTAATAAATTTTGTACGTTACAGGTTGGTTTTACGGTAGTTTTTGATATTATCAGATTAAAATTATTATTAACACATTAAATATATATTTTGCGATATTTTTATAATTATTTTAATAATATTTCATACTTTAAGTGACACTTATTATTTTAATAATATCCTTGACCTTTATAATGTCTGATACAATATAAAATTGGTTACCCATCAAATGATTTGTAAAACATGGGATTGACATGAATGACATCCCATTAGAACAAATATAAATATGTGTTCTGAAAACAGATAAAAATTTAATTATTCCAAAGTTATTTAATGATTATTTTGTAATTTATATTGAAATTGATATTTTTACAAACATATTCTTGAATTTATAGTAATTGGGCTCCATAGATTCTTGTGAAAGTATTAATTTCTTTTAAAAATAACAAATATTTATTTTAAAAAATGTCAATTTATTTATTTGATATATCCCACCAAATAAAATAGACAAAAATACAAAAAAATAGTTACGAAGTTATTTTTAGAAAATTGATATTTTCACATGAAATTTTAATATGTTGATACGAAAATTGTCGCTATAAATGTATAATAACGGTAAAACATAATTAAATATTAAAAAGTCATGATTGGTTGGTGGCATGGGTATCTGACCTAGGGTTGAGTAAGAAATCAAATTGAAATCGAAATCGCACCAAAAATCGCACTAACGGCTCCGGCGTATGTGGCGGTTTTAAATAGGTTAAAAACTAAATTTATGATTTCGGTTTTGTTACTAACTAAAATCGCACACATAGAATCGAAATCGCACCATATGTGTGTATAACAGAATCTGATATATCTGAATATATGAGTAAGGGTGTAAACGAATCAAACCGAAGCGAACAGAGATGTGACGCCCCCAAAATAGGTATACATCACCTATCTTGAGTCGCCAAATATATGGTACAAAATTTAAATACAACCTAATTATACAACAGTCGTGTAAAATACGACAAAATACATGTTGTGAGTTTTAATACAAATATTGTCATCTAGACAATATCCACACTCAATTTAGTCCTCATTACATTTATTATCACACTATTTAACAGAATAGTAAGGACTACTAAGACACCATCTCGGACCATCACTCCGTTCCCCGACTAGTCCCGGCTACGTTCTCATTTCCTGAAGAGAACAGTGAAAGAAAGAGTGAGCTCAACTAGTCCAGTCAGAAATATTATTACTAAGATAATGCAGAATAAATTATCATTAGTCTTCAACAGTGTTAAACTGATAAAATACAATAGACATCAAGTTTAACTGCAGCGGAACATGCAATCCATTAAAAGAGTCAAGTAGATAATAAAATCTACTATATTTTATGATTTAAAAAGGTTTTTCATCACTTTTATCGTTGAGACTCAGCTTAATAAATAATCCACATCATCCCTACACTACGACCAAGGATATTCATTAGGGTCACGACCACAAATTATCCATGCACTACGGGCCAAGGATATTCGTGTATTCATCAATGGTCATGATCATGCCAACAACTGTCCATCAATACACTACGGGCTAATGAAGATTTTTACCACATCATTTGTAACATTACGGTCATGATTACACCGAATAATCCCTGGTCATAATCACACCAAATTCGTCTATGCATTACGGGCCACAGATGACTTTCAAAAAGAATATAAACATGAGGATGATGACAATGATATAAGAATTCAATAAAACAAGTTCAAGAATTAATTTATTCAGGAACTAATAACGTCCAAATTATCAACATAAAAAGATACTCGATGAAGCGCAAATATCAAAGATATTCCACTAATTTCCATGAAAAGATACTTGATGAAGCGCAAATATCAAGGATATTCCACTAATTTCATGGAGTATAGAAGTCAAAACTTTAACCAACTAAGTATAATAAAGAATGTAATAACAAAAAAAATTACCATGCATGCGGTACTTCGCATAGACAGGTTATTCCAACAGAATAATAAATAACGGAACCAGGTCCGACGTAAAACGCACAGACATGATATTTGAACAGAATAATAAAGAATGAAATAACAACATAAATCACCATACATGCGGTACTTCGCATAGACAAGTTATTCCAACAGAATAATAAATAACGGAACCAGGTCAGGCGAAATTCACACCGACAGGATGTTCCAACAGAATAAAAAGATGGAACCAGGTCCGGCGTAAACGCACAGACATGATATTCCAACAAATATTAAAGAATGAAATAACAATAGAATTTCACCATGTATGTGGTACTTCGCATAGGACAGGTTATTCCAGCAGAATAATAAATAATGGAATAACAAAAAGAATTTTACCAAGTATAGGGTAGCCCGCGTATATAAGTTATTCCAACAGAATAATAAGAATGGAATAACAGAAGTTCTGTTCATGAATACAAAAGAAATAATATCCCTTACCGTAAAAGAAACTTGATATAGAAGTGGTGAAGTAGCAGAACACTTTTCTTCTTTCTCTCTATAGTTTCTCTCTCTAGAGTTTCAGTAAATTCGTAAGAAATAATGAAGGAATGAACTTCTATTTATAGAAGAATGGAATGAATAGTAACCAATCCATGAACGATCCAGATTGATTTACTTTAATCGGACGATCCATATTTAAAGCAAAATCTTTTAAATAAAATATAATATATTCTATTTGTAATCTAATAAAATGAATAACTTTTAAAAATATTTTACTATGAAAACACTATGTAGGCACTATGCAAATACTATGCATAATAAAATATAATATATTCTAATTATTGTCTAATAAAATAGATAACTTTATAAAAGTATTCTGTTTTATTTAAAAAAATTTACTATTAGCCTAATAAAACGAATAACTTTATAAAAATATTCTGTTTTATATAAAAAGTTTTTCTGTTTTATTACGTTAATAATACGAATAAAACAAAACTTCATCATCATTATTATTATTCACACTATTAATCGACCAGGTCGTTCCCAGAAAAGAGGGGGCTTTTCAATAAGGATTTCTCCCCATTGGCGCGCAATTAGGTGACCAAACCCCTCATTGGCAGAATTTCTAGACATCGTTAATAATACAATTAATAATATTAACAACTTCATCATCTCAATTATTGATTTAATAACATATAAAATATCGACAATAATTGAATCAAACTGAGTGATTTCTCACATAAGCATTAATAATCAATACCGTGTGCTACTATGCAACCACGCGTATTATTGTACTTTTACTACCGAGTAGTTCAACAGTATCAACGGTAAAACTTCCGCCGTTATTTTCATAAAAATATTTTTGTCGTTTTCTAAATCCGACAATTAATTCTGTTGTGGGGTCCACCAATGATTGTGTCGTCGTACGAATATTCCCTGTTAAAACGAATATTCCCCGACCAATCGAATATTATATAACAACTTGCGTACTTTGCAAAATTTAAAAATTTTACCCACAGCTATAACATTATATCAAATTTATTTCATAATATTCAAAAATAATATTTATAGAAAATTCATTTTTATTCATAAAAGTTGGGGTCTTACAAGAGAGCTACTCGAATTCGACTCAAAATGATAAATTCGTACTCGAATTCGGCTCGAATTCGAATTATATTTGAAAATTTCTACTCAGATTCGACTCGACTCGACTCGAATATTTATTATTCGAATTCGATCCGACTCGACTCGAATATTTATTCAAACTACTCGCGAGCTTCAAATTCAAGCTCGAATTCGAATCTCCACATAATAACTAGTTTTATAATAAATATAATTATAAATTAAATTTGTTATTTTACTTAAAAATAAGAAAATATATTTATTATTACACTTTACAAATATAAAATCACAATTAAAATTAAAAATAAAATAAAATAATAACTAATTATCCTAATTTGATTTAAATTTGTATATATTATAAGAGAATTTATCGAACATCAAATCGAATATGTATTAACCGAGTATGTATCGAATTACAATTAAAAATTCGAGTAGTTTGAATCTTAAACGAGTCGAATATAACTTTACTCATATTCTACTCATATTTTTATTCGAACTATTTTTAATGCTCAGATTTGGATTATATTATTAACGAATTCGAGTTTCGCTCGTATTTTTTCGAATTGAGCCCGAGTCGAGTCCGAACTGTGTTGACTCGTTTACAGCCTTATATATGAGTGTAATGAAATCAAGCATGTTAACAATAATTGATCACATAATTAAAGGTTTTAAATGATTGTTTATTTGATTAGGGTGGGAAAATTTTTTATTGAAGGCTTATACCCTATTTAAAAAATGATCTATTCAAGTCATTACTAAGATCGGAAGGGAGGTCTTTATGTAGTGAATGGATATAGAACTGATATAAGAAATAATTACACTAAAATTCTGCACTAAAGAAATAACCGATTTAAGAGATAAATATTTTTCAAATATGATCACAAAATTAAAATAGTAATACTAAATTACATAAAATATATTTTGTTATTTCAATTAATTTTAAAATTAAAATCGCATTAAATAAAATCGCACCGCACCAATTTCATATACGATTTTAAATTTGTTAGACTATATGTAAGCCATTTCGGGCATGGTCCCCTAATCTGACCCACGAATCCCCTTTTTAATTCGTCCGTTTTCCATTTAAATTCTTCATTTTTCTTCCTTCTTCTTCCTGACAAGAGGAAAGGCCGACCACCCAGTTCCATATTATTTGCTAAGAATCTGGAAATCTACAAAGCAATTTAACCGTCGAGAGGCTCCATAAATGTCTTCTATCAATATGTCTTCTCCCTCAACAGCTTTACTCCAATCACAGTAAGTTCCCTTCCATTTTTCTATCTATATCTTCCTTCTTTTTCCATTATAATCTTAACAAATGTGTGTATGTTTATGTTAAAACTCCATTTATTGAGTTTTTTACTTAAAAATTTATTTGGGTTTTTGTGTTTTGAGTTATTTTATTCGCAACTTATGCGTTGAAATATGTTTGTGGGCTTGTCTGCTTGATTTCTGTTTTATTGGTTAATTTGAATTAGATTGTTGTAACGAACTATGCCATTTAAATGATCTAACGGCTAAAAGTAGGGTGAAAATGAATGAATAGGATTAAAATCTTGTATGCCTTGTATCCCTTTATATTGTTGCTTGAAAACATTGAGAAGGATATGAATGAAATTAAACAAATTCCAGCTTCCTCTCTCTAAATTCGTATCATCTCTCTAATTTATGGAGTTCGATCCAAACTCGAATTGGATCAGTTGGAGTTCGTACGGAGACTCGAATATCGGTATCAAATGTGCTTTCATTCACAATGTCGACGTCTCATGGATAGATTCCTATGAAGCTGGAGGCAGAATCACATTCTTAGCCTTATAGCGTCGCCTGAGTCAACAAGAAATTCATTCTTGTGTCAAAGAGATGTCTAGTGTGGATCCACCTTTAGGGCTACAAGGAGAGTATTTGGTGTGATGTCCTTCCTATTTATGTTGCGACCTTGGCTATATGACCGCTGATGACTCATTGTGAGAGGACGAACACATGTGTTTACACACAAGGGACAAAAAATATTATTAGCACTTGTGAGACCCCAAGTGTCGTCCAAGAGTCAATCAAAGGAGATACCCAACAAACCAAATCACTCCATATTCTTAATAGAAAGGAGTTTGAGCGGAGTGTGTTAGAGGAGAATATAGTTGTCGATGCGTTGAGTAGGGTGTCTATCCTTGTCAACTCTTTGAGAGTGAAGGTTGTGGGATTTGAACTCATTATCCAGGGCTACACTCCTTGTCGAGACTTTAATGACATTTATGTTGCCCTACAAAATCCTAATTTCCCACCCTCTAGTGATTTTTCGTATCCATGATGGGTATATTTTTAAAGGCACTTGTGTATTCCTAGTACTTTGATGCATGAGTATTTTTTGTGGGAGTTGCATGCGGGAGGTTTAGCTGGATACTTTTGTCGAGATAAGACCATTGCCATTGTTGAGGATAGGTTCTTTTGGCCTAACCTCAAGAGGGATGTAGCTCGTGTGGTTTTTGAGTGCTGCACATGTCAGACTGTTAATGGTAGGAAGTAGAACACAGGTTTGTACACTTCAGTTCCGGTTCTCCATGCACTTTGGGGAATTTTGTCTTGGGGTTACCTAGAACCTAGAGGGGTCATGATTCATTTTTTGTTGTAGTGGACCGTTTCACTAAGATGACACATTTTATTCCTTGTTACAAAACTGATAATGCATCACATATTCCATGATTTTCTTTAGTGAGGTAGTGAGATTGCGTGGGTTACCATTGACTATAGTTTCTGATAGATATGCAAAATTTATTAGTTATTTTTGGAAAACTCTCTGGAAGAAACTTAACACCACGCTTAAGTTTTCTACTGCGTATCATCCCCAGACCGATGGTAAGACTGAGAGGTTTTTAATAGAGGTCTAGGTGATTTGATACGTTGTCTGTT
Source organism: Panax japonicus (assembly GCA_020205505.1). Classification (NCBI taxonomy): domain Eukaryota; kingdom Viridiplantae; phylum Streptophyta; class Magnoliopsida; order Apiales; family Araliaceae; genus Panax; species Panax japonicus. The sequence goes on from CM035106.1 coordinate 53,832,023, forward strand.
GTCTTGTCGGTGATCATGTGTCTACATGGGATAAGGTTTTACCTATGGCTGATTTTGCATATAATAACTCATTTAATCGTTTGACTGGAATAAGTGCTTTTCAGGCTTACATTGGTTATCAGCCTAGGAAACTAGTTGATTTAGCTCCTCTTCCCATTGCATATAGGGCTAATGAGTTTACAAAGTTTTTTGCGCATCACATTCATGATTTGCATGCGGAGATAACAAAGAAAATTAATTTGAGCAATAAAATTATAAGTCTGCTGCCCGTGTTACTCGGACTCGCTATTTTTAGTGGAGTACCCGTGTCGACACGACACGGCACTGGTACGGGTGCGGGATCCGTACGAGATTCGGCCACAGAAATCAGATACGCAACATCATCAGAGAAGAAGAAGAGACGAGGAAGGAGGTTGAAGTAAGACTGGAGAAAAAGGAGTGAAACTTACCATCGTGGCCTTTTTTCTTCTTCTTCTTCTTCAACGAGTTACGAGTTTGTCGCCTTTTTCTTCTTCTTCTTCTCCAGCCAATCTTCTCCTCCAACAAGTTATGAGTTACGATTTTGTCTCAGATATGGGTTTAAAATATCCTTGAAAAATTACAGTTAGGTACCCTATAGTTTTTATAATATTTTAATTTAGTCCCCCAGGTTTTCTAAAAGTTCAAAATAGCCCTTAGAAAACTATATATCAGTCCCTATAGTTTTGTTTTCTTTCATTTTAACCCCTGAAATTTCAGTAGTTTCAATTCTGTCCTCTGCTTCTTTATATTTTTGCACTTCAACCCCTGAAGTTTCATGATAAATGCATGTCTATAAGAATTTCGGACAGTATAAACATTATTATTAAAAAATTATAACATACTGTATCCCCGCACCCGTGTCCAAATTTGGATCCATATTCGCGTATCCTCTAATTTTTGATTTCACGTGTTCGACACTTAGATTCGGTACCCGTACCCGAGTCCGAGTAACACACTCTGTTGCAGATGTTCATTGCAGGTATCAAGAGTTTAATGAGAATGATCGAGTGATGTTGTGACACCGTGCTGAGAGATTACCTCCTGGCACATGGAAGAAAGTGCATGCTAAGAGATTGGGTCCATTTCGAGTTCGAAAGAAGGTTAGTGCTAATGCATACAAGTTGGATCTTCCGAGTGATGTGGGTATTGGTCTTGTATTCAATGTGGAAGACCTTACTCCTTATCATGGGCCTTCTGATGATTCCACCCCCTCTTCCACTTCTTCTCTTACTTTTTTTCCCTATTTCGCCTACACTGGTTAAACTGATAAGTCTATACTTGTTCCTCTTTTACCTGTTCCACCTGCACCTCCTATTATTCCTACACAACTATTGAGGATGTGTTTGAGGAATGGGTTGTCAACCAGGCAGGGTGGTTACCGTCAATTTTTGGTGAAGTGATGCAACAGGCCTCCGGATGGATTAATGCTGAGGAGTTCTGTCGGCTTAATCCAGACCTTTTTAAGTGATACGTGGCTTTCACTTCGTCAGAGACTTCATTTTCGCAGCCGAGGAGAGTTTATAGTGATCGATCCATAAGACGTCATCGTCGTCGTGGATGATTCACTATTTAGTTATTTATTTATAAATGTCTATTTATTTATTTAGTTCATGAACTTGTTATTTATTAATTTATTTCTGTTTTGGGTTATTTATTTAGATGCCCAATTGTTAATGGGCTTAGGATTATTAGAGTTTCTTTTTATTATAAATATGTAAGTCATGGCAGATTATTAGATACACTTTGATATTGAAATTATCCTATTATTGGTTGCGATCAATACTTTTCCTCCTTACCACGGTTGAGAAACCCTAGGGGTAGTAGTTCTCCTGTGGTTGGATCACCCTAATTCTTTTAATTTTCTTTATTGATTTACCTCTTCCAATTAATTATTTGTTCATCAATTTCCATCGTACATCACTGCTCTACTCAATCTTAGAGGAAAGGAAAAGTTACCTCATTGCAACGAGAATATGGTGGGAATGGTTTTGCTTTGGTGGTGGTGGGGTTCTCCAACCAACTAGAATACATCTTTTGGTCATATAAATGAGATTGATGTTATTTCTTTTTAAACTGCCTCACAAATGGTTGAAATCTTTTTGGGTTTCACGTTCATGATGATCTGAGGTTTGACCTGCTGGAACTCATCCTTTATTATGTAGCTTTAGGAAATATAGAGATTGTTAGGTGTAATCTGGTGGGAATGATATAATATCATTTAACAAGTTTTAGACAGCATGAACTTTGTCCAACTTGTTCGTCTTTTGCTACTTTTAGAAGTTACCACTAGCAACAATGACTCACTACACTTTCTGATGTAATTGAGCACTCAACCTTTATCCATTGTTATGTTATCATCTGTTCTGACAACTTGCTGACCTTCTCAAATATATATAGGTTCCTAAAAAAATTCACCTTGTCAAGTGGGCTACACTGTGCTAATCTGTATTCCGCAAATGGATTCACATCAGAGACCTTTATCCTGTATGGGTAGCAGATCAGGGTCAGTTTTAATGCCAATGGTAAAGTCAAATCCACTCTATTATCAGGAGAAGGGGACCTCTTGTCTCATCAAAATAGTGGGAAAAATGTTCTCAGTTCCCTCTCAGCTGGGATTGAGATACAGCATTCAATAGCTCTGGGAACACTTGCAGCAGAAACCACTCCTACAGCCAGTGGTTTTCCCATTGACAGTGATGAGTTTGATTTGGACCACCCCACGGTTGGTTTCTCATCCATTCCAGAGGCCATTGAAGATATTCGTCAAGGAAAGGTTGGTTGTCTCTTAATTCTGCTGTCATGTTGTGAAACTTTGCAATGAGTTTTGTACTTCACTAGTTTTTCATAATCTTTATCTCTACTTCATATCGATATTGCAGATGGTGGTGGTCGTAGATGATGAAGACAGAGAAAATGAAGGAGATCTTATAATGGCGGCATCAAAGGTTACGCCAGAGACTATGGCTTTTTTTGTGAAGCATGGAACTGGAATTGTTTGTGTCAGCATGAAAGAGGACGACTTGGAGAGATTGCAGCTTCCTCAGATGGTAACTCATAAAGCTAATGAGGAGAAACTTTGTACTGCATTCACAGTTTCAGTGGTATGTAATTTTCCTTATTTTCATAGTAGAATGAATAACGATTTCATTTCCATTTTAATTTTTGGAGTCTTACTTAAAAATCATGGTATTCTGATAAATCATTAATTCTTAATATATGCTCAAGGACAAATCCACTTTTAGAAATCAATAGCATGATGATTGTGGTGACAAAGTTACTTGGAGTGCTCAACAGTTTCTTCCCGAACCAAATTGTGGTGATACGTATGTATAATTATATTTTATTATGATTCTTTAGGATGCAAAACACGGTACTACTACAGGGGTGTCGGCTCGTGATAGGGCGACGACAATATTGGCTCTTGCATCCAAAGATTCAAAAGCCGGAGGATTTCAACCGCCCAGGTCATATATTTCCATTGAAATACAGGAAGGGCGGGGTTTTAAAAAGAGCTGGTCATACAGAAGCTTCTGTTGATCTTACAATGCTAGCTGGATTCGAACCTGTTTCTGTTTTATGTGAGATTGTGGACGATGATGGTTCCATGGCTAGATTACCAAGGCTTAGAGAATTTGCGAAAATGGAGAACTTGAAGATTGTGTCTATTGCTGATCTAATCAGGTAGGCAAAGACATCATCCTTTGGGACATTGTTATTTTGCCACTACATAGAAATATGCTCACAGTACTTTTTTCATGTGTAATATTATCATCTATCTGCTGAAATTTTGCTCAAGACTTGATCTAACCGCCTCTTCTACTTAGTAAGGCAGCCAATTATTTTGTAGAATTTAATGTTACTTCTTCACTTGAGAATCATTGAAACTTCACTTGAAATTTCAAAAAATAATTATATTGACATCCTACTTTACCTAAGATAAGCCACTGCATGTGTAAAATTTCATTCTCACCACTTCATGCTATAGCTCCATTTTCATATTCTAAAAGTATTGGTAGTGTGATGACTCCATTAAAACATGTTTGTTCCAGGGATTTATTGGTGCATTTTGATATCTGCAAAACTAATGGAAATACTCTTTTTCATAGCCGTGAAATTCTAGAAAATGCTTTGCTACAACATTAAGCGAGCTAAAATAATCTAGTTAGCAATAGACTTACTAGGCGTGTCTAAAAATGTGATAGAACGTGGTTGCCTTCAGAGTATATTTTCCTGTCTTAAGAATTATGACCCTGCCAAATTAGCTAAATACCCGAGGTAATAGCTTTAATGGCGATGGGAGGTGATATCTTTCATTACATAATTTTGCAGTTAAAGTGTAGTTTTATTTTTGTAGTACTTATTTGAAGCAGAGATGATTCTTGCTTGAGATCTTTTAGTCTGCTTATTTAAATGTGACAAAACCCTGTAACTAATGTGGTTGTTTTTCGCTATTTTGTTGAATAATACTGCTTGATTGAACTATATGCCACTGCATATTTTCTTTTAGACTCTAAACATAGGATCTTTTTTTAATTTACGACTTTGATAATTGTAATTGCAAGTTGGTGACATCATATGAACATGCGTCATGTTCTAATGTAGATTGTAAATGGGCAGATATAGGAGGAAAAGGGTTCAATTGGTGGAACGTTCTTCTGCTGCAAGAATACCTACCATGTGGGGACCATTTACTGCCTACTGTTATCGGTCAATCATAGATGGGATCGAGCATATTGCAATGGTCAAGGTGTGAAAAAATTCTGACTTTCATATGTTCAAGTAACCTTATTCAACTACAGTGCAATATTGGATCATTGTATACACAAACTACAGTTACCATTCAACACTTGCTCTCATGTTGCTGTTTTTATTTGAAATTCATTCAACTAACTTTTGGTTGATTGCAATGCAATATCCAATATGAACCGAGGGTACAGTTTAGATAGGACATTAAGAGTTCTCTTTTTTTCTCCTGAACTTTCTCTATATTTCCCTTTGTCTTCTTCAAGGTTCTTTTAATATTAGCTTGGAGTAGCTGCACTCAATCGTGCAACTTCCTATTGGTGACACATAATCTCCATTAACATGAGTTACACAGAAGCACAGAGCACAAATCTATAGATGCATGTGCAACAATTTTATTTTTTACCTTGGGTAAACCAACAGAACATTTCACTGAAATCTAAGTAACAAATTGAGCTTAAAATATGCTTGTTCTGGGTACTTTGAATTATGTTAACAATGTTTGTGCTGTAAACAGGGTGAAATAGGGGATGGGCAAGATATTCTTGTAAGGGTACATTCGGAATGCCTTACAGGAGATATATTTGGGTCGGCAAGATGCGATTGTGGGAATCAGCTGGGGCTGGCAATGCAACAGATTGAGGGCGCAGGAAGGGGTGTATTGGTATACCTCCGTGGTCATGAAGGAAGGGGCATTGGTTTGGGTCACAAGCTCCTGTGCTTATAACCTGCAAGATGATGGGCGTGACACTGTCGAAGCCAACGAGGAGCTGGGGTTGCCTGTTGATTCAAGAGAGTATGGTATTGGTGCACAGGTATGGTATTCCCTAGTATTGAGATTATTAGAAACTAAAGACATAAAATAGCGAAATAGGATTCTCGATCATTTGTAAAAGAAGAGGAGAGGTATATATTGTAAAAGAAGTTATCAAAACAGGTGAAATAGGATACTCATTTTTGCAGATACTAAGAGATCTTGGGGTTCGAACAATGATGCTGATGACAAACAACCCTGCAAAATATATTGGGCTCAAGGGTTATGGCTTGGCAGTTGCAGGCAGAGTCCCCCTAGTGACCCTCATTACAAAGGAGAACAAGAGATATCTGGAAACAAAACGTGCTAAAATGGGACACGTTTACGGCCATGGATTTCAGAGCAAAATCATCAGTCAAAATGGTAAACCAAGCACTGAGGAGGAGCCACCCGAGTCATAACGTGCATTGGCCCGATAAGATGTTGCTGTGCCACTCTTTGGTTTAGTGATAATAAATTTGACAATGATTTGGATTTTACTCCATTATTTAACTTATAATTACTTCCTGTCCATAAATGAGAATTAAACTATAGTAATTTTGTAACACGGTGATTTTATTTTTCTCAAATTATTTGATATTTATATTATCTAAAAGAATTAACACGATGATTTTTCGCTCTTGAACTCAATATTTAGTGTTATTTGAAATTCAAAATCATATATATTTATCCATTAATATAAAATATGATGACTAGAATTTAATTTCGATAATCTTGATATCAATCGGTGCTATTCAAAATCATATACTAGTAAATTTATCTGATTATTTTAATTAATACAGTTGTAAATAATTTAAAATGTAATATTAATTGCAATCTCTCCCACTTTTCCCGCTAATTCCAACGAACTTAATTCCTTTTTGGAAAACCTTTTTCACACAATCGTAACCGTCTTATCTCCTAAATATTCGTGCCAAACCAAATCAAATCAAATTCAACCTAAAACAGAAAAGAAAAATATATAAGTAGACAAAATATAGATAGCTACTATACGTACACTAACCACACACATTTAATTCTTTTCTCTCTACTGAAATGGCCTGCTCTAGTGTAATTGTCGTGATGCTAGCCGCATTTTTCTTGGGATCTGTGATTTCTCAACCTCCGACGGCTGCGCCACCGCCCATAATTGACAATTCTCCAGCTCCGTTACCGGAGCCACCTTCTCCAGTACTAGCTCCGCCACCGTCTCCTGTACTAGCTCCTACGCCGTCTCCGGAGGTGAATCCACCATCGCCGTTTCCCGTCACCTCTCCTTCAAGTCCGGCTACTTTTACACCGGTATATCCTCCGTCGATTTCGACTCCTCCATCCATCGCACCGGCACCACAAAGCGACGCCGCATCGGTGACGCTCTCTATTGGATCTATTTCTTTTGGTGGCGCATTGGTCATTGCATTGTTGGCGTAGATGATTAATTAATCGTAGTTTTTTGCTTTGGTTTTATCTCACGATCACTCGTATTAAGATTAAGAAAGAAGTTGTCTTTCTTTATATGGATCGGAGTAGTGGTAGAGTAGGGTTATGAGTAGGAAATGTGTTTGACATTTGATGAATTTAAGAATTATTTGTTTTTCTCTTCATGGCGGTGGTTAATTTGTATGGTTCATTACCTTTATTTATGCATGTTAGCTTGTTGAAATCTTCTTATCAGATGCATTGTCAACATATATAAATGGGAAATGATCTATAACTTTTGTTAGCTATGGACATTTAACTTATCTATTGTGCCCTTCAATAGAAGATCTAAGGGATTGGGTTGGGGCCCCATAAAAGATAAAAAATTAAAATTAATTTAAATAAGGGACTTAAAATAGTTATAATAAAATGAGTAGTAGACTAATATAAGAAATAGTACTTAGACTAGGTAATTTGAGAGTAATAGTTGAATACGTAATTATTTGAGTATGAATATAATATAAACTCAATCACTATTTCTTATATGAATTATTAATAATATTAATATTATAAATAGAAAATAGTGATTGAGTTTATATTATATTTCTACTCAAATAAATTACGTATTCAACTATTACTCTCAACTTACCTAATCAAGTACTATTCCTTATATTAGTCTACTATTATAATTCTATATATTTGTGAACCAAATCAAGTACTATTCCTTATATTAGTCTACTATTATAATTCTTTATATTTGCGAACCAATTAGGGAGTGAAGTATTAATTAGTTATATTTTTTTAATTTAAATTATAACTATTTTAAGTCACTAATTAAGTCAGGAAATGGGTTAGTTAGAATATATAGTGCCTATAACTAATGGAAGTTATGAATCATTTTCATATATATATATATATATATATATATATATATATTTTTTTTTTTTGTATTATTAAAGCCCAAGTGTGTGCAATACAATTCCATTGTTTAGTTTTGTTATAGTATATTTTACTTGACCAAATTAAGCATACGTCACCTTCGATCACCTCATCTAAATCAATCCAATTAAAGGAGATGGAACGTAGGTCCACATAAAAGGACAATGACTATATACTCATAAAAGTTGGATTCCGATTGCTTACTTAAATCCCAACACCACAATAATTAATGGTCCAAATTCTATCATCATGATTGCGATGATGGAGTAATGCTTATGCTCCTACGGGAAATGGAAACCAGCCAGCCAGCCAGCCAGCATAGATGGAGTAACATTTTAATTTTGTAAAATTACAAATGTGATATTGAGAAATACTATAATATACTTTGTCAACTGTCTCTTCTAATAATTGCATGCTAGCTCCACTAGCTAGTTTGTGTTTTGAATGTGCTCTGCCTTTGTATTATCAACGTTAGATATATCCCAATCCACCAGGCCACCATATGCACTGTTGGTCATCTGAGCATAATTATGCCAAAACGTGTATTGTCACATTCACCACAATTCATTATATTCTTCTGGTAGCAAACCTAGAGCCTATCTAACAACACAACTCGAATTAATTAGCGTCAACAACAAAAGAAACATAACACAACTCATAAAACAGTACGTACGTACTTTATAAATATTGATGATTTTTAGCAATTCATTAATTCTTGCTAGCTGATGCACCACCTAAGATGTCACAAGCAATTGTTCAAAAACTAGCATATCTTTTTCATCCAAATTCACCCAAACTTCAATCCCATCACCATTTTTATCATCCATCAAGAAAATCCAATTCTTAACCGGAAAGTTGACACTACTGGCCCAAGCCGGCTTTCCCCAACCAAAATCAGCTTCATAAAATGGAAACCTACACCAGCTAGTAATCATATAATAATTCACCAAACTCCTCATCAAATCCTCAAAAAAAGGATCATCCACGGGGAGTGACACCTTTTTAGTCCATTCCTCAAAACTCCCCTTGATAGAACCACTTAATATGTCCGCTAAATGTTGAATCTCCATGTTCTCCCCTTCCATCACCGGCACTATTGACAATAGGCAAAGGTTTCCGCAACAATTTTTTGGTACTTGATGAACTGTTTTTTCCCTCAGGTTCACTGGCTGCAAAATTAGGCCTGCGCGCGATTGCTCGTCTTTTAAACTTTCCACACTGGCTATAGCCTTCCATAATCCTGCATTCACCAACTGCACTTTACTCTTAGGCTTGTCATTAGGTCGTCCGGGATTTGATTTGGCTCTGAGGCTTGATATAGCCCTGTTGTCGAATAAAAGCCGCCTTGTGACAATTTTTGTACTAACATCATTAATGTTTCTAAGTCCTTCAAGATTAATCCCAGCCGAATAATTTCTTCCCGGGAAAAAAGAGGACGAATTGAAAATCGGACAAATTTCTTTGAGTGGTTGGCTCGTACAAGTCCATGATTCCAACAACATACTAAGAGTGGAGGCATCGGCTATCCGGTGAGAAATGCATACACCGAGGGCTAACCCGCCGCACTTAAACATTGTTACTTGAACGGCAAGCAATGGATCGGTGATTTCCTCATTTGTACAAATTTCACATGGGATGAAACTATTGAGCTGCTCAGGGGGGTGGTCTAATTTCGCCGCTTTTTCTAGGATTTCATGGAGATGAAAATCAGCTTTTGCTTCCACAAATTCAACGCCTTGGTCGTTACAATCAACTATGTGATGATCTTTGTTGTATCGTCCGGCTAGAGGGTAAAATTGGACCAAAGTTTGGGCTAGTGATTTCTGTAGCTGCTTACATGTGGAATAGAAGAGATGTTCATTGTTGGCATTGGGTGGTGCTGGATAATAGAGGACGAGGGGTATATACATTTTTGGAGCCAGCTCATCTATGAAGGATACTTTGTGGGTGCTTGAATTTGGAGGAGTTGGAGTTGAGGGTTTTATGAATTTCTTGGATTGGAGTTGAACCTTCATTTTGTTGCTTAATTTTTGAGGGAGGGGTCTAGCTACTTTACTTGCTCCTTGTCAAGTAGATATAGATGTGATATTATTCTTTCAGGTAGCCTAGCTATATATAGGAGAGGGTAGAAAATACTGCATAATAAATTTTGGTTCAGCTCTATATTGAATATTGTCTCACATTATTCCCTTATTGGTCAACAACAGTGTTCTCACACATTTTTGTTGCATTCATATTTCCTTCCACCAACATGTTTTTTCATTCTTGGCCCTTCTTTGTTGAAAATTATGCCAACTCATTTCCTTCTCTCCCCTCAAGTTCAATTATTGGCTATAAAAGGAGGCCAAATGGAAAAAGAAGATCACACCACAATAATAATAAGCTTAACAAAACAAGAGAGAGTTAGTGAGTGAGAAACTCAGTTAAAGCATTTTGAGAGTGAGGGTATAAAGAGAATAAACAGTTAGTTTATTTCTTAATTGAGAGTTTGTAATCTCCATATTATTTTCATAGTGAATTTCTGAGATCTTTCCGTAGTTTTTTTCAATTGCGTTTGCACGTAAATTTCTGATGTTATTATTTTATATCTCATATAGTATTGTATTTGTATTTATCATAGTGTATTTATGTGAGCCTAATTTCTCATCACTCTAATTATTGTTGACCAGTATTGATGTCATGTGATATATCAATATCCGTAAAGGACAAAAGGTTAATATGGTCTTTTAAACAAAAAACAAGAACGTGTATGTGCGTAATCCTTCCCGCCCTGTTAACTCTTGTATATATTTATATCCGATCCGGATAAACTGAAATTCACACAAATTTTACTATAGTAATTAGTTTATATAATTTTTTATCGTATTAATTATAATAATAATATCATATTATTATTATTATCATATTATTATTAAGATCTTCATCATATTATTATTATTATTATTATGGTTCCAAATGTATAAATTATGCAAAAATATATACGCTGCCTTTCGTTCCAAAATAATATGTATAAGAACATATTCTAAAACAACTTTTATGATTACAAATCAGTTTGTTTTTCTCCACCTCCTTCTAAACATAGTCTCTAAAAATAAATATACTTATAGCTGCAATGGTAGGAAAGTTGGCGTTGGGATTAAATTGAAGACCTGAGATAAATTTGAAGTGAGTTTTATTAATTATTTGAAGTGAATTCATATATTAATGTGTTATAATCTATGAGTAGATTGAAATTAAGTATTTAAAAGCTCAAATTCATGAGATAATGAATGCGAAATTAACATACAAAAATCACTCTTAGAAATGATAATAAACACTTGTGGAACACATCGATTAAGAACTAAATTTTGAATGAGTTTATATATACAATAAAGTTGCACTTGGGTTTGGACCCCAAGGTATACGAATTAGGATCCTCTTCAAGGTACGCCCCATTTTTGTGGAAGGTAGAAGACCTAGCCAAGGCTTGGATTTGAACCCACGCGATACTGACTGTAAGACCCCAACTTTTATGAATAAAAATGAATTTTCTATAATTATCATTTTTGAATATTATGGAATGAATTTGATATAATGTTATAGTTGTGGGTAATATTTATAAATTTTGCAAAGTACGCAAGTTGTTATATAATATTCGATTGGTCGGAGAATATTCGTTTTAACAGGGAATATTCGTACGACGGCACAATCATTGGTGGACCCCACAACAGAATTATTGTCGGATTGAAAAAATGACAAAAATATTTTTTATAAAAATAACGACGGAAGTTTTACCGTTAACTGTTGAAAAATCCGGTGTTAAAAGTACATAAATACGCGTGGTTGCATAGTAGCACACGATATTGATTATTGATGCTTACATAAGAAGTCACTTAGTTTTGTTCAATTATTACTTCAGTAATTGTTGCATAGTATCTCACGTTAATTGATTCAATTATTGTCAATATTTTATTGAGACGACGAAGTTATTATTTGCATTATTAACTGATGTCTAGAAGTTCTGCCAAGGAGAGGTTTGGTCACCTAATTGCGCGCCAATAGGGAGAAATTTTTATTGGAAAGCCCCTTCTTTCTTGGGAACGACCTGGTCGATTAATAGTGTGAATAATAATAGTGATGATGAAGTTTTGTTTTGTTTGCATTATTAACGTAATAAAATAGAAAAACTTTTTATATAAAACAAAATACTTTTATAAAGTTATTCGTTTTATTAGGCTAATAGTAAAATCTTTTTATATAAAATAGAATACTTTTATAAAGTTATCTGTTTTATTAGACAATAATTAGAATATATTATATTTTATTATGCATAGTATTTGCATAGTGTCTGCATAGTGTTTGCATAGTAAACTCTTTTTTAAAGTTATTCGTTTTATTAGATTATAAATAGAATATATTATATTTTATTATAAACCAATCTGGACCGTCCGTTTAAAGTAAATCAATCTGGACCGTTCATGAATTGGTTACTATTCATTCCATTCTTCTATAAATAGAATGTGACGCCCCCAAAATAGGTATATATCACATATTCTGAGTTGCCAAATACATGGTACAAAATACAAATACAATCTTTAATATACAACAAGAGAACTGTGAGTTTTAATACAATATTGTCTTCTAGATAATATCCACTCTCAGAATAAGTTCTCATTACATTTATTGTCACACTATTTAACAAAATAGTGAGGACTACTAATACTATCATCTGGACCATCACTCAGTTTCCCGACTAATCCCGGCTACGTTCTCATTTCCTGAAGAGAACAATGAAAGAAAGGGTGAGCTCAACTAGCCCAATAAAAAATATTATGACTATGATAATACAGAATAAATTATCATTAGTCTTCAACAATGTTAAACTGATAAAATACAATAGACATCAAGTTTAACTGTAGCGGAACAAGCAATCCATTAGAAGAGTCAAGTTGAGAATAAAATCTACTATTTTCTATGATTTAAAATATTTTTCATCAATTTTTATCGATGAGACTCAGTTTAATAAATAAACCACAATATTTAATTAATTTACGGGTTGATTATATTCTTGAAAATTAAGGTTTTGGGGAGTTAAATTACACATGCAAAAACCCAATTAATGTAACGTTAAGGAAATTGGATTGAGCTGTTTTTTGAAATAGGGTTTTGATAAATCCGTAACCATATATACAAGTGTGCATATATATAATGATATACTTATGTACCTAATTTCCTTAAATATGTTTATCAAGATAGTATATATATAGTTTTAGGGTTTGAATGAATTGAATTATAAAACTGAGTGGCAAATTGAAGGTGTCATTCAGTCTTTTAAATAACTTCAATTTAAAACCTATGTAAATCTTATGCATATGTATTCACAAGAACATGCATGACCGAATCAACTAATCTACTATTAATAGGAGGATTAAAGCTAGCTAGCTTTTATTCCAAATTCCACAAGATTTTCTATTCATATTCCCAAATGCAAGATTTTTTATTCATATTCCCACATGCATGATATATAACGATCTTAGGATGTTAATGGTAATTGCATTAGCTTTCATAGCGACAAATTAAGTCACTATGTATCATTACATAATTGCCCATCACTATTAAGCTAAAGATAAATAAATATAGAACAAATATATTCTTGAAGTTTTTCAGATGAGATTCTTTTTCAAGTCGGTCGGTCGGTCGTCTTTTCTATGACACTATAGTAATATTGTTATGTATGTAAGAAATTGCACGTGATTATAGAAGTCAAATTAACTAGCTTGCTAACTAATAATTGATCAACATATAAGGACAACAACTCGATCTGTAAGTTTTGGAATTTCATTTGAGTCGTCTTATGTGACTGACTAGCTAGACTTGTAATTAAATTGAGTTTTCTTAATGTTATTGTGGCATTAAACTACTACTCCCTCCGTTCTTTAATATAGGTCGTTTTAGAGAAATATTTTTGTTCCTTAATATAAGTCGTTTTAGAATTTCAAGTAAGCATTAATTGCTTAGTTTCCAATATTACCCCTAATATTAAATGTAACTTTGGTTCTCCCAATATTTTCTGCCCAATAAATAACAATCTCTTATTTCAATACAAGAGTAATATAGACAATTGATATTATAGTTAATGATATACATTCATTACCTTAATGGTTGTGCATAACCTTAAAACGACTTATATTAAGGAACGGAGGGAATAATAATTAATTCCATGAGGACTAATGTTTCTTGTTCTTATATATATATATATATATATATATATATATATATAGAGTCCGGATCAGGTCCGGACTCCCGGATTTTGTTAAAATCCGGACTTTTTTTTTTTTTTTTTTTTGCTTTTTTTTTTTGAAACAACTAAAAAAAAAAAAAAAAAATTTATGGAACTGAAATTTTTACATTATACAGTGTTTTGGGCGTGATTTGGATGCCTATAACAAAACATGTCTGTACAGTCTGGGCAGACTGTACATACATTGGTTGGTATAGGTATTAAAAACACCCCCAAAACACTGTATTATGGAAAAAATTCAGTTCCATAAATTTTTTTTTTTTTTTAGTTGTTTCAAAAAAAAAAAGAAAAAAAAAGAAAAAAAAAATTGGTCCGCATTTTGATCCAGTCCGGACTCCCGGACTGGATCCGTGTTCTATATATATATATATATATATATATATATATATATATAGGGATTCCTTCCATGGCATAATTACATCTTGCATAATTATTAATAATATAATTATATATCTTGCATAATTATATATTTATTATATTTATTTTTAATATATTAATATTAAAAATAATATTTATATTTATATATTTATTTATAATATAATTATATTTATTTTTATATTACTAATATTTATTTTTAACATTATATTTGTAAGTCAAAATAAATTTTGTACAATCTCTTTATATTTGATTAAAAAGTGACACAACATGAATGTGTTAAAAAAAAGAGTAGGCCGGTACAACTTGTACCAGCCGGAATATATTTAAATATTTTAATATTTTAATATTTTAATATTACATCTTTATAAAAATAAATATAATTATATTACATCTTTATATAAATAAATATAATTATATAAAGATGTAATATAATTATATTTATTTTTATATTAATAATATTTACATCTTTATTACATCTTACATAATTATTAATAATATAATTATATATCTTGCATAATTATATATTTATTATATTTATTTTTAATATATTAATATTAAAAATAATATTTATATTTATATATTTATTTATAATATAATTATATTTATTTTTATATTACTAATATTTATTTTTAACATTATATTTGTAAGTCAAAATAAATTTTGTACAATCTCTTTATATTTGATTGAAAAGTGAGACAACATGAATGTGTTAAAAAAAAAAGAGTAGGCCGGTACAACTTGTACCGGCCGGAATATATTTAAATATTTTAATATTTTAATATTTTGTGCAATCTCTTTATATTTAATTAAAAACTGATAAAGCATCAATGCGTAAAAAAAAGAATAGGCCGGTACAACTTGTACCGGTCGAAATATTTTAATATTAAATATTATTTTGTTTAACTATACTGACAATATGTTAAAATGTGGGCCCCTCTTATTTAAATAGAAACCGGCAGAGCTTCTCACGGCTTGGTATTAATATATCCCAATCTCAGCCTTCCAATAACTTGATCAACGGTCCAAAAAGGGGGTGTTGCACAGTTCTCATAACAACCGACTGTCATGGAAGGGATCCCTATATATATATTTTAAAGTTAGTTTGTGAGATTTTAAATTCAGTATTATGAATTTATATGGAGTACATTTGAAACTTGAAAAAGTTGAATGAAAAGGAAGGCAAAGTAAACGAAAAAGAGTTTTAAAATTTTAGGGACATATTGCAATTAGGTTCTTAATTCGAAATTTATAATATTTATAAATGTCGTAGACATGTAGTCAGTGACAGATTGAAGAATTATTTTTTTTTAGCAGGAACGGATTTTAATTAATTTTTTTGTTGAAATTAAATAAAAGAAATTTGAACTAATTATATTAATATTTATAAATTACAATAAATATTCATAATCTAAACTAAAAATAAATTAAATATAATTTATAAATTTATTTCAGTTACTTGTCATAATTCAATTTGAATGATTCTCCAAATGCTCAAAGCCTCAAACCAAATTTATTTTTTATATTCAAACAAAATCATGAATTAATTTCAAAACATAAATCAATTTTGATATCTTTTTATAAGTTTCAAATAAGCTTTATTTGAAATAAGAGAAACAAATTATCCAAAATATATACTCAGAACATCAAAAATTATACAGAATCCATTAGTTATATGCATGAAAGTCTCATAGTTATTTTCATTTTCATTTTACATTTCCATTATAAAATAAGACAAAATCATTGTAAACTATCACAATAAAAGACTTAAACTACTCAACCAAAATGATCACATTTTCAATTAAAGATCAAACAACCCAAAAATAAAAATCCAATCAGACCAAACAAATAGTAACTACAGTCAACCAAATCAAAAACAAAAAAAAATCAAACTTGAATCAAACAATCTATCACAGTTCACACACTGATGCTGTGTATACTTCTAAGATTCCACTAAGCATTAAAACTGATAAAAGTTTTGTACTTGTATTTATAATTAGTTTATGAATTTTTTTGTCCCCTTCAAATTTAACTCTTCCATTAATATACCTCCTATTAATTTACATATATATCCCTGCCACTATTTCTATAAAAAATAAATCAACAAAAATAATTGCCTATGCTGACCCTTAAATACATCTGCCACTGCATGTAGTCCATTCATTTATCAACTAAAAGCTAGTAAAACTCTTGAGTATGTTATGATAAATTTATGTAGTCAGTTGAAATATATTAATACATGAAACTTAATAGAATTATAATATAATCTTACTTATGTAATTCTCTAAAAAAATTACTATTAATATTTATTTATGTAATTAATAATCAAAAAATTAATATAAATATTATACCAACCCTTTTTGATTTGTAGTACCTCATAAAGAAGTAAGAGCACTGAAAAAGTAAATTTCTTCCCCAACCTTTTAATGATAGTATGGAAAAGCGTGCGCATTGAAAAAGTAAATTTCATCTCCAACCTTTTAATGATAGTATGGAAAAGCGAGCAGCATCTTTGATCTGCCATTGTATTAAAAACAGAAATTATTATTTATTAGATAAAAAATAATAAAAAAATTAAAATTATATTATGAAACGACTAAATTATGTTTATTTAAAATTCTCAAACGATTTATATTATGAAATAAATTATTTTTTAAAATAATTTATATTAAGGAACGGTGGGAGTAGTATTGATATAATTGGTAAAATAGTATTTTTATGCGAAAAATTAGATGAAAAAAACAAAATTAATTTATTCTAATAAATAATTAGAGAGTATAATCAATTTATTCATTAAAAACAAATTCATTTTATCTTTTAGATCTAATTTTCTTATCCAATAATCATATACTTAATTGTTATAAAATACCCACTAAGCTCAAAACCCTTTTTAACGTGATGATGATTCATCTAACAGTAGTAAGTAATAATGATAAGTATGAATATACTCCCTTGGTCCCCTTTTAAATAAATAAATGGAGGTGACTAACACCAGTCAAGGTGTCCAACCATAATAGGCGCCAAGTTTGTTTTCAGGACTTTTTTTTGATCGGCAAAGAAAAAGGTTAAGCACTTATCAGAGATCCAAAGCCGAGTCCTTTTCCACTCTTTGTAAGTCTTTAATATTCTAATTTTATTAGTGCTTCCTCACAGTTGTTGTTCATCTTTCTAGTAAGCTCAATTTGATTTGTAATTATGTTTTGTTTTCAGGGTTCTTTTTAATTTCACTGTTCTGTTTTGTTTCTTGTATTTTCTTGATTAATCTCAAGAAAATGGAGGCTCAATATTGAATTTGGTCTGGATGTGTTGTTTGAGTTGACGGGTTAGTGGCAATTGAGGAGAGTTTGATCTGGATTTGAAGCACTACTTTTCAATTTCAGTGGTACATTTTGCACTTCCAAATTCGCTTGCATTATGTTCTCTTAAATGTTAATGTTTCTCTTCTTTTTTCTGTTTTTCCCCTACAGTCTTTACTACTGAATTTGCCTAATAAGAGAAAAATGTATAATTTTTGAATGTTAGGACTTTTTACAGTAATTTTTTTTTTATTTTTTTCACTTTAATGTCTTCATTAGAAAGGTGTTATTTTAGTGATATTTTTTTTAAAAGAATTTTGTGTTAGCATGAGTGGAGTTTGTTGTCTGGCACTTATTTGATTGGAGAGCCACAGGAAACAATGGTTTGTAGTTATTTTTTTGGTTTTTTTTATATATTGGGATGCAACATGTGTTTTAGGCGTTGGGATCAGATAGGTCCCTCTTACTCTGTGGTGCTCAACAACATAAATATCACATATCGGCCAAATTAAATCTTGAATCCTTGATATAAACCTGTTCATTTGTTTGCAATTTGTTAGGTTTTGGGTTGGATGCTTCAACAATTATATATTTATGACACTTTTTGAGGTTAGTTCATTTAAAGGTTTTAGTAATCCTACTTTGACATGCTCGATTCATTTATTGTATCCATGTTGTAGTAGCAACCTGTGGTTTAATATGCTTGGATGCTCCTAATATTCATTTAGTGTTTGGTCGAGCGCATATGGTAAGCATTAGGTTTATTGGACACCAATGAAGATATAAGCATTCTTAGGTTAACTACATCCTTCTTGAAGCTATATATTTATCAATAGAACACCTAACTGCTAACCAAGCAAATAGCCTAGGTTGTTTATGTACTTGCTTGACCTAAATGAAATAGCTCCTAGTTATAATTTAGCTTCCTCCGACGGTTAAGTAGGTTGTGGGAGTGATGAAGTTATAATATAGGCTCAAGGTAGTTACTTCACAAGTTTAATCCAAATGCAGTACTATTTTTTACATGTCTAACTTAGTCACAACCTTCGCCAACCCCTTCCCACTTCATGTGGCGCCAATCTTCTCTAGTTACAGCTACCAAAACACAAACTTCTTAAAAAAACATAAAGTGAGTACAGGGTGTTGTATGTGAAGTTACGGAAGTTGATTTTGTTTTACATTAATGAGCTGTCCGCGTCTTCTGAGTTGCGCTTAAAACAAGTAATCCCATTTAGCTGTGAAAATTGTAGCAATGAGTTCAGAGTACCATTGTATAATTATGTATGCCTTTGGACTCCGGTCTCAAACATGCTTAACTACTTTCTTTTACTATGCACGCAGTTTCAGTAAGTTACCAGTGTAGTCAACTTACAAAATGGATATTCCAATTACAAACAATCTGATATCACATAATGAGGATAAAATGAGCAAAACCATGAAACAAGTCCTTCTCTTGTTAAACTGCGCAATGTTAGGCCTAGGCAATTGTGGTGGTCCACTTGTGCAGCGACTCTACTTTGTGAAAGGTGGAAAGCGAGTTTGGTTATCAAGCTGGCTACAAACAGGTGGCTGGCCATTTCTCTTGTTCCCAATCGTGATCTCTTATCTGTATCGTCGAAGCAAGGGAGTTCGGGGGACTAAGCTGGTCTCTATCAAGCCTGCTCTCTTCATGCCTTGTGCTGTTCTTGGCATTCTTACTGGCGCGGATGATTATTTAGCTGCTTATGGTGTTTCTCGACTTCCTGTCTCCACTTCTGCTCTTATAATAGCTACCCAGTTGGCATTTACTGCTGGATTTGCATTTCTTCTGGTTAAGCAGAAGTTCACCCCTTTTACCATCAACGCTGTCTTTTTGTTATGTGTTGGAGCTGTAATTCTTGCATTTCATACTAACACTGATCGCCCTGCTAATGAGTCCAATAAGCAGTACTTCATAGGATTCTTTATGACTCTTGGAGCATCCGCATTATATGGGTTTGTGCTACCAGCAATCGAGTTAATGTACAAAAAGGCAAAACAGCCCATCAATTATTCTCTGGTCATGGAGATGCAGCTGGTCATGTCATTCTTTGCAACTGCTGTCTGCACAATAGGAATGCTTGTGAATCACGACTTCACGGTCTGTCTATCTCAATATGAATAGTATTTGAAGAGTTTTTGATATCTTGCTTAAGCCTAATGTTGTATATAAATATATGCTATTTTACTATTGGGTTCGCATGATGATATTGCAGGCAATTCCAAGAGAGGCAAGGGATTTTGAGCTCGGGAAAGCTATTTATTATTTGACGCTCACAACTAATGCACTGCTTTGGCAATTTTTCTTCTTGGGAGCAACTGGAGTGATTTTCTGTGCCTCGTCATTGCTCTCTGGCATTATAATTGCCACGCTGCTACCACTGACAGAGTCCTTGGCAGTGTTGTTCTTCCACGAGAGATTCCATGTTGAAAAAGCGATTTCTCTCACTCTGTCTCTTTGGGGTTTCCTCTCCTACTTCTATGGGGAGTTCCAAGATGTTAAGAAAAAGAAGCTGCAGAAGCAAACTGCAAATCTAGAGTTGTCTCAGTGACACCGCTCATTATGGAAAACTGCATACCCTCGCTTGTCCATATTAGTTTAATTGTGTAGTCGAAGCTTGTTCATATGATTTCTGCTCTTTAACTCTAAGCTTGTAATCTTCTTTCTTTTCTCTTACAAAAGATGAATGCTCCCATTTAAATTATATAAGATTTTGGGATTTGACTGTTCTTTGCTTGATATCTCCCTTGCATGGCAAAAGTATCATAGTAGTTCAGAATCTTAAAATCGTGGATATTATTGTATAATCGGCAATATCTTATATTTAGCTACAACATTTAGGTTGTTTTCCTTGGCTCGTTTATACTACTTGTTCGCAAGAACGGCAAGGACATGAACTTAATCTCGACCTTGCATGAAGTAGGTGGTTTCATGGTTTGTATGGACTGTTGGAGAATCATGACTAGAGCAAGAGCTCAAAAAATGGTTGAGATTCGTTAAACATAGAGGAGATATAATTTCGACCAGCTTAACATGACCATATAATTAGTAGTAAAAGTATGTTTACTCATTGGCCCAAGACCATATGGTTAGTAATAAATGTTTACTCATTTGCCTAATCTTTGATAAAAGTTTAGTGATTAAATAAACAATCAGTCAGGATGGCCGAGTGGTCTAAGGCGCCAGACTCAAGTTCTGGTCCTCGTGAGAGGGCGTGGGTTCAAATCCCACTTCTGACAATTTCCTCTTTTCTCCAAACAAGACCTAACGGGCCCTTTCCATTTTTGATTTTTTTTTTTTTAAAATGATTCCAAACAATTCATTTTTCTTCACGCACAGAGCTGAAATGAAGAGAACCAAAGAGCTCTGAACGAACACCTAAAATGGCAGCTCGTTCCATCTTCCTCACTCTCAATCGGTATCCTCTTTCTATACATGCATACATACATATGAATTTATATAGATATAGATATATGTGCTGTTTTTTTACTGTGTTGATTCAAGGTTTAATCTTTCTTTGTATGATGAATACCTAGAAATTGGAGGAGAGAGAAAATCATATGGAGACCCTTTTCATCCCCTGCTACGAAAGCTGAAATTGTGTTCGATGAACCCCCAATTTCTGTTGAACAAGAAGAATCCATTGATGATGATTTGAAAAGCAGAATATTCAGGTTGAGACTCCCCAAGCGTAGTGTCACAAATGTGCTCCAGAACTGGGTTAGCGAAGGCCATAAGATTAGCGCCTCTGACCTCCGTCGAATCTCTAAGGAACTTCGCCAGTCTCATCGCTTTAAGCATGCCCTTGAGGTCCCTTCTATTTTTCTTTCATTTAACTTATTTTTACTTGTGTTTGTATATTTTCTTGCCGGGGTTCTGTTTGGATGGTGAGGAGAATGGTGGGTTAGTTTGAGTAAAGGCATAATCTTTTTTGTTGTAAAACACACCCAATTGATCTTTATTGTCTCATTGAACTTCTTTTATCAGTATTTTGCAATTTTCTTCTTTTGGGTGATATTTATTTGCCTAGAAAATGATGAACAGAGTTCAGATTTATGTCAAATAGTTTCCACTCTCCCTTTTCTCTCAGTTCAACTTATTTTATATCTTATTTGTTATTTCGCTGCTGCTCTGCTGTGTGGCCTAGAGAATGAAATGAAATTTAACAGACAAAAACTTATTCAGTCTTGAAATTTATACACTGTTGATCTTCAGAATTGGGTTTAACATTTTATCAACCAATTTGTACATGGTTTAAGGTTTTTGTATGGTTAATCTTCATTCAAAGAATAGTTTGTATGTGAAAAGGTTTCTGTCAAGGTGTAAATGATGTGTGAAATCCAGTAATATATAATAATTCTATATTTTCTTCTGGTTAATTAACTGGAATTTAGGGCCTAAAAACTTGTTAGCAATAGTTTACTCCAACTCCTTGGCATAAGAAGTTCTGATTACTTTGAAGGAAGTATAATTCATATAGAAAAACATAATTGGATCCAAATGCATGTTCGTGCACCAAATTTTATTTGCCGGTACATGTCGGTAAACATTCTGTTTTATTAATAGAACTTGATATGACATACTGGGATACGAACCTAAATATTTCTAAAAGGAGTTTATGTAAAAACAGATCGTGTCTAGGGGGAGCTTCCCCTTTTTGTCTTGGAATCTTCCAGACCAATAGACTGAGATGGGAGCATGCGGATGGCATACATATAGAGAAGTCTTACCTTCGACTTGACATTAATCTTCTCTCCAAGTCACTCTGTTAGAAAGAACTCAATGTTTGACTGGAAATTTTGGGTTTCAGCCTTGTACTCGTGTTCTTGTCTTAATTGTTTCTATTTGACAAAGCAGGTGCTCATATCTGGGTACCATTCTTGCTGACAAAAGATTACTATTGATTGCTTATCTGAAGTGTTTCCTTAGGTCAACTTGAACTTGTCATGAGGCAGACCTCTTTAACAAAGGCCAACCATGTGATAGTGCATACCAGATTTTATCTGCTGTAGTATATATGCTATCTCATTTCCGTTACAAGACATAACGTGAATGTGTATTTTGAACTACTTATGCTGATACCCCTTGTATGAAATTTGAAGAATCCATGATTTGGATTATTGAGCGACCGACTTGTTTTGATTGTTCAATCACAATGCTTCATTTTATTAGCTGGAACTGATCGGAGGAATTGTTTCAGAATTGAGAATTCTGTTTATTTCAATCTTGTTATAGTTAATAAAGATTTTTTTCTTGCCATTTATTTGTGAAATACTAAAATGACACTATTCACCGATGTATAATTACACAATTGCAGTTATCTGAGTGGATGGTTGCTCATGATGAGTTTCAGATGTCGGACACTGACTATGCAATCCGCATCGACTTGATGACCAAAGTTTTTGGTATTGATCCTGCAGAGCGCTACTTTGAAGGTCTTCCTTCCACTGCAAAAACCAGTGAAACCTACACGGCTCTCCTCCATTCTTATGCTGTGTTAAAATTGACTGAAAAGGCTGAGGAACTTTATTGGAGAATGAAGGAGGCAAACCTGTCTTTGAGTGCCCTCACCTACAATGAGCTAATGACTTTGTTCATGTCAGTTGGGCAGGTGGAGAAGGTTTCTTCTGTTGTTGAGGACCTGAAACGCCAGAAGGTTGCGCCAGACCTGTTCACCTACAACTTGTGGGTAAGTGCACATGCTGCAGCTCTTCAAATTGATGAAGTTAGAATGGTTCTTGATGAAATGAGTCGTGACCCTAGCTCTAATGAAGGTTGGGTAAGATATGTAAACCTTGCAAACATATATCTCTCCTCGGGCAACCTTGTGAATTCAGATGTCAACTCTCTAGTTGAAAGTGAGAAAGGATAACATATGACTTTCTTATAATTCTATATGCAGGCTTAGGAAACAAGAATAAAGTAGATCAGATTTGGAAATCTTTGAGAATGACCAAACAAAAAATGACAAGTAGAAATTATCTGTGTGTACTTTCTTCATATCTGATGCTCGGGCATTTGAAAGAGGTAGAAGAAGTGATTGGTCAATGGAAGCAGTCTGCAACCACAGAATTTGATGTTTTCACCTGTAGTAAGCTTTCAAAAGCATTTGAAGAAGTTGGATTGAAGGAAAAGGCGGCAAGTTTCGATATGCTCTTGACTGTGGACTGTGACACCATTGATGAATCGAAGTAGGAGTATAGGGCCATTTTTCTGTTTGATGTGATATAGGAACATGGGTTAGAAGCATTCATTTTTACAAGGTTTTGCAAACTACCATACTAAGGAGAGGGAATAAGTGAAGTTGTGCGACTGGCCAGCATCTGTTAACACTAAATAGCGGTGTCAGTTCACCATAGTGCTCTACCTCGATGTCCGTTTCTTTGACTGGATCTACAAACGAGGATTGCTTCTCTTTGATTTACGTTGTCTCCTCATGTTTCTCCACTGCCTAGCTCCTTCATGTTAATTTCTCTACTGCCTCCCCTAGCTCAACTTCGGCAGCAGCATCTATCTAATAAAATACAAATGATTTTGAATTTCCCGCTCATTCAATAAATCATCTGGCCGTCCAAAGTTTGGGATAAATCCCACCGTTCATACATCTATCTAATAAAATACATCTATCTATCTAATAATTTAATAAAATACAAATGATTTTAAATTTTCCGCTCACTCAATAAATTATTTTGTTGTTCAAAGTTTGAGATAAATCATATTGTGCATATAGTGCCGGAGGCACGGGACCCAGCTAGTATATATATATATAGAGAGAGAGTTGGCCAATTGCGTGGGATCTTTCGTTGGTTTGATATAGCTAGGATGGGTCCTCAAACTCTGCTATTAATATTTTGTGTTTGATCTCATCTTCTAAGGATTGACAAATGATCCCCTTCATCTTAATTCTGCTCCCACTCATGAAGCTAGCGCAGATTGAAAATGCTTTAATGTAACAAATGAGGATTGCTTCTCTTTCACCATCCATCTTTGTCTCATGATTGACAAATGAGGATTTGCTGTAATGTAACAAATCCTTTTACATATAATAATAAGTATATGAATATAATCAGTTACGGGTAAAAACTTGCAATAAGAATTTAATCAAGTATAATGGATTAAAACATATTAAATAATATTCGACTTAAATATATCATCATAATAAATATTTTATACCTGAAGCATATTGATTATATATATAGAGAGAGAGCAATGATCAAGTGTATACCCTTTATCTTACTCACCAGTGTTTACCTCTCCTTTAGGCGACGGTTTCGGTCATACAACCGTCGTCTATACTTTTAGCGACGCTATATGTTTGTCCATCGTTAAAAGTATAGATGACGGTTGTATGACCGAAACCGTCGCCTAAAGTGGAGTAAGCACGAGTGAGTAAGATAAGGGGTATGCACTTGATCCGGCATTCTGCTACTTAAGGCATTCTGCCACGTCGTTTTGATAAAATTCTATTATTTAAGGCATTCTGCTACTTAAGAGATCTACTCTAGATCCTTTCTATATATATATATATATATATAGGGTTCCATCCACAACAAATCTTTTTTTGGCATGTTGAAATTTCGGCCGGAAAAAAAAAAATTAACAGCCAAAAAGGGTTTACCAAGTATTTTAAAATTGTGCATAAGAATTAAAAAATAATTATATAATATTATATATATTATTAATTTACCATATATTTATATCATACTATCTCTCATTTGTAATTTTTTCAAATGAAAAATAATTTTAAAAAATTATAACTAATTCTTTTAAATTATATAAAATGTTAAATAATTTAGAAAAATTATCTAAAACATCCTATATTATTCGGAGGGAGTACCATTTTCGTCCTAACATATGAACATGCCATTTAATGATATTAAACCAATTTTTGAAGAATTTAATTTGTCCCCGTCAAGTTAACTCATCTGAGTTATTGTAAGGCGATCCTTCCTCTTCTCTCGACTGTTCTGCCCGATTTCGTCTTCGTATCCTTCTATCTCACAGGACCAAATCAAAACAAAACTCTTCTCATACCACCTCGCCAGAAGAGAAACATTGCGATTCCACAAACCCTAAAGAATTACTTTGTTTCGCTACCACCAATAGTAGACATTGAGGTATGTGCCTGATATATGTTTTTTCCTTCACTTAACTAAAATTTTCGAACAGATCTCAAAAATTATTGAGCTATATTTTCCCCTTCTATTACTTGAGCCCTCTATATATTCGACAAATTGATTCTATGACAGGTGAAATTTTGTATGACTGAAGGATGTTAACTCTTTGGATTGGATTGATTGTAGGTGAAACCTCCCATCCTATAATATAAATAACAAAATACTTTTAAAAAAAATGTATCTTTCTTTCTTTGCATATTTTCACAATCCATCTAAATTACGGCAACTAATATAAGTTTGGTCCTACTTTTGTTAGTATTGAAATATTATAATGTAGTTTATAGTTGTGGTCCCGAAGTTATTAGGATAGCCACGGAATGAAGATTGGATGCGATGTGTATGATGTCGTTTTGCCTATAATGAAAATAAAGGATACCTATGGTTTCATGGGTCCAAATCAAGTTAAATATTTTACTTGAACAACGAAATACGTGTATTATATCATTGTATGTTACATGTTCATTTCTTCACACTCTACTCGACGTTGGTTTACAAATGCATCACTGGAACTGAAATTTTTACGAACTTCAACAAAAATTTTAAAAACCGTCTATTCTGTTAAAAGCTTAACAGAAAGTTTACATGGCACCACATGATCAAGCTTACTGAATATAAGACTCACCTTAGAATTTTTTTTTTGTTTTCAAGCTTGCACTCTCTCTCTTCTTTTTTTTAAAATAACAAATAATTAAATTAATTAACTAAAGTAATAATAAAATATATTAATTAAATAAATTAATAATAAATATATTAATGTATAAGTTTTACAAATTTAATTATATAAAATTAATGAATTCATATTATTTTTTTTATTTTTAAATATTTTAGTTCACTTTAAAAATATAAATTATCTAATATTTTGAAATGAGGGATTATTATTACTATTATATTTATAATATTTAAAAATAAATTACTACCAAAATAGCCCTTATATTTTACACAACAAATTAATTTATAAATTTAAAACAAGTTATGAATAATATTTAAAAACAAGTTACTACCAAAATTAGAAAGAAATTAAAATCAAACTAAAAGAACATAGATCAAAACACATGAAGGCAAGAGAAACACCAAATCGAAATCAAAACCAAAATCAAAACTAATAAACCCAAATCACCAGAATAATCGAAATCAAATCAAAACACAAAAGAAACAACCCAAATTGGAAATTAAAGGCACAAATCTCTACTCCAGATTGGAAATTAAAGGCACATCCACCCAGATCGAAACACATCCACACCCAGATCGAAAATTTAAGGCACAAATCTCTGCTCCAAATCTAAACAAATCTCTGTTCCATTTTTCTTCATTCCATTCTTACCGAACACATCCACTACCGTCGCCGACATCACTAAATCCATCTTCTTCCAACCAAATCCAGTAAAATATAGAGAACTTAGAAAAGAAATAAATGGTTTGAGAAACAAAGAAACACATCCACTTGATCACGTCTAGGCGCTAGGCCCTCCCTTGGCGTTCCGCCTAGGCGCTAGTCCCCCTGGGGCCTCTATGAAATTATGCGGGGCCTAGGAAGGTCTAGGCAGAGAGTTTTTATTTTATTTTAATAACTACCAAAATCAGATTTTGATATATTTATTTTTATAATAATTTACCATATTCATGATGCATGTTGTGGCATATCAAATTACAACAAGAAGTGAACAATATCAAGTCAAAAATGGATAATTTTATTATAGTTGTAATTTTTTGAACTTATACCAACTTCAAATTATATAAATGATGATACATTTGTAATATTTAGTTTAATTCAATATAATTCTTAAATTTATGTTTAGTTTCTTAAGTTTTATTATTGAATTGAATTCTTGAAATTTTAAATTTTATTATTTAATAGCAATCTTGTTTATGAATAAAACTAATACGTTAAAGATATGTTTGAACTTTAAACAATTGCATGTTTGTGTTTAAACTTTGACATTTGCAATATGGATATGTGTTTGAACTTTAAGCAAATGTCTTTATTATCTTTATTATAGATTATTTTGTTTTATATTATTGTTTTGTTTGGATAAATGTAAAATAAAATATTAAAATTAACTTAAAATAAAAAATCCCGCCTAGGCCCCCCCTGTCGCCCCGCCTCCCGACTCCCGCTAGCGCCTTTTAGAACATTGTTTAAAATGAACGGCGTAAGATTTGGTGACAATATAAAATATTGTAGCCACTATGTAGTAACTTAAATTAACTTTTGGTATTTATTTCAGAGCATGATACGATATCAAATTTTCTAAATAATCAACCCGGGTTAGAGAGCTAGTTATTGAAAATCAAAGTTGACCACCTGACCTTTAGGAAATGAATTATACATTTTTCTTTAGTGGATGCTCTGTTTTTATCTCTAAAAATTCACTACTTACCTGTATAACTTGTAATAAGACATTTGTACAATCATAGACTTGCAACAACTAGAAGAATTTGAAGTGCATATTGATGAATTTGGCTTCAATGCTCCTTTGATGGCAGATGATTCCTCTGAATCGCAGAATGAACCCTACCACTTCTCTCTCTCAGTGACCAAGTAAAGGAAACTGAATAGATTTTTCCCTAATTTTCCCTTTTTATTTTCTAGAATAATACGTAAATTGTATGTTGTATATGTATACCGTATTTCATACTTTTTAAAAAACACATACTTATGTTAATATGTCTACACGTGTCTATTTCACGCGACTAATTGGCCGGAACCGTCACAAAGGAAAAACATTGTATTTTAAAAATTCATGGAGGTGTTGATTGTTTATTGGCAAACATGAGGGTTAAAAACGAAGAAATTGACAACTTCGGGGTACATTTTTGTCATTTGCCCTTTTAGTTTTATTTCATGCATTAACATACACTTTTGAGATGGAAATAGTGGAGTAATTTAGAACCTTGATACATTTAAAGCATGGAACTTTCAGAAATACCCTTTTAAATTGGTCACAAGATAATTTCCTTTTTTAAAAAGGATTGTTTTGTTTAGGTCCTTTTTAAGATATAAATCACTTCAGGGTGGATATTTCTGGATGCCCCCCCTTTTTCTAGGTATTTGTTTTTATCTATTCTTTTTATGGAAACTCCGATATTATGATGTATTTTCTTTTATTGTTTTTTCCTAATTATATTTGAAATGCGGCAGAAAGTAAGCAAGACTAGAGCAATGGCAGCTTCTGCCAAAGCTCTGCCTAAGCCAGCTGAAGATTGGACAATTGTTTTACCCCGTCGCAACAAACAGAGAAAATTTTTCCCCCAAATCAAATCTTCTGAACAGCAGCAACAAGAAAAACAATGGGTTCCTACTGATATTGAATCTGACACCAAGAGGGAGTCAACATTGATGCAGAAGATGCAAATATACATTAAGAAACTCGAAGACTCTCACTTCTATCATACATTATTGAAACAAATCGAGACTCCTCAGATTTTGGAATACTTCCTCAAGGTTTTGGGTGCTGAATCAAACATGCAGATGGTGATATATGGTATTGGTAGCATTGAATCATTTGAACCCCCGCGTTTACAACTCAGTCTTGCAATACTGATGAAGAGAAGATTCAGATGGATTGGTACCATAGAGGTCTTTGATCCAATTTTATCTTTGACAGAGTCTAGGGTTTTGGAAGCTCTTGGGTGTTCCGTGTTATCAGTTAACGAATTAGGTAGAAGGCAAGTTCTAAGACCGACTCTGTTCTTCATGCCACATTGTGAGGCAGAGTTATACGACAATCTCCTACAGGCGAATTGGAGAGGTGATATGTTAAACCGAATTGTACTATTTGGAAACAGCTTTGTGGCGTATCAGCATCATGGGTTGATTGTTAATAACTCAACAGTGATTGATTCGAGGCAGCATATATTGGCTGTTAGGAGGTTTGTTAAGGAGTTTGAGGTCAGCACAGTTTCAGATGATTATTTTAGAGCTTTTAATGGTTCTAGTTGGCATTTCTTTAGCCTTGATCCTGAATCAGAATTGCAGCCAGTTTAGTTATGATTACGTTCTTTTTCTTTTTTCTAAATTGAAAGGGTATGACAATTGATCAATTCTTAACATTGATTATTCCTTGTAGCCTTCCCCTGCATATGAAATATTGTGTGAGAGAAGGGTTGTTAAATTGATGGATATTGGTGATACTAAAGTTTGAAGTAATGATTTATCTTAATGTACATGCCTTTGTGATTTTTGTGTTAGTCTGGATTTGCTACGAGTTTATCATCACTGGTTTGATACCGTGTTGATATGTTCCCGACCTGCTGCATCGACTTGATTTGGTGTGTATAGTTTGACTGCTTATGGTTTGTATCCCAACTCCAACTCCAACTCCAACTCTAACTCTTTCTTTCTAGAGTTTTTGTTTTAGTGTGTATTCCCTATCAATTGGGAATATAGCAGTGTATCTTCCGCCCATAGTATGAAATAAGTTGTATAATATTTCAGTTTATTCTATATATTGCCTTGATTGCTTGTAAAATCCTGTAATTGATTCATCTTTTAACCAGCCTGACTGACTGACTGGCTGACTGACTCAGGAATGTACTGCTATTTGAGACATCTTTTAATTGATGCAACGAAACTGACCAACGAATGAGGTTAACACACCCATATTTGCATGGCTCTTCATATAATTGATTTGCATGGCTCTTCATATAATTTTATTAAACTAGTCTAGAATAGTTTAAACAAAAAACTATAAATTATCATTGTACAAGCCATACTATAATATCCAAATCCTTGTTGACAAGTATCTACTAGAAATCTTAGCATTCCACAATTATTTACAGCTGTCAGATGCTAAAAATTGTGAATCTTGTGAATCAGTCAGTGGTGGTCTGGACCCTCAGTCAAGTAGTATGATTCTAAGCAATGCAATGTTGACCCTCAGTCAAGTAGTACGAGTATTCTAAGCAATACCTAGACACCACAAGATATAAAATATTATTAACTTTTTAAAATTAATTTAAAATATTCAAACTCAAAATTAATATCATTTTTTTAATTTTAGTCAATGACAAATATTACTACATAACCAAAGGGTCTTGTCAATGGTAAATATTGTGTGAGAGTTTAAATTTAAATTAGTAAAAAAAGTAATAATATTACTATATATAAATTATATAAAAAAATATTTTTATTATAAAATTACTTTTTGTTCTTAATTTTAAATTTAAAAATATATTAAATTAATTTTTAAAAATTAATAATAATCTTATAATTTTAAACATAGGTAATTAAATTTATTAATTTTGCGCGGATGGGGAAAAGTTAGAGCAACTATATATAGGAATACAATAGACATCAATACGCGCGAATAATCTTACAGTGGCAGTAGTAGAATCACGTGTGTTTGTTCAGGAGAATGATCAACTTTCCCTTTACACCCAAATAATACTCCTCCCTTCTTCACTCACCCTAGATTTATTCTCTATGAAGGTAACAAATCAACTCATCAATATACTCCCCATTTCTAGCTCTTTATCTCTCCGTCATTTCTTGGGATTTTTAGGGATTTCAGTTTTTATTTTGTTGAGGATTTTACTCGATCTTCCCATTATATTACCATCTTCATTTGTTTTTTTGCGAATTATCAGTTTGACACGAAGCAAATGGATTTCCAGGACCTCTGAATCGGTTGTGAAAATGGGTCGAAAGAAGAAGAACAAGAAATTTTTCATGTTTGGAGGTTGAAAACAAACTTGCCCATTTTTTATTGTACTCTCTTTGTGTAATTTTTTCTCTTTAATTATGATAAACCTTAAATTTTGTAAGATTAAACTGGGTTTTGATTGATACCCACTTTTTGAAATTGCAGAATTTAACCGAAGATTGGAACTTTCTATACATATCATCACATCAGCTGTAGATTTGTCCAACTAATTACTGTCTGTCATGGGTAGATTTGGGGTTGTGTAGAAATGGAAGAATATTTTACTGATTTTCTGTTTAGTTTGAGCTGATTTTTAGCCAGTGTTTTAGGAATGTTGTGGTGAAAATCTGGAATTTTATAGGGGTGTTTAGGATTTTGGAAGTTTGGAGCAATGGAGTTTCTAGGGAGGAAGAGAAAGGGAGTGGAGATTCTTGCATCTTGTCAAAAGATCCCAATTCCATTAACAATAGTATTGTCCCATTTGTCTCTTGAGGAATACTCAGTACGAAGAAAGAAGTGTAAGGAAGCAGTAGTACTAGAAACTGATGGTTCCAGTAAAGGTGTAGTTGCTGGAGTTGCCACTGCCCCACTTTGTGGGAGTTCATCTTCAGATCCATCTGTTAGGGGTCTAAAGAGGAAAATCGGGTGTATTGATGCAGCTACCCGAATGGGTAGGAAGAAGAAGATTGATCAGGATTATGAGTTGGGTGTGAATATTGGCCAGGGGAAGTTTGGGTCAGTGGTGCTGTGTAGGAGTAAATCTGGTGGAGAAGAGTTCGCTTGCAAGACTTTGTGCAAGGGGAAGGAAACTGTGCATCGAGAAGTGGAGATAATGCAACACCTTTCAGGCCATCCTGGTGTTGTAACACTAAAGGCGGTTTATGAGGATGCTGAATCTTGTCATCTTGTGATGGAGCTCTGCGCCGGAGGACGTTTGCTTGACCAGATGGCTA
Organism: Panax japonicus; assembly: GCA_020205505.1. Lineage (NCBI taxonomy): Eukaryota > Viridiplantae > Streptophyta > Magnoliopsida > Apiales > Araliaceae > Panax > Panax japonicus. The sequence continues at coordinate 53,864,680 of CM035106.1, forward strand.
GGGAAGGGTCATTTCCTGAGCACAGAGCTGCTAATTTACTGAAGGAATTGATGTTGGTTATCAAATATTGCCATGACATGGGTGTAGTTCACCGGGACATAAAGCCTGAGAATGTCCTTCTCACATCATCTGGGCATATAAAGCTTGCAGATTTTGGTTTGGCTGTTAGGATTTCAAACGGTGAGTACGCATATTCTCAATGCCCATTGTAGTTAACTGGTACTGGTTTTTCAGTTTAGGAGTACATTTACATGGACATAATAATTATTGAAACTGTCTAGTCCTAGAAGCTCTAGAGCTATTAGGATAATGATGGATGCTCATTAGTTTTACAATGTTACACTGTTACTTCTGTTCATATATTGATTGCTAGAATTCTTTTGCATACTCTACAAATAAGAATATGTTTTCCGCTTGTAAATTAGATTACATTTGTTTATCCAAAATAAAAGATGTTATGAAGAACTGAAATACACAGTGGTTATCAAACGTGAACTTGGATTTGAGAACAAAGGAAGAGCTACAAGGAAACCCCAGAATACCTTTTGCCTGAAGCAATGCACGACGATACGAACCACATGAACAAATTTAAACTAAAATCTAACCCCACTATTTAGGGGTATTCTCCTGAAAGTATATTGAAATTTACAGCTGTGTTCGGATTTGTTTTTATCTAAAGCCTAAATCTAAAGTTTCTTTCCCTTTTGATAGTATTTTGGTTTTGCTGGAACATGGTTGATCTTGACAGTCAATGATTAGTTCATTTACAATTTGTCTTTTGTTCTTTACAACTTGTCCATGATTTTACTTTTCTTTGTACAATACACAGCTATATATCATATTCCAAGACCTAAACTCTCTACTCTCTTACAGGTCAGAACCTTTCTGGCGTGGTTGGAAGTCCTGCTTATGTCGCCCCTGAAGTTTTGACAGGTGATTATTCAACAAAAGTTGATATCTGGAGTGCTGGTGTCCTCCTCCATGCGGTTTTAGTTGGTTTGCTCCCATTTCACGGTGATTCTGTGGAATCCGTGTTCGATGCTATAAAGAAGGTGAACCTTGAGTTCAGGGGTGATGTTTGGAACTCGATATCCCAACCAGCTTGTGATTTGATTGCACATATGCTAACAAAAAGTGTTTCAGATAGGTTCACTGCTGACGATGTACTAAGTAAGCTTTGGATTTTCCTTTCTTTTGTTATATAAGTTGCATTTTGTATAACATAAACGTACTTTAGATACATGAATTTGTTAGTTCACTTCTAAATACATCTCTGCTTATTATTGTGTTGAAACTAAAAGAAGTTGGTCAAATATCCGATGTGAACTTCTAGATATTTATTGAGTTATAGGTATTGTAAACTGAAAAGAGTCATTAGTCCATTTTGATGGGAACTGTTATGTTAATGAACTGCTGCCTCAGATGACTTCAGGCTGTTTCATTGATAACGAAACCTAGTAAAATCTATAAAATTAAATAGATATATCTTTAAATTAGAAAATGCTGTGAAATATGTATAACTTGAGGGTACTTGCAAAATAAAATAAAAAAATGACTTGATGGTTTGTCCCTTGTCTGCACAAAGTTATCTCATTGTTATCAGAGAATTAGCTGTGCCAAGTTGTCAACTAGTTGGAGATGCTGTGGTCTGTTGTCTGAATTTTAATCCTCTTGGAGTAATTGTATCACTACTTCCACATGCATTTCCTCTTTGCCAAGGTACCAGATAAAGCCTTCCTTTCATCTCTTTATTTGAGTTTATCTCATTCATTTGATAACTTAATAAACATGCTAATAATTGTTCATTTCATGCTCTCTTATAACTAAAAGTTGTATACATTTTTGTTACAAATAATTTCGTAGCTTCTTATCAGTTCAAAAGCATTGGAACTTGATTTAGTCTCGCCATATCTTTATTGTTTTAATTTTTCCTTTCACAGGGCATCCATGGATACTATTCTATACAGAAACCACAGCGGCGACACTAACTTCCAGCCAAAAACTGAAAAATAATTTTAGGTTGACTTCAAAACATCGGGCTCCTGTAGCTGAATTTGAATCTGAGAGGAACAAAGTGTTAACTTGCAGCTCTCACAATGATGTTTATAGTTCTATTTTGTCATCCAGTAGTTCAGATAAGCGACTTGAGGAAAAGGATCATGCTTTGGTTGATGTTCTAGCAGCGGCAATTTCACGTGTGAGGATATCTGAGCCAAAGAGAAGCAGGTTATGCAGTCCTGCCAGCCCAATTCAGCAGGAATGTTCCTCTAAGGTTAACAGCCTTTGTGCAGCATTTTGAGTTTTTGCGTAACCTAACAAATGTGTTATTGCCAGTATGGAAGATCACTCGAACCTTATTGGAGTTTACTAAACATCAAGAAGGCAAGTGTACCAGCTCTTCAACTGCAATAAAATGGCAAATAAGTATTAATTTTCAGGTGTAAAATTTTAGGGTATGAAATGGTATTTGACTGATTCTACTGTTGCCTTTGTTAAATATGTTTTAACATGATCTTGTAAACAATGATACATGCAGTGTGATAAGCACTCTTTGTACATTATATGTATAGCTCCTACTTGACATAAGACTTCTACTATATTGGTTTCCTAAAAAGCTGCTATGATTTGGAATGCCTGGTATATTGAAGTGCATTTCTGGCATGACTTCTCTGGGCAGTGTAAATTCGGGAAGGAAACTGATATTTTCACATTTTTTTTAATATTCTCACAATTTAAGTGTCGTTATTGTTGTATAACAAAGGTGAAAACCAATGACGGTGAAAACCGTCACTATATATGATTTATAGTGACGGTTTTGTTGTGGAAATATCAGTTTTCATTAGAGAAATTCTGCTAGGTATTGCAGAAGTTTTATAGACTACATGAGATTGGATGTGATTTTAAGGGTTGTCTACAATAGTACGTATCTATTAAAAAAATTACCTATAATACTTAACTGACGACAAATAAAATGATACATACGAAGTCACAAAATATTGCATTTTTCATTTATTTTTTTTCTAAGCAGCTACAAGAAGCAATTTCTTGATCTATGCTTAAATGTGCCCTTGAAAAAAATTTAATCTGTGAAACAAAATAATTAAAAAGTTAATAAAACTATTGTATGCGACTGAATGAAGCAGTAATAAGAAGATATTAAAAGCAATATTTTAATAAGAAATTAGGATAAAATATGAACTTGTCATAGCTCTAGTTCGACCTCTTCAACTACCAAAAAAAAGAAATAAAAAGAAAACAAAAAGAACCTTAGTTCGATATATATCCCCAAAAATATTATGAAATTAAATACACACCTGTATATATTGAAATTAAATATCTATTAAAATACTTAAATAATTTGATGAAAATTATTAAAAATTGTTTGTCTCTATTCATGCTGGATATATACCTGAAAATTGGTGATTAAATTAGGATTTTTAGCATGATACTCAAACTTAGAAAAGAGAGCACAAGTTAGAAGCTAAAGGGGAATGAGATTTGGACAGTGGAGCAGAAACATGAAAGTTGACAAGTGGTGGACCTTTTTTGATGAGAATTCACACAAAATAATTGAGTTATCTAGGCCAAAATATATATGCCCAGCTTGCTGGAGGAGGAGACACTAACCATTTCCTTCTTTTCAATCATATTCAGCCTCTTCCTGCCCACCTTACACCAAGACCTTACACCTAACAAATATCTTCTCAATTCTTTCTAGCTACGCTTTTGTTTAATTGAGCCATGATTTGTATCTTTAATCAAAGGCATGCATTAATCTTTCACTTAATTCAAATACAATATTTTCCTTGCTCAATTCAAGTTTCCTGGCTATGAAAAAGTTTTACATATAATATATATAATTTTTAAGTCACTTTAAGTTGTGTTATAAGTTAAAATAAGCAATAAAAATTACTAAAACAAGGGTAAAAAAGTCTTTACACTTGGTCAACCCTATTTATTTTTAAAATAACTTAATAGTCATTTTCTCAAAAACTACTTATAAGTCAGTTTTTAAGTTAAAAAATAGTCGCTCACAAATACTCAAATAGTAAAAAATAATTTATAAGTTGATTTGATGAACTTATAAGTTGATATTTTCACATACCTTTTTGATATTTCCATATGAAAAGTTTCGCTATAAATGTATAGCGACGGTAACCGTCGCTATAAGATTTATAACTAAGATTTTTATATAGAAATATTAAAAAATTATGTGAAAATATTTTTAAATTGACACTATTTTCATAAGGTGGGGGTGGTTTGAACTTTTTAAAAGATGCTTAAATCAAATCTTGGGTATATAGAAGGGCTGGAACTGGCCCAATTTCAAGCAGCCATAATCAGTGGGCCATATGACGAGAAATGGGGCGGGGAAGAGAGTGAGACCTGAGACCCTACTTGGACTGTAAAATGGGCCCTGATGTAAAATGAGTACCTACCTTAAGCTACCAAACAAATCTAAATATCTGGAAGAGAACATGAATGTAAAATTCATATTCATTTCATTTCTGTCCCTTCTTATTTTACGGCCCGACCTATCTCTTTTCAAAATCCCCTTTCTTCAAAATAAGATAAAATGGTTTGTGGGCCTTTGTTGCTAAAATTAAGTGTAGTATTTGTGCTTATCACTTAAAATATTAAGTTTATTTGTTGAGATTAGCTCGTATTTCTACATGTCTAACTAATGATTATTGCCACAGAGTAGTTGGGGGGTTTTACTAATATTTTGGGCTTAATAAATTTGAGTCCATGATATAGTAATTAGTTATGGTTTCTATTAAGGGTCCTTAACACTAATATACAACAATTAGAAAGTAATTACAAAAATAAAACACACACAACATAATTACAAAAATAAAATAACACAATATAAAATTGATAAAATCAGTCCTATATTCAAGCAACTGAACAGAACACGCTCCTACATTTAAGCATTTGAACAGAACACACAACTTTGATATTGGAGAAATCCAAATCTTCTGGCGCGACATACTGAGATCGAAGAAGACGAAATTTTTTGTCGCGCGGCACGCTGAGATCGACAGCAACTCTGAGATCGAAGAAGAACAGATCAACGACGTATCTACCGGAGAAGAAGAAATCTCTTGTCGCGACGCAACTCTGAAATCGAAGAAAAACATAAAAGATCGACAACAACTTCAAGATCTGATTGTTGATCGTACTGCACTGATTGTTGATTCGTTACAATTTTGTATACCGAGGTATTTGAGTTTCCAATTTATATGCATAGTGTTACCCTGTGTTTACTACGTATTCGTCTATTGGTTACCTTTCTCAACTTTTTCACTCTTTAAATGGTCACAAAGTCAGAATAATGAATGTTTTGAATGCAAAATGCATTTTAAAATATGTTTTATACTCTAGTTACTAAAAACATATAAATTGGTTACTGTTTATTATTGATTTGGTTACTGTTTATTATTAATTTGGTTGATGTTTCATGTTTATATGCTTGCTTTATAATTTTAAACATTATTCTACTGATATTTTTTATATTAATGATTACTTATTAAATACATTGGTTACCTTCCTGCAACTGTTGGTTACTGTCTAATCTGGATTTGGTTAGTATATAATACTAACTTGGTTACTGTGTAAAATTGCAATGGTTACTGCATAATGTTACCCCAGTTCATGTTCTGGTTACTAACATTATGTAGTTTGGTTACTGTTTGACATTGTGATGGTTACTTTACAGACCATAAGCTAACAGTAATATTACCATATATATTGGTTACTGTCTAATATGTATTATATGTTGTAAGGTGTTTATTTGGTTACTGTATAATGTTATTGTGGTTTATAATTATTTCTTTTATATTGGTGGTTACTTTACAGACCATAAACTAACAGTAATATTACTATATATATTGGTTCCTGCAACTGTTGGTTACTATCTAATCTGAATTTGGTTAGTATATAATACTGACTTGGTTACTGTGTAAAATTGCAATGGTTACTGCATAATATTACCCCCCAGTTCATGTTCTGGTTACTAACATTATGTAGTTTGGTTACTGTCTGATATTGAGTTGGTTACTTTACAGACCATAAGCTAACAGTAATATTACCATATATATTGGTTACTGACTAATATGTATTTAGATACTGTAAGTTGTTTATTTGGTTACTGTATAATGTTATTGTAGTTTATAATTGTTTCTTTTATATTGGTGATTACTTATTGACTACATTGGTTACCTTTATACAACTGTTAATCTGATTATATATATTGGTTACTTTTATACAACTGTTAATCTACTTATGTTTTTTATATTAATGGTTATTTATTAGCTACATTGGTTACATTCTTACAAAAGTTTGCCTTTAGTTGGTAACAAACAAATTATACTAGTTATTTTTTACTATAAAAATGCAATGCAGAATGTATTTATCTTGTTTATACTAAGTAAATATATGTTGGTTACTGTCTAATTTGGATTTGGTTAATATATAATGCTGACTTGGTTACTGTGTAATATTATCATGGTTACTGCATTATATTACTGTGTTTTATAGTGATTATTTTATATTGATGGTTACTGATTAACTACATTGGTAGGTACCTTCATACATCTGTTAGTCTTTAATTTGTAACAAAGTCATTACTGATTATTTTGGTTGTAAAATGAATGTAAAAATATTTTTTATAATCTTGGCTACTAATTACATATATCTTGGTTATTGTATAATATGTATTTAGATATTGTAAAGTGTTTATTTGGTTACTCTATATTGTTATTCAGTTTTATAATTGTTTCTTTTATATTGGTGGTTACTTATTGACTACATTGGTTACCTTCATACAACTGCTAATCTGATTATATATATTGGTTGTTGTATACTATTTAATTGGCTACAGTATAATGTTTATTTGGTTGCAGTGACAATTTGATAATTTCTGTCAAGTTTGGAGTGTCGGATTTTGGCGTTTTCAGATCCTAATTTCATTGGAAACGGGTCAACGATCAAAAGTCACGAGCTTTGCTGGTGAACTGCATGGTTTTTTGGTCGAATTCCATCATTTAGGCCTTCAAAATTGCATATAAAAATTTGGTTTATTTTCTGGTTACTAAGATTATGTAATTTGGTTACTGTCTAATATTGATTTGGTTACTTTACAATGTTTATTCAGTTGTTAGACAATGGCTATTGACAGTAACCAATACAACAAATTTAATTATTTACAGGAATATATAATTTTTTACTGCTAGTAACTATTAACCACATGGTTGGTAACATTTTTTGATGGTGAACAGTAACCAAAATTGATGTTGATTAATATTTTAATTTTTGATTCCATCATGAGTTATCAATATAAAGTAAACATATACATTGAATAATTGGTAACTGTTCTGAAATATTTTTATGTAAATTTGGTTATCCATCTAAAATAAAATGGTTACCTCTATATTCATATTTAGTTACCAACTGGCATAGACCATTTCCAAATAACTTTTATAACTATGTAATTTAAAAGTATCCATCAGCTATATAAATGGGAACCCTCACATGTACATTAAGCACTTGATAACTTTTCTGATATAAGTTTTTAATTATTTGGTTACTAACAAAAAACTAAAATGGTTACCCTTATATGCATGTTTGGATACCAACTGCACCTCTCAAACTATTTTTATTTTAATATGAGATCTATAAGTAACCATATATATAAATAAAAACTCTCACATGTACATTTAACGATTGATGTTTGTCCTGATACAAGCTTGTAACTATCTACTTACTAATAACAGTAACCATAATATAACATAATAAAACAGTAACCGCATAATTGTATGATAGTAACCAGAATAGGTTTTAATGGTAACCAAAACATAAATTTCATGTAATGAAACCCAGTTTAGGCAATCCATGTATACTAAACAATTATATATTAACCATAATAAAAATAACAGTAACAAAAATCCCATATCGAGGGCACAATAATAGTAGCCAAACCATAAGGTAACAGTAACCAATACAAAATAAAGAAGTAACCAAATAGTTATATGAAAAGTAACCAGAACATGTTTTAATGGTAACCAAAACAGAAACAACCTGTATATCCAACCCAATTTAGGCAACCCATGTATACTCTCACATGTATATTTAACACTTGATATATGTCCTGATACAAGTTTATAACTATCTGGTTACTACCAGAAAATAAAATGGATACCCTTCTATGCATGTTTGGTTACCAACTGCACCTTTCAAATAATGTATCATACACAACTTAATACGAACCAGCAAACAATGTCAAATAATTGATTATATAATCAAATATGTAATTCCATTTACATAAGCTCCAATAAAACATTACATACTCACAAACCATAACAAATGGTTATGGATATCCAACAAAAATTAAAGAACAAAACACAATTCAGAAGGACAAGACAACGACAATCGAACAAATCAAAATCTGGTACAAATCTTCCTGAAACTTGAGCTTTTTGGCTGCTGCTACTTTCTTCTTCATGGCTGCTCTCATTCTTTAGAAACGACTTCTACATTATGAACCTGTGGGGGGAAGAAAAATACATTGGGATTAGTGAATAGAGAGCCCATGTAGGATGTGTTTGTGGAAATGAAAGTAGAACTAAAAGAACATAAACCTTGTAGAAGATATCTGAAGGAATTTACAAAAATAATACACCAATGTACACTAAGAAAATCCCAAATTAAGGGAACACGAATGAAAACAAAATCCCAACTCAAGGAAATAAAAATGGCATCCAAATCAGAAAATAACAGTAACCAAAAATATACTAAAAAAGTAATCAAATATTTATATGATAGTAACCAAATTATGTTTTAATGGTAACCAATACATAAACAACATGTACACCAAAACCAGTTTAGTCAACCAAATATACTAAGCAAATACACGGTAACCATAACAACATAAAAAAGTAACCAAAATATCAAATCAAGTTAACAAAAATGGTATCCGAATTTCAAGCTAACAATAACCAAAACATAATGCAGAAGTAACCAAACAGTTATATGATAGTATCTATTTTTTATTACTTGAAGCTACAACGTAAACATTACATCAAACCCCCATAAATTGGTCTTGTGTTAGTATATATTAAAGAAGTAACCAAACAGTTATATGTTAGTAACCAAAATATATTTTAATGGTAACCAAAAATCACAAGCTAACAGTAACAAAAAAACATACTAAAAAAGTAACCAAACAATTATATGTTAGTAACCAAAATATATTTTAATGGTAACCAATACATAAACAACATATAGACCAAACACAGTTTAGTCAATCCATGTATACTAACCAAATACATGGTAACCAGAACAACACAAAATAGTACCCAAAATCCCAACTCAAGGGAACAAAAATGGTATCCAAATCATAAACTAACAGTAACAAAAAACTTACTAAAGAAGTAACCGAACATTTATATGATAGTAACCAAAATATGTTTTAATGGTAACCAATACATAAACAACATGTACAACAAAAATCAGTAACCAAAATATAATGCAGAAGTAACCAAACAGTTATATGATAGTAACAATAACATAATTTAAATTAGCACACCTTTAAAATTTTTTGGGTAGAAAATATCTTCTGGCTATGAACTTGAGCTTCTGTCTTAACTACAATAACATCAAGATCAGAATCCAACTGCACAAACCCAAATAAATTTCTTCAAGTCCTTAATAAAATCACCCTCTATTATTCTTTTCCTCTTTCCATCCTTCTTCCTTGTATCAATCATTCTATACAAAACATAAAAACAATACAAATCCAAACAATCAATACTCCATTCTGTTAGAAACATAGCGTATATATATGATCATATTGACAATTAATTAGTAGAATGAGAATTAACAGAAATTAGAAGCAGACCTTAAAGAGAGAAACCAGAATTCTTTCAGTTGGAGAGAGAGTTGGAGAGAGAAAATCGCGTATTCGACTGTGTGATTTGTTGATTAACAAGTGCAACAAAAGTAAATTAAAAAACAATCAATTTACGCCACCAATTTGTCTAACAAACTGTGATGAAGAAGAAGAAGAAGAAGAGAGAGAAATACCAGAACAAAAGTTATGGAGAAGGAGAAGGAGAAGAATAAGAAGATTTTCGAGAGAGAAATATCATGCGTTTGAAATAAAAAACCACCAGATAATGATCCCCTAAATTAAGGAAACTGCCCATTAATATTAATCCATTAATTTAAGGACTTTTAATTATATTAGTATTGATAATAAAAATGATAAAATGTAATATTTTTGTAATTATTTTATGAGTGTATGATTTTTGTAATTACTTTCATAAATGTACTAATATATATAATTAATCCTTCTATTAATTATATAAACATTATTTGGTGTGTGAATCATAGTAAAATGTAAGAGACATAAATGAATTTATCAGACAAACAGGATTAACCACAATTTGATGTTTTTCATCTTGTGTGGTTGTGACTCATACTTTTGCGGGATCGACGAATGACCACTACGACAGGATAGTCGGGGGTCTCGCTCCCCGGTGAATGAGCGACTGCCCAGCTCGTCGGTGAGTTGGCGCATGGCGGGGTTGCAAGGGGACAGCGTCTCCTGGAAGCCAAGCGCAAAGTGTAATTAGGTTTGAAGATTTATTAGTAGTCCGATTTTGGATTTTACTAATGTATTGGTTCTCATGTGTTTGGGCTCATGTTATAGTAGGTAGAGTTTTCTAATAATATATAAATAGTGTTTGGTGTGTGGATCATTGTAGAGTGTGTGAGACATCTAATGAATACATCAGACAACTATGACTAGCTAAATTAGTGAATCTGGATATATTGTGTGTTCTTACTTTTTTGTCTTTCATATAATATTTGTGTGATTACAATATTTGTTCGTTCTTAAATTCTAACAGTCTATTATTCGATCTTAAAATCTAATATTATTGGTCATTCGAGTCCGTAAAGAAATCAAAATTCATGAGATGACAATACTAAAGATTAAAGATAAGTTTCCATACCTAGGTTACCCTTAATTCCCCCGTACCCCTTTCCCATGCTCCCACGTCCCACGAGGCCCTAGGATAAAAATGTATGTATGTTTAGAATTGAATTGTAACAGCATAGGTTTTTTCTAAAAATAAAAAATAATAATTTATTATGATAAATAATAGTTACACAATATGTTACTACAATTTAAATTCTTTAATTTTTTTCTAAATTAAATTTATCTAAAGTGCACGTTATTATTGGATAGTGTAGTTCTTATATATATATATATATATATATATATATATATATATATATATATATATATATATATATATATATATATATATATACAGAGAGGTTCTAAAGCGAACTTTAAAAAACGAACCAAAGACGAACCGTCATCTTTGGTGTCTTTAGCGACGGTTTGACATGTCGCCAAAAACTACATGGCTATGACGACGGATGGAACCTTCGTCATAGACACCAAAGACGGTTCGTCTTTGATTCGCTCTTTAAGGTTCGCTTTAGAGCCGGACCGTGTATATATATATATATAAAATTTGTTCTCTGATTTGAAATATTTCGTGTAAATACTGAAGGATGATGATATATTGATGCAAAGTCTATAATGTTTAATGAAAAATCGAACACTTTTCTTTTCTTAGCATGCATGGCATGGATTCAGGCCGATATATTTCGATTAAAGCTAGCCAACATGAGTCCCAGCAATCCACAGCTAGCTATCTACCTAACTTTGTTTCTACACGTACATATATACACTAATTCTTTAATTGCAACCAAAACAAATTATCTCTTACCGTCCAAAACACACTCGGCCTTCCTTTATATATATATATATATAGTACGTAGTAGTACATAATCACCTGTCAACGTTTTTTTAGATTATAACGACGGTTCACCTGTCGTTATAGCTATTCTAGTCCATGACGACGGTTCTGATGGGTAACTCGTCGCTATAGCCCAAAAAACACACTCGGCCTTCCTCTCTCTCTCTCTCTCTATATATATATATAGGGAAATGATCCGTGGACAACGTTAGCTATTGTCCCTATTTCAACTAACGCTCATCCAGCCGTCCAAAATTGGAGTTAGTGGCTGAGATGAGCGCCCAGCCGCTAGAGGGAGTAGCGGCCAGCAAATTTCTTTTTTGCTGGCCGCTACTCCCTCTAGCGGCCAGTCAAAATAGAAATTTGCTGGCCGCTACTCCCTCTAGCGGCCAGTCAAAACGACGTGTTTTGACTGGCCGCTAGAGGGAGTAGCGGCCAGCAAAAAAAGAAATTTGGCTTAATTACTGATTATCCTAATTATTCTCGTAAAATAAAATAAAATAATAAATAATTATAAGGATAATTATAAGAATAATCAGTAATTATTGATTATTCTTATAATTATCCTTATAATTATAAGGATAAGTATAAAGATAAGTATAAAGATAAGTATAATGATAAGTATAAAGATAATTATTCTTATAATTATCCTTATAATTATTCTTATAATTATCCTTATAATTATCCTTATAATTATAAGGATAAGTATAAAGATAATTATTAATTATTCTTATAATTATCCTTATAATTATTTATTATTTTATTTTATTTTACGAGAATAATTAGGATAATCAGTAATTAAGCCAAATTTCTTTTTTTGCTGGCCGCTACTCCCTCTAGCGGCCAGTCAAAACACGTCGTTTTGACTGGCCGCTAGAGGGAGTAGCGGCCAGCAAATTTCTATTTTGACTGGCCGCTAGAGGGAGTAGCGGCCAGCAAAAAAGAAATTTGCTGGCCGCTACTCCCTCTAGCGGCTGGGCGCTCATCTCAGCCACTAACTCCAATTTTGGACGGCTGGATGAGCGTTAGTTGAAATAGGGACAATAGCTAACGTTGTCCACGGATCATTTCCCATATATATATATATATATATATATATATAGCAAGAGCAAGGATCAAGAACATTCTCCTTAAATAGCATTCTTCCTTAAATAGCACTCTTTTATTAAAATTACGTCGTTTTGGAGTCTTTTAAAAGAGAGTGGTCCCACTTGCTTTTCTTTTATTTATGTCACCTACGACCCCACTTATTTTTTTAAAAAGACTCCAAAACGACGTAATTTTAATAAATGAGTGCTATTTAAGGAGAAATGCTATTTAAGGAGAATGTTCTTGATCCTTGCTCTCTCTCTCTATATATATACCTATGTCGATGATTTTTTTAAACTGTCGTTATAGCTATTCTAGTCTATGGCGACGCGCGATTTTAATGGGTAAATCGTCGCTATAGCCAAAAAAAGGGTCGTCATAAACGACTGTGTACTATATAATTGTGTATATATATTTAGCCATATATATATATAAGTATATATATATATACTCCTGTAAAATTCTGTAAAATTATGTATATATATTCAACTCATATTAAGTTACATTTATAATTGTAATAATAGGTTAAACTTATGAATATCACAACCTGGTCCCTGACTCCCTGTATATAAGTAATAGGTTAAACTTCTGTCTTTCAAGCTTCAACACGGCATGTTTGGCAAAACTCCGACACGAATACCATGACATGCATGTGGGTAAGTCACACGTAAAGGTATAGGTATACTGGATCCGGATGCTCTCCATTTTAATTGAAATAAAGATTTTTTATTTAAAGGTTCACATTTAAAAATATTAAATTTAAGGCCTAAATTTTTTTACCATATTTAAAAGCCACTAATATAACTCTAACCATTTTATTTAAAATTCACTAACCTAATTTTAGTCATCTCATTTAAAAGTCACTAACCTAACTCTAGCCATTAATTTAATATAACACTATTATTATTATTATTATTATTATTATTATTATTATAAGCACTTTGTTATGTCCTTCATTAATTTAATATAACACTTTGTTTTTTTAATAATTGAGGGTATTTAGACAAAATAAGTAAATAATAATAATAAAATAATTATTTTATTATTAGTATTATTATTTTGTAATCAATAAATATTTTGACAAAATAGGTAAATAACTTTCTCACCAAAAATAGAATACAAAATAATAAAAGTAATAAAATAATTATTAAAAAACAATGAGAAACATAACAACGTGCTTATAACAATAATAATATATTAGTGTTAATTATATTAAATTAATGGTTAAATTAATAAATTTTATTATTATTTCATATTTACAATTAATATTATTGAGAAAGAGATGTTAGTCATTTTATATTATAACCATTAAAAAAAAGCCATACACAATTTTGTTGGTAGAAATTTAGAGTAGCCCTCCTACTTGTTATGATAATTTCCGATTGCTCGTTCATATTAATTTTCCATTATAAGGTGGCTGCCAAGTCAAGGTGACATTAAGGATTAAAATAGGTACAAAGATGAATGCATATATTCGGGGCCATTAATGGAGCTGCCTGCATGTTGTAGCTAGGGTTATACATAAAATATGAACTTGATTGAATAATTGGAAGTTGGAACCATATTCTTTCTCATCCACTTGAGCTTTGATTGGGTCCCACGTTCCTTATCTTCATTGGAGTATTATTAATTTATTGGGGTAGGATGTATGTTTTTTTGCATATTAATTTTGATATTTTTTGTATAATAGTACTTCCCTATATTAAATAATTTATTTATTTGGCAAAATATATAGTTCTTTATTGTTAATAGTAGTTTATATAAAATAACATAATATCCTTAAGTATAACAAAATAATTTCATGATCATTCTATTTAAAAATAAATATGAAAGAAAGATATATTTTTAAAATTATAAATTTTATGAATAAAAGGAATATATTCTATGTATTACACACTAATTAATAACAATAAAATATAATTATCTAGATATTCCAAAACATAAAATCAGAGCAAGTGGGACGTAAAACTCCTTGCTCGAGTCTAGGCCTGCAAATGAACCGAATCGTTCGCGAACATGTTCGGTTCGATTGGATTGCCTTATCGAGTCGAGTTCGCATATGGTATCAGCGCGCTCGATTGTTCGATCTAAGCGAATCATGTGGTTCGGTTCGATTTGTTCGCGAACACAGTTCGGTTTGGTTCGAGTTTGGTTTGAGTTCTATTCGAGTGATTCCCGAGTAGCTCGTGAGATAGTTCGAGTATTTATAAATAGGCCTAATTTTTGCTTCAGTGCGTTGATGATGTATCATGATATTCGACTATGTTCGCGAACATAACATAATGATGTTCGATTATATTCGCGCGTGAATTATTTATGAATAATTAATGATCTAAACTCGTACATGTGTGTTGGTTCCATCGCAAATAGATAACAATCCCTTGCTCATTTTCATTATAACATTTTATTATATTTTCTTGTGAGAATATCTTCTGTTTGCATACTTTTCTTAAATAATTTCAACCTGTTTAGGTTAATGCTTATGATCACATTTCCTCCACACAAAAGTTACAAGAGAGAAATCAAATGATTTTTTTTAAGATTATACGGTAAAAGTAATAATTCTAACAAACGGTGAAAATCAAAAATACATACATGAGTGATTTATTAGGATCAGTTTGTACTTTTGTCTTGTTACCAACTCTTTTATACTTCCTCATAATCCAAATTATACGATTATTATTGATTATTGAAAGTCAATTTGAAATATTTTTAAATCTAAAATTGAGATAATTTAATAAAATTAATATAATTTATAATAAGTAATACTTTTTAAATAATTTATGATATTCATTATTGTTTGATTAAAAGTAAAAGACTATATGTCAATTTTGTGTTTCAAAATCTTTTAAGTTGACTTTAAAAAGTCAACAATGATCAAATAATATGATATGGAACAGAAGAAATATTTTATTTTATTGTTAAGACTTCTGTTCTCTATCAATAAAGTGAAATATTTATCTATTATTATATTTAAGAGATTTATCTCCTAATTGAAAAAATTGAGAAGACAATCCCCAAAGTAGAAAAAAAAAAGAGTAAAAATTTAATCCCTTAATTAAAAAAAATTGAGAAGACAATCCCCAAAGTAGAAAAAAAGAGAGTAAAAATTTAATCCCTTAATTAAAAAAATTGAGAAGACAATCCTCAAAGTTTGGGTTGGGGTGGGGTGGGGTGGGGTGGGGTGGGGTGGGGTGGGGTGGGGGTGGGGCCAATGTTTTTGGTACAAATAAAACCAAGCCTAGCTCAGCCAATCATGCAAGTATCTTTAAATAGAGAAAAGACCAACACTAGAGCCTAAAGGAATGTAGCTAAGATCACAACCACCATTCTTACAAAAGTGGCTCATTAATGCAGTTATCCAGCCTCATCAATTTTTGATATATATTGTTTGAAAAACTCCAAATCCAATTTACTTATGGATCTAAATCAGTAAAGCCAATTCATAAAACATAAGGGTCCCATTTTCCAGAATTTTCTCCAATATAAATAAGATTGCATTTTATGTCATTTATTTACACTTTTTTTTTAATAAAAAAAATCTATTTAGAAATTGTCATGACTCTATTCATTTAATTAGTAATGGCCCCCAAGGCTCAAGCCTCAAACTCTGGCCACAAATTCTACTTTGGTGCAGGTTCTAATATTGAATTAGATTTTTCTTTTTCTTTTTTCTTTTTTCAAAAGGCTAATAAAACTTTATAAACCCGAATTTAAATTAAATAAGAGGATATAAAAGGTAAAGGTGTCATGATATTTATTTCACAATAAGAGTCTCGTTTCGTTTGATTTTAAATATTAATATTTAATAAGAACATATATATTTTTTTAAAATAATTTTTCTTATAGATTTATTATTTTAAAATTTATCTATAATTTTGAGATGGAAGGAAAAAAGGAAGGGGTATATTTGTAATCAGTCCTACAAACTCCACATCTGGAAAAGTGAGATTTCTTGCACACATTCATGTCTAACAGAGGAATTTTAAATATGAACAGTAATATAAGAATTATTATTAGGCTCTAATGCTCCAAGAAGAGTAGTATGCCCATTACTTCACAGCCTGTAAGAAGCCTCACAAATTATGTAAGAAAACCGACAATTAGAGATAATTCCAAGCAACCCCATGTGGGATTTTCTCTTTTACTCGCACCATTCACAATTCCTCTTGCTCATTTTCTCTGTTCTTCATCTGAACTACCATCACTTTCCCCACAAATTTCTTGCTCCAATTTAGTGGGTCTCTAGTTTTCATCATGTGGGATTCAGAAAGTGAATCAGCTGGAGGGAGAGATTATGGCAATGAAGTGCTTACCACCAGTAAGCATGGCCTCAAGACAGATGGGTTTGAACAAAGAGGCAGGTCTTGGTATGTATTAAAACTTTTATTACTTAATCTTTTGGTAGATTAGAATTGTGGCAAATTTAAATAATCTTTTTTGTCTTTTATTTAAGCAGATAAGTATTATTGCTCTTGTATTTTGATATTACATGATTTTTTTTTTTGTAGAAATAAACATGTAATTCGTGATATGGAGATTGAATTAGAGAAAAATAAGTTTACATTTTACACTAATTTGGACTCCATTTCAAGTTTCATAGCATGGATTTCGTGCTCCAAAATGGGTATCCAAGTGCCTTTTACTTTAGAAAGACTAAATGTCACTTAAGAACGAGTAAGCTTCTTAAAATATTGGCAACATTATCAGAAAAGGGAAGAACTAGGGATATATGATATTAAATAGATGTTGGTAATACTAAAGAAGTTGGCTTAATCTTTCTTGTTGCATATTTGTGCGTGTTTTTCCTGCAAATAGGTATGTTGCAACTGATGTTCCAAGTGACTTTTTGGTTCAAATTGGAGATGTTAGTTTCCACTTACACAAGGTAGCTATTTTTTTTTTTTGCTTAATTTACCATCTGTCTTATGAATTGAGGGTTAAAATATCTTCAGTCCCAAGTTAGAATGCTAATTATACTCATTTCTATATATTTATGATTTAAAATACGAAGTATCCGCTGCTTTCTCGGAGTGGAAAGATGAACAGAATCATATATGACTCACGAGAAGGAGAATTGAGCAAGATAGCTTTAGATGATCTTCCAGGTGGTCCAGAGGCTTTTGAGCTAGCAGCAAAGTTCTGCTACGGAATTGCTGTTGATCTAACAGCAACAAATATATCTGGTCTAAGATGCGCGGCAGAATACCTAGAAATGACAGAGGACTTGGAAGAAGGCAATCTAATATTCAAAACCGAAGCTTTTCTAAGTTATGTAGTGTTATCATCATGGAGAGACTCCATTCTAGTATTGAAAAGCTGCGAGAAACTATCACCATGGGCAGAAAACCTCCAAATTGTTAGGCGATGCAGCGAGTCCATTGCATGGAAAGCTTGTGCCAATCCAAAAGGAATAAGATGGCAATATACTGGGAAACCCCCGAAAGTTTCTAGCCCAAAATGGAATGAAATGAAGGACTCGAGTCCAAGTAGACACCACCAAGTTCCTACAGATTGGTGGTTTGAAGATGTCTCGATTCTAAGGATTGATCACTTTGTTAGGGTCATTACTGCAATCAAAGTAAAGGGTATGAGATTTGAACTGATTGGGGCTTCAATAACACATTATGCAGTTAAATGGCTTCCGGGATTCATAAAAGAGGGAGGAGTGGCAGTAGATGAAGGAAGCAATAGCATCCATAGTAATGGTAGTGGCAGTAGTTGGAAAGGGGGGCTTCATATGATTGTGGCAGGAACCAAAGACGAGCCACCAACTGTTCAAGCTAAAGATCAACGGATGATTATTGAGAGCCTTATAAGCATAATTCCCCCTCAGAAAGATAGTGTATCGTGCAGTTTTCTTTTGCGTTTATTGAGAATGGCGAATATGGTGAAAGTTGCTCCTGCTTTGGTTACTGAGTTGGAGAAACGGGTTGGGATGCAGTTTGAGCAGGCTACATTGGCAGACCTACTCATTCCTTCCTATAGTAAAAGCGAGACTTTGTATGATGTTGATCTTGTTCAGAGGCTTTTGGAGCATTTTCTTGTTCAAGAACAGACGGAAAGTTCTAGTCCTAGCAGGCAGTCCATGTATGAAGGAACTCTAAGGGGAAATAATCCAAATGCCAAGATGAGAGTAGCAAGGCTTGTTGACAGTTACCTGACGGAGGTCTCCAGGGACAGAAACCTTTCTTTGACAAAATTTCAGGTCCTGGCTGAGGCTTTGCCTGAATCAGCAAGAACTTGTGATGATGGACTTTATCGAGCAATTGACTCCTATCTTAAGGTAACTCAAATATTAATTTGTAATTTAGATAGCAACTCTTATTTTATTTTTTTCGACCCTTTCTATTGGATTTATTACTGGCTTGGAAATAAGATCACATAATTAGGCAGAGAAAGTGACTTTTACATACCTGAAAAGCATGGATAAATAGCAGACTGATTTACCTGTAGAAGAGTATATTTCTCAAAAATAATAAATGATTTAAAAAGTTTCTTAAAGAGAAAGCTATAATGAATTAAGGAAGAAAAATGGAGAATGAACTAATTTCTCTGAACAGAAAGTAAGAGAGAAAGCTAATAATGAGATATGAGTTAAGACTGCAACAAATAGTAGTAGGAAACATAATGATTAGGTTAAAAAAGCTTTTTGTCATAATAATCAATAGGGTTATCAATAAACTAATGCAGGTAAATAAAACTGTGCTGCAACTAGCAAGGGTACATTCAAGAATGAATTTCAAGAACATTCTGTCTATGTATTTTGAAAATGAACATTTCCATTCTTATTATATTTTTCCATCCCAGTTCCAAAATATAAGACCACTTGCCTTTGTATACCGTTCCAAAATATATGATCACGTGCCTTTGTATACCGTTCCAAAATATAATACAACTTGCCTTTGTATACCGTTCCAAAATATATGATCACTTGCCTTTGTATACTGTTCCAAAGTATAAGATCAATTGCCTTGTAAAAATACAAAGGCAAGTGATCTTATAATTTGGAACGAATGGAGTATAATTTTACGTTTTTCTCATTCTTGATGTGCTGTTAAAAGAAGAATAGGGAGAGATTACTGTGATTAGTTATGTATGATGTTGCTGTGTATTCTCATATAGCATACAGACAACCTAGTTGCTTAAATTTGATCTATTCTAAAAACCGACAGGCACATCCAACACTCTCAGAGCATGAAAGGAAACGCCTCTGCCGTGTGATGGATTGCCAGAAGCTATCCATTGATGCTTGCATGCACGCTGCCCAAAATGAACGCCTCCCGCTAAGAATTGTGGTACAAGTACTCTTCTCTGAACAAGTGAAGATAAGCAATGCAATAGCCAATAACTCACTGAAAGAAACAGGAGACTCACAATACCAACCCATGGTATCCAACAGGAAAACATTACTTGAAGGAACCCCTCAGTCATTTCAGGAAGGATGGGCTACTGCTAAAAAGGACATTAATACTCTCAAGTTTGAACTTGAGACTGTTAGGACTAAGTACCTCCAGCTCCAAAATGAGATGGAAGCTTTACAGAGGCAGTTCGATAAACTGGCAAAGCCGAAACCAACATCAACATCAACTTGGAGCAGTGGCTGGAAAAAGCTAAGCAAGATCACGAAAATGACTAATTTAGAAAACCATGAAATGGGGTCTCAGATTCCAAATGCAAACTCAGAACAGACTCGAAAGACTCCTAGAAGGTGGAGGAATTCCATTTCCTAAGGAAGGTCATAAAGAATGATATTTCCCCTAGATATTTCTACATTTTAAGGCTGTGTTCCCTCCCCCCCCCCCCCCCCCCTTCTCATTTATAATTTCCAGTTTTTGTTTTTTGGCCCAATTCAGTTCCTTCATAAAGTAGCTCAAGTTTGTAATCCAATGTGTTTGTATCTTTGGTTAATGATTTCTGAACTGTAATTTTAATCATTTATAAAGTCTTTGGTTCTGGAGAAGTTAAAGACAAGCTTATCATGCAAAAAGGCTTTTATCTTGACATAAATATGAGAAAATTGTTGTGCTGAGATTGAGTTTGTACTGCAATCCTACTACTATACTTTAAATGAGAGTTTGTAGTTTTATACTTCAGATGACAATGTTAAATGGTGGCAGACATCAAACTGTTATAGTCGAGCTCGAGTTTGAACATTCAAAACTCAGACTCGGCTGGACTTGTTTACAGCCCTAAGACAAGAAGTATTACCATTGGATTACTACCAAAGCTACATATATATGAAGAATACTTGTCAAAATGCTATGTATCATACAAATATAGCAGGCTTGCAGACTACCAGGTAAAATGAATACAATAAATAGGTACTGTGATTAATACACTAACAAAAAAGGACCATGTTAGATTATGCTAAACCACAAAAAAAGTACATAGGATAGGACTTGTCACATGAGTATGACCTAGTCCATTGAAATCCAGAGACTCCATTGCATTGGACACATATCTAAAGTTCTAAACACTCGATATCCACTATTCCTATGTTGAAGAAGCCAAAAATCCATACTTTGTAATCATTTCATAGAAGAAAGGACACAATTCCAGAAAATACCAACAAATTATTATGGCATTGGATTTTTATCATACACATGACAACAATTGCTTACAAACAAAAGCATATAACTTGGTCAATTGTACTATCAGAGCAATAAGTCAATAATTTTAACAGCTATAACAATATCATTGTCCACCACCAAATATATGTTAAATAAATTATATTGGAACAATGCTATTTTATAGAATAAAATTAATTAAATTGATGATTATATTATGTATTTACATGAATTGAGCTTCAATTGTCTCTCCCAATCTTATGATGAATATTTCGGTGATCAAACCATAATTATTTTATTTATAGAATAACAAATGGTGAAAATCGTCCATCAAAATTATGGAATCCTATGACCCATTATGCCCAAAGTAATAATATTTAGGAACAATTACATTTTATAGTACATTTAAAAACATAATTACAATAAAAGTGCACTCATTAAATATTTACATAACTAATACACTTTCATATTTATTTACATATTCTAGTGTAATTAGGATTCCTTAATTTAGGGAATTATAATTCAATTAGAATTCCTTAATTTAGGTTCTTCTCTCTCTCCTTATCTAGAATAACTGTATTAATTAGTCTTCCCCTTTTTCTTCTTCTACATTCAACGTATTCATTCTTGTTAATGTCCTCCTCATCCGCCCTACTCCACCGCCCTCCTCCACCGCCCTTCTCCTCCGTCCTCCTCCACCGTCCTTCTCCTCCGTCCTCCTCCACCGCCTTATCCCCCACCGCCCGCGCCTCCTTTCTCCACCCACCGCCCGCGCCCCACCCCCTCCCTCCGCCCCTCTCCTCCTCCTCCACTTCCCTCCGCCACCCCCTCCTCTTCCCCCCTCCCTCCTCCCCCTCCCTCCGCCTCCCTTCTCCCCCTCCCCCCTCCCCCCTCCCTCCCTCCCTCCCTCCCTCCCTCCCTCCTCCCTCCTCCCTCCTCCCTCCCTCCGCCACCCCCTCATCCTCCCCCCTCCCTCTGCCACCCCCTCCCATTTTGACCACAGTTTTTCAATAAGAGCTGTTAGCTTATTAGCTTTATAGCAGATGTTAATACCATCTAATTGGTTTAAGACACTTGTGTTGCATTTAAGATAATTTTCTCATTACGACTCAACTGAAAATGGCAGCATTTGAAGCATGAAACAACGAGTTTGGCAAAGAAGATAGAGCTTCTTGAAGTTTCAAAACGGTTACTCTGCATCTTACTCTGAAATTTGGCACTATAATCTACTCTTTAGCATCCAGTTATGTTGAAACATTTATATACGTATAAATGCGAGTGCAGGAAACTATTGGGAGAAGGTTTGGGATCCTGCACAATTGAAGAGCTTCAACAGATAGAACATCAGCTGGAGAAGAGTGTATGCACCGTACGAGCAAGAAAGGTATCCTAGCTTTTGGGATAAAAGTGAATTAGGTTCATATAAGATTCTCAAATAACTTATAATCTAATATATCTTCCATCATTGTATATATATATATTCCAGACGCATGTACACGCCCCACCCCCTCCCTCTGCCACCCCCTCCCTCTGCCACCCCCTCCTCCTCCTCCCACTGCCCACGCCCCACCCCCTCCCTCTGCCATCGTCGCTCTATTTCTGCATTTTTTTTATAATGCAGTTGGTAGCCAAATCTTTATATCAAGGTAACTAATTCTGTTTTATTAAGTTTCCAATTTATTTTGCATGTAATACAGTTGGTCGCCAAACCTTCGTGCAGTTGTTTGCCAAACTTTCAGATCAAGGTAACTAATTCATACTGCAGGTGTGAAGGTAGATTGATTATCTTGGTATAAAAGTTTGATTACCTTGTTATAAAAGTTTGGTTACCTTGGTATAAAGTTTTGGTTACCTTTGGTATAAATATGCAGTGTTCTATTTTTTATTTACCAACATGAAATTGGTTGTCAAACTTTTAGACCAAGGTAACCAATTCAGTTGTATTTGATTACCAATTTTATTTTAAATGTGATGCAGTTACTAGTCAATTTTTGTGGCGGCGGCGGCGGCGATGTGGCGGCGGCAGCGGTGGCGGCGAGAGAGGAGGATGATGAACATTAGCTCCTTCATAATTTTTTATTTTTAATTTTATCATTTTGATTTGAATTTTGAATTTTGAAATATGAATTTGAAATTGTTGTTAGAGACAAGATTTGAATTTGAATTTGAATTATTAGTTATCCTTGATTTTAGGTTTCTTTATTAATGTGAATTGTACTATTTTTGTAATATGAGTCTTAATTACACTCTTTTTGTAATTATTTAGTTGATGCACTTTTCTTGTAATTACTTTTTATTTGTTGTATACTTATGTAAAGGACCCTAATATTTATAGCCCACATAATTACCAAACCCATAAATAAGGTGATTACATTGATGCATTATGTAAGCCCAATAATTTCATAAATAGTAGAGACCACATAAAGAATTATATTAAAATATTGAACTATATGTATATACACAACTGTGTGGTACACAGTCGTCTATGGCGACAGTTTTTTTGGACTATAACGACGGTTTACCTGTCGCCATAGATCAGAATAGCTATAACCCAAAAAAACCGTCGTCATAGGCGATTGTGTATATACATTTTTCCCTAAAACATAATATTCTAACAATATATATATATATATATATATATATATATATATAGGGACCGGATCAGGTCCGGGAGTCCGGATTTTAACAAAATTCGGACCTTTTTTTTTTTTTTTTTTTTTTGCTTTTTTTTTTTTGAAACAACAAAAAAAAAAAAAAAAAAATTATGGAACTGAAATTTTTCCATAATACAGTGTTTTGGGCGTGATTTGGATGCCTATACCAAAACATTTCTGTACAGTCTGGGCAGACTGTACATACATTGGTTGGTGTGGGTGTTAAAAACACACCCAAAACACTGTTTTATGGAAAAATTTCAGTTCCATAATTTTTTTATTTTTATTTTTAGTTGTTTCAAAAAAAAAAAAGCAAAAAAAAGAAAAAAAAAATTGGTCCGCATTTTAGGACCTGTCCGGACTCCCGGACAGGATCCTGGTTGTATATATATATAATGATCCACTATCAAGCAAGCATTGACATTTGATAAACAAACAATAACATAAAGAAGAAAATCATTGAACATTTGAAAAAAATGGGGGGCATAACAGCATTAACTGTCACGGTTGTTGAGCTTAATGGTAATAGAAACATTGATATGATCTTATAAAATTACTGAGCGAAAATTTAGCAATAAAAAAAATAAAATTACCGAGCGAGCGAGCGCCTAAATGATGGAAATATTTTTGTTATTAAGATGCGGTAAATATTTTTGAATTAAATGATGGAATACACACTTGTATATATGATGTGCATTAAATGAAAACAACATAGTAAAAAAGAATTGTAACTATTTTTCTATTTCCTTTTATTTTAAATTTAAACCCAAGAGTCTCTTGCAAGTCCCTTGTAAGACTTCTTCTTTTCATTTTTGGGATAAAATTCAAGGAAATGATATACACTTGACAAATATCGGATCAAGTTAGATTGTGACCAATGTGAAAGTGTATGCCATAAGATAAAATAAATTAGAATGTGTCCTTTCTTAGAGGGTATTTGTCAAACATGCTTATAATCAATTTCAAGAAGCAAAAAGTATTTGGTAAACTGATTTTAAAACTGTTTATAATCAATCACCTTTTATGGAAATAATTAGAAGCTCTAATTGGAACTTCTGATTATTTGTTAAATCTAATAATCAGTTTTGACCAGTGTATATTACTAATCTATCCTTATTTATTTTAATAATCACAATCATTACCCATGTTTACTTTTCAAAACATTTATTTTTAGTAATTTACACTTGAAATAAGTGATTTAACAAATTTGTTTTATACCAAACATTTTCACTCATTACTAATTTAAGTGCTTTTTATTTACCAAATACAAATTACTTTTTTTTTTTAAATTTTTTTTTGCTTATAAAAGTACTCGTATATTTTAAGCAATCCCAAATATACTCTTAATTTCTACGTATCTCATATATGCACATACGTCGCCATCATAATTTGACTGAAAACTTTGGTAATATATAATATATAGCAGTCCTCAAAATTCAATTATGATATATTTATCAAAGAAGAGCATTACCAAATTAGTCCATGGTAGCAAAGAAATATGAGTAAATATGCCTAACAATTTGGTTTTACAGGAAAATAATCCTGTTTCCCCTTGTTTAGCTAAACATGAAATCTTTTCAGAAACCTCAACACAAAAACATATAAAATTATATGTAGTTGGAAAAGTGAAACCCTAATGAAGAAAAAAAAAAGAAGGCTCTCCATCAGTTGTAGGACTTTTAGTGTCTTGGTCAAGTTCCTAACATATACAGCCTTCATTAATCAAATTTGACTTTTGCCAAATTATATTCTCAAATTCAAAACTAATTCGATTCATTTAAATTTTGTAAAATATTAAATCTTGTAAATTAACACTGCTTAGATAATTCCTAATTATATTGCCTAAAATTAAATTAATTCATACTAATTTTAAATTTAAAAATATATTAATCCTATATATGGAACAAAGGGAGTAGTATATATTTGAATTTTGTTGAATATTTATTCCACTCTACTCTCCCAACTGCTCAATGAGGTCCCCTATCTATCCCAACAAAAAATCACAAAAATCTCTTCATCACAATGATCAGAAGTTGGTCCCCACTCTATATCAATGAAGGCATCATAAGGAAGCTCATCTCTTCTCAAAAAGACACAAGCAAAAATACAGAAAAAGGACAGCATGCAAACAATAGAAGCAACAAAAAGTTGCATACCCAATTCATATAAACACTGCTGTTAACACCACCAGCACCACCGCATGTGTACTGGTGGAATATTTTATTGACACACAAATTAAAAGCAGCACAAGTACACAAAGATCTTCTCGCAGCAATTCAAAAAAGAAAAAAAAAAAAGTAAGAGCCCCAACTCACTGTACAAATTTCAAGAACCAGTCATGATATATCTAGAGGGCCCTCCTCCCCATTTCATAATCCAGAGCATCACTATCTCTTTAAAGAGATGGAGCATAAAAATGAAGGAACAAAGAGAGGTGGAGGGTGGGACCTGATATTAGTATTTTACCAAACACGCATGCACTTGATCCATGAATTCTCAACAATTCCAGGAAAAAGGACTCTTTCATTTTACAGCACAGCCCACCACTACTATCACCATGCGTTCAAGATTGTGACTTTCTTTAATCCCCTAAAGCTCACAATAATCATATCTACTCGACAATTAAATCCCCATTTCTCTCCATTTCCGGCAAGTAAAGTGCAAATTCATCCCATCAAGCCTCTCTTTTATTGGTCCATTATGCATTATGCTTCCTCTAAAGAGTGAAAAAGATGGTAAAGTTCTTCACAAAGCAAAAGCCACCACACCATGTTCAAATCCATCAATCATTTTAGTCAAAGAACTCCTATTGGGTAAATGCAACCACTTTTCCCTCTTCTTGCTACCTTTCCCCCCCAACAGTCCCTCTTAACACAACATACTGCTTAAAAAAATAAAAAGAGGGGAAGTAACTTAAGGATTGCCAAGCCCCAGAGCTTTGGCTTTGAGTTTCAAGGACTTCAAATAACTTATAGCTTCATCAATTATCAATAGTGGCTCCTTGCTTTTTGAACCCGGAATAATATTCTCAAGAATTCTCAATTTCTCATGAATTTTATCTTTCCTCAGCTGCTTGGTGCCTAAATTGGAATCCATTACCTTACCTTTTGTCCTGGCACGGGCACAACTTGATTCTGCATCATTGTCGTACTCACTGGGTCTATCAAATTTCACTGAACTTGTAGCATCAACTACTGATGATTTCTTGTACCTGCCATCAAGCAATCTTTGCCTTTTGGTTGAGCTGTCAGAACTAGCAACTTCCTCTTCATAATTCTCAAGATTCACTTTACTTGCAAATGGAGAATGATACGTGCTTGTTACTTCACCATCCTCACCGTCATCGTAATCATGTTCATCATCATCAGAGTAAAGTAACGCATTAATTTCTTCCGAGTCTTCATGGAACTCACTTCCTTCACCTAACATCTGATTCTCATTATATGCTCCTTGAATTGTGGGCTTGGTTGGAGATATTTGCTCTATCATAGGCACCTGTTCTGCGTTACGTGCGCGACAAAGATGCACAGGTTTCATAGGTGCACTAATAGGATTCTGAGATGAAGAGCCAAATGGACTGAGAAAAAACCGAGCATGATGCTCAGACTGATCAATAATAAGGAATCTCTTCTGACTAGAGTTAGTCACGTAATTAGGCTTAGTCTTGACACCGAGCCTATGGGGAAAAGCAAATTGAGATTCTTTGAGATATGGGTTTGAAGGGGAAACTGAGCTCTCCGTGAGAGGAGGCAAACAATACGATAAACCATAATCTCCATTTGCTTGGCATGTCTTCAAACCAGGTAAACCAGAAAGTGAAAATCCTGGAAAAGCCACATTTGAAGAAAATGTGCAAGGGTTTTGACAAGATGGAGTAATGATTTGTTGACTAGGTGGTACCAGTCTGCCTACGTAGTTCAAGTTGGGTGAATCCCAATCAGAATGCTGCTGACATAGCCAAGAATCTTCAGCCTTCACCATCAGCCAAAAAAATAACCTAAATATAAATGACAAAAATGTATTTGCTCGCATTAGTCTCCAGATGTTGATCACTATTATTTTAGTGCAACAATGAGAAAGCAAATGACAAACATACCAGGATATGGGCTGAACTTTTAGTATATGCAAATTTCAATTACTTTGTGGTAGAAAATTTAGAATAAGTAAAAACTAATAACGGCAGCTTGATGTGATGACGATGCAAACTAAAAACCAATCTACGTAACAGGTTTAAGCAAAAGACGGAAGTACTCAGCCTGAAAAAAAGAAGTTCAATTAACGTTTTTTCAATGATAATTAAGCTTGGAATACAATCCAGTGCCAAAAGAATTGGCTGAAACATCATGTCACAGTAAATCAGTGAAACAAATATTCAAATGAAACCCAAAACGTAAAAATTGGTATTGAACGAACCTGGCAATCTTCCAAAGGTTGAAAGCATGCTATTACTTTAACTATTACTCTTCCTGCTATTCCATTTTCATGTTTTAGTGCCCGGAATCTCGTCTGGCTTGCTGCTTGGCACACCATAACTTCTTTTGACCCTGGACTAAAAACACGATCTAAAATCTATGCAGCGGTAACGTGACAAGAGCAATAACCAGCAGAGATTGGAAAGAGAAAGAGGAACAAGCTCGAAATAGAGAATAAGAATCAATAAGACTTATAGCAAGTGGAGATATCAACCCGGAAAAACCCAGAACATAAGATAAGAAAAAAGATATGAACTCAAAAGTGTTTAAAGCCAATTATATTGATCAGCTAATCATACGAATGTAACATAGAATAACATAAAGATGATTGGATCCCATCGATAGAGAAGCCAAATAAGAAGTGCAAAGCAGAGAAGTAAACTGAGGATTAAAGGAAGGGAGAATAATTTACAGAATAACCCTACAATACAAGTTCAATGAGATAACTTTCCGAAACACATCAATCGACATATTGAACCACCACATAATTGTTCAATTCTGTATTCTATTAGAATAGCCACACTTATAAATGTGGATGCTATATATCCAAGTTACCTGCAATAGTAGCAAAAGAGCATCAAATTAGATTTCAGAATATTAACGATTACATGCTAGAAATAAAACAAAACAAAAAAAAAAGATAAATTAATTGACAATTAAAAAAGAACAGTTGATGAGAACTCCGGGACTGCAACTGAGCTACAAAATTCACTCCTTTTCAATGAACAAATAATAAAATGTATCCGAAGCCCGGAATTGGATAACTCGAGTAAAAAGGCAAAATGTGATTATCTCAGTTATTCTGAAAATTTTGAGAACCAAAAAGGAACAAATGAAAACCTTCAAATTCTACTCCAAAACCAAACAGAACATGGAAATGAGAAAGCACCCATTAATCTCAACTAAAATAATGATAAACCTTAGTGGGTATTGGGTAAAGCCATCAACAATTATGAGATGAACTTTATAATTCAGTATAATATTCAAGTCAATCAATTGTTATACAACCATTTGCTCAGAATTGTGTGTTTTTAGCATCTTCACAGAAACAATTCAGTAAAAAATGGTCCAAAATTCTTCAATTTAACCCAAAAAAGGTAACAAAAATTCTTCAGAAACTAAATATTACAGACTACTAAATGACATCTAAAATTTCAACAGAAATGAAATAATATCAGTTCTTCAATATGAAGAAAAAGAAGAAAAGTGGCAGAGAGAAAGAAGATTACAAGTACTTACAAAAGAAAGATCTTGTTGGTATTGATGCCGATGCGAGATCCAAAGAAAGAGAGCTTCTTCTTTTTTTTTTATCTCAAAAATCGAATCTTTATAAAATATCGAAGCAGTTGGCTATTACCGAAGAGGGAGGGAGGGAGAGAGAGAGCAGTTGAACAGTAGCACCCAGAGGTAGATTATGAAAGGGAGGAAATGAGACACTTGACGGATGATTGGATTTTATAAAGTTTTCATTGACAAAATTGCCCTTTTCTGTTGTTATTAATAAATTAATTTTACTTTTCCTTGATATATTTAAATATAATATATACCCCATCCGTCTTTCAAAAAATATTTATTTTCTTTTTTACTAAATTTAACAATAATTAGACTTGAACCTAGCTAACTTTAAAGTGGATATCTATATATTTTGACCTATTATCTAAAAACCCGGTAGCAAAGAACCGTTCATATACATTCACATATATATTGATATGACTCATATGACTTGCTCCGTACGTAGACTATATCAATATATTTGTGAGTGTGTAAACAGTAGTGAGCATTTTTTATGTGATAATAAACTTATTGTTAGGAAAAATAGAAACTCTAACTAAAAAAATCTTGTATTTGAAATATATATATATATATATATATATATATATATATATATGATTCATAACATGTATTTGCTATGGATTAAAAATTGACAAATAATATCTCTACCTTCCATTTTTACTAGTTTTAGACTTTTAGTTATGTGTAAAATGAGTATTTTATTGAAGGTGAGAATATATCAACTTATATTTATAATGACGCTTAAAATTTAGTATAGAGTTGAAATCAATTAATTTTTGTCAAGAACTTTTTGAGCTCTTGAGAACCTAAAATTCACGTGATTACTTAAAAAACACATGAAGAAAATATGAAGCTGAAATAATTTTAATACCTTTTGCTTTACGGTAATTTTTGAATAATTACCAAATATTTGAACAAAGCATCCAACCCAAAAATAACATTTAATTGTGTTTTTCTTATTTATTTATTTTGTGGGTAAAATAAGGGGCCAAAGCCCAAAAGAATAAACAACATAACAAAATCATGTACTTATGAAAAGAAAACTATACAAAAATTATAATAAGGGGCCAGGCTAGAAACCAGTTTACCCCAACCCAACTCGGACTCGGAGACTGTACAATAAATGAATCAAGTATCTGCCCAACCCCCTTTAAGGCTTAAGCAGTAGCCCAGCTACTCCCAAGTCCCACCATTCCGGATTATAAAATCAATCATTTGAAGTCTATTTAAAATGAATATGAATTAATTAAATATTTATTTACTTATGAAAATAGCAAACTATACAAAAATTATACTAATATTTATTTATTTTGTAATGAATATGATAACATGTAAGTTCTTGTGGTTGGTTGTGTAGAGCACAATACCTAATAATAAATTCCCCCACCCCCATGTTACATATCACACCGAGAACAATTAACGTTAATTCAAAGTAATACAATTCCCATATATATTTCATATGTATCACATGGTGATTTATTATTTTATTTTAGAATCTAAAGATTACCAAGCTGCAATGCTTCAGATCCTAACTAGTTACTCCCTTCGTCGTACTAGTTTGATCAGCAATGAAATAATCCCCATATTTCATTCCGCGGTATGCCGCCGGATTACTTCCTTCGTCTACAAACTCCGGTGCCGGAACCACAACTTTGTTCACCTCCGGTCCATAAACGGTGGCAATGGATATTCTTGTAGTTTTGCTGTTCACCATAGCTCGGTGTACAACACTCTTGTATTTTCGATTCGTCATTATCTATTGGCAAGAAAAAAAAAATATATATATATATATATATATATAATTAAGATTGAGACCGGTTAAACTCACTCTAATCACAAACGAACGAACGAACGAAAGAAAGTCTTATTTAACTCTTTTTTATATATATATATATATATAAAATTTATGCATTAATTTATATATCTTAATTTTAACTAATAAATTTAATATTAAATTTTAACACAAAACTTACTTATATTTAATTTACCTCCATATGATCACCAAGGCCAACCATTAAGTGGTTGGGGGGAGCATTGACGTTAAACCACTTGCCATTGTGTTGTACTTGAAGACCACCAACTCCATTGGCGGTAACTATAATCAGGAGGCCGAAATCGGGATACACATATCAATCTTAATGATAAAATTGGAGTAATAAATAATTTCCTTAATAAGTGTGAAAGTGAAACTCTCAAAAATCACTTATTTAGGAAGGGAGAGAGTGGAGAGAGTGAGTCGTTTGAAAATTTCAAATAATCATTAATTACTTAATTTTTAATATTACCTCAAGTATTATATATAATTTTGGTTCTTTCACTATTTTTTTGTTCAATAAATAACACCATCTTTTTTTAATACAAGAATAATAGACAATTGATATTATATTTAATGCTATATAATTATTTACTTAATACTTATGTACAATTCTAAAATAACTTATATTAAAAGACGGAAGAAGTACTTGATGTCGAGCTATAACTAAACGTCATTATTTTAACAAAAAGTTGAATAAGCATATCAGCTTTTCGTAGATCTTAATTAATTAAACGTACCTTGTACTCCCTCCGTTCGTTAATATAGGTCGTTTTAAAGTTGTGCACAAGTGTTAAGAAAATGATTGTAAAATATTAAATATACTATCAATTGTCTATATTACCATTGTATTGAAAAAAGAGAATGTTATTTATTGGGCAAAAAATAATGAGAGGATCAAAATTGTATTTATTACTTAGGGTAATATGGGAAACTAAGCAATTAATGCTTACTTGAAATTTTCAGACGACTTATATTTAAGAACAAAAATATTTTTCTAAAACGACTTATATTAAGGAAGGGAGGGGGTACTATTTGGTTTAGTATTAACATCAGTTTGTTGAATTTTAGACTTAAATATTCTCAATGTTATGTATGTTCATGCATATTGGTCTACTCCCCCTCCCCCACCCCTACGCCCACGCCCACGCCCACGCCCACGCCCACGCCCACCCCACCTCACCTCCACCCCACCTCACTTTACCTTCAGAGGTTTATTGAATTTATAAAACTCCAAGGGACGAAATTAATTTAAAACAACCAAGGATCTAGCCTTGTTTTTAAATTCCATACATGAAGGCCAGCTTGTTAATTTATTCTTAAATGTTTGTTTGGTCATATTTTTTTTTCAGTTTTAAAATAGATTGTTTCAGTTGAAAATGAAGAGAAGTTAATTTGGAATCTATTGAAGAATTTTGTGGCTAGATTTGGTGGTCAAATTAAATATTTAAATGAAACCCCCTAGCTGATATATTATACTCCCTGTCCCGTATTAAATATTTTAATTTCTTTTTTAAAATGTTCTATAATAAATGTCTTATTTTTATATTAATAATTATTTTTATCTTATTTTTTCACTTATACACTCATAATCTTTTTAGTCAACTTATGTTAAAAACTTAAGAAATGATAAAAGATTTACATTGAGAAGTGACACATGAAAGATTTAATCATTTAAGAATTAAAATTTGTATAAAATTTTATCACTGCCCTTTTATGGAAAGTTGAAAACTATTAATGCAAGGGAGAAAATTTATTGGGAGAATTAGAGAAGTTAGGGGTAATATAGAAAAATAAATAATTTATTCTCTTAAAAAGTTATAAACGATAAATAAATTGGAACAAATTTTTTCTTCAAAAAAGTCAGTTATTATGGAACCGAGAGAGTACTACCACTTTCTCTCTCATATTATCATTATGACATCTCTTCTATTTAATGTGATAATAACTACAAAAATAATAAAGTTACTAGAAATTAATACCAACAAAGGTAGACGATTTGCATGCATAGAGATATGTATGTAATTAATTGGTGGTGGGTTTGGAGAGAAAAATCACACTATTTTATACTACCTCCATTCCATAATACTCTCTCCGTTTCTTAATATAAGTCGTTTTAGAGAAATATTTTTGTTCCTTAATATAAGTCGTTTGAGAATTTTAAGAAAGAATTAATTGCTTAGTTTTTAATATTACCCAAAATATTAAATGTAACTTTAGTTTTCTCATTATTTTTTGTCCAATAAATAACAATCTCTTCTTCCAATACAAGGGTAATATAGACAATTGATATTATAGTTAATGTTATACAATCATTTCTTTAATATTTGTGCACAACTTTAAAACGACCTATATTAAGGAACGGAGGGAGTAATAGTGTAAGACCCCAGTTTTTATAAATAAAGATGAATTTTCATAATTATTATTTTTGAATATTATGGAATAAATTTGATATAATGTTATAGTTGTGGGTAATATTTATAAATTTTGCAAAGTACGCAAGTTGTTATAAAATATTCGTTTGGTCGGGGAATATTATTTTTGTCGGGGAATATTCGTACGACGGCACAATCATTGGTGGACCCCACAACGGAAGTATTGTCGTAGTTAGAAAACGACAAAATTAGCTTTCTATAAAATAAACGGCGGAGGTGTTACCGTTAAAACTGTTGAACTACTCGGTAGTAAAAGTACAGTAATACGCGTTGTTGCATAGTAGAACACGGTATTGATTATTGATGCTTATGTGAGAAGTCACTCAGTTATACTCAATTATTGCTACAGTAATTGCTGCATCATATCTCTTATATTATTGATTCAATTATTGTCACAGTATCATCTGTATAATATGTTATATTATTTAAACAATAATTGAGACGACAAGTTATAAATGATTAATAATTGTTAAAAGATTAAATATGTGTTGATTAAAAATAAAATGATTTTTGGTAATTTTTATTCAATCCTTGATGTATATAAAGAGTCTATTATTAGACGTTTGTGGTAAGTTTAATTATTTATGGGGGGCCATATGTCATCATCTAAGAGTCTTTTTCGTAAATAGTAATTACCTTTGTAAATAGTAATTACCTTCGTAAATAGTAATTACCTTTCTAAATAGTAATTACCTTCGTAAATAGTAATTACCTTCGTCAATAGTAATTACCTTCGTAAATAGTAATTACCTTCGTAAATAGTAAATACTTTCGTAAATAGTAATAAATCTTCTATAAATAGAGGCCTAGGGCTTCATTATTTTTCACGAATTCGCTCAAGCTATAGAGAGAGAAAGTATAGAGAGAATAAGAGAGAAAGAAGAAGAGTATTCGGTTATTACACTGCTGTAGTATTCAATCTCCTAAATAAAGTAAGGGGTGTTATTCTTTCTTCTTGAAGAGAACTTATGTTATTTCATTTTTTGTTATTCTGTTGGAATAACCTGTAAAAGTGGCATACCCTATACATGACCTGTATACGCGGTATACCCTATACTTGGTGAAATCCTTATGTTATTCCATTCATTATTATTCTGTTGGAATAACCGGTATACGCGGAATACCCTATACTTGGTGACATCCATTTACTATTCTGTCTTTACATTTCTGTCGGAATATCCTGTCTGTGCTATACGCCGGACCTGGTTCCATTCTTTATTATTCTGTTAGAATATCCTGTCTGTGTGTTTTACACCGGACCTGGTTCCATTCTTTATTATTCTGTTGGAATATCTTGTCTGTGTGTTCTACACCGGACCTGGTTCCATTCTTTATTATTCTGTTGGAATATCCTGTCTGTGCGTTTTACGCCAGACCTGGTTCCGTTATTTATTATTCTGTTGGAATAACCTGCTTGTGCGGTCTATCGCATGTATGGTGATTTCTTTTGTTATCTCATTCTTTATTATACTCAGTTGGTTAAATCTTTAACTTCTATACTCCATGAAATTAGTGGAATATCCTTGATATTTGCGCTTCATCCAGTATCCTTTCATGAAATCTTCTTCTGATCATTCTTGAATTTTACACCACAAAACAGTATCGTGTTGACAAATTTGGACGTTAATAATTCCTGGATAAAATAATTCTTGAACTTGTTTTATTGAATTTTTATATCATTGTCATCATCCTCATGTTTATATTTTGTTGAAAGTCATCTGTAGCCTGTAGTGCATAGATGGACTTGGTATGATTATGACCAGGGATTATTCGGTGTAATCATGACCGTAATATTACAAATGATGTAAAAATTAAAAATCCTCATTGGCCCGTAGTGCATTGATGGACAGTTGTTGGCATGATCATGACCATTAATGAATACACAAATATTCTTGGCCGTAGTGCATGAATAATTGTGGTCGTGATACTAAAGAATATCCTTGGCCGTAGTGCGGGGGTGATTCGATGATGTGGAATATTTATTAAGCTGAGTCTCAGTTATAACGATGATGAAAAACCTTTTAAATCATAAAAGATAGTAGATTTTATTTTCTACTTGACTCTTTTAATGGATTGCTGGTTCCGCTGTAGTTAAACTTGATGTTTATTGTATTTTATCAGTTTAACACTGTTGAAGGCTAATGATAATTTATTCTGCATTATCTTAGTCATAATATTTCTTACTGGGCTAGTTGAGCTCACCCTTTCTTTCACTGTTCTCTTCAGAAAATGAGAATATAGCTGGGACGAGTCGGGGAACGGAGTGATGGACCAGAGAATAGTATTAGTAGTCCTCACTATTCTGTTAAATAGTGTGACAATAATTGTATTGAGGACACCTTTTGAGTTTGTATGATCTCTAGTAGACAATAATTGTATTCAAACTCACAGTTATGTTTTGTCGTATTGTACACGACAGTTGTATTAGTAAGCTGTATTTGAATTCTGTACCATGTATCTGGCGACTCAAGATGGGTGATGTATACCTAATTTTGGGGGCGTCACAAATAGTCTTTTTAACTTCATGCACATGAATTAAGAAACTCATTTAATACTACTACTTCCATTCCATAATAATAGTCTTTTTAGCTTCATGCACATAAATTAAGAAACACATTTAATACTATTATTTAAGAATTAAAATTTATATGAAATTTCATCACTACCCCTTTATGTGAGGTTGAAAACTATTAATACAAGGGAGAAAATTTCTTGGGACAATGAGAGAAGTTAAGGGTGATATAGGAAAATAAATAATTTATTCTTTTAGAAAGTTATAAACGACAAATAAATTGAAATAAATTTTTTTTCTCTAAAAAGACAGTTATTATGGAATGGAGGTAGTATCATTTAAGAATTAAAATTTATATGAAATTTCATCACTACCCCTTTATGTGAGGTTGAAAACTATTAATACAAGAGAGAAATTTCTTGGGACAATGAGAGAAGTTAGGGGTAATATAGAAAAATAAATAATTTATTCTCCTAGAAAGTTGTAAACGATAAATAAATTGGAACAGATTTTTTCTTCTAAAAAGACAGTTATTATGGAATGGAGGTAGTAATATATACTACATTCGCTCTATATTATTTGATCATTATTGACTTTTTTAAGTCACTTTAAAATATTTTTAAACTCAAAATTGACATATATAAATTCTTTTGATTTTAATCAATATAATAATGACTATTATAAATTATCTAAAAAGTATTACTCATTGTTAGTATTTATTTCATAATTTTTAATGAATCATATTAATTTTGAATTTTGAAATTATCTCAAATTGATTTTCAAATATCAATAATAATTAAATAATTTAAAACGTTGAGAGTATATGATACAGCCCATTACATATCACATGGTGAACCACATTATTATTTCATAGTACTGCAATTAAAAATATACCACATCACACAGAGATCGAACCACATTATTTCATAGATCTACAAGACTACAACCCATGTTTGTTACAAATATCAGGTTGACATTAACACTATGGTGTAGCATTTACAGATCGTCTGTTACTCGGTTCGTGGTGCGTTGGAGTAAATAGAGTTGTGTCAGATGAAATTTGGTAAAAAATCACTTCTGTGTTTGTCACTACACGTTGAAATATGGTTTGAATTAAAATCGAGTAGGTATTAAAGTTGGCCATGACTCTCTTGAAGGGGTCTTGAAGGGGGCTCAAGGAAGGTGTACATCGGATAAATTAAAGGGTATTTGGGGGTCTCGCTTTGCGGTGAGCAAGCGATCCAACTTGTTGGTGAAGTGACGGGGGTTACAAGCAGGTAACACCCCTTTGAAGCCAAGCATAATGTGTATTTGGACTTAGGGATTTATTCTTACCCGACATTAAGTTTTACTATGTATCGGAACTCATGAGTTTGAGCATATGTTATAACAGTTATAGTTTTTTAGTTACTATAAAGAAAATTTTTGATGTCGATCATTGTAGAGTATGTAATACATCTAATGAATATATCAGATATGCATAACTAGTCAAAATTGATGACGTCTGGATCATTAGAACGATTTGGTTAATCGAGATTACGATTACTTCTATAATATTAACGATATTATATAGTTTGATTACTGTTACACTTTATAACTGCACCGGATAGGTCTCTACTTTAATATAATTTATTTTCATAGCTCCTTCGCACCCCAAAATGTAAGAAGAAACTTGTAAAGCTTTGAGCCGTAATGTTGGTCTAATATGTATAAAAACTTTGGACGCAATATGTTCTCTGATGGCAATAATATGCAGATAGCAGTTGAAACCCAACTTGTGAGGCCCATGTCCAAATTATTGGAAGAAGACAACTCTATTAGTCATCTCCTCTGCACGTTTCCTGAATAAATTTAGTGAACGTGCATGAGAATCGCTTGAAATTTAGATGGACGACCACATACATTCTGTCTGGGAATTGTTATACAGTAGTAACATAAAATTAACTTTGGTCAATTGATCAATACAATATAGATATGTAGGTTAGAAGATCCTGTATCAATACTGTATTGATTAATAAAATTCGAATTCAATTTATTTATAACATTAAATGTAGTTAAAAATCGACACATGCTTAATCGAGTAGTGTACTACTTTGGTCTTTGGGCTTGGAATTATAGCTCTTTTAATTTAAAAATAATTAAAAAAATTTAGGAATTTTAAATACACAAAAAACATAAACATTAGAAAAAATAATCTCTATGGTCCCCACAAACATGCAAAACCTCAGCCTTCCCCACATCATTCAATTTCCCCACCATCCATCACCTGCTTTCTTCATCTATCTCTCGCTATCTCTATTTCTTCCATATACTTCCCACATTCACAATTCGTCCCTCTCTCTCTCCTCTCCCATCTCGTATCTCTTTCTCTGATTGATGGTGGTTGAGTTTCAGATGATGATTCCTTTCATAAAATTATACGGGTAATGTCTGAAAAATCATGCCATTGATTAGTTTATAGAGAGAGAGGGATTGGTTGTACAAAAAGGGGTCATGGAGTTTGCCAGAATTAAGCAATTGATGCTCCTCTGGTGCAGAATTAGAAGCTCCCGTGTGGCCCTCGTGGGTGGAAATCACACCGCTTCAAGGTTTTGCTCTCGCTAAATCCCTTCCCTTGTATTTTCGCTGCCTTTTTTTTTCCTCTTGAAATTGTTGATTTTGATTTTAGCAATTTTTTAGCATCTGGTTATTTTTCCCAAGTCTGAATCAAACTGCTCGAGCAAGTAAATTAGTAATTGTTGATTAACCCATCAAATTGTATCTTTGGAAAATTATAATTTTGATGATGGATTTGGCTCTTGGGAATCGAGCCAATAATAAAATGAACATGAAAGAAATTAATGGCGAAGATACGGGGGTAAATTATGATTCCCTTGTGATTATCAAGGTTTCAGATTCGTTGGTTTTGCGTGTTATGTCAAGGTCATTGTTGTTGGCCATATTTATCCTCACATTGCCCTTCATTGGTTCCATTTTTGGGGGTTCATCAAGGGATGTGTATAATTCCCGTAATGTGTTTGATATTACCGGTTTTGAATCGTTTCCGGTTATCTTTCAAGATTTGGTCGACGAAGTCCTTGTCAAAAAGGGCTATAAAGGCATGATCTTGAGTTCTGGCATTGATCATCCCGTGGAGGAGTTGCAGTTCTTGTATGACAATGACATCGAATTGGTCGTTGAATCTGATTTGAATCGCCAGAGCTCTGTCCCTGATGGGGTTTTTGATGTTGTTTTTTCGTCGAGCTTTGTGGGCACTAATAAGTTTATTGATAGAATTCTTAGGGTTGGTGGCATTGTGGTAATGCAATTAAGTAATGACCCTTCTCATGAGTTTCAACAGGATTCAAATTACAAATTTGTGTATCTTCGGAGATTTGCTGCAACTGTGGTAGCAATGAGAAAGACTGGATTGGTGGGTGTTTCACAGAATTCCCCAACAAAGCACCGGCTATTGGGGATTACACCAGACACCAAGAAATATGCATTGAAGGGTTTAGAAGATGTGTGGCTCGAGCCACCAAGACGAGCATTGGCCAAATCTAGCAATCAGGGGAAAATTTTTAATTTCCTTCCAGACTTGTTGGGGGACTCACTTGTAAGTTACCCGCGTAGAGTTTTCATTACAGATGAGAAAAGCGGATCTGTGGAATGGTTTAACGAGAATTATCCAACAAGGAATCAAGATTTTGAGATCTACAATTTGGAGATGGAGATGAAATATAAGGGGAACCAAGGCAGAGGATTATTGAGCAATGAAGATCCTTTGACCAATGGGATATCGTATTGGATGACGAAGAATTTGAAGGAAGAGGATTATGTTGTGATGAAAGCAGAAGCGCAAGTGGTTGAGGAGATGATGAATGAGAATACTATATTTTTGATAGATGAACTTTTCCTAGAGTGCAATAACCAATGGCAAGATGGTAGTAAGAGCACAAGACCTTATTGGCAGTGCTTGGCATTATACGGAAAGCTAAGAGATGAAGGCATTGCTGTTCATCAATGGTGGATTTGATTGTGAGTTGGGAAAAAAACCTTTCCTGTTTGATCTTGTGAATATGTGGGCAATTGTTCTGTGTCATGTAATAAGAGTGTCATGAGTGTATATGGGTTTTACTATGGCTCAATAGTCTGTGTGTATTTGCTTTATGTTTTTCTATTGAATGTGTGTGGTGAGAGAGGGAGACCCTCCAATGGAGCATTTGATAAGGATACTCTAACTTTGCCCCCTTAGTTCATTGGGGTGTTTGAATTCTATGTAAACCAATAAAAGATGCTGCTGTTATGTTTGCCAGAGACCTCTTGGTTAGTGTGATGTAGTTTTTGTCAAGTATTAATAAACAAGTCGTGTTCTAAAATTGACTCTGAAATTGACAAAGCCATGAACAAGAATAAGATGAACATGGAAATTCCATAATGATGTAGCCATAAGTAAGGGGTTGTTTGATAAAAACTGAATGAATCTGAATTTGAATAATCTGAATATGAATGAGTTGAATTTGAATCTGAATGAAATAAGTTGTTTGATAATTGACATGTCTGAAACATCTGAATGACAAAATTTTATTATTTTACTCCTCTGAAAAAAATTCAAAATTGTTGTAAATTTATTTAATATTACTTAATATAATAGTTAATATTTTTTTAAATTTTTTTTACTTCATTCAGCTGCTCATTCACAGCTAAAAAATTCTGACTTAGTCAATCAGCTCGTCTATCTTACCGATTCAGCCATTCTGATCAAAACAAACGCACCGATCAATTCAATCATTCACCTCTAAACAAACAGCCTCTAAGTAATATATTTAATGACACTTTAAGCGACATTGTTTTGTTTTGGCAACATTCTATGAGTTGTGATCAAAATTGAACTTATGCGCCTAGAAACTAATTATGCATCCGACAGTTTTCAATTATTAGACATGAAAAGTAGCTTTGTTCAATTATTTAACCTTTAGATAAACAAGTATGGTACCTTGCACATTCATTTGCCAACAAATATTTTTTTTATTTCCAAACCAAAATTAATTTATATATTCAAAATCAGATTCAAAGACATTCTTTAAAATCCTCTTTTCCATAATGGAGAGATCGTTCGATTTTACAAATCAAATTGGAGATCTGACTCGTACCAATGAAGTTAACTTAGTTACATTGTAATATAAGTAAATTTATCGTAAGCCAATTTTGTTAACTTTTACGGTAAAACTCAGTCTAATTAATTTGTTTTTTAACCTTATCAACTTATGGTTTTCTTAACATAAGCACATGCTAAGCACAAAAAACCAAATGTTGGACACTGAATTTAAAAGATGATCCTACTAAAATATAATTAAAATAATATTTAAGTAGAATTATATATATTTAAAAATTATATTTTAATGAGTCTCATCTCTTAAATTCAGTACTCAACACTTCTATAGTTAGCATGGGGCCTAAGTGCACATGTTAAGAGTTCCCATCAACTTGTTAGGGGATGGTCTCATAACTTGTTATAGTTAGGTATGGATAATGGAATTATCAATTATATCCAAAATAATTAGTTCGTGAAATTCAATTAATTCAGTCTTTTTTGGACTACAGCAAATAGGAATCTTTCTTTAAATCCATCATTTCTTTCTGTCATTACGTGTCAGTATCTGACAAGTCAGTGTTGTCCACCTGAAGGTTCAATAATTTGGAGTCAGTTATCACACGGACAGTTTTATGAATGATCTGACTACTGAACTACCAAAATTGTCGTTGGTGCGTAAATAAGTTGAGTATTGAGTTGCTCAGATTAAATTTATAAAATTTATCGAGTATAAAATAAAATTTGATTGAGATTCGTTTAGCTATCAAGTCATGCACGAGCTCGAATTAAGCCCGAACAGTTTGAACTTTTCGAACGAATATGATTCGAGTATCAATAGAAAATTACAATTTAAGAAGGTTTGAGTAATTTATCGAATTTTAAAATTTATTCATATTGAATCATTTATTTTTCGAGTCGAGTTCGAATCGAACTTTTAATCGAGCGAGTAACTGTTTGTTCATTTTACAGCCTTATACACTGATATATGTACCAATTGTTG
This sequence comes from Panax japonicus, assembly GCA_020205505.1. Classification (NCBI taxonomy): domain Eukaryota; kingdom Viridiplantae; phylum Streptophyta; class Magnoliopsida; order Apiales; family Araliaceae; genus Panax; species Panax japonicus. Next base: position 53,907,426 of record CM035106.1, read on the forward strand.
GAGAAAACGGGCTTGCTAAGGGTATGTTGAGAATTTGAAAAAAGTAATGAAAAGAATGAAAAAGAAAACAAAAATAAATGTGAACAAGGGAAAATTAAAATTATTTTAAAGAGCACAAATATAATTATCTGTACTTCTAAATTTATATATATATATATATACAAGCTTGAAAACAGTGCGAACTACGAGTTAATTTTTTTTTATATTTTTTATTTATTAAAATAATTCAATTGTAAATTTTTCTTTTAGATTATATATATATATATATATATATATATATATGACATTAATATTTTTTATAACTTTTCTTTTACTTTATTGTGAAATTAATTCATGCCTGCATGTATATATATCAAATTATAATTGTATTCAAATTAATTGTGTTTATTGAATTTGAACATGTATTATTATAATTATGTAATTTGTATTTGAGAATTATAAGTTGATGTCCAAATTATCCTTGAAATGACCAACCAAATTAATGAGTATAAATGAATCAAGCCGAGCCGGGCCGAGTATTGAGTTGCTCAAATTTAGTTCACAAAATTTATCGACCGAGTATAAAATAAGGTTTGATTGAGCTACCGAGTCGAATACGATCTCGAATTGAGTTCGAGTAGTTAATACTTTTTGAACGAATATGCTCCGAATATCAATAGAAAATTATAATTTGAGGATGTTTGAGTAATTTATTGAATTTTAAAATTTATTCATATTTAAATCATTTATATTTCGAGTCGAGCTCGAATTGAACTTTTAATCAAGCGAGTACGAATCGAGTCCGAACCGTTTGCTAATTTTACAGCCTTACTCATAATGAATTTGTCAACCATGGTAACCATGTATTTAATTAGTTATAAGGTGTAATTAATTTGCATATGTACTGTTAGGAGACATTTTATGTAATAGAATTAATCACATGTATGTTAAATTTATGTAAGGTTTTGATCCAATCCTTTTAGGTCAAACAGTATGTTTGTAAGGTTAAGTTTATCAATTAAATTTTATTTTGCCGATTAAAAAAATTGTTGACAGAATTATTGTATTGATTAAAGTTTTAAATTGACTTTAAAAAGTCAACAATTATCAAATAGAGGAAGTATATATTTTTGTTACACAAATGTTCAATAATAATCTTTTGGAGGGAAATAGTTGTAGGTGTAAGCCCAAAACATACAAACATTACAAAATATTGAGATATCATACAAACATTGCAAAAAAGAAAAATTCCAATATCAGATAATCAAATATATAGCTCTCTAATTCATAAAACATCAAGCAATAAACTCTAAAAATTACACATTCGAAATATATAGTACAAGCTGCCAAGGTTCATATAATTCAGCTCAAAATATTTGGGCTTTCGGGGTTAAACGCATTGAAAAATTTTGTTTTTACACAACTTATTTAACTCATAAACGTATTTTATATGATCTATATGCAACTGACCAGAAATAGTGTGGTGCACTTAGACAATATAAGTTGTCGTTCAAAACTCATGTAGAAGCCCAACACTCAAACGCTACAAAACGAACAAACCCTACATGACCTAATTAAAACAACAAAATAATTTCATATATATATATATATATATATATATATATATATATATATATATATAATTAAAATACATCCAGCATTGACATGAAAACTAGCCCAAAATTGCTAGTAGTACATGCATGCATGGTGTATAGTTTTAGGGTTTGGTGTATGGCCATGGGGGAGGAGCAAATATACCTGGGATAGAAGGGATGTCTGGAATAGTGGCTGGCAATGGTGGGTGGATAAATGGAAATGTTGCCGGCGGTAATGGGGGCAGATTGGGCAAGCCAGGGGTTGGTGGGAAGGCGCTGGGCAAGACGGGGATTGGAGGTAAGGCACCAGGCAAGTCGGGCAAGACTAGGGGTTGGTGGAAAGCCGGGAAAGTCAGGCAAGACTGGGGCTGGTGGCAAGCCGGGCAAATCTGGTATTGTACGTCCCGTGGCAGACACCTTAAAAATGGCTGAAGATGACATGACTGCCATGAAAACTGATATGAAGAGCAACAACTTAAAAATTGCCATAATAATATTGTTGAATTGCCTTAATTCGATCAGTAATAATAATTTATCAAAGGGAAGGAATTTTAAGCTTACTTAATTTGTAGTAAATGCCTTTGTGTTTGTAATAGTTTATACAGAACTGCAATGTTAAAGTCTCTACATGTGGGCGTCTAAGTTAGCTAGCTATGAAATATAATGAAATAAACATGCATGCATGTGTTTGATTTCTTTTTCTATATTTATTTTTTAGTTGTTGTCTTTAAAGAATTTATTACAAATAGCTTTTAGAATCAAGAACATTATATTTATGGGTCAAAATAACAATATTTCTCGCCCAATTTAATTAATTATTCGTCTACAATAATGTGTAGCAACCTTACCAATATATTGAATTATTCTATCTAGATGATTATGCAGTTATATATCCCTATGAGAGCAAAAAGTTGTTTACTTTTGGACTCTTTGGCATCTCAAAAAAAGAATATTTTATTAATTTATACTCTTGGTTTCCATCGCTACTAATTTTTAAAATTGACAATCTTTAAATTTAGTAAAAAATGTATTTTTATCTATTTTTTGCTTATATTGTATTATATTATTATAGTTTTGCTCCTTTTCTTGACTACCTGATCTCCCTAGAAGGGACTTAGTGACGCGTAAGTTGGCCCTATGATACTCTTAAGCTCACCTCTTATCCAATTAATCCGAACTCACCTTTTTAGTGATGGACCTGGCGACGGTTCGATCATACAACCGTCGTTTATACTTTTAGCGACGGACAACATATAGCATCGCTAAAAGTATAGACGACGGTTGTATGATCGAACCGTCGCCGAGTCCGTCGCTAAAAGGGGGTAAGCTCGGATGAGTTAAATAAGGGGTGAGTTTAAGATCCGGACTATATATATATATATATATATATATATATATGAAAGATATATGCACAGTTACACAATTATATATAGTACACAGTCGCCGACGACGCATAGCTTTTTGTAATCTCAACCCTTCATAATTTCAATAGATAGTTAAGATGCTATATGCCACTATTTGATTTATAACAAATAGATGCTATGAATCATTCACATATATATATATATATATATATATATCAGCTTTCTCCAATGAACGAACTAAGAACGAACCGGTTATAGCGGCGGTTTTTTCTGTCGATATACATAAAAAACTGACTTTCTATGCTATAGCGACGAATTCGTTCTTAGTTCATTTTCTCCAGTTCGCTAGAGAAGCGGACTATATATATATAGAGAGAGAGAGAGAGACTTTCAAGTTCTAGTTTTAGGTAGCCGAAACAGAATTTTAGTTATTTCCTTTATATAAATAAATTAACGGTCTTCTATTTTTTTACCTTTAAAATGATTAGATGTAGTTTCAAAATACCATCATTTTGGGACTGTTAAATGTGAATGGTGTTGCATTAGGACTTAGTAAACTTTCTTTCTATTTACTAAATTTTAAAGTTTGGCAAGGAGGAACACAACATATTTTTATGCTAATTTCCCAACAGAAATAAAATTTTGGTCCTAAAATTTTATATATGTGCAAAATTATCATTACAAATGTCTAAATATGTCATCCATAACCTCAACATATCCAACATATGCATAGTTAAAAGTATAATGAGACTGGGATAAAATAGTCTTACTATCATTAATTTGTTAATTTATAGAAACGGTATGAGATACTGTTGTAAGATAAAATATTTTGCAATAATATTTTTTTAATAAAACCCTTTTCATAAAAAAGTTAAATGGTATTTGGATGCATAATTACAAAAGTTATAAAATTTAGGGAATTATTAGGCTTCCAACTTTTTCATCAAACATATATATGGTCAAGAACAACTTTATATGCCAACAGGACTACCTAGTGTCTCTGTTTCCACCTATTATTGGCATGTTAAAGGCTGCATCAACAGAAGTCAAGCTTCCCACATGATGAAAACTCAAACATCTGGCCCTTAATTTTAGGGAATTATTAAATTCACAACACTTTTTATTATTTCCACAATAAAAGTGTCAGTTGTAGATGTATAGCGACGATGAAAACTGTAGCTATAGGATCTATGCAACACTTTTGTTGTAGAAATAATATTTTATGTTGTGAATTTAACATCCTTAAATTTTTCTACATTTGGGCTAGAAGAGACCAAAGCTTGATTTTCATAAAGCAACATCATCTCCCCAGTACTCAACATGCATAAAACCTGAAACTTATTTTTGGTATACCCATTCACCCTGCCTCTGCCTGGAAAACTACAAAATTACTGACCAAATGAAATGAAAATTCTTGGAATGTATTTCCCAATAACAAAATCCCTACTCCAAGATTCTTTAGCATTGTAATTCTTCATCATCCATATCTCATATGTTCCATCATCATAGATTATAACAGCAGGAAGTAAACCTTTTAATGCCACTAAATGACATTTGTGCTTGTTTATACCCTCAAAATCAGGCCTTGGTAATTCTTGAAATTCCTCGGATAATAAGTCGAATGAGATTATATCTTGACATGCATTTACCTCCTCTGATAGTTATAGCCTTTTCTCAAAATCAACAAAATGAACACATTCTAGATACTCAAAATATTATGTACAAACAAGAACAGGATCATAGCAAAGCATGTACATTAAACTTTGGGTTTGGCTGATCTACATTTGAACATTAAGAATCTCGGTAATGAACTATAGCTCAGCGATAGGTTCCGTCGTTTCTGTTGTCTTTTCTGTAAGCAATGGTGTGGTGGTTGACCTATCACTTGTGATGACCGGCTGCTCGACATCTACATTAAACTTGTCCACGCTGTGAAGGAAGATCCCTGCCGCATTTACAAGAGGTCAACAGAATGTATATAACATAGTTGCAGGGACTTGGGGAACTATTCTTCATTAAGGACATGTATTTTCCAATTCTGATGTTACATTTGGTGGACCCTTTTTGTCCTGATGATAAATTCTCCTCCTTTCTAATAAAATTATACTTTTATCCATTAAAAAAATAATGTAAATAACATTACCTATAAACCATATTATAGCTGCCGGGAAGAGAATAGAAGTTAGGATCAGAACAGTCTTCCTCCAGTCATTAAGATGATCCTGCAGTTTATGTCAAAAATAAGGTGCATCAGATGCACTTACAATCTAAGAATGTATGTATCATAGGATCATCTACCATGAAAAAATCCAGGGGTTCAAGAGGGCAACTTAATTTCTCGAGTATCTACGATGACATTTTGTCTTTGTTTAGCCTATTATATACTCCTATATAATATAAATATCATCATCGACTCTGAATGGAGATTGAAGTTGATAATCAAACCTCAGTTCAAAATTACTTAAAGTTCCCATATATATATTTACCTTTTTTTTAATGAAATAAATAGCGTAATACAAATTTAACAAAATCTTGATCTCAACGATGGTTGGAGCATAAAATTTTGATTACTTTAACTCGAACTATATGATCAATAGCTGTCTAACAAATCTCATTACTTGAGATTCAATAATATGTGAGCAGAAATCAAATGGAAAAAACATTATAAAGCCAAATATTTAGCGAATAGCTACACTAACAAGAAATGCAAACCTGGAGTACGCCAAAAAGTGGAGAGGAAGGCACGTCGCCAAATATGTGAATTGACACAGTAGAGATGGCCATAGATAATGGTCGTACACTTGGTTCAACACAATGGAGACATACATAATTTACAGGGCCCTGAAATTGCATAAGAGATTGTAAATACGGAGTGCGCGTATGGAATTCCTGATTTATACAGACAGTATTTTGCTTTTCAAAAAATAAGCATGATAGAATTAATAGTAAATTTGAAAGTAATATAACACTGGTTAAAAAACGAAATAGGAATGTTTTCTGCTGGTAAAGAGTTGTGACATGATTTTGACAACTCAAACCAACTTGAACTTTATTATTATATTAATCAGGAATTAAAAGAGTCACCCAAGTACAAGCGGGGTACAAAAAAATAAATAAAAATAAAAAATGAACAACTTCCAACCTCAGAGGAATGCTTAGGCCTGAAATATCATCAACTTTCTAGCTGAAGCTAGGTAGCTAAAATTATTACATATAATTCCAAGTTTCAAGAATTTCTAAAAATTACCAACTCAGTGTCAAATATCTGACAACTAGCACTGTCTCACCAGAATTGGAATGCAAATGGAAAAAATGCAAAAGCATGTAATCTTGGACACTTGATATTATTCAAGTTTAAAATTGGACTTCATGTATGCTATAATTTGATGCAGTTGAAGAGTGTCTTGGAAATGATTTGATTTCATAACGGGTTTCAGTTCATCATTCCCATTTTTCACTTTGCAATAGAAGCTCATTGACAAGTGACAAGAAGTACCTTTATTAGAAATAAATCATACGCACCTAATGCCAACCTAGGTAGTTAACTGAATTTTCCTTGACAATGAACCATTTAAACATGCACTGATTCCAACTGCAAGGTAATATCGACAACAGCCACAAAGAGAAATGTCCATTTATAAAGAAAATTACCTGAGTAGCAAATATTAGTAGTTCCCCGATTGCAAAAAGAACCAGGAACCCATACATGTTCTTTAAACAAAAGGCTACAAAGAAAAATATTGCCCCCAAAAATGTTGCCATTGAAAGAAGCTGCAAGAAGCAAAAGAACTTTATAAGACGGTTGGGAATTGGGATGATGATGAACATGCTGCTGAAATACTAGATTATTGCATGTACAATTGAGTAATATAAGACCAACTGCATGCCAGATCATCTTTTTTATTTATTTCACTTTTTCATTCCAACAGGGTAACACATGCGGTATTATTAGGTTGAACCACAAATTTATGTGGTCAATGTAACAGAAAGAAAATTCACCACCACACAAAGAGAATAAGAGATAGTTACAAATGCAAGTGCTACCTTAAAAGCATTAGAAATTGTGGCAGTCATACGATCCAGGACAAAACCTCCTGCTAGTGTTCCCACTATTCCACAGACAATTGTAATTCCTCCAAACATTAAATCAGCATTATTCTGGAAAAAAAGAACCCAAATTCACATAGAAACAAAAGCTAATAAGTAACAAGTTTCCATTTTCCTTTGTTTTCTTTCTAGTTTTTGTTTCCTTCAAAAGCATTTAATGTGCAAAGAAAAAATTAAACTAAGAGAGGAAGAAATACATTGTTATATAATTTTAAAAAGGGGCCCTTTTACGTACTTCCTTTTTAATTTATATTTTTGTTATAATTATAGGTATTTGTTTTTATATCACTGTATCTAATGTTTGTAAAGAGCGCACCATATGATAGATGTTATAACCGGCCTTTGGTCCCCAATATGAATAGGCACCCATGACAAAATTGTATGCTATGTAACCTGCAACCAAACATTCAGAGAATAGAGAAATTAGTATGTACAAAGACAGTTAGGGATCATGACCAAGTGATCATCAGAGGCCTGACATCCTCAACAACTAAAATTAGACAAGGAAACTTGAAGGTACAAGAACAACGGACGTACCTAGACCATTCATGACATAGACCTTGTCAAGCAAAAGCACTTCCATGTCTTTCAGAAATCTTGACAACTGACTGATATTCGCACTTTCACCTTTAAAACTGCAAGGGAGTGAGGAAACATATGCAATCACAACTAACATAAACTGAGTTACGTTGGAGAGTCCTCACCTGGAAGGTTTCTTTGATCCTTGATCTATAAAATCATCCTTTACAGAAAACGAGCCATTCGAAACACCTGCTTTTATAACAAGAATCCAAATAATTTATGATGGCCAACACACACAAAAAATGATATTCAATTGTAAGCCACTGGAAAAATCAGAAGGTTAAACAAGATTCATCTAATTCCCGAGCTAATATATTTCGGTCCATGTATAAAATAACAGCAGAGCTATTATAGCGAACACTTTCCACATTAGTCCATGTGTGTTAAATAACATAACAGAAAATAGAAATTAAGCTGCAATTTATACCAAATTACTATCTTACATATTACAACTTATATGCACTACCTTCAACTTCTAAGGCAGCTGTCTCTATGGATTCCAAAGCTTTTCTTGATCCAGCAGGAGAAAATCCTGTGTTCAATGACAGTTAAGAATCATCTTAAAAGAAACGAGATAGCAAAGTAGCACCTAATTCAACACACACCTTTCATCTGCAATGGTTTCATCACAAAACCTAAAATAGCAAACGGGAGCATCAGAATTGCCTCCCCCCAGAATGCAGCACGCCAACTCAAATGTTTTCCAACCTATAGAACAAACAAAAAACTGAAGATTACTATTTGTCCCTCCCAAATAAGGTCAAGGCTCTGCAAGTTAAAGAATATAAGCCATATGGCAATAAGTAACTTTAGAAAACAAGTTTATAGTAGAAATTACATGATCACACACCATATACTAGACATATAACTGAGTTAGTATATAGATTCACACATGGTCTAAAATCTAAATATTATTTTAGATATTTTTGCAAAGAGAAACATAATTGAAGTAGCAGTCAAAAATATGTACTTACCAGTCCACCATAAACATAACCGATTGCAACCCCAGATGGTATACACATGTAAAATGTTCCCAGCCATGCCGTTTTCTGGTATAAAAGCAGGATATATACATATATAAGTAAAGAAAACAAATCAATAGAGGATGCTTAGAAGTAGCATTCAGAGGCGGTAAAATTTCAAAAAAGGGAAGCTACTAAATACAGTAGCACATGGCTAAATGAGCTTATAGATTATAACAAAGGAAAATTGATATTATTATGCTAAAATCAGCAATCATTCTGAAAGAGCCTGAAAATTTGTGTTCAACATGAGCAAATCAACTTCCTCCTACTGTTTTCACTTAGATATATACATGCGTAATTGGTTTCATGACATGCTCAACATTATCATATTATAAAAACACATTAGGAAGCATATTATGATACATGAAAACTGGGAAGCAAGCCTTATCAATTAATTAAAATGAAAAAGGACCCGAGCCTGTAAGGAGAAAGGAGGGAACCTTGACAAAGATGCTTAAGGAACTGAACAGATAAAACTAGAAACTAAAGAAAAACAAGTAGCTCATTATTTTCACCAGAAGAACATGATTACTGAATTTGAGTTTGGCTATTTATTAGAGGAGCCTAATGCAAATTCAGCTTAGATTAATCAATTTTTCAGCAAGCACAGATCTTGGCCACACTATAAGACTGATGATAACTTGATCTTCTATCAAACTAGCCACAAAATACTAAAATGGAAAAGCCAATATAAACTATGTAGCAAGAATACATTTGATAAAGTTCAAATTCCTTCACCACATACATACAAGTATATATATATATATATATATATATATACACACACACACACACACAGAGAGAGAGAGAGAGAAAGAGAGAGAGAGAGATTGAAAACTTCTAAATTCCATCAACAAGTATGACATGATGCATCTCTTATATATTTCTAACCTTTAGCCATACTACAAAGCTAAAAAGAGTAAATGTTGTTAGAACCAAACAATCAAAAATAGACTTCGACACAGACTCTTTTGTTTTTTCTGATAAATACTTCGAGATCTTCGGGAGTATAACAAGTTAACAACTTATACACTTGGACTATAACCGGTGAAATACTAGCAAGTCAAGGTAAAAGCTGAATGTGTTGTTTTAAGATGATTCATGAACATAAATGACCAAATATACCCATTTTTGGATAAGTTATGGAAAAAAATATTTGTTTTGCATAATCTTGAACATATCAGGTCTCAAGAACATAACTGTGCAAGCTAGACCAAATGAATACAAACCCTCACCAATAATCAATAGCCTGGATTATACTCCCTATGTTTCGAAATATAAGATCAAATTTGGCTTCTTTTTTAAGTCAATTGAGAAATTTTCCAATTTTCCAAATTGATGTGATTCATAAATTTTAGTCAATACAATTATGAATATTGTACAATATCTAAAAACTACTACTAGTTACAATATTTATTGTTATAAAAAATAAATGAATCACATCAATTATAAATTTAAAAATGTCTAAAATTGACTTCAGAAACTCAAAATTGCTTTTATATTTTGGAAAGGAGTATAAAATTAACAGCCTCTTCAACAGAGAGAAACAAAACCTGAGTAGCAGGGGCATTATCATCAATAAATGGAGCTGCTAGACTAATAAAAGAAGCCTCACCAACACCTACTAACCTGAAGAAAGACAAAATTAGGACTTGCCAGTGTGGGGAATGAATACTCTTGATGTGAAACAAACAAAATCTCAAATTGTGAAGAAGATCAAAGCAATCTACTTACATGCGGCAGATTGCAATAGACCAGAAATTGAATGAAAAACCACAAAGAGTAGTAGCAATAGTCCAGACTGTCAATCCAACTCCTATTAGCCTAAATGGATTCACACTGCAAAATTCATACACATTCAACCGAAACAAGTATTAGTTAGGATAAGTCAGCATCAAACTTAAGGCATAGCTACAAAACATACTTCCAAACAAGAAAAGGAATTAATATCAAACTATAATGCGAAGTGCCTAATTTTGATATATTCAGGAATTTAAAAACTATTTTACTAGTGGCTCGTGAATCGAATAATCTCTACCTCCAGTCTCTAGTATAAACGCCTAACAAAGAGTTATAGCCATCAACAAATAAGTTATAGCATGAACCCTCCATTTGATTCATATTATATTTTGAAGTAGTTTCAAATCATAAATGGTTTAGGAAGAATATTGAAATATTTTGAAAAAGAAACAACCTCATAACAATGTCTACAACCCTCATAACCATTTCAGGGAAAATCTAATTTATGATTCTCATCTCGCTAACAAATTTAAATGGCTAAGTGCAAGAATCAACAATTGTAGTGGTCATATAAGGCCTTAGAGCAGGAAACCAAAATATCCTTTTGGACATTGGATGGCATATGTGCTATATATGGAGAATGATTCATAGCCAAAGATAGATGACATCCAATGTCTGCCAAATATTTTGGCGGATAGTCATACCCTCCGCCAAACTATTTGGCGGGCTTTGGATGTCATCCAGCTTAGGATCTTATCCTTGCATAGAAAAAATATTATAAATATATAGTAATAATAAAGCTCAAGAATATTTTCAACTATGAAAAAAGAAGTTGTGAGAAAACCTCACTGAACAATGGAAATTTCATATGATTATATAAAGGGCTAACTTAATTCTCAATACATTTACATTGTCGACATCATTATCTTATGAACTCCTTCGGTAGTCTACGGTCCATATAAGGAAGAGTGCTTATGCTTATGCGGGTTTGTCCCACTGGGTCATTCGTTTGCTACCTAAGATGTACACCCTCCCGAACGTTTTGGGGGCTACTCGGAGTCTGCTCCTCATTCCCATTAGAAAAAGAACTTTTAGGACTCCCTTCACTCTTTTGCTACTTTTGTAGTAGTATTAGTAGTCTCAATCGCCGACGGCTCCCTTAGAAGACTAACAGGATTACATTCAGATCTCACCCCCGTGAGATCCTCACCACTTTCAGTTTATGCTGTTATAGCGTAAGTGATCACGGAATCTTCATCTTTCCTATGTCCTGTCTAATGTCCTCGATTTAAAGGGCTACCTTTCGCGAGAGTGGTAGGTAGTCAGTATAGAGTGCTAAGCCACATATTCTACTTACAATCTCCTTTATTTTTACTAGACAAAAACAATTTATTTCACATTAAGTATATCTAGCAATTATATCTCCTTCCTTAGATTGAATATTTTTAGAAATCAAGCATGAAAGTTTTCCATCCACCTCAACATCAAGGCAACCGTAGGTTGTGCAACTGATGCACCAAAATAAGATTATTACCTGTGCGCTAAGGATGCAAATATTGGGGATGCCACGAGAAGTCCAACCATGAATGCAGACGATATAACACCATCTTCAAAATTGTTCAAGTTAAAATCCCCTCTGCATATGATACAAAGTCTAAATTAAGTGAATTGAAGAATTGACAAGATATTATCAAAAGGTGTTTTCTTAATGTTAGAACGGGAAAAGTTTACACAAACAATAGTGGTAGAAGTCTCACAGAACAATGCTGCAAGTTGAATATGGCTAGCTTAAGAGAGTATAAACAAACACTAAGGCTGGATACTAGTTAGTTCGTTCATAAATTCAAGCTACACTAATTTGGGTTGAATGTGTAGGATCATAGCTACAAACATGCACACTACTCATGCACTATCGTGAGCTTAATAATGTAGCAGCTGATTTCAAAAGGGAAGTCACTACAAATTTCTCTAAAACAATAATGTCTACAACCTATTTAACATTATGTTGTATAATCCGAGCAGGACAGCACTCAAGCAACTAGCAAGTATAGTATCACAACAAGAGCTTTAAGTAAGACTCACTGAATTCCACTACCCGATGAACAAGTACCGCTCTTTGTGCAAGTTTTTCTATCCCCATTCACTCCATTGGTCGCTATTGCTCCTCTATCCACATAGTTGATCAAGTTAATCACACAAAATATTACGAGTAACCTGAAAATATAGAAATATATATCATTACCCATTTAACACAAACTAAATAGTTAATACATATAAATTCTTGAAGTGCACACTCCTATATGGCAATGATATAACTCAACCAAACAGAATATACAGAATATAAAAATTCACAATAAGATTTGGGAGTTCTTCCGATCATTAAAATCTTTTAACTACATTACTGTAAATCAATCGTCAATAAATAATTCAAAATCATGCCTTTCAAAGGAATTCAATAATGCAAGTAAAAAAAACAGGAAAAACTTTTCAACAAGCTAATATTTCTCTGTCCTATCCCAGAAAAAATTAAAAATTAAAAATAAAAAAACAAAATCTATAGCTTTCGGTAACACGATATGTTCCCATTAATGATTTCAGAAAACCCGCGTCTGATTCGAGTAAAGTCTTTATCTTTTTGTGAGAAAAATGGCCAGTAAGATTCAAAATTTATAATTTTCTGTGTTCCCTAGTATTTCTCAGCAACAAAACAGATAATTAAAAGAGAGAAACATTGCACCTTTTTGGAGTAAACCATGAAGGCTTTGGAGCTGAGACTGCAATGGAAGTTCTCGACATGTCTGTCTCCAGGGGCACAACAATCGAGGGGTTAGGCTCTTCTTCCCCTGTCTTTGGTTTTGGCTCTGCCATTAAAGAAAGAGTATTTATATGTATTTATGGAGTAGTCTTTGTTTAGAAGTTTTGACTGATAGCTTGAAGAAAGAAAGAAGAGATGCTCTTTCTTCCAAAGCCAAGTTGGAAAAAGTTTTGTCAAGCCTTTTTCTTTTTTGATTTTAAGTTAACTATACTCGTAATTAATGCCCAGAAAGATAAATTTAGTTATGATTTATTGTAACAAACATTTGGGATTTTCTGGATTCTCTCAAATCATCTTTATCTACAACTTTTCGTTGATGACACAGTGTATATCTCTTATTATGCATTATACTTGTATTTTAAGTTAAGTGATTGACATGATTCAAATTTTACCATGATATAAATTATTTTAATTTTAAATTATACAATTAAGAAAATTATAAACTATCTTAATAATGGTATTAATTACAAAATTTGTTATTTTTAAAAGATTAATAAATTAATCAAATTTTGAATTATAAAATATCTCAAATTAACTTTGAAAAATAAAATTTGATCCTATAATTTCAAAATGTAAGTCTTATTTTTCTAATGATGGTTACATTCCTTGATTTCATAATAGAACTCTAATCTCAATTTGAACTCAAATATTTAAATGATTTCCTCAAATATTAATGAAATCATATTTCTCCCATTCATTCTTGAATGTCATATATTACTAATTTACTTTACTCGCTTCAATTTTGAATTATAAATATTTTAAATTTATTTTAAAAAATAAAACTTAATCCTATATTTTGAAATGGAAAGAGTATTATTTTTTTTAATGGTGATTTTTTTCATTTAAATATTTTTTAATATAAATTTTTCATTTTGTTTTACATATATAGCTAATTTTTTATATAAAAAAATATAACAAACGTGAGCTGCTAGCCTGCTATATCGAATTTCTTGCTGGCCATCGGTACCCGAGTGGTAAGGTCATCTGCAGGGGAACAGATTACTCATTGTATGTTTAAATTATCTTTTGAAGATAAAAATAAATTAATTCAATACTGTTATAAAAGATTACTAAAAATTAAGAACAAATAATTAGAGAAAAGAGGCATGTCTCATAATATATTCATATATATCCTTCATATATTCATCATCATCTATTACAATGCTCATGCTCTTATTTATAGATACATGGACTTGGAAGTTTCAAAACTCAAAAGTCATGAGTTTAAAACTTAATGAACATGAGAGTTACTAAAATACCAAAGAGCATTACATTTAAATATAAATCTAGACATCCATAAATATGTAGTCATAATTTTATAACACTCCCCCTTGGATGTCTATTGGATGTCTATACGCATAGAAAGCTGTCTCATTAAAAACCTTACCAGGAAAAATTCAATGGGAAAAAAAAATCTTGGTTAAGGAAAAAAGAGTGCAGCCCGTATTAGCTCCCCCTCATGAATGTATCTTTAAGTTCTCCAACTGTCGCATTCCAATATTGCAACACAATCCTTCAAACATTGTAGTTGATAATGTCTTACTGAACAAATCTGCTAGATTGTTCAATGTCACCACACTTATCAAGGTCATGTGTGAAATAGAATTTTTGGTGAGATATGTTTTCTTCTATCTCCTTTGATGTATCCTCCCTTTAATTGAGCTATACATGCAGCATTATCTTCATACAGAATGGATGGAGTCCTTTTATAGCAATTTTCTAAGAATATGTCTCGATAAAAACCTTACCAAATAAAAATCCAGTGGAAAAAATTTTGGTTAAGGAAAAGAGTACAATATTCTTGTATAACTTCTAGTGCCTTGAGATTGCCTCATTAAAACCTTGCAAAGGAAAACCCAGTGGGAAAAAACCTTAGCGAAGGAAAAAGAGTACAATCAGCACATATCCTTTTTACTCCCCTTCATAAGAACATAGAATTTCCATTGTTCATGATAAAAATATCATTAAGTCGAAACATGCCAATATTGTGCACCATCTTCTTCAAAATCATAGTTGGTAATGACTTAATGAATCTATCAACCAAATTATCACATGATCATATATGCTTGATATTAATATTGCCATTCTTCTGGGGCTCAAAATAATTTTTGGTGCAATATGCTTGGTTCTATCACCCATGATATAACATCCTCTAATTTGAGTGATATATGAGACATTATTTTTATATAATATCGTTGGACTATTTATGATTGATGATAATCCACAGTTCGCTCAAATATGTTGAATTACTGATCTTAACTAAATACATTCACAACTTTCTCCATAAATTATGATAATCTCTGCATCAGCAGTTCCAACTAACTGTGGTTTTGATCCATATTGCTTGTAAGTTAACTGCAAATGTTATATCAGGTCATGAGAAATTTTTCAATATACATCAAAGCACCAATTGTACAAAGATATGGTACTTCAGGACCAAGAAATCAATTGTACAGAGATATGGTACTTCAGGACCAAGAATTTCTTCATTATTTTTTTGTGATCAAAACGGATCTTTCTTGATATCAAGTGACCAATCTATCATTGGAGTACTTAAAGGATTAACATTATCCATGTAAAGTTATTTCAGGACTTTTTCTATGTATGTTGATTGATGAACAAGAATTCTATAGTTCAATTAGTAGGCCAAGACACAAATTTGTCTTACCAATATCTTTCATCTCAAATTTGTTATTTTTGTCAACTCTTCTGGAGCAAGATCTTTCATCAATAAATACAGTAATAATAGCAAATCCATATTATGATCTTTTGATAAAAATGCATGCATAAATTGGATTATTCTCAAATCCTTCATTCAAAAGATATCTATTTAGGCGATTATTCCACAATATTCATATGGATTGCTTTAACCCATATAAAGATCTTTGTAACTTAAAATACATACTTCGAGATATAAAATTATATGCTTCAGGCATTTTATATCCTTCAGGGATTTTCATATATATATGATCATTATCTAATGATCCATACAAATATGTTGTAATAATATTCATTAATCCCATATCCAAAATTTTCTTTTGCTACCAAGCTAATTAAAAATCTGAATATAATTGCGTTCATTACAGGAACATATGTTTCTCCATAATTAATACCAGGTCTCTGCAAGAAACCTTGTGCTACAAGTCGCGTTTTGTACCATATAATTTTATTTTTCTTATTTCGTACAAATACCCATTTGTATCCAATAGGCATTACACCTTCAGGTGTTCGGACTACAGGTACAAAAACTTCACGTTTACTTTGAGAATTTAGTTCTATTTGAATTGCCTCTCTCCACTTTGGCCAAATATTTCTATATTCATCAATAATTTGTGGTTCATATTCATGATCATTACTTCTGGTAATATCAAGAACAACTTTATATAAAAATATGTTGTCGACAATGATTTCATTTCTATCCAATATATTCGTCTCCTGTATATACATAATGTATCGAGATCTCGTTATTTTCAGGTACTTGATCCTCTTCAGGGGATAACTCATCCTCTTCAGGAGATAACTCTTCAAGAGTTTTATTTACAAGAGATTTTTGTTCATAAGTTTTGGATAGATAAATAACTTTTATAGCCTGTTTCATGGGTATAGCCTCTTTATAGGCTGCAACTTGTTTTTCTTGTACTTTCTATTCTTCTGGGAAATTTTATCTTTAACACCAATCATTCTTTCATGTTTCAAGTGTGATTTTGATTCAATTTGCTGCTATATTAACTGATTATCCTACAGGGACTTCAATCTCTTCTAGAGTATTAGCAGCTAAAATGTGAGATATCACACTTCTCTTATTATCGGTGAATAATTCTGGTAATTGATTTGCAATTCATTGCAAATAAATAATCCTTTGAACTTCCAGTTCATATTGATCTGTATGAAAATCAGGATTAAATAACATTGAAACATTCCAATTAATCTCCCGTCGTGCTTCAGGCAACGATCTAACGTCGTGCTTCAGGTAACGACTTTTCTCCCCCTAATGGCGGGAAGACTATTAAAATAACAATCCTCAAATTATACCTTAAAAATATCACTTATTGAGGTTATGAATAGCATGACCCCATGCATGTATTGGTAATTAATTTACTTTGATATAATCAACAAGTAAAGGAATCTTCTGGTTCCTTAAGGGATGTTCATGTGAGTTTTCAATAATTCAACGCAACATTATTGATACAGGAATGTCAAATCATAAAAACCTTTTTCGATCCGAACACTTCTGGTGTATTATACACTTCTGGTGTATTACAACATTTGTTTCAATTATTCTCATTTTAGTATAATATATCCCAGAAGAGAAAATATACAGTTTTTCTAATATGAGCTTCTGACCCGATACTATTGAAGTAATATAAAGAAATTCTTCACTTCCTTCAATAAAATAGCATGCCCCCAAACAGAGACATGAAGTTTTGTTCTCATGAGCAATGGTCTTGCAATTAACTGGAGGCGTTTAATAAATGATTCAACAAGACCATTCTAAGTATGAACATGGGCAACAGAATGTTCATTATTTATCCAAAGTGATATGCAATAATCATTAAATGGTTGGGATGTAAATTCACCAGCATTGTCAAGACGAATAGTCTTGATTGTATGATCCGAAAATTGTGCTCGTAATCTAATAATTTAAGCAAGTAATCTCGTAAACGCCAGGTTGCGAGTTGATAATAAGCACACATGTGACCATCTTGTAGATGCATCTATTAAAATCATAAAATATTTAAATGGTCCACTTGGTGGGTGAATAGGCCCACATATATCTCCTTGAATACTTTCTAGAAACTTTGGAGATTCAATCCCAAATTTAGCTGGTGATGGTCTAATGACCAATTTGCCTTGAGAACAAGTAGCACATGAGAATTCCTTAAATTGAAGAATCTTCTAGTTCTTTAATGGATGACCATTATAACGTATATCTTTAAAACTGAGCAAATTTCTGTTTGCCTCAGAAGAATATAAAGAATCATCAATACAAAGTTTTGTGCCCTTTTGACAACATTATAATCGTTCTTCCAGATACTTTAATAAAGTTTGATCAATCACTCTTCTAGAGCTTTCAATTATGTTTGATGAATAATCGCTCTTCTAGAGCCTTTAATTAAGTTTGATTAGCTTCTGGCCCATACAACTTCATATATGCAAAACATAAATTTAACTTTATTACTTGAAATATAAATAATAATAAAAAATACTTATTATAATGTCATAATATAATGAAATAAAAATAATTAATTGGTATGAACATCTCTATCAACATATCATCAAAGAAATCATAGATATCAAAATTAGTTATATCCACTCCATTTGAAAAGTCAAAATAATTCATGGGATCTTCAGGATCATTATGAACAATAAAGTTTATTTCAATTCCATTTTCTTTTCTTTTATGGAGTCTTGGTACAAATCTACCAAATGTTTAAAAGTACGACATGCACATTCATTTTCTATATTGATTGTTCTTTTCACGTCCACTATCACAATCATAATTTTCTCTATGATTATCAAATGAGATTCCATTCACTTCAGGGAATGTAATAGAATCGATCGAGCGAGATTGTTGGTTTTTCAGCAAAAATTCATTGTTTTGTACAGCTACTAGAAGACATAATTTTACTTTTGAAAACATAGTTTCCTTTATCGCTTCAGGGAATATTTTGTAAACTTACGCTCTCGATATTGCTGCTGCAAGAGCATATTCAAGGCATGAAATATAATAAATATATTCTCTAACATGTCTTCATCGGTGTTTTTACTCAACACTTTTAAAATCTTGCAACTTCAGGTGCAACCAATTATAATGAGCTTTTACAATCTTTCCTTTAAATCATTTCATAAGACAAGTGAGTCTTTTACTGTAATGTACTCAGCTTTTAATTTTTCATGGAGATGATAGTGAATAAAAATCATTAATTTTGCATGATCCTGCAGGGATGCATGATTGTCAACTATAATTGTATCTCCAAGGTTCTTTGCCTTTATATGAATCTCATCATTAAGAGTACATGACAAATAATTCTTGCTCGATATAAATCAAGAGCAACAAATTCAAATTTATAAGATTTAAATATTAAATAACTAAACATATTTCCCATCAAATTAAATAATTATATATGTTCAGATTTAATTGTAATGAAACAATTTATAGAAATGCAGTAAAACACAAAACTAAATTTGTCCACTAAAAATAACAAACCAATACTACTAAGCATATTTGTCATTGTAACTTCATACAAAAATTTATCAAAAGGTCATTAAAAATATATCAAATATGCTACCATGCATGCCAAAAGAAAATATATAACAAATCATTAGAAATATATCAAAAGATTGTTTTAGTACGAGAACTAAAAAGAAATAAAACAACATGTATTCTATCGGATCCCTTTTGATTTATTTAAATTAAAAGGAATGCAAAAATACAATACATTTTTATAAAAATAAACACTGCACAATAATTGAGGTTAGATATTACGCCGTATAACAACAAAACAATTTGAGGGTGGTGTGATGATGACTTACATATGAGTATGAGAGTCATTAGCATGCTAGAACCAAGAACAACAAACTCTAATAATAGATTATGAATGGAATAACATGCAGTATGTTATACTAAAAAAACTTTGCGTATCCATATATATATAATTGATAAACACACTTTCTCCTTCAAATCAAATATGTTAGATCCCAGAGGGCACAATAGATCTAGAAGGGGGGGTTGAATAGATCCTTTTTCTTTTGAAATACTTTTCTGGTTTATGATGTATTGTTCATATTAGATTATATGACAAACATAGAATCTTTTCAAGCACAGCGGAATAAGTAAAAGATTCCCCTCCTTCATTGATATATTCATAATCATACAAACATTGTTCGTTGGGTTAGTTTAGTTGTAAGCAGTTAAAACATACATAGCAGTTATAGCAGTTATAGACATAATGTAAATGACATAAAGTAAAAGACACAAGGGGTTTTAAGTGGTTCAGAGACTCAAGTTCTTAATCCACTCTTCTGCTTTCAACTAGCAGGATTTCCACTAAGGAAGGGCAGCACCCTGAATCATTAAGATTCCTTCAAGGCCAGCTGCCTTGGGACTTCAGTTCACTAAGAACTCTTCAAGGCCAGCAGCCTTGGGACTTCTCTAGTTCCCTAGGAACTCTTCAAGCCCAGCAGGCTTGGAACTTCGTTTAGTCCCTCTGGACAAGGACCTCTCAGGCCCTGGCTTCTTTGAGTTGTTGTTGGAGTCGGTGCTGAGCTGCTAAGATGTCTTCATGCTCTGAACATCTTCTATCTTTAGCAGCTTCGGCTTGATCATCCTTGAAGAGCAGTTGAGTGTTGCATGATGCTCAGCTTCTTAGGTTGCTCAACTACTCCGGATGGCCCCTTGATGAACTACCTTGAAGATCATTCTCCTTGGTACTTGATGGCTGCACATGAGAGGCTTCTAGGATGACTGTAAGCTCTTTTGCAAGGTACCTAGAAGCTTTCTCAAGCTTGACACCAAGATGGCTTTTGTGATCTCCCTTCTTGCTACTCGATGCCTTCCCATGATGGACTTGCTAAGATGACCGTAAGCTCTTCTCTATTGTACTTAGAGTCTTCCAATGATGGACATCCAGATGGCATGATGCTCTTCTTTCTCTCGGCAGTTCAGAACACTCTTCATGTAGTAGAACTCTCTCTTCTACATAGTAGAACTCACACTTCTACTTCTTGCTTGATCTGACTTTTGAGTGTTCTTGGTGGATCGTAGAGTGAGTCTCTGGACTCACTATTACTTGATTCGATCAGTCCACCTTCTCTCCAAAACTCAACTACTCCATCAACTTTTGATCTTTGAAGCTTTTCTACATTTATACATCTTCCCGATCCTTCCGTTGGAAAGTAGTCGTTGGAAGCTATTCAAATGTCTTCACAGATCTCAAGTTGCTTGATGTAGACTGCTTGATGTGACATGACATACTTTTTCTGACTCTGCAGTCTACTTCTTCACCTACCCTGTCAGATGTATCACTTTACTGACCTGGGCAGGTCGAAGACTTTATTTCTTCTGATTTCTTGATCAGAGGTTGTCCTTTTGCATCGATGCTCTCGATAAGCACTTGTCCTAATTACCCTTCAGATTGAACCGTTGCCAATGCCTCAATATTCAGGTATCCGAGCTCTACGATTCTGATGCACGTCTTCAGGGACCTGATCGTAGTGTCTTGTTGACTGGTGGAGACAACACTACGATCTAGAAGAGTGTTGATTGGATATTCAATGTAGAACACCTCTTCCTTATATTGTGCAGTGCTTCAATACTTCTGTTTGCTTCGACTGTTCTCAGATACTGATGGCTTAATTCCTTGCTCTGGTTCCCTTCTGAATTTCAAGACACTTCAGATTTGTGGCGCGTCCAGCTTGCTTTCTCCTGGTGATCTTCCGCTCACTTATCATCAATGAACTGACCCTGCACTTAATCACTTTAGCCTTGCTTTTCAGAAGCTGACCAGTATCTCGGTTCACCTTCCATCAGTTCTTTCTTTGTCTGACAAACACTACGATCTTGGTTGCTTCCAATATCGTTGTCTTCTGTTTTCTTGATAGCAACTGCATTAGCTGACTTTTCCTTAGTCAACTGCTGAAGTCTTCTTTGAATCATCTTGTGGAAGACTTCATCACGAACGGCCTTTCAATTCAATCTTGATGCTGATTAGTTTGGTGCTTACTTCTTCTACTAGCCTGCATGCCATTCGTTGAGTGATCTCTGATTCCCTTCTGTGGATTACATCTTTCTAGTGCCAACCAGAGGCTTCGTACCTTTGGATATTCTGGGAGTGCTCATTCGTTGAGAACCATATCTGCTCTACGATTCTGACTTAGCATTGTGAGCATTACTGTTGGAGTCGTAGTTCTGCACTCTACGATTCAGCTTCGGCTGTGCAGACACTACGATCCCGAAGATCAAATCTTGACACTACGATTTCTGCACTCTGCGATTCAGCTTCGGCTGTGTAGACTCTACGTTTCCGAGATCACACTATGATCTTTGACTCTGCACACTACGATCGTAGAGTTAGCTTGGTGAAGGTTGAGTCCACTCTACGATCGCTGACTTGAGCTTGTTTTCATCTGATCTTGTCCGACTACGATCTCTGCATTTGTTCATTGGACTCTACGATCGCAGAGTGTGGTCTACGATCCTTGTCTTTGACTTCGGCATCTCTAGACTCTACGACTCTGAGCGTAGAGTGCATTTCATACTTAGCTTCGGCAGATTGTCGTTCGGCTTATAGGTAGGCTGTCTCTACGATTCAGAACATGACTTCCTCAGTACACTACGATCTCGAGGAGGCTCTTCTCGACACACTACGATCCTTCTTCGTTTCCCCTAGAAGTCTACGAACTCTGAGATCTCACTATCTTGCATACTCCTATTCTGCCTCGATAACTCCCGAGTTTACTCTGACTCTCCTGGCAGACTACGACTTCTGGTGCAGTGTTCGACGATCAGACAAGCCTATCTATTACATCATGAGATCAACCTAACAAGCTTGATCTTTCTATACTTATAGTCCTTGTACATCATTTCTTTTTAAGGACTTTACAAAGCCGATTTGCTTATGTAGGATCAACCTAACATTTTTGATCAATTCATTCTAAGTCCTTGTACATATATTTCTATTATCTATCAAAGGACTTAACAGCTTTTCTTCATGCAAACATACTTGCATATTCATTCATATATATCATTCATATATGAATGCAAACATACTTGCATATTCATTCATATATATCATAATCAAATCATATATAAATAGGAATACCATTCACATGTTTATTCCTGACAATCTCCCCCTATTTGATTATGACAAAAACAATAAGTGCATATGCATGTTATGAATGAATCTTAGATACAGTGAGAAGCTGTATTTCTAAACAGTTAATCATGAATGTCATTTATATTAATATGGCAATTATATATTCAGACATTCTAAATCCTGGATCCAGAATATACTGACAGACTAGAGATATACCTCCTTGGCTCCATGTGTGATTCCAGGATTCTTGTTGATCGGCTACTCATCAGCTGTTGCTTCTTGCTCTTGCTCCCCCTCTGATGATGACCTTCTCTCTTTGCTTGATTTCCCTTCATCGTCTTTCTGATCTGGCTCCCCTTCAGCTTTTGTGATCTTGGCATCATCATCTTCAGGCTCCCCCTCAGATGATGATTCTCTATCTGCTGTTGATTTCTTCTTCTTTGAAGTTTTCTCCCTTAACACTCTGCTCTTCTTTTGGTGCCTCTTGCTCCTCTTCTTTCTTCGCCTCTCTTTCTCCCCCTTTTTGTCATCAATCATCTGAGAGAGCTGCTCCATGTTGGACATAAGCTGCTCCATCAGGTAAGAGGAGTTTGCAACTTCAAACTTTAGCTCTTGCTGTCCGAGTTCAAGTTGCACAGAGAAGGACTGTTTCAGATCGTCAATCTTGTCAGAGAGGGCTTCGATCTGCTTTGCATTGGCCTTCTGAACTTGTAGAGCTTCTGCCTTCTGATCTTGGATGGCCTTCTGATAGATGTTATC
Source organism: Panax japonicus (assembly GCA_020205505.1). Classification (NCBI taxonomy): domain Eukaryota; kingdom Viridiplantae; phylum Streptophyta; class Magnoliopsida; order Apiales; family Araliaceae; genus Panax; species Panax japonicus. Next base: position 53,931,207 of record CM035106.1, read on the forward strand.
TCTCTCTTGGAGTTTGAGAGATACATCAGCCAAGATAGCTTGAAGCTTGTGCTGGAAGGAATCATCTCCTGCTGCTGTCTGCTTCTGTGTCTCTTCAGTGAGCATAAATATCTTCTTGCTTAAATCATCAGAGCTCTTCAGTAGTTCCTGCTCCAAAGCAGTTTGATCATTTTGATTGGCAGCTTCAGGTGGAGCAATGGATTGGACTCTACGATTATCATCTTTGGACAAATTTTCAAAGGTGTGGATAATCTGAACAATCGTGGAGTACCAATTGCTTGTGGAGGATGATGGAGTGTCTGTTAGCAGTGCTTGATCATAAGGAGACTCCTGAGATTGGATTTGAACATCATAAGCAGTAGAGTGATCAGACTCTACGATCAGCTTCTTAGACATGGTTCTTCTTCCTTCAGAGTCCACCCTGCGATCGTAGGGGATGTAGAGATTTCCAGCATGTCGATAGATCTTGAAGTGGGGCTAGTTTGTGATCAGCTTGGTGGCAAACTTCCTCACTCTTGGAAAGTTCTGAGCCACCAGTTCCATGCTTGGAAACTGCTTATAACACCAACTGAAGTAGCTTCCATCTTTTTCAGTAATGGCCTTTAGCCATGGCATCCACTGGAAGAACCATCTCATTAGCAGATCATCAGGGTTGTAGAGAATGGTTGTGCAGTCCATTTCCATGTTGTTCCAGTTCTTGACCAAGTCAAAAGAGGTCATTCTTACTATTCTGATCTGCTCACCTCCATGGTTTACCCATCTTTCAGGAGGAGTCTCTGATGGTTCATTGGGAATTTCTACTACTACTCTCCTGATAAATCTTGCAGGTGAGAGAATAGAGTGAAGTTCTGAATTTCCTGATTCCTGATCTTCAGAGTTAGAATCATTTCCAGCTTCTTCTTTCTCAGAACCAGCTCCATTTAGATCAGCTTCAGCAGAGGGATCATCTTCATGTTGCATTTCATGTTCAGACTCTTCTTGATCATCTCCAACAGAGAATCCTTCTTGCTGAATTTCATTATCTGAACTTTCTTCATCAAGACTTTCTTTAGATACTTCTTCTTCACTGTTGGCTTCTTCTTCAGCATCTTCTCCTGGGGATACAGATTCATCATCACTTAATTCAATGATGGCATTTGATTTGCCACTGTTCCTTTTGGAGGCAAACTGGGCTTGCAGCCTGTAGCTCTTTCTTCTTTGTGGAGGTTCAACTATCGGAGAGGCAAATTCTTCTTCTTCCTCAGTCTCTGACTCCACTTCCTTATCAGATAAACTTCTTTGAATATCATCACTGGCAGGGGCAGATTCTTCTTCCGTGTCCTCATCACTTTCTGAGTCATTATGAAAGCTCTCTTGGATTGAGGGGACATGTTCTTCTTCTTCTTGGACAGCATTTTCTGACTCATTCTCTGGGCTGGTTGGGACAGTTGTATTTGGGGATGCACTTTGATCAGAAATTTCTTTTTCTTCATCAGAGTTGCTTCTCTGAGTATTGGCCATGAGACTAGAGCACCTTTCCTCATCAGCAGATGTATTGATTTGAGAAGCTAAGGCTGGTTTGTCCTCCACCTTAGCTTTCTTGCAGACTGGCCCTTGAAGCAACCTGCTGCTTCTTCTTTTTGTGGTCTCAGCAGTTTGGGCCTTTTCTTCTTTACTCTTGTTCAAGGAGGAGACTCTCCTTGGTGGGGCCTGGGCTTTCTTCACATCACCAGCTCTTTTCACCACTTTTGATTTCTTCTTAGCTGGTGTGATTTCAGCTACTTCAGAGTCACTGGACTTAGAGCTCTCTGCCTTTACTGTCTTCCTCTTCTTTGCAGAGGCTCTACTACTGCTCCCAGCTATCAGTCTTTTGTTCTCCTTAGGGTTCTTTTTACAGTTTTCAAATAGTTGAGGAGACATCACCTTGTGCACATTCAGGGCTTCTCCCTCATCATCATTGATCTTTCCCCCTAGCTTTTTCTTCAGTATGATACTTAACAGCCTTCCATGATATACCTTGGTCAGGGGCTTCTTCTCAGTTTTCTCTATCCATTTGGAGATATGATCTATCAAGATAGATCCAAAGTCGATTTGTTTCTTCAAAACTATTGCAGACATGATTTTTAACTGCTGGTCGATCACTGTGTCATGTGCAGTGTTCTTACATAGTATGCACTTTCCAACTATTTCAGCGAGGAACTCATATTGCTCAGGGAACTCCTTCTTCTTCATGTCCTTGAAACTAGGGTTTCTTTGATACCCCATAATTTCCTTAGCTAATTCAATATTGACATCATTAAGGTTCTTTAGGCCTTGGTTAGGAAATCCTAGGCATTGGTTTAGGTCAGAAGATTTTAACTTGAGAGACTGACCTTTAACCTTGGTGGTAAGGGTTTCCGAATTTATAGAGACATTTGAGTAGAACTCTTTAACCAGGTCGCAGTAGACTCGAGTATCTACTTCAAGACATTCTGAAAATCCAGCCTTCTTTACAAGCTCGAGAATATCTCTGAACTTCTTTTCAGATTTCTTAAACAATTTGGTCCCAAGCTGAATACCAGTGATTACCTGCCAGTTTTCCATTTTGAGTAGTTTGAAGAATATGGGTATTAAGTATAAGAAGGTTTATGCGAGATGACTGTCTTGTTGGCAAGGCTCTGAGGTTAACTGATTTGCTCTTGAAAAGCTTTCTAGGGTTTTGAAAATGGGAGGGAGAAAGGTTCGATATCTTCTGGTAAATGTCTGCAGATTTGAATTAGTCTTTATGGCAGTTCCTTCTAACTCTGCATACTCAGTGATGTGTCAATTTTCCATTGGTTGCACGTTGCCCAGTAATGAGCTGTAACTTCCCACAACTTTTCAGTTATCAGAGGAGTGAACGTTTAATTGACGTGGCTTTGACCGTTGACCTTTTGATTCGTAAAGTAATATGATGAGATAGCTATGGACTCTACGATTTCATTTGATTACTTCAACGATCAATTTCTGAGAGATGCTGCAGTGGATGGCTTCGTCTTTCCTCCTTACCTTGATGCAGCATAACTTATCCACTGATGTATTCGAATTTATCTCCTCAATCTTGAATGGCTTAGCAGATGTCTCATTCTCCATATTCCTTGAACTAGAATTCCCTTTGGTAGGACTACGATCGTTGAGTTATCTTCTTCTGTCGCTGAGGTTGCACTACGATCGTTTAGACAGCATTACGATTGTTGAGTTTGTACTACAATCGTTTAGTCCTCTTCAAGTTTAACTCTACGATCGTTGACTGACTTGGTTCTTTTGAGATGAGCTAGATCAAGCATTCCTTCTGGGATAAGGTAGCTCAGGAAGGGCCAACCTCTTAGAGTTAGCTAAGGGTCAGGTTTGTCCCTGAGGCGCTTTCCAGATGAAATACTAAGACAGTGATTTTCAATGACATCTCATTAGACCCTTTTTGATGGGAAGATCTTCTATCATCTTTAAGTATCTGCATTGCTAAAATCGTGGTGTCCTTCTACTCTTACTCTACGATCATGTGTTTGATCGTAGGCACTTCACGATTATGGATTAGGTGGCTGAAGGGTTATCAGTAGTTCGTTTTGAGACGATCCTACTGACTATGGATCTTCATTTGGTTCATCAGCCACAAGGTTTTGGGACTTTGTAGCTGGTACATCTCTTCCAGGTTAATGGTGCAGTTATTCCTTAACAGATCACTGCTCCCCCATTGTTGATGTCGTCATCTCAGATAGATGTGATTCCTTCTTCATGTTCATTTGAGGGTTGCCCAGCACTTCTACTTCTGACTGGAATCATCATCGTTGCTTAGTCTTTCTTGTATCGTAGAGATGAGTATTTTCAAGATTGATCACTCTACGATCATTTGACAGTACTACGAACGTAGTCTTCTTTGACAGTCCTTAGTTTTGAGAAGTTCTGCTAAGTAGAGAACTCCTTTTATCTCAAGCTCAAAGATCTTCTATTGTGAGCTTCCCTTGGGGATCCTTTCCATAAAGTGTATCTCTCTTGGCATGGGCACATAGAATCCTCTTTTGTCTTCTGCTGCATGACATGCTCCCATATACAGATTTGCAGTCATGTGAGCTCCATTCAGGTTAGCTCAGAGGGTCTTCAAGGACAGGCTTGGACATATATGGACTTTATCAAACTTTTCTCTGAATAGTCCTTAGCCTTCTGCTGGTTGAATCCTTTTGAATGAAGTCTCCTGCTTCAGCATTCCTTAGTGTGGTCAGACTGACCAAGTACCTGCAGGTTCAAGTAATTTCTACTTTTGATCCCCATTGTTGAATGGGTCCTGCTAGGTTAGTTTTCTAAACCCCTATTCCTCTTATTTGGATAATCATCATGTTTATCACCAACAGACATTCATGCATGCAACTATCTTGGGATAATACATTTTAGATGCATGACGGTGAATGATGGTTTCATCAATTACTGGGTTATGTTCACAATGTTTAAGTGTTCACATAGTGTGAATCAACTCTGCGATTTATAAGTATCTAGTTGATTTATGGATGTGATCAGTTTCTACAAATCAACAAGATCCTCTTGTAGAACTGATCATTCTCTGTGTGTTGTTAAACACTTAGAACATAGGCTTGTACACACATACTAGCACAACAGCAATGATTACTTAACCTAAGATCCATTTGGTCTGTGATACTCTTATGATCCATTTCAGATTTTCTTCAAGATGTCATCTTCAGCCTAAAACTTGGTTAAAGAGAAAGTTTGTAGACATTTGAATTTTCCATCTTTAGACTACTTTCTCTATTCACCTTTTTAGGAAGATTATGACTTGTTGACAGAATACTGTCATAGTTCATAAGATGGTGCAACTATGATGTATACATTAATGATGGTGAGGAACCGTACCTTTTTACTGTCAGTTTCTTAACAGTCATTTACTTTAGATATACTGAGTTAAGGTATTGATGTGCATAGCTTTTACTTTTGCCCCTTTTCAGCTTAATGCTCTTGTCGGCCTTTCATCAATCAGTCGTGGTCTTGAAGATGTAGATCAAGAGAATCGTGGCATTAAGATCTTTGACATCCTTGAGTTTTCAGAGACAGCACTCGGTTGTTGGTTGGTCACTCATAAGATTGAGAGGATCTTCTGTCTCCACTTGATCAGTCATTTCTTTGTACGCGTGACCTCTTCATCTTTCAGACTGATGAATGTTTTACTCCTTGTTACTGATGTCTCTTGCTCTCTTTCTCTCGTCTGATCTTCAGACTACAAGATTGACTGTAGGCTAGGATTGGTCTTGTTGTTATAACAATCGAGGATATGAACCAATCTGAGCAGCTTCAGGTGTATACACAATTTTTCCTATACACAATATTTCCAACATGTGAGCTCTTCTGCATATAACAGGTTACTTACTACTAAACTAAGTTTAGAACAATGTTGGTGCCTTGGATCAGACTCAAAGCAATTATCTTTAGAATACAGCATGAGAACCTGCTCTGATACCAATTGTTAGATCCCAGAGGGCACAATAGATCTAGAATGGGGGGGGGTTGAATAGATCCTTTTTCTTTTGAAATACTTTTCTGGTTTATGATGTATTGTTCATATTAGATTATATGACAAACATAGAATCTTTTCAAGCACAGCGGAATAAGTAAAAGATTCCCCTCCTTCATTGATATATTCATAATCATACAAACATTGTTCGTTGGGTTAGTTTAGTTGTAAGCAGTTAAAACATACATAGCAGTTATAGCAGTTATAGACATAATGTAAATGACATAAAGTAAAAGACACAAGGGGTTTTAAGTGGTTCAAAGACTAAAGCTCTTAATCCACTCTTCTGCTTTCAACTAGCAGGATTTCCACTAAGGAAGGGCAGCACCCTGAATCATTAAGATTCCTTCAAGGCCAGCAGCCTTGGGACTTCAGTTCACTAAGAACTCTTCAAGGCCAGCAGCCTTGGGACTTCTCTAGTTCCCTAGGAACTCTTCAAGCCCAGCAGGCTTGGAACTTCGTTTAGTCCCTCTGGACAAGGACCTCTCAGGCCCTGGCTTCTTTGAGTTGTTGTTGGAGTCGGTGCTGAGCTGCTAAGATGTCTTCATGCTCTGAACATCTTCTATCTTTAGCAGCTTCGGCTTGATCATCCTTGAAGAGCAGTTGAGTGTTGCATGATGCTCAGCTTCTTAGGTTGCTCAACTACTCCGGATGGCCCCTTGATGAACTACCTTGAAGATCATTCTCCTTGGTACTTGATGGCTGCACATGAGAGGCTTCTAGGATGACTGTAAGCTCTTTTGCAAGGTACCTAGAAGCTTTCTCAAGCTTGACACCAAGATGGCTTTTGTGATCTCCCTTCTTGCTACTCGATGCCTTCCCATGATGGACTTGCTAAGATGACCGTAAGCTCTTCTCTATTATACTTAGAGTCTTCCAATGATGGACATCCAGATGGCATGATGCTCTTCTTTCTCTCGGCAGTTCAGAACACTCTTCATGTAGTAGAACTCTCTCTTCTACATAGTAGAACTCACACTTCTACTTCTTGCTTGATCTGACTTTTGAGTGTTCTTGGTGGATCGTAGAGTGAGTCTCTGGACTCACTATTACTTGATTCGATCAGTCCACCTTCTCTCCAAAACTCAACTACTCCATCAACTTTTGATCTTTGAAGCTCTTCTACATTTATACATCTTCCCAATCCTTCCGTTGGAAAGTAGCCGTTGGAAGCTATTCAAATGTCTTCACAGATCTCAAGTTGCTTGATGTAGACTGCTTGATGTGACATGACATACTTTTTCTGACTCTGCAGTCTACTTCTTCACCTACCCTGTCAAATGTATCACTTTACTGACCTGGGCAGGTCGAAGACTTTATTTCTTCTGATTTCTTGATCAGAGGTTGCCCTTTTGCATCGATGCTCTCGATAAACACTTGTCCGAATTACCCTTCAGATTGAACCGTTGCCAATGCCTCAATCTTTAGGTATCCGAGCTCTACGATTCTGATGCACGTCTTCAGGAGACCTGATCGTAGTGTCTTGTTGACTGGTGGAGACAACACTACGATCTAGAAGAGTGTTGATTGGATCTTCAATGTAGAACACCTCTTCCTTGTATTGTGCAGTGCTTCAATACTTCTGTTTGCTTCGACTGTTCTCAGATACTGATGGCTTAATTCCTTGCTCTGGTTCCCTTCTGAATTTCAAGACACTTCAGATTTGTGACGCGTCCAGCTTGCTTTCTCCTGGTGATCTTCCGCTCACTTATCATCAATGAACTGACCCTGCACTTAATCACTTTAGCCTTGCTTTTCAGAAGCTGACCAGTATCTCGGTTCACCTTCCATCAGTTCTTTCTTTGTCTGACAAACACTACGATCTTGGTTGCTTCCAAGATCGTTGTCTTCTGTTTTATTGATAGCAACTGCATTAGCTGACTTTTCATTAATCAACTGCTGAAGTCTTCTTTGAATCATCTTGTGGAAGACTTCATCACGAACGGCCTTTCAATTCAATCTTGATGCTGATTAGTTTGGTGCTTACTTCTTCTGCTAGCCTGCATGCCATTCGTTGAGTGATCTCTGATTCCCTTCTGTGGATTACATCTTTCCAGTGCCAACCAGAGGCTTCGTACCTTTGGATATTCTGGGAGTGCTCATTCGTTGAGAACCGTATCTGCTCTACGATTCTGACTTAGCATTGTGAGCATTACTGTTGGAGTCGTAGTTCTGCACTCTACGATTCAGCTTCGGCTGTGTAGACACTACGATCCCGAAGATCAGATCTTGACACTCTACGATTTCTGCACTCTACGATTCAGCTTCGGCTGTGCAGACTCTACGTTTCGAGATCACACTATGATCTTTGACTCTGCACACTACGATCGTAGAGTTAGCTTGGTGAACGTTGAGTCAACTCTACGATCGCTGACTTGAGCTTGTTTTCATCTGATCTTGTCCGACTACGATCTCTGCATTTATTCATTGGACTCTACGATCGTAGAGTGTGGTCTACGATCCTTGTCTTTGACTTCGACATCTCTAGACTCTACGACTCTGAGCGTAGAGTGCATTTCATACTTAGCTTCGGCAGATTGTCGTTCGGCTTATAGGTAGGCTGTCTCTACGATTCAGAACATGACTTCCTCTGTACACTACGATCTCGAGGAGGCTCTTCTCGACACACTACGATCCTTCTTCGTTTCCCCTGGAAGTCTACGAACTCTGAGATCTCACTATCTTGCATACTCCTATTCTGCCTCGATAGCTCCCGAGTTTACTCTGACTCTCCTGGCAGACTACGACTTCTGGTGCAATGTTCGACGATCAGACAAGCCTATCTATTACATCATGAGATCAACCTAACAAGCTTGATCCTTCTATACTTATAGTCCTTGTACATCATTTCTTTTTAAGGACTTTACAAAGCCGTTTTGCTTATGTAGGATCAACCTAACATTTTTGATCAATTCATTCTAAGTCCTTGTACATATATTTCTATTATCTATCAAAGGACTTAACAGCTTTTCTTCATGCAAACATACTTGCATATTCATTCATATATATCATAATCAAATCATATATAAATAGGAATACCATTCACATGTTTATTCCTGACAAAATATGATTATGTTCGAGACGAATGTGAGAAGCAATTCGTGCTGATAACGTGTTATAAAAGATTACTAAAAATTAAGAACAAATGATTAGAGAAAAGAGGCATGTCTCATAATATATTCATATATATCCTTCATATATCTATCATCATCTATTACAATGCTCATGCTCTTATTTATAGATACATGGACTTGGAAGTTTCAAAACTCAAAAGTCATGAGTTTAAAACTTAATGAACATGAGAGTTACGTACTAAAATACCAAAAAACATTACATTTAAATATAAATCTAGACATCCATAAATATATAGTCATAATTTTATAACAAATACCACAAAATCATTATCTAATAGCTATTTTTAAACTAAACATTGTTTAGTAAACAAGGAGTATTATTTAAGGGTAAGAATATAACAATATTATATTATATGCTAGATATAATGTATTGAAGTTGGAGATAACTTGTTTTATTAAAAGAAATATTAATGAGGTGTATGAACCTAATAAATATCATTAATGAGATTATTTTTAGTTAAGCCTCGCTAAAAGAGAAAAAAAAAACTTTACAATATTTAAACTCGAGTACGAATTCGAACACCTTAAAAATTTTGAATAGAATCCGAGTAAGTTAATGTTCGACTCAACTTGCGAGTAGTTCGATTAAAAAATGAGTCGAGTCGAGTACAATAAAACGAGTCAAATTCGAATATGAGCAAATATTACGATATTTAAACTCGAGTATAAATTCAAACACCTTAAAAAAAATTCAAGTAGAATTCCGAGTAAATTAATGTTTGACTTGACTTGAAATTATTTTAACTCTTAAGCCTCGCTAAAAGAGAAAAAAAAATAATTTTTGATTAATGAGGTGTTATGAACCTAGTACTACAGACAGTGCATAAAATTTTAAATATTTGCTAAGAGTAAATATATAATTATTTATGTTTCTATTGGAGGACAATGGATGAAGAATGAAATGGATGAGATTTGACTATTTTAGCCCCTTCTTGTGTGGGGAGAGTTAAGGTTTTTTAGTGTTTAACGTAGGATTATTATGGAACATGATTGTTGGCAGAATTAGGAATGAGAATCAATTTTGCCGGTCAATGACGTGGAAGTCCAGTTGGACGTACGGCTTCGGAGATATCTCATGATGGGAGCTGAGTGATAGTGACAGATGTGGGTTTCGCCGTCCAATAAAAATGTGGGAGCTAATCATGAGACAAATCGACAACGCTATTTGGACTTTAGTTGATGTCTTTTTTCTCATAAAATTCAATAAAAAATTACAATATTTTATTGGTTTATCCTAAGAAAGAGATCCTATATTACGTTACCTACACAATCTTAATTTTTGTAAAATTTAAAATTAAATAAATTTTTGTGTTTAACTATAAAACACTTGAATGTAGAAGTGAAACCATGATAATAAAATTATAATGATAATTTTAAAAAATATTATATTATTTTTATATAATCATTATTTTTATATTATTATTATTATTCTTTATGTTGGAGAAAAAAGAGTATTATTTGACAAAATTCTTATTACACAAAAATAGTTTATTTTTTTATTTATTAATATTAGTACAAAATGATATGATATCTCAAGTTTAAAATCATTATTTCATTATTATACCACCTCTTTGTGAGTAAACATAAAATAAAAATACAACCTTAAACTTATCAAATTTTAGAATTAAAACTTTTTTATTCAGTGGAACTGATGGAGTATTATTATATTATCCTTTTTGTTTTTGGTGACAATGGTATATTCGCACAATTAAAATTCTGTTTTTGGTGACAAAGGTATATTCGCACAACTATATGTAAAAATCGGTATATATATATAGACATGGAATATGCATGCTAAGTAACTCAATCCATGTCAGTACATTAGCCCTTTAATTAAAACGGACCCTCCAAGAAATCTGTAGCAGCAGAATGTTAGATATAGTCCTGTCTCTACTTTTAGAAGCAGTTTTTGAGAAGTTATCTTCTCCCGTCCTAGAGCAGCTTCGAGATCTCTACAATCTGAGGGAGAATATCAAGAAACTGCAGCACTCACTACCAAAGATTCAAGCTTTTCTTGAAGATGCGGAGACCCGGCAAGCAACAGAAAAAGTAGTCCAAATTTGGCTGTCCAATCTTAAAGACATAGCTTATGGTTCCGAGGACTTGTGGGATGAACTCGCAGTGGAAATCATGTTGTGTGAGAGGAGAAGCAGCATTAAAGATCAGGTATGCAGCTTTCTTTTGCCTTTTGAACCGTCGAGAAAACTTTTTAATCTTGCAAATGAGCTCCAAGATAAGCTTAAAGTACTAGATGGGATTGCCAAGGAGGGTAAGGACTTGAATTTTAGAGCTTTGGCTCGAGATCAGAGGGAATATTCTGAGAGTCTTGGTACAAGGAAAGCAACAGGCTCATTTGTTGTTAAATCCAAGATCTATGGAAGGGAGAAGGATAAAAAGAGGCTTATTGAGAAGCTTCTTTTGCCTTCTGATCCCAAGGGGAAAACAAAAGGGGATCTTTCTGTCATTCCAATAGTTGGAATTGGGGGTTTAGGCAAAACTACTCTAGCTCGATTGGTTTATAATGATGAGAAAATAAGCCGTTACTTTGATTTGAGAATTTGGGTTTATGCATCTCAAGTTTTTGATGTTAGAAAACTCATTATAACAATTGTAGAGTCTGCTAATAAAAAATGTTGCAAACTTTTGGAGATGGATCTGCTTCAATCTCAACTGCAGGAGTCTTTGTGTGGAAAGAAATTTTTGCTTGTGTTGGATGACGTATGGAATGAAGATCAAGAAGAGTGGGATGAGCTGGGAGACTTGCTAAAGAGTTGTGTGGAAGGGAGCAAAATTATGGTCACTACCCGCAGTAAAAAAGTTGCAGCAGTTATGGGCACAACTTCAGCATATCTTCTCAAGGGTCTACTTGAAAAAGATTGTTGGGATTTGTTCAAGAAACAAGCTTTTGGGGAAGAAGATGAAGAAAAGCATCCTATTTTAGTGGAAATTGGCAAGAGAATCATCCAGAAGTGTGCGGGCGTGCCATTAGCAGCAAAAGTTATGGGGAGTTTGTTGCGGTTCAAAAGAGATGAGAAAGATTGGATATTTGTGGAAGAAAGTGAGCTATGGAGCTTTAAGGAATGCAAAAGTGGCATTCTGCCAGCTCTAAGGTTGAGCTACAATCATTTGCCATTACATCTCAAGCGATGCTTTGTGTTTTGTTCTTTAATTCCCAAGAACTATGAAATTCTGAAGGAGAAGTTGATTCATTCATGGATGGCTAACGGTTTGATTAAACCATTCAGGGGAAATAGAGTATTGGAGGACATAGGCGACGACTACTTCAATGATTTGTTCTGTTTGGCTTTCTTTGAAGAAGTTGAGAAATCCGATGATGGCAGCATGTCATATTACAAAATGCACGATCTCATTCATGATCTTGCAAAGAGTATTGGAGGGGACGAATTCGAGATACTTGGGCATGGTTTAGCTACAAGTTATCTTGCACAAATACGCCACTCGTCAATTGTTTGCAACTTTGAACCTTCTTCATTTCCCTTATTTGAAGCAAAACATCTTAGAACACTGCTCTTCCTGTCTCCTGGAGGCAACTCTGAAGAACTTTCTTCTCATCTGCCTGAAAAATTTATCTATTTGAGGGTCCTTGATTTAAGCGGAAGTGGCATTAAACAGTTGCCTGAATCCGTCAGTGCTTTGATATGTCTGAGATACCTTGACCTTTCAAATACTTCAATCCAAGCACTTCCCCATACCATCTGTAATCTGTGCTGTTTGCAGACTCTGAACCTGTCAGGCTGCTATAATCTTGTGGAGCTGCCTTTTGGGATTGCTAATGTAGTTAGCCTAAGACACATTAATACAACGGGATGTCATGGATTGATCCGCATTCCTGCAGGGATTGGAAAGTTGCTTCACCTTCAGACTTTGACAACTTATATTGTTGGCAAGGGGCCTGGGGAAAGCATAGCGGAGCTAAACTTCTTAAACCTACGGGGTGAGCTTAATATTAAATGCTTGGAGAATGTTAGGGATACAAAAGAAGCAAAAATGGCTAATATGAGGGAGAAGAGACACCTTCATTCGTTGAGCTTTCAGTGGGAGAATAGCGACGAATGTCACATTAAGAAGCCTGCAAAAGGGACAACTCCATGCGAGGTACTACATAGAAGAAGTCTTGGTTCAGTAGGATCATCTCTTGGGATTGCTTTCAATGATGTGGAAGATGTATTCCAATGCCTTGAACCGCATCCAAATCTTAAAAAGCTTTTTATCAAAGGGTATTTAGGATTGAAGCTCCCACTTTGGAATCTCCCAAATTTGGTTGTGATTGTGCTGATAAACTGTAGAAAATGTGAGATTTTTCCTATCATTGGGAATCTTCCATGTCTTAAGACGCTTTGCCTGCAAGGGATGGATGGTATTACACGCATTGACAAAGCTTTCTATGGCAAGGACACCCGAAAACCATTCCCATCTCTCAAAGAGTTAACACTAAGAGATTTCCCGAATTTGGAAGAATGGTCCAGCGTTGGCAGCAGTGAAACATTTTCTTGCCTGCAGAAGTTGATAATAGACAAATGTCCTAACTTGGAAACTTTACCAGCCCTTTTTCCATCTCTTGAACATCTAGAGCTGAGGGATTGTCATCCAAAAATAATGAACTCCATGAGAAATATAACTTCTCTTTCCATTCTTGTAATAGACACATTCTTGGAATTGCTGCGTTTACCAGGAGAATTGCTGGAAAACAACCGTCGTCTTGCATCTTTGGAGATCCTCTCATGCCAAAATCTTCATTCACTACCCTCGGAACTTGAGAGCCTCGCTTCTCTAAAGTCTTTGATCATTAGCTCCTGTGATGAGCTATCTTATCTGCCACTCGGACTGCAGAAGCTAAAACTTCTCGAGTTCCTTGAGATTAATGGCTGCCACAACATGACTTTGTTGCCAGGGGATGGGCTCAAAGGTCTGATCTCCCTCCAAAATCTCTCCATTGAGAATTGTACTAATCTGATTTCTTTATCTAGTGGACTATGCCAACTTACATCCCTTGAGCAGCTGTCCATCATGAGCTGCCCAAAACTGATCTCATTGCCAGACGGTCTGCAAAATCTCTATTCACTTCGGAGCTTGACCATTGTATCCTGTCCCGAATTGTTCTCATTACCAGGCAGTCTGCAGCATGTTACAACACTGCAAAGTTTGGTAATCCATAGTTGTCCTGGCCTGACAGCTTTGCCGGATTGGTTTGGGAAACTTTCTTCCCTCAGATCATTGGCGATATCGAATTGCAATTATTTAATATCATTTCCAGAAGGACTGCGACGACTCAGTAAACTCCAGCACCTATCAGTTCAAGATTGCCTTCATCTTGAAAGACGCTGCAAGAACAAGAGGGGTAAGGAGTGGCACAAGATAGCTCATATCCCGCATGTCTATATCGGATCACTCAAATTTGGGAAATAACTCAGCAGCTCTCTACAGGTGAATCAGAGGCTTTTTACATTCCTCTAACTTTTATATTGGTTTGGTAAATTATGGCAGTTTTAAGTTGTACAAACTTCACTTAAAGCAATGTATAGTATGAATTTGAGTATATTTGATATGTATTTAATCATTACTATGATTATTTTCAAGAATCTTTGTGTTGTTTATATGTCATCAGCCAAGTAATTGTTTTCTGCATTCTGCCCAAAAGATTCTCTATTCCCGTCTCTGCCATTAGTTCAATTTTATATTCACATCAAAATTCAAGCGAAATTTGCAAAGTGGTTAAAATGACTTAAGACTTTTCAACCAATTGGGACAGCTTTGATGAAAACTATTTCAAGTTTCATCTATATGTATCATTTTGAGAGGAAGAGCATGAACACATACAAACAATCATTCTCATCATATTTAATTATATACAGTAATGTGGTTCTCAAAAAATTTGAACATTGTATAAACTCACTGCAAGATCTTTCTGTTGTTCAATATAAACAGTTGAAACAGAACTTCTATATTAATTGAAATAACAGTGTCTGCATGTCATTCAGCCACGGCCTAAATAAATTTTCCTTCAACTTCTAGCCTACGACAGGTCTCAAAGCATCTTTAAGTGGTTAGGACACATCTTGACGGATCTGCTGTAGTTTCTCTATATCCAACATCTTCATTACAGTATTGGAGAACTGTTATCTGTATCCAGTTCACATCACCATACTCCAATCGATCAACTTCCTCAGGCAATTACTGTATGTGATTTCCGTATCTCTGATTCATTCTCAGTGATGCATCCTTTGTTGAGAGCGATGGTACAAGTGCTCTGGCTCTAAGTAAGTCTGCAGCTCTTACCTTATCCAGCACATCATTTTCTCCATTAAGTGTACAACATATTACTTGTGAGGTGCATTAAAAGAACCAAGAGTAGCATATAATTCTAGAAAAGATGTAGCATCGAGAAGAAAAGAATAATACCTATATCGCATAAACATATTAACCTCTGTCCTTATATGACATAATAGGCGGCATTGACAATATGAAATAAAAGGAAGAAGAAATAAGCATTTTGCATTAGATCAGAGCAGTCTGACCCACATAACCAAAGGTACTACCTTTTATTTCAATTTCAAAACAATCATTTCTTCTCTTTTTTGCTGATAACAGAAAATAAAATTCCAATTACAAGAAAAGATTTAATTTGCCAGGGTGAACTTCAATGAAACACTATTGACACAATGGCGTTCATCGGTGGGCGTTGGGAATCCTTTGCCTTTGAACACATGACCTAGATGCCCACTACAAGTTGCACACATAATTTCAATACTCCTTCCATCTGGGTCTTGCAGAGACCAAGAGAAAGGCATTGGTAATTGTAAGTGTAAAAATTCTATAAAACTAACTTTTTTTTAGGGACACGAGGAATAGAAATGGATGCAACTGAAAGGAAAAAGAAAGCTCACATTGCGATTTATGGCTCCAGGGAGGCCCTCAAAGAAAGTTGGCCAACCACATCCAGAGTTAAACTTAGTTGTGGACTTGTAGAGAGGAGTTCCACATCCTGCACATGAGTAGATTCCCTCATCAAAGAACTTGTCATATTCCCCAGTGCCTGGGTACCTGTACATAAACCCAACTGTGTCAAAGGATTTATAGTATTACATAAAAAAGAGAGAAGAATTCAGCTACTAGTCTAGTATTGATTCAAGAAATCAAGCTGGAAATTATAGAAACATTGGCTTTCACTGCCAGCCTCCACAAGATTTATATTTTTAATCGTCTTCATTTAGTTCTCAGGAGATATCACAGTTACACTGCCTTGTAGGAAAGACAAGAATTGATTAAACTTCTAATCGTGAGACCCTAAAAGAAAAGAGCGGTAATCAGTTCCTATCTTACCTATAGAAAGCTTCCACACTTTTTACAGGGTGTTCTTCACTGCATATTAAATTTGTTGAAAAACCAAACATTCCCGCACCAACAAAAATATATATAATCACTGTTAACGCCAAGATCTTCTCCAACGCCCCAATCACGTAAGACGTCCTGATCCTGCACAATAAACACGATAAGACGCCAAAAGCTTGACGGCTTCGACCGTCGGGGGATAGCTCAGGCGTGAGAGTCAGTATCGGTGTTCACAAGATTAACAATGGAGGATGATAATGTCTAGTGTATTGAGAGAGGTAATAATATTCAGTTGAATGTATATGTGAACGTACCTCCTCTTGAAGAATCTTTTGCTAAGTTATACTCTCTTGCCCGGTTTACCGTGCCACTCACTACCGTCTGACACAGCCCCCTGATCTGATGGGTTCTGCCGACTGCATGCAGTCTACCCACTACCTATTGTCACTGTTTTCTACCGCCGGCCGGCTATGATCCCATCCACATTAATGCAGGACAGTTATAACAGTCAACTATCATGTTTTTTCATCATTACAAGTCAAAGTAATAGATATTAAAATATCTAATGGATTAGTCTAATGAACCGACCCGGTTTCATAGGATTTAATAGAAATAGTATGATGACTAGGCCCAATGACTTTCAAGGTTCAATAATGAAGGCCCAATAGATTAATTAAATAAGTAAGCCCAATTTATTCGGCCCGATAAAAGAAATATCATGACCCAACAATCACTAATGAAATTGATTTTAAAAAGTCTCCCCATCCTACAAACGCAACTCACACACATATCTCCATATAATATTCCAGTGAACTGACCCCATCAAATTCAATATTAAGAACTAACAGCAAATGGGTTCCACAGATATTGGAATTAAATTACACCAAAATAGGTTTGCAAGAATAAAATGGCCAAAAAATTACCAGAAAATTAAAAAAGATATTACATTTAATTCACAAAAAACCACCACCAGTAAACAAGCTTGACGCCCACTTGTTAATATTACTGGTACAATATATACTGTAAAAAACATACTCTGTGCCTTTCTGCCTCAGAATCCGAAACTGTTCAGGAGAGAGAATTGCACGCCACTCCTCCACTGACTAGTGACTTCTGAACCGAACCAGGTCCAGCCATGGCTACTATCGATCCCAACTCTGAAATTTCTCTTGGCCTGATCAAGAAACCACCAAACCCAGAAGGTGAATTAGTATTACAAATTGTTTTCAATAAAGAAAATCTGAATTGAGTCTTGAAAAATCTTGGGAGGAAGAGGGATGGAGTGGTGGAAGTAAAACTGTTAATTAGGGTTCTAGAACAAGCGATAGGTGAAGTTTTTAGGATTTAAGAGCCCATGTGAGGTGAAGTGTGGATTTTTAATTTTAGTTCAAGACCAATTCAATTGTGACTTTGTGAGACTGATAATGTTCCGACCAAATATTTCTTGGCACCAAGACTTGTCCATTCTTATGTCATGAAAAATTGCTATTGAAATAGTAATAAGGATTTTTTTTCCTTTCTAAAATAGAGTGAAAAATAATACATCTATCTTATAAAATACAAATGATTTTAAATTTCTCGCTCACTCAATAAATCATCTGGGCCGTCCAAAGTTTGGGATAAATCCCACCGTTCATACATCTATCTAATAAAATACATCTATCTATCTAATAATCTAATAATAATTTAATAAAATATAAATGACTTTAAATTTCCCGCTCACTCAATAAATTATTTTGGTCGTTCAAAGTTTGAGATAAATCATATTGTCCATACAGTGCCGGAGGCACGGGACCCAGCTAGTATTTATATATTACTCCACTAATTTATGTATTAATTTTATTTAAAAATTAATATTTTTTATGTATTTTTAATATTTTTATACGAATACCGTATTTATGTGAGAATGATACGTAAAATAATAATTCCTTTTTTTATTGGTTGCAAGTATTAGTGTAACCTTCCATGAATACATGTAATATATGATGGGTATTCTTATATATATTTCAATATAATCTTATGTATTATTATATTTTGTAATTATAATTAGACTAATAATTTTGCAACATGTAGCCCTAATAAAATTTCTTTCAAAATTGTAGTAATAGAATTTAGTACCTTACTTTTAAAATATTTGCTATTGAATACAAAGTAATTTTTTTTTACTTTTCTTTTTTAGAATTTATTTTATTATACCTAAAACCCTAAGAGAAAAAAAAACTTGTGGAAGAGACATTGTGGTTAATTATAAAATTTTCTAACTTCTACAGAAGATCAAATTTGAACATATGATTTTTGCTTTTTAATATTTTGATATCATATTAGCTTTTGTTTAATTAACATATTTGTTTTTTAATACTACCTCCGTCCCACAATAAATAATTTTTTAGACTTAATATTTTTTCTCAAAATAAGTGATATGTTAGAACTCCAATACAGTTTTTACAATATTTTTCCATATATGCCCTTATGCAACTAATGGTATTTATTGCGTCTTGCAATCACTATAATTAAATGACACACTCATTAACTCTTCAACTTCAAAAAAAATATATTAAGGATATTTTTGTGATTTTAACTTATGTATTAATATGCACAATTTAAATTAAAAAATCATTTATTATGGAACGGATATAATACTAAAAAGTTTTCGTTCTAACCGGGAATGAAAGAGATGTACCAGTAAAAGTGGGAAAGGAACCAAGGCTCACTAATGTAATGTCAACTCGTTTGAAATCAGCTTATAAATTAAGTTAGTAGTCATTTTCCCCCCTCTCTAAGAATGTAAATGAATCGAATCGAGTCGAATCGAATCGAGTATTGAGTTGTTCAAATTTGAATTTAAAATAAAATTTAATTAAAACTCATTTAATTATTGATTGATAAATTATAATTTAAAAATGTTCGAGTAATTTATAAAAAAAAAAATTAAATTTACTCATATTTAAATCATTTATATTTTAAATGGAGCTCGAACTGAATTTTTAGTTTAGTAAATAAGAATCAAGACCGAATCGTTTATTTCATTTTCCAGCCTTACTAATTATATAACAAACTTGTGAAGACTCGTATGAATTTACGAATCAAAATTTAAGTTATTTCTTGTTTTACAAACTGTAAGTTAGGATTGGCTTTTTTATGCATTTAAAAGACATTCTAATTAAGGCTATAAACGAGCCAACACAGTTCGGATTCGATTCGGGCTCGACTCGAAATCATTAATAATATGATCCAAATCTGAGCATTAAAAATAGTTCGAATAAAAATATGATTAGAATATGAGTAAGTGTTAAGTAACCAACTCATCTAAAAGCTTAAGCTGTTAGATGGAGGGCCCAACAATATTTATCATGCTCACACTCCCCCTCAAATGCAACTTGGGAGAAATTAGTGCATTTGCACTATTAAATTAATAAAATGATAATTGTGCAACTGGAAAGATTAGAACCCAACTAACACTCTCCCTCAAATGCAACTTGGGAGAAATTAGTGCATTTGCACTATTAAATTAATAAAATGATAATTGTGCAACTGGAAAGATTAGAACCCAACTAACACTCCCCCTCAAATGCAACTTGGGAGAAATTAGTGCATTTGCACTATTAAATTAATATAATGATAATTGTGCAACTGGAAAGATTAGAACCCAAGACCTTGCACACCCAGAGCTTTGATACCATGTTAAGTAACCAACTCATCTAAAAGCTTAAACTGTTAGATGGAGGGCCCAACAATGTTTATCATGCTAACAGTAAGGTTATACTCGACTCGTTTAAGATTCAAACTACTCGAATTTTTAATTGTGATTCGATACATACTCGGTTAATACATATTCGATTAGATGTTCGATACATTCTCTTCTAATATATACAAATTTAAATCAAATTAGGATAATTAGTTATTATTTTATTTTGTTTATAATTTTAATTGTGATTTTATATTTGTAAAGTATAATAATAAATATATTTTCTCATTTTTAAATAAAATAACAAATTCAATTTATAATTATATTTATTATAAAACTAGTTATTATGTGGAGATTCGAATTCGAGCTTGAATTTGAAACTCGCGAGTAAATTGAATAAATATTCGAGCCGAGTCGGATCGAATTTGAGTAATAAATATTCGAGTCGAATCTAAGTATAAATTTTCAAATATAATTTGAATTCGAGCCGAATTCGAGTAGTTCTTTATTCGTTTCGGTTCGATTCGTTTACACAGTTAATTCTAATAGTGTAAATAGTAGTTAAAAGTCAACCCTAATAAGGGCTAATAATCGTATAGAATTTTTTACATATAAAACAAACAATTCTTTGAAAAGTCAAAAGCATTGCTATTAGGCATTCTTAGCTCGTGCTTGCCATGTATGTTTGTCTTGATAGCAGATCTCTGTTCTCTTGTGTCTCTCTTCTTAAATTTTGATATCTAACATCTTACTTAACACTAATTAATTTTAAAATTAAATAAGAAGTTAGGTGTCAAAATTTAAATTGAGGGACACATGGGGACATGAAAAATGAGAACTGAAGATATGCTCTCGTTTGTCTTGCGAAATGTGCGGTTAAATAAAAATATTTAAACTAACAAATAAAGTTTAGATATAATTAGAGTTGTGCTATGCATTGTGATAAAATTATGCCGAATTATAATTACGAAATTATTGGGATATGATTATTAAGACCCAAATTATATGGTGGGATAAGGTCCACGTGAAAGTATTTATCATGGGTAAAAATTTGATTTGACAGTTGAATATTTGAAGGAACCTAAGACTCATAATTATATTTAATTTTTAATTCTTCATTTCCTTTAAGGAGATTGAGATTAATCCTGTCAAAGAATTATATTTATATACAGAAAATGATGTGTAATCAGTATAAATACATGTTATACTTTAGTTCTCAACTACACACAATATTATTTTCAACACTATAGCATAAAGTCTGAATTATTAAAATCTTATTCATCTTATACTTGTATATCAATTAGAAGAGAACTTCATTTATTGTGCATTTCTCCAAAAAAATTATTAATAATACTTATTCGTATAACTAAACCATTAAAAAAATAAACATAAACATTTACGATATATATATATAGGGAGAGGATCAAGAGTAGAACTCTTAAGTAGTAGAACTCCCTTAAATAATAGAATTGTATCAAAACGACGTAGTTTTGATAAGACGCGGTGGCATTTTTGTAAATACCATGCCACCGCATATTTACAAAAATGTCACCGCATCTTATCAAAACTACGTCGTTTTGATACAATTCTATTATTTAAGGGAGTTCTACTAGTTAAGAGTTCTACTCTTGATCCTTTCTGTATATATATATATATCATTTTTAACATAATTATTCTTCTAGAAACACCAAAAGTTTACCTCTAAAATGATGTTATAAGAAATACAAATACATTAAACATGTTTTTATTTATTTAATGTTTTATATGAAATCCCATTCATTCATTCATTCATAAGCCAAAAGGTCAAATTAGTCCCCTCGTCATTTGGGCGGCATTAAGTTTCTGTTTGGCAAACAGGTCCTTACCAGACTTCAGGGAAAGGGCGTGTGTGGACCAAACGCATTTTTCCCAAAACTTCAATTCAATTTAATACAAGTAGTCAAACATTTCGCACCAATTACCAAACCCAACTTTTGAAAATTTCCCTTCATTATATTTATTTATATACCATACCATACCATACCCACCTCCATTTTCTCTCTGCCTCTTGTTCTCCTTCTGTAAATACTACTCCATATTCAACTTAGGGTTTCGAAGCAGCTCGCTTGTTGATCGCCATTGCATTTTAATGGCTGCCGCGAGTAGCTTCGCTTCCACCTCTCTTCCAGAGGTCAAAATCAAACCCAAAATCGGCTCCGGTCAATTCTTCCCTTCCAATTCATCTTCTTTTCCTTGTTTGATTCGAGTTTATAACGATAAGATCAATAGGAATAATGTTTCGTTAAAAGGATTGCCGTTTCTGAACCCTAGATGTGAGGCGGTTTCGCTTCGGAATGGCCAGATCGAATCCAAGCCTAAGGCGTCTAGTTTTTCGGCTCTCGAGCTTCTCAAAACTTCTGCAGCTGACAGTAAGTCGATTTTAAGATTTCGATATTGGATTTTTTTCCCATTGGAAATGGATATTCTGGATTATTTGCTCCATTGGTTAATCCTAGTCAGATTAGTAAAATAAAGAATTATGAAGCTGGTTGAGTAAACAAAAATATTGGAGCTCATTTCTTTTTATTTTTTAAAAAAATAAAAATAAAATTAACTTGCTGAGTAATGATTTGATGTGAAGTTTAGTTTTTTTGGATGAGATTAACTCCACCTTATATGTTCATATGATTACTATAGACTATGAAATAAACTGTTAAGGTTGGAATATTTTCTTTTACTGATTTTTTGGTTCATATTCATGCTATATTTGAGTGATCAGTTATATAGAGCAATCAGTTTGGTAGGTATGTCCTATCTTCCATTATGGCGGAAGTCATTTGATTGCACTCTATAACTACTGATTAAAACTCCCAATTTGGTATGTGACTTGTCAAAAAATATAATAGTACTAAAATTTGATATTATATGTGTATCTTTCAAATTCGTGGTGATGTTTGTAATCATTAGACACATTCTTTTATCAATAAAATGATCCCCTTTTTTCTATATCTGGGGAAAAAATAACGCTAACAAAAATTAAAGTGCTTGATAGATCGTAGAGTACAGCTTGCCAATCCCTCTGGAACTCTGAAATATATGAAGCTTACATTTATATATCTTTTCATCCCTTGTGAAAATGAAACAGCTGTTTTAATTACCTTGCTAGATTATTATAGGCAAATGGTAGCAGTTTTTATGTTACTCTTCCAAATAAATGTCTAGGGGAAAAGCAAATGAAAGCTCTGAAAAAAAGTACTCCTTTAAGCTTTACAGGTTTCTTTGTATTTGTTTGAGATGTTATTTGTTAAAAGTTGTTGAATTTGTTTGCAGGATATACAAAGGAAAGGAGTAGTATCATGGTTGTTGGGCTCAATATCCACACAGCACCAGTTGAATATACGTGAGAAACTTTCCATCCCGGAAGCACAATGGCCTCAAGCGATTGGCGAATTATGTGCTTTGAATCATATAGAAGAAGCTGCCGTTCTGAGTACTTGTAACAGAATGGAAATATATGTTGTGGCTCTCTCTCAGCATCGTGGGGTTAAAGAAGTGACTGAATGGATGTCAAAGGTACTAATTGGCTCTAACTATATAGACGATATAATTTTCAACCTCAAAATTTGTTACTCCATTATACTCACCCTTAACCTTCCTCAAAAATATAATAAGCGAAGTAACTTGTAACGTAGCTTGCCCCCTCAATAAATGAATTGGTATTTCAAATAGCAAAACTCCCAAGGAATGAAGGAATCAATTCCTAATTTCAGTAACTTACCATTGGTGTTATAAGAGCTATTTGGATTGCACGATGCGATCTGAGTAAATTTATGCATAGGCCAAATGTTTGGTCAAGGCTCTATGCCTCCATGATTAGAATTCAATGCCTTTTTATGGTAGCGCACTAGCACTTGCCTGATATGAAGGCGAGTTATCAGTCACAAAGATAAAAATAACGATAAAATTTAGAAAATATTATTATTATGATAGTGTTTTCCTGCCTACAAAGCATTTGTCTTCAGGGTATGTGATATGGTTTCCTTAGTCTTCTACCGTATAAACTAATTAGTATATATATCTGCTTATGAATTTCTATAACATTTGGAATTGACCATTTATTTCTCCTGGCAGATTAGTGGGGTTGCTGTTTCAGAGCTATGTCAACACCGTTTTATGCTGTATAATAAAGATGCTACACGGCACCTTTTTGAAGTATCTGCTGGGCTCGATTCTCTTGTTCTAGGGGAAGGTCAAATTCTCTCTCAGGTCAAACAAGTTGTAAAAGCAGGACAGGGAGTCTCTGGATTTGATAGGAAAATCAGTGGGCTGTTTAAGCATGCAATCACAGTGGGGAAGCGGGTCAGGAGTGAGACCAATATTTCCACAGGGTCGGTTTCTGTTAGTTCAGCGGCTGTTGAGCTTGCCCTATTAAAGCTTCCGGAGTCTTCTTATGCTAGTGCCAGAGTTTTGGTGGTTGGAGCTGGTAAGATGGGGAAACTTGTGATCAAACATTTGGTTGCAAAAGGGTGTAAAAAGATGGTAGTTGTCAACAGAACTCAGGATAGAGTTACTGCCATCTGCGAGGAGCTCAAGGATGTTGAAATAGTTTACCGACCTCTCTCAGATTTGCTTCAATGCGCTGCGGAAGCTGATGTACTTTTCACCAACACTGCTACAGAAGCCCCACTGTTCTACAAAGAGCATGTTCAGATGCTTCCCCCTGTGAGTTCTCAAATTGGAGGACGAAGGCTGTTTGTTGACATCTCTGTTCCTAGAAATGTAGAAGCATGCGTCTCTGATCTTGAAACCGCATGTGTTTATAATGTGGATGATCTCAAGGAAGTGGTGGAAGCTAACAAAGAGGATCGACTTCGGAAAGCAATGGAAGCTCAAGCAATCATTACAGAGGAAGTAAAACAATTTGAAGCTTGGAAAGACTCCCTTGAGACTGTCCCAACCATCAAAAAACTTAGGGCATATGCTGAAAGAATTAGGGCATCTGAGCTCGACAAGTGCTTGTCAAAGATGGGTGATGATATCTCAAAGAAACAAAAAGCAGCCATTTATGATCTTAGTTTAGGTATAGTGAACAAGCTTCTTCATGGTCCAATGCAGCACCTGAGATGTGATGGGACTGACAACCGGGATCTGAATGAGATACTAGAGAATATGCATACTCTTAACAGAATATTTGGCCTTGAGACAGAGATTTCCGTATTGGAACAGAAGATTCGAGCCAAGATTGAGCAGAGCCAGAAGTGATCTTCTGGGAGTAACCTAAATTCTTTTATTTCTTCAATTCAAATCATCTCCAGCCCAAAGAAAGATATGTTCCTCCTCACATAAATTTCATTAATTTTGGTAAGAGTGTTGAGGAGGCTTTGAATTCATGAAAAGGTGTATCCTCTGATTGGGGGGGCTGTTATAAGTGTGTACTGTACATCGGCAAACATCCGGCAATGTAGGAACAGTTAACTGTCACTTTATAGCAGAGAGCTTATTAGAACAGTAGGAAGTAAGATAAGAAAATATTCTGGTGAGCTTTGTATGTGTGACTGAGGGATGTTGTCTTTGTACTTGATTAGATAACACCCTGTTGCAAAAACTTGCGGAAATTAACCATACGAATATATTCAAGATTGGAGATGACTTAACCCATACAATTTGGGTTCTTCTTCAGTTCCATTTTCCCCAGTGTAAAGTTAGCCTTTTTAGTCTCTTGCGTTTCTTGATTTGGGTTCGAAATTCCCCAGTTTAAAGTTAATTTTTTCAGTCTTGCATTTAATTAATTCTGCTTTTTCATTGTGGTTCAGATATCATTCAGGAAAAGAAGAATGAAAGAAATTCTTACAATTTAGCTTATTACAGTCTATTGCTACACTTCAATAATACTCCAACCATATTACAGTATATTAGCACAAAGTACAACTATTTCCCTTATCTATGGGTGATTGATGATGAACGTAGAAGAACATTGGAAACTAGAAAATAAAATCAATCACCCGAATCATAGTATTAAAGTGGAACTCAACTTATAATACACTAGAAAGAAAGAAAAATGAACACCCATAGACATGACAATTCTCACATAATACACAATGCTTGAACAAACTTATCTAGTGTGCAGAAGTGCTGCAGATTCAGAATCTGGTGGAGAAGATATGGAGAAACTCGAGGAATTAGTGTTGTTACTGTAGCCCGAAGATTGGGTTTGGCTGCTACTGGAAACAGTCGCCCCACTGGCTAAAGAAGCGGAAGGTAGAGGCATTTTCTCTGGAGTCGAATATGAAGCCACAGGCATTTTTATTGGGAGGACAGGCAATGGAGCCTGAAGATTAAGGACATGAATTGCCTGACTTATTGAAGGCCGAAGAGTGCTATCCGGGTGTGCACACCAAAGCCCAACAATCATCAAGCACTGCATTTCCTGCTCATCAAATTCCCCAGAGAGTTTCGGGTCAGCTGCTTCAACAAGTTTTCCTATTCCATAAAGGTTCCAAACCCACTCAACCAGTCTTATCCGACTTTCTTCAGCGTTGGGGTCAATGGGTTTTCTTCCGCATGCAATTTCCAGTGCTACAACTCCAAAACTGAATACATCAGACTCCCTGCTAGCCTTGCCTGTGACGAAACATTCAGGAGCCATGTAGCCCATTGTCCCAGCCAAAACAGTTGTTTGTGCTCCCTTTCCATGGTCAACCAACCTAGCCAACCCAAAATCCCCTAGCTTGGTGTTAAAACTTGAATCCAACATAACATTGCTGCACTTAATATCCCTATGCACTACACATTGCTCCCATTCCTCGTGTAGATATAGCAACGCCGATGCCAAACCTTGTGCAATTTTGTACCTTACTTCCCATGCCAACAAGCTTTTTCCTTTGAAAAGATGCGTATCCAAGCTACCATTTGGCATGTACTCGTATACAAGTAGAAGTTCTCTGTTTTCATGGCACCAACCGATCAGCTGCACCAAATTCTTATGTCTCAAACGACTAATGATCTTGACTTCTGATGCATACTCCTTTATTCCCTGCCTAGACCCCCTTGATACCCTCTTCACAGCAACATAGCAGTTCAATTCCCTCAAAAACCCTCTATAAACCCCCCCAAAGCCTCCTTCTCCAAGTTTCTCATCTGTGCAAAGTTATTTGTAGCCCGAGCCAGAGCATTATATGTAAACTTCTTAGGTCCAGTACCTCTTTCAAATTCGTCATCCATCGAATCATCAAAAACAAGATCATCTTCATGCTCCTCTCTGTTCCTTTTATTCCAGTAACTAAACAAGGCCAAACCACACCCACAAATAAAAGCACTTCCCCCCACCACCAATCCAACCATTACCCATGGATTACTTTTATTTGTTTTATTTTCATCCACATCCAGCTCAAGACTTGAATTGAAATCCCACGAGTCAATGCTATGTAGAGCCAATGCCCTTCCTGTTGCAGCTGAAAACCCAAAAGTGACCAAGTCTGGCAAGTAATCTCTTAGATCAATTATGTAGTAAATGCTTTGATTGATAGTCCTATTATTACTATCATAACCTGTAAATACAACAGTAAAATTGTTTGAACTAGCATTATAACTAATCCAAGCTTCATTTTTCCACCCTTCTTTAATACTATTGCCAACCGACCAATTCGCAGTAGCATTAGATTGGACAGAGTTGATATCAATACCTACATGCTCATCAGAATTTCCAGGGTCCCAACCGTTCGGAAAAATATCAAATTCAACTGCTACAAATTGATTGACTGTTGTATTCAATGGCTGATCGTCATTTGTGAGGCCAAAGGCTCCACCTTCTTTTGCATTAACCGGAGTTGTTGTGCCATTTGGGGCTAGGAAGAAGGCGAAGCCATCGCCATAGATTGTACGTTTCTCCGAATTTATGACAAATGAGAAATGCGTGGTGAAGTCTGTGAGGTTTTTTGAGGCCTTGTCCCACAGTTGCATCGGTTCGAAATATGTGGCTCGGCCAATGCTTGCTTGCAGTGATACGCCCTGCAGGTTTTTTGTCAGTTGGATTGCTCCGTCTGCTGAATAGGCATCTCTTTCATATGTTATACGGCCGTATTCGTTTGGATTAAAACTGTGGAAGCTGAAATTTAAAGAAGCTGCAAAAGGGATAGTTTGAAAGATGAAGAAAAGAGTATGAATATGAAGCATGGTTTGGTTTGGTAGCTAAACTGAAATATGCATGAATGACTTGTATGTATTCAGAAACTCTGTTCTAAATAATACTTATTAAGGAGTGTTCACATTGCAAAGTTTGAAGTCAATACCAAGTCCTCCCCCATTGTAGAACTTTCTTCAGTTAAACAGGGTTATGTTGAATACTTGTGCTGAGAATGGGTCAAAATGACTTATTGGCACATTTTCATTCTTTTATAAGTCTTGGATGTGGAATACTTGCACGGTAAAAGTCTTTTAAAAACATTAATTTTCTTAATAGAAATCAATATTACTCTTTTTATTTTAAAATATAATTAAGATCATTCTTGATTTTTCAAAATATTTTTATACTTAAAATTAATACAAACGAATTTAGTCAAATACAATAATGAATTTCGTAAAGAGTAATGCTATTGTGACAAAAGATAGTTACAAAAAAATTGACTCATTTCTCAATTTTGAATTTAAAAATATATTGAATTAATTTTCAAAAGTCAATAATAATATTATAATTTGAAACAAAATGAAGTACTTTAAATAGGGAAAGGTGCAAATATGTCCCTGATGTTCAACGTGCACCCTATACTTTTTTTTCTTCCAAAAATACTTTTAATGTTATAAATTTAAGGTCAATTGTGCCCCTGCCGTTGACTGAAATAGACAAACAGAAAAAAAGTATAAAGTGCACGTTGATGTTATACAGGGCCATTGTTGCACCTTTGCCCACTTTAAATATTTCATTGTAATGGATGTAGAGGGGAATGGGTTCAGAGATGAACTAAGAAAAAATAATGAAAAAACTTGTTTGTGCTTTTATATTGCCCGTAGTGACTTATTGGGGATAAACTTGAAAATGTGATATAAAAATAGTAACGAATCTTTAGTTAAACTTTGAAAATTGACAGGATTACCCTTGGTTTGAATTTTTTTAATTTCCATTTTTCAAGCTAGTGTGAAACTAGATCTCTTTTGGTTATTATATATTTTGAATTAATAACCTGCAGCTTTTGATGTTAAATAAAGTTTAAAAACAAAGATAAGTAGCACTTGTGTTTGATTGCAACTTAATGCATCTCAACAGCCCACTTGTTAATGCATCTTAACATCTCACATTTTTGTATTAAGAGGTCCTCTGAATAGTTTAGAGTACTCATTTATATCTTAACTATTTAGAGGACTTCTTAATACAAATATGTGGACTCTTAAGAGGTATTAAGAAATAGACTGTTAAGATGCAATCAAACACCAAGTAACACAAGAAAATCAATGTACATCGATCAATAAAAGAGATGGATAATATTAAATTAAAATAAAATTCCAATTCTACCCATTAACATTATATGAATCGTAGTTTCTTAATTAGAATTTTTTTTATCTAGGATTGTAACACGATTGATCAATCCCCTCGAGTATTTGATTTGATAGCCCTTCCTCTTCATTGTTTAAATCACTTAGGGACTAGGATTCCCCTAACCCTATGGCAGACAGAAACTAGAAATGTCAAATTACTTATAATAGTTTTTCGTATACAAGATGTGCAAGGCATTCAGGTCTTGATGTACAATTCTTCAAATGGAAAATGTGCATGATATATATATATACCAGCACTACTTAATTAGTTCACTGGACAGGACACCCATCCACATTTATGCCTTTGGCTGTCGGACAGGTTGCCAAGTCGCAGTGTTCACCGTCCGTACCCCACCAACTCAATCCTTTGTTCTCCATGCCCACTGAGAAGTATAACAGCACTGCCATGAAAGCAACCCCAGCATCCAGGGCGGCTGAGAGGATATAATTATACCTTTGCCACCACTGCTTCCGGTAACGGAAGACAAAAAAGTTGAAAATTGTACCCACTAGGATCCAGGCATTGTAATTTAAAGGTGTTGCTGGTGGCATGGCACCCGTTGCTCCCAGAAGAACCGGTAGATTAATCAGAGGAATCCATGATTGTTTAGGAAATGCCTTGTGCAAGAGCCAAACCACCATAGGTCCCAATGCACCTCCAAGGAAGAACCAGTTCATGGAACTATAGTTCCCTAGAGATCCAAAAATTCTCTTAGGACCCACCAAACCCCATATAACGGATGCATCAAAAAACACCCGATCACCAGGACATGTCCAAGGACTGTCAGCTGGAAGGAGATCATCCTGGCATATGTTCTCTATAGACTCTAGCAGCCACCATGCCACAGAGAGGTTAATAGTTCCCGCAATTATAGTTCCTATAAACTGGAATCAACAGAAATTGCAATGAAACGAGTTCAAAAAATAATATATATATAAAAACACTTGTATTTTATTTTTTTCTATTCATCTATTTTTAACTAAGATCGTAGATGTCAGTCAGATAGCTGTGCGGATTTGAATACCTGAACTAAGAACATTGATCTTGGAGGGATCTTCATGTAATGTCCTAGTTTGAAATCACTTAGAAAGGATACAGCTTGCGCCATGCTCATGTAGCCATAAGTTTTGAAGCACACATTGGCTATTGGTCTTCCTGGTAATATAACTCCCATAATATACTCGGTAATTATGTTCAGCCCTGGTGTCTGTATATAGAGTCAGAATCAGTGAGACGGAACATTATATAAAATCATTTAGAGCCAGTTAAGTTATATGCATGATCTACATTATCAAATTTTATTCTGAAATTTCCATTGTGTATAGTTTCCTTGTAAATCATTCCTCAAAATTTGGTGCAGGGTGATGAAGATGGAAAATGATTTGTCCTTCCCTGCTTAATTAGCAGATCAATGAAGTATTGTTGATGATGGGTACAACATACTTGTCATGCTGCATAATAAGATGCAGGAATGAAAGAAGTATATGCTCAATAACCTGGTTTGTTGTTGCAGTTATAATGCTGATTGGAAGGGTGAAAATGAAGGCAATCGCACAAGCAAAGAGGAGACCCCACCATGGCATCTGAACCTGATCGTTCAAGAAGATGCATAGTACAAGAGAGACTGCCACCGTCACTCCAAGCAACAAGTAAAACCACCAGGAAGGTATGTCCTCGTATTTCCTCATCAGTCTTGTATGGATATCTTCCTTACCCTTGTATGAAGCCCGGAATCGATCATAGATCTCCCTGCAGAGTATAATTGAACAATAATGAATATGTTTAACTCATAAATAAATTAGCTTAGAACTGTGGTTTTTATTTTTTAATTTCTATTCGGTATTCTTAGCATAATCTTATATTCTCGTTGGTAGCATCCTAAAGAGCTATTGAACTATCAGGAAAACCAAAGTTTATATGATATATGATGAATCATTTATAATTGTCTAATGAGGCTAAAGAATTATAAAATTACAGTAAATAATATTATAGAATATCAAAATTAAGAATCTGAAAGTTTTACCTTCCGTAGAAGAAGCCAACGTGTGTCAAAGTGGCTGCAATAGTAGCAAAACCAAAACCATAAGTGAGTGCAAAAAACATACTTAAATGTATCCGTCCTTGCTCCTCATACTTCACCATGTCTATCTGAAATTTGTCATTCACAATTGCTGATATGTTATACTTCTGACCATGGTTTGTAAACAAGTGTGAGGAGAAAATTGGAAAGTTGTGAGCACCATACAAGTCCAGCCCCCAGTAGGCTATCGGCATTACAATGTAGATTATCAGGAAATACCCAAAAAAGACATTGACAATGGCAAAGAAAGGGCTTATGAGGGGGCTGAACAAGAAGGATGCCACAACAGACCAGTCTAGTGTTACGGCACCAAGTCCAAGGCCTCTCATCCCTGATCCAATTTGCTGGGCAGTGACTGATTTGGAGAATACCCAACAGATCCATGAGATGGTTGATAGTGTTGTGAAAAGATACCCTGGGACCACATACCAGGAAAAGCTGCAAATTAATGCAATGAGGAAGAATTTTGCCCTTGACATGCGTTGCTCGTCTTTTTCATGCAAAGCCCTGCATCATTTAAATCAAGTATTTTCTCAGTATCAGTCGATAATTAACATGTAATACAGTCCAAGTTTATTAGTAGCAACTGTATCTGCTCTCATATATTGGCTGATATATATATACTGGTAATGATCATTTAGAAAAAGCATAACATCTTGTTTGATGTGTATCAATCTTATGACTTCATCAAAAGCATGCATAATACATTCATGTATGATTAAGTGGATTATAGGATTCAAATTTACAACTTTCCTGCAATGCCTTGTATTTGATATGATTTAACCCACGACTGCTATGATCAATCATTTTCTTTGGTTTAATTATGAGCTAGCTAGTAATCAGTTTCTTTGGTTTAATAATGGTGTATGCCTGCTATAATTAAGCTTGTGAATGACAATGAGCCTAGATTCCTTTTAACTA
This sequence comes from Panax japonicus, assembly GCA_020205505.1. Taxonomy (NCBI): domain Eukaryota; kingdom Viridiplantae; phylum Streptophyta; class Magnoliopsida; order Apiales; family Araliaceae; genus Panax; species Panax japonicus. The sequence continues at coordinate 53,963,397 of CM035106.1, forward strand.
AACAGAGGAGATTGCATAGTAATATGAGCTCTAGACATATATATATATATATATATATATATATATATATATATATATATATATATATATATATATATATACGGTAAGGATCAAGAGCATACTCCTTAAATAACATACCGTCTTAAATAGCATACTTTTATCAAAACGACGTCGTTTTCATGGGACGCGGTGGCATTTTTTTAAATACAATGCCACCGCGTATTTATAAAAATGTCACCGCGTCCCATAAAAACGACGTCGTTTTGATAAAAGTATGCTATTTAAGGCGGTATGCTATTTAAGGAATTTAAGGAGTATGCTCTTGATCCTCACCGTGTATATATATATATATATATATATATATATATATATATATATATATATATATATATATATGACTATATGAGTCACCATGACAGGTTTCCTGGACTCAAATTCTTAAGCTTCTACTCATCTTTTCGTTTGTAATTGTTTTTTGGGTAATTCTCTTCTCTGGACAATAAATTAGTGTGGTTGAGACATTTTAATTTACAAACAAGAAAGTTGTGCTCATTTACTTAAAAGTGTCCCTACCTTTTTCTCTTTAATAAGGACTTTTTTTTAATGAAAATTATTTTTGTCAAAGTGGGAATAAATTTAAGACACGTCGATGACACAATTAAGTGATATATATATATATATAATAAATAATTTTTTTGGAAAGCATATATAATCTGTGATGGTGTGATTGTGTTAAAATTATATTTTTCAAGATGAGATTATATTTGGGGTGAGTGAGGGGGTGTATGTATTGAATCTCAGTAATGATGAGGTTAACCATCTAGTGACTAATTAACAGGAGATTTGAAGGGCATGCACACTCTCTGTGCCCACCTATATTATGCATTTGGTCCATATCCTGGCCTTCTGCTTGGCGTCTAACAAAATGACCTAAACTTTAATTAATAATTCATGAATGGATCCATTTGCAAGTTGTTGTATGAGCTGTAAATGTAGTTAACTTTTTGAGAAGGAAAAAAAAAAGCATATAAAATTAGAAGCTGCATGTGACCCATAACATATATATATATATATAGACACGTGAAATATCAGATTTTATTAATAATAATTTAAATATTTTACTATTCTATCACTTAAAATTAAGTCATTTGATATGGTCAATTATGTATTTGACAAATGTATTGTTAAATGTAATTATTAGTTATATGTTGAATATATATTCTTTTAGTGTTATTGAAGATCTAGGTTGAAATTATCTTTAATTAGGAGTGACATTTAGCCCAATTAAAAGTTTAAGACCAACACTTAATTGCTGCCAAGTCCAAATCTGTCAATTGCCTGTCTTTTTCAAATTTATGAACCTCTGAATTCTTGACTACAGCCTATCATTAAAAGTTTCTGTAGTTTGTTTGAATTTTATAAGAAAAACAATGCTATTATAATACTCACGTACACACACATACATATTGTGGGCTCTCGCCTCACATATAAGGTCTACAAATATTCATATATGTGTATGTGAGTATTATGTGAGTCACCGTTATGTGATACTCCCACCGTCTTTAATTATCTGACGTTTTAGAGTTTTTCATTTGTCCCTAATTATTTGACGTTTGTTCAAATCTAAGGAGAATTAATGATAATTTTTCTAAAATTATCCCTTATTAAACTCTTTCTCTCTTCTTATCCCAACAAAAGATTTAAGGATATTATAGATAATTGAGTACTATATTTAATATTTTCCAATTATTATCTTAATTCTTGTGTCCACCTCTAAAACGTTAAATAATTAGAGACAGACGGAGGGAGTAGTATCATTATTTTTATAAGAATAACTCCTGATTGTGATAAATATCAACTAACTCTCTCTGTTCCAAAATTAAATTTTAAATTAATGTGAATTTATTTAATTTTAATTAATATAATTATTATAATTCTATTCAATAATATATAACAAAAACTATTAATTATAAAATTTATTTGATTCAATTATTAAAACACTCCAAAATAATATAAAAATCACAAAAAATAATACTAGTTTGGAATATTCAGTGTGTAGTAATCATCAAAAGGTGGAAACCTGAGAGGGAAAAGACACTATATATATATATATATATATATATATATATATATATATATATATATATATATATATATATATAGATAGAGAGAGAGAGAGATTGGTAGGCATGGAGTGGAGTCACTAACCGGAATAGTGAGACCTGAACAAGAGTACTCGGCCACCACATTTGGGCCGGCTCCACCACGTAACTCCTCAGTAGCCCAGCCCACCCATATCCCAGAACCTGCAAATTTCACCACGTTAGCACACCTGCTCCGGCGACTATCCTGGCCGGAAAATAAAGAAAATCCACAAAGCAAACAAATCCTACTTTTCTTGCTTTTTGACAACAAAAACACAGAGTCAATTATTGCTTTCAAAACCAACTAAAACTACCCCATCTAGCTTAATACTACAAAAACAATCTCATATACAAAATTTATAAATATTAAACTAGATACGTTTTTATTTTATTTTTAGCCATAAAATAATAAATTGTTAATTTAATAGTGTTAACATGATGATAAATTATAATAACAAACTTGAAAAAATTATATTATCATCATCAAAAAGAAAATTCTTTAATTTTATAAAATTAAAAATAAATTCATAGATAAAAGAATTAGTCAATTAGATAACATGCATTTTCAGCCAACTTTTTGCATTGAAAATTAAAAAAATAAAACCATTTCTTACCTGGGTAGTGATAATGAGTAGCCATCCGGCAACAAAAGATATATTCCGGAAATAAAAGGCTTTGATTATGGTAATAATACTAACAGCATAAGCTGAGCCACTTCCAAAGGCTGCACCAGCATTAGCAAATACAGAAATGAGGTCATGTTCCTTAATGTTAAACGGGCCCGGGTTGAGAGAGAACATTCTCGCCCCGGCTCCGGGTATTCGGAACTTGGTCTCCGGTAACACTCTGGCCAAAAAGTGGCCTATTGGGAGGGTGGCTACTTGGACGGTGATTTGGGTTATGACAAGTGGTTCGGTCCGGTAAGCAAAGAATTGGTTCAGAAATGAGAGAAGGCAACATGATAAAAGCCCCAATAGCCACATCCGAAAGGTCCATACGGGTAGGGTCGGGTCGTCCGTGTTGGTCACCGTTAGACGAACTTCTTCAATGGGTGAAATATCGTCTTCCTCGTCCAAGTAGACATTTTTTCCCGGTCCGGCGAGGCGATGGCGGCGGCCGTGGTGGAGTACGGTGGTGGTACTTCTAAGGTTCCCATGGTTGAAACCTTGAAGGAAAAGATAATTAGTTATGGGCTTTGTCTGTTTTGGTTGGTACAAATATATACTCTCTTTTTTCTGGTAATTTATAGCTAAAGATATACTGCTTATTGTTAATCGTTATTATTATTATTAAGTATTATGCATGTGGTGGCATTGACTTTGATGGCCTTAAGGTTGACCGGTGGTAAATTGGATAGGATCTGTAATTTTCAATAATTTATTTATGTATTGGCTTATTATAGGAGTATTAAACAATTTGTTTAATAATTTCATGCTAAAATAAGATTTCATTTGACGATTTTGTGGACCACATGAAAAAATCAACTGCTTGAATTTTGTAATTTAACATAAATTTTAATGTTAATTTAAAAAGAATCGGAACGAGCCGTAGATTCGAACATCTTGATATCACAAGTTGTAGACTCAGACGTCTTGGATTTGAATATCACCGGCTCCAATTTGTCAAGTCAAAAAAATAGTCATGGAACCACAGAGATGCGGACCCAAACTCGTATGAAAAATCAGCTCGGGTGGGGAGATTAGTCGAACTGCGGACCGGATACTCTACATTATAAAAAAAATGAAAATTCAGTTGTTGCTGACAAAATAAAATAAAAATATGCACAATTAATTGTGAATATTCTAAACTTTTTAAAGAAACTGCTAATTATAAAAATTATTTTTAAAAAAATTAGATAAGTCGTATTAATTTATAATTAAAATTATGTTAAAGTTCAAAATTAATTTATATTTTGGAATAAGAATAATAATATTAGATAAACTCAATGTCTCGATGTTAGAAGATCCAGAATCTGGTTTAAGATTCCAGTATTGCACGCCACAACATGTGAAATCCGGCTATGATAAGTTAGTCAACTTGATTATATTTAATATCAACTTTTTAAAAAGTTAATTTTAAATATTTTTAAACTTAAAATTGATATTATTTATTTATATTTTTAAATCATAAAATTATAACTAACAGTACTTTTGAAGTAATTTATGATATTTATAATTATATATATCAACATAAATTAAATGAATTAATACCAATTTTGAGCTTAAAAATATTTAAAATTGACTTTTTAAAAAGTCAATATTTGTGATGCCTCCAAATTCGAACTTACACGACTCAATTTGAGTCGTCAAAATATTAAAAAAATAATAATAAAAAAAAATACTTACGATAACTCACATAATTACAATACCGTATACACAGGACATCCACTGAGTCCTCATTTCCACATTTAGGATTGTTTGATTTTATAAATAATATTCCTTTCATCCTCTAAAGGATAGCCAAAGATACAATTTATTTATTTATTTTATCCTAAAAGAGATTACAGTAAATATATAAAATAAATAATAAATATGTCATTTAATGAGATCCATTAGTATATAAAAATATAAATATTCATTATTTTATGTACTTTTGTAGTGCTACTAATGAGATCCATTAGTATATAAAAATAAAACGAATAACTTTATAAAAGTATTCTGTTTTATATAAAAAGTTTTTCTGTTTTATTACATTAATAATATGAATAAAAAAACGGCATCATCATTATTATTATTCACACTATTAATCGACCAGGTCGTTCACTGGAAAGAAGGGTCTTTTCAATAAGGATTTCTCCCTATTGACGCGCAATTAGGTGACCAAACCTCTCATTAACAGAACTTCTAGACATCGTTAATAGTGAAATTTTAAATAGTGAAATTATTTTAAATAGTGAAATTAAAATCTCTGCATTTATAGTGAGGACTACTGAGACACCATCTCGGATCATCACTCCGTTCTCCAACTAGTCCCGGTTACGTTCTTATTTCTGAAAAGAACAGTGAAAGAAAGGGTGAGCACAACTAGACCAGTAAGAAATATTATGACTAAGATAATGCAGAATAAATTATCATTAATCCTCAACAGTGTTAAACTGATAAAATATAATGGACATCAAGTTTAACTGCAGCGGAACATGCGATCCATTAAAAGAGTCAAGTAGATAATAAAATCTAATATCTTTTATGATTTAAAAAGGTTTTTCATCACTTGTATCGCTGAGACTCAACTTAATAAATAATCCACATCATCCCTGCACTACGGCCAAGGATATTCATTAGGGTCACGACCACAAATTATCCATGCACTACGGGCCAAGGATATTTATGTATTCATCAATGGTCATGATCATGCCAACAAGTGACCATCAATGCACTTCGGGCCAATGAGGACTTTTACCACATCATTTGTAACATTACAGTCATGATTACACCAAATAATCTCTGGTCGTAATCATACTAAGTCCATCTATGCACTACAGGCCACAGATGACTTTCAAAAATAATATAAACATGAGGATGATGACAATGATATAAGAATTCAATAAAACAAGTTTAAAATTAATTTATTTAGGAACTAATAACGTCCAAATTGTCAACATGATACTTCTTTGTAAAGTAAAATTCAAGAATGCTCAGAAGAATATTTTAATGAAAAAATACTGGATGAAGCGCAAATATCAAGAATATTCAACTAATTTCATGGAGTGTAGAAGTCAAAACTTTAACCAACTGAGTATAATAAAGAATGAAATAACAAAAGAAATCACCATGCATGCGGTACTTCGCATAGACATGTTATTCCATCAGAATAATAAATAACGGAACCAGGTCAGGCGTAATACGCACCGACATGATATTCCAACAGAATAATAAAGAATGGAATACAACAGAAATCACCATGCATGCGGTACTTCGCATAGACATGTTATTCCAACAGAATACTAAATGACGAAACCAGGTCAGGTGAAATTCACACCAACATGATGTTCCAACAGAATAATAAAGACGGAACAAGGTCCGGCGTAAAGCACATACATGATATTCGAACAGAATAATAAAGACGGAATCAGGTCTAGCGTAAAGCACAGACATGATATTTCAACAGAATAATAAAGAATGTAATACAGAAGAATTTCACCAAGTATAGGATAACCCGCTAATACAGGTTATTCCAACAGAATAATAAAGATGGAATAATAGAAGTTCTCTTCATGAATACAAAAGAAATAATACCCCTTACCGTAAAAGAAACTTGATATCGGAGTAGTGAAGTAGCAGAATACTTTTCTTTTTTCTCTCTATAGTTTCTCTCTCTAGAGTTTCAGTGAATTCGTAAGAAATAATGAAGAAATGAACTTCTATTTATAGAAGAATGGAATGAATAGTAATCAATCCATGAACGGTCTAGATTGATTTACTTTAATCGGACGGTCCATATTTAAAGTAAAATTTTTTAAATAAAATATAATATATTTTATTTATAATCTAATAAAATGAATAACTTTTAAAAAGATTTTACTATGCAAATACTATACAAGCACTATGCAAACACTATGCATAATAAAATATAATATATTCTAATTATTGTCTAATAAAACAGATAACTTTATAAAAGTATTCTGTTTTATATAAAAAGATTTTACTATTAGCCTAATAAAACGAATAACTTTATAAAAGTATTCTGTTTTATATAAAAAAAATCTGTTTTATTACGTTAATAATACGAATAAAACAAAACGTCATCATCATTATTATTATTCACACTATTAATCGACCAGATTGTTCTCAAGAAAGAGAGAGCTTTCCAATAAGAATTTTTCCTTATTGACGCGCAATTAGGTGACCAAACATTTCCTTGTACCGGACGTACCCGTCAGTTAAGCGAACCGGACGCCCCCCCAATTAAATATTTGATGTTATAGGATTTTCATGTAATCCTCTCTCTCCTTCCTATTGGAGTCTCAAAGAAAATTAAAGACTTGAAAATTCTCTATTCTTCTTATTGGAATCCTATGAAAAATTAAAGACTTAAGAATTCTCTCTCTTTCCTATTGGACTCCTTTATCTTTCTATATATATCCGTGAAATTTTCTCTCTCCTTCTTATTGGATGAATAGACAAATGAATTGGAGCAATTAAATTTCTTAATAGGTGTGTATTGACATATAACGTCAATTATTTCAGAACCGAGGGAGTGTTTATTTGATAAAAAATAGTGAGAGAATCAAAGTTATATTTATTACTTGAGGATAATATTGGAAACTAAACAATTAATACTTACTTGAAATTCTCAAACGACTTATATTTAGGAACAAAAATATTTATCTAAAATAACTTATATTAAGGAACGAAGGGAGTATAAGATTAATGCGTAATTAATTGATGAGAATTTTGTAATTATTATATAATAAATTATTAAAGCTACTAAGTGTTTATTTGCCTACCAACTTATATATATGCAGATTTTAGTGTATTTATTTTAAAGTTTTAAATACATTTGTGAACCTTGTTCGGACAAATAACTTATTTAAGTCAACAATATTTGAGGCTCAAATAGACAACGACATTTTTGGTGTAATGGTAATTATAATCTGATAATTATATTTGACCGTGATGGTAATTTTCACTGATTGCTTGAGCAGGTTGTTGTTAAAAGCAGATATGTATAATCCATTATATGAAAATGAAAAAAAAAGGAGCTAAAAATGAACCTTTTTTTGTCACAATGCTATATAACAGATGAGCCATATATGGTAAAATAATTAAAAATAGCATAAAAATATAAGAACTACTATATATACTCTGTAATTATGGGACTGTTTGTTTATTTCTGAATGTATTTGAATAAGTTTGAATTTAAATGAATAAGTCATTCAGACTATTTGTTTAACAATTTTTAAATTCTGAATCTGAATCAATTCTTCCAAAAATCTGCTGATTGAATGAGTAAGAAGTAATGCTGAACGATATTTTTACTTACATTCTCTCAGTACACAATTAAAATTTACATTCAATAGTCATTTTGTTTACTACTATAGACAAATTTTATATATACAAATTGTTTTTGATTTTTGTTTAACACAAAAATTGGATAACTAAATTAATAAAGGTTGTTGTAGTTTTTTTTTTGTTTTTTATGTACTATAAAATGTTTTAAATATTTTTTAGTGTTTTATTTCTAAAAATTATATTTTTAATAGTATGTTTCCTTAAAGATTATTCAAAAATTTATATATATATATATTTATATAATATTGTTTATTTATAATTATATAATAAATTTGTTCATAACAACTCAAAAAGTTAAAATATAATAATACACCTATTTAAATATTTTAGACAGATAATTATTAAACACATTATTTTATTTTGTATTCAAATTTTCTAATTCATTCAGCTAATTCAAATTTTCAGCAATGCAAACCGACTTATAAGTCATTTAGCACTATTCTCCTATTTGACAAGAATTTATTTTTTTACTTATAAATTAATTTTTAAATTAACAAAAATTAGTAAATATTTATAACTTAAAATTATTTTAAAATGACTTACGTGACCGGAAGTGATATTAATACTTTAATTTGATGATGAGACTTTGATTTCCCAATAACAATTTTTTTTAATTCTAGCATTATTTAAAAATTAAAAAATATGTGCTCATGAAACTTCCAAGAAACTGCAGAACGTGATAAAAAGCTTTTATATTTCCCTCTTGTTTTCTCCGACATTATTATCCAATTGTTTTTGCTATATTTCAGTTAATTTTGATGCTCTTTTCTTTAAAGAAATTTTTACTTGATAAAGACATTTAGGAATATTAGAGATATTCATCTCTGGTTTTCCGTGGTAATTCTTTGTGGGTTTCGCCTGTTTTGAATTGGGTCTGTCTTTGATTTTATGGGTTTCAAAGGCTTCAATGAGGTAAACCTTTCATATTCTTTTTGATTCTTAGCTTAAAAAGTTATTAATTTGATTCAATTACTGTTACTGGTTTACTTGGGGAATGATAAGAAGCTAAAAGATTGAATTTTTAATTGTTTTTCAGGGGTTAGTGAACTGTGGATTATAATTCTAGGTGATTTCTGTTTGGGGTATGCTGAATTTGTTGCAGTTTAATTTGAGAGTGTTTTTGGTTTATAGATTTGGTTCATTCTTATGATTTTTTAGGTTTTGATTTGTTATCTTTTATCTTTGTTTATGGTTTTAGAATTCCTTGATAAGATTGATGACAGATTTGTCGAAAACTGTAAATTAGTTGATTAGAAGTGAGTTGGGTGCATGTTTGTTGGATCTTTTTGTTTTCATTTCTGTTGATTAGATTTATTTAATGAAAGATAGCTGATTGATTAATGTAAGATGGTACCGATAGAGTTGAATGTTGATGGGGAGGGAGAAGATATGGACAAGGAACAGTTTTTGGGTGTTCCTCTGAACCAGACCCATCTTTATCGAACACGTTATCCGGGGGCAGTTAGACTAAAAGCCTATATATTTGATGGATTAGGAAATTACTATAACAAGGAATGGGATCTTCAAGAAGGAAGTGGGCAAGAGTTTTGTTGGTACCATGTAGAACTTCCCAAAGGAAACCAGAAACTGTCACAGTCTGCACAGTACCTCATTGATGCTCTTTGCCCGCCACTAAAACTTCAAGACATTCTTTCACTAGTTAGTAACGGACCCTTTTGTGGTCATGTAGACGGTGCTCTTGTGTTCAGAGTAAATTCTCCGGGTCCTGCCTCTAGTAAATTTACATTCAGAATTGCAGCAAGGGTTACTGAGAATTCGGTGATCACTGTGTCTTTAGGTCGAGTTCCCAGATTGGGTTTCTCGCCTATGGGTCAGTCGCTTCTTTCAGAGGTTCCTAGTGTGGAGAGTCCTAGTTATGTTGGAGGTGAGCAAAGGGAAAGGAGTGGGACTGTGATCGGGGAGCATGTTCTTGACTTTTTGTTGACAATGAATCATTCTGAAGAGGCAGATAATCCCGTGCCAAAGTCTGTCTCGAATCTTGTTGTTCACATCATTGACACACATATGGATCACCTCCAGGATGTCGTGACCACACTTGAGATGGAGCTTGATGCAGTAGAATTCGAATTGGATAGAGGTAAATTTATGATACAATGGTGTGCCTTTATTATCTTCTTGATGTTTCAAACTTAAGACGATGATTTGTTCAATGGTCTAGTTGTATGATGATTAGCTGATTCTATGCATGGGCTTTGTTCATGTTTTTACTAGTCATTACACTTAATGTTTATGTCAAAAATGTCAGCTTTAGGCTAATACATTTTTTTTTGCTCTGGAGAGAGAGGGACAGGGGGGGGTGGGGGGAGAGATAGGTATGAAGATTACATGTGTCAAACTATGATAAATTGGACAGGAGATCATCGATCCAGTCCTATATCCGTGTCCGAATCCAGGATGTCAGTAGCTCAACTAGTAGTTAAGAGGTTGCCTATTTAAGTTGTAAATAATTGTTATCCCAGCATCTTATGTAAAATTTTAAAATTTTCTTCAGTTTTGGAATAGCATTGGTTTAGGGTTGCAGTCTACCTTGCGCAAATCTTCATTGCCCTCATTAAGTTCTATGACCCTTCCAAGCATTCTTCCGGTGTGGTATGCTAATTGCTATGTTTGTTTTGTTCCGTACTTGGCATCAAACTTGGACTCAACTACTTAATTTTGAATTATGTGAATCCTTCAATATCATTCAACTGTAACTTCGGTTAAAGAGTTGGCCATTTGTTCTTCACTCTCTACCTTAGGCATGTTTTCTTTTTGCCTGTATTCTGAGCAGTCTTCTGGTCTTTGGATTAAGACCAAACAATTTGGTGCTTCACATGTCATGAATACCCTTATTTCTTATTTTAGCGTGTGTTTTGTAACATTATTTTTCATTACATGTACAAAAACATGTCTAGATAAATTTGATGCTGCTTGTCGCTTGATAGGTTGCTAGGATGGTACTTTAGGAAAACTTTACATTGCCTGTAAGATGCATCATCTTAATCACGAATATTCCCATAATGCACATTTTATTAAAATTATATAACTTATAGTTGTAGAATTTGACCATGCTTCTGTAATGGGTAAACTTTTAATACACAATAGCTTGTGTACGTCTTATATTACTTTCTGCAATTTTATTTGTTTGCATGTGCAATTTACTATTTCATAGGTTGTTTCAAATCTGTCATTTTCCATTGCATTGCAGGAGGGTTTTCTTTGAAGAAACAAATGCTAGATGATAGAAGGTTCCCAAAAATGCATCTAGACTTGCAGCGCCTGCTGCAGGTAGTTTCTCAGCCAGTCCATTTGGAATTTTAAGTTAACTTTATAATGTCTATCTTTAGTTTGAATAAACTTTTGTGAACCATCATCCATTATAAGTAGCTTTTGACCCATTAATAAGAGATGTGAAAGCATGAGTCTTAGTCCGATGAAACTTGATGAATGTCTTTTACATCAACAACCAGAATGGGCTTTGACGAAAAAACTTACACGAACAGAATCCCAACAGACTCTTCATTAAGGGAGTTAAGTTGTGAGACACCGGACTTGTGGTCTTTCCAGGTTCCATAAGAATTCTGGTTAACCACTTAAACAATAATAATAAAGCTCGATACCAAAATTTGACAATTGGATCTTATCTCTCAGCTATGGATTTGTTTCATTTATTGTTTTAGACCTGATTATTCTAAGGCTCGTTAGTTGGTGGACAAACTTCACTTAATCTAAATTCTAAAAGTTTTCTCTAGCAAATCTCTCTAAATTAATCAAATTCTGATAAACTTGAAAGACAAAAGATATACATTTTTTTTCGGTTTTATGTAGTAATATGTTTTCGGAAATGCAGGTGATTGCCCACGGGGAACAAGTATTTCCACGAGTCAAGGAGAAGTGCTCTTCAAAAGAATGGTTTGCCGGTGAAGACATTAATTCCCTTGAAGAGTTAAGTGGGAGACTCAGGAGACTGAAGGAAAATGTTGGGTTTATAGCTAATCGTGTCACAGCGGTTCAGGCTGGTCTAGACAGTTGGCAGGCAGAGCAAATCAACAGGAAACTATATTATCTCTCTTTCCTCTCGATCATATTCCTTCCCTTATCCATAATCACCGGAGGTTTAAATCTTCTCATAAAATTCACATACGACACTTCCATCCCTCGAAAGATTTAGAATTTTTTTTTGACACTGCGCTTTTTTGATTTATTTTGACAGTGTTTGGGATGAATGTGGGAGGCGTTCCGTGGACAGGACAAAAAGACCCAAAGTTGATGAATGGATTTCGAAATGTCATGTTTTTATGTGTGGCAATGCTAGTGTTGGTACTTTTGTGCTTCCTTTTTCCAGCACTTTACACTTGTATTGCTGCTTGGCGGAGAAGGAGAGATATTAGAAGAAGCTGGTCTCTCAACCGAAGGTCTTTCACCAGGAGAACCGAAAGAGGAGGTTACCTTCGGATTTGAAAACACAAATGGCGCCTAAAAAGGTTTATTAGTTACATGATATGATATGCTTTTGTTTCCTCCTTTTTCTCCCTAATTTGTGGAATCTGACATTTGTTGTATGATTCTGATATTGTATTCATTTATCTTCCATTTGGAAAATTTCTCATCACCTCTCCCTTCAGGCAAGTTGGTATAAATTACATTTTGTTAAGAGGAAGGTATTGAGTAATCTGGTCAAATGGAAGCCAAATTTTCATTGATTTATAACTTCTTTTACCATCAAAATTGGTTCAGAGTTCCCTTTTCCCATCTTTTTGACATGTATTGGCCAATTGTACAGAAATTTATTTATATAATTTTCTAAGGGAGAAGTGAAGTTTGTAGTGTGATTCTTGCTATATATATATATATATATATATATATATATATATAATATAATTGTTCACAAGTAAATTTGATAGTTCTACAAGGTTCTCTATCACATGAGGTGGTTGTGGAATTATCAAATTTACTTGTAGAAATATCTATTATCTATGTATATGTGTGTTTAGATTTATGTGTTTATATTTATGTATACATAATGTATATGCATGTGTATATATTTATTGGGTTGGTTAGCTATTTTTTAAATTATGGATTGATTCAGTTTTGGATCCATATTATTAATTACAAATACAAATATGGGTTGAAACTAGTTTTGAATTTTGACCCATATTAATTTATAATATTGGATTTCTTCTTTTCAAATAGCATAGTAGTCCCAAGTCATAAGTTTCCCCTATGGCGTATTTCTGGGTCCATCTCCGGGCAGTAATCTCATACTTGCTCCTATCAGTCTTGTACATGTTAGCTATAACTATCTCTGGTATGAGATGGTCATCAGAGAATAGTTTATTGAAAAATAAGTCAATAGTTTTTATTGAATTCCCTTTTTATAAGTTTTTAAAATAACAATAGATTAGTTATAAATAAAATAAATTGTGTTTGGTATTAAAGAAACTAAAGATCTCTTATTAAAAGAATAGATTATTAAAAAAATATTTTGAGAAATAAAAAAGAATATTTTGATAAGTAAATAGAAATTATTAAAATAAATAAGAATATATTGGTAATGTACTTGGTCAAAATGATTAGTATATTTTTGATAATGGTCAAAAGTACCATATTGAAGTTAAATTTACCTGTATTTTATATAAATATCATGTATTTCAAAACAATTTAAGATAAAAAAAAGTTGTACAAATAGTAAAATTTTATTTTGTTGTAAGATATTAATGTTGTTTTCATTATTTATTAATAATAATTTTTTATATCATATATATATATATAAAATAGAGGTGTCTTGCACGAGAATTAACTAGTGTAAATGAATATTAGTGATAATTTAAAATTTAAAGAAATATATAATATGATAACTTACATTTTATAATTTTATCTAATCAATGTATTGATATATTTTTTAATTATAATTGAAAAAAAAATTCGTAATATATATTGTCATGTTTAAGTTAACTTTTGATTATCTGATAATATTTTAAAGGAATGTATAATAAATGAAGTCTTTTTATAATTTTTATTTATTTTATATATTAATAAATTTTATAATTATAATTAGGTATAAATTTATGGCGCCACCGAAAAAGGACTTCAAACTAAAAGTAAAGATACTTAGAAAGGTTAATCTCGGGTTTTCCCCTGCTAACCTGAATCCGAATTCAGTCCAATGAGCCCAATAGTATGCATCTAGAACGTTCTGAGTATTGACCTATTAAAACACCAAACATGCGCCACGTAACTCCTTTCATTTTACGCCTCCCTCCGTACTCATCTCACAGCAAAAACCCTAAACCCTAATAGGCCACATAAATACACACATCTCAGGAAGAACAACCTCCTCAGCTTTTGTTTTGCAGAATCAAATCATTTAGTTTGCAATCCCATGGCGACGGCTGTGTTGCTCAGATCTCTTCGTCGACGCGAAGCTTCTTCTGCGTACAAATCTGTAAGTCTTATTTGATCTGAATTCGTAATTTATAATTTAGTCCTCATTTATCTTTTTTTTATCTTTGCTGATCTAGCTTTACTGTTATTTTTCTCCATGGATGCATAAATGAATATTGTGAAAATATATGTGTGGGTTTATTTGTAACAGTTGTGATTGTTCTATGTTATATTGGGTTTCAATTGACGGCGTTTTTTCAGTCTAGCTATAATAGTACATGTTCAGGATTTATTTATGCATGTATTTTTTGTGATACTGATGATTTATTCTTGAGAAGGAATTGATGTATGAGATTTTCCAAATGTTTTTTTTACTTTTAAAAATCATTAGTTTGAGGTTAATCATAAATTTTCTGATAGAAAGTTCCCAACTTTTTTTTCATTAATAAAAAAAATGATATTTTGATGAAATATAAGTTTAACAGACTTTTTAATCTGGGATATATGTTACATTTGAATATATAGGAATTGAAGTCTGAAGTTCCTTTACTTATTTGTGTCTATGTATTGCATATTTTCACGTCTTAATTTAAAAAATATAAAACTGAACAAAAATTACTGGGATGGAATTTTATAATTTGTTTTCGTTTGTTTCTCCAGCTGATATTTATATTTTATTGGTTTGTGGGTTATCCTTTTTCTTTGTGGTCACTCGGGTCTTTGGGTCATTGGATTGCTTTGTTGACCTAGCTCTTGTGACAGTGTTCATGCTCTATTTCTTAAAAAATCTTACTACTACGTAGTCGCTGACATTTTTTTTGACAGCAAACTATTGTTCATTTTATGTGTTTATTTTGCTTTTAGTAACACTGTACTTTATTTGTTTTCTTTTTTATTTCCAAATTTTATTTTATCTTGTATGCAATTCTCCTTTTGTTCTTGTCTCGTGGCAATTATATTCTTGTTTTCTTCCAGATTTTATATATGAAGTTTCGTGAGAAGATATCTGATAGTTTGTTTTACTAGGCAAAGCTGTGTGAATGCCTATATTTAAATGAATTATATATTTCGCTGTCTCTGTTTATGAGACTGGTTTTGATTCTACTCCTCGTTGCCAATCAGAGAAAACATTGGTTCTTTATTATCTGATTATGTATTTTAATTTCCTTTTGGGCAGTTAGCTGGAAATGCCAAATCGTCATGGGCTTCGTCACATTTGAGCCATAAGTGGTCCAATTTTGCCAGACCATTTAGGTACCTTTCACTAACTATTTCATGCCTTATCCGCTTTTTGTATTGTGTTCTTTCTTTCCAACGCCTGCTAATTTATCTGTTATGTATAGCACGAAACCTGCTGGTAATGATGTTATTGGAATTGATTTGGGTACAACCAACTCGTGTGTTTCAATCATGGAGGGCAAGGTAGGATTATACTAGTTGAAAATTGTGTAAGCTTTTCTGAAAAAAGGTTGCATGAATTGAATTCATTGACACAATTTTTTTGTAGGCTGAGAAAGTGATTGAGAATGCTGAAGGATCTCGGACAACACCATCAGTGGTAGCTTTTAATCAGAAAGGGGAGCTTCTAGTGGGTACACCAGCAAAGCGTCAAGCAGTGACTAACCCCACAAACACAGTCTCCGGGACGAAGCGTCTTATTGGCAGACGATTTGATGACCCCCAGACACAGAAAGAAATGAAAATGGTTCCTTACAAAATTGTTAGGGCTCCCAATGGAGATGCCTGGGTTGAGGCCAATGGACAGCAGTATTCACCAAGCCAAATTGGCGCTTTCATACTGACCAAGATGAAGGAAACTGCGGAGGCCTATCTTGGGAAAACTGTAAACAAAGCTGTGGTAACTGTTCCAGCTTATTTTAATGATGCGCAGAGGCAAGCCACAAAGGATGCGGGGCGTATTGCTGGGCTTGATGTCCAGAGAATCATTAATGAGCCTACTGCAGCTGCTCTTTCTTATGGTTTGAACAAGAAGGAAGGATTGATAGCTGTCTTTGACCTTGGGGGTGGAACCTTTGATGTTTCCATCTTAGAGATATCAAATGGTGTGTTTGAGGTATGAGAATTCAATCCCAGGTCAAGCAGTTCATTATTTTCTTGTTTATGTGCTTTAATAACTTCTTTCATGTAGGTGAAAGCAACAAATGGTGACACATTCTTGGGTGGAGAAGACTTTGATAACACTCTTTTGGATTTCTTAGTGAGTGAATTTAAGAGGACTGAGAGTATAGACTTGTCAAAAGATAGACTTGCCTTGCAGAGACTTCGTGAAGCAGCTGAGAAAGCTAAGATTGAACTCTCGTCTACCTCACAGACTGACATCAATCTGCCTTTTATTACAGCAGATGCATCTGGTGCTAAACATTTGAATATTACTCTGACCAGATCAAAATTTGAGGCTTTGGTAAGCCAGATGATTGAGAGGACTAGGAATCCATGCAAGAATTGTTTAAAGGATGCTGGCATATCGACCAAGGAAGTGGATGAGGTCCTTCTTGTTGGAGGGATGACCCGAGTTCCGAAGGTCCAGGAGATAGTCTCTGAAATTTTTGGTAAAAGCCCAAGCAAGGGGGTAAATCCTGACGAGGCGGTTGCTATGGGAGCTGCCATTCAGGGTGGTATACTTCGTGGTGATGTTAAGGAGTTGCTTCTTCTTGATGTCACTCCTTTATCGTTGGGTATTGAGACACTTGGTGGTATCTTTACCAAATTGATTGGCAGGAATACAACTATCCCAACAAAGAAAAGCCAGGTATGTCCTTGAAAATGTTTACATCTGGTGTCATTTGACAATTCAGTTAACCTCTTTTCAGTATGCGCTCATTTCAACTATATTTTTATGCTACTACTATTACTACCACTCACTAAAATATGGTCCATTAGTGGTATTTTTTAATTGGTGCATGCTGTTAAACGTGATGGTCGTCTTTCAGGTGTTTTCTACAGCAGCTGACAATCAAACTCAGGTGGGTATTAAAGTGCTGCAAGGTGAGCGTGAGATGGCATCTGACAATAAGCTACTAGGTGAGTTTGATCTTGTTGGCATTCCACCGGCTCCTAGGGGCATGCCCCAAATAGAGGTTACATTTGACATTGATGCCAATGGAATTGTCACCGTCTCCGCCAAGGATAAGACCACTGGTAAAGAACAGAAGATCACTATTCGGTCATCTGGAGGTCTCTCAGATGATGAAATTGAGAAGATGGTTAAGGAAGCTGAGCTGCATGCTCAGAGAGATCAAGAAAGGAAGTCTCTTATTGATACTAGAAACAATGCTGACACAACAGCCTACAGTGTTGAGAAGAGCCTGAATGAGTACAGAGACAAGATTCCAAGTGAAGTAGCATCAGAAATCGAGGCCGCCGTGGCTGATTTAAGGAAAGCGGCGGGTGGCGACAGTGTTGAAGAGATTCAATCGAAGATTGATGCTGCAAACAAAGCAGTATCAAAGATTGGACAACACATGAGTGGAGGTGGTTCCAGCACTGGAGGATCCCAGGGTGGCGATCATCAAGGTCCAGAGGCGGATTATGAAGAGGTAAAGAAGTAGGGAGGTGATGCAGAATGTGAAGCCAAAAGTCAATTTACAAAGTTCTTTTAGGACATCTGTATTTAAGACTTGAATATTTGGGTGATTATTAGAGTATCCCTGCTTGATGAGAGGCTTGTGCTACTTGAAAATTAAACATGACCATTGTTCAATGAATTTTTGCAGCAGCAGCAGCAGCAGCAATATCTTTGTTCAATATGTCTCTTCCAAGTTCCCTATTTTATTCTTCCGAATAAATCTTTTTTGGGGACCTTTTTTGTTTTGTCAGCTTGTTGCTGTTGTTTTGGGCTTCTTTTTTTGTTTAATCAGCTTGTTGACAAACAGGAATACACAATATTATATTTGAACGCTCACAACTTCTTTGACATTATAGAAACAAAGTATCATTAAATATGTGGCTTTTGATAAAAAAATAATTAATCTCTTACATGTCTATTGTATAATATTGTTATACTAGCTGGTCCCGTGCTTCCGGCACTGTATGGATAATATGATTTATTTCAAACTTTGAACGACCAAAATAATTTATTGAGTGAGCGGGAAATTTAAAGTCATTTGTATTAAATTAAATTATTATTAGATTATTAGATAGATGTATGAACGGTGGGATTTATCCCAAACTTTGGACGGCCCAGATGATTTATTAAGTGAGCGGGAAATTCAAAATCGTTTGTATTTTATTAGATAGATTTATCCCAAACTTTGGACGGCCCAGATGATTTATTAAGTGAGCGGGAAATTCAAAATCGTTTGTATTTTATTAGATAGATTACTTTCAATATCAAGCCATCACAATCAAAATCAAATTCTTATTTAATTCTATGATTATATTTGAGAATATAAAATTACCATTATCACTATTGTTAGTCGACTTATTTTAAAATGACTTATAAGTAAAAATGTTATGTATCAATTTGACTTATAAATTAAAAATTAAGTTAAAAACAAGTTATAAAGGTGTTCGGATCATAATGACTTATAAGTTAAAATTAAATGTAAAGATTACTAAAAAAATATTAATAAAAAGATAAGCACAATAGACATTATATTTTTGTTAAACTAAATTATTTTTTGACTTATAAGTTGAGTTTTACTATTTGTGACTTATTTAAAAATGACTTATAAGTCATTTTAAAATAAGTTAGTTTGACCAAATGTAATGTTTATTTTGCCTCTCTTCTATTTTTTTTCTCTTTTTATTAATGTCATTTTTAGTAATCCTTACATTTATTTTAACTTATTAATCATTATGAGACGAACACCTTCATAACTTGCTTTAATTTAATTTTTGACCTATAAGTCAAATTGATGTCGAACGTTTTTACTTATAAGTCACAATTTAAAATAATTTATATTTTAACTTATACGTCATTTTAAAATAAGTTACAAATACTTGTTAAAGAGAGAAATAGTAACAAATGACTTATAATTTGATTTGACCAACTTATAAGTCACTGTCGAACAGAATCTTAAAATGCTTATTCATAATTGTAAAGATACAGAAATCCATAAAAAAAAAATTAACAACTTAAACTTAAAGTAATCATAATATGTCAATGAGTTCCCAACTTAATAATGTGGTGTGATATTTAGATTTTAGGTTTATATCATACTCCCTCTCGTTTTAAATTATTTGATCATTATTCACTAACAATTTTAAATTTGTAATTAAGATGATTTATTAAAAATTATGAAACAATAAAATTAACAATGAATAATACGTTTTAAATTGTTTAAAATATTTATCATTTTAAGATTTTAAAAATCTCTCAAATTAATTTTAAAAAATCAACAACGATCAAATAATATGCAACGGATAGAGTATATTATTCACAAAATTTTGTCATTATTTTCCATAATTTGATTCAATTAAAACTATCTAAGTCGACTCTACATTTTATTTTGACTCAAAAATATTTTTAGTAAATAAAAAAGTCATATAAAAGTGGAGTTAATGTTCTAAAATACCCTAAATTTAATTGCATCATAGTTAAACAAATATAATTAAGATTAAGTAAAGTAAAAAGAGTAAAAGCTCATACGGAGTAGTACATAATTAGAAAAACAAAAAAACTATCAGCAAGAAAATAGAAAATATTAAACGACAAATAATTTGGAAGGGAGGGAGAACATCGTAAAATGACTATTTGATAAATACGACACCGTTTCGAGACTTACAGAGTTACAGATTTTTATAGGTTAACTCTTTGGAAATCTAACATAAACCCTAGTTCTCTGCGTCCAAACCCTAGCATAAACCTCTGAGAGAGAAAGAAAGAGACAATGAAAATAAAAACCGAGAAGAAGAGGGAGAGGCCGATGGAACCTGAATCGTCTGCTCCTAATCCCGTTAAACCAATGGAAAGAAAGAAGAAAAGGAAAGCAATTGACAAACAAAAACACCATTCTTCTTCTTCTCCTCCTGCTGCTAATGCCGATGAATTGAAGGGCAAACCAATCGTGCCTATGGAGACTTCTCCTTCATCATCAAGTAATAATGGGTTGCCGGAGTTTCATATTGGGGTTTTTAAGGAACTTGCTTCTGCTGATGTTTCTGTAAGAGAAGCCGCAGCTGAGAGATTAGTGACAGAGCTGCAAGAAGTTCAATGGGCCTATGATAAGCTTGATAGGAAGGAAGAAATTGATAATGGGTTGAAGCTGGAAGCTGAAAAAGATGATGGATTGAATAATTGTGCGCCGTCGGTTAGATATGCTGCGAGGAGGTTAATTCGCGGCGTTTCTTCGTCCAGAGAGGTTGGTTTCAGTTAATTTAGGTTGAAGTTTTGTATAAAGTAACTTTCTTTTTCCAATGTAGCTTAATTTTTGGTGAAACTGTAATTAGAAGGATTATTTGTGGGACTTTCTTTCTCGAGACGTTTATTTCAGGGAATTTAGCTTGTAAATTTGTATCGAAATACTTTCTTTTGTTGAGGTAGCTTAATTAATATTTTATAGCTCAGTGGCTTTTCAAATCAGTGACCATTTGATATAGATGAAACTATCATTAGGATTTAGGAGAATTATTTGCTGTTAAGTACATCGATAAATTATGCTTATGTTAGTTTTAAGATGCACAGGGTTCTCTTGAAGTTTTTTGACCCAGTATTAAACTATAACTAGCATGATCCATATTGAGAATTTTCTTGTTTCATGGGATTTAATGCAAAACTTGTTGGCTGTTCGTTTTTAATTATTTTAAATTAAGGTAATTGTACTGAACATTAAAAAAATGAATACTTTTGTCATAGATATGCTCTGTCATATATGGTGGAATGATAATTTTAAAAGGAGTGTATTGGACGTCATATAATTCTTTTGATTCTTATGGAATGAAATGTGCTAAACTGTCTAAATGCTTCAATGTTACCTAACTTGTGGCTTGTGTGATCTAAAAATTCTTTTGCAGTGTGCAAGACAAGGTTTTGCATTGGGTTTGACTGTTTTAGTTGGTGTAGTTCCTAGCGTAAAAGTGGACTCGTTGCTGAAACTAATTGTTGATTTGCTGGAAGTCTCTTCTTCAATGAGGGGTCAGGTGGGAAAACATTCCTTTTGTTATAAAGTATATTTGGTCTTTTTGCAGGTTTATGATTGGGAACTCTAGTTGCTCTTATTGCAATGCAGGAAGTAAGGGATTGTCTTTTGGGTCGCTTGTTTGCTTATGGTGCTCTTGCACGATCAGGAAGACTGACCGAGGAGAGGATTTGTGATAATAGCTCTTTGCACATCAAGGAGTTCACTAGTTCTCTAATCTCCCTTGCATCCAAGAAGCGGTATCTGCAAGAGCCTGCTGTCGCAGTTCTTTTGGAGTTGGTTGTTAAGGTGCTTTTTGATTTATTAATTGGTGCCACATTGTAAGAATTTATTAAATGCGCTATAGTCTTTATTAACGAATACATTTGTAATTATTTATTTGAAAAATTCTATGAACTTCATCATTCAGAGAGACCATAAATTTTAGCACTTTGAAAGTTTTCTTGTGTTTGTACATTCCTCTCTTAGCTTATAGATTACTACAACTGGGCTTTTAGTATTTAGTAAAGATTCTGAAACTTGTTGTTATGGTATGCAATTGATCTGATTTATAGGATTAGAAGCGGTTATCAGAGATTTGAAGTTATAGGGGAGAATTCTGCTAAAGATGTTATTGACTTGCTTTTTTTGGGCAGATGAATTATTTAATGGTCCACCTCCATAGTTATACTTTATGTTGGACTTAGAGTTTGTTTCATAAGCACTATTAGGTACTTCAACCGCAAAAGTTTTAAGTCATTTATTAATTAAGCATGTTTGATAGTATGTGTTTTTGATATTGATTAATACAATAAGTTTTATGTACAAACTACCTAACAATATTAACTCAGAGAAAATCTGACTTATCACTTATTGTGTTATGTGGCAAGTGATTTTTGTTTCAAAACTTTTGCATAGGTCGCCAAAACTGCCCTCAGATGTTCTCAGTTCCTAACTTCCCATCCCTTCTCTCTATCTATTATCTCTCACACTCCTGCATATTCACCGTCGGTGCTGTACAGTTTTATTGTTGGGATCATTGAAGTTTTAGATCTTGTTGATACATACTGTGTGCTTTAATATTGAGCATATTCATGAAGTATCTTTATCTTCATATCCATTTTGTTAAAAAAATCTCTAATACAGATCATCAATATATGTACGTGTTTGTAAATATATAGTTTATGTGGGTTTGTGTGCTTTACTCATGAAATATATATTTTGAATTTGGAAAGTGATTTGAATCACTTTTGGGGACTTTGGGTTCTCAAATCTCAATATTGTATTGCTCTGCATGTACTATATAAAATACTACTCCCTACATCCCACAAATATTCAATACATTCCTTCTCAGGAAGTCATACAAAAATTGCAAAGGTTATTTTTAGGCACCTTTTGTGAAGGTAAATGAGTTACCCATAGTCATTGTCACTTTTATCATTTCGAATACATAGTGGGTCCCTCCACTAACTAATATTTGTTGTTCATTGGAACACTTTGAACCGCACATCTTCATTGGGTCAATTAGGAAATCAAATAAGAATTTTAAAATTCTTAAACTTTGTGCTAAAAGGTATGTTGCAATATTTGTGGGACAGAGGGATTATTACTCTTCCCTTGCGAGAATGGCATACTTTTATTTCATGTGATTATTATTCCATTATAATTATTTTGTGCATGTTATTAATAATCTATCTCGTCTCTTCTTTCTTTTTCTCACCATAGCAGTTTTGTGTCGCATGCAAATGTCCATATGATACATTGGTATTGTTTACATGTTGCAGTTACCTGTTGAAGCTTTGTTGAATCAAATTATAGAAGCTCCGGGTCTTCAGGAATGGTTTGAAGGAGCCACTGAAGCTGGAAATCCTGATGCGTTGCTTCTTGCTCTTAAAATACGTGAAAAAATTTCTGTTGACAACAAAGCCTTTGACAAGCTTCTGCCTTATCCATATAGCTCTAGCAGGCTTTTCTCTGTTGACCATCTTTCCTCTCTTGCTAATTGCTTAAAGGTGTTAGCCAAATTCTACTTTATGCACAGCTAATTTAATGAAGGCAAACATAATATAGCATTCTGATATTTATAATGTTTTTGGAATACTGCAGGAGTCCACGTTCTGTCAGCCTCGAGTTCATAATGTATGGCCTGCTTTGGTAAATATTCTTTTACCTGATGTTGTTTTAAAAGATGTGGACTCAGGTTCAGGTTTAAATTCCATTAAAAAGCACAAAAAGAATCGCAAGTCTAGCTCATCTGAAGAAGACATTGAGAAAAACCTTCGCTGTTTTTGGGAAATTATCGTCGAGGGATCCCTTCTTCTGTCATCTCATGACCGTAAACACTTGGCATATGATATTTTGCTTCTTCTCCTACCAAGGCTTCCTACATCCTGTGTCCCTATTGTTCTGTCTAACAGATTTGTCCAGTGTTTGATGGATATACTTTCTACAAAGGACTCTTGGCTGTATAAAGTTGCTCAGTATTTTCTGAAAGAGTTGTTTGACTGGGTCAAGTATGATGATGTTCGAAGAGTAGCTGTTCTTGTATCCCTTCAGAAGCATAGCAATGGGAAGTTTGATTGCATCACACGGACAAAAACGGTAAAAGATTTTATGGCAGAATTTACAACTGAATCTGGGTGCATACTTTTCATTAAAAACTTGATGGACATGTTTTTGGATGAGGGTCATGCTTCTGAGGAACCTTCAGATCAGAGTCAGACAACTGACGACAATTCGGAGATAGGTTCAGTAGAGGATAAGGATTCTGTTGGGACACTGGGAACTACTGATTTTCTGAAAACCTGGGTGGTGGATTCTCTTCCCAGTGTCTTGAAGCATTTGAAGATTGATCAAGAAGCAAAGTTTAGAGTGCAAAAAGAAATCTTAAAGTTCTTAGCTGTTCAAGGTCTATTCTCCTCATCTCTTGGAACTGAAGTGACATCCTTTGAACTACAGGAGAAGTTCAGATGGCCAAAAGTGCCAACGTCAAGTTCACTTTGCAGGATATGTATTGAGCAGCTCCAGTTATTGTTGGCAGATGCTCAAAAAGGAGAAGGGCCTCATACTGTGGCAGGTGGCCTTGAGGCAAATGATCTTGGATCTTATTTTATGCGTTTTCTTAGTACATTACGCAACATTCCTTCTGTTTCTCTCTTTAGGGCATTGAGCAATGAGGATGAAAAGGCACTCAAAAAATTGCAAGCAATAGAAACTCAGCTTTCTAGAGAGGTACTGCATTTTTCTTAATATAAATTTTGCCACACTGATTGACAACTATTCTGAGGGGATATCTTCATATAGGTCCCCATATAGTGGTATTTTTTAAATTGGGGAGTGGGGGAATCAGACATTTAGAGTGCCGTGCAATAAGATTTTAAGTGGGGTCTTACACATGAGATATGCAAGGACAAGCTTAATCCCTTCATTTAATAATGTCTACATCTTATTTCTATTCAATTTTTGAGCTTCTTAATGAACCATTTAATGGTAAACTTCCACCAGGATTTATGAATCAGCCATTATAATGTCTCCATTTGAAAATTTTCTTACAGTTTTAAGTGATTTGGTAATACACTTTCTCAAATTCTAAAATGATGGCAGGAGAGGAATTGTGGGCTCGGCACAGGATGCACATAAATTACATGCTCTGAGGTACTTGCTCATCCAGTTGCTACTGCAAGTTCTACTTCGGCCAGGGGAGTTCACTGAAGCTGCGTCTGAACTTATTATATGCTGCAAGAAAGCTTTTGCCTCCTCTGATCTGCTTGAGTCCTCTGGAGAGGATGAACCAGATGATGATGGAACACCTGAGCTAATGGATGTCCTTGTGGATACATTACTTTCTTTGCTGCCACAGTCTTCAGCTTCTATGCGATCTGCTATCGAGCAGGTGAATGCTAGAAAAATAGGATTAACTGTTTATAATGCTACTGGTGTTTTTTTCGATATCTTATCAGGTTGGACACCTTCAGTATCTCATAGCCAGGTGTCCCCATCATGAACATTCTTTCAGTCATCATATTCATAGTATATAACTGTATATGATGCCTATAGGCTGTAACTGATAGCAATCCTAATATTTGTTTGATTGTTTACACTCTCAAGGAAAACATGGTTCTCTGTCCAAATGACACTGGCAAGTTTAAGTTTTTGTTTTTTAGCACTTGGACATTAATTATAACTAGGGATTGGCTGTTTTGTGGGAGACACTTGTTAGGTTGGCTTTGGCAATATGCCCCTTGCTAAACAATAATGGGTTTACAAGCAGGGAAAATATCTGATTAATGTACTTAATTAGTGACATAACTTTTGAACCTCATAATTTTTTTGTCAATTGACTATGGAGTTTTATCTTTCTATTTAGGTTTTCAAATACTTTTGTGATGGTATTACGGATGATGGTTTGCTTCGGATGTTACGCGTCATAAAGAAAGATCTGAAACCAGCTAGACATCAGGATATAGACAGTGAAGACGATGAAGACGATGAAGATGATCTTCTTGGTATAGAAGAAGCAGAGGAATCTGATGAAGCTGAGGCTGGTGAAATCGGCGATATTGATGAGCAAACAGATAACTCTGAGGCAGTTGTTGGTGTTCAGTCTATTGGTAAAGACCTTCCTGAAGCCTCTGATGATTCTGATAGCGGAATGGATGATGATGCAATGTTCCGAATGGAGTCTTATCTTGCACAGATTTTCAGAGAGCGGAGGAATCAGGCTGGTGGTGAAACTGCTCAATCCCAGC
Organism: Panax japonicus; assembly: GCA_020205505.1. Lineage (NCBI taxonomy): Eukaryota > Viridiplantae > Streptophyta > Magnoliopsida > Apiales > Araliaceae > Panax > Panax japonicus. Next base: position 53,989,763 of record CM035106.1, read on the forward strand.
TTGTGCTCTTCAAACTTCGTGTTCTCTCGTTGCTGGAGATTTATCTACATGAGAATCCAGGTAAGTCGCATATTTTCCAAAATTAACTTCAGTTGAGTCTTAAAAGTAACGTTGTCAGCAGTAAGTATGCAGGTGACAACCCTTCCATTTCGTACATAAAATGCGCTTGCTGAATTTCAGAAGCTTTAGTCTAGGGACCTGCTTAAAAACTCTTTATGCTGTTCAATAAAACAACTTTGTCTGAACTTCAATTTGAAAAGGGTTTCCCCAAATAAACGGCTTCTGCACCATCTAACTTTGCAATGGTATAATACTTTTTGATGTTTGTAATATATTAAATGACTTTTCTTCAATGGTAAGTACTCTCTTTGTCCCATAAAAGATGTGTGATGTGTTGAGTACATTTCTCACGCAATTTAAGAAAAACAAAAGTGTAGAAGAGAGTACAGATAAATTCCCATTTTAATCACGATAGACCCCCACGTAAGTACACTAAAGATTCTATCTTTTTTCTTAAAAGTAGTGGACCCTACTTATTTATTTAACATTTGCTTTTAATTATGTACTTTAGACATCTTTTATAGCACACTTTTTTTTTACTTGGGTCATCTTTTGTGAGACGGAGTATGATTTGTTATGGATTTTGAATTTCTTTTACTATTCAAGCCTTTAACACGAGTAAAGTTAATTCCAACTTTTACATTGGTTGTTGGTAGGCTTTCTGAATCAAATGAACTTCGAAAGTTCGAAGCACAAAGTACCCTGATTTAACTTATGTTAACTAAGATTTTACATAAATTTTGTGGATATAGCATAAACGACGCAAAAAGAAGTTTGTTCGTTAACCTTTGAAATGAGAGGCTCAAGCTAAATGTCAACACTTCAAATTTATATCTAGTTTATTCTCGTCTATTTCTGAAACCTTTTTTGTCATTCTTCTTGGCTTTTTGTTTGGATTGTAGAAAAATATTTTAAAAATTGTCACAGACAACCATGGCAATGTTTATACTGTGACACCATTTATGACGTCATAATGAGCCGTAAAGGCCTTATGGATGTAGGGTAAATATTAAGTTGTACTTGTAACTGTGACAAAATATTTAGCTTCATCGTTGTGTTGAATATATATACTCGTGAAGTTGAATTTATTTCTCACTGCAGTATAAACCAGTAATGGTCACAATCTCAAAACTCAGTTACGTGAGTCTTATTTCTTTACACTGTACTTAATATTTAATTAATTACTTGGAACTGATAGAAGCCAGCACATTTTTCATGTATAATTACTTGGATTCATTATTAAAATTTGATTATGATTAAGTGGCACAGCAGATTTTATTTTCTGGATGAGTAATTCATCTCTCTTCTGTATTGGTACGCAGGTAAATCCCAGGTGTTGAAGGTGTTCTCAAACCTGGCCCAGGCATTTATTAATCCACATACTACAGAAGGTAGTGAGCAGCTTGGTCAACGTATATGGGGAATTTTACAAAAGAAAATATTCAAAGCAAAGGACCATCCAAGAGGGGAAGCTGTGCAACTATCTATGCTTGAATCTCTGCTAGAAAAGAACTTGAAATTGGCAGCAAAACCATTCAAGAAAAAGAAACATGCAACCAATCCGTCAAAGAAAAAACAGTCGGCCTCCCTCAATAGACACAAAATGATCAATGCACTTGCTCAAAATTCAACATTTTGGATACTAAAGATTATCGATGCTGGAAACTTCCCTGAGTTTGAACTGCAGAGGATTTTAGATATCTTTAAAGGTGTCTTGGTGGCTTATTTTGATAGTAAAAAGTCTCAAATGAAGTCTGAGTTTTTGAAAGAAATTTTTAGGAGGAGGCCATGGATTGGGCATCATCTCTTTGGATTTCTTTTAGAGAAATGCAGTAGTGCGAAATCACGGTTTCGGCAGGTTGAAGCACTTGGACTAGTGATTGAAATACTGAAATCACTTGTCCCTTCTAAGAAGAAGGCTGATGAGAGTGGTCAGGCCGTCTCAAAGAAGATGTTGAAAAGTAATCTTCCAAAACTCTGTCATCTAATGAAGGAATTAATGACAAATATGCCAGATAAGCAAGCAAGACGGGCAGTGCGCAATTTCTGTGGCAAGGTCTTCAAAACCTTAACAAGCCTTGACCTGTCTGCATCATTTCTCAACACTTTGGAACCAGAGGTTCATGCGGCTTGTGAGTCTCAACTTGGTGGTATTTTTCTTGCATTGAAGAGGCAGGAGTAAGATACTGGGCTAGTTCTGCTTAAAAGTCGGTTTCTATTGCCAGTGTTGGTTCAATTGCCGTGGAAAACACAGCTCATCTAAAATATAAATTGGTCTTCAACTTTCTGTTCGTTCAATCCACTTGCAATTTCCCTCAGTGGTCAAATCAATGCTCCAATGAAATATCCAGTTCATCATAGTAAGAAGTTCCTCTCGGTGATATGTTAAAAGATTGTTTTTTTTTTTGGTTTTTGTTTTATTTCTACTCGTTGGTTATTTGCTTTTCTGCCATATCTATTATTTTTCAGGAAGAATGTATCATGATTGATCTGTTACAAACAATAGGGCCTACTCTCTTTTGAATTACTCTAAACTTGAAGATTTTGTATTTATTTATTTTACGTATCAATAGAATGCACTTAATTTTTTACTTTTTGATTCCCACATGAAAGTATGAGTGGCTTCTGGTTTTGCCCGCCGTTTGTGCTTGCTTACCTGAATGATAGTGGTAAGGAAAACTTTTATGCTATGTTTGGATTGAAGCAATAGAATGAATGATTCATTCCATTGTAATTGGAATGAGTTATTTCATATGCTCTTCTTTTCTCAAAGAACTAAATATTCCATAAGAATAGGAATGAGTCATTCCATTCCCACCTTCATTACTCCAATCCAAACATTGGTTTGGATTGAGGTAATAGAATAGATGACCGAATGAATGAAATAAAAATAGTGAATTTGATAATCATTTTGGTTGATAACCATTCTAATAGAATGAAAACTCATTCAATCTCTTTGTTTTATTTATTCCATGGAGAAAGTGGGATTGATATATGTGATAATTTTGTCATTATATAACGACATCCAACAACAACAACAAAACATTCACTTAAAATCATTTCATTTTTTTAATCCAAACAAACGTAGTACTATTTTATTTGTAGCTTATTGTCTAGTCTTTTGTTTGTTTAGATTGGGTTGTCTTTTGCTTGTTATGTCTTCCTTGACTATTTTGCTACATGCTTTTGTTTTACTACAATGTTCAGATGCCATTTTACTTTGGAAAGAAAGTTTGTGGTTTCGTTAATGTGGTGTTCCCACCATCATCTAGGCCCATTTTAATTTTGATCGGGTAAATTAAATTATGTACATACATCCCAATCATATATTAATAATATGACTTTTAATTATTATATATTCAAAATTTTGCTTGGCGTTGTCGCACCATGAGCAGTTTAGTGCCTGATTATTATGGATTCTAGAAGTCTCAGAAAATATGAATGGATCTGTAATAAAATAAAATAAATAAATAAACACAGTTAAGATAATACTACTACATAATTAAAGTATTAACAAGAGACTTGGATGGGGGGTCAGGTCATCCTTGTTTATGTTATGGTAACTCTGGTGATTTTGAACAAGTCAAGTCCTTTACTTTAATAAAATAGTGAGTGTCGTAATGAAACAAAAGAGTGAGAGACGACCGGGTGGCGCTCCTCTAATTTAAGTGGTGGAAGAGCAATTTGTATTAGAAGAATACCAACTAGTAGATTGTAAATTAATTATTGCTGCTTACTGGAAATCAACATCTTCCGTCCTAAGGAACAAGATTTTATTTACATCTAGTCACTGAAGAATAATTGTGTGTTTCATGATAGTGTTATTTGTTATAATGCACATGGGAACAGAAAAGCTTTTCCATTTTGCTTGCTGGATTCTTTTTTTTTTCTTCTTTAGTTTGGATCATGGCTCTGCTTTAACGAGTGACTCCCACATGTTTTGTTATGTAATTCTTGCTTTTTTTCCAACTTTCAATCACGTGTCCTAGCTGTGTTTTGTCTTCTTTTTCTCTTATGCAGCAGCAGCTGGCATGAGGCATCTATCATATACCAAGAAGAAAGAATGCTTCTTCTGTTTGCAGAATTCTCTTCGAGCTTAGTCAATCGCAATTGAATTAAAAAAAAGAATAAAAAAAAAGTATTCAAGATTAGTTAAATCTGTACATCTCAACTATTTACATCTCTCATTTCCTCCTCCCTTTGGGGTTTCAGCAAATGCCGCATTCCTCTGGCCTCTGAAGCAGGTCTCTCCCCTCTTGAGATTATGGGTATGGTCACATTGTTATTCTTGCACTTTTCGTCATTCCATTCCATAGGAGGAGCTTAAAACAACTCATCATCTCATCACTTCAAGAAAAATAATCTGCAATTTGTACAAATAGAAAATATGGCTGAGTCCAACATCCAAATGACAAGATATTAATAGGGAACTGTTACAATATATATACTCTCATAAAACCACTCAAAACATTTCAAGAGGCTAGTACCGATTAAATTATCTGTCCATCACTTCATCAACCTTTGCCAATTCAATCAGATTTCAAAAGTCATGATTGGGCTTCATCTGCATCTGCATCTGCATCAGAGTCGCTCCCAGAAGAACTCCCTGATTCTGAATCTGTCAAATAGAACCTTAACGAATAAGTTCTCTAGCACAACCACAAACAAGTTTAAACACATTTTAACTAATATAACAACGCAAGATTAGTTTAATATACCACTCGAAGACGAGGAATCACTACTAGAACTTCCTGAACTACTCGTGCTGCTACTGGCATTATCATTCCCATTCCCATTCCCATTCCCATTCCCATTATCACGACCATGTCCACCATCATCCTTCTCAATTTCCACAGGTGGAAAGCTGCTTTCTGGCATCTCATCACCAATGTCCACATCCTCCTCCCCATCTCCTTTCTTAATCTTTTTCGCCCCATCATTTCTATAACTAACAGGAGCCTGTAAAATGCAATTAGTAGAACACAATCAGCATACTTAACAGTAAACCTGTAATTGCCATCGATTTGAAGAACAAGAGACTAACAATACCTCATCAGTGTCAGTTGTGGCCGTTGGAGCTGCTGCTACATTATTCCCCATTAGCGCTTGCCTTTTGGTCTTGCTCACCAATTTCTTCCAATTCGTGACAAATCTATCAAGCTCCCAAAGAGTTTCTGTGTCCAGAGCTTCAATGTCAAGCTCAATTTCATCACCTTCTTGAGCCAACTGCTCATTCCTCTTCCGTATAATCTGCACCAACTGCGGCATCTTTTCCTGAGGCAAACTTTGCAAGCCAACTCCCAACTTGTGCTTCTCTTCCATGCTCATCTCTCTCTTATTAGGATCCTTTGCTCTGGGCTTTGGTTGCTTCCCAGTAGCTGCCCCTTTAACCAGCCCTGTCGGCTTCACAGGCTGAGCTCGCATCGGAGATGGAGTTGGCACAGGTGATTGAATTGATGGTGGATTCGAATTCGAGGGGTTTGACGCACTTGACTGATTTAGATTATGCACCGGTTCAGGAACCCGCTCAGGCTTTTTTGGAATTGAACCTATTAAATTGGTTTTGGGCTTCTTGGGTCTCTCTGGTGTTGGAATCTCATTCCAAGAACTACCTTGCAACTCATCATTAACAAATCCACTCGGTTCCCTTTGAATATTGCTCCGCAACTTGTCTTGAATCAGTCTAAACTTGATCTCAAATTCAGACAGAAGTTGAGCTGCCATTGAATGAACTTCATCCGTTTTCGGATTATACAACATAGCATTATTAAATGTCAATCTCACATCCGAGGCAAAATCAGCCGGCGAAGAATACAAATTCTTTGCAAAATTAGACTTCACAGTTCCCAGATCCATCGGCCGTTTAACAATCTGGTGGTAATCATGAAGACCCAAAGCAATAGCATCAACCGGCTTATTAAACACCCAGCTATGCTTATGCTTCATTAATTTCGTCAAGATTTGCATGCACATCTTCATTAAAGTTTCAAAGCCGTTGCCATTCCCGTTTAAGATTCCACTATCGTGAGGATTTTCTATTCTTTGGGCGGAAGGACCAACCGGCAAGGGTCCGCTTTTGACTCAATACTTTCTTTGTTTTGCCATGACTGGATCTGGGAGGAAATTTCCCGGATTCGATCCGATCATTTAATATTCTGATCTGTTCAAGCTCCGATTCCAGCTCCTTCCTCAGTTCGTTCAGCTCCTTTTTGGAATAAGCTGAAACATTGATGTTAAAATATCCGCCGTAGTTAAAACCGTTGCCGGTACGGCTGTTAGTGCTAATCGTTCTTTGGTTGAAGGAATACGCATCGTCGGAGGCCGTTTGAGTAACGGCCTGTGAATCGTCAGTGCGACGGGCGTTAACCGCTTGTAGCTGTTTCTTCTTCGTTTTTGGTTGTTTACGATTAGGGACAGGGCTAGGGCTAGGGCTAGGGCTAGGGCTAGGGTTAAGAGGGTTAGGGTTCAGGTGAGGATTTGAGTAAGCTAGTTTCTTTCCCATGAATCCACCAAGTGATTGTCCCCAGCTCAATTCATTCCGGCTCGCTATAACCGCCGACGCCATGAACCAACGAAAATGCACCGGCTAAATCGAATCCCGGGGAATATCCACAGGTATGGATCCAATTCTGGTGATGAAGAGAACATGTAGCGACTGAAAATTAAATTCAAGCACCACCGGAATCTCGCACACGAAATTTCCAATCTCCGGTCGCCGACCGATGAGGATATATAAGGAGGAGGCGAATTTGGACACTAGGGTTTGTGTAATGAGCGATGAATGAGAGGGTTGGGGCATTGCTTCTTAAAGGCGATTAGATCTGCCCGTGGAAATTGAGGGCAGGCTGTGAACCCTTCATTAACTTAAACCTTTGGATCGGACAGGTCGTTGTAGTTTTATTTTTTGTCCTCTGGATTGCCCTGCCCATCTGGATTAGACGGTGAAGATCTTGTGTATGGACACGTGGCATTTTATGATGGGGTTGTGATGGTGGCTTCCAAGAATTGGGTGTTATTTGGAGTGAACTTAGGGTTTTGAAAGTGTGGGCTAATAATGACGTGGAAAAATACAACCGTGATTGGTAAGCAACGCACATTGGTCATGCGGGAGTGGCTTTAATTTCCATAACTGCCCTCAAAATCACCAATTTAAATTTATACCGAATTATAATTATTAAATTTATTAATATATGAATTTCATAAAAATTATAAGAACACCTTATTTATTATATATATTTTAAAAATATTATTATTAATATTTATTCACATAATTAATAATTAAAAAATCGACATATAATATTTACAATCTATCTAATAAAATACAAATGATTTTGAATTTCCCGCTCACTTAATAAATTATCTGGGCCGTCTAAAGTTTGGGATAAATCTCACCGTTCATACATCTATCTAATAAAATACATATATCTATCTAATAATCTAATAATAATTTAATAAAATACAAATGACTTTAAATTTTCCGCTCACTCAATAAATTATTTTGGTCGTTCAAAGTTTAATATACTCATGCATGGTTTCATCGCTAGCAAAATGAGAACTTCTTTGCCGGGGCGGAAACATAACATTTTTTGAGAGGGTTAAAATATATCAGTAAAAAAAATTATTTATTGACATTTGAAACAGTATCGGCCCTGGGCTAAAGTTCAAGGTGTCCGGACTTTAGGCCCAAAAATTTTTAGGACCCCTTTAAATATTCTCTTCCTTTTATTACTTAAATAGAATACTTAAATATTAAAGCAAATAATCAATCTATAATATTCTACATATACTGATTATTGTAATATTCTACATATTTAAAGCATATAATTTGTACAAAATAATTTAATTATTATGTACCTGAGACTTCATCATCAGATTCAATTTTTTGATTTTTTTGAATTGTTTGGAAGTAGTGTTAGACTCTTAATAAAGGAGACCCTATTTGATAATTACTTTTTTGACTTGGTGATAATGTGATATCTAAATAATGCTTTGGAAATATTGAAATAGTCGGTTATTATATTTGATATTCTTTCGTATTAATGTTCTTTTGTTCAGAAAAATTTCGTTCTTTTTTATGCATGTCTTAATAGCAATTCGCAAAAGACCCATTTTTTTGTTGTCCACTTTAGGCCTCTCAAAACTCAGGGCCAGCCCTGACTTGAAGTGTTTCTTTCGGTTGTACGACTGAGAGGAGACAACTGTATCATGCGAGTCTGCATAGTTTGAAAACGTCTCAAAATTTGTTCATTTTCAATTGTTGAAAAAACATCCTTCTCAATATAAACTATCAGATTGTCATTCATCCTGCTCGTCTCCCATTTTATTACGCAAGTCAGTTGTGAGACCCCAGATTTTATAAATAAAGATTTAAATTTCTCGAAATATTTTTTTTGAATATTAAGGTGTGGATTTGAGATAATTGTGGGTAGTATTTAAAAATTTTGCAAAGTATGCAAGTTGTCATATAATATTCGATTGGTCGGGGAATATTCTTTGTGTCGGAGAATATTCGTACGACGGCACAATCATTGGTGGACCCCACAACAGAATTATTAGTCGGATTGAGAAAACGACAAAAATATTTTATTAAAAATAACGGCGGAAGTTTTATCGTTGATACTGTTGAACTACTCGGTAAGTAAAAGTACAGTAATACGCGTGGTTGCATAGTAGCACACGGTATTGATTATTGATGCTTACGTGAGAAGTCACTCAATTTTGTTCAATTATTGCTATAGTAATTGTTGCATAGTATCTCAAGTTATTTGATTTAATTATTGTCGATATTTTATATATTGTTAAAATCAATAATTGAGACGATAAAGTTATTAATATTATTATTTGCAATATTAACGATGTCTAGAAGTTCTGCCAATGAGAGGTTTGGTCACCTAATTGAGCGCCAATAGGGAGAAATCTTTATTGGAAATCCCCCTCTTTCCTGGAACGATCTGGTCGATTAATATTGTGAATTATAATAAAGATGATAAATATTGTTAAAATTATTAAGGTGATTTTTATGAAGTCTGCTTATTTTACGGATTTCTATTTACCCATTTTTCAAAATAATCGGTAGAAAATTATTTAAAGGTGGGGGCCATATGTGGGGCCTATATGTGTTAGGAAATATTTTGAAAATGGAAGAGTATAATAAGTATGGAAGTATATATATGTATTGAGTATATGGTGGGAGAAAGTGATAGGTGTATGATATGTGTGTGAGTGGAAAATGGTGGAAAAGTGGTAGTGTGATAGTGATGTGTAAGAGTGTAGTGAATTTGATTATTGGGTGGGTGGGGGATTGATGTTGGTTATGGGGGAGAAAAATTAAGTGGTGGATATATTATATTGATATTAGTATTTTGAAAAACATGTGTTATATATAATATATATATATATATACAGACAGGATCAAGAGTAGACCTCTTAAGTAGTAGAACTCTCTTAAATAATAGAATTTTATCAAAACGACATAGTTTTGATAAGACGCGGTGACATTTTTTTAAATACCATGCCACCGCGTATTTACAAAAATATCACCGTGTCTTATCAAAACTACGTCGTTTTGATAAAATTCTATTATTTAAGGCTATTCTACTACTTAACAATTCTACTCTTGATCCTTTCTGTATATATATAATATTATATTTTATTTAAAAGATTTTACTTTAAATATGGACCGTCAGATTAAAGTAAATCAATCTGGACCGTTCATGAATTAATTACTATGCAATCCATTCTTCTATAAATAGAAGTTCATTCCTTCATTATTTCTTACAAATTCACTGAAACTCCAGAGAGAAAAATTATAGAGAAACTATAGAAAAGTATTTTGCTACTTCCCTAATCTTATATCCAGTTCTTTTACGATAAGGGGTGTTATTCTTTCTTATTCATGAAGAGAACTGTTGTTATTCCATTTCTTATTATTCTGTTGGAATAACCTGTATACGCAGGGCTACCATATACTTGGTGACATTCTTCTATTATTCTGTCTTTATTATTCTATTAGAATATCTGTCTGTGCTTTACGCCGGAACTGGTTCCGTCTTTATTATTCTGTTGAAATATCCTGTCTGTGTGTTTTACACCAGACTTGGTTCCATTATTATTATTTCGTCTTTATTATTATGTCGGAATATCCTTTCTGTGTGTTTTACACCGGACCTGCTTCCATTATTTATTATTCTACACTTATTATTCTGTTGGAACATCCTGTCGGTGTGAATTTCACATGACCTGGTTCCGTTATTATTATTCTGTTGGAATAACCTGTCTATGCGAAGTACCGCATGCATGATGATTTCTTTTGTTATTCCATTCGTTATTATACTCAGTTGGTCATGTTCATCTTAACACCTATACATCTTTGTGCTACGGGCCAAAGATATTCATAAGAAAATTAACTATCTTTGCACTACAGGCCAAAGATATTCAGTAATACTATCATTTAGGACTGAGGATGATTGAAAATATTTTAAAGAAAACGAATCTAGTGAAATAAAAGAATAAATATTATGGATTCATACTTTAAACAATTCGAATTCAAAAATACTTCATTAATAATCCTAGTGAAGTAAAATTCAAGAATGATCAAAACATGGAAACAATCAAAGCTAGTATTCATAATAGATATTTTGGACAAAAAATAAAATTTTAATTTTTTTTGTGAATAGTGTCGTATTCGTGAATAGTAATTCTGACACTAAAAGACAAGAATTTCACAAAAAAAATCTTACAAATATTCTGACATAATGATATTAGAAGAAATAATATTATTTTTAAAAAAATATAACATCCCTTACCTCGAAAAGAATAGTACTTCTGGCGGAAATATCAGATATAACGCTTAATGAACTTGCACCGTATAGCAACACTCAAAGTGTAAGACCCCAACTTATTATTAATGAAATTTAATTTTCTCTATTTATTATTTTAAAATAGTAAGGGTTGATTTGATTAATGTTGATAGTTATGGGTAAAATACGCAAATATTTCAAAATAAGCAAGTGGTTATAAAATATTCATTGTTGTCGGAGAATATTCGTTTGGTCGTGGAATATTCATACTGTCGTGGAATATTCGTACGACGGCGCAGCCATGTGTGGGCCCATAACAGAAAGCGATTAGATGAAGAAAACGACAAATATAAGTTGTTTAAAAATAACGGCGTAGTTGTTACCATTAATACTGTTAAAATACTCGGTGATTAAAACACAGTAGCACACGGTATTGCAACAATTATTGATTCTTACGTAAGAAGGCACTACTCAATAATGGTTACAGTAATTACTGTTCAGTATTTTATTTTATTGATTTAATAATTGCTGCGTTGATATTTTATATTGTTGTTGTTTCAATAATTATCATTACACAGTATTTTTCATTATCGAAGCAATAATTCATATTATCTAAATACTATTATTAGATAACATTATTGGTAATATCTAGAAAGTTCTGTCTAAGGAGAGGTTTGGTCACCTAATTACGCGCCAGTAAGGAGAGATCCTTATTGGAAAGCCCCCTCTTTCCTGGGAACTGTCTGGTTGTCAATATTGTGATTCTGTAATATCATTTGTGAATAATTAATTATTGATTCATATGATGAGGAAAATATTAATTTTATGTGGATATAAATGGAAAAAAATTTTAATGTGACAATTGTTGAAAATTATTATTTTATCTTTTTTCTGATAAAATAATTCATTTAAATATATTATTTTAATAATATATTAACGGTGATATTTTATAATGAATATGAGATATATGAGTATATGAGGAGGAAGAGTATTTTTGTGGCATTAAATGTTTAACACATATTTTGTGTGTTGGTGGACACAATTATTGATCGAAATTTGATTATATCATGTAAAATCGTCCGTTTATAAATTTCGGCCAATTTCTGTTTGGAATTTGAAAAAAATTTCTTCTGCAAAATTGTAGAGAATTGAATTTTCTATAAAAACTCGCGAGATTCGAATTTTCTGATAAAAGGACTATTTATTGTGAATTATTGAAATTTAGAAGCTCCGAAATAATTAATTTTTGGAAGTTTTAAATATTTTTTTTAATAAAAATGTTTTTCTCACTTTTTCTAGAAGATGAGCATATGGGATATGTAAGAAATCTGATTTTCCAAAGAGGCGTATAAAAATTATTATTAATAATATATTTTAATAAATTTTCTGCTTTGGTGTTCTAAGCATTTTTCTATAAATAGGGTGCTTAGGTTAGAAATGAAAATCACACCAGAAATTAAAGTTTTCTCTCTTTATATTATCGAGCGTATTCTTGTGAGTATTTTGAGTATACTTTGAGTATTGCTATACGGTGCAAGTTCAAGTTATAGCCTATATCCAGTGTTTCAGCTAGAAGTACTGATCTTTCGAGGTAAGGGATATTATTTTTTTAAAATGATATTATTTCTTCTAATATCATCATGCCGAAGTATTGATCTGAACTTTTAATCAAATTTAGAATTTTTTGTGTCGGAATTACTATTCACGTATACGGCACTATTCACGTATACAACACTATTCAAGAATACGACACTATTTATCGAAAAATGAAAAAAAAAATTCGTCTAAAATATTTATTGTGGATACTAGCTTTGATGGTATCCATATTTTGATCATTCTTGAATTTTACACCACTATAATTTTTGGACATGGTTAAAACAAAGTACGAATCCTTAATCCTTAATCCTTGTCATTTTGTTTCACTGGATTCATTTCTTTAAAAATATTTTTCATCATCCTCAGTCTTAAATGATGATATTATTGAATATCTTTGGTCTGTAGTGCAAAGTTGAATGATTTCTGATGAATATCTTTGGTCGTAGTGCAAAGATGAACATGTGTTTAGATGAACATGACCAACTGATGAATATCTTTGGCCGTAGTGCAAAGATGAACAGGTGTTTAGATGAACATGACCAACTGATGAATATCTTTGGCCTGTAGTGCAAAGATGAATATTTGATTCCAGATATATATTGATTGATGTTACAGGGATAAAAGATAGACGATGAACTTTTAAATTCATACATTGAAGATAGTAATTGCATTCTCTACTTAACTCTTCTAATGAATTATTATTTCTGCTGCGAATATTGATTTAAAACTTGTTGTCTATTGTATTCTATTAGATTTTTCCCTGTTGAAGACTAATAATAATTTGTTGTGTATTATCTTAGTCATAATATTTTTTACTGGGCTTAGTTGAGCTCACCCTTTTCCTTTTTGTTCTATTTTTCTTTTCAGGAGATGAGAATGTAGCGTGTACGAGTCAGGGAGATGTAATGATGGTTCTAGAGAGAGTTGTTTAGTAGTCCTCACCATTTTTATAAAATAATGTATCAATAATTATGATGAGGATTTATTTGTATGTGGATATTGTCTAGATGACAATAACTGTACTTAAACTCACAGTTTGTATGTTGTAATAATAAAATTATAGTTATTTCTAGTACTATGTATTGATAACTCAGAATGAGTGATGTATACCTATTTTGGGGCGTCACACAAAGTATCAAAATACTCACAAGAAAACGCTCGATAATATAGAGAGAGACAACATCAGTTTTTGGTGTGATTTTTAATTCTAAGCTAAGCACCCTATTTATAGGAAAATGATTAGAACATCAAAGCAGAAAATTTAATAAAATAATATTATTTATTAAATTTTTTTACGCCCACTTTTGAAAATCTGAATTCAGCCATTAACATGTGCAATTGGGGCCCACCAAAGTGTAAAAAATATTTTTATTTAAAACTTCAAAATTCAATTATTCTGGAACTTCAGAACTTCAATAATTCATAATAAATAGCCCTTTTATTAGAAAAATTCGAACCTTATGTCTTTTCTATAGGAAATTCTATTATCTACAACTTTGTAATTTAAGTTTTTTCCAAATTTTAAATAGAAATTGATCGAAATTCATAAACGGGCGATTTTACAGGCTAAAATCATATTTCAGTCAAGAAATGGAGTCCACAAACATGAAAAATATGTTTTAAATATTTTTAGTAACAAAAATACTCATCCTACTCATATACTCATATATCCCACATTCATTGTAAAAATATTACCATTATTATATTAATATAATAATATTTTTAAATGAATTATTTTATCGGAGAAGATAAAATATCAATTTTTAATAATTGTCACATTAAAAAAAATTTCCATCTATATTCCACATAAAATGAATATTTTTTTATCATATAAATCAATAATTTATTATTCACAAATAATATTATAGAATCACAATACTGGCAACCAGGCCGTTTCCAAGAAAGAGGGGACTTTCAAATAAGAATTTTTCTTTATTAGCACGCAATTAGGTGACCAAACCTCTTCTTAGACAAAATTTTCTAGACATTGCCAATAATGTTATCTAATAATATTATTCAAATAATATAAATTATTGATCTGATAATAAAAATACTGTGTAGTGATAATTATTGAAACAACAATAATATAAAATATCAAAGTAGCAACTATTGAATCAATAAAATAAAATACTGAATAGTAACTACCGTAACAATTATTGAGTAATGCCTTTATACGTAAGAATCAATAATTGGTGCAATACGTGTGCTACTGTATTTTAACCACCGGATATTCCAACAGTATTAACGGTAACAACTACGCCGTTATTTATAAACAACTTATACTTATCGTTTTCTTCATCCAATCGCTTTCCGTTATTGGGCCCACACATGGTTGCGCCGTCGTACGAATATTCCCAGACAGTAAGAATATTCCACGACCAAAAAAATATTCTCCGATAAAAATAAATATTTTATAACTACTTGATTATTTGAAATATTTGCGCATTTTACCCATAACTAATCACATTAATCAAATCAATCCTTACTATTTTAAAATAATAAATAAAGAAAATTTAATTTTATTTATAATAAGTTGGGGTCTTACATAGTCCAGTTTCTGGTGCATACCTTTTATTTTACATACTCTGTTAACCACCTTTAGCGACGGACCGAGCGACGCTATAGAACAGATAAAAAATTTATATGTTATGACGACGGTTCGATACAGTCGCTAAAAGTTAATACGACGGTTCTCTGATATACACAACGGATCGAATCGTCGCTAAAGATGGTAAGCAAAATATGTTAAATAAAGTGGTATGCACTTGATTCTCTTTGTGTATGTATATATATATACAGAACTGATCAGGTGAGGATTCCCTTACTTTGTTAAAATGCGGACTTTTTTTTTTGTTTTTTTTAAAACTACTAAATTTTTTTAATATTTTATAGAACTGAAATTTTTTCATAATACAATATTTTAGACGTGATTTGGATACCTATACCAAAAAATAGTATGTACAGTCTGCACAGACTTTACAGACCTATTTTGTTATACATAAAATAAACCGCATAAAAATAAATGTATTAATATACAAACTGTATAGACCTATTTTGTTTTATTAATATATTATTAACGTGAAATAAACCGCATAAAAATATCAAATTTTCATTATAGTTATACTATTATAAGTTTTCTAAAAGTTATATTAGACTATATATTTGCCTCAAAATAACGGGTGTCTGTCAATTGATATTGGCTTAGAAAAAAATGGAGAGTAATTATCATAAAATTTATTTTTATCAATTGACTAATACAAAATGCATGACATGAGGTGTGTCAGTATTGTATTGTTCAATTGATCAATTTATCATTAAGTTAACTTTATGATAACCGAATTCAAATAAATAATAACTATTAGAAAAATACATTTTTATTCCGGTTATTATTACTAACATAATATGAATCTCGTCTTCAACGAGAAATTAAGAGACACAATTAATTTTCACAATCATATTTACAAAACATGGAGTGATAACTAATAGTAGTATGCAGATAACACAAATATGATAGTAGTAATAATATACTAGTAGCACTTCAGTAATTTAAAATGCAAATTTAATTAAAAATCACCCTGAAGCTTGTGAAACCTTCACAGGAACAACCTTACCACCCTCTTGGTTATAATTTCCGGCTGCTGCTCTCATATCCGCGCTGTACGCCGACGCAGCCATCGCCTGATACTGTGTCGGCGGCTGTGCCGGCTGCGACACTACTCCTCCCCCCGCAGTATAGAACACCTGTCTCCCTCCCGCTCTATCGTACGCCACCTGCGCGTATCCCGTATCCATTACCCCCACTCCTCCGCCGCTAGTAGCTGGATACACAGTCGTTTTCGGCAGTGCTTGAGGTGGCAAAGTAGGCTGCGGTGGAGGTTGTGCTTGTGTTACAACATTGTATACCGGCTTATCCCGGTAAACATCGGGAGCCATCCTCTGTACAGCGTAGTAACCCTGACCGGGTGGACCAGTCACAGGTCTTCCCATCTGCGGGTGGTACATACTTGCAGGAGTTTGAATCATGTAAACCTGTTGCTGATCTGCCGCTATCGTGCTAGCCGGATATACTCCGCCTGCCACTTGCTTTTCTTGCCAGTAACCAGCCGGAATTGGCACATTTTGCGGCGGTAATGTCGTCAGAGATACCTTTTCCGGCTTCTTTTGTACGTAATAGTCTCCGGAAAAGCCTCCCGCAAGGTTATCGTCACCTTTTCTCCGGTACATAGCTTGCTCCTCTTCAATTTGCAACCTCTTGAGATCCTGGATATGTTTCTGGATCGGATCCAACACGATCATCCTATCTTCCAGACCTGGAACCACAATTTCCGGCTCCGGAATAACCTGCTCAACGATCGGATCCCGAATCTTCACCGCCACCGGCGGCGCCGCTCCTTTTTCCAATCCAAACAAAAAATCGACGTTATTCGGCGGCACCACAGCCGGCAGCGGCGGAGACACCTGGATCGGACCAGTATTCAGCGCCTCAACGAACCGCTCCCTGTCCGATTTCCCCTCACTTGAGCCAAAACTCTGCGACGGAGTCACCACCGGATGACTCACCGGAAACAAAAACAACCTGAGCCGTGCCGACTTAGCCGATGCTCGGTAAAGCCGATCGTACTCATTCATCATGTGCTCTAAATCATCATCATTAGTAACAGAAATCAAAGCGTCAAGATCTTCTCCAGGCAATTGATACTTAAAACAAACCTCAGCGTTATCACAGATACAAGAAAGCTTCGCCAGGAGGAGAGAGAATTTGATTGACCGATCGACGGCCAATATTTTGGTCTCGCCGCCGATGTAAGCGAGCTGATTATCGTGAGGTCTGGGGTGAATTTTGCCGCCGTAGCTGCACATAAACTTGACCTTGTAATTTGCTGATTGCTGATCTTCCCATGACTGAGGGTTTTCGAAATCGATCTCGCGTGATCGCGGCGAGGAGTCGCCGGATTCTGGATATGAATTGTATGAGAAATTCTCCATTATTGGAGCGTAATGAAGAAAGAGAAATGAGAGAGACCGAGGGGGTTTAGACTTTGGAGTGGTACCGAAATATTATTGGATTAGTCCATTTAAGTACCCTCCTAAGTGAGGGAGTTTGGATTAAGGATTTTATTTAGTTGGTTTTTTGGGTTCTGTTAGAGCGACAACAAGGTTGGGGGATTTTGTATACTACTGCAATCATAGTAGTGTGTGAATGTGATTTTGTTGGGCCGCAGTATTTTCCTTGCTTGTAACAAAAATATCTTCGAAATCGAATCATTATTTTCAAAAACCAATAACAACATGTATTTGTGATGTATCTTTAAAAAGTATATATTATTTTTATAATTAAAAAGAAAAGAAACGAACATAATTAAAAAATTAAAAATTAATATCCGCTACTATTAATAATTTATTAAATAAGGTTCAGAGTTTATAAACTTTAAACTCTAGTTAATAAATTTAAACTCTCGGTTAATAAATATTTATTAGTCAAATCAAACCCTTATTCTGATTAGCGTCCTCTACTATTAGTAACTGATATTAAATATTTTTAACCATCTGCTACTAATAGTAGTGGACGTCAATTTTCACTTTACTTTTTAATCCTGACCGTTCCTTCTTTTTTCAATGGTTAAGATGGTGTATGCCCTATAAAGATTCATAACAAATAGATGATATGGATCCTTACTCAATTAAAAAAATATATTTTTATCTATTTTAAAATTATAAATATATTTTTTGTTTTAGAGTATAATTTTAAATAAAATTATTAACATGTTATTACTTGCATACTAGATAGTTTGATTGATTACAATCATAATATCACTATTACATTTTAATTTAAAGCCAAGTATTTGTTTTGTAAATATTTTTTTTAAAAAAGTTATCGTTTAAATATACATTTCTTATTTTGGAAGCACAAGAGTTACTTAATATTATTAAGATTGATTATATAATTTATTATTTTTGTACTAATATCCCTTCAAAAGTTTGGCATATTTTTTTGGATATAGTTGTGGACTATTTCTATAGTTTATATTATTCTCCTTACAAATTATAATATTTATAAAAGAGAACATTTAATTTCCTTATAATGCTTCATATCCCCTAAATAAAGTACAAATGTATTAGCAAAATTACCCAATAATTTTAAAAAGTACAAATTAATATATTACTAGTGGTTAGGAGGGACAGTGAGAGGGTGGTGGGGAATAATGTATGTGAAGAGACTTGAATGAGAAGTTGGGGGCAAGTACAAAGACTAAACAACAGAAAGGATCAAGAGTAGAATTCTTAAGTAATAAAATACCTTAAATAATAGAATTTTATCAAAACAACGTAGTTTTGATAAGACGCGGTGATATTTTTATAAATACGCGGTGACATGGTATTTACAAAAATACCACCGCGTCTTATCAAAACTACGTCATTTTGATAAAGTTCTACTCCCTCCGTCCCAAATTAATTGCTCAGTTTTGATTTTTTAAAGTCAAATTGACCATTTTTAAAACTAATCTTTTTACTATTTTTGCTAAAATATAGGTGAAGAGATTATAATCAAAAGAAAGTATATACAATTTATTACTAATCTTAATTTTTATAATTTTAGAAATATATTTATATATGCTTAATTATTAATTCTAAAAATAGTCAATTTGACTTAAAAATGTCAAAATTGAGCAATTAATTTGGGACAGAGGGAGTATTATTTAAGAGAGTTCTACTACTTAAGAGTTCTACTCTTGATCCTGTCTGGACTAAACAAAAGGAAGTTGAGTATTGACTAGGATTTGACTCTCAAGGACATGTTCGGAGAGGATTTATTTTAAAATGATTTATAGATTAAAATTTAAAATGATTTATAAATTATATTAAGTTGTAAGTTGGAACTTATAAATAAAAGTATTTGATAACTTTAGGACTTATAAGTTAGAAATTAAGTTAAATTAAAATGTGAATTGTTTGACTAAAATGACTAATGAATTAAAATAAGATGTAAACATTGTTAAAATAAAATATTTCAGGACAAGATAATTTTTATATTTGGTCAAACTTACTTATTTTAAAATTTTAAAATGACTTATAAGTCACTTTTTAATAAGTTAAAATTTGTTAGTTATCAAAAATGACTTGTTAGTCAAAAAGTAAATCAGAAAATAAGTCATTCTAAACACTTCAACATTAAAAAAACAACAACTTATAAATTGGTTTGATGAACTTATAAACCCATCTCTAAGAGGTTAGTGTGGGTCCAATGCCAATTGCTAATTGCCAAAGTGGAGTTGCCATCTTTACTCCTTTCAAACTTGTGACCATCGCTAGTAGTATACGCTTGTGTCCAATTTGAGTTAGCTAAGATCAAACGCATCCTCTCCTGTTATTCACATTAATTTAAAGGAAATCGATATTTTTATATGATTTTTTAATATTTTTACATAAAAAATATTGTTATAAATGTATAGCGTCGATAAATAATGTCGTTATAGGATTTATAGTGATCATTTTCATATAAAAATATCAAAAAATTATACAAATGATTATAAAAGTAATTTTAGAAAGATTGTGGTCAATTCTCATAGATTATATAAAACGTCAAATATTTTCGAAAAAATAAAATCATCTAAAACATATTTATTGTGGGACTGAAGGAGTATTTGATTTCCAAATTTAATCTCTTTAAATTAAAGGGTAAGAAAACAACTTAACCGTGAAGAGTTAATTTAATATATATATATATATATATTAGTTGGGTCCCGTGCCTCCGGCACTGTATGGGGAGTGAGATTTATCTCAAACTTTGAACGGCCCAAATTATTTATTGAGTGAACGAAAAATTCAAAACCATTTGTATTTTATTAGATAGATTAGATAGATAGATAGATTGATAGATAGATAGATAAATGTATTTTATTAGATAGATGTATGGACGGTGGGATTTATCCCAAACTTTAGACGGCCCAGATGATTTATTGAGTAAGCGGGAAATTCAAAATCATTTGTATTTTATTAGATAGACTAGCTGAGTCCCGTGCCTCCGGCACTGTATGGACAATATGATTTATCTCAAACTTTGAACGACCAAAATAATTTATTGAGTGAGCGGGAAATTCAAAGTCATTTGTATTTTATTAAATTATTATTAGATTATTAGATAGATAGATATATTTTATTAGATAGATGTATGAACGGTGAGATTTATCTCAAACTTTGGACGGTCCAGATGATTTATTGAGTGAGCGGAAAATTTAAAATTATTTATATTTTATTAGATAGACTAGCTGGGTCCCGTACCTCCGGCACTGTATAGACAGTAAGATTTATCTCAAACTTAAAACGGCCCAGATAATTTATTAAGTGAGCGGAAAATTCAAAATCATTATTAGATAGATTAGATAGATAGATGTATTTTATTAGATAGATTAGATAGATAGATGTATTTTATTAGATAGATGTATGGACGGTGGGATTTATCTCAAACTTTGGACGGCCCAGATGAGTTATTGAGTGAGCGGGAAATTCAAAATCATTTGTATTTTATTAGATAGATAGATAGATAGATAGATAGTGGGTTATGGAAAATCGTTAACAATTAATTAATAAAAACAGCTACAAAGTATATTCTAATTGTTTATTGTGTGTCATTAGCAAAAGACAACTGGATCACTCCCTTGAAACTTGCAACTTTTTGATACTTCAAAGCTAGAAATAAGAGATTAACAAATAGGCTGACCACATGCAGTTACCTAAGAAAATAATTATATAATTTTAAAAAATAAAATTAAATATTAGAAGAAATGTTTTATAATCACTAGCTAGTTGCAAAACATGCACATGATTCAAATATCATACTCCCTCTGTAACGTATTAAATATTTTAATTTTTTAAAAAATATTTTATAATAAATGTCTTGTTTTTATATTTATAATTACTTTTATTTTATATTTTCACTTTTACCCTCATAATCAGATTTTTACTCATTTTTTGTTAGAAGTTGAAGAAATGAGAAAAGATTTACACTGGACACTGATAAATTATCATTCTATTTTCTCCCTCATAGTTACCAGTATAATATATATTTTATTTAATGGCTCTATAGACTCTTTTTCTCTATTCATTTTAGTTTTAAGTATTTATTAAGAATGCGTGAATAACCAAAAAAAATGATTTAGATAACTAGTTCACATGGAAGGAAATAATACTTCAATTAATAAATAATTTAAAATAAAAAATTAAATAAAAAATATATTATTAATCAACATGCCGAAATCGATTATATTTTGGAAGGGAAGAACTAGTAATTATAAAATTTATTCAACATTACTTAAATTTTCCAAGCTTCACATTGAAAGGAATATCCTTAAATTTGTGTGTAATAATATTATATGTGATCGAGTGATGAATAAAGGTGGTGGGCTGGTGGCCAACTCGGTTACACGTAATTAGTGGTAATTGTGAATTCTGTACGCAGTAGTTATCGGCTCCATTAACTCGCAGAACATGCTCTATTAATATTCCTTACTCAAATATTCCTGCTCTGCCTGCATGCATGTTCTCCATCTATATCTTTATTTATTACTGTCACTTAATTGGATCCTGCTGCTACTATTTCTTATTTCACTCATTTGAAAGCTACATGATACATAAAGACTAGGTTATCAATAAAGTATCAATATACAGGCGAGAGATAATCTCTTTCTACGTGTCAACATACTGTATTAATTAATTGACTAATTAACTTATCATAAATTAACTTCATCGTAATCAAATCTAATACATAATGTGTATATAATGTTGTTTCATATAGATATATTACATGTCAAGTCAATAATAATCTTATATTTTGAAATCGAACTTTGTATATTTCTAGAACTTTTTCGTCAATACTAGATTAATCGGACGGAGTACACAAACATTTCGAATCCATCATATCACCTCTCAATGAAAGCACAATTATATCGTTACTAATATTCGAGTCTTGGTACGAACTCCTAGTAATCTAAGTCGAGTTTGGATCGGACTCTAGAAATTAGAGAGGAGAAGAAGAAGAGAGATTTAAAGAAAAAGTTGTATTTTCATACTTTCTAATGTTTAAAATAAAGGAAATTAATACAAGATATAACATGAGAATGGATCCAAGTCATTCATTCTTAACACTAAATCATAACCCTCGATTCTTACCCGATACTTTTTTAAACTAGGCTATCTCGTCCTCAAGGTGGAAGTGTTCTCTTTATATGACCAACTCTGAAAGTTGTGATGACATGCATGCAATGGGAAAATATTTATGGATATTGAAGTCTCCTTGCGAGCTCCAAGTGTTTGTGTGATTGGCAAGTGTGGAGCTGTGGGTGATTCCAAAAAAAAGATAGACTTAAGAGATTGAAGAAATTGGATGATTTCAAGTCATGTCCACAAAGTTAAAGGAGGAGGCTGGGACTGTATGCATTTTGGTCTAAATTAAACAGTCATCTCTTGGCTTTGGAGAACATTGTTTTGAAAGGAAGTATTATCTAGTTTAGCAACAGACTATCCTTTATGTTCATCTTCTGATTGACTACTATGTTCGTGCTAAATGAACGTTTGGGGGAATTGTTGGTTAATTTGCTGATGAAATATGTAACCAACATATTAATACGTTTGGAGGAGGGCTTAAATCCGACTAATCGATGTCCGTCGAGGATAAATTAATACCGACCGACTTAATGTCGACAATATATTCAGTTGGTCTTAAATTAACATCGACAAGGAGAACGTACACTGACAAACTGAATTTTAAACCTAGCCTAGTTCAAATAGGTATTGGATAAGAATGGAGTGTTAGGATTTACTGTTAAGAATGAATGGAGTGTTATATATAAATACCCATGAGTACTATAATGAGAGTTTTATACATGTTTATAACTTTCTTCCTGCATGCATGTTAGCTTGTTTAGGACATTTGCCCTCCACGTAGATCCGCCAGTGAATCTATTATATTTTTATAGTTTAAGATAGTATAATTGAAATCAATTCCGATCAATTGATTTGTAATATTAAGTAGTATTATTGTTCCAAAAATAAAAATAATTCGACATTTTTTCACCATTTTATGAACATGTCAATGGTTAAAGATTCTTTTAAATTTTTAACGATAAAAATATATTTAATGATTCCATTAACAATTTATTAATATATTTTTATTATTACTAACAAAATTTTTAAGATAGAAAATACAGTGTATTAAATAAAAATTAACATATTTTAATTTTTACTAATAAAATTATTAAAATAACAAAATATAATATATATTGAATAAAATTGGACAGAATGTGTTAGGAAGGGTAGACAAATCCCTAAAAGTCAAACAAATAAGCTGATAAGGCCTATTCCGGGCTGACCTTTGTACCTTCAAACCTTCCTCACCTGTCAAAACTTCAATAATTTATTGAAACAGTCGAGGTGGGATTGCGAACCTCAAATTCCTTGAGTTTAATTTATAAAAAAAAACTAAAACAAAGTTGTTAGGATGTAATTAAACTTTAGCTAATAAAATTATAATTATTGTTAATTATTATTTTTTGATTAAAATAATCTAAAATACTGAAATATATTAAAACGAAAAAAATTACAAATAACAAACTTAAATAGTAATTTTGTCAAATAGAATAACAGATCTAAACCGTTAAGAACAAGTCGCCATGAAAGTATTATATTTATTTTAATTTAAGATGTAGGCTAGAGTTCTTGACCAAAGAGAAAAGAAAATTTATTTTAATTTTATTGATAATTATTTAAAAGAGTGTTACTTAATAATAAAATTGTTAGTTTCACAAATTACAAAGGAAATTGATATTTTCGTAAGTAAAAATGATAATTTCACAATGGCTCTCTCATGTGAATAGTAAATAAATCCCAGATTCACGTGAAAGTATTAAAATTAACTTGTAAAAATATCAATTTTCATTACAAATTTTAACAATTTTAAACTTTGAAAAACTAAATATTATTATTATTATATATGACGATAAGTTTAGGATTAATATTATGTAGGGAGTATTTCGTCTATATTACGAAATTATGAATAATATGAATATAGAATATAGGATAAGAGGGAACAAAGATGGTACAACAGTTTCAAATTTTGAATGACCAAAAATTTATGTGTATACTAAATATAATTAACAAAATAAAATTAATTTTGAATTTTTTAATTACCCTAATAAATTATTAAAATTTTTCAGAGATTAATTTCACCGTCTATTAAAAAGAATAAAAAATTACTCTTACTCTCACATCCTTCTCCGTTCTTTCTCCTTCAAAGCTCACCCTCTGCTTCCTCCATTCTCTAGCGTGATCAATATCTCTTCTTCGTACGTAGTGTCGGAGTCACGATAAGTACTTATACATGTTATAAATATACTTATACATGTTATAAATAAGAATTCAAGGTTTATAATCTAATTTTATCAAATATATATTTGTGAACATGTATTTCATTTTATTTAAATTTGATCACATATAAATTATTTTTCATTATTTTTGTGGAAGTATTACAAAACAAAAGAACATCACACATATTTACTTCCTCAATCTCTCTCCATCTCATCGTTCTCATCACTCAAGCTTCTCTTTTCCATTGTTGTGATCACTGCGAGGTTAGTTTTAATCTACTAGTCAGCCGTTGAATATGAATAATGTGAACTGCATTATTGTTTGATATATTGTTTAGCTGAATTATTACGTTCCACTAAGAAAAACTTCTTTTGATGCGATTTGAAGGTCTGAATTTGATTAAAGATGGGGAAGAAGCGAGTTTTGTTGCCGGCAGATGAAGTTGACACGAGGGCGGAGAAATACGATCCTGAAGTAATCCAAAGTCTTTAATTTCTCCTGTGCAATTTGATTCTACCTCTTTTTTTGAATGAAATGTGAGTGAATAATTTTCTTTTTTGATGGATGATTGCAGCTCCACATTTGACTGGTTTTATGCTGAAGCTTTTTGTTAAGTTAGTTGAAGCTCCTATGATTGGTTCTTTGATCATAGGTCAATTGAAGAAGCAGAATAAAATGGCTGAGGTCTGATTGTATGCAAGTCTCAGCTTACTTTATGCAGATACCACGCACACACACATATACATACATGTGTGTAAAATATATATATGTAAAATCATATGAAAATTTTACTTTAATTCCATAGATGCATACATAACTACATAAGATGTGTTATGAGCATATAAATTAAGGCTATATTTGTTTAAAGGCACTAATTTTACATTATTATAGTTCCATAAAACAGTGGAGGAAGAATGATAACTGGGAAAGATGGAGGTACCTTTTACGGGAATTATGCTATCCTGCGTTTTTTAAGCTGGAGTATGAGTTTGCTACCAAATTTAGGACCAAGAGTTCGTTGAAGGATTGCAATCACATCCCCTTAAATCCATTTAAAGAAATGCAGTCTTAGATTTTTTATATTCTTTTTATCTCAATACATAATGTATGTTTCCTGTTGTTATTCGTGAAGGTAAAAAGAAAGCTAATGCAAAATTGGTTTACAAATGACAGATCCTTCGGAATACTGTGATACCGGAGACTCCAATGTTTAAACCTGAGTTCCCTCCTCAAGATTTACCTTTCATTCTTAACCTGTTTATTTCAGTTTCTTTTTTCTTCACTTGTATCATTAATTGAATATTATATGTGCCTATTTTACCTAAATTATGCTCTTTGTCTGGTGCTTTTGATCAAGAAACTGAAAAACAGTTAGATATTGAAATGGACACTGAAAGTTTTCATTGATAAAAGATGAAAATGGACATTGAAAATTATTGCTTAAAATTGTGACTAATAATTAAACAAGGTCCTTAGTATATGAAACTGACATAGTTTGATCTGTGAATTAGAACCGGAACCTGATGTTATTGTTCTGGAAGATGATGTAAAATCTGAAGACCGAGTTGAATCAGCCTTGAAGTGTCTTCCACATTATGATCCTGCTAGTAGTTGGATAGGTGATTTGACTCCATTTCGCTACTGGAAGATTCGTGATTATGCATATGCATACAGGTCGAGGCTTGCAACCCCATCCATGGCAAGTTTCTAACAGTTGGGACAATTTGTATTGCCTTTTTGATTATTGTGAAGGAGGAATCCAACTTTCATTGAGTAGGTTGCAGAGCGAATCATCTCAGCTATAGAGGAATTCAATAATAAGAAGCCCCCAATGCCATTGTTGATCTCCTTTGATGCTGAGGAGGTAAGAAAGCAAGCCGCAGCTTCCACACAAAGGTTTGAGGAAGGTAATTCTGATTTTATATGACTGTATTCATTTTCATTTTAAGTTAATTTTGGAGTTTCTACACTTATGAAATAGTTCATATCTGATCCTGATTGTGTGTGAATTGTGATTATGTTCTGGTACTGGGGTAAACCTTTGTCTTTGCTCAACTCTCCTTGGCTGGGTTGTGCAGGAAACCCATTGTCGATCTTGGACGGGATTTTCATGGCGATCAAGGACGATATAGATTGTTTTCCTCATCCATCAAAAGGCAACTAATTCGAATTTCTTCCCATAAATATTTCTTAAAGCAGATGTTTATCTGATTAATGATGATTAACAGGTGCTACAAAATGGTTTCATGAGATACGATCCGTCAAGAAGGATGCAGTTTGTGTATCAAGGTTACGTTGCTGTGGCGTGATTTTTGTTGGAAAGGCAAATATGCATGAAATGGGACTCGGAACGACTGGAAATAACCCGAATCATGGGTAAGTTTATTAACCTATTTTATGTGTTCACCAGAGGGAAAAAAACAAACTGTATTATTGGAACATGTAAATTCTAATGTACCATCATGATTAGGTAATATCTTTTTCTATTTGGAGATTTCCCCTTTCTTTAAAGTTGCCTGAGTTTATCATGGATTGCATCCAGTAGAGAAAAAAAGATGCAGAATAAACTCTAATCCTGATGTTCTGTTTATAAAGAGAAAGGAACAGATATGCCTTTTTGGAGATACCATGTTCAGTCAAAAGATTTCAATTGAATTTTTTTGCTTCATTACTATCATAAAAGTTTTTACCTTTGGGTTTGATTTCTTCAGTTACATGCTAGGGTGTAGGTAGATTAAGGATTCATTGTGTGTGAAATAAAAAACCAAGTTGTGCATGCCAATAGTCTATATATGCTAGTGGTATAGAGTACAGGTTTCCTTGTTCTCTATGTGAGTTTAGGGTCTTAAAGCTTAGCTACTTATTTTGGGCATCAATTGCTGGCAGTAACATTTATTCCCTTGTTTTCACTTGAAATTTTTTAATGACTAACAAATATCCTTGGACATTGTATAGTTTATGTGCAATGGTCTCTCAGTTGTGTAGGATGTATTGCTCTGTTACTTATGTAACTTCAGTTAACAATGGTGAAATAAGATTACTATGAGAATTACCTATTTACTATCTACACTACTAGCTTCATTTGTACTATTTTTAGTTGTTATATTAACTTTAAGTTTCAACAAAAGAAACATAAGAGAGCCTTTTAATATGACAGAACAACAAGAAATCCACATGCTCTAGATGGGTACACCGGTGGATCTTCCTCAGGCCCTGCAGCAATTGTAGCTTCTGGGATATGCTCAGCTGCATTAGGAACTGATGGTGGAGGTTGTACAAATATAAGATCTTAGATTGTGAATGATTACTTTTATGACTTTTACATTGTTCTATTTCCTACTTAATGTGAAAAACAGGCTCGATTCGTATTCCTTCTGCGCTTTGTGGTGTAGTGGGCTTGAAATCACCATATGGGCGGACAGACATGAAAGGGTAAGCTCTTGAAATATATGACTATTGTCATACAGTAAAATTATGCTTTTACATTTACTTATCTTTACATAATAATGTTCTTAGAATATATACATATATACACGCGAGAAGTAATTAATTATTATGAAAAATATTAATAAATAGAGCTATTAATTATTTCTCGTATTTCTATTCGATAAAATGTTCCCTCTACGTTATGAACTAGAATACAAAAACATAACCTTTTATACAACGTTCACCAACTTTTATGTGTATAAAAAGTATATTCCATACTTTTATAGGCACAAAGAGTTTTATAACAAATTTTGTACCACAAATGATTTTGATTATGCATGACCTGTCTAACCCAGCACTAGACCAATATAATAGAATCCTTGCAACATGCTAAAAATAAAAAACTTAATGATTATATTGACATGCTTAGGATCTGTTGTTTATTCATAGCACACATATTTATGTAAAAGATATTTGAAGGTTTATAAACTTGCCTTTTCATACTGGACAAATTTTCACTTGTTTAATTCGTTTCACTGATATTCTTGCAGGTCATTATGTGATGCAGGGACTGTAGAAATCATTGGACCACTTGCATCAACTGTTGAGGATGTTATGTTGGTGTAAGTGTTTCATGAGTGTTTCTGCTAACAGAAAGAAAAAAAAGTCCATTCTTTTTTACTCTGCTTTTTTAGGCTTCCACTATTTTGTCTTTATTCAGCACTAATTTGCGGTATGGATTTGTAATTACTTTTCTTAAAACCCAGTTAAAATGTCATAATCAAGTCATTTATATCATCCATTAGCTTAGTGCTGTTTATTACTAAGCACATGCTTGTATCAGTGACAGTGTAATTCATTAGGGACAGGAAAAACTGAACTGAGTGGCATACAAGAGCACATACTGCTAATTACTGCATGCGTAGCATAGAAATTTAAAGCTTCCACATGATTGAAAAATCTATTTAAGAAAAGAAATTCTGTTTCGCCAACCAAAATATGCTTTATATATATTGACCGAATTCTTGTTTCAGTTGTTTCTAAAACTTGTGTACCCTATACATCAGTGTCAACATACTATAACATTCTGTACCTACATATATGTTGATAGGTTGAAAACATAAGAAAAGTCTGGGAAAAAAAAGACTATAAACTGAATCATTTGGAACTTTGGAGTTTGGACAATGAAAGAAATGTCAATCTTGATTCTATTTTTTTTCCAGGTATGCTGCAATCTCTGGATCCTCTCCTGCTGATAAAATCTGTTTTAAAACGGTAATTATTTTAACAATACTATTGGTTCTTAAATTGTGGAATTAGCTGAATAATTCATATATATTGTCTTTAAATTCAACTACATACTCTTCTAAAAAGATGAGAAACAATGAGCTGAATCTACTGAGAGAATAAATAAATATTCAATTTTAAGATGTGCATGCTGGGCTCATAACTTTGGCTATGGTTTTCGAACATGAAGGTTGATAATGATAACAATCTACTTAATGCGTGCAAGATTCTCATTGTTTCCACTTTTAGTCTAGTTAGTGGATTCCTTTTCCTCCAATTTTTTGTTCTCTATTCTTTTAATAAACTAACTTCTTTTATGTAAAAAGAAATAATGTCAAAAAATAAGGAAAAACCAAAAGAAGATTCAGACAGTTTACTTATACTTGATTGTGATTGGTGATGTGAAGTTCACTTTCCTATTCGAAATAACTATCTGAGAAAGAGCTAACAGAATCTATGATCTATATATTTTGAATGGCCTTGAAATGTATTCTGCGAGTGTGGGAGTTCTAAAATTCATTGATTTTGGGGAAAAAGTAACATATAGAATCTTGTAAACATTTTATTGATTTTTGACCTTAAAACCCTTGAAATTCTCTTAACTAATCTTAGCATTTACTTGGTTGTCAGAGATTGTACCTCTTCTGAATAAGTTCCGGGAGGCACTGAGGGCTACAAATGCTGATTTTATCTCCCTTTTCGAACTAAAATTGTACATTGTTTATGATGTATCACTATATCTCAGAATTCTCTCTTTTTACAGTCTCTACCTTGTTTGCCAAACTTATCATCAGACATGAGTTCTAAGGCAATGGGATCATTGCGATTAGGGAAGTACACAGAGGTGATCTCACCTTCCTTTTAGCTCTTTGTGAACTAGGGTCAATGTTATCATTTCCTAATATTTTCTTACGAGTGTATGGTTGTTCTCTTGCAGTGGTTTAATGATGTATTCTCAACTGATATATCTGATAAGTGTGAGGATGCTCTTAAGTTGCTATCAGAAACACATGGGTGCAAAGTAAGTCCAAAATATTATGTTCATTATTATATTAAGTAGTCCTCTATGCTTGTAATAAATCAGAAGCATTCCTTTTAGTGGTACGTAACCATGTCACATTTTAAACAAAAATACCATTTATATAAGAATTAGTTAAATCCTCTATCACTAGTTTCCTTAAATAAAAGAAAAAGACCAGATTATTTAAATTTAACTTAAGTTTTCCCCCATTCTCAAGAGTAACTACCACTACCTGAATATTGCAGAAAATTGATTAGTAATTCAATTATAAAAGATGATAAAAATAAGGTGAGTAGTTGTCATATATTCATATAACTGGTGACATTTCTTTTGTATATTATATTAAATTGATAGCTAAGAAACATTACCATTGATTTCAGGACAAACACGTGCACACACACAAACATAACTGGTGACATTTCTTTTTGATGCAATGCCATGTATTTTCTTGCATTCTAACATTAGTCTGTCTTTTTTTTTTACAGGAACTTTGTGCTAACCCTAAGAGGCAGCCTCAATCATTTTATGAGGTTCTAAAGGGAAACTGAAAAAAAAAAAACCCTGTTTCATGTCACTCCTATATGGGCTTATTGATTGACTATCTTTTTGTAATGGTTTAAAGTCCAATGTTTTGAAACCCGGTTCGGACCTTGAACTTGGAACCGGGGTTCAATTTCTGGTCCGGTTTGGCTTGATTGAACTAGTTTGGTGAACCCGTTGACCACCGGTCGAAATGATGGTAAAACCGGTTAAGTTGACCCAGTAAACTGTTTTTTATTATTTTTTTGTACCAATTTTTTTAATATTAAAAGTAATCACTTTTAGTAATATTGTAACTCAATTTTATTATTTTTTATGTTTTAGTTCATAAAAAGCTAGATTTTTAAAATATTTATTAATTACTAATAATATATTTTTTTATATATTTATGACGTCACCGGTTCATTGATAACTTTTTTGGTTCGATGCTCTAAAAAAAACATTTAAACAACAATTGAAGGTATTTTTGATTAATACAAGTTATGTCTTGCTGAAAATGGTTGGTTACTCTGACTATCTTATGAATATTCTTTCTAACACGTTATAAAGGGAAAAGGAAATCCCATTTGGGCAGGAGGGTGGTTTCTTTCTTTCTCAAAGATCGTAGCACATTGCTCAGTTATTAGAACTAGTACCAACATGGGCGGATCTTTTCCTTTTCCTTTTCCTATAGGCAATTGCTCGCCTTGATTTGGGATACTTTTATTTTTAGTAGTGATAAAAATATTTATGTTTTTTTAGAAAATAAGATAAAGTGTAAATATAATGAAATTTGCCCACTATGATTTAGACTAACATTAAAATTTGACTACCTTCTGCCTAATGGCTTCGGGCGTAACTTGCGCTCAAAGACTTGATGGTTCACGGGATTTTGTAATTCACACCAAATAACAATGTACCATGTACCAATCAGGCAACAACAGAGTATTAACATTTTCAAATCCACTTTCATAGTGAAAATAAATATTACTCCTTTCTATTCAGATTAAATGTCTTTTTAGAGTTTAGCACACTTATTAAAAAATAACACAAAATGTCTTTTATGTCCCTAATTAATTATTTCTCTCTCCACAATTGTCTCTTCTCATTCTCTATATAGTTATTTCCTTTTAATCATCTCCATTATTCTCCCCATTATTACATTCCCTTCTATCAACGTTCCTTCCTCATCTCCCAATGTAAATCAATTACTCCAAAACTAAAGAGCCAAAACTAAGTGCTGCAAAAATAAGTGCCGCATTGGAGCCAACCTGAAGAGCCAAAACTAAAAATTTTAATTTTGCAATGGAGCCAAAACATAAAATTTCCAGTAAACAAAATTTTCTAATGGAGTAAAATTTAAAATTTTGCAATAGAGCCAAAAACAATTTTTCATGTCTATATATGGATATGAAACTAAGCAATTGTCATTCTACATCCATTCATGGCTTTCAATATAAACAATGAGAAACATTTGTCATTGGATTTAAATATGTTTCCAAATGAAGAATATGACTCGCCAGGTAATACTTTTTCATTTTGTGTGCACTACACTTCATTATCTGTAATCATAATCTTTCTAACATGCAGAAAATATTGAGCTATGTCAAGAAGAAGAAAGTGTAAGGAAATCAAAGAAAAACCTATCAAAAGGAAAAAGATGGGCAATTTACAATGCTTTATTGAAAAGAAGTGTCAATGGGAAGCTGAAAAAAACTACAACCACAGAGGTTGCTGCTTTACTCTCGGTACCTATACACACTGTTCAGAGGATTTGGAAACGAGCTAAAGACAATCCTAATGGACAAGACGTTGATGTCTCCAATAAGAGAAAAGGCAATTGTGGTCCCAAAAGAGTTCAAATTGACCTTAGTCGAGTTCCTGATATTCCCTTACATCGACGAACAACTTTGATGTCACTTGCCGAAGCTTTGGGGGTAAGTTATTCAACGTTATTTAGGCATATGCAGCGAGGTCTCCTTCGACGTCACTCTAATGCCATTAAACCACATCTAAAGGAAGAAAATATGAGAGCTCGATTGAAATTTTGCATCTCTATGCTAGACCAAAATAGTTTGCCTCATGAACCAAAATTTATTGATATGTACAATATTTTGCATATCGATGAGAAATGGTTCTATATGACCAAAAAGACTGAAACTTATTATCTACATCCCATGGAAGAAGATCCTTTGCGCACATGTCAGAGTAAGAACTACATTGAAAAAGTTATGTTTTTGGCTGCAATGGCTCGTCCAAGATTTGACGATGAAGGAAAGGAAGTATTTTCTGGAAAAATAGGAATTTTTCCCTTTGTTACTATGCAAGCAGCCAAGCGAAGAAGTAGAAATAGAGAAGTTGGGACTTTGGAGATAAAACCAATTACCCCAGTTAAGAGAGAGAACATAAAATCTTTTTTGATTGAGAAAGTTATACCAAAGATTCATGAAATGTGGCCAGGAGAGGATTCGAGAAAAACCATTTTCATTCAACAAGATAATGCAAGGACACATGTTGATCCAAGGGATGAAGAATTTCAAGTAGCAGCTTCAGAAAATGGTTTTGACATTCAATTGTTATGTCAACCGGCGAACTCTCCAGATTTAAATATCCTGGATCTTGTCTTTTTCAATGCCATTCAATCATTGCAATATAAGGTGTGTCCGAAAACTATTGAAGAGCTTATTCATGTTGTTGAGAAGTCCTTTGATGAATATTGTCCGAGAAAGGTGAACCGTATTTTTTTGACTCTACAATTGCGCATGCAAGAAATCATGAAAATTGGAGGATCCAACAAGTATAAGATCCCACACTTGAAGAAAGGCGCATTGGAAAGAGAATGTCGTCTGTGACGCCTCCAAAATAGGTATACATCACCCATCTTGAGTCGCCAAATACATGGTACAAAATTCAAATACAACTTATTTATACAACAGTCGTGTAAAGTACGACAAAATACATGTTGTGAGTTTTAATACAAATATTGTCTTCTAGACAATATCCACTCTCAGAATAAGTCCTCATTACATTTATCATCACACTATTTTATAGAATAGTGAGGACTACTAAGACACCATCTCGGACCATCACTCCGTCTCCCGACTAGTTCCAACTACGTTCTCATTTCCTGAAGAGAACAGTGAAAGAAAGGGTGAGCTCAACTAGCCCACCAAGAAATATTATGACTAAGATAATGCAGAATAAATTATCATTAGCCTTCAACAATGTTAAACTGATAAAATACAATAGACATCAAGTTTAACTGCAGCGGATAAAGCAATCCATTAAAAGAGTCAAGTAGAGAATAAAATCTACTATCTTTTATGTTTTAAAAGGTTTTTCATCACTTTTATCGCTGGGACTCAGCTTAATAATTAATCCACATCATCCCTGCACTACGGCCAAGGATATTCATTAGGGTCACGACCATAAATTCCATGCACTACGGGCCAAGGATATTTGTGTATTCATCAATGGTCATGATCATGCCAACAACTGTCCATCAATGCATTACGGGCCAATGAGGATTTTTACCACATCATTTGTAATATTACGGTCATAATTACACCGAATAATCCCTGGTCATAATCATACAAAGTCCATACATGCTCTACAGGCCACAGATGACTTTCAAAAAAAATATAAACATGAGGATGATGACAATGATATAATAATTCAATAAAAAAAGTTCACGAATTAATTTATTCAGGGACTAATAACGTCCAAATTGTCAATATGATACTGCTTTATAGAGTAAAATTCAAGAATGCTCAAAAGAATATTTTCATGAAAAATACTGGATGAAGCGCAAATATCAATGATATTCCACTAATTTCATGGAGTATAGAAGTCAAAATTTTAATCAACTGAGTATAATAACGAATGGAATAACAAAAGAAATCACCATGCATTCGGTACTTCACATAAACAGATTATTCCAACGGAATAATAAAAACGGAATCAGGTCAGGTAAAATTCACACCGACAGGATGTTCCAACAGAATAATAAGTGCGAAATAATAAATAATGGAACCAGGTCCGGTGTAAAACACACAGACAGGATATTCCGACAGAATAATAAAGACGGAATAATAAATAATGGAACCAGGACCGGTGTAAAACACACAGACAGGATATTCCAACAGAATAATAAAGACAGAATAATAGAAGAATGTCACCAAGTATAGGGTAGCCCGCGTATACAGGTTATTCATACAAAATGATAAAAAATGGAATAACAACAGTTCTATTCATGAATAAGAAAGAATAACACCCCTTACCGTAAAAGAAACTGAATATAAGAGTAGAAAAGTAGCAAAATACTTTTCTATAGTTTCTCTATAATTTTTCTCTCTGGAGTTTCAGTGAATTCGTAAGAAATAATGAAGAAATGAGCTTCTATTTATAGAAGAATGGAAGTGTACTGTTTATAAACGAATTATTTCTGCAGAATTATTTCTTCAGCCAAATACAATAAAGTCAATCAACTAACCAATAAAATCACAACAAAAATTAAAATATAATACATATATATAAACACATGTTTTCAACTTATATATATCAATATTATATATACACCACTTAATTTTTCTCCACCATAACCAACATCAATCCCCCATCCACCCAATAATCAAATTCACTATACTCTTACACATCACTATCACACTACTACTTTTTCACCATTTTCCACTCACACACATATCACACACCTATCACTTTCACATATCATTTTCTTCCACTATATACTCAAAACATACATATACTTCTATATGTATACTCTTCCATTTCCAAAATCATTTCTCAACACATATGGGCCCCACATGTGGCCCCCACATGTGGGTCCCACCTTTAAATAATTTTTTACCGATTATTTTAAAAATGGGTAAATAATAATCCATAAAATAAGCGAAACTTCATTAAAAAAATACCTTAATAATTTTAACAACATTTATCATCTTTATTATAATTCACAATATTAATCGACCAGGTCGTTCCCAGGAAAGAGGGGGCTTTCCAATAAGGATTTCTCCCTATTGACGCGCAATTAGGTGACAAAACCTCTCCTTGGCAGAACTTCTAGACATCATTAATATTGTAATTTATAATATTAATAACTCTGTCATTTCAATTATTGATTTAATATTATATAAAATATCGATAATAATTGAATCAAATAACGTGAGATACAATACAAAAATTACTATAGCAATAATTGAACAATACTGAGTGACTTTTCACGTAAGTATTAATAATCAATACCGTGTGCTACTATGCAACCACGCGTATTACTGTACTTTTACTACCGAGTAGTTCAACAGTATCAACGGTAAAACTGCCGCCGTTATTTTTAATAAAATATTTTTGTCGTTTTCTCAATCCGATAATAATTCTGTTGTGGGGTCCACCAATGATTGTGCCGTCGTACGAATATTCCCCGACACAAAGAATATTCCCTGACCAATCGAATATAATACAACAACTTGCATGCTTTGCAAAATTTATAAATACTACCCACAACTATAACATTATATCAAATCCACTCCATAATATTTAAAAAATATTTCGAGAAATTTAAATTTTTATTCATAAATTATGGGGTCTCACATCGTCTCCCTACACAAATAACTTGTGATCCTACTTTAGTGCAAAATGTTATGAACTCAGTAACATCTTAACAATTCTTTTCTGTTTTGATTTTGAATTTTACTTGCCTACTACTCCATTACCGAGCTCTGTTTTTAAGATGTTTGTCATGTTATGTCATTAGTAATTGTTATGTCATGTTTTTCGGTGCCGGCAAACAAATGAGTACTTCCTTAAAAACAGAATTTTCACATCAATGGAACCAACAACAAAAGTGAAGAAAAAAAATCATCTTTTAAATGAAACATATCCCATAGTAATTCCCTAACAACCAAGATGACAAAACAATTCTTCTAGAGTTTCTTCTCTCCAACTGCAAATCTAAAAATGCTTGGAAAGAAAGATTTTCAGCATTTCCAATATTCCTTGCTGAACCTCTTTGTTGGCATGAAGTTCTCCCTCATCATAATAAAACTTGTTCAAATCAAAGTCACGTTCGGAACTTGCTGCAGAATTTGGTGGAGCATTTTCTTGTTTCCCAACTTGATGCAGTGTAGAGTTAGAAGTGGGATGGAGAGGCTTTTGGTAGTCCATTTTCTTTTTTGTGTTTATGTTAAGTTCTACATGCATCAACGTATTTAAATGAATAAAAAAGGTAATGGTCAAAGATGAAGACAATTAATGAGTTATTGGAACTTTGGTGGTATATCTTGTAAAATGGTTCATGGAATTGCATTTACTAAGCATATTAAATAGATGGGTAAATTAGGAAAAAAAATAGTACAATATTGCATAGAAATTTCAAAATAACACTTATATAGAATAAAATTAAACTCCCTAAAAAGATATTTAATCTGAATAGGAGGGAGTATATTTTAGAGCAACGACTATAATTTTATAAATTGAAATAATTATTGTTAAACTTATATTCAATCGTGTCTTTATATTTTTCGTTTGAAAAATGATACATTCTTTATGAAAAGAGGAAATACAACTCTAAAAAAAATTGAAAAAAATACTGCCTCTATTAAGCGACAAAAAAAATTTGTCCTCAAAATATGTCTAAACTCTAAAGTACATCAATTAAAATATATAAAATACTACATCGACTAATTTACTCTTAATCATATTATATTTTACCTTAAATATAAAGTAATCACATCATAAATTAGTGAATCAAATTAATTTACTCTAACGCTATGTTTCTGAGTTTTGAACAGAAAAAAAAAGAATAGAAAACTTAAATTAAAACAGAAAATAAAAGAATAGACAACTTAAAGTTTCCTTTGAGTTGTTTCTGAGTTTTTAATAGAAAATGATAGAAAATTTAAAATTGAGGACATGAGTTGTAATTTAAAATTTATTATATTAAAAGTTGAGGATAATATGAGAATTATAAAAATATTACTTATTCTAATTTCTTTTCCGTCCAAATCATGCCAATTTTGGACGGAAAACTTTGGCAGGAAAAGTGGCCAAGTTTTCTATCCATTTCTTTTCTTTTCTGTTTATTAAAAAACTGAGAAACATAAGAATTGGAAAGAAAACTTAAATTTTCCGTCCATTTTTTTTTCTGTCCAATTTAAAACTCAGAAACAGAGCATAAGAGCCAATTAAAATAAATAATACATATATTATATGAGGTCAAAATGAAAAGTAAATTTATACTCTCTCTCTTCTTCTTTTTTTATCTATCTTAACTTTTATGAAATTTATACTTGAGTCATCTTTTTGGGATAGTATAACAAAAAATAAAATTAAAAAATGTTGCCTAAAAAAGATAAATAAATAAGAAAATGCTCCCCTTGATCTGACTTCCCTGCCCTTCCCTCCGTATCAAATTCACAGTTTCATAGTGATCGAGTCCTGCTGAACATCTCTGAATCTCTATCTCTCTCTCTGGATATGATTAAAACAATGCCTCCCAAGCTAACCCCCAAATTCTTCCAATGGCTGATCCTGCTTACTTGTTTACTCTTCTTTCTCTACTCCACATTCCTCCCTCTTTACCCACAACCTTCAACAGACCCATCACCTTCAAAACACCCAATTCAATTTTCAAACCAGTGCAATCTATTCAATGGAAAATGGATCCTAGACACTAATCGCCGACCCATCTACGATGGGAGCTGCCCATTTCACAGGAACTCTTGGAACTGCCTTAGAAACCAGAGAGAAGATATGGGTCGGATAAATTCTTGGAAATGGGTACCTGAAAAATGTGAACTTTCACGGATTGACCCATTAGTGTTTATGGGTTTGATGAGGAACAAGAGAATTGGGTTTGTTGGAGACTCGTTGAATGAGAATTTTTTGGCTTCTTTTCTTTGTATTCTTAGGGTTGCTGATTTGGGTTCTAAGAAATGGAAAAAGAAGGGAGCTTGGAGAGGAGCTTACTTTCCTAACTTTAATCTCACAGTTGGATATCATCGGGCCGTATTGCTTGCCAAATATCAGTAAGTTACTGAAAATAATGCTGCTTGAATTATACTCCATGTTCTGTTTTCTTTCGGAATATATTTGTATTTTGTTTTTTTTTATTTCTGGGATCTTATGTGTTACCTATGAATCGATTATATGTAACTTGGTATCCCTGTTAAGTTGCAACGAGGTAAGTTAAATGTATTGAGCCTAGTATTTGCATTGTTTATTTATATCACATAATGGACAAGCAGAAAATATGATATGCAGTACTATTTATCCATTGTTATGTGCTTGTACTGAAGCTCACTAGTACTGCAAAACTCCCCCAACTCCCCTCATAATGGGATATAAGCAGTTATGTAGGTTACATGAAAATTTTAAATATCTGGTGTTAGTGTTTAACTCTTTTAGATTTGGTTTAGAACACGGCTTAGAAACAATTATATATCACTATTATAGCAAGTTAGCAACCAATATTAAATCTCAGTATGTGTGATCATTGATGCAAGTAATTTTAGTTCTTAGTTAGCCTTGTGATCAGTCTATTTTTCCACTTATGACCTTTTATATTTTGGTCATATTCTACCCAAAGTAACAGATGCTTGAATGTCCCATGGTATTACTAGAAATCAAATTTGAGTTAAATATTCTCTCCATTTATGACTGTATGCATAGTATTCTAGGTATTGAGGTATATAATGTGGATTTATTTCTGTTTCTTATGCAAACCTAAAATCTTGTATTCGTTCACCGACATTAGGAATGTTTTTCCAATTCACATTGCTTAGGGGAGACTATTTCACCGAATTAGCTCTAACTAGACTTGTTTCTAACCCTGTCTTATGCCTGACGAAGGCAAGAAGTATTAAGTTGGAGTATCATTGATCAGAATTTCTAGTCATCACATTAGTTGAACGTGCTGATGGTTTCACCCTTATCTTTTCTCTTTATTTATTTATTTATAATATGGCAACCTTACATGCTCATAACTGATTAAATAAAGGTGGCAGCCAAAACAGTCAAAGGCCTCTGAGAAAGACGAATTAGAAGGAATATATCGCGTTGATGTTGATATTCCAGCTGAGGATTGGGCTGGCATTGTGGATTTCTATGATGTTCTTGTTTTTAATACCGGGCATTGGTAATTTTTTTTCTATTATTTTACTTTTCATAGAATTTCTCAATTAGAGTTTTCTTCTTTTTTTCGATAAATGCATTGATATAAAATCTATTTTCACAATGACATCGAGAGACTGCTAATTATGTGACACCTATATTTTTTGGGATACATTTTCATTTGCATCCATATTGAATTAGGAGTATAACTAGTAGGTCCTCTGCGTTTGTTCTTTTTGAACATTGCTATGTTGGCATCTCCACATTTCACGTATAGGTGCATGAGTGAGAGTGCTTTTGTTTTGGGGGTACATGGTGGAAGGCAAAAAATGGAGAACTGCATCTCCTGCACCTATTTTCTACAGTATTACTAACTAATTTGTTTAATGATCTGTCTAGGTGGGGCTATGATAAATTCCCGAAGGAGACGCCTCTTGTTTTTTATAAGGCAGGGCAACCAATACTTCCCCCACTGGGGATTTTGGATGGCTATAAAGTTGTTCTTGAGAATATGGTTGCTTATATAGAGAGAGAATTCCCTAGAAACACACTCAAATTTTGGCGTTTTCAATCACCTAGGCACTTCTATGGTGGTGACTGGAATCAAAATGGGAGTTGCTTGTTCAAGGATCCCCTTGAGGTAGTCCAGGTATGACCTGATGACAGATCTCAAAATTTTCATTTTCCAGTCCTAATCTGTATAATATTCTTGGTTCTGTTGGATATAAATGTGGAAGATAGAAAACTGTCCAATTTTATCATTATCTAGTACAAAATTTCCAATTTTTAAGCAGGGTTTTGAGAGGGAAATAAATGTTGATCTCATTTCCTTGTTGGAAAATTTTCTCCAGAAATGTGCTTTATCTGTGAAAAAATATATGCTAATACCTGTACAGCTTGACTCTTGGTTTGATCCCAGTAACAATGGAGTGAACAAAGAAGCAAGACAATTTAATCTACTAATTGAAGAGGCATTACGAGGCACAGATATTCAAATTCTTGATTTGACTCATTTGAGTGAGTTCAGAGCAGATGCTCATCCTGCGATTTGGTTGGGAAAGAAGGATGCCGTGGCAGTTTGGGGCCAGGACTGCATGCACTGGTGCTTACCAGGCGTTCCTGACACGTGGGTTGATATCTTGTCACAACTTATCCGTAATAGCTTGAGACAGGATGATGAGTGATGAAGTATATTTCATTTGAGATTTAGGATTGCGAATTCTAACGGATCTTGGAGAAAAATTGTTGAACACTCCTCATGGCTGCCCAGAATGCATCAATATGCGAGAAGCTGGTAAATGCACCGTTTCAAGTAGATTTTCACAAGTTAATCTTCTTGAGAGAACTCGATGCTAGTAAGCCAAATTTGATGGAAGAAATCTGCCACTGATTTTCTTTCTTTTCTCCAGATAATTAACATGTTTCCTCGGTATG
The DNA here is from genome assembly GCA_020205505.1 of Panax japonicus. NCBI lineage: Eukaryota > Viridiplantae > Streptophyta > Magnoliopsida > Apiales > Araliaceae > Panax > Panax japonicus. The sequence goes on from CM035106.1 coordinate 54,031,388, forward strand.
ACCCAACTTTGTATGGACAAAAGCTGGTGGAAGCGGAGGGATTGGGTTGATCAAGCGACAGTTTATTCTGATAAAAGAAACCTGTAAATTTATTGAATTTTGATAATGATTTATTTCATTTGCTTTTGCATTTGTTGAGGAAGTTTCAGTGCCTATTGTTGCTCTGCACATTATAATAGTCCAATCTCATTGATAACAGTTAGCCAGTGTGCACAGTTTGTAGCTCTACTCTAGTGCATATCTACAAATACATGAATAAATGGGGTCACCATTAAAATAAAGATATGCAAGGGGAGCATTTTGTTCTTATTTATATTATGAACCTTTGCAAATTATTAGTATTTAAGTTGACTCAAGTTTTGCCTATATTTAGAAATGATTTTCGTTCCCAGTTTAAAGATGTTTCAAATTGAACTTTAAGAGCATCTCTATCAGTCTCTTCGATCATTTTGTGATACTCAAATAGGTGAGTTACATTAAAAAATTTATTTCCAACAGCCTCTTCAACTTTAGTCGTCAAATTTGTAACTTTATTCTCTTTCTTCAAATCTGTAACCTCATTCTCTCTTTTCAAAATATTTATAAAAGGCTAAAAATATTTATTTTGTTTGATGAATTTGATATATAGCTCATTGAATTGAAGAGACTGATGATACATAAAATATGAAAGTAGCAAATAATGCTCTTCAAATTGTCACGTAGGTCAACAAATTTCAATTTAAAGAGTTTTTTTTGCTACTACTGTTGGAGATGCTCTAAAAGTTAATATGGATTTATTATTGGATTCATAAATTTTCATTTGAGTGCGTAGTTTAATAATGAAATTATGGATAGGAGAGTACTATTTTTTATGTATTTTTAATATTTTTACATAATTTCTTTTTATATTAAGATAAAACCCACTGTATACAAATAATATAAAAATATCACATGAGAGAACCATATAAAAATATCAGTTTCCTAGAATATTGCGAAGATTTTACCATAACAAAAGGAAAAACAATGTGGGAAACAAAATGAGAAATCGTGTAATAGAGGTAGCATTCATTTCTTAATTGATGTTTTAGGAAAACACAAATATTAAGAAATTAATAGTGTTTTGTTTGATTGAACAAAGTGAATTAAAATTTTAAATATTATTTTTTAAAAAAAAATTATTCAAAAAATAAAAGGAAAACAAAATAATATTTAATTTAGGAATGGTATGGGGATGTACAAACAACAAATAAAAAATAAGAAATTACAAATTTACTAACTATCGATAGTATTTCTCCCTATAAAATGGAAAGGGCGAGTATTTTGATAAGTCTGCTCTGAAACTCCGTCTGAACTTCAAGTGGCCGAAAAAAGAACCACCCCAAAACCCTAAACCACGCTTATGTTACTCAATGTTTTCAGTCAATCTGAACTATCAGTCAACAACAACAAACTTTAAATTGCCAGAACCCCATCATTTAATTCCTCAAATGGCTTTAAGCGTTCATCCCATTTCCCCCAAATTTCCCTCACGAACCCTGAAATCCCAATCCTATCCCTTCCCCTACTCCATTTACCTTCTCAGCAAAACAGCCAAAAAAATCCAAATCTCAAGCAAGAAAAGCAGCAGTGATGCAGAACTTGCATCAGATTTGGCAGCAGAAGTTGAAAAAATAAACACCCTTTTGGTCCAAAAAGAGGAGGCAATGAAAAAGAGCAGAAAAATCTTGTTTACAGAGCTTTGTCAGCATATGGGGATGAGAGTTAATGAAGTGAAGAAGAAATGGAAGAAAATGAATGAAGATGATAAGTGGGTTTTGGTGAAAGGGTTTGTTTTAGAGTGGGGAGTTAATTTTCATCCATTATCTGCAAAATCTGTTAAAGAATTAGTTGATGAGTACTTGGTTGAAGATAATACATCCCCTTCTGATTCTTCTTCTGGGTCAATGTTGTTTCCAAATTTGAAAAAAATTATTGGGTTTTCACAAAACAAGTAATAAAAGATTCGATTTTTCTATTTTGGTTTTGCAATAGTATATTGGTTAGCTTTTGAAATGTAATTGTTCTTCAGCATTATTTTCTTCTTTTCTTTTATGATGAATAAATAGTATTTTGGTCTTCATTATGTCTGGTGGTAAAATGAAGCAATCTATTCAAGCTTGTTTCTTCAAGATTGGGACAAGTTCAATACGTTTGAGCCTCTACTTGTTTAATCAATTACCATTTTAGCATATTACATAATATGATATTGGCTCAATTAAAGCTCCTTCGAGATAATCTTCAATGATGAACAAGCAAAATTTAAACATTAATTCAGATTAATTTACACCCTCAATATTCAAACTCATTTGCATCCCTAAATAAGATGCTTGGTATGGCCCCTCATTTGCAAACAATGTGCTCAATTACTATAATATGTAGTAGTTCATAGATAACAAGTATGATTACATATAAACATGTTCAAAACCAAGATCAATGGATTTCTTAACTGCGTCTATCACCAACTGAGTCATTCTACTAACCTCCGGCCACTTGCTATCAGGTTTACCCCCTGAATATTTGATTCCCTGGACCAACCTTGCAAACTCTTGAATCATCATAGCCTCTTGTGGAAGCTGACAAGTATCCACTCGAACTTCTTCAGGTTTTACATTCCACCCAATGTGTAAATCCACAAACTTTGCGCCTGATGTGAATTTGTATGAAGCGGAGGTCTCTTCGTAAGGGATTATGAGGTCTTCAAGATGAAGTGATCCGTTAGAGCCAGAAATGGCCAAGTCCATGGACTCGTGAGAAAGGAAGGAGCAGTAGAATGTCGCGACTGCTGCTTCTTTTTCCCAGTGTAGGGAGGCAATGCAAGACAAAATGACTCCAGCTGAATTTCGGACAATGGAAGGTAAAGCAGTTACAGTTGTTGGTAGTTTGTGGTTCATTGCCCACAAGATGGCTCCAATGCAATACCTGCCTGCATCTCCTAATGCACCAAGGGCATCCAAGTCTGGCTTTACTCTCACATTTTTGTCAAGGAATTCTGGGCCTCCGATGTAAGATGATGAGCTATGGATCTTAGAATAAGAACAACAATTACGAATTTATGAGCTTTTGGTAATGGAATAATGGAACACTGGTATTACTTACTAGAAGTATACACAAACACACACACACAAATGACACATATTGTCTGGTTCCATAACTAGTGACTTGCAATCACTATCTAGTCCTAGAATATGCAGAACATTTGAGGTGAAACTGCAAGTCTGCAAGTCTATGTTTGGAGATTGGGAAATGTGAGGTTAAGGAAAAGAAAAGTAAAAGAGAGATTAAAATTATAAGAAAAATAAAACTATTAGAGCTTCATCGACTATCCATTACATTATATTTATACTATACTAAATATCAGTTTATATAAAGTAAGATAATTAAACTTATCATGACATAAAATTTTATTCTGCTACATCTCTTTTCAACTTTCTTTTCATTTCATTTCTTCGGGTTTTGAAAGTTTCAAACATAGCCCAAAATAAAAATAGATTCAGAAAAGAAAACTCTAGAATTTAGCATCACAACATAACATAGTAAGGTAAGATACTATTAAAAGAACTTGAATTGAACTCTCAATTTATGTGGTTAGATAAGCATAAAAGCTTCATGTTGTACTTAGATACAAACTGTGGCAAAAATGTTCAGTCCCTACTTGATGTTGTACTTGGACCCTATCAAAATCGTAATAATCTTATGAAATCAAATCATGTTCCAAATAAAATCCTTACTCCCTCAGTCCCTCAGTATTTGTAGCCTTGTTTATTTCAAAATATACAACCAAGTTTTCAAGCCTTATAGTCTTTGCATTCTTTAATTACCCGCATTACTACACAAATGATTGAAGGACAGAGTACTATTGGTATAAAGAGATGATGCAGTAATTCTTCTAATAACTGCGCGATTTCCAACTTGGTCAGTCAATTTGGGACGGACGGGACATCATGTTGCTTCCTAAGTCTCATCTTAATTGCCCAAAAACTTTATGATCAAATTGAAAATTGTTAGCATTAATAAAGTATACTTTTTTATATAAAGATAGAAAAGAAGGCAACTACACTATGACAGTAAGTAGTCAGTAATAAACTTCATTAATTCAAGATTCATGATTCCGAAAATTTAAATAAAAATGTTTAATTATTAAAATAAAATGTAGGGGTACAGAAAACTAATGAAGTGTAACTATAAATTACAACTTACAGATTTAATTTGGCCAAACAGCTTTGAATCAGAGAGCAACTCCTTCATTTTGGCAGTCCTAGGATGATGATACCACATGCTTCCATCCATGAATTGTGAACCGTTGGCTTGACATGATTCCAATATCTGATCAAGCTCGCCCACATCAAGAGCCGTTGGTTTCTCCAGCAGCAAATGCTTCTTCTTCTGAGCTGCCAAAACTGCCCATTTCAAGTGAAGGCTTGTGGGCAGTGGCATATAAACAGCATCCACACAAGGGTCATTTAGTAATTCTTCATAGCTGCCATAGATCAAGACTTCATCTGGGAAACTGTTTTTAATGGCGAATTGCTTGGCTTTTTCTGAAGAACGACTGGCGATGGCGTAAAGGGTTGAATTAGGCGAGAGAGAAATAGCTCTCGACACTTTTCTTGCGATTTCAGCACAACCCATTATGGCAAATCGTATTGGCTTGTGATCTTCAGCCATTTTCCAGAGTTTCTTATTTCTTTTAGTTTGAAGGATGTTATAAAGAGTGTTGGTAGTATTTCAAAGGGAAATGCGAGGATACGTGTGCTATTTTGAGCCTTTTATTTGTGGGTCGAAGTGCAAAATTAGCTGGAGGTGGAAGGACAAGATGGTACAAATCAGTTTTGGAGTAAAATGTTATAAACAGAAAAACAAATCCCAAAGATTTTTATTTAAGAAATGACAGATAAATAATTTTCTTTAATTTTGGTTATGATTTTATTAAGAGAAAGTAATAATTTATAGTTGTTTGTGTCAACTTTTAAAATTTAGGTGGTCATGTGCAAAACGTTTAAATCACAAGTAGTTAAATGAAATTTACCCAAATTTTAATGATGACTACAAGTCTACAAAATGCACCTCGTAACTTTTGTCTTGATAAATTTATTTTCATTTTGTATTCAGGTCTATTCCACTTTAACTTTTGTAGACAGAGTTGAATAGAAAAGATGGGAGTAAAACCCCTGTAAATCTCTTAAAATAAAAATCCTGTAAATATAATATGGCTTACTTCTATTAATATTTCTATACAAAAGCCTGAAGGCCAGAAAACAATCTGATCAACAGTCAAACATCACCTGAAGGAACCTTGTTATATCAAACAAAAGGTGACAATGCCATATAGAATGTGATGCAAAGAATTCTATGAACAAACCCCACATCTACCAAACATTCAGATGACCAAGACCGAGATATAAAGAAACCTACATCAGAGATACAGTTGCCTACACTCCGCAAGTGAGGCCTCAAGAGGGCAGTATGGACACTTAAAACTACGCGTGCCGTTCTTGGATAGCTTCACAATAGACTGGTTGCAGAGGACGTGCCCGCAAGGGCAGCAGCATTGGTGGATTTTCATCGCTGCTCTGACCCCTACTAACCGGGCAAACAAAAATTGAATGGAACTGAAATTCCTTCCCCAAATCCACGGGCACTGGTAACTGTTTCATATCATGCCACTCTTTTTTCCTTGCAGCCATTACATTAGCCAACTTTAATAAAGTAGGCAAACCTTCAGCTCCAGCCGCTATTGCAACACTCAGAGGGCTCCAATAGGACTGTCCCAAGAAACTGCAGTAATACAGGGTCAGTTCCTCAGCCAGCTTCTCCCAATGGGTTGCAGCCACTAACTCGGAATAAGGGGATTTATCAAGCTTTCCAGCCCAGAGGAGGCAACCCATGAGCTTCTGGACTTCATCCATGTGAACAAAAGTAAAAGGAGCAAGGCACCTTCTGGCATAGTTGAGTGCCTCAGTTCGGCTTCTCTTTTGTAAAATCTCCAGAAACTGCAGCCGGTGAAGCTTCAACTCAAGATTAGAATCGATTTGCTTAAAGTTTTCACGGTTAGCAGAGACCCAGTTTAGAGCAGGCTCAAGGTTCCTAGCCCTCATAGCCTCAAGTATCTGATGCATCTCTACAAAACTGCATTTTAAGGAGATGACCTCTGGTTCCCCAGCCTCATTTATTAAGCAGTCAGCAATGTCAAATAGACCTTCACGATAAAAATGGCTTACAATAATCTGATTCACTATGTGGGGATCAAATTCGACGTTTCTATATGCCTTGGATATGTCAGGATTGAATACTTTCTCAAGAACTTTTGAGCACTTGCCGAGGTTAATATTCAGTTCCTTCTGTGATCCCTCTAGCAGACTGTGCGGCCCTATGACAGTTAGCTTGGTTTTAAGTTCTGCAAGGATTGATTTTTGATCAACAGGAATGGTGGGATCTTGAATTGACTGCATATTTGCCAATGCCTGTTCAACGTCACAGCCAACTTGGTCAATTACTTCTTGTGATTTAGAAGAAGACAATTTTTGCTTCTTAGCTACTCGATCAAATGCATTCTTAACAGTATTCAACTCCATTCTATAGCACAACTAACAACCTCCTGAAAGAAAGTAACAGGCACGAAATTTCATATTACAGGACTTGCAAAGTAAAAATTTCCAATAGTGGTTCTAGTCCCATTCTACTTTTGCCAAGTAGGGCAATAAAAATCACTGAAATGGAAAGTAAAGACATTTAACAATAAACAGAAACTTAAATTGAAATTGAGATTTTTAATTACATATTGAGGACTAAGAGAGAAGGATAAACAGAAACTCTACTAAGTCTTGAGCAAACTATAAATTGATATTCAAGAGTTTGTGCTTACCCAACCTTCCTACACTTGTCTTACCCATAGAAAAAGCTTTTTTGTTGGCATTAGATATCTACTAGACTAACAAGAGACGAAACAAAAGTTCAAGGCTATTCTTCCAGCAAGGAGCATGCTGCGAGATATTTAAACAGTACAAACGTAAACAAGCCATGTCATGCCTCATTTGGGGCCTATATGGTTGGTTTATACGTTCAAAACATGATTTCCAACTTATAACACTACTGCCAGACAATTGACTCTCCACCTATACCTATACATATACCCATTATGAATACAAGATTCAGCTATAAAGGAAAAATATTTATGCTGGACTTCTAAACAATACCTCTGTTCCAGCCATCGGCTATGCAGTGACAAGGCTCTGAGCATAATTGAGAAATAAAGTATACACACTAAAAGTAAAAAAAGTAGGGGGAAATTTGGGGCAGCGGTGGGGTGGGTTGTTGGACAGAATTATTAACATTATGCAGGTTACTCCTTTATTCAGCAAGTAATTATGCAGTTCACTCTTTCTGTTCCAGCAACTGGCTATTTCGAGACGAGGCTCTGGGCATAATTGGGACATAAAGTATAACATACTAAAAGAAAAACTAAAAATAGGGAGACATTTGGGGCAGGGGTTGGGAATATTAACATTATGTAGTTTACTCTTTTATTCAGCAAGTAATTATGCAGTTCACTCTTTTACTTCCTTTTGGTAGATTTTAAAAACATACAGCTATGTGCTGTGCTGTGCTGCTCTGCTCCACAAGATGAATGAAGGGACATTTTTTCCCATCTGTTAACAATGTCCTGCAGCATATTTCCCAAAACATAATTTCCAAAAATTAGCAAATCTAGAAGGGATTTTATCTATTTGGAGCTAGTTCTTCCTCTATATCCAAGGCACTTCAAAGTTCAAATCCTTTCCACAAATTCACCGTCCTACTCATACTTGTCTATTCATTAAGTTGCTAAAAGATCTTTAATTACAAATTGCATATATAAGATAGCTCAATAAGTTTCTTTCCTTTTGTTAGGTCATCAATTTATTTACTCGCCATTTCCTAAATGGCAAATCGGCCAGCTATAAATCCTGTCATTTTTCTATGAGTTGTTCCTAAATGGCATATCATTTCAACCAGAAAATAGGAATCTCTCCTTTCCAATGAGGCGGATTTGCTGACTTGCTGTAACATATCTTAGTATATAATCTGGACAAGAAACTGCTTCCATTTGATTAAATGAAGTTCCCATCCTATCAGCTACTTTGCAGAAAAACACTTGATGCAATGTAACAAGATCTATCACATTCTGATATATTCTAGTCTGACACCATCTTAATTGCAAAACAACATGCTGATACTTCAGTTAGACTCTTATATCTTCTTCCTAGGTTTTTTATTTCAATATTTATTATGAAATTTATTACATCAGTGGTCCAAGGTTGACACATCATACCAAGACTACTTCTGTTATTAGTCTTTATATTTGATAGAGCTAGAATATTCTTAATAGAAGTTTAACTGTCACATGACTTTATATTCTTTTCCTTTTCGATAGGACATGCCTGAAATCGACTCAGGCAACAGTGTTTCCGATATATGGAAGAATTGTTAAATATCATTTGTAAGGGACATACATATAGACCTAAATTCACCCCATATAGACCTTCCACCACAATAAACCTAAATTACCACTGCCACTATCCTGCATAGCCACCATTGCACCACCACAACAATACTACCTCTTCCCTTCACAATGAATTCATCACCTCCATCAACAAACTGTACGGCCTCCATCAACAAACTGTACGGCTAGCTACGCATTAGGAAATGACAAGGGGATGTGAAAATATGGATTGGCTACAACATTGAGCTCAGGCCAAAGCTAAAGCATAAGGTTACAAGAAAAACAAAACTATTGACGCATTCGTAATTGTTCGATAGTAGAGGCATTCGAGTTCGACCTGTAAGATAGGGCCACACTTGAACACATTTAAAAGATGTGGGTCCATAGCAAATGAGCATCCTAAGAGTATACTAGAAACTAAAGCACAAGGCTACAAGAAAAACAAAACTATTGACACATCTGTAACTGTTTGATACTAGACACATTCGAGTTCGACTTGTAAGATAGGTCCACAATTGAGTACATTTTAAAGCATGGGGACCATAGCTAATGAGCGCCCAAAGAGTATATTAAAAACTATGTAAAGCAAAAGCTCAATCCATGCCAATTTCGAATCCTCTTCATCACAGACCCACAAACCTTAGTGACGCATGCTAAAATTCACTAACAACTTTTCACAACCGTAATTGATTTTTTCTTGACAAAAGAACGAAGAATATATTCATGTATCATACTGAATTCAATAACAACACTTAATAACAGAAAAAATCTAAGTTACCACACCAACCTTCACAAACCAGCACAAAATATAAAGTGTTCCTTATAATAAACAAACATTATGCTGCAATGATATAAAAATGCAAGCTACTCAGAAACAAAAAAGGACAAAATTCTAACAACAAACAAATAACACTAATTTGTTGAACTACTAAAAATAACACAGGAAACAAGGGGAAAACAATTTAAGCCCTAGATTTAAAGTAGTTTAGTACCTGTCAAATTAAAACCTGTGACTTAAATTGGGTGAATCATCATAGAATAATGTTTGCTTACAACTAATAAAATTAAATATAAATAGAACTATAATTCCAATTTCATTGCACAAAACCTCTAATTATGATTATTATGATCAACTGAAAAAATAATTAAACTCAGAAGTTTTCGAAATAAATGTAAATAAATTTCAAGAGCAGAAAATAAGTGCGTACAAAAAATGGTACGGATTCGAAAGCAATACCTACATTAGATCGAATTTTGGTGACAAGAAATAATCGTAGTGAATCTAAAAGTGATGATTGCCCGAAATAGGAGTAGAGGACGGAAAGAGACAGAACGTGATACACGTGCACATAAAAAAAAGGGTCATTTACATAAGTATACTGTAACACCCCCTTCCCGAAATGGAAAGGGAGGTCACGTGCAAAGCACAACAAACCTCAAAATAAGAAAATAGAGCACTAATAACCTCAAAATATTAATAGTGGTGATCCATAAATAAAGTAATAAATATAATTCTCCAACCAGAGTCAAAATAATCAAAACTAAATATCGAAAAAACCTAGACAGTCAAAGGCAACACTCTCATCACACTAGTCTTGAATCATCCCTGCAAACCTGTCGGAAGAAAAATACAGCATGAGCTAATTGCCCAGTACGGATATAGATAATACAATAGATATACAACTGATATACGAAAACATCTGAGACAAAATACTGAACAAAGTCTCAAGTGTAAATACTGACAAAAATATAATCTTTAAAGATTTAAATGGAATATATCTGAATTAACAGAAGAGTAAAGAAATAATGAACTGAAGTAACCAACTCAATGAATTAAACTGAACAGAAACAAACAAAACCAATACAATGAAATAATAGGCTGAATCAAATGGCTGGAGTTATTCCATACCGAATGAGCTTAGAAATATACCTTGCCACATAGGCAAGTCAAAACAATGTCATACAGGCAAGTCAAAATAATGCCACACAGGTAAGTCAAAACCATGCCACACAGGCAAGTCAAATGATGCCACACAAGCAAATCAAAACCATGCCACACAGGCAAGTCAAAATAATGCAACACAGGCAAATCACACATTGGACCGCGAATCCAAATGTATGCAAATCGGATAGGTGTGTTTGGCACAACATCACCAATCCGCAGAACAGAAAACTAGGGTCGACCCATACGCCTCCCACAACATAACACTAAATGGCCCATTTACTCCGGAGCCCAAAATGGAGACGCCGTGGACTAATCACACCGCCACGGAAAGTGTCACGTCTCTCGTGCCAAGACGACGTGCCTGTGGTACCCCCACAGGTGGTTATAGCTCAAGTATACTCTACGGTATATTCTAACAAGGATACCATGTCACAACACATGCAACATAATACTAACAAAAGGGTTCTATATGTACATGTTGAACCAAATCAAATTATGGTCGCAAGGTCTCATAAGAAGGTAACAACATGTACCGCTCTATAATTATCAAAAATAAATATTAAACATGATAACCTAATTCCAAGAGTATAAATACGAGTCATATGTATCAACTCTAAAATGAAACTAATATGTTTATTTCACAGGAAACAATTATGTGAAATAATAACGAAATTCGAACAAGCGACAAAATGAACAAATCAAATTTAACAAGAGTATCGCAGAAAGAGTACGGAATCCGTACCTGATACTTCCAAACCATTTACGGCACACTCCACAAAATCTTACCCTCAAATGCCAACGATATCAAATATAAATCGTTATTCGCAACCTAAACATATTCACCTCAAATTAAAAACAATCCAAACTAATAATTCCCAAAATAATTCATAATCTATTTAATATGCCTTTAATCATCGCCTTATATCAATTATTAATACTCCAAAATTTATATTCCAAATATACTCGTTAGACTATCTCCGTTCGAACTAATCACCAAAATAATATAATACATTAAATTATTATCCCAATATAGTTCATTAAATTCTTTTCATTCGAACTAATTTAAACAAAATAATAATAAATAATATAAGTATACATACCAACTGTATATAAAAAAAAATTCATTTTTTTATTTTTTCCGAATTACCAAACGTTATAAAATTTTACTAAACTAATATAACCATTATACATAATCAATGTCATAGCTTAAACCTTAATAATTGATAGTCTTATAAATTTATACATAAAGAATAATTAAATTAAGGAACCCAATTTCTCACATTCATGTCATAAAGAATGACAACGCAGATTATGAATATATATATATATTCACTGTATTAGTACATCAATGTAATCATTCACCTATATTGTTATAGCATAATCTACATATATCTAGAATGGATGCCCAAAATAGCAACATAACTTTATAACTTCCACCATGTGAGTATTCTGTCATTGACTAGCCTCAATAGTTTTATAAGTATTATGATCATTCTCCAATTCCAATTGCAAAACAAAAAAAACATCAACCACAATAAGTTGCATACCGGAGAAATTAGATATCAGAATATCGCCGCCCTTTTTCTCTATCTTTTTTTTTCCTTCACAGTAATTTTTTTAAAAAAAACAACCCAGGTAAAGACTTACATGTATTGCACAAAGGAATCTAATTTCTCCTCTTCTGTTCCTTTTGCCGCCTCTGCTCCTCCTCTTTTGTTCTTTTACGTATTAATACTAATGACTAGTAGAACTAAGTTTTACATATCTATTTATTAGAATATCTTATAACTTTTCTTAATTATAATAGGATTTAATATAACCCAAATATGAAAACCCAAATAGTTTTAAGGCCTAAATTTAATGAAATTCCTTATTTATTATAGCCCAAATAAATATAATCACATATTTATTATAGTTCACACAAATTAAATACAATTCGACCCAACACAAGAAAAGCCCAATTAAAATATGGATTTTTTTTACCGGGTATTACATATACAACATTTAGAAAGTAATTACACTATTTTTACATAATTAATACACTTTCTATATTTATTTACAATATTAGTGCAATTAGGATTCCTTAATTTAGGAAATTAGTATATGATTCAATTCATAATAATAAGGAAACCTAAAATCAAGGAGAAATAACTACCATAATTAATAATTCAAATTCAAATATCTTAGATCTAACAAACAAAACAAATTCAAATTCAAAAATAATAATTAAAATTCATATATTCAAAGTTCATCTTCCTCCTCCCCTTCGCCGCCGCTTCAACACCATAGACGCCGACCATCTTCCCCCGCTTCACCATGAACGCCGGTCATCTTCCTCCGCTTCACCATGGACGTCGCCACTTCAACACCATGGACGTCGGCCACAGTTGCCATTATAACGAAGGTTGATTTAGTCCAAAAATTAAAAGGAGAAAAAGATAAATTTTAGTGCAGTTGGTATCCAAATATTTATACAAAGGTAACCATTTTAGTTTTTATGGATAACCAATAGAAATTTCAGTGCAGTTGGTAACCAAAACTTTTAAAGGTAACAATTTTAATTTTTGTTGGTTACATTTGTATTAAGGTTTGGCTACCAACTGCACTATAAAAAAAATATTCTATAATAGATTTTTTATAATTAATTGGTAACCCAATAAAACTGAATTGGTTACCCTTGTATTAAGATTTTTCTACCAACTGCATTATAAAAAAATTACAATAATTTTTTTTAATTAATTGGTAACCCAATAAAACTGAATTGGTAACATTTGTATAAAGTGTTAGCTACCAACTGCACTATTAAATAAAACAATCTATAATAGATTTTTTAAAAATAAATTATAAACCTAATAACACTGAATTGGTTACCTTGGTATGAAGCTTTGGTTACCATCATCCAGTATTCATATCCACCACCACCACCTAAATCTTCATACCCACCTCCATTTTGACCCTTCATTTTGAGAAGCTACTAGAGATATACAGTTGGTTGACTTATATATATATATATATATATATATATATATATATATATATATATATATATAAACCTTCATTTTATAGTAGCATGAAGTCTGTTAATGCTCATGATAATGTGGTGAATTCTGTAGTAGCAAGCTATGGTGGGTTGGTTTTTACGGGGTCGGCGGATGGGATGGTGAAAGTGTGGAGGAAGGAATTGGTGGGTAAAGTGACGAGGCATGTTTTGGTGCAAACGTTGTTGAAGCAAAAAAAATGCGGTGACAGCCGTGGCGGTGGCGGTGGCAGGTGGGGTGGTGTACTGTGGCGGCCGTGGCGGTGGCGGTGACAGCCGTGGTGGAAGGTTTGGAGAGTATAGAAAGAATATTGAATGAAGAAGAAGGGTGATGACTAACTGCAGTAGTTATAGATGAGGAGAGAGAAGAAGTAATGGGTATAACTAATCCCTAAATTAAGGAATTTTAATTGAATACTAATTTCCTAAATTAAGGAATCCTAATTGCACTCCTATTGTAAATAAATATGAAAGTATATTAATTGTGTAAAAATTTTATGAGTGCACTATTGTTGTAATTATTTTTAAAATGTAATAAAATATATAATTGATCCTAAAATATTTGTAACAACCCAACAAGGCCTCAAGCCCAATAGTATCTTGGCTCAACTTAGCCCACCACAAGTTCACTTAAAATGTTATGACTTGAAAGTATTATTAGTAGTAACTTATTTCCTTATATACAAATAAATTTTTCCCCTATCTTGATGTGGGACTGGAGTGTTACAATATTTATCTTTATCTTTACCTTTTTGCTGTGAAATCCCCAGATTTTATGAATAAAGAATTAATTTTCTCGAAATAATTTTTTTTATATTATGGTGTGAATTTGAGATAATATTATAGTTGTGGGTAGTATTTATAAATTTTGCAAAGTATGCAAGTTGTTATATTATATTCGATTGGTCAGTAAATATTCTTTGTGTCGGAAAATATTCGTACGACGGTACAATTATTGGTGGACCCCACAACGGAATTATTGTTGGATTGAGAAAACGACAAAAATATTTTATTGAAAATAACGGCGGAAGTTTTACCGTTTATACTGTTGAACTACTGGGTAGTAAAAGTACAGTAATACGCGTTGTTGCATAGTAGCACACGGTATTGATTATTAATATTTATGTGAGAAGTCGCTCAGTTTGATTTAATTATTGTCGATTAATAATATGAAATATTATAGCGATGATGACGTTTTGTTTTATTCGTATTATTAACGTAATAAAACAGAAACATCTTTTTATATAAAACAGAATACTTTATTAAAGTTATTCTATAAATAGAATATATTATATTTTATTATGCATAGTATTGCATAGTGTTTTGCATAGTGTTTGCATAGTAAAAATCTTTTTATATAAATAGAATATATTATATTTTATTTAAAAGATTTTTCTTTAAATATGGACCGTAAGATTAAAGTAAATCAGTCTGGACCGTTCATGGATTAGTTACTATGCATTCCATTTTCCTATAAATAGAAGCTCATTCCTTCATTATTTTCTTACGAATTCACTGAACTCTAGAGAGAGAGAAACTATAGAGAGATAGAAGAAAAGATTTTTGCTACTTAACTTTTCTTTTCATATATCCAGTTTCTGTTACGGTAAGGGGTGTTATTCTTTCTTATTCATGAAGAGAACTGTTGTTATTCCATTTCTTATTATTCTGTTGGAATAACCTGTATACGCGGTCTACCCTATACTTGATGACATTCTTCTATTATTCTGTTGGAACATCATGTCTGTGTGTTTTACACTGGACCTGGTTCCGTCTTTATTATTATTCCGTTGGAACATCCTGTCTGTGTGTTTTACACCGGACCTGGTTCCGTCTTTATTACTATTCCGTTGGAACATCCTGTCTGTGTGTTTACACCGGACCTGGTTCCATCTTTATTATTCTGTTGGAACATCCTGTCGGTGCAAATTTTGCCTGACCTGGTTTCGTTATTATTATTCTGTTGGAATTACCTGTCTATGCGAAGTACCGCATGCATGGTGATTTCTGTTGTTATTCCATTCTTTATTATACTCAGTTGGTTAAAGTTTTGACTTCTATACTCCATGAAATTAGTAGAATATCCTTGATATTTGCGCTTCATCCAGTATCCTTTCATGGAAATATTCTTCTGATCATTCTTGAATTTTACTCTACAAAGCAGTATCATGTTGACAATTTGGACGTTAGTAGTTCTTGGACAAATTAATTCTTGAACTTGTTTTATTGAATTCTTATATCATTGTCATCATCCTCATGTTTATGTTATGTTGAAAGTCATCTGTGGCCTGTAGTGCATAGATGGACTTGGTATGATTATGACCAAGGATTATTCGGTATAATCATGACCGTAATGTTATAAATGATGTGAAAATTAAAAGTCCTCATTGGCCTGTAGTGCATTGATGGATAGTTTTTGGTATGATTATGGCTATGGATTCTCTTTGGCCGTAGTGCAAAGATGAATTGTTTTATGGCATGATCAGGACCGTTGATGAAAACACGATTATCTTTGTCCCGTAGTGCATGGATAATTCGTGGTAGTGATACTAAAGAATATCCTTGGCCTGTAGTGCAGGGATGATTTAATGATGTGGATTATTCATTAAGCTGAGTCTCAGCGATAAAAGTGATGAAAAACTTTTTAAATCATAAAAGATAGTAGATTCTATTCTCTACTTGATTCTTTTAATGGATTGCTTGTTCCACTGCAGTTAAACTTGATGTCTATTGTATTTTATCAGTTTAACATTGTTGGAGGCTAATGATAATTTATTCTGCATTATCTTAGTCATAATATTTCTTACTGGGCTAGTTGAGCTCACCCTTTCTTTCACTGTTCTATTCAGGAAATGAGAACATAGCAGGGACTAGTCGTGGAACGGAGTGACGGTCCAGAGGATATCATTAGTAGTCCTCACTATTCTGTGAAATAGTGTATTAATAATTGTAATGAGGACTCTTTTTGAGTTTGTATAATCTCTAGTAGACAATATTTGTATTCAAACTCACAGTTATGTTTTGTCGTATTGTACACGACAGTCATATTAGTAAGTTGTATTTGAATTATGTACCATGTATCTGACGACCCAAGATGGGTGATGTATACCTAATTTTGGGGGCGTCACATTTGCCCCTACTGAATTTGACATTTGCAGTTTAGCACCCACATTCCATAAGTTAAGTTGTCCAAATATTTCTAAAAGGAAATTGAAATTTTCCATAAAACTATTCTCACATGACTAATGGCACTTAGGTGGTGTTTGATAAAAACTGAATGAATCTAAATCTAAATGAGTTGAATCTGAATCTAAATGAAAAAAATTGTTTGATAATTGACATGTCTGAAACATTTGAATGACAAAATTTTATTATTTTATCCCTTTGAAAAAATTTAAAATTGTTATAAATTTATTTAATATTACTTAATATAATAGTTAATATTTATTTATTTATTTACTTCATTCGACTGTTCATTTAGCCGTTCAACTCGTCTATCTTACCGATTCAGCCATTTAGACCAAAACAAATGCACCGACTAATTTAGCCATTCAGTTCCAAACAAATACCCCCTTACAAAATAATTCTTAAAATCTTTACCTATATTTCACAAAATATTTTGTTACCTTAAATATAGGAGGATTATTAGAAAGTTGTTTTATATTGGAAGTTGTTTTCATGTCCACATAGATTTGCCAAACTTCTAAGGTCTGTTGTACGACTAATTTATTAAGAATAATGTTAGAGATACAAATTATTCTACAAATATTTTACAAATTATTGATGTGGCATACTCCATCTCAACATATTGTGTGGGGCCGAAGACTATATTGAAACAATTTGTTGATCAATATGCTGAGGTGGAATATGCCACATCAGGAGTTTGTAAAATAGTTTGTATTTGTAGCATTACTCATTTATTAATGTCTCACCGTGTTTATTTATATGTATGTATGAATCGATTATCGATGGATATGGCTACCAAAGTCCATTGGGAAAGCCCAACTTTTTTTGTGCATATAAATTGGAGTATTGTTTACTATGACAAGAACAGAAGACTTCTGCCGGCCTGTGCATAAAATATCAAAATATGCAGGCCACTTATCCAATAAAGACACAATCTATATCTTTAATAAACCAAGTGCTTGATGTGAAAGAAAGTTCTAACAGAAGCATATATCAAAGGTCTTAAGCCTTTGATACACAGTAACAGTGTTGTTATGCAATTGTTGGAATACTCATGTACTCCTCCAATTGAAGCTTCATCATCCTACTTTCCTAATTATCATCTTATTCTTTCTGACAACTCCTTGTAGAGCTGATCAGTTGTTGTTTAACTACACTGACTTCAACCCCAATACTCGGGGGATTAACTACAGTGGAGATGCTGCTCCTTCTGATCCAGTAATCTACTTAACCCATAACCAGAATGACAAAGGTATGGATCAAAGTACTGGTAGAATTACGTACTTTGAACCCATGAGACTATGGGACATGGCATCTGGGAACATGGCTGACTTCTCTACCTATTTCTCCTTTACCATAAATTCACAAAATAAGTCTCTATATGCTGATGGGATTGCATTCTTCCTTGCACCAGTTGGTTTCCCCATTCCTAGTGTCCAAGAAGGTGCTGGTATTGGACTTGTGAGTGGCGACCAGATACTCAACTCGACCATGAATCCATTTGTAGCAGTGGAGTTTGATACTTATCGAAATTATTGGGACCCTCCTCATGATCATGTAGGCATCAATATTAACTCGATGAGATCTGTTAAGAATGCGCAATGGCTGAGTCGAATTCCTGTTGTAGTAATTAATGAAGCATGGATCAGTTATAATTCTACTACAAAGAATTTGAGTGTCTTATTCACTTCTTTTCCTAATAACAAGACTTCAATAAAGAGCCTTTCTTATCAAGTTGATCTGATCAAGTACTTGCCGGAGTGGGTTAGTTTTGGCATTTCAGCTGCAACGGGAACACGTTTATGGGAGATACATACACTTCATTCTTGGAATTTTAGTTCAAGTATACGTATTGATCCGGTGGTTACAAAGCCACCCACAGCATCTCCCAACAGACCCAACCCAAGACCAAATAGTAAAAACAAGGGAAAGTTACTGGTGGGGTTTGTTGGAAGTGCCTCAGCCTGCATTTTGACCATGGGGCTGATTTTTCTTTGGTTTTGTTTCAGGAAGAAGTCAAATAGAGTTGAAAAAGAAGATAAGCATGTCGTTAAGGTTCCGTACGAATTTGAAAATGAAACTGGACCCAAGAAGTTTTCATATGAAGTCTTATCTGCTGCAACAAAGAACTTTGCAGAAGGAGAGAAGATTGGACAAGGGGGATTTGGTGGGGTTTATAAAGGTTTCTTGAGTCAATTAAACTCCTATGTTGCTGTGAAGAGGGTATCAAAGGGATCCAAACAGGGGATAAAGGAGTACGCATCAGAAGTAAGGATTGTCAGCCAGGTGAGACATAGGAATTTGGTGCAGCTCATCGGTTGGTGCCACGAAGAAAGAGAACTCCTCCTTGTTTATGAGTTTATGTCCAATGGTAGCTTAGATTTCCATCTTTTCAAAGAGAATATGTTCTTGACATGGATGATGAGGTATAACATTGCTCGAGGCTTGGCATCAGCATTGCTATATCTGCACGAAGAATGGGAACAATGCGTGCTGCATAGGGATATTAAATCAAGTAACGTTATGTTGGACTCAGATTTCAATGCTAAACTAGGGGATTTTGGGTTAGCTAGGCTTGTAGACCATGGAAAAGAATCAGAAACCACTATTTTGGCAGGGACAATGGGCTACATGTCCCCGGAATGTGTCATGACAGGAAAGGTTAGCAAGGAAACAGATGTCTACAGCTTCGGTATTGTTGCCTTGGAAATAGCCTCAGGAAGAAAACCCATCAACCCCAAGGCTAAACAAGGTGAGGTAATTCTTGTTGAGTGGGTATGGCACCTCCATGGAGAAGGAAAGCTTGTTGAAGCAGCTGACCCAAAACTTTCTGCAGATTATGATGAGAAACAGTTGATATGCTTGTTAATTGTTGGGCTTTGGTGTGCTCATCCGGATCACAAGCTCCGGCCTTCAATAAGGCAAGCAATTCAAGTGCTGCATTTTGAAGCTCCACTCCCCAGTCTGGCATCTACAATGCTCATGTTAATTTATACAACTGCTAAAGTGGATATTTGTTCGGAATCTCTTTCATTAACATCTGGTGCTGCTGGTTATGAGAACTCACAAAATCATTCTTTGAGTTCCAATGAGCTCAACTCTTTATTTCCAGCTTCTTCGGATACAAAATAAGTTTGTTGGACCAGCAATTTATTGTGTGCAAGCAGAACTTAGTTCTGTATTTGAGGTATTCCGATTTTTTGGTTTCAATTTTTCCCTTTTGTGTATATATATAATTCATTCTATGGTTTTATCTTAACTTCATAACTGTATTGCAGAATAGGTCATCTCTTTAACGATGTGTATTTCGTTAGTACGTTCAAGTCATCTACCAAACTGGATATATCTGGCAACTTTGAAATTAATGCTTGTAGTACTTGCAATCTCCATAGAAACAAAAAAAAAACTAGATATTGTTTTATTTAATACCAAAAGGACAAGACATAAAATACTGCTCATGGGACAAGAGCATAGGCCATCTCTTTCTATAGCTTCTGACCAAGTCATTAGGATTTAACAAATACTTGAACCTTTGTTCTTGAATCTTTAACATGTATGTAAACAGCATGAAGGTTTGGTATTACATTCTTTTAGTTGGAAACAGGGAAACTATGCAAATAATACTCCAGTCCAAGCGAAAGCAACAAAGGGTACAAGTGGATTGGCTTTTGGGTCACTGTTATGGTTGTGGCTTGTGGGATTAATAATTACATATACTCCGTACTAAAATTAAAGATATAATTTTCTTTTTCGTAACTATCAAAATTATATATATATTTATATCAAATGACATGAAGTTTATCTTGAATTTTGGAAAGGGAGGGAGTAACAACCAGCTCAAATTGTGACAATCTCAATTCCCATTACTACACTCTTTCAAAGTCCAAGTGACAGACCATCATTTTACCAGAAATGCAAATATTGACTTACATTCATGTTCAGCTATGGCTGCTCCAAGTTTTTAAGCATCCATTTTAGAAAATAATTCCCTTTATTAATTCAAACTCTATCCTAGAACAATAACTTTTGTGCATAAAACATTTTTACTCAAATCATATCTTGCATTTTAACTAAATTTAATTTAGTAAGCATAATTCTTTTTCACTTCATTTAATTTAATATTTTCCCATAAATATTTTTGGGCAAAAAGCACCTTTTGGCCACTGTGGTTATAGTGATTTAACGAATTAGCCACTGTGCTTTTAAAATATTCAATTAGCCCACTAAACTTTTTAAAAATTAACAATAAACCCATTCCGTCCAAAAAATTGGACGGACGTTAACAGCTGGCTTTAAAAAATAAAATAAAATGATGTGGTAATTAAGTGACAACAGATTTTAAAAAAATTAATGTTGACGTGGCAAAAAATATATTACTAAAATATAATTTTTTTAAAAAAAAACGGAACTTTTGTAAAAAACAGTTTTTTTAAAAAAATAAATTAAAAAACAGATTTTTTTTAAAAAAAAAAAATTTTTAAAAACAGATTTTACAAATTTTTTAAAAATAGTTTTTTAAAAAAAACAATTTTATTTAAAAACAGATTTTTTTTAAAAAAACAAATTTTTTTTAAATTTTTTTTTAAAAAAACAGATTTAAATTTTTAAAGTACAGATTTTTTAAAAAGCGTACTTTTTTTTAAAACACAATTTTTTAAAAAAACAGATTTTTTTTAAAACATAATTTTTTTTAATAAAATACTTTTTTTAAAAAACAGATTTTTTAAAAAATACTTTTTTTTTAAAAACAGATTTTTTAAAAAAAACATACTTTTTTAAAAAACAGATTTTAAAAAATCTGTTTTTTAAATTTTTTTAAAAAAAAAATCTGTTTTTTAAAAAAATTGTGTTTTTAAAAAAAAATACGTTTTTTAAAATCTGTTTTTTTAAAAAATCTGTTTTTTTAAAAAATTTGTAAAATCTGTTATTAAAAAAAGTTGTTTTTTTAAAAAAAAAACTCTTTTTTAAAAATTTTGTCAAATCTGTTTTTTAATTTTTTTTTTAAAAATCTGTTTTTTACAAAAGTTCCGTTTTTTTAAAAAAATTATGTTTTTTAAAAAAATCTGTTTTTATTAAGAATAATATTTTTAAAAAAAATCTGTTTTATTTTATTATATTTTTGTTATTTTTAAAACTTTAAAATGAATATTATGTATTTTTTGTCACGTCAGCATTAATTTTTTTAAAATCTGTTGCCACGTAATTACCACATCATTTTATTATATTTTTTTAAAGCCAGCTGTTAACGTCCGTTCAATTTTTTGGACGGAATGGGTTGATTATTAATTTTTAAAAAGTTTAGTGGGCTAATTGAATATTTTAAAAGCACAGTGACTAATTCGTTAAATCACTATAACCACAGTGGCCAAAAGGTGCTTTTTGCCAATATTTTTGTGTATATGAGATTTATTGGCAAAAAGCACCTTTTGGCCACTGTGGTTATAGTGATTTAACGAAATAGTCACTGTGCTTTTAAAATATTCAATTAGCCCACTGAACTTTTTAAAAATATTCAATCAAGTCATTCCGTCCAAATTGAGTAACGGACGTTAAAAAATTTGCTGACTTGTTAAAGGGGTTGCTTACGTGGCGTTTTGGAAAAAAATAAAAATGATGTGTATTTGCTGACTAGTTTTTTATTTTTAAAATTAATTCCAAACAATAAAATAATATTAAAACTTTTTAATAACTAAACATAAAAAAAACAATCTCTTTTTCTTTCTTTTAATAATTATTTTTATTTTAAAAATTAATACTAATATATATTTTAATGATATAAAAAAAGATAAGTACATAATTAACATAAAATAGAAAATTCGATACAATTAGCAAAAAATGAGTTAAACAAATGACATAAAATTAAAATTAATTATACAATAAAAATAAAAATAAAAATACTTTTATGTTTTAAAATACTTATAAAATTTTTAAAAATAAAAATATTTTTATGTTTTATTTTCTTTCTTTTTCTTTACCTAAATATTTATAATCTGTATGTTTTATTTTAAAAATAAAAATAAAAACACTTTTATGTTTTAAAATATTTATAAAATTTTTAAAAATAAAAATATTTTTATGTTTTATTTTCTTTCTTATTCTTTATCTAAATATTTATAATATGTATAATATTAATTTTATTAATATTATAATATTCATCACAGACCAGAATCAGTATCTATTCACCATCACAGTTCGTTCAATATCAGCCATGGAAGACAACTCCAGTTTCAATTAAGAACTCCACCTAGCATAGATCTGTTCCACCGACTATGAAATCCGACATAACACAGCAGAACATCTATCCAGATCTAACTCTACTTGATTTATACATTACCCCCAAAAAAATTGAACCATATTAAATCTGAGCTAAGGCAAAATCATAAAATAGAAAGAAAAAAAATAAAATTATGTCCGGTCAGACGGTCCATTTCCAGATCTAACTCGGATCTGGAATCTTCAACGGCAAACTCTTCTTCATTCTCCCAATCTTCACTTTCATCTTTGCATCTAACTAAATCTTCTATGGCAAACTCTTCTTCTTCTTGGCATCCCTCGTCGTCACCTGTGCTCGCCGATCACTTCGCGATCATCAGCTCCGGTGACCCCCAATCTTCACTTTCATCTTTGCATCTAACTAAATCTTCTATGGCAAACTCTTCTTCTTGGCATCCCTCGTCGTCACCTGTGCTCTCCGATCACTTCGCGATCATCAGCTCCGGTGACCGCCTCCTCTGCTTCGACCTCTCCAACCTATCCGACCGGAGAACATGAACAGAAAGGTCTCAGCCATTCTTGTAGAGAAGATGAACAACCGATTTTGTGGAGATTAATATTAATACTAAAATATATTTTGACTTTCTACAAATTTGACCGATTTTTTGCAACTTTGACCTCAAAAAGCCAGTCAGCAAATACACATCATTTTTAATTTTTTTCAAAACGCCACGTAAGCAACCCAAGCAGATTTTTTAACGTCCGTTACTCAATTTGGACGGAATGACTTGACTGAATATTTTTAAAAAGTTCAATGAGCTAATTGAATATTTTAAAATCACAATGACTAATTCGTTAAATCACTATAACCACAGTGACCAAAAGGTGTTTTTTGCCGAGATTTATTCTAGTTAGGATTCCTAAAGTGACATAACACCAAACTGCCACCAATGAATGCGTGTCAGCACACCCCCTTCTCCCTCTCGAAAATTACCAAAATGCTCATCACATTAAAATGTAATGGCGTGCCCATTTCAAACGGTTTTCTTCATAAATCTGAAAATCCACCATTTTTGACTCTCATAAATATTTAATTTCTCCTGGAACTCCAGGCCTCCGTTTCTCACTCCCCAAGAGGCCAACACTTTCTCTCTACATTTCTACTATTTTGTAAGTCAATAACAAGGTCAGTTGTTCTATGCCTTTTTTTTCTCTCACTATATCATTTGGTGAGCTACTAATAAAACAGTAAATGTAGATTAAGATACTCTTTAAGGTTTCTAAATTGTGTTCAAGTTTTGTTGAATTTGAGTCGTGATTTAAATTAAAGAAAACCCCCTAAAGTCAATTGAAAATTTTGGGTCACATTTATCTACTGATTACTGTTTGCTTTGTCCTTACTTCTACAAGAGATTCTCAAGAAAATTTATGGGTTTTGTCTTGATGGACTGTGTTTCATATTTGAAGTTTTTGGACAGTGATTTTGGATGTGGGTTTTTGTTATTTGGGTGTTTTAGACAGGTTTTTTATGTTTTGGGTTTGTTTTTGTTGTTTGGTTTGGGATTTGGTTGGCACTACTGGGGTTTTTTCACTCAATTTCTTCGTGGTTTTGGAGGGGTTTCGAGTGAATTAAGAAATGGGTTTAGTTCAAAAGATGTTTTTATTGGGAAATGCAATTCAAAGAACTCATCTTGCAAATGTGGATTGTTGAATTCCTTGAAGAATTCAAACCAATTGATGATTGAAAAATTGGATGGAAACAAAGAATGTGTGGGTGATAGTGATGATGAACCTGAGTCCTATGATGAGAATGAAGAATTTGATGTTATGAAATTGAGAAAATTGGTTAAGATTGAGAAGGACCGGGCAAATGCTGCTTACTTGGAGCTTGAGAAGGAAAGAATGGCAGCTACAACGGCCACCGAGGAAACAATGGCAATGATTTTGCGCCTTCAAAATGAGAAGAGTTTGACTGAAATGGAGGCCAATCAATATCGGAGAATGGCGGAGGAGAAGCAACTTCATGATCAGGAGGTCATTCAGTCATTGCGGTGGGTTGCAATGAAACATGAGTCAGAAAGAAGCCTCTTGGAAAATCAGGTAAGGTTGTTGAAGCGAAAGATAAAGCTATACTCGAAGGATGATGAAGGGGATCAATCAGAAGGAATTGATGAAACTTTAAGTTTACTCGATACCAACTTTGAGGATGCTCTTGAAGATGGGCTAGTTAGTTCCCTTGACATGGGTTTGTCACCATTGTAAGTTTTTAATTCTACATTGTTTACTCCGTATATATGCTTTTGTAAGTGATACTTCTGTATATAAGCATTAGCTGCATTAGAACTTTAAGTTTGAAATACATCATGTATACATACCTTTTTTTATTAGATCAATATGTATTCTCTCCATTAAATTGTACTTCTCTTGTAAACCAGTATTTGGGACCTGTATTGTGCATCTTCACGCTACTTAACAATGCATGAACTATTAAAATGTGGATTCTCCAAAAGGGAAACAAGTAGTTTTTTGCTTTTATAGTTACTTAAAAACAACTAGTATTACCGAATGCTTCTTGGATGTAACCACTTCTTTAATTTGCAAATAGATTCAAGAAATAGTACTTATATTTCCCCCTAGCTAATTCAGATCTGTGACCTATGTTTTGTAGCATAATATATTAATGTTTAATTTCCTAATTTAGTTTTCTTAAATAGAAATTGTTTCATGGAGTGGCCATTACAATGGCTCAAGTAGTCATTTTATGGTTCTTCAAAGTGAAAATAAAGAGCTTTGTTTTGAGAAGCACAAAAAGAAAAAGAATAAATATTTGGGATGTAATATGAATAAAAATGGACATATTTTGAAATGGAAATTTGACTTTAGGTATTCTTTATGGACACATTTTGATGTCGATAATAAATGTTGACATATGTATATACATCGGATATGAAGGAATTAGGGAGAAACCTACACACTATTATTTTATCTTGTGACTTTGAGTTTCATGTTAGTCGGAATCCAATTTGGTCATGAATTTTGTCGACATATATATATATATATATATATATATATATATCATTTTCCGCATGCATATATTTGTGTTTTTCAGTGCCTATATACCTTATATTGTTAAGAGTAATGCTACAGACAAACTATTATATAAATATTTTATAAACTGTTGATGTGGCATACCTCAATTTTTTTATGTGGGTTCGAAAACTACATTGAAGCAATTTGTTGATAAATATACTGAAGTGGAATATGTCAAATCAGTAATTTATAAAATATTTATAGAATAATTTGTGTCTGTAATATTATTCTATTATTAATTGATTTAAATCTATGTTAAGGAAGCGTTATTCAACAACAACTCTATTTAACTTTCATAAAGATAAATTATCTTTTTTGGTAAGTAAAGTTTATTAATTCTCTATAACTAATTTTCATACTTTGTACTCATCAGTAATTAAGGCTGTAAAATGAGCAAACAGTTCGGGCTCGATTCGTACTCGCTCGACTAAAAGTTCGATTCGAGCTCGATTCGAAATATAAATGAGTCAAATATGAGCACATTTTAAAGTTCGATAAATTACTCGAACCTTCTCAAATTATAGTTTTCTAATTATACTCGGATCATATTCGTTAAAAAATTTCAAACTGCTCGGGCTCGATTCGGAATCGTGCTCGACTCGGTAGCTAATTGAGCCTCAATCAAATCTTATTTTATACTCGATAAATTTTGTGAACCAAATCTGAGCAACTCAATACTCGGATCGACTCGGTTCGTTTACACCCTTATCAGTAATTAGTATGCAGCTTAATTAATAAACACTAATTATAGTTTAACATGAACATGCAGTTTCAACCAATCAGATCAGGCAGAACATCCTTATAAAATAGATTCCAGCAGAGAGATTACCTCTAGCTATGCATGAAGCTGCCATTGAATGGTTCAGAGTTCTTCTTAGGACATTCTTTTGGCTAATGGAACATGACTATGTACAATGCTGCATGTAGTTTTTTTTTAAAAAAAAATAATTTTTACCTCCTAACTTGTTATAGGGTACATTGTTACTGTTGATTACTTGGTTTACAAGATTACAGATATTTTTAAAATAGAAGAATGCTTAATTATTCACTTCACCCTCCTCAAATATCAAATATGCTTACATTTGTGCATTGAGTATTATTTTTGAGAATTGTTAAATCCACAATTCTTTTTGTTATTTTCATAACAAAAGTGTCATTGTAGGTGTACAGCGACAGTGAAAACCGTCGCTATAAGATTTATAGCGACACTTTTGTTGTGAAAATAATAATTTTTATTGTGGATTTAACAATTTCATTATTTTTTATGGGAACTGATATTTTTCACAAGTAAAATTGTTAGTTCTACAAAGTACTTCCTCACATGAGGGTGGATCCCACTTAATATTCACGCAACTTATGGAACTATCAAATTTACTTGTGAAAAATATCAATTACTTTTTTTATTGACTGTACTAATTAATCATTTTTTTAGTTTACTCTTAATTAATTAAGAATTAACTCATTTATTTACTTAAATTTACTAGCCTTTAACTAGTACATATTGGTAACTTTCTATTTAAACAAACTAACTTTACGAAACTTAAATCTTCATTTTAGTTTTCTTTAGTTAACTTGTAAAATTTGAATCTTAAAATTGGCATGATTTATGAAAATATTAAAAATAATAAATATTATAACTTCAGGGATTTTTAATAATTTACGATAATTGCACTTATATAAAATTAAATTAAATGTATTCATGTCAAATTCAAATTCTAAACTTAATAAATTAACTTTAAAAAGTCAAATAAGACTCTTCTTTTTTTTGTTAAACAAAGGGTACCCAATGTAAAACAAATTATCTTACAAAATAATATATATAGAAAAAGGGAGCCTCTGTTTTAGACACACAAAAATTAAATAAATAAAACGTATTTATTCTAATTATATTTTGGCTTAAATATAAATATAATTATCTAATTACGCTACCACGGTGAGCACAGCGAACTATTCATTCGCTTTTTAATTATAAATATTTTTTTATTTCGATGAGCAACCTTTCAATAAGATTATTAAACTATTATTGTTTTTTTTACTTTTGTTCGATTAAACTTATCACGTTATAAAGACTAGACTAATAAATTGATGACGTGACTCCGCTAACTAAGCTAATGAATGTCTACGTGTACTTAAAAAAATAAATTTAAATATAAATTATTACCCTGAATTATTCATTTTTTAAACTTGGTGATAGATCTTTTAATTATTTTAATCAGATGATTAAATTATAATTGGTTAGCCTAGTCAGCGGGACAATTCATTAATTTATGATGTGACAGTTTTAATTGAACGAAAATAATTTTTTTTAATAATTTAATGATCTAATTGAAAAAATTAAAAATTAATTACCTATCAAAAAAAATATTAATAATTTAGGATAATTATTTATATTTAAGCCATATATTTTCCTAAAAATGCAGAAGCTTTTCACAAATTAATGCACTCCGACAATGGAGTCTCGTTAAGTTCCCGGTTCGACTCTCTTCACCAACAAAAAGAGCCTCTTTCACTTTTTGAGTATCGGAAAGTTGACAAAAAAGCCCTAAATCACCGTCTTTTATCACTGGCCAATTGCTTTCTCCGGTAACAATATGCTCTCAAATGTTTCCTTTCTCCGTTATTCAGAAAATGTCGGAAAACAATAGTAATTGCGAGTAGCAGGTAACGAATTTTCCCGTTCTCTTTATTTTCAGCTCCCTCGATGAAAATATTGAGGAACACTTGCTTGATTAAATTTGTGTTTATGAGTTTGAATAAGAGTTCTTTAAGATTGTACTTTGTGCATGTTTACATTTGGAAATTTATGAAATGGACAATAATTTTTTGGATATAGTGATTTTGTGATTGTGATTGTGATTGTTAATACAGAATCTGGTTCGGTTGGGTTTTTGGACGGGATGGAGAAGGGCTTGGAATAGAGTGGTCTAGAGGAAGTGAGCTGTGGGGCTTAGATGGTCCGGTAGGAGTGAGAGTGGGCTAGTGAGAGCGTGACACCTGTGTGCAAAACCATTGGAGGTTAACAAGACTCTAAAGGGATGCCTTGGGAACCTCTGAAGTTTAAGTGAGCATATGCCTGTGATGATAGCCTAAGCTCTTAAGGTTTAGGAGATGAACAAGAGCAAAATTGCCAAAATGATAGAACTCACCTTAGAAATGGGGGGAGGGCCTGTATTTATAGGGATGAATTGGTGGAAAAAGGTCTAGTTTGGCCTTTGGAGGGGGAAACTCACAGGGTGCCCTTTTAGTAGGATGAGATATCCAAATTGCCTTTAGGGGAAAGGTCTGGTATTGCCCTCCAGGTGAGGAAGTAAATGTCCTAGATGACCTCTGAGTGGAGGTGAACATGTGTTGAGGAACTATTGAGTGGTTATTTTAGGTTTATCGGTGATCATTTAAGATCCCAAGTATTAGAGATTGGATAAGATGAACGATTCTATTGTTCTTGCAAGGTGGTGTTAAATTTGATAGCTGATCTCCATCTCTTTTCATCTTGCCATTCCACTTACTTTGTAGCAAAAGAGGGTAATTATTAAACCCTCCTTCCCAAATTGACTGTCCAAATTTGAGTACATCCGATTTGTGGTGTTCAAGATGACTCATTTTGCAGTAGGGATTGTAGATTAAGTCTCTATCTTGGCTTGGGGTCTGGTATGGATTATTACAAATAGTATCAGAGCGGACTTAATAATGTGAAAATGTGGTACTTTACTTGCTGTTACCCACAAGGGGACATGTGGGAGAAAAACATTGGTGGTAATAAATTTCTTTGGGAGGTGAATGATAAAGGGAGTTGATCTAGGTTTCACATCTAAAGAGAGTTAGGGTTAGACTAGGTATGGCGAGAATGTCAGCGAGGGAGTTGTAATAACCCAATCCCAAATATGAATATGTTGGATGGATAACTTGTTAGGACATTTTGGTGAACCAAGATGATCCAAGCTGCTATAGCTGCGGTTGATTGAGCCTTGATTTAGGCTCAGGCTGGCTCGAGTTGTTGCAAAATAGGTTTCAAATGGAATTGAACTATGTATGCAAGATATGTATAAGGTTATCTAGTTAGTTTCCACTCATCCCCTCCATGAAGTTCACAAATATAGACAGAGTCTTGATATGACTCTGCATCCAAAAAGCTAACTTTGTCAGCTTAAAAGGTTTCAACTTAACGACGGGAGGCCCTTCTTTTAAAGAACTTGTTCTCCTCTCCCTATATATATAGGATTCTTTTCCTATATAGACATGCATTTGTAATCTGACAAGAAATGAGTCTGCAAGGAAATTCTTCAAAAATCTGTGAATTATAATTATCTTTTTAATGTCAGGATACTTGAAATATGTTTGTACATAGAAAGTCAAAATCCTATAAGCTTGAGTAATATGTCCCGCCACTCGCAAAACTAAGGTGCAACTTTTGTCCCTGGAATATGATTACCTGTTAAATCAGTACTTAAATAATAAAATTAAGGGAAAGATCCCTTTTGTCTTTTTAACGAGATACATGTCCCGTCTTTTGACATGTTATCACTGATGACTCTCATTTAACTATAGGACTACAATGATTGAGTGACGTATGTTGAGCATCTTTTTATTCTTTTGCGAAGTTTTGAAATCTATATTGCGGAGTTGTGAAGTTTGATATGAGGTTATGAAGAATTTGGAACTGACGAGGTGATGATCATTAATAAAGGCACCCCAAGCTTGCACCTATAATGCCTTTCCTGCTCTCAAACCATGTCAAAGCTTAGGCGCCTGCACTGGCCTCTTCTTAAATTGCATAATAATAAATTCTAGTGAGCCCCTTCTCAATCAGTCTTTGTTGCGTCAAGGTTGAGAAGAATTCCTTTATCCCACTATCATCTTTGCCACCCTCATAATTTGTCTTGTTCTTCATCTCTCTCTGTTTTTATTCTCTAATTGTTGTTACCCTTTTTCTAATCAAAGTTTAAGGAGTTGGTGCATTTTATCTTTTTTTCATTTTGCCACTCCTCCCTCCTAAAAAAGATAGTCAGGAATTAATCCATTGTTTTTCTTCTTTTGCTTCCATATGCTCAGTGTTTGTGCTGCACGAGTTCCTTTTGATGATGTACTTTGCTGCATACTTGTCTTTGGTGAATTTTTGTTTTTCTGCAATTATTTTGCTGCCTTTTGTAAATCTATTTTTTTTTCTGCATCAGAAATGTGGGATTATGCAGAATGTTATTGATCATTTATACTGTTAAATTTGTGTTTGGTTAGTGTAGAGATCAGTTACTCCTAAATTTGTGTCAAACTCTGTGCTGACTACTGTAATTTATTTTGCTGTCAATACAATGTAAATGTTGAATCCACGTGAAATTTGAATAGAATTAGGAGTTATGATACATCATGTAGCAGGTTTTAGAACATAAAATAAATTTAGAACAGATAAGGAATAGGGATATCAACAGATATTTTAGATCAAAAAAGAAGTTTATTAGAAGAAGAAGGAAATTACAAGTAAAGGGTGCACAAGGAGTCTACTGTGACAGCGTGACTCAACTAACAAGTATTTAGTTATTAATTTTAGGTAAAAGGAAGAATGTGCCACAAGATGTCCACTGTGACAGCCTGACCCAAATAATGAGTATTTAGGTTTTTATTTTAGGTGATTAGGACGAATTAAAGATTAGAATAAAATTTAGTTTAATTAATAAGACTTATCAGGATTTAAACGATTTGAAATTGATTAAGATAAATTTTTATATTGGTAAAACATAGTATTAATTTAAAATAAATTAAGGAGGATTTATATTATTATTTTATAATATCTGATATAAATGTAGATTTATTAATGGAATTAAAAGGTTATTTAAACATGTATAGATTTAGATATATAATATTATTGAGGATTAATGTATAAGTTGGAAATTCATTATATTAAAAATGGGTAGATAACAGTGTAACACATGTCAAATATGGAGGTGCGTTGGCATTTCATTGGACACATGTTAATATTTTAAAAATGGGTGTGCATTTATTTTTACAATTAATATGTTTAGCTATTGGTCAATGAAAAGGACAGAGGGAAATGAAAGGATGAGAGAGAGAGGAGATCGGGAAAAAGAGAGAAAAATTAAGAAGAAGAGAGATACGAAGGAAGGAGGAAAATATTTTGAATATTTTTTGTGGTATGCTTCACAACTCTTTGCCTACTGTTAATTGATTTACTTACTTATGTTTATTTTTTTATAAGGAGTTTTTTATGTGTGAAGGAGTCTAAATTAATGGGTATATATAGATGTATTAGAATTAGAAGATTGATTGTATATTTGTCAAAATCTGTCTCATCAATTTGTAAGATCATTTATGCGTTTTATGTATATATATCTATCTAGATAGGAATGAGTTTCCAAAATTATGTAAACTTTAAAGCTTGGATAGCTGAAAATATCCCATTTCAAACATCCACAATTTACCCATTTTACTTTTTTTTTTGTTAAAAGAAGAAATTTTATTAATAGAAAAGAAATGATACAATAAAAGGGGAACAAGACGTCCATCCTCATCGTACTGAAAAACAAAAATAAAAAGAGCACTTAGAAAAGTGCAAGCACTCCAATTTCTACACAAATCAGTCATTGAGATACCTCTAAAGGCCCCATAGAAGAAGCCCATAGAGAAGCAAGGAACGTAATCCTATCATTCAACAACTTAAAAGAGGAGCAACTTTCTCTAAACAATCTAGCATTGCACTTATTCTAAATTCCCCATAAAATGGGAAAAAAGACACTTTCATATGTGAAATTAGTACCCAGATCGAATCCTTAATGTCTGCTTTCTAACCAAAAAGGTTTCACATGACAAATTAGATATGAGTCGTATGATATTTAAATAAACTATCTTGAAGTATTTTAAATGTAGAGAATCTATAATTTCTTTCTATAAATTAGTATATGTTAGTATTAACTAGTTAATGACTTAAACTCAAACAATAATAAATGTATTGGAAATTGGCTTTGAAATGAAATTTTAATACAATATTCTTACCCCCCACGGAAAAACTTTTTTTAATCTATCTTTATTTTATTTTCAAATTGAAAGATGCTTAGATAAGTAGACCTAGATACTTCCTCCGTTCCAAATTAAATGATCATACTTTTGAAAGTTAATTTGTGATATTTTCAAACATGATTCATTAACAATTACTAAACTACTAAACAATACATGTTATAGTTTGTAGTATTTTTTAGATAGTTTAAAATATTTATCATTGTATGGACCAAAATTAAATGAATTTATGTCATTTTTAGTTTGAAAATGGCTCAAATTGACTTGAAAAAGTCAATAATGATATTATATTTTTAAACGGAGGGAGTATATCTTTCATTGGATGTATTTATTAATGTTGATTTCATTCTAAGTGGTGTGGAAGGTTATTAGAAGGAAAACTAAGTTAGTCATTCCAAGTGGTGCATAAAGGCCCCTTTCCAGTTACATATATTTTTATTTAAGGAATCTTACCACCAATTTGGGGTACAATAAGTTGGTAGATTTGCTGATGTTGCTTAATCAATTATATGTGTATTTGTGGTCCACTTTCATTACAATATAACAGAGAGACGACGGGTTGACCAGCTAATGGTAATACTAACTGAGATGAGTACTATTTGTCTGCATTGTAATAAAATATTAGACATTTTAGGCTCCTCTATTAGTAATATTTCTTATGTTTCTGAGATACGTGTTCACGGTATCTCAATGCAGGTGTTCTGTTTCCATCACTGTTCATGGAAAGCTATGCAGAGCTATCTGAAACCCCACAGATGCTTCCTCCTCCACCTGGAAGTTTCATTGACCGTGAAGAGCTAATTCAGTATGTTGGGGATTTTGGTATATCACAAGGATATGTTGTTACAATTAAGCAGTCTAAGAAGGACAAAGTGGTAGTGCTTGGCTGTGACAGAGGAGGTGTTTATCGAAATAGGCGTAAACCTGTTGACAAGGACTCTGGTGAACATACTCGCAATAGAAAATCTGGTTCTCGTCTTACAAATTGTCCTTTTGAACTTTTGGGGAAAAAGGATGATGTTGTGTGGGTACTTACAATAAAAAATGGTTCACACAATCATGAAGCTTTAAAAGATATTACACAACATCCGTCTGCTCGTCGCTTCACAGAGAAAGAAGTGATGCTAATTAAAGAGATGACAGAAGCCGGTTTAAAACCACGCCAGATTCTAAAGAGACTGAGACAAAGCAATCCAGAGCTTTTATCTACCCCGAAGCATGTTTACAACGTCAAAGCTAAGCTTCGACAAGGAAATCTTACAGGTTTTAGTCTCTGCCATCCTAGCTCTCCTGAATTTGTACTTACTTTCTGTTTTCCCCCCATCATTGTCACCATCATCATTTATTACCACTTGTTCTTTTTACAATTCTTAAAAACTATATTACACGTAAAAGACTTTCAGTTTCATTGTTGTCTTTATTCTCCCTTCTTTTTTTCCTTCTGTGAAGTCGGGGGAGCTAAGTAAGAGATTTGAAGTCATGTGTTCAAGTTATAAACCTTCCCTACTCTTCCAGTAGATTAGAAGATGTCCTCAAGCGTGGATTATATATTTGGTCAGTTTATGCCTCCTGATCTTTGTTATCGAATCACTGTTTGAAGATATATCATTTTTTCTTTATAAGAAAATCACTTTTTTACAAATATCAAATTTGGAGTTGGTGCTAATACATTGCTTAATGATGATTAAATTGTCCTTTTATTTTATATGGTTTCCGCAGCTAGAAGTAGAAAATTTATCTGAATTCAGAATTTATAATTGATATACTGTTGCGTCCTGACATCTCGTGGATGAGATCTTATGAATATCACGAGACTCCATTTAGCCTGCCCAAGATCAGTTCCAATATTTGTGTTTTGTGGACTTGGCTCGATCTGATTATATCATGACCACCAACCTTAAAAACTAATGCCTAGCACTGTATCTTTGCGAAATGCTTCCAATCTGCCTACAACTGCAGCATGCCTATTGTCAAATATTTAAAGCTGAGCTGGCATATTTTCAGGCTAATATATATGCTAGATCTGTCGATGTGTATGCCAAGAAGCAAGGCTTAGTTCTGGATTTTGGCTTGAGTTTTAAGTGTCCTTTTACAGGCTTAAGTGGACTATAACCTGCCTGGGCCGGTCAATTGTCCCGGTAATAGTTAGTCATCATACTTACTGAATTATTGAATTGAGAAATGGACGATACTTTCATAGTGCTAGGTTTCCTGTTATGGATTACTGTGCCTCCTATGCAACAAGTGGGGATATCTTTTGCAATCTTGTCCATATTCTGCACTTCTTTATTGTGCTCGATCTCTGCTTGTGTGAGACATGGGAGCGAACTTATCTAAACAAGGGTGTTACAGATGCTCTAAGAAACTATTTCTCATGTAGGATTGTTGCTCTGAATTTGCATTCTAAATGTCATTTGCTCTGCATTACCTGAATGTATTGAACCATAAACCTGTTAATAATAGAATATTCTCTTCTTTTTCTTTTTAGTTAAATTGTTTGTCTGTATACATCTCATGCACATGGGTTACTACCCAGTTTAGTCTGTGCCGTTGTGAAGGATGATGACACCAACTCTAATTTAGGCCAGATTGGCAGGAGCAAAGAGGTACTCTGATGGTTCTTACATAGGTATTAGTATATTGCATTATTCTTTAAACAAGGAAAAGAAAAAGGCATTTACTAGTGTCATTTGAAGTAGAAACTTCAATATAAGTTCCAAAGCAAACAGTTCTCTACTCATGTTCTTTGCAGAAAAACTGGCAGTAAATATAGTTTAATCCTTCTTTTTGTACTTTCTTTTAAATAATTATTGTATGTTTCTGTGCAGTAAGAAGATTGAAAACGTTGAGACCTGAGACGTCTGCTGAGGGGAACTCTCATTCCTCAACATCTACTGCTGAGCCATCTTGGAAGAGACGCTATCCTTCAGTAAGCTTACATTCAACTAAACTCAAAGCCTATTCTTAACTTATTGTGGGAAGAGTGAGAGACAGAAAGATAATCCAAGCGGTTTAAGGTCAAGTTTTTAAGTATTGGGAGTAGTATGAACCATGCTCCCTGCCTTCTCAAGGTCCTGGTAAGCCTAGTTTATCCATTAATTTTTATTCAGGTGGTGTTCAAGTATGTAAGCCCCCTTAAACACAATATCCACAATATATAGTTCAGCCAGAAATCCCTACTTTAGTAAGACACATGCCCAAAACTGTATCTTCTAGTAGTTTGGAAACTATTTCCATAATGTCAATGCCACTTACTGATTTTAAGCAGTTCTGTAAAGGCCTTGTTTGAGATCTTTGTATTTCCAACCTAATCTCTCGGCAATTTTTAAACTTTCTTTTAAATTTTCTTTTTAAGACTGTATTATCCAATAAGTACGTTGTTTAATATTCCTTAGCAAGTAGGACGTTATGGGGAACGGAGACATCTTCAAATAAGCTACATAAAGGTCGAGGTATTGTCATGATGTCTTAGAATATGAAATTTTAAGTTGACGTTTCAGAAATTTATACATTTTATAGATTTCACCAACCCTTTCAAAAAGTTATTCATAAATCATTCTGTTTGTTTTAGTGAACTAGTTATTTTGATGTTCGGTAGATACTTGTTCTGTTTCGAAAAGATGGTCATTTTTTGAATTACATTATTGTTTGATAATAAGTGCACTCTCTCATAAGATTAAGGGACTGCATGACAAAAAGACCACAGTACCTTTAAAATGGTGGACCAAGTACAAGCACATTGTGTATATTAAAATTGGATTATCCTAAGGGTAAAGTGGGATTTTTTACAATGTATGTAAAATGGAAAACTGATCATAAACTAAGGTTTTAGGTAAAATTACTTCCTAATTTACTTAAAATCACCAAAAGTGACCGTCGTTGTGATTAGGAGGGAATAGCAAAACTTACAAGACATATTTCGGTACTGGGCATAAAAAAGTAATCAAGAGGCTATTATGAAGGTACTACCAAAATCAGCCGTATTATCATCTTCTGTGTAACAACCATAGATTGGCGGAGAACTCCGCTTAGCTTACTTTTCCTTTGATATATCAAATTTTCTTCTATGCTGTGTTAGAAGTTTTCTGGTCTTGATCCATAATGCTATCGAGTCTATAGGCTAAACCCCTCATAGAGTCATAGTTGTATTTGTTTTACATTCCAACTTTTTCATTTTTGTTTGGCTGTAGCCGGTAGCACAAGGTGGAGAATTCCCATTTCCATTCATCTTGGAGCCTAAGTTTCTTAGAGGAAAACAAATCAAAAACCTCTAAAAATGTGCTGAATAAGCAAAACCTTAGAGTTCCTGGAAGGGCTCAAAAGCTAAAACCAACTTTTTTCTCTTTCTTTTATCATTTTTTTTTGCACTGTAGTGGGGAAAAGGGGGGAGGGGGATCTGCATTGAGAAAAAATGCCAGGATTTTTGTGATTGGTCAATGATTGTTGGTTTACCTTTGGAAATGGGTTTCTTATGCGTGTCTGTTTGGCCGCCTCAATGGAAGCTTTTCGAGGAGTTTCGTAATGTAGTGGTCATATTGATTGGGAGGTGGTGTTTGACTGACACTGGGATGACATCTTTCTACCTGTTTTCTTTTCGGAGGACTTCTTGTCTTTCATATGCATTGCAATTCCTCTTTGTCATCTTTATAAAATCTCCTCTTTTTTTGAAAAAAGAATCCAATATCTTTCTGATCATTAAAAGTTCCTTATAGCGCTTTATGGCCTCTATTTCTTAGAAAACAAGAAAGAAAACCTTAAGAAAATAAAACCTAGTCATTCAGTAACTGTAATCTTATTAGTCACACAATTTAATTTAATAAATAAAAAAAGAAAATTACTTGAACCCCTAAATAATACTCACTCCATTACATAAAATAGACCACTTTATTTAAGGTTATTTTCACCGGTATTTAGGATGTGCCAAAAACATGGCTATAGTCTATACACTAATTTTTCAATATATTTTTAATATAGTTGATAATATAATATACAAAAATATTGATAATAGAAATATAATGTATAAATACTTTTGTGCCATCTTATAATCCATTCTTAAAAACCCAGAAATATGGGGTAAATCTTTGCAGGATAGAGATAGTGTAAAATTATAAATTACTGTAGAATGAAAAGTATTTTGCTCCAAAATATGTCATAATTGCACCTGCATCAATTGAACATTTGAACTAAACAAGCATCAGTCATTCATTCGTCCCTCCCCTTTTATCTATACCATTCTTTGGGTGTGCATGATGTTGTGGCTTGAAGGATAAGCTGTGTTGCAAGTTTACTTACTCGAATGTGCCTTCAGCTTGATTCCTGCATTCAGCTTGATTACTTGCTCGGATGTACGTACCCCGAAGTTACAAATTAAGAAATAAGAAATGTACTAGACAAAAACTAGAATAATAATCTAAACTGGAATTATCAAAAATAAAATAATTTGGGAAAGAAGACAAAAGAGATGGTAGCACCTCTGACTTTATGCCTCCTGCCACCCCTAAACACCAAAAGAGGAAAAGAATAACACAACCGTACATCATTGGTTTTTTTCTTGACTCGTCTTTTCTAGGTGGGAAGGGGGTGATGGGTGTTTATTTTTTAGTGTGTTTTTTAGGACTTGACTAGAACTCATCCTCTATGTCTTTCAGAGGGTTCCGAATCTGATTGGAGGTAGATTTGTTGATTCACATTCATCAGCATCCATCGATGTTATAAACCCTGTAAGTACTTGAAATCCAAAAAAGTTACATTTATTTTTTTGTAAATTTTGGCAATAATTCGAAGAAGTTTTTGTCAATTAACACTAGGCAACACAAGAAGTCGTCTCTCAAGTTCCTGTAACTACCTCTGAAGAATTTAGGGCTGCAGTCTTTGCAGCAAAACGGGCTTTTCCGTCGTGGCGAAACACAGCACTTACAACTCGTCAACGGATTATGTTCAAGTTTCAAGAACTTATTCGAAGAGACATTGTAAGTTTTTACTGGATTCTCATTTACTATTTTCTCAACTAATTTTTATTTATTAATTTGACTCACTGTAACTATGGCCTAGGACAAGATTGCCCTGAATATAACTATTGAGCAGGGCAAGACATTGAAGGATGCACATAGTGATTTGCTCTATGGACTTGGTTAGTATCATTTGTGTCTTATAATTTCAAAAAATAGATCGATCTCAATCTCAATTTTCTGATGTCCGAGCTATTAAGATTTTGGATTTATTTCTCCATAGAGGTGGTAGAACAGGCCTGTGGAATTGCAAATCTGCAAGTGGGGGAGTTTGTTTCGAATGTATTGAATGGAATTGATACTTACAACATAAGAGAGCCACTTGGTATTTGTGCTGGGATTTGTCCTTTCAACTTTCCTGCAATGGTTCCACTGTGGGTAAGCCTGTAAATACTTTTAATTTTGTCTCTTTCTCGTGTCCCTCTTCTTTGCTGTAGTTTCTTTATGCTGATGGTACTCCTATAGTCCTATTCACTTTCTAGATGATATGACTACTTTATGTGCCTCCTTGGTGAGCTTGCCAACAAGTTTCTGCCTTTCTGGCTAGGGTGTTATTGAGACAAAATCTATTAGTAGCATCTTTATGGCCATTTCTTGCTATGTGTTAAGCTTCCTTAATCAGATAAATGGTTTTCTTGGGGCTTGAGAGACTTCAGTTTCCTCCTGATATTATAACTAAAATGTATAATTTTCCTGCAGATGTTTCCTATTGCAGTAACATGCGGCAATACTTTTATACTAAAGCCATCAGAGAAAGATCCAGGTGATTTTGTATCCATTCTGTGTTTAATTAATGAATTCCTTGATCATTCTAGTACCGTTATTAACTAAATTCAAGAGCAGGAATTTGTTAAGTATGTGTCAATTTATTCATATCCTATTCTAAGTTCAGAACCTTTTAAGTTGGATAGTTTTGTACTCATCAAAAAAAAAGTTGGATACTTTGTAATATATATATATATATATATATATGGGATATGGTGTTGTAAGTTGCTCACTTCCTCTCTTTCTTGTTTCCTCATTTTTCTCTTCTCCTCTCATATCTTCTACATACTTATTACACCTTCCAAGTTGGTTTCGTAGCCTACATCCCCTTAGCACAACTATCACTAGATAAAATAAAACTTATAATGATATCAGCATAATCAATAATGCGCCACTAATGTCAGCAGAATCGCTAATGGTGCATAGTCCGATTTTACAAATTGATGAAGAAATCGTTGATGAATTAATTAAAAATACGAATAAATAGGGTTTCTTGCCTTGGAAAAATGATCACAAAGCACTAAATGTTACAGCCACACTCTGCCACTCACCTGTGCGTGAGACATTTTTCTGACCATTCTGTGCTGCTGCCTCCTGTACTTTCCAGAGTTCTGGATGTTAATATTTTTAGGTTATGATTTATTGATTATGGACAAACTGTATCTTGTTTAGCTGAAAAGAATTTTGGGGTGCACTTAGATACATATTAAACATTGGTGCAAACCTAAACAACTTACAAACTTTGGGGTGCAGATTGTATTTTAGTCATTTATATATGTATATGATTATATCTATTATTTTGCTAGGTAAATAACAAATATAATAAAAACTTTTTCAAAGATTAATTTTTTTGTTGATATATTATTGTTCATTAAAATGGGCCAAAAAGGGGGAGAACCACGTAGACATGCAGCATACACAACATATAAGGGAAACTAAAGGCATCTATGCCCAATTAAGACCAAAAAAGCCCCTGCATATACAAAAAACCTCCCAACTGTACCTACATTATGCCCTTGAGCAAACACTCCTAAAAATCGATAAAATTTGCAATCGATCCTGGAAACACCTCAAGAAGCAAATGTATTCCCCGTTTGTAAGGTTTGTTGGGCTGTTGTTCATACTTTTTGTATATTCTGCTTGTACTCGGGTGGCATTCCCTTTTTCAAATGCCTTCATTTATATATAGTCTTTTACTTATCCAATAAAAATAGTACACCTCACGAAGAGGGTAAGAATACGGGTAAGCAGCCTTTGAGGGTACGGGGAATTAACATAGACTCTGACAGTGAAATGTATTCTGGTATTTCTGTTCCTAGAAAATTTGTGTATGTATGTTTTACATTTCTTTAAGCTTAAACAAGTAATATGGGTTTTTGTTGATCAGGGGCTTGCTTGACATTGGCTGAGTTAGCAATGGAGGCGGGTTTGCCTAACGGTGTCCTAAACATTATTCACGGCACCAATGTGAGCTCTACTTCGTCATTGACGGTTATTTTTTCTGAAGTTGCCTTATGTTGATTAGAAATGCACTGATGGGGTGATATGGCATATTTAATGATCATTACCTGTATGTCATTAAACCTTGTACTTTTGATGTGTTCTAAACTTATGATAGAACTAAATATACGTAGTCTCCCTGTTCTGGATTCCCTGGTTGGCGGACTGTTTCACATGACACGTACATATTCTAATGCATAGATGTCTCTAACTGTTATATTTTCCATTTAATATTTCCTTCTCAATTTGACCAGGATATTGTTAATGCCATATGTGATGATGACGAAATAAAGGCCATTACATTTGTTGGTCCAGAAGCTGTAAGTTTTCTCTACTTATATCTAGATGGATGTGATTACTATTTTCCAGATTAGTGTTTGAGAAACTTGCTCACAATACCATAATGTCCTATCTCTGTGTTAGTTAATTCTTGGCTTCTATCAATTCTAAGAGTTCTTATACCGTAATACCTAATTTACCTAATTTTAGTGGAACTGTGAATTCTTTCTCGAAGCAAATTATTATCTTCTATAAATAGTTTGAACAACATGAAACACAATTTGTAAAAGCATTATGTAGCCTACCCAACTAGTTTCGGATTAAAGGTATTGTTGAGTTGAGTAAAAACATCTTGTAATTGATGATAATGC
This sequence comes from Panax japonicus, assembly GCA_020205505.1. NCBI lineage: Eukaryota > Viridiplantae > Streptophyta > Magnoliopsida > Apiales > Araliaceae > Panax > Panax japonicus. The sequence continues at coordinate 54,073,302 of CM035106.1, forward strand.
ACACTCATTACTTATCAAAATAAAACATGAAAAAGTTTGATGACAATGCACTCTAATATTTAATTTTAGTTAGTGATTCCTGTCAGATCTTGTGATCCTGATGAATCTTCAACATTAGGCACATTAGACAAACTTGTGTGTGTATCAACTGCTTGTGTGCTTTAAAATTTCAGTTCACCTAATTCTAATTTCATGGACGGGAACACAACAGTGTTTATTTTCAATTTTATAATTTAAGAAGAATATGTCATGTAAATCACATGTATATGTACCAGTATACATATAGGTGTCTCAACCAGTATATGTACCAGTACCTATTTGCTTGGTTTGATTGGTGTAATTCACTTGTATCAAAAGTCTTGCAACATCTGCACCCTTCTTGAGCAGCATCCAGTGCTTAACAATGAAGAATAATGATTTATTAAATTTCTTTTTCCCCCCCTTAGAGCAGGTGTCTAAATTCTTCATCACATATGAATCCTAATTAATTAGGATATAGAATCAAGGGTCTTTATGCTGCTTCTTGCTGTGAGACTTTCACCATATACACACCAGTACGTGGCATTAGAATTTAGGATGCTTGTTATGTTTGATAGCTCACGTGGTTATTATATACATGAGGGTCATTTTCTATGTTATAAATTTGATAAAGTGTTATACGATGCCACTCTTTGAATTCCATTTTTAACATATGTTTGCTCAATAGTTAAGCATTTACTTCATTTTTGGTGTTAAAAGAATGAAATCTATAAGCAGCTGTCTTATTTCTGTGAATCTGTTTTCTTTTTATGTGTTCCTGACTATGTAACATATACATATATCTGTCTTTCAATTTTGTATTCTTTCTCACATTTATATTGGATCTATGTATAATCATAATTATGTATGTACTTTCGGTTAGTCCCAGAGAAAGAACCTTTGGATCTCGATCTAATACAACAATGCATGCATCAAAACGATTTATTACCATTATTTTCTTTTAGGCACTAGGATTGAACTTGAGATTATTATCTAATCCTGTCCTTGTGAAATATCTTCTTTCTTTGTTTTATTGTTTGTTTTTGGTATCAAGGCTGGCACATATATAACCGAAAGGGCTGCTGCTACTGGGAAACGTATTCAGGTAATTGTTCTTCATCTTTCTCCTGTTATAAACATCCAGTTCTCTTGTAATGTATGTGCAAATATTGCTGCTCTTACACCCAAAGATTGATATATGATGACTACATGGCTATATTCATTAGTCCAATGCTGGAGCCAAAAATCACGCAATAGTCATGCCTGATGCAAGCTTGGGTGCTACTTTGGATGCTCTAGTCACCGCAGGTTTTGGTGCTGCAGCACAAAGATGCACCGCAATCAGCACAGTTGTCTTTGTTGGAGGCTCAAAATCATGGTATTCTGCCTTGCACCTCTTCATGCTGATTTAAATTTGATATAGGATTACAGATCCATTTGTTGGCCATAATGATAAACTATAAGGAAGGTTAAGTTATGGTGTGACAAATTTTGCTTGCATTTCCTACGAACAATTTCATTTGAAAATAATTCCGTCTGGAGTAAATTTTTATACACTGTTTGAGTGCAAGGATTGAAATTTATGTCACAAGCCACCAATATGACTTGGTTTTACTGTGTCGTGAACTATATTAGGAAGAGGGAAACGAGTCAGGTTACTCTTTCAAGTCTCAATGCACTTGGCATAACCAATTCTTATAATATAATGTGTTCTGTTTTTCCAAATAACATGAACCCATTTAAGTTTTATCATACTCTTTTATATGCCAATTTTCTTGAAAGAAAAATAATGAACCCCCACCGTCCTAAATATATAGTACTAATCTTTTTATCAACTCCTCTCCACTCCTGCGGGAATATTAAGGTTTGTGACTGCGTGTAGAACTGTAGAAGTGATAAAACATACTTACATATGATTTTTTTATGATCCCATTTTTAATTTCAAATTTTAAAGACTAAATTTTATTATGAAAAAAAGAAATACTGAAAAAAATAGGCAAAGTGTGTCCTATGCAAACAACCTTAATTTTTGAAAAAGTAAGTAGTGCATTTTTTTTAGGACAGAGGAAATATGATATTCAACAGATATTATGCAGACAATTGTCATTACTTATTACTTGTATAGATTGATGCTTGCACCTTGTCCCATCTAATATCATTTGCAGTATAGTGTCTTAGGTAGTCACTAGTGTCTAATGTGGTGTCGACCAAAGACATGTCCACATTCCCCCAACCCCTACTTTTTCTTCTTATTCATCTCAGCAGTTCCTTTCCCCATTGATAATTTGTATCCCATAAATTAGATAGAGTGGTTGAGATAAACAATGTGAAGTTTCATCGTGGTCATTGTACATTTGTATAACCAGATATGTTATTACATTTTCCAGGGAAGATAAACTAGTGGAGCGCACCAAAGCCCTCAAAGTAAATGCAGGCACTGAAGCTGATGCCGACCTTGGTCCCGTGATTAGCAAGCAGGTCTATGCTAAGTTTATTTCTTGTACCAATATCTTTGTGCCATTAATATTTAACCAAAGAAGGGTAACAAATGGATTGACTAACGACCGTAACATTAGTTTTAAAATTGGAATAACATATTGTATGTCACAATCCATTGCATAATTTTTCTATGGATACCAGCCTTAGTGACTTAAAATTCTTTTGGTGCTTGTCCATCTGTTTTGAAATAATGTGACATATACAGGTCAAGGAAAAGATATGCAAATTGATCCAAGCTGGTGTTGATACTGGTGCCAGACTAATTCTTGATGGGAGGCAGATTGTGGTATTTAATTTTTCTATCTCTACCTATTTATTTTTACTCTTCTGATTCATATGATGTGCCCTGAACAATATTTTAATCCTTTTATATTGTGAATATACTAGTTAAAATGCCAAAGGAGAAAGGCAGTTATGGAAGTGAAATAATTTCATATAATAAGCATTGTTACTACTTATGAGAAAGATTATTTGCAACACATTTTCTAACACAGGTGTGCTGTAAGAATGAAAGTGAATAAAAAAACGTATTTGGCAATAGAAGTAGCAATAATAGAAGATAAATATAGATAAAAATTGTTATTATGTATTTATCAACTGCACCACAAGGAAGAGTGACTGACATGATCATTTTTGATGAGAATGCTATGAATGCAAAAAATCAAAATTGGCATGTACAATGGAGAGAAGACAAATGTCATAGTTTGTGCTAAACGAGATATGACCCTTGCAAAGTAGCTGCAGCTAAAGATACTTAACAACTGCAATGACATGGAAGAGTCGCATGATTTTTATCTATTACATCCAGAAAGAAGATTGACATGATCACTATTGATAACACTCTTAATATTGATAAATTGAGCTCAAATTTTTATCCCCCCCCAAAAAAAAAGTTTGATTGTTTGAAGAGACAATTAGTTTGTGGTTTAACAGAGATACGGACCATGACAGATTAGCATAGGAAGGCAGAGAAAGTTTCTCATAGTAATCCCTAGAGTAATCTTACAAGGCTTTGTTCAGTTGGGGAAAAAATTTAAGAGTTTTCAAAGGGCAAACTTTTCTTATCAAAGGAAGGTAAAAGGAAGATGATTTTCCAAGGGTAATTATATATGCAGCGTATACAAGAGGTAGCTAGTGTTTCAATTCTGAAGCTCATGTAATGTAATCCATTTGAATTGTTTAAACTTTGAACAACTGAGAAACCACAAGCTTATTCTCAAACTATGACAATGAAGGATTAATCTAACGGCTACATGTCGTCAACTAGTGATCCCTGAACACTGTTTACCCATGCACATATCAGATGTGGAGTCACCATCATTGATATCTAATTTGTGAGTAGACTAATTTCGAGTCTGTTACTGATGGACCTTTTTGCAAAGCATTAGTTTCTATATGAGTACATTTGAGAAGTAACTGGTAGAAAATAAGTCACCAAATTTCTGCCCCTGAATGACACTGCACTTCATCAGACCTTATTGTAGTTTAACAATCTGCTTAGAAGAAATTTGCTTTTGTCCAAGTTTTGTTTCATATTTTAAACATGTCCCGTCTTGTCTACTTTTACTTACCTATTTATGGCTGGCTAATAGGTTCCAAATTATGAAATGGGCAATTTTATTGGTCCCACCATCTTATGTGACGTCACAAACAACATGGACTGTTACAAGGTATCTTATTCCATCTTTCATGGTCTCAGTGGATCTTTGATTTTGTGCTATACAGTGGGAGAAGAGATTTGAATCTTGATAACAGTTGATATTCATATGCACAGGAGGAAATTATTGGCCCAGTTCTTCTTTGTATGCAGGTTGGTATATCACCCCTTCCACTGCAATATTTTGATGTTGTTCGATGCTAATTTCAAAATTTAACATATATACGTCTCATTGTTTTTCTTATGTTTTAGGCTGACAGCTTAGATGAGGCCATCAGTATTGTTAACAGAAATAAGTACATTCTTGATAACTAATTTTATGTTGAAATCCAGATTTCTTTTTTGCATTCTGTCTTTATTGTTATCCTGCTCTTCTTGGCAGCTATTATGGTATAGGAGCTTCCATATTCACAACATCCTTAGCAACTGCAAGGAAATTCCAGACTGAGATAAATGCTGGGCAGGTTCAGCTCACTTCAGTGTTGCGAAATTAATTGCAAATTTTTAAGTTGTAAAAACAAACAAACAAACAAACAAAAAATAAAACTTTTGCAGGTTCTTCAGATTAGTTTAATTCTAAAACTGCTAAAAGTTTATGGAAATCCATTTAAAAGTAATGCACGTCTTGTTGGCACACCTGCAATTTTTTAGACCCCCAACCAATCATTTCACCATGTCAACACTTTCTATATCCCTTGTTAGGAGGTTCTGTATGAAGTTTTAATGTGAACTGCATTCAATTCAGGTTGGAACAAATATTCCCGTCCCAGCGTCGCTGCCATTTTTCTCTTTTGCTGGCTCCAAGTCATGTTTTTCTGGAGATCTCAACTTCTTCGGTAAGAAGTTTAAACCTGAAAGCATATTTTTGAAACAGTTTCATGATGTCGGGTATGTTATGTTTCTGCATGTTTTGAGTTAAAGAGTTGCCCTTAATGGCAGGCAAGTCTGGAGTTCATTTTTTCACCAGGATGAAAACAGTGGTTCAGCAGTGGATGGATTTTCAGTATCGCGATAGAGCATCTCTGGTAACGCCATTGAACAACTTACCAAATAGCGATGGTGTATCCCTGGCATCACCTTCAAATGATTTGCCAAGTACTGATGGATTACAATCAAATACTATTCGAACTAACCATGGTACATCTCTTGCAATAGAATCAAATGATTTTCAGAGTAGTGATACGGATACTATGGCACAGCAATCAAAAGATTTCCAGAGTAGCGGTAGGGTATCCCAGCCATTGCAATCGGAAGATATCCAGAGTAGCAGTGGAGTATCCCAGAAAGGATTTTCCAAGTAGTGGTGAAGCATTGCAGACGATGTCAACATCCCATGGGTGGACCCAGAAATCGGAATGACTAATTAGTTCTTTGTTGCAAGCCAACCTGAGCAGGCTGTTAATACTCCTGGTCTTCTTCAACTTACCTTCCACTTCGCACATTCATTTCAGTATTTTGTAGTAGCGCAGCTGAAACATTTGTGCTTTAACTTCAAGTGGGGAAAGGGGCTGAAGGTTTCATTGCATCATCTTTCGACATGGTCTTTGCACACCGAGAAACTCATGTTTGAATGTGACGTCTGGCTATCTTTGTTGTGTACATAATAGTGTTGATCTATTAGAAATCTCAAATAGTCCTCAAAAATCTATAGTTCTAGTCCAAATTTCAAGTTTCTGTGCTGTGTGGATGCAAGGAAAAAGGGCTATATGTATATACACAGTTGTGTATTATACAGTAGAGTTATGATGACGGGTTTTTTGAACTATCGTGACGGTTTATAACTCAGAATAGCTATGACGACGGGTGAAACCGTCGTTATAGCCCAAAAATTTGTCGTCATAGCCGACTGGTGTACATATATTTTTTCCAAAGGAAAAATATTAGTTAAGCATACATTTTATATAAAACTCTCTCACTCCCCCTCTCCTCTCTCTCCCGGTCTCTCACAAAATTTATTTGTTATTCCAAATTTTATTAAAGTTATTTTTTAAAAAAACATTAATGCTATAACACTCCATCCCTCTAATGAACATGTGGATAAGATACTTTCATATGTATATATATTAGTATTACCTTTAGTCACGATTTTTTGGATGACTAGATAACTCAAGAAGTACTAATGATGTAGTGGATTGCATTTTAATACTATTGTAATTTAATTTAGACTTGAGATTTGACTCCTAACATATTTCACTTACTTATGGGGCATCTTAAAATTATGCCCAATAAGGAATATTCAATTAGGCTCGCACTAGAGCTGATTTTTGTTAAAGAATTCAGCAATCATACAGAGATAAAGCTCATGCGTATTTAAATGATTTTTGTACAAAAGTGCCTAATAATGGGACTAGCAAGAGAGAGATTTCCGTCCAGGGATTTCAATGTAGTGTTGGTGCTCTTCAATAAAACAACATCATGGTCTTCTTCCATTTACTTTGCCACTTTTTGCTATCTATTTATGCTCTCCTTTCTTTGATCTAAACTTACCAAAGCAACTCTGGTCCTGTATAATTCTCCATGTCTATCTTACTGTATATACTGAAGAATTCCAGGAACCACTAGTAGCTAAAAGTTAATAAACAAGAGGCACCGCAGACATAAATCAAAACATAATCATCTAACTTGTTCGATTCCACTGATGCCGCATAGTCCTATGCCACAGCAAAAGTAGAAGGAATTAGGCATTACTTACATACGAACGCCATCATCTTGCATGCCTAAAAAAGTCAACCCTAACCTTCAAGCCAGGACACGTGCTTATTTCCATTTAGATGAGAGGCCATATCAATCACATTATTGCATTTTACATCACAGATATTGCACCAATAATGTACACTTGACGAATCAGCCAAATCATGAATCTGGGACAAGTGCCTACTCCCTTTTAGGTGGGAGGCCATATCAATCTCACTGTTGCATGTTAGATCGCAGATGCTGCACCAATGCTTCCCAGTATTCACATCAGCTTGAACCTTTACCTTTACGTTTGTAATTTTACTTGTGCTTTTGTTCAGTCCACCAGTAGATACGTTTTTCTTTTGATCTTGATTAGTTTGATCTGTTTTGTTTGCTGATGAGGAATTCTTGTTTTTTGCTGCCATCTTGCTTGCTTTCAACTGTTCACAGTTTAACCTGTGTTTTGAGCCTTGAAAATGTGATTTCCTTGTTGCCTCACTCTGTAATGTTACCTGACATAAAGCACAACTCCACTGTTTGTTTGGTCCACCCCCAGATGAACCTCTCGTTGGATCTTGATTAGCTTGATCCGACTTTGATGTGCTAGATGAGGAATTCTTCTTGTTCACTGTCTGCTCACTCGCTTTTAACTCCTCACATTTGGACCTATGTTGCACCCCTTGAAGATGTGAATTCAATATTTCCTTACTATGTGTTGTTACCTGACAAATATCACAAGTCCACTGTTCGTCTAGTCCACCTTTTGTATCTTGCTTAGAATGATCCAACTTGTTTCCTGTTGTAGACGAGGGCTTCTTGTTTTTCGCCGTCTGCTTTCTTGCTTTTAACTCCTCACATTTGGACTTGTGTTTTGCCCCTTGAAGATGTGAATTCAAGGTTGCCTCACTCTGTGTTGTCACCTGACACACAGCACAAGTCCACTCTTTCTGAACATACTCTAAAGCAGGAAATTCTGGTAATGCATTGTCTCCAATAGTTGCTGGCAGTGTCATATTTTTAACTTCCATAGCTATACTCGTTTTATCCTCAGTTTGAGAGAAAAGAGTGTTGACGACATTCTTTACCTGCAAAAGTGGCAAAATAGATTAACAATAAATGGATCCAGAAGGGCACTATGAATGTGAAGGGGATAATATCACTTTGTTGTTTGTACATATCATAAAAGTTTGTCTTTCATTTTTGAGTAAAGTAGCTAACTCTTAAAAGTCCAAACTACTATCCTTCTCAAGTTGTGTGCCATTCCAAAAGAAATTTAGAGACGGTTTTAGTAAACTTAAAATCAGTAATCCACCACACATTACAACTTATTCTAATTTACAACTCTTAAACATTCACTTATTTGTACCAACCCCACCCTTTAGAAGCTAAAAGTCCCATTTTGGCCAAGCCGTTGCATGAATGGCATGTAAGATTAGAATCAGGGATTTAATTCTGAACCCTGAAACTAGAGATTTTTTTGGGGGGAGGGGGTTGTGCAAGTTAAACCATAAATTTTGATTTTACCATTCATTGACCATACACATTTTACCTTAAACCACAAAGTAATATAGGTGGTGAATTTCAAACCACATGGGTGATGTGCCTACACCTCCATGGAGGCAAAGTGCAATTATCCTACAGGCTACACAATTTCATAGTATTTATCTTAAGAAAGCTTACACTGTTTTCTGGAGTTGCTGCATTTTCCTCAAGAATTTCCACTGCTTTTATACCTTTTTGAGCAACTATAGGCTCTTTGCTGTTGGGCTGTAAAAGAGAGGCAAAACATGACATCTAAGTAAATGAATAAAATTTCCATCCTGTAAAAGAGCATTGAGATATAAAAAAAACAATAATATAAATAAAAAAGAGTACGGAGTTACATACACCTAATTCGTAAACCTGATTTGTGCATCTGCTGATGTGGCAAACACATCCTTTTTTAGACTTGACTTTTCAACTAGGGGATTGTCTTTTCCACAACTATTTTTGATATTTGTATAAACCCTTTCTCACATGTGTGTGGGACCCGCGTACTATATATGTGATTAACCCATTATGGAAATAAAAAAAATGCTTGTAGTTTTAATATCAACTCCCTTTTAGTTAATCTAAATGATTGTCTTGACACATCAGTAGATGCATTATAATCGCACAATTTAGGTATAATTAATATTTCCTAGAAAAATATACAACCACAGCGATTACCTTAAACCAAAGGTATTGTGTAATTTAATTATTAGAATGTTTTAGTAAAAGCAACAAATCTTAAATGAGAATGCTTGAATCTGCAAGCCATTAACATATACTTTTAAAGGTCTACGCATTAAATTGTAGATTATAGAAAAACACCAGATTACCTGAATCAATGTGGCCACTTCCTTTTTCTCCCCAGCTGCAACTGACTTAACCTCTTCCACATCAAATTTTTGCAATGTACCCTTTGACACGAGGTATATAAAGTTTAAAAGGAGTTATGTAAAGTTTAAAAGGAGAAAGAAGGGGTGGGCGGGGGATCTTTTTCCCCAGCTAATATTCTTATCACAGTGAACTAGTTTGTATGAACTAATTGGAGGGGAATGTGTAGACTTTTGTCCATGCATTAAGCGATATCTCAAGGCTTCAATCATATTAGATAATTTCAACTAATCAACAAGACCTTCCTAAAAAGAGGCAAATGTAATGCACCTTTTTAGCAATAAGTTTTTCCAAAGCTTCAGTTCCATTCTCATTAACGTATCTCTCAGCCACAGCTAAAAAGGTTTCTCCCTTGAGGGATAACTCCTGGTTTTTGTTTAACAAATTGATACCAACTTCAATAAGGTGCAGAGATAAACACGGACGAACAAGGCTTTTGTACGCATTACATGCACCGCCGAAGCTTGGTATCACCAACCAGCACACTGCTAATATCTTTATACAAGGCCAGAATGGAACCCTGACATATATAGATGGACAATGGGAAAAAAATTGGTAATTTAATCTCTCTCATAATTAGGAAACAAACAACCACGTAGGGGGAAAGGTGACAAGTTTTTAACACATAATTTCGTATTCATTTCTAGGTAGAAAGAAAACTTAAAAGTGATTCAATGTATAATTTAACCCTTTATACTTAAGAATCAGTGATTGCACACATACTTATGGGTGAGGCTAACTTTCCCAGAAGGAAGACAATTGAGCCCTACTAAATTTTGAACAAGGCAAAAGTAAAGCTGGTTTTTTGGATAAGGGACCAAAAATTCAATTCATTGTTAAGACTGCAAATACGAAAAACACAATCAAGAATTTAATGGATTCATGTTTTCTTTTGAGTTTCATCGTGCAATAGAGTACCTATTGAAGCATAGAGACAATTAGTGATTACCATTCAATGAGTTTTTCAAAAGTATGCTCAAAAAGAGAAATCAATGAATAGAGAATCCAATATGTAACCAACTTCCGCATGTGATAATTCGAATTTGTCTCGATTGCCCGAATTGAAGCACATCTGGTGAAAGAACAAAATCAGTAATAACTCCAACAAAAACAAAATTATAACATTCCAGAAAACAAAATTTTAGAAAGCAATCATAAATTGAATGTATCAAGAGTATAAGAAGTTTCAAAACTTTACTCTTTCTAGTCATTAAAGATGGACATAGACTTACAGAGGGTAACCCAGAGCAAGTGAAGGCCTGCAAATTAAACACAAGAATGTGATTTGCATCAACATACATGCTACGTACAAACATAATAAACAAACATCTTCAAATATAGAAAAAAAATGGCAGATCAAAGAGAAAATGAACTTCACAAGGACCAAAAATTAGTAAAGAAGTTTGCTCTACTTTCAAAGTCTTAATCTTTTTCCTTTTTCTTTGAAGTGTGCAAATGAAGGAATTACCAGGCAAGAAGTTGCATGCATTTTAGGACAAAATGGAGAAACCCCACAAAACCCATTTGTGATTTGATCTCTTCTCTCTGGACTTTTTCTCTGATTGAACTGATGAAATCCCAGACGGAGACCTTAACTCAGACTTAAGGAAACAAAGAAAGCAAGTCCTTTTGAAGGCAAAAGTTAAATCGACCCCCAAGGAAACTCAGTGTGGACCCCAAGGTTTGACGATGTCCCTTCGTTTTCTACTATATAGTAGTCCATGGATGCTACCTTCCCTCCATTTATCCATTTCTTCTATACACTCCCTTCTTTTTATCATTTTCTTCATTTGTTATTTGTTTCAAAAATGGCTATAATTATTAGTATTCTCTCTCGGTGTGTTATAAATTTTTTTTATTATGCTAGATTCTAAAAATAACACATAATATTGTTGTGATCCAGTTAAAATTAAAATTAGTTGTATAATATGTAATTGAAATCTTATTATCACCTCAATTATTAATTGTCACTAAGATTTAAACCGAATGATTAAAATCGAGTTATTGTCACCTTTATTCTAACTTTATTTCTTTTCTGAGTTTATTTCACTCTATAATATGCTCAGCATGTTCCTTTGAAATTGACAATGTCCCATTGGACGCTAGAGGGAGCTACGTTCCCTCCATTTATCAATTTCTATATTCTCCCTCCGTCGGTACAAATTAATTGTAATTATGAATGAGATTTTAATCAAGTGATTAAGATTGAGTTGTTGCGACCTTTAGCTTTTAAATTCATCCTTTTTTATGTGAAGTGTATTTTTTCTTTTTTTATGTGAGACTTGTTTATTTGTTTGTTAGGTTAATTTTATCATGCTCTGAGTGAGGTTGAGGAAGGACTGCACCTCTTGAAGGGTGCAACTATAGTAGGACTAGAATTTTGTTTTATTTTTTAAAAACTGAAATATTTTTATGAAGAGGTTTTTGTTCAAATCTTGGATAAGAAGGAACATATTCTACGCTCCAAGGTTATACCTCAAGTCAAAGTGTTATAAAGGAACCACGATGTTGAGGAAATGACCTGGGAGAGTTAGAATTTGAAATGAAATCAATGTATCTTTACCTCTTCGACATACCAGGTACGTACCCTAATTTCGAAGACGAAATTTCACAAGGGGAGATTGTAAGACCCCAACTTTTATGAATAAAAATAAATTTTCTATAAATATCATTTTTGAATATTATGGAATAAATTTGATATAATATTATAGTTGTGGGTAATATTTATAAATTTTACAAAGTACACAAGTTGTTATATAATATTCGATTGGTCAGAGAATATTCGTACGACGGCACAATCATTGGTGGACCCCACAACAGAATTATTGTCGGATTAAGAAAACGACAAAAATATTTTTATGAAAATAACGGCGGAAGTTTTACCTTTGATACTGTTGAACTAATCGGTAGTAAAAGTACAGTAATACGCATGGTTGCATAGTAGCTAGGGGTGCTCAAAAAAGTCGATTTTTCAGTTTTTTTACCGAACCGGTTCGCACCAGTACCGACGGTACCGGTTCTTTTCGGTTTCGATTTTTTCGGTACCGATTTTTCGGTTTTTTTTTCATTTTTCGGTACCAGTAGCGGAAATACAAATTCCGAATTCGGTAAAACCGAAAAAATACCGAAACTCTAATTTGTTCCTGCACTGTTTTGTTCATGCACTGTTTTGTTAATAATGCTTGGAATAATTCTGCAGTTTACAACTGTTTTGTTTGCTTGCCAATGCTTGGAGCGGTGCCGGTGGTTGTAACTTGTAAAAACTGATAAGCAAGGAAGAGAAAAAAATAAAAAATAAAAATATAAATTATCCACTTTTTGAAAGCAGCAATGCAACATATATATTACTTTTTGTTTCTTCATTCTCTAATTGTTCTTCATTCAACTAGCAGGTGCAAGAATGAAAAGAAAAATAAAAAAGGAAATTGAAAGCCAAATCACTTGCAAAACCACTTTTTGTTTCATCATTCTCTGATTATGTTACACTAAAAAGTAAAAAAGGATAAATCAAATAAAAAGCCAACATTCAACGAGAATTAAAAAGCCAGCACAACAAGAATGCAAAGCCAGTAAGTCAGTGACATTGTGACAAACCAGTTACGCTGCAAGGCTGCAACTATGAACCATATCAACATTCAACAAGGATTATTTAAAACATAAGTTTAAAGGGAAATTAAAAATGAAGAATAAACAGAGCACCATAGCTTATTAAAAAAAATTATTTAATTATTATTATTTATTAATAATTATATATATCACCATGCATGCGGTATAACCGAAAACCGAACCGAAAAAACCGGTATGGAATTTGTACCGAAATCGGTAATTCGGTACTGGTTTCGGTTCTTAATTTTTCGGTAATTTCGGTTCGGTACCGGTTCAGTTTTTTCGGTACCGGTTCGGTCTTTTACCGATGAGCACCCCTAATAGTAGCACACGGTATTGATTATTAATGCTTATGTGAGAAGTCACTCAGTTTGATTCAATTATTATCGATATTTTATATGTTATTAAATCAATAATTAAGATGACGAAGTTGTTAATATTATTATTTGCATTATTAACGATGTCTAGAAGTTCTGTCAAGGAGAGGTTTGGTCACCTAATTGCGCGCCAATAGGGAGAAATCCTTATTGAAAAGCCCCCTCTTTCCAATGAACGACCTGGTCGATTAATAGTATGAATAATAATAATGATGATAACGTTTTTTTATTCATATTATTAACGTAATAAAATAGAAAAACTTTTTATATAAAACAGAATATTTTTATAAAGTTATTCGTTTTATTAGGCTAATAGTAAAATCTTTTTATATAAAACAAAATACTTTTATAAAGTTATCTGTTTTATTAGATAATAATTAGAATATATTATATTTTATTATGCATAGTATTTGCATAGTACTTGCATAGTATTTGCATAGTAAAATCTTTTTAAAAGTTATTCGTTTTATTAGATTATAAATAGAATATATTATATTTTATTTAAAAGATTTTACTTTAAATATGGATCGTCCGATTAAAGTAAATCAATATGGACCGTTCATGGATTGGTTACTATTTATTCCATTCTTCTATAAATAAAAGCTCATTTCTCTATTATTTCTTACGAATTCACTGAAACTCTAGAGAGATAAACTATAGAGAGAAAGAAGAAAAGTATTCTGCTAATTCACTACTCTGATATTAAGTTTCTTTTACGGTAAAGGGTATTATTTCTTTTGTATTCATGAAGAGAACTTCTATTATTCCATCTTTATTATTCTGTTGGAATAACCTGTATACGCGGGCTACCTTATACTTGGTGAAATTCTTCTGTATTCCATTCTTTATTATTCTGTTAGAATATCATGTCTGTGTTTTACGCCGGACCTGGTTCCGTCTTTATTATTCTGTTAGAATATTATGTCTGTGTTTTACGCCGGACCTGGTTCCATCTTTATTATTCTGTTGGAACATCCTGTTGGTGTGAATTTCACTTGACCTGGTTCCGTCATTTAGTATTCTGTTAGAATAATCTGTCTATGCGAAGTACCGCATGCATGGTGATTTCTGTTGTATTTCATTCTTTATTATTCTGTTGGAATATTCTGTCGAAGCGTATTACGCCTGACCTGGTTCTGTTATTTATTATTCTGATGGAATAACCTGTTTATGCGAAATACCGCATGCATGATGATTTCTTTTGTTATTCCATTCTTTATTATACTCAGTTGGTTAAAGTTTTGACTTCTATACTCCATGAAATTAGTGGAATATTCTTGATATTTGTGCTTCATCCAGTATCTTTTCATGCAAATATTCTTCTGAGCATTCTTGAATTTTACTTTACAAAGAAGTATCATGTTGACAATTTGGACGTTATTAGTTCCAGAATAAATTAATTCTTGAACTTGTTTTATTGAATTCTTATATCATTGTCATCATCCTCATGTTTATATTATTTTTGAAAGTCATATGTGGTCTGTAGTGCATAGATGGACTTGGTATGATTATGACCAGGGATTATTCGGTGTAATCATAACCGTAATGTTACAAATGATGTGGTAAAAGTCCTCATTGGCCCGAAGTGCATTGATGGACTGTTGTTGGCATGATCATAACCATTGATGAATACACAAATATCCTTGACCCGTAGTGCATGGATAATTTGTGGTTGTGACCCTAATGAATATCCTTGGTCGTAGTGCAGGGATGATGTAGATTATTTATTAAGCTGAGTCTCAGCGATAAAAGTGATGAAAAACCTTTTTAAATCATAAAAGATAGTAGATTTTATTCTCTACTTGACTCTTTTAATGGATTGCATGTTCCGCTGCAGTTAAACTTGATGTCTATTGTATTTTATCAGTTTAACACCGTTGAGGACAAATGATAATTTATTCTGCATTATCTTAGTCATAATATTTTTTACTGGGCTAGTTGAGCTCACATTTTCTTTCACTGTTCTCTTCAGAAAATGAGAACGTAGCCGGGACTAGTCGGGAAAACAGAGTGATGGTCCAAGATAGTGTCTTAGTAGTCCTCACTATTCTGTTAAATAGTGTGATAATAAATGTAATGAGGACTAAATTGAGTGTGGATATTGTCTAGATGATAATATTTGTATTAAAACTCACAGCATGTATTTTGTCGTATTTTACACGACTGTTGTATAATCAAGTTGTATTTGAATTTAGTACCATGTATTTGGCGACTCAAGATGGTTTATGTATACATATTTTGAGAGCGTCACACACAATTATTATTATTTTTTCTTTTTCATTTTTCTTCCCTCTTTTAATGTGCACTAAAAGTAAGTTTTTTAGGTTATATCTGATTTTAAAAATAACCCATAATATTCGTTTTATTGTTGAAAATCATATAATTTGTAACTGAAACCTTGTCACCTTAATTATTTGCTAGATTTTTATTTTGATAAAGCAGAAATCCCAACTAGTTGAGTATATGTATATCAAGTCGTGGATGAATAAAAAAACTACTAATATTACTTAAGCATATAATCTCCCTCTCCCTCTCCCTCTCTTTCTCGCACACACTATAATTATTTGTGCTTCCAAATTGTATTTTAGTTTTTTTTAAAAGAACATATATTCTAGTCCCACGTTGGATTAAGACAACCCAAAAAATATTGTATTATTGGTGGTGTGGATTGGAACTTGATACATTATGATTCGACTCCGACTCTATTTTACTCCTTTTATGGGGCATTTTAAAATTATGCCCAATAAGGAACCTTAAATTTGGGGTGTATTGTTAATAATGCATACTAGGATTGAGACTAAATTGCATAACTGACCCTCCTATTTGTTATGTTTTTGTTAAACTGTTCCTTAAACTTTTTTTTAGTATAACTGTTCCTCGTAGATACATTAGTTATGCAAAAGTGTTCCTCCTCTTTTTTTCACAGATTAAAAATTAAATTCTGTTAGTCAACTTCAAAGAATTCCGTTAGTCAACTATTTTCTCTTCCAAAGTAAGGTTAATATAGTCTTTTTAGTTATTAAACCTATTTGAGACCCATTTGAGAACAACCTTCTCATAATCGATACATAGCAGAGCAGCTTGAAGGCCTTGATCAGATTTAAACTTCTAATTAGTGCTACAGCTACAAATGGAGTGGATGATTCGATGTTCATGGGAAGATGATGGAACGCCCCAATATGGTATGTAAAAAAAATTACAACGCGTCTCTAATTTTTGAAAGGATCAGAGTGGGTAACACTTTTGTGAGTAGGTTTGAAGAAGGCATAGGCTGGAGAAGGGACTTGTGTTTAACTTTATTTGTGAACAGCAACCCTATATTCCCTTCTTGTATTCGATACAGTAGGTATATGCACAAAATCAAATGATGGAAGTCTGTATATATATGCTTTTAAAAATATTTTAATGTTGCATCTCTTTCCAAAGAACTATTGTAATAATAAAAAATAAATAGTGTTCCTTTTTTCAGCCCACATTGCAGACCATTAATTTATTTTTTATGTTTTGTTATCGTTTATTAATTTCTTTTTGTGTTTGGATATATTAATTGCATACCATCTCTCCCTCCTGTATATATTTAAAAAGAAGTTTGACTAACAAACCACCTTATAGATACTCCTGGCGCTTAATTACTGTGACACATTGATGATGCAATCGTCTAATGTAGTAGATGCTTTGGGCAAAGATTAATTACTATGATAAAGCAGATTACTGTAACATTTTATTTTTGTTTTCTTCTTAGATGGGGATGGTGTTGGAGCTTATTGCACAACATGTAAAGGGTGGTCAAAGATGTTTATATATTAAATTGTGAAATTATAAAGGATAGTCAAATATGAGATAAGTAAGAAGAAAGATACTAATGGTACTCATATCAACCTCATACAGGGTTGAATGTTGATAGAAATCAAGTGAAGATTAATTTTTAATACGAAATATCAAATGAGGATTATTAGGTAAATGATGACAAAAAACTGTTTCCACAACATTAGCATTAACCACTATGGGAATATATGAAATTTTGAAGCAAATCATTTCTGAGAAAGGATGACGGCTTCAAGCTATTCTACTAAAACTACTACTACTTTGATCAGGTCTGAATAACTCATACTTTTTAATCTAACATATTTTGTAGCCATCTCTGTTTGTATAATGTTATATTATATTGTGGTCCCTAATTATAGTTTAATATTGTCTTGCAGGTCAGTTAATGCTCAACAATAGCTTCACAATAAAGTTGCATCATGGAGGTCAATTTTCTAAGGATGAGACTGAATACGTAAGAGGCAAAGTGAGTTATATTGATTATTGCAATTTTGAGACTACAACAATGACAGACTTGAATTATATGGCTTACTTGTTGGGGCACAAAGGGATCTTTAGTTTCTACCACAAACAACCTACAACTTATCAAATGGACTGCTTACAAACTGATGAAGATATTTCAGGTCTTAAAAGTTTTATTCCTGAAAATTATGAAGTCGAAATTTATTTAAGGACTTTCGAGATATTACATGCAATAACTGGGACACAACAAAGTCAGCCAACACAACACTCATTTGGGAATGAAGATGTGATATATCTTAATGAGAATGAGGGCATAAGTGATATCAATAAAGATGAATCTGAGTATGCGGATAATGAATGTGATGATAGTGAAGACAAAAATTGTGAGGTTCAAAATGAAGAGGCAGATTATAAAGATGATGAGTTTGAATATGAAGATCCAAAAAATACCAAGAATGAAAGAAATGCCGAAAATGAAGGTGCGGAACTTAACTATGCAGAAGATGATGACGATAGTGATGCTTCATATATACATTTGGATGATAGCAGTTTTGAAAATGATGAAGATGATGATAAAATCTATGATACACATGTTACCAAAGGAATTGAAGTTGATGGGATTGAGAGACCTGGAAAGGGTAAAAAATTATTGATAAATGATGATATTGTTCTTGATAGTGACAAACAAATTGTAAGTGTCAATAAGCAGCAAGATGATGGTGTGAAAACTACAAGTAGAAAAAGAAAAGTTGGGATAGGAAACTATGTTGGGGCCGATACTTGTGATGAACTAGTGTATAGCTCAGATGAGATGCCGCCATACTGGGACAATGATGATGAATATCCTTCATATCCAGTTTATGATCCAAAGATACACATGTTAGATCCTAAAAACCCACTATTTGAGGTGGGGATGCTTTTCAAAGATAACAAAGCATTCAAGGAAGTTGTGAAGTGGCATTCAATTGTCATTAGAAGAACATTTAAATTGACAAAAAATGAGAAATTTAGAATCAGATTTAAATGTCAGCCTACTTCAGGCTGTCCTTGGAGGATATTTGCATCACAATACAAAGCTGGGGAAGACACTGTCCAAGTGAAAATGTTTATTCCTGACCATGGTAGTTGTACTGGAGAGTCTACAAACAAGTTTATGACTGCAGATTGGTTGGCTCATAACTACTTGGAGGATTATATAATTCATCCAAAGATGAATGTGGGTGAGTTTCAAAAAACAGTTTTAGCAAAGCATCAACTAGATGTCTCTACTCACAAGGCATATAGGGTGAAAAAGAAGGCTCAAAATATTATTGAGGGCACTATTGTTGAGCAATTTGCAAATCTGTATAACTATGTGGAAGAGTTGAAAGAGAGGAATCCAGAGAGTACTGTTGTATTAGATGCTGCACATTGTACATTGGCTACTGGAAAACCAGTATTTGAAAGAATGTATGTTTGTTTGGGTGCGTGCAAGGAGGGTTTCAAACATTGCAGACCATTAATAGGGTTAGACGGTTGCTTCTTGAAGGTGCCATATGGAGGAGTATTGCTTACTGCGATTGGTATAGATGGGAATAACAATATTTTTCCCATAGCATGGGCTGTTGTTGAAGGGGAAAATAGAGCATCATGGACCTGGTTTTTAGAGATTTTAAAAGAGGATGTAAACATTGTAAATGAGAGTGCTTATACATTTATCTCAGACAAACAAAAAGGCCTTATTAGAGCACTTGAAGATGTTAGTCCATTATCTGATCATAGATTTTGTTTTATGCATATGTACAACAACTTCAGAACTGCAGGTCATAGGGGATTGACACTTAGAGAGAAGTTATGGGATTGTGCCAAAGCAACCACCGAAGGTACTTTTCAGCTAGCAATCAAAGCATTGAAGACAATGGATGCCAAAGCATGTTCCTGGCTTGATGACAAAGACCCTGTGCACTGGTGTAGGGCTTATTTCAGTAGTTTTCCCAAATGTGATATGTTATGCAACAATTTATGTGAAGTTTTTAACAGCAAAATTGGAGTGCCAAGAGGTAAACCAATACTTGGGCTAATGGAAGGACTTAGGGACTATTGTATGAAGAGGATGCAAGAAGCAAGGGATAGACCAGATAAGTGGAATTCTAAAAGGATTTGTCCATCTATAGTTGAGAAATTGGAATGCTTGAAGGTTGATTCTAGAGCTTGCATTGCAATTTATGCAGGATATGGTAAATATCAAGTGACTGAAACATTTGGTTCTCAGTTTTCAGTTAACCTATATACAAAGGAGTGCACATGTAGAAAATGGTAATTGAATGGTATACCTTGCTGCCATGGGATTAGAGCCATATTTTACAATGATCAGGATCCACTAGATTATGTGCATGAGTGGTATGACGTTGAGACTTACAGACAGACATATGCTGGAATCATTAATCCTGTACCTTCATCAGAATTTTGGATAAAGCAAAACCTACCACCTATGTTACCCCCTGCATACACTATCAAACTTGGTAGACCACAAAATGTTAGGAGGAAAAGTCAAGGAGAGGTTGAAGGAGGTGCGAATCCAACTAGACTTAAGAGAAGGCCTTACAAGGTAAGGTGCAAGAGGTGTGGTGAATATGGCCACAACAAAAAAGGTTGCAAGATGCCAATAACATTTGGAGGTCAAGGAAATGAACATCATGGAAATATCAGGGAACCAGCTCAAGGCATTAGAAAACAAAAACTGCCAGTAAGTATATTTATTTTATAATAACATTATAGTTTGTTCTTTTATATATATATATATATATATGTATATATATTTATTATGATTTTGTATGTAGGTAAAAAGGCCTAAAGAAACATGGGTCCCTAAGTCTAAACCTCCACCATATAGAAAATCATGGGTGCCTCCTAGAGCTACATCAGCAACATCTACAAGGGTAATATTACTAATTATAATTATATTTACCATTGTTTTCACTTGTTTGTCCTTGAATGAATTGATTGTCATTTTAAATGAATTTGTGTAGATTTCAAATGAGCCACCATTGCCACCACCAACGAGGGTCTATAACTTGAATCCAAATGAGTCATCATTTGTTACATCTAAAAAAGTAATGTCATTTTATAATTACAATGTATTTTTTTAATTGAATGTCATCTCTAATTTATATTCACATAACCTGATGTGTAGTTTGCGGGAGTGGAGAACCAGTAAGCCATCTCAAGGTTGCAAGGAAGTGGTGATTAAGGGTTGCAAGAAGACAAGTTTATTATGTTTTTGGTGTTCGTTAAGGAATACTTCAAATATTTAACTAATCTTTTTGGGTATTAATTGGCAATGTTTTTCGCCATGAAATTATTGTTGGTATCAATAGTTTTGAGATATGTTAGCAAACTGATATTGGTTGAATCTTTACATATTGTTTTTAATTCCAATTCTTGTACTCTTCAAGATCAACATCAGATGCAAATCTTGGCTACTGGTGAGTCTTATGGCATCAATGACTTTGTTGAATCTTATGGCATCAGATTCATTGGTAAATTACAGTAAATTCATCTTGACTCCTATTTAATTTTTGCATTGGTTTGCATGGAATTTATATCTTATCTAATGATAATTAGTCTCTGATTTTATTGAGATTAGTGTTAGCTGAGGTTCGGTTTTATAAGTTTCAGAGGAAGCCTTCCAAGTGGCTTGGCGACTCCCTCCTTTTGTTCTCTAGTTGGTGTTTTGAGATAAATGGTGCTTACCGAACTGAATTACATGAGTTGTAATTTTACCACCTTGAAGTGTCATAATTTCACAGGCAGTACTTATTTTAGTATTCAAATACAATAAAAAATGCAAAGGAATTTCCATAAAAGCAGTGTATATACACTATAACTGATAAGCATTAATGGTTTGAGAAATGGGAGAAACAAAAATTACCTTATTCCATCATTTTAAACAAAATTCCAGTGCTTTAATCTTTACAAGATAAACACTGTGACACCTGTGCATCCATTTGTTTTGGAGGAGAAATGGTAGTTATAGTAATTGTCTAATTGACAATGAAGATTTGTTTTGGAGGGAATAAGTTGTATCATTATGTTTTCTCTCTCATTTTCTTTTCCTTTTTTGTCATGCCTATTATACCCCTAGCTCAGTTAATGTCTGTTAAATGATTTAACAGAAAAATCATAGAGGAACACTTTTGCATAACTAATGCATCTACGAGGAACAGTTGTACCAAAAAAAAAGTTCGAGGAACAGTTTAGCAAAAACATTACAAATAGGAGGGACAGTTATGCAATTTAATTATTATTATTTATTAATAATTATATATATCACCATGCATGCGGTATAACCGAAAACCGAACCGAAAAAACCGGTACGGAATTTGTACCGAAACCGGTAATTCGGTACTGGTTTCGGTTCTTAATTTTTCGGTAATTTCGGTTCGGTACCGGTTCAATTTTTTCGGTACCGGTTCGGTCTTTTACCGATGAGCACCCCTAATAGTAGCACACGGTATTGATTATTAATGCTTATGTGAGAAGTCACTCAGTTTGATTCAATTATTATCGATATTTTATATGTTATTAAATCAATAATTAAGATGACGAAGTTGTTAATATTATTATTTGCATTATTAAAGATGTCTAGAAGTTCTGTCAAGGAGAGGTTTGGTCACCTAATTGCGCGCCAATAGGGAGAAATCCTTATTGAAAAGCCCCCTCTTTCCAATGAATGACCTGGTCGATTAATAGTATGAATAATAATAATGATGATAACGTTTTTTTATTCATATTATTAACGTAATAAAATATAAAAACTTTTTATATAAAACAGAATATTTTTATAAAGTTATTCGTTTTATTAGGCTAATAGTAAAATCTTTTTATATAAAACAAAATACTTTTATAAAGTTATCTGTTTTATTAGATAATAATTAGAATATATTTTATTTTATTATGCATAGTATTTGCATAGTACTTGCATAGTATTTGCATAGTAAAATCTTTTTAAAAGTTATTCGTTTTATTAGATTATAAATAGAATATATTATATTTTATTTAAAAGATTTTACTTTAAATATGGATCGTCCGATTAAAGTAAATCAATATGGACCGTTCATGGATTGGTTACTATTTATTCCATTCTTCTATAAATAAAAGCTCATTTCTCTATTATTTCTTACGAATTCACTGAAACTCTAGAGAGATAAACTATAGAGAGAAAGAAGAAAAGTATTCTGCTAATTCACTACTCTGATATTAAGTTTCTTTTACGGTAAAGGGTATTATTTCTTTTGTATTCATGAAGAGAACTTCTATTATTCCATCTTTATTATTCTGTTGGAATAACCTGTATACGCGGGCTACCTTATACTTGGTGAAATTCTTCTGTATTCCATTCTTTATTATTCTGTTAGAATATCATGTCTGTGTTTTACGCCGGACCTGGTTCCGTCTTTATTATTCTGTTAGAATATTATGTCTGTGTTTTACGCCGGACCTGGTTCCATCTTTATTATTCTGTTGGAACATCCTGTTGGTGTGAATTTCACTTGACCTGGTTCCGTCATTTAGTATTCTGTTAGAATAATCTGTCTATGCGAAGTACCGCATGCATGGTGATTTCTGTTGTATTTCATTCTTTATTATTCTGTTGGAATATTCTGTCGAAGCGTATTACGCCTGACCTGATTCTGTTATTTATTATTCTGATGGAATAACCTGTTTATGCGAAATACCGCATGCATGATGATTTCTTTTGTTATTCCATTCTTTATTATACTCAGTTGGTTAAAGTTTTGACTTCTATACTCCATGAAATTAGTGGAATATTCTTGATATTTGTGCTTCATCCAGTATCTTTTCATGCAAATATTCTTCTGAGCATTCTTGAATTTTACTTTACAAAGAAGTATCATGTTGACAATTTGGACGTTATTAGTTCCTGAATAAATTAATTCTTGAACTTGTTTTATTGAATTCTTATATCATTGTCATCATCCTCATGTTTATATTATTTTTGAAAGTCATCTGTGGTCTGTAGTGCATAGATGGACTTGGTATGATTATGACCAGGGATTATTCGGTGTAATCATAACCGTAATGTTACAAATGATGTGGTAAAAGTCCTCATTGGCCCGAAGTGCATTGATGGACTGTTGTTGGCATGATCATAACCATTGATGAATACACAAATATCCTTGACCCGTAGTGCATGGATAATTTGTGGTTGTGACCCTAATGAATATCCTTGGTCGTAGTGCAGGGATGATGTAGATTATTTATTAAGCTGAGTCTCAGCGATAAAAGTGATGAAAAACCTTTTTAAATCATAAAAGATAGTAGATTTTATTCTCTACTTGACTCTTTTAATGGATTACATGTTCCGCTGCAGTTAAACTTGATGTCTATTGTATTTTATCAGTTTAACACCGTTGAGGACAAATGATAATTTATTCTGCATTATCTTAGTCATAATATTTTTTACTGGGCTAGTTGAGCTCACATTTTCTTTCACTGTTCTCTTCAGAAAATGAGAACGTAGCCGGGACTAGTCGAGAAAACAGAGTGATGGTCCAAGATAGTGTCTTAGTAGTCCTCACTATTCTGTTAAATAGTGTGATAATAAATGTAATGAGGACTAAATTGAGTGTGGATATTGTCTAGATGATAATATTTGTATTAAAACTCACAGCATGTATTTTGTCGTATTTTACACGACTGTTGTATAATCAAGTTGTATTTGAATTTAGTACCATGTATTTGGCGACTCAAAATGAGTGATGTATACCTATTTTGAGAGCGTCACACAATTATTATTTTTTTTTCTTTTTCATTTTTCTTCCCTCTTTTAATGTGCACTAAAAGTAAGTTTTTGGGTTATATCTGATTTAAAAAATAACCCATAATATTCGTGTTATTGTTGAAAATCATATAATTTGTAACTGAAACCTTGTCACCTTAATTATTTGCTAGATTTTTATTTTGATAAAGTAGAAATCCCAACTAGTTGAGTATATGTATATCAAGTCGTGGATGAATAAAAAAAACTACTAATATTACTTAAGCATATAATCTCCCTCTCCTTCTCTTTCTCGCACACACTATAATTATTTGTGCTTCCAAATTGTATTTTAGTTTATTTTAAAAGAACATATATTCTAGTCCCACGTTGGATTAAGACAACCCAAAAAATATTGTATTATTGGTGGTGTGGATTGGAACTTGATACATTATGATTCGACTCCGACTCTATTTTACTCCTTTTTTATGGGGCATTTTAAAATTATGCCCAATAAGGAACCTTAAATTTGGGGTGTATTGTTAATAATGCATACTAGGATTGATGCTGGAATTATAGTCTTCAGCTGGACTTTAGGATTTAGCAAGAAAAGAAGGGAAAAAATTTAGAGTAGGAAAGATACATATACATATACATATATATATATATATATATATATATATCTTCATTTCGAAGATAAAATGCTTTATACAAATACTAATACAAGATTCTAGATGACTCATCACCACCATACATCTTTCATTTTAGCTAAACAATATCAACCCTTAGATGGGAAACTGAAAATCTACTAGTACTATTAATAATACCAAAACTTTCCTCTGAACTTGTTGCTTTCTTTCTTGCCCTTGATGTAACCTTGCAACCACATAGGTTCCCTAGTTTGTCTTCTTGACTTCCTCATCCTATTGAGTGTGTCATCTAACTCGGCTTCTTCTTGCTCCACCTACTCAGCTATCTCCTTTTCCTTCGGTTCCTCTTGGTCAGCCTTGTTGTTTACTTCATTTCCTGTTTCTGTTGCTTTCATATCTGTTAGTTCCTCACATTCTAACTCATTGATTTCGTCTTCATTTTGCTGGGCAGGAGAAAAGGTCTTGGTGTTTGAATCGAGGATCCTCTCAGTCTCCTCCATTCATCATTATCTCTCTCCCATCATCATAATGTCATATTCCAACACATTTTAAATCTAAAACATCAAATGAAGAGAATCCTAATTCCAAGAATGCATAGTTTAATTAGGCTCACACTAGTCCTGATTTTTATTAAAGAATTCGGCAATAGTGTTTTTCAATAAAATAACATAATGGTCTTCCTTCCATTTACTTTGCCACTTTATGCTCTCTATTTATGTCCACCTTTCATTGATCTAGATTTACCGAAGCAACTCTGGCCCTGCATAATTCTTGGTTGAAAGTTAATAAATAAGCCATAGACATAAACATAATCATCAAACTTGTTCTATTCTAACAATGCCACGTCGTCCTATACCACAGCAAAAGTAGAAAGAATCAGGCATTACATGCATACGAACGCCATCATCTGGCATGCCTGACCCTAATCTTCAAGCTGGGAAAAGTGCCTATCTCCATTTAAATGAGAGACCATATCAATCTCACTTTTGCATGTTACATCGCAGATATTGCACCAATAATGCACACGTGCCAAATCTTGAATCTGGAGCAAGTGCCTCCTTCCTTTTAGGTGAGAGGCCATTGGGCTCTCACTGGAGCATGTTACATCGCAGACACTGCACCAATGTTTCAAAGTATTCACATCAGCTTGCACCTTTACCGTTGTAATTTTGCTTGTGTTTTTGTTCAGTCCACCAGCAGCTACATTTTTCTTATGATCTTGATTAGTTTGATCTGTTTTGTTTGCTAATGAGGAATTCTTGTTTTTCGCTGCCATCTCACTTGCTTTCAACTGTTCACACTTGGACCTGTGTTTTGAGCCTTGAAAATGTGAGTTCATTGTTGCCTCACTCTGTAGTGTTACCTGACATAAAGCACAATTCCACTGTTTGTTTGGTCCACCTCCAGATAAACCTCTCGCTGTATCTTGATTAGCTTGATCCGACTTTGGTGTGCTAGGTGAGGAATTACTTTTTTTCTCTGTCTGCTCTCTTGCTTTTAACTCCTCGCATTTCAACCAATGTTTCACCCCATGAAGATGTAAATTAAATATTGCCTCGCTATGTGTTGTTACCTGACAAATAGCACAAGTCCACTCTTTGTCTAGTCCACCATTAGATACACCTTCTGTATCTTGCTTAGATTGATCCAACTTGTTTTCGGTGGCAGATGAGGGATTCTTGTTTTTCGCCGTCTGCTTTCTTGCTTTTAACTCCTCACATTTGGACTTGTGTTCTGTCCCTTGAAGATGTGAATTCAAGGTTTCCTCACTCTGTGTTGTCACCTGACACACTGCACAAGTCCACTCTTTCTGAACATACTTTAAAACAGGATATTCAGGTAATGCATTCTCTCCAATAGTTTCCAGCAGTGTCATATTTTTAACTTCCATAGCTATAGTTTCATCGTCAGTATGAGAGAAAAGAGTGTCGACGACATTCTTTACCTGCAAAAGTGGTAAAGTGAGATTAACAATAAATGGATTCAGAAGGGACACTTTGAATGTGAAGGGGACAATATCACTTCATTGTTTGTACATCACATAAAAGTCTAGTCTTTCATTTCCGAGTAAAGTAGCCAACTCTTAAAAGTCCAAATTACTATCCTTCTCAAGCTGCATGCCACTCCAAAAGGAGTTCAGAGACCGTTTTAGTGAACTTAAAGTCATTAATCCACCACATATACAACATGTTCTAATTTACAACTCTTAAGCATTCAGTTATTTGTAGCAACCCCACCATTTAGATGCTAACAATCCCATTTAGGCCAAGGTGTTTAACAGTCATTACATGAATGGCATGTAAGGTTGGAATCAGGGATTAAATTCTCAACCCTGGAACTAGATATAGAAAAATGGAGTCTCTTTTTTTGGGGGGAGGGGTTGTGCAAGTCAAACCATAAATTTTGGTTTTACCATTCATCGTCAAGAGTCACATTTTACCTTAAACCACAAGGTAATATATGTGGTGAAGTTCAAACCACATGGGTTATGTGCCTACACCTCCATGGAGGAAAAGTGAAATTACCCTACAGGCCACACATTTCATAGTATTTATCTTAAGAAAGCTTACACTGTTTTCTGGAGCTGCTGCATTTTCCTCAAGAATTTCCACTCCTTTTATATCTTTTCGAGCAACTATAGGTTCTTTGCTCTTGGGCTGTGAAAGAGAGGCCAAACATGATTTCTAAGTAAATGATAAAATGGCTATCCTGTAAAAGAACATTGAGATTAAATTAAATAAATAATAAAAAGGAGCAGGGAGCCACATACACCTAATTCGTACACTTGATTTGTGCATTTGCTGATGTAGCAAACACATCCTTCTTTAGACTTGACTCTTCAACCAGGGGACCGTTATTTCCATAAGTATATTTCATATTTGTATAAACACTTTCTGTTTGGGACCCGCTTATCATGTATGTGATTAAGCCGTTATGGAAATCTAAAAAATGCTTGTGGTTTTAATATCAATTCCCTTCCGGTTAATTTAATGATAGTCTTGACAAATAAGTAGATACATTATAATTGCACAATTTAAGTGTACTTACTAATCCTGAAAAAAACATTCAACCACAGCGATTACCTTAAATCAAATATATAATGTAATTTAGTTATTAGAATGTTCTAGTAAAAGGCACCAACTATTAAATGAGAATGCTTAAATCTCTATTCAATTAACATACGCTTTTACAGGTCTATACATTAAATTGTAGATTTTGGAAAAGCACCAGATTACCTGAATCAGCATGGCCACTTCCTTTTTCTCCCCAACTGCAAATGACTTAATCTCTTCCACATCAAATTTTTGCAAGGCACCCTATGACATAGAGGTATATAAAGTTTAAAAGGAGAAAGGGGATCCTTGTGACACGGGGAAAATTATCAGTAAAGATCGAGTTTAATTTATCTTTTGGGATGTATGAAAATTTTAAACAAATATTGTATTTTTATTTATTATTTAGGTTAGCCTAGTAAGTTTAATTATTTTTGGGCCCGCTTATCTTTTGGAATTAATTCTTTGGTTAAATAGATTTTATTTTATTTTATTTTTAATATTTAGGTAGTATAAATAGTCTCTTAGGGTTATTATTATTGAACAACTCTTATTAATCAAATTTTATCAAATATTGTGGTTGCTTAGTCAATTTATCCCACTTTGTGAATTTGTATGATTGCAAAGTTTCATACATTCAATTCATGTGATTGTTACTTTTCTTTTATTAGTCTTTTGCTATGTTAGTTGGTATTAGAGCGTGGGAGGAATTAGCCCACAACAAGGACGATTCTATTGATTAAGCTAGAGATTAATTTCTGATGTGAATGATGTTGATCAAAGCTGCTTAGCCGGAGATTGCAAGCAACCGTTCGTTTATCCACGATTAAAACTAGTCGAAGTTGTCTTTAATTTTTTATTTAAAAAATCAAATCAAATCAAAGCTTTTGCACCAAGTTGTCATCTTGTTGTCGCTGTGTCAACAGGTAGCACATATCTAGTTTAGTTTTGGCTAGATACTATTTTAGTAACATTAATAATAAGTCCCCACATCTTTATTAAGCTTTCAAACTTTGCCCCTCAAGCTCTGTTTATTTTTCAAGTGATTCCCGTGGTTCCATAATCCCATAATTAAGTTTTAAATACAACTATTGGATGTTAAGAATATTTACTTGATTTTATCTTGATATCGAAAATGTCTAGAGTTACCAAGGCGCGAATTGAGCAAGTAAGGGATGATATTAGCTTTTTTAAGAGTGAATATTATAAAAACTTGTTATCCCAATATGATGATCTTTTTAGAGGAAGCACATTATAGACTTGACATGTTAAAACATCACTATCAAATCATCAAAAGGAGATTTCATTTCTAATTGATTAAGTTAGAAGGAGTTGCAAGATGTTCGTAGCCTCTGCGAAAATTTTTCAAAGAAAGATATAGTGCCAGCAATCCTACTTCACAGTCATGTGATTTGTCCCTTCTAGTAGTGTCAAAAACACGTAGTAAGAGGTTGAAGAAGGGGTTATAGTTAAAGACAAACCAAGCTTAGTGGTTGATGAAAACCATGATTTGGAGTCAATGGGACATAATGATGCGTAGAAATTGAGATTGTTGATCATTGTTCATAATCCCGCGTTTGCCAACTTGAAATTTTTTAATTTCATCAGCCTAAACATTTGTTTGAAGTGCAGGTTAATATGAAGGTTTTGATTATTTAAGAGTTTTTTCAAAAACAAATCATGAAGCAGAAACATCGTGCAAAATTTGTCCAAAAGAGATAGGGAATTTCCAACTCTTGGTGCTTGATACTTGTGCATTTTAAAATTCGAGGTCAAATTTTCTCGAAGAAAAGGAGAATTACATGGGAAAATTATCAATAAATGGAGTTTAATTTATCTTTTGAGATAAACATATATTGTATTTTATTTATTATTTAGGTTAGCCTAGTGAGTTTAATTGTTTGTGTCCGTTTATGTTTTCTGCTTAATTTTTAAGATTATTATATTTAATTTTATTTTATTTATAAGGATTAGGGGTTATGGAAAAAATGTCATTATTATTGAAGGAAAAAATGTCATTATTATTGAATTATCATATTATTCTGATGACTGTTATGCAGTCTTTTATCTCTCCATTGTGCACTCCTGTGATTGCAAAGTTCCATATTTAATTCCGGTGATTATTTATGTTGTTTACTCGTCTTCCGGTGTGTCACTTTGCCACTAGTTAATATTCTTATCATAGTGAACTAGTTTGCATGAGCTAAGTGGAGGGGAATCTGTAGACTTTTATCCATAAATTGAGAAATATCCACATAGATAATTTCAACTAATCAACAAGACCTTCCTAAAAAGAGGCAAGTGTAATGTACCTTTTTAGCAATAAGTTTTTCCAAAGCTTCAGTTCCATTCTCACTAACGTATCTCTCAGCCACAGCAAGAAAGGTTTCTCCCTTGAGGGATAATTCTTGTTTCTTGTTTAACAAATTGATAATAACAACTTCAAGAAGGTGCATAGATAAACAAGGACGTACAAGGCTTTTGTACGCATTATATGCACCACCGAAGCTGGGTATCACTAACCAGCACACTGCTAATATCTTTATATAAGGCCAGAATGGAACCCTGACATATATAGATGGACAATGGGGAAAAATTGGTAAATTTAATCTCTCTCATAATTAGGAAAAAGACAACCACGTAGGGGGAAAGGTGACAAATTTTTAACACATAATTCCGTATTCATTTCTAGGTAGAAAGAAAACTTAAAAGTGATTCAATGTATAATTTAACCCTTTATACTTAAAAATTGGTGATTGCACATATACTTGTGGGTGAGGCTAACTTTCCCGGAAGGAAGACAATTGAGCCCTATTAAATTTTGAATAAGGCAAAAATAAAGTTGGTTTTTAGGACAAGGGACCAATAATTCAATTCATTGTTAAGACTGCAAATACGAAAAACACAATCAAGAATTTAATGGATTCATGTTTTCTTTTGAGTTTCATCGTGCAATAGAGTACCTATTGAAGTACGGAGACTATTAGTGATTACCATTCGATGAGTTTTTCAAAAGCATGCTCAAAAAGAGAAATCAATGAATAAAGAATCCAATATGTAACCAACTTCCGCATGTGATAATTCGAATTTGTCTCGATTGCCCGAATTGAAGCACATCTGGTGAAAGAACAAGATCAGTAATAACTCCAACAAAATCAAAATTATAACATTCCAGAAAACAAAATTTTAGAAACCAATCATAAATTGAATGTATCAAGAGTATAAGAAGCTTCAAAACTTTACTCTTTCTAGTTATTAAAGATGGATATAGACTTACAGAGGGTAACCCAGAGAAAGTGAAGGCCTGCAAATTAAACACAAGAATGTGATTTGCATCAACATACATGCTACGTACAAACATACTAAACAAACCCATGAATATGATCATCTTCAAATATAGAAAAAAAATGGTAGATCAAAGAGAAAATGAACTTCACAAGGACCAAAAATTAGTAAAGAAGTTTGCTCTACTTTCAAAGTCTTAATCTTTTTCCTTTTTCTTTGAAGTGTGCAAATGAAGGAATTACCAGGCAAGAAGTTGGATGCATTTTAGGCCAAAATGGAGAAACCCCACAAAACCCATTTGTGATTTGATCTCTTGTCTCTGGACTTTTTCTCTGATTGAACTGATGAAATCCCAGACGGAGACCTTAACTCGGACTTGAAGAAACAAAGAAAGCAAGTCCTTTTGAAGGCAAAAGTTCAATCGACCCCCAAGGTTTGATTAATAACGAAAGTGTCTTTTGTATGGAATTCCCAATAATATTACTAGTATAATTATTACTCGGTTGCTCCTATAATAAATAAACTCAGTGTGGACCCCAAGGTTTGACGATGTCCCTTCGGTTTCTACTATATATACTAACTAGTCCATGGATGCTAGAGGGAAACTACCTTCCCTCCATTTATCCATTTCTTCTATACACTCCCTCTGTCCAAATTAATTGTAATTGTGAATGAGGTTTTAACTAAGTGATTAAGATTGAGTTGTTGTGACATTTAAGCTTCAGATTTGATTCTCACTTAAAGTGAGTTTATTTCTTTTCACTTAAAGATAAATTTATTTTACCCTTTTTTATGTGAAATGTATTTTTTTCTTTTTATGTGAGAATTGTTTATTTGTTTGTTAGGTTAATTTTATCATGTTCTAAAGTGAGGTTGAGGAAGGGCCGGGGTAGGACAAGAATTTTATTTTATTTTTTAAAATTGAAATATTTTATTTTATTTTTTTAAATTGAAATATTTTTATTTTATTTTATTTTAAGCTAAAAACAAATACCCAATACATTTCAATGGACAACATCATACCATAATCTTTGTCAAACACAATGTAGATTATTTTAAGTATATAATTTCCCCTTCTAAACAAACACTAAAAAATACCCCAACTAAACACCATACCTCAAGAATTTTAGGTCTTATAAAGGATTATAGTTTATGGACGATATTTAGTAAAAAATAACTACCAACAACTTCTACAAACAAAAATAGCCTTACTCAAGAATGTGTTTATTATTATTAAAAAATATCTCCATCTTCTAGGCGTGGATGCGTTTAATGAGGTGTATTCATGTTTATTGGAGTAATACATAAGCCTTATATTTCATGTTTTTCTCCCATGTCAGATAAAAATGACCAAGAAAGGGAGTGAACATATGCTAAAAATGTAGTTACATGCATATAACTTATGTTTGATAACTCATTCAGAACATAATCATCAAATTTGTTCTAATCCCTTAAAAGCCTGAGGAACCATAGCACCATAATTCGACACTCCATTAAAAGCCTGAGGAACCATGACACCAGAATTCGGCACTCCATTAAAAGCCCGAGGAACCATAGCACCAGAATTTGGCACTCCATTAAATGCCCGAGGAACCATAGCACCAGAATTCGGCACTTCATTAAAAGCCTGAGGAACCATAGCACCATAATTCGGCACTCCATTAAAACCCTGAGGAACCACAGCACCATAATTCGGCAATCCATTCAAACACTGAGGAACCATAGCACCATAATTCGGCACTCGTAAAATATCATCAAATTCATTAAGCAGGGACAAGTGCCTCCTCCCATTCAAGTGTGCAGCCATATCAATCTCACCAGAGCATGACACATTATGCATATCAAACCAATATTTAGACTCTCTAATCCCACCAGCAGCAGCAACATTCGCTGGTTTTCTCGGCTTCCATTGTTCGGTGTTTACATCAAATTTCAGCTTTTCCTCTGCCTCCTGTGTTTTATTTTGGCGTAGTCTATTTCCAGAAACAGCCTTCTTTGGTTCTTGATTTGATGCGGTAGATGAAGAACACTCAACCTTCATAGCCTGCATGCTTGCTTTTAACTTCTCACACTTGGACTTGTGCTTCCTCCCTTGAAGATGTGAATTAAGGGATACCTCGCACGTGGTTTTAACTTGACATACAGCACAAGTCCACTCTTTCTGAATCCTTAAAGTTGGTGGTACAGGAAGTACATAATCTCTGAGGGTTGCTGCTGATGTCACTTCCTTAACCTCCGCACTCGTACCCAATTTCTGTTGAGTTCGAGAAAGATTTTTGTCAACATGCTTGACCTGCAGAATTGGTGGACAAAGATTGATACAAAATGGATGGAGAAAGGAAATTGAAATGCACTTTTAATACTGCTATGAAATTCTGAAATACAGGTGTTTTGCTACTTCAAATCATTAATCACCACAATTGAGCCATGCAAGTGCATTTAACACATCAACAATATTGATTATAAGCATTTCCATAACATTAAAAAAAGATTACAATCATATCTGTAGCTACTACATTTTCCTCAAGTTCCACGGCGTTGATATCATTTTGAGCAACATTAGGCGCTTTGCTCTTGGACCATAAAAGAGGTAATAACTTGGCACATTTAAGGAAATTGAAATGCACTTTTAATACTGCTATGAAATTTGGAAATACAGGTGTTTTGCTACTTTATATCATTAATCCCCACAATTTGAGACATGCAAGTGCATTTCACACATCAACAATATTGATTCTAAGCATTTTCACAACATTAAAAAAAGCTTAAAATCTTATCTGTAGCTGCTACAATTTCAACATGTTCCACGGTGTTGATATCATTTTGAGCAACATTAGGCGCTTTGATGTTGGACTGCTACAGAAGAGAGGTAAGAACTTGCACATTTAAGGAAATTGAAATGCACTTAATACTACAATGAAATTCGGAAATTCAGGTGTCTTGCTACTTCAAATCATTAATCCCCACAATTGAGTCATGCAAATGCATTTCACACATTAACAATATTGATTCTAAGCATTTCCACAACATTAAAAAAGCTTACAATCTTATTTGTAGCTGCTACATTTTCCTCGGGTTCCACGGCGTTGATATCATTTTGAGCAAGATTAGGTTCTTTGTTGTTGGACTGTTATAAAAGAGAGGTAAGAACTTGCACATTTAAGAAAATTGAAATGCACTTTTAATACTGCTATGAAAATTCAGAAATTCAGGTGCTTTGTTACTTCAAATCAATAATCCCCATAATTGAGCCATGCAAGTGCATTTCACACATCAACAATATTGATTTGAAGCATTTCCACACCATTAAAAAAAGCTTACAATCTTATCTATAGCTGCTACATTTTCCTCAAGTTCCACGGCGTTGATGTCGTTTTGAGCAACATTAGGCACTTTGTTGATGGACTGCTAAAAAATAGAGGTAAGAACTTGCACATTTAAGGAAATTAAAATGCACTTTTAATACTGCTTTGAAATTTGAAAATACAGTTGTTTTGCTACTTCAAATCATTAAACCCCACAATTGTTTCCAAAACATTAAAAAAAGCTTACAATCTTATCTGTAGCTGGTAAATTTTCCTCAAGGTCCACGGCCTTTTCTTCTGTCTTTTAAGTTTTCTTTTGACCTAGTCTATTTTCAGAAATATCTTTCTTTGGTTCTTGATTTGATGCGGTAGAAGAACCCTCAACTTTCAT
Source organism: Panax japonicus (assembly GCA_020205505.1). Classification (NCBI taxonomy): domain Eukaryota; kingdom Viridiplantae; phylum Streptophyta; class Magnoliopsida; order Apiales; family Araliaceae; genus Panax; species Panax japonicus. The sequence continues at coordinate 54,108,284 of CM035106.1, forward strand.
AGCCTGCATGCTTGATTTTAACTTCTCACACTTGGACTTGTGCTTCCTCCCTTGAAGATGTGAATTAAAGGTTACCTGACACGTGGTTTTAAGTTGACATACATCACAAGTCCAATCTTTCTGAATCCTCAAAGTTGGTGGTACAGGAAGTACATAATCTTTGACAGTTGTTGTTGATGTCAATTCCTTAACCTCAGTACTCGTACCCAATTTCTGTTGAGTTCGAGAAAGATTTGTGTCAACATGCTTGACCTGCAGAATTAGTGGACAAAGATTGATACAAAATGGATGGAGAAAGGAATTGAAATGCACTTTTAATATTGTTATGAAATTCGGAAATACAAGTGCTTTGCCACTTCAAATCATTAATCCCCACAATTGAGCCATGCAAGTGCATTTCACACATCAACAATATTAATCCTAATTAAAAAAAAGTTTACAATCTTATTTGTAGCTGCTACATTTTTCTCATGTTCCACAACATTGATATCATTTTGAGCAACATTAGGCACTTTGTTGTTGGTCTGCTACAGAAGAGGGGTAAGAACTTGCACATTTAAGGAAATTGGAATGCACTTTTAATACTGCCTTGAAATTTGAAAATACAAGTGTTTTGCTACTTCAACTCATTAATCCCCACAATTGTTTCCACAACATTAAAAAAAACTTACAATCTTATCTATAGTTACTACATTTTCCTCAAGTTCCACGGCGTTGATATCATTTTTAGCAGCATTTGGCGCTTTACTGTTGGACGGCTACAGAAGAGAGGTAAAAAGTTTCACATTTAAGGAAATTGAAATACACTTTTAATAGTTGTTTGAAATTCGAAAATACGGGTGTTTTGTTACTTCAAATCATTAATCCCATGCAAGTGCATTTCACACATCAACAATATTGATTCTAAGCATTTCCACAGCATTAAAAAAGCTTAAAATATTATCAGAAGCTGCTACATTTTTCTCATGTTCCACAACGTTGATATCATTTTGTGAAACATTAGGCACTTTGTTGTTGGTCTGCTACATAAGAGAGGTAAGAACTTGCATATTTAAGGAAATTGAAATGCACTTTTAATAGTGCTTTTAAATTCTAAAATATAGGTGTTTCGCTACTTCAAATCAATTATCCCCACAATTGTTTCCACAACATTAAAAAAAAATTACAACCTTATCTGTAGCTGCTACATTTTCCTCAAGTTCCACGACGTTGATATCATTTTGAGCAACATTAGGCAGTTTGTTGTTAGACTGCTACAAAAGAGCGGTAAGAAGTTGCACGTTTAAGGAAATTGAATACACTTTTAATACTGCTTGAAATTCAAAAATACACGTGTTTTGCTACTTCAAATCATTAATCCCCGCAACTGAGCCATGCAAGTGCATTTCACACATCAACAATATTGATTCTAAAAGCATTTCCACAACATTACAAAAAGCTACAATATTATTTGTAGGTGCTACATTTTCCTCATGTTCCACGACGTTGATATCATTTTGAGCAACGTTAAGTGCTTTGCAGTTGGACTGCTACAAAAGAGAAGTAAGAACGTGCACATTTAACGAAATTGAAATGCACTTTTAATACTACTATGAAATTCGAAAATACAGGTAATTTGATTCTTCAAATAATTAATCCCCACAATTGAGCCATGCAAGTGCATTTCACACATCAAGAGTATTGATCTAAAAGCATTTCCACAACATTACAAAAATCTTACAATTGTATCTGTTGCTACTACATTTTCCTCATGTTCCACGGCATTGATATCATTTTGAGTAACATTAGGCTCTTTGTTATTGGAGTGCTATAGAAGAGATGTAAGAACATGCACATTTAACGAAATTGAAATGCACTTTTAATACTGCTATGAAGTTCGGAAATACAGGTGTTTTGCTACTTCAAATCATTAATCCCCACAATCAAGCCGTGCAAGTGCATTTCACACATCAAGAATATTGATTCTAAGCAACATTAAAAAAAGCTTACAATCTTATCTGTAGCTGCTACATTTTCCTTGTGTTCCACGGCGTTAACAACATTTTGAGCAATATTAAGTGCTTTGCTGTTGGACTGCTATAAAAGAGAGGTAAGAACATGAACGTTAAAGAAACAAAAACAATAAATCTTTCCACTATACCCTTTGACTAAGGGGAATATAAAGTTTAGACAGAAAGCAGAGAAAAGGGAAAGAAGATGATAAAAAGAGCGATCGTTGTCTCAAAATAACAGACCTGTCACAGGGAATTATTTTCAAGTGGAAAATGCAGATTCATAGTCAGTTAGTCAAGCCATATTCATGTCTAAATTATCCAAGTTTTCATCATATATCATTCAACTTATTAGTCATTAACAAACATACTGTATAAAAGAAGCATATAATAGTATACCTTGCTAGCAATAAGTTTCTCCAAAGCTTCAGTCCCATTCTCGTCAAGATATCTCTCTGCTGCAGCTAGAAAGGTTTCCCTCATGAGAAATAACTCCTTTTCTTATTCAACCAATTGATTATCTTGTACTCTTAGCCATAGGTTCACCGATAAGAACAGACGAACAAGCCATTTGTAGGCATAATATGCACCAGTAAAGCGATGTAACACTAAGCAGGAGATGGCTATTATCTTTAAGAAAGGCCAGAATGGGATCCTGAAATAAAAAATGGGCAAAAATAACAGTTATAATTAATAGCTCTCTCAGTTTTAAACCCAAGTACATTGAAACTGTTACAAATTTCCATAAACAACAGTTGGTCTCTAGAATCTGAAGTTGAGAATAGAAGATCAATGCATAGTATTAGTAGTATTAGAAAGATCATAAATACCACAATTTAATTTCTTAATCTCTATATATTCTTTTTCTAGCCGTTTCGGCTAAAAAGAGTAATGTTGTTCGGTCCTCAATTACTTATTTACAAAATGAGCTCCACTTTCATAATCTAAAGAATACAACTTTTTGAACAGAATAAAAAATAGGAAATAACCTTTAACGACTTCTGAGATCGTGAAAGGCTGCATTTTTAGGAATGTGTCAAAACTCCTATAATTTGTTGAGACTGAAGATACCATAACTTTCAAGATGAATGTGACAAATTATATTCTTCACAAGATTATTAGTAATTAGTAAAAAAATGAATTGTATTTTTTGAGACAGGTAAAATAAAGTTGCATTAATACTTAAATCAATTATCACATACACTGGATTGATATTTTCTTAGGTCAAGCAACAGAGTACCTATTGAAGTATAGAGACAAGAACTAATTACCATTCAATGAGTTTTACAAAAGCAAGATCAAAGAGGGAAATCAAAGAAAAGAGAATCCAATATGTGACCAACTTCCGCATGTGATATTTCAAATTTGTCTCAATTGCTCGAATTGAAGCATATCTGTGAGAGAACAAAATCAGTAATAATAACAACAAAACCCAAATTATAACATTCCACAAGAAAACAAAATTTTAGAAGAAAAAAAATCATAAAATTGAATGTATCAAGAGTATAAGAAGCTTCAAAACTTTACTCTTTTTAGTCATTAAAGATAGAGATACAGACTTACAGAGGGTAACCCAGAGCAAGTGATGGCCTGAAAATTAAACACGAGAATGTGATTTGTATCAACATGCATGCTACGTAGTACGTACAAACATAATAAACAAACCCATAAATATGATCATCTTCAAATATAGCGAAGAGTAGGAGATCAAAGAGAAAATCAACTTCATAAGGGGCAAAAAATTAGTAAAGAAGTTTGCTTTACTACCAAAGTTTTGATCTTTTTACTTCTTCTTTCAAGTGAGAAAATGAAGGACTTACCAGGTAAGAAGTTGGATGCATTTTAGGCCAAAATTGAGAAACCCCACAAAACCCATTTATGATTAGATCTCTTCTCTCTAGACTTTTTCTTTTGTTTTTTATCGGATTGAAATGACAGAAATTTCAAATGGAGACCTTAACTCAGACTTAAGAAAGACTAAGAAAGAAAGAAAAATAAACTCAGGGTGGACCGTGTGGAAGCTACTAGTCAATTACCCTACCTTCCCTCCATTTATCTCTTTCTTCTGTACACTTCTTTCTTTTCTCCATTTTCTTTATTTTTTTTCAAACAAAAACTAAAATAAAATCGCTACTATTATTGTAAACAAAATTTTTGTTATGTTGGACATAATATTTTCTTACTCATGTTAAAAATTCATATAATATGGAATACTAGCTGGGTCCCGTGCCTCCGGCACTGTATGGACAATATGATTTATCTCAAACTTTGAACGACCAAAATAATTTATTGAGTGAGCGGAAAATTTAAAGTCATTTGTATTTTATTAAATTATTATTAGATTATTAGATAGATAGATGTATTTTATTAGATAGATGTATAAACGGTGGGATTTATCCTAAACTTTGGACGGCCCAGATGATTTATTGAGTGAGCGAAAAATTCAAAATCATTTGTATTTTATTAGATAGATTGTGACAAATTAAGTCAAATTACAGGTAGAAAACTTATTAATATATGAGACAGGATAAAATTATAAGAGTATCCACTTATTATATATTTTCTCATAAGATTATCATTGATAATTATTCATTTAATTGACAATCAAAGAGTACCTAAATATTCACAATATTAATCATTTTATAACTTTTATCATCACTTTAATTATAATAATTGTGTTACTCAATTTTTGTTTTGATTAATTGTAAAGAAAACGAATAATAGAATTAAAGGTTAATAAAGAATTTCAATCTTAAAACTTTATATAATCATCAGACCATCTCATTGCATGAATATTACCCAAAATGACACATTTTACTATTAAAGATTATTAAAACAGATTAAAATAAAGTATACTGGACGTTTAAATGGAAAACATTAGTATATAGCTTGATGAGGCTAGAGACAGAATTGCCAACAGCTCTGATTATATTCTGACCATAATCTTTGTCAAACACAATAATAAAGCCATGAGAATATTCCCCAACAAAACACCATACCTCAAGAATGTTAGCCTTATAAATGATTATAATTTATGGACTATAATTAGTTTTAAAAATTTTTACTAACAACTGCTAAAAACAAAAATAGTCTTATTCTTATAAAAAAAAATCTCCATCATACTAATCATCTAGGTGTTGCATGTTTTTAATGTGCGCACAAGGATTTAATATACATGTTTAAAACTTAATTTGATGGAAGATTTTAAATTTAAGTATTGAATTCATTCATGTTTAGCCTTATATTTCATGTTTTTCTCCAACGCGAGAGAAACTCGAGCTCACTCGTGTGCAACAAACACATATAAGATAAAAATGACTGGAATTAAAAAAATAGTTACACGCATATAACTTATGTTTGATAACTCATTCAGAACATAATCATCAAATTTGTTCTAATCCCTTAAAAGCCTGAGGAACCATAGCACCATAATTCGACACTCCATTAAAGCCCTGAGGAACCATGGCACCAGAATTCGGCACACCATTAAAAGCCTGAGGAACCATAGCACTATAATTCGGCACTCCATTAAAACCCTGCGGAACCACAGCACCATAATTCGGCAATCCATTCAAACCCTGAGGAACCATAGCACCATAATTCGGCACTCGTAAAATATCATCATATTCATTAAGCAGGGGCAAGTTCCTCCTCCCATTCAAGTGTGCAGCCATATCAATCTCACCAGAGCATGACACATTATGCATATCAAACCAATATTTAGACTCTAATCCCACCAGCAGCAGCATTTGCTAGTTTTCTCGACTTCCATTGCTTCTTGTTTACATCAACTTTCAGCTTTTCGCCTGCCTTTTGAGTTTTATTTTGGCCTGGGCTATTTCCAGATGCAGCTTTCTTTGGTTCTTGATTTGATGCGGTAGATGAAGAACCCTTAACTTTCATAGCCTGCTTGCTTCATTTTAATTCCTCACTTGGACTTGTGTTTCCTCCCTTGAAGATGTGAATTAAGGGTTCCCTCACTCGTGGTTTTAACTTGACATACTGCACAAGTCCACTCCTTCTGAATCCTTAAAGCTGGTGGTACAGGAAGTACATATTCTCTGACAGTTGCTGCTGATGTCACTTATTTAACCTCCATATTTGTACCCAATTTATGTTCAGTTTGAGAAAGATTTGGGTCTACATGCTTAATCTGCAGAATAGCGGAGAAAGATTCATACAAATTGGATGGATAAAGGAAATTGAAATTCCCTTTTAATACTGCTAATACGGGTTTTTCGTTACTTCAAATCATTAATCCTCGCAGTTGAGCGATGCAAGTGCATTACACACATCAAGAATATTGATTCTAAAAGCATTTCCACAACATTAAAAAAAGCTTAGGCGCTTTGATATCATTTTGAGCAACATTAGGCGCTTTGCTGTTGGACTGCTATAAAAGAGAGATCGGAAAGGAAATTGAAATACACCTTGAATACTGCTATGAAATTCAGAAATGTAGGTGTACGTTTTGTTACTTCAAATCATTAATCCCCACAATTGAGCCATGCAAATGCAATTCACACATCAAGAACATTGATTCTAAAAGCATTTCCACAACATTAAAAAAAGCTTACAATCTTATCCGTAGCTGCTACATTTTCCTCGGGTTCCACGGCGTTGATATCATTTTGACCAACATTAGGCACTTTGATATTGGACTGCTATAAAGAGAGGTAAGAACATGCAATGCACATTAATTAGGGAAACAAAGACAATGTATCTTTCCGCTGCACCCTTTGACTGAGGGGAATATAAAGCTTTGACAGCAAGCAGAAAAAGGGTAAAAGAGGGGACAAAAAGAGCAATCTTTTTTCACAAAATAATACACCTCTCACAAGGAATTATTTTCGAGTTCAAGGGGAAAATGCAGATTTGTAGTCAGCAAGTCAAGCCATATGTGAGTCTCTAAATTATCCACGTTTTCATCATAAATCATTTATTATCTTATTAGTCATTAACAAACATACTTTATAAAAAAAGGCATATTATAATAGTATACCTTGCTAGCAATAAGTTCCTCCAAGGCTTCAGTCCCATTCTTGTTAAGATATCTCTCTGCCACCTCTAGAAAGGTTTCCCTCTCGAGAGATAACTCCTTCCTCTTATTCAACCAAATGATAACTTGTACTCTTTGCAGTTGGTTCACCAATAAGAACAGCCGAACAAGACATTTGTAGGCATAATATGCACCAGTAAAGCGATGTAACGCTAAGCTAGAGATGGCCATTATCTTGAAGAAAGGCCAGAATGGGTTCCTGACATAAAAATTGGGCAAAAATAACAGTTGCACTTAATAGCTCTGTCAGTTTTAAACCCAAGTACATTGAAACTGTTACAAGTTTCAGTTTCCATAAACAACAGTTAGTCTCTAGAATCTGAAGTTGAGAATAGAAGAACAATGCATAGTACTACTAGTATTAGAAAGATTATAAATACTACAATTCATTTTCTTAATCTATATATTTTCTTTTTCTAGATGTTTCGGCTAAAAAGAGAAGCTATATAATGTTGTTCGGTCCTCAATCACCTACTCCCACAATGAACTAATACAACTTTTTGAATGGAATAAAAAACTGGAAATCACCTCTAACAATTCCGAGGGACATGAATGGGTCAAAAATCCTATAATTTGTCGACTGAAGATACCATAACTTTCGAGATGAATGTGACAAATTATATTCTTCGCAAGAGCATTAGTCATTAGTAAAAAATGAAGTTGTATTTTTTGAGACATGAAAAATAAAGTTGCATTAATACTTGAATCAATTATCAGATTGATGTTTTCTTAGGTCAAGCAACAGAGTACCTATTGAAGTATAGAGACAAGAGCTAATTACCATCCATTGTGTTTTACAAAAGCAAGCTCAAAGAGAGAAATTGAAGAAAGGAGAATCCAATATGAGAGCAAATTCCTCATTTGGTGATTTGAATTTGTCTCAATTGCCCTAATTGAAGCATATCTGTCCATAAACAAAACAATTAATATTAACACCACCAAAAATGTAATTAGATATGCCAACATGCAACAATAAGTAAACAAAACTAAATTTATGACCAAGCTTTACAAATTAAATGACAGAAGAGTATAAAAATGCTTCACCACTCTACACTTTGCATCAAATGACAGACTTACAGAGGATAACCCAAAGCAAATAAAGGCCTGCAAGTAAATTTAGTAAAACACAAGAATATGAGTAGAGTAATACACCAATATATATATATATATATATATATATATATATATATATATATATATATATATATTTATATTAATATTTATATTGTGTATGCATATATCTACACAAGAAGACTCATGCATGAATTCTACATCATAATAAAACCAATAAAACTTCACAATGAGAAAGAAGAGAAATTAATGTACATCATTTCTTTACTTTCTAGGAAATATTAAAGTTCCAAACTTCTGATTTTTTTTTTGTAGCTCTATTTATTTCAAATGTTTGAATAGAGAGAGATAAAAAGAATTACCAAACAAGAACTTCAAAGAAGTTGAAAGCTTCTGGTTTGCAAATAAAAAGAACTTCAAAGCATTTCAAGGAAGAAAATATGAGGAAACCCACCAAACCCTTTTGAAATTTGTTCACTTTTCTAGCCATTTTTCAGCTTGAGTTCCCCAGATTTTGATTGAATTTGCTTGAACACTGTCACTGTGTCATCTTCAAGGCAAAAGGGCAGAGCTTTAAATTGACGTTGTAGAGACATTGTCACGCTGATGAAGCTGTAGGGTACAAGTGTGGTAGTCGCGTGGGAGGCCAATGGACTGGTCTTAAACTTGTCAATGTCCCCTCATCTTCTACTAGAAGTTTTGTTTCCCTAACAAGGGGAGAATAAAATAATTTTACGAGTGTTCGGGGACGTACTTGTAATTTAATTTTGTGTTTTTTAGATTGTTGCATATATAAAATATGTATTTTATTATAATATTATTAATATAACAAATAATAACATTATATACATATACACATCTTTTATAAATATTTAAATTTTTTATGTTATAAAAATAATATATATTAAATTATTATTTATTTTAAAAATATTAGAGGAAGATGCATATATCACGGAGTAAAAGTAATATGAAATTAAAAAATTATAAAAATTTTAATTTAAACTTATATATTAAAAAATTTATAAAATTTCAATGGAGTTAATTTAATTATTAAATTTAAATTTTTTTAAAATTTATCATATATTATAAAATAATTTTTTTTAATGGGGTCAAATTAGCCCACAACCCTCCAAGTGGCTTCGCCCCTGTCCCTAACGCCTCTTGACTTTAGTTTGTTTTCAATGCTTCGTAGGTGGGTTTTGGAATGAAGTCTACAAAATGCAGCAGTTAGGTGGGATTGAGTTCAGCTAATAAACTTATGGCCCAATGAAAATTGTTTTTCCTTAATATATGAAAACAATAGACATTAAAAAAGAAAAGCCCAATCAATACGGCCTTTCATTCTTTGAAAACTAACTGTTTCTAAGATGCTAATTTAAGCTAACAATTTTACACATAATTTATACTAGTATCCAACCTAAAAAATACACCTGGCAAATAGGCGGACGGGCGGGCGCGGACCTGGGCGGGCCTCTGACAGGTTTGGCCAAAATGGTCCGAGTTTTGGCGGGCCGTAAAATGTAAGTCCAAAGCCAGCGGGTTCACGGACGGGCCGGCCTAGTCCGCGGGCCGAGGGTGTTTTATGCCTTTTTTTGACATTTTTTGGGCCCAAAGTGAACGGGTCGAGCCGGGCTTTCAACGGGTCTGGCCAAAAAGGCTCGGATTTCTGTGGGCCAAAAAAATGTTGCCCAAAACCTGTTTTTTGGCGGACAGGCCAGCTCGCGAGCTTTGGACCCGTTTGCCAGGTCTACTAGAAAATACAAAAACATTGGGCTTGGGCCTTGATATAGCTTACAAAAATAATTTATAGGGTCCTTAACACTAATATACAATAATTAGAAAGTATTTACAAAAATAATACATACACAAAATAATTACAAAAATAACGCAATTCATATTAATAAGGAAACCTAAAATCAAGGAGAAATAACTGTCATAATTAATAATTCAAATTCAAATCTTTGGGATCTAACAACAAAAATAAATCCATAATTCAAAATTCAAATCAAAAGGAGGAAAAACAAAAAATTATTTTCTCGTCATCTTCCTCCCTCGTCATCTTCCTCCGCCGCCGCTGCAATTTACCAAAATTCTTCACGGTAGGTTTTCGGCATCAAAAAGGACTTCATGACACTCCACAACCTGCAGAGAAACCATGAATTCTAAAAATTTATAAAAATTAATAGAAAGAAAGAAAGAAAAAGAAATAATCTTGTCCATAAGTCAATTCAAAGGTCGTCATCTTCCTCCGCCGCCGCTGCGATTTACCAAAATTCTTCACGGTAGGTTTTCGGCATCAAAAAAGGACTTCATGACACTCCACAACCTGCAGAGAAACCATGAATTCTAAAAATTTATAAAAATTAATAGAAAGAAAGAAAAAGAAATAATCTTGTCCATAAGTCAATTCAAAGGAAAACAATAATACGGGATCATTCTTTCCCAAGGACCATCAATAGATTAATCAAAAGACAGAAACGCAGGTTTAGTTACCTTGATATGAAGGTTTAGTTACCAACTACACTATAAAAAATTTATAGGTGTTTAGGTGGATTGGTTACCTTAGTATGAAGGTCTGGTTACCTTAGTATGAAGGTTTGGTTACCATGATATGAAGGTTTGGTTACCAATTGCACTACGAAGGTAACCTAATAAAACTGAATTGATTACCTTGGTATGAAAGTTTGGCTACCAACTGCATCACTTTCAAAATAAATTGGTAACCTAATACAATTGAATTGGTTACCTTAGTACGAAGGTTTGACTACCAACTGCACTATGAAAAAACTGCAAGTATTGATGTGGATTGGTTACCTTGGTATGACGATTTGGTTACCTTAGTATGAATGTTTGGTTACCTTAGTATGAAGGTTTGGTTACCAATTGTACTATAAAAAAACTACAGGTATGGAGGTGAATTGGTTACTTTGGTATGAAGGTTTGGTTACCTTAGTATGAATGTTTGGTTACCTTAGTATGAATGTTTGGTTACCAAATGCACTATAAATATAAAAAAACTGCAGGTGTGGATGTGGATTGGTTACCTTGATAAGTAGGTTTGGTTACCTTGATATGAAGGTTTGGCTACCTTAGTATGAAGAAGAGTTTTAAGGGAGAGTGAGATGAGAGGATATTCACGAACAGTATACTGCAACCAGCCTCGTGTCCACCAAAAGAAACCTCTTAAATATTGCTCGAATTATATATCAACTACAAAATACAATATCATAAAGTTCATACCCAAGGCAACTTTTGAGCAATTTCGGCGACTTGCTAATGTTTACTTTCTCCTGACTGCAATTCTGTCGCTCACACCTGTTACTCCATTCTCAACTGTCAGTATGATTGCTCCTCTGTCCTTTGTGGTTGGGCTTAGTATGGCAAATGAGGCTATGGAAGACTGGCGCAAATTTATACAGGATATGAAGGTTAATCTACGAAAAGCTAGCGTTCATAAAGGGAATGGGGTATTTGCTTATAAGCCATGGATGAAGATTCAGGTCGGAGACGTGGTAAAAGTAGAAAATGATCAATTTTTTTCTACAAACTTATTTCTTTTGTCTTCTAGCTATGAAGATGGGATCTGTTACCTGGAGACTATGAACTTGGATGGAGAGACGAACTTGAAACTTAAAGGAACAAGGAGAAGCGGAAGAGGAGTTTTAGGGGAGAGTGAGATGAGAGGATAAGGGGGAGGAATCCTAATTATATTAATTTTGTAAATAAATATAAAAAATGTATTATTTTTGTAATTATTTTATGGATGTTTCATTATTGTAATTATTTTTAAAAATGTACTAAAATATGTAACCTAATTTATACTAGTGTATTTTTATTTGTGTACAGTTTGTCAAAACTACGTCGTTTTGACATATAAACAAATATGTCAAAACAACGTAGTTTTAACAGACTGTGCACAAGTAAAACATACACAACTATGTATGATCATATTATATATATAAATGCTTCAAAAAAGTATAGATATAAATTTGTCACAATCAACTTTGCACAAAACGTTTAAAGTATGATATTTAGGTGTATTATAAGTAGGGGTGAGTATTCGGTTATTATCTGAACCGAACAAGCATTTCGGTTATAATCGAAAATCGAAAATGCACTATTTTAAGTATCCGAACAATTAACCGAAATCTATGATAACCGAATAACCGAATAAGTTATTAGGTTATTCGGTTAATAACCGAATTTAACATTGTTAATAGCAGAAGCAGCCAACATATTACCGACTACCGAGAGGGAACAACAAAAACATAAGAGTTCCTACATGATTATTGATTAACACTATGTAGTCTACATATTACAAAACCTCAGCCAGCAACCTACTTGGCCAAACTCGTCGAGCAAGCCCAAGCCGAGCACTACAAAGAGATGGTGAGCTTCATGGAAAAACTCGTCATCGGCTCCACTTTCGCTGTCGTCGCCGGTGAGCTCGCCGTCAAGGAGCAGAACCTCCTCTCCTTGCATACAAGATCGTATCATCGATTGAGCAGAAGGAGGAGGGTCGGAGAAGAACGAAGAGATTCTTGAGAGATCTCAGATCTGAGTACAGATCTGAGAAGGAGGAGGGTCGGAGACAGATCGATTACAGCTCGGCTTGATCAGGAGGACTGGAGGAGGGTCACGTTCCTTGCACAATACGAAGCAACAATAAATCTCGCCATCTCGGCTTCTTCATCTTGGAATTTGGATTACTAAATAACCTGACCGGCTTCTTCATCTTGGTAATGAAAGAGATTCAGAGGAATTAGTAAAGTAATAATGGACATGACTAATAATTTATGGACTTGACTAATGGGCTGACCAGCTGAGTAAAGTACTAATGATTTAACTTAGACTAATGGGCTCAGTAAAGTAGTAATAACTAATGACTTGACTTGACTTCGATTATTCGGTTCAACCGAATAATCCAAAAATGATACCTGTACAAATTAATTGAAAACCGTAAAATAATTCGGATATAACCAAAATAGTAAAAATAATCGAATTTTAAAAAAAATTTGGTTAAATTATTTCGGTTCGTTTAGTAATTCGGTTATACCCGTTTTTTGCTCAGTCTTAATTATAAGTCACACGTCTACCCATCCTCTTAAAAATTCACATTTTTTAAGCATATCCCAAGGGTCATAATCAAATGAGAAATAACAATTTCTTTCCTCTTTTATTCAAGAGAACCACACGTAATATATATATATATAGAGAGAGAGAGAGAACAAGAATCAATAGTATTTGTTTTTAAAAGAAGGTGATCCCACTTATTTTTTTTATTTACAAAAATATCATCCGCGATCCCACTTGTTTTTTAAAAGAAACTCCAAAACGACGTACTTTTAATAAAATAATGCTATTTAAGGAGAAGTGCTAGATAAGGGAAATGCTCTTGATTCTTCCTTATATATATATATATATATATATATATATATATATATATATATATATATATATATATATATATATATATACAACACGGATCAGGTCCGGGAGTCTGGACCTGATCCAAAATCCGGACCCAATTTTTTTTTTTTTTGGTAGAACTAAAAAAAAATTATGAAACTAAAATTTTTCCATAATACATTATTTTGGGTGTGTTTTTAATACCTACACCAACCAATGTATGTACAGTCTGCCCAGACTGTACAGACATATTTTGTTATACGTATCCAAATCACACCCAAAACACTGTATTATGAAAAAATTCAAGTTTCATAATTTTTTTTAGTTGTTTTAAAAAAAAAGCAAAAAAAAAAAAAGAAATCCGAATTTTGTTAAAATCTGGAAGTCCGGACCTGATCCGGACTCTCTCTCTCTCTCTCTTTATATATATATATATATATATATATATATACGGGCCGGTTCAGAAGCATTCTCGCTAAAGAGTATTACTCCCTTAAAGAGCATTCTTTTTTAAAAACCCGTGTTTTGTTATATGTCTCTCCTCGCTAACTTCACTCAGCTCTCAAACTAAGATGCAAGCGACTTCCTCCTCCATCACGATTGAAATCCAGTCCTGCAAAATCGAATGAAGTGAACGAGTTCCTCCTCCATCATGATTGCTGCAAGAGAGAAAGCCAAGCTAAGGCAAGCCCTAAAAACGCGATTGCTACGAAATCGACTGAAGGTCGAGCCCTAGAATCGCGATCTCCGTTCGATTCGGTAAGGGCTTGCAATTTTATCTATCCGCGTCTCTCTTTTTTCTCCTTTTCAGAGTTGGAATTTCTCTACATGTATAATTTGGAATATTTCAAACCCAAAAAAATGAATATGATTTTTTTTGTTAATAGAACAACTTACTGTGCATTATATTGTACTCTAACAAGTAGAGATATAGACTCAGATATGGACACAGTGTGATTATTACTCTCCCTTTGATATACAGGTTCTTGATAAACTTAAAGAAAGTCGTTTTCACAAGGTTTATTTTCAAGCTTTAATGAGCATCCATGAATTTGCAGATACTGGGTAATAATTGAAAGATTGTATATATAAATTGTGCTTTTTGTTGTGAAAATGTTTGACAACTCTGTTGATATTCATGAAGTATCAGTGCCTGAGAACTCAGCTGTATGATATACCTGAATACTCTCTTTCCTGTGTGGCTATATTGATAACTAATTTGTGTCTGTTTTTGGATTAGTGTGAAATACATAAGATTCCTCATATTACTACTCTGGTTAAATTCTTCCTAGAAGATAGTAAAGTAGTTGGCATAAAGATTTCCTTTTTTTGTGTTGGTATGTGTTTGTGAAAAGATAACTAGACTTTTTTTTTTTGAATTTTTTTTTTTTACGGCCTTATAGCCCCCTCTAAACAGTCCATGAAGTAGAAATTCTTCCACTTTGAAACATATCTCTTTGTAATGAGTAAACCTCTTCCATAGAAGATGCATCTGTTAATTGCATATCATGTCTACATTGTATTATATGATTAGCATAAGACTGGCCACTTTGTCACAAGTTTTAGTGACCAATTTACTAATTTAATATCAAATTCCTTAATTGTCACTTGGCTAAGTCTAAGAAATTTTCTTATTTGGAAGTTGGAATTACTTAAGAATAGAATGTTACATTTGGTGAGCAGATGATTTTCTATTATCCATTGGATGTCATTCTCGCAGAGTCATGTCAAAGTGGAAAGAGTAAAGTTTTTCATTTTTTCTTTCTATTACCCATTGGTTGCCATTCTTTGTGTATAGAAATATTAATATATATTTATATAGTTGGGAGAGGACCATGAACGTGTGATGGGTGGCTTACAGTCCACTGAGCTGGTACTATGCTAATCCCTTTGTAAGCATCTCTAAATTTCACTAATATGTTATTTATCATGTTCAACAATAGCTAAATTGTGTAAGATGTTGGTTTTCTTTGTTTTTCTAGTATTTTTCCACTTTTTTATGTGAAATTTTAAATTGAATCATCTTTGAATCGAGTAGTCCACTATTTCACTTGCTATGTCAAAGCCCATATCTATCATTTTTCTGTTCATTTTACTTGATAGGTGGTATTTGCTCATAACTCATGATTCATTCTGTTGTGTCTTCATTCTCATAAAAACCTCCTTTTATGTTCTATCCTTTTAACGTTTTCTCGAGTTGATTGGTCAATTAGCTTATCCAACTGCATTTCTCTGGTGTGCAGGTGATGAACAACCAAGAGACAGTTGATATGATGAAGTCCATTAAAGATCCTCAAGCAGCAGCAAAGTGTGATTCATTTTCACAACAAAAAGCACAATTTATATATATACAATCTTTCAATTATTACCCAGTATCTGCAAATTCATGAATGCTCATTAAAGCTTGAAAATAAACCTTGTAAAAACGACTTTCTTTAAGTTTATCAAGAACCTGTATATCAAATGGAGAGTAATAATCACACTGTGTCCATATCTGAGTCTATATCTCTACTTGTTAGAGTACAATATAATGCACAGTAAGTTGTTCTATTAACAAAAAAAATCATATTCATTTTTTTGGGTTTGAAATATTCCAAATTATACATGTAGAGAAATTCCAACTCTGAAAAGGAGAAAAAAGAGAGACGCGGATAGATAAAATTGCAAGCCCTTACCGAATCGAACGGAGATCGCGATTCTAGGGCTCGACCTTCAGTCGATTTCGTAGCAATCGCGTTTTTAGGGCTTGCCTTGGCTTGGCTTTCTCTCTTGCAGCAATCATGATGGAGGAGGAACTCGTTCACTTCATTCGATTTTGCAGGACTGGATTTCAATCGTGATGGAGGAGGAAGTCGCTTGCATCTTAGTTTGAGAGCTGAGTGAAGTGAGCGAGGAGAGACATATAACAAAACACGGGTTTTTAAAAAAGAATGCTCTTTAAGGGAGTAATACTCGTTAGCGAGAATGCTTCTGAACCGGCCCGTATATATATATATATATATATATATATATATATATATATATATATATATATATATATATATATATATATATATATATATATCGCTTTTTATATATGACAAATAATGACTGTTTTTCACCTTAAAAACCTAACTCCGTCTAATTTAAAAATTAGACTCTCAATTTAGTGTTTCATATAAATCTAAATGTACCGATTAATTGACTTAAAAAAAGTCAAATATAATTCTCATGTTTTTAACAACGAAAAAAGTATATAATTACTATGAGTGCAGATATATAATATTATCATCAGAAAACATATATATTACTCCCTCCTATTCAAATTAAATGACGTTTTAGAGTTAATTACATTTATTAAGAAATAACACAAAATATCTTGTGTATCCCTTATTAATTATTTACTAAGTATATTAAATTGAGGGGTAAATTAGGAAAAAACAGTGCAATATTACATAGAAATTCTAAAACGACACTTATATAAAATTAAATTAAATTCTCTAAAACGTCATTTAATCTGAATAGGAGGGAGTATTATTTAAATAAGATAGACTTAAATATTAATTTCATGCCACAAACACAATATATGTTTATATTCATTAAATTACTGACATTATTGTGATTCAGAATTTTGTAACCTAGTAACTAGTGGCTCAGATATATTTATATAGTATTCATCTTTGTCATGTAATCATATATATATATATATATATATATATATATATATATATATATATATATATATATATAGTCCGGATCAGGTCCGGACTCCCGGATTTTGTTAAAATCCGGACTCCCGGATTTTGTTAAAATCCGGACTTTTTTTTTTTTTGCTTTTTTTTTGAAACAACTAAAAAAAAAAAAATTATGGAACTGAATTTTTTCCATAATACAGTGTTTTGGGCGTGATTTGGATGCCTATAACAAAAAATGTCTGTACAGTCTGGGCAGACTGTACATACATTGGTTGGTATAGGTATTAAAAACACATCCAAAACACTGTATTATGGAAAAATTTCAGTTCCATAATTTTTTTTTTTTGTTGTTTCAAAAAAAAAAGCAAAAAAAAAAAAAAGGTCCGGATTTTACTCCCGTACGGGAGTCCGGACCTGATCTATTTCATATATATATATATATATATATATATATATTTTATAGAAGAATGAATATAATTAAAAATGAATATAATTAATAGAAAATTTACTATTTGGTGTTCCATTACATGCCCTCCGACATTTTACTAAGTGACAAAGCCAATAATATTAGAGAGGTCATACTTTGATGATCCACAAGAAAGACATAAATAGTAATAACAAAATAAAAACAAAAAATATTTGTAAGACCCCAAATAATTAATAAATGAAATTTAATTTTCTTTAATTATTATTTTGAATAGTAAGGGTTGATTTGATTAATGAGGATAGTTATGGGTAAAATATACGAATATTTCAAAATAAGCAAGTGGTTATAAAATATTCATTGTTGTCGGGGAATATTCGTTTGGTCGTGGAATATTCGTACTGTCGGGGAATATTCGTACGACGGCGCAGCCATGTGTGGGCCCCATAACGGAAAGCGATTTGAGGAAGAAAACGACAAATATCAGTTGTTTAAAAATAACGGCGTAGTTGTTACCATTTACACTGTTGGAATACCCGGTGGTTAAAATACAGTAATACGCGTTGTTGCACAGTAGCACACGGTATTGCACAGTATTTTGAATTATTGATCCTTACGTAAGAAGGCACTACTCAATAATTTCTACAGGAGTTACTGTTCATTACTTTATTGATTCAATAATTGCTGCGTTGATATTTATATTATTATTGTTTCAATAATTGACATTGCACAGTATTTTTCATTATCAGATCAATAATTCATATTATTTGAATAATATTATCAGATAACATTATTGGCAATGTCTAGAAAGTTCTGTCAAGGAGAGGTTTGGTCATCTAATTGCGCGCCAGTAAGGAGAAATCCTTATTGGAAAGCCCCCTCTATCCTGGGAACGGCCTGGTTGTCAGTACTTTTTTTATCAAATTTGGAAATTTTTGTGCCGGAGTTACTATTCACATATACGGTACTATTCACGTATACGGCACTATTCACAGAAAAATTATTTTTTTTCTTTTCGTCCAAAATATCTATTGTGGATACTAGCTTTGATTGTATCCATGTTTTGATCATTCTTGAATTTTACACCACTTTGATTATTTTTGAGGTATTTTTGGACATGGATAAAACAAAGTACGAATCATTAATCCTTGTCATTTTGTTTCACTGGATTCGCTTCTCTAAAAATATTTTTTTTACATCTTCAGTCTTAAATGATGTTACTATTGAATATCTTTGGCCTGTAATGCAAAGATGAATGATTTCTGATGAATATCTTTGGCCCGTAGTGCAAAGATGAACAGGTATTTAGATGAACATAACCAACAGATGAATATCATTGGCCTGTAGTGCAGGGATGAATATATGATTCAAGATGTGCATTGATTGATGTTACAGGGATAAAAATACTGTTGATGGACTGTTAAATTCATAGACACTAGTAGATTTCATCCTCTACGTAACTCTTCTATGAATTAATATTTTTCGCTGCGAATATTGATTTAAAACTTGTTGTCTATTGTATTCTATTAGATTTTTTTCCCTGTTGAAGGCTAACGATAATTTGTTGTATATTATCTTAGTCATAATATTCTTTACTGAGCTAGTTGAGCTCACCCTTTTCCTTTTTGTTCCATTTTTCTTCTCAGGAGACGAGAATATAGCGAGTACGAGTCGGGGTATGAATTGATGGTCCTTGAGAGAGTTGTTTAGTAGTCCTCACCATTTTTGTAAAATAATATATCAATAATTATATTGAGGACATAGTTGGGTATGTATATTGTCTAGATGACAATGTTTGTATTCAAACTCACAGTTTATGGGTTGTAAAAGTTGTAGTTGTTTCTGTACCATGTATTTGGCGACTCAAAATGGGTTGGATGGAATGGACCTATTTTGGGGGCGTCACAATGTTACTGTCACATAATATTCACATACACACATATGCATACTGTGGCCCCCTGTCTGATATGTGGAGTCTGCAGTATATATGTGTGTGTATGTGAGCATTATGTGATCATTTTATATGTGATAATAGCATTATTTAAATAAAAAATACAACGGTTATGTTGGTATTTTTAGTAAAAAATCAAAAATTCAACTTGTTCTTTCTTTCTTTCTTTTTTAAAAAAGAAAAAAGAAAATTAATTTAAATTATTACATTTTAATTTTAGGATATAAGAAAAAACTCGGGCTAAGTTTGTTTGTAAAGATTATACTTGAGATAAGACTATTAATCTCAAGTGTCTTTTTTATTTTCAAATTTAGACTTGAGACTATTAGTTTAGGGATTATAAAATGACATAATAGTCTCGAGATTATAATTATAATCTCAGCATTACTATAATCTTAAGATTAATAGTCTTGAAATTATATATAATATCATAAATTATAATTTTTACAAACAAACATAAAATAATTTAGAGAAAACGTACATTTGCTATTAATATTGTTGGAGAAGAACAGATCTATACTTATCTCTAAAAGTAGGACATCCGGTTAAGTGAGTTAATTTGATTTGTTGAGTTAACTCAAACGGGTTAATATTTTATTTTCTATTCAAAAAATAATTATACAAAATTTGTGAATAATTCTCAAGACATTCATTAATTAAGTGTCAAAACAATGGTACTGCAAAACATTAAGATGTTGATATAGTAATATTGAATTTTAGAACTGAGGTAATATTGAATTTGGAAATTAAAATAATTAATATAATTAAGAAATTAATTAGGAGCAGTAAATTTACAACTCTTTATACATTTAAATTTTAAATACTATAACATGCATATAACATGTAGTATGTAGTAGTAGTAGTAGTGCTATATATATATATATATATATATATATATATATATATATATATATATATATATATATATATATATATTACTAAGAGTGTCCCGTAAATAATTATAATTTTTTTATGACCGATTTTATATGTCAGGCTCGCATAAGATTTACTTTATTTAATTAAACAGATATATATATATATATATATATATATATATATAATTCGTTTCCAATACTAATATATTGTGAGTATAAAGTTCTAGTCTTTGAATTTGTTGTTGAAAAAAGTTGTTAGTAAAGAAAAATGTCTAAATTAATTGGTGATATATGGTTGTGTGGAAAAATAAAATAAATAAAACTTCCATTTCAAGACGTACACTCGTATACGGGGGGGGGGGGGGGGGGGGCTTATGCAGGGTGGGGTATATATGCACTCCACAACTCGAAGACTTCATTTTGCTGCCAATGAACTCTAAGCCATGCATTAGCTAGCCAAGTAAACCGAAAAATCCTGTCACCTTTCCCCAATAATAACTTTAAATTAAGTAGCTTAATTTTAATTAAGCCTTTGATCTTTTTTTATTGTATTTATCACAGAGATTCTATTAATTATATCCTCAGCAAAGTTAAATAAACTTATTCCCAGACTCCTTCCTAATCTTATGAATAAAATAGATTCTTCGTTATAATAATAATAATAAGGTCAACTAATTAATAGTATATACTTTATTTTAGTCAAATAAATAGAGTTAAACATAAGCATATATATTCATGCATGGTTTCCATTTACTCATCTTGATTAACACTCAAACATTGCCTCTTATTTAAAGTTTGACAACCTAGCTAGAACTCTTCAGTACGTATTCGATTCAAGCCTTTTTTTTAATTGCATATATTACAGTTTAAAAAGTAAGCTTCGTTTGTTAATTAAATTGAATTACGCGGTACGTGATATTGAAGTGCTTTAAGTTGTTGCAGTTGTATGACAGTACTATAACTAAACTATTGTTATAGGTGGTGTGTATGACAAAACTATTGACCACTATATATATAAGAACATAATGTATTGAAAATTTCTCTAATAACTACTTTTTAATAGCAACTAGAAAAATACATATATATATATATATATATATATATAAAGAGAAAGAGATCTAAGAGAGAGTAGATTAATAGAATATTGTGACTATAAGACTTAACTGGTCACCAGATATTCACTATTTATTACCCCCTTCGTCTCATGATAAAAGTTTTGATGGATTTTTCACGCATATTAAGAAGATAAATGAAATAATAAAATTGTTCATAATAATATCATTAAATATGAAGAGAGAATTAGAATAAGAAAAGTATGAGATATTTAATGCTACGGGTATAATTGGAAAATATGTGTAAAAGTTTGGTTATTAAAAGAAAATAGATATTTAACATAGGACTATCCAAAATAGTAATAAAGACTTTTATCATGAGACGGAGATAGTATAAGATATAACGGCCAATACATACTTAGAAAAAATATATAACCATTCACAACAAAATATTGCCGAATAGCTTAATTATTAGCTAGGACAAACTTATACTATTATCTATCAATATATAAATAAAACTCTCTCTCTCTCTCTCTCCTAATAAAACGTACGGATGGATTGTGATATAAGCAACCTCACCTGTCCACCAAAACAAGAAAACAAGCAAACAAGAATTCTTGTGGACATTTTTGCAGCAGATGCGCTTAAAAATGATGGAACAAACACCAAGAATTGGGAGAGGGAACAAGAATTTATGTGTCATCATCCTTCATTTGATAATGCTCTATAAGTGTACCACTTGCATTTTCACCACTTAAATATATTGCAACTTAGCTAGCTCCAATAATACTCATTTCCTTGCTCCTAAACACCACACCATATTGTTTTTTGCAATTGGAGTTTGCCACAACATAATAAATTAATGATGTTTTAAATGATTTTATTTTTTTTAAATTATTTGTCGTTTAATATAATTTTGGGCTTTTCAAAATTATCTTTTATTAGAAAATATTACAAATGAGAGAGAGAACGATAATTATGAGAACCGAAGGGTATTATAGATAATTAATTATGATATTATATTTAATATTATATAATTATTTTCTTAATTCTTTTACACAATTTTAAAACATCATATATTATGAGACGGTGGAATAGTAGTTATTGACCCTTTGGCCAAATGGCCAATGATCAAGAATTCCATTCACTACTCATATGTAATTTTTTGTGTTAATATTAGAAATTCAGAAAAGTAAAGGAAAAAACAAAGAAGAAAATGAGGGTATGGTTGTAAATTTTATGTGTAAAAGGGGTCTAAAACATGAAATTTAGGAGTGTTCTAATAAATGGCGAGCTCTTCTAGTTGGACATAAAAATTAGATATGTGTATATTTGAATTTTATTTATTTATATTTTGATCTATTATTGAGGGTTAAAATATAAATAAATAAAATTTAAATATAATTATGCTCAATTTTCATGTTGACATAATTTTTTTGATAAATGTTTAAATACCAAACATACGTACGCTTGTAGTATTGGGAATTAGTTGGACCTCCAAGAATAGATGCTTGATAAAAAGGTCTTTTCGTTTTTGATTTTACTACAAATTAACATGACTCATCATGCACAAATGACTAGGTTTCCAATATATACTTGTAATAGGTGTCGTACATACTTCTTTGTTTACTAAATATATCAACACTTGCATTTAGACGTAATTACATACTCTGTTCGTTTTAAAATATAAAATTATAAAGTAATAACTTTTTTAAAGTAAATTTAGTATATTTTAGACTCAAAATTCATATAATTTCATTCATATTTAATTAATAAATATTATAGATTACGTACCCGAAAGTAGTACAATAATAAGATTTATTGTTTTATGAAATGAATGCCATGTATTGCGGTTGCATATCTACTTTTATATATATTTTTAAAAAAAAATTAATACATAATTTTTATACGACCAATTCATATTATAAAAATATTTTCACTTCAACACATACCTATTTAAAAATCTTATGTAAAATATAAATAATAAAAAATTCAATTTACAAATTACAACAATATATGAATAAAATGTAAGAAACTACTATTACTGTAAGACCCCAACTTATTATAAATAAAATAAAATTTTTTCTATTCATTATTCTAAATTAATAAGGTGTTAATTTGATATAATGCTTTGGTTATGGGTGAAATATGCAAAATTTACAAAATAAACAAGTGGTTATAAAATATTCATTTTTGTCAGGGAATATTCTTTTGGTCGTGGAATATTCGTTTTATCGGGAAATATTCGTACGACGGCACAGCCATTCGTGGGACTCATAATAGAATAACTGTCGGATGAAAAAACGACAAAGTATGAGTTTTTTATAAATAACAGCGTAGTTGTTACCGTTAACACTGTTAGAATACCTGGTGGTTAAAATACAGTAATACGTGTGGTTGCACAGTAGCACACGGTATTGCACAATATTATTGAATTATTGATTCGTGCGTAAAAAAGCACTACTCAATAATTGTTACAGTAGTTACTGTTCAATATTTTATTTTATTGATTCAATAATTGCTGCGTTGATATTTAATATTATTGTTGTTTCAATAATTGTCACTGCACAGTATTTCTCATTATCAGATCAATAATTCATATTATTTGAATAATATTATTAGATAAGCATTATTGACAATGTCTAAAAATTTCTGTCAATGAGAGGTTTGGTCACCTAATTACGCGTCAGTAAGGAGAAATCTTTATTGAAAAGCCCCCTCTTTCTTTAGAAAATGCCTGGTTGTCATAATTGTGATTCTATAATATTATTTGTGAATAATTAATTAATGATTTATATGATAAGAAAATATTTATTTGATGTGGATATAAATGATGGATTTATTTATTTTATATGGTTATAAATGAAGGAATTAATGCTGAGGTGTTTTATCAGTATTTTGTCAGAATGTAGGAATTAAAAATCATCCGTTTGTCGATTTCGGATATTTTCTATTTAGAATTTGGAAAAACTCAAAGCTACAAAGTTGTAGAGAATTCGATCTCAGGTAGAATGGACATAAAATTTGTATTTTTCTGATAAACAGACTATTTTCTATGAATTACTGAAGTTTCGAAAAATAAAATAATTTTTATTAAATTATGAGTGGGACCCACTTTTGTTTTAACACATGTGGGCTGCTGATTTTTGGTTCAAAGGTGGCTAGTCTTTGCGCAA
Organism: Panax japonicus; assembly: GCA_020205505.1. Taxonomy (NCBI): domain Eukaryota; kingdom Viridiplantae; phylum Streptophyta; class Magnoliopsida; order Apiales; family Araliaceae; genus Panax; species Panax japonicus. Next base: position 54,132,966 of record CM035106.1, read on the forward strand.
CTTAGGTTGCGTAAGAGAAAAAATAAATAAATTATTTTCAAGGAGCACAATTCTTTTGAAAGATCGATCTTCGTTCTGGATATCATCAGCTGAAGATTAAAACTGAGGATATTTCAAAGACTGCCTTCAAAACTCGGTACGGGCATTATGAATTCTTAGTCATGTTTTTTGGATTAACTAATGCTCCTGCTGCTTTCATGGATATGATGAACCGAGTATTCAAGAAATATTTGGATTAGTTCGTTGTTGTCTTTATTGATGACATCCTCATCTATTCTAAAAGCCGTGAAGATCATGAGCACCATTTGAAGCTGATACTTGAAAGGCTTCGTGAAAACAGGCTATATGCCAAGCTGAAGAAATGCGAGTTTTGGCTTGAGAAAGTAGCATTCCTTGGGCACGTGGTGTCAAAACATGGAGTATCTGTTGACCCGACGAAGATTGGAGCAATACAAAGTTGGGAGCAACCAAAGTCGGTGACCGAAGTGCGTAGCTCTCTGGGTTTAGCTGGTTATTATCGGAGATTCGTGGAAGGATTTTCTCGAATCGCTACTCCGTTAACTCAACTGACTCGGAAAGATACAAAATTCGTATGGAACGAGAAATGCGAGAAGAGTTTCCAAGAGCTCGAGAGGAGACTCGTTTCGGCATCTGTTCTGACAATACAATCTGGTTCGGATGGATTTGTTAACTACAGTGATGCTTCAGGCAAAGGGTTAGGATGTGTTCTCATGCAACATGGGAAAGTCATAGCCTATGCCTCGTGACAACTCAAAGAATATGAGAGGAATTATCTTACTCATGATCTAGAGTTGGCAGCAGTCGTTTTCGCATTGAAAATCTGGAGACACTACCTGTATGGAGAGAAAGTGGTGATTTATACGGACCATAAATTAAAAGCCTCAAATATTTCTTCACCCAAAAAGAACTCAACATGCGGCAACGACGTTGGCTTGAGCTGTTGAAAGATTACGACCACAATTACATATATATATATATGTTAAACTAAAACTAAATAAAGTCGCTACTTAATTACATTAATTAAAGAGATTTTAATAACTAGTTACAAATAATGTTCTAACACGTCATCTATGTTTCTTATATTGGTAGTGATTATCATGGATTATCTTGTCTTTCATATTAATTTGCATAAAATTGAAGGGAACTAAATGAATTTTTAGGAAGATATATACTAAGTGTAATATATATTACACGTAAAAGCGACTAAAACTCATAAGAGCGAACTAGAGGGAACTAGAGGGAACATGTTCGGCTCTCTCCAGCGAACTAGAGGGATTGAGCGAACTAAGAGCGAACTGGCTATAGCGATGGTTTTTTCCGTCACTATAGCATAAAAAACTGGCTTTCTATGTTATAGTGACAGAAAAAAATTATGAATATAGTCGATTCGTTCTTAGTTCGCTCATTTCAGTACGCTGAAGTTGTAAACTGTATAAAACATATATAATTTACTCCCTCCGTCCCATGATAAAAGTCCTTATTACTATTTTGGGTAGTCTCATGTTAAATGTCTATTTTTCTTTAATAACCAAACTTTTACACATATTTTCCTATTATACCCGTAGCATTAAATATCTCATACTTTTTCTTATTCTAATTCTCTTTTCATATTTAATGACATTATTATAGACAATTTTATTATTTTATTAATCTTTTTAATATACGTGAAAAGTCCATCAAAATTTTTATTCCGGAACGGAGAAAATATTATAAAATGTGGGACGGTTTTAGAAGTGTATCATTAACCTCAACTATAATGTGCAGTTAATAAAAAATAAAAACCCCACCGCATAATCACGCGGTACTGCATTCACAAATTATACTACATAGGATTTTATGCAATTACGGCGCAGTTACGATTTCTTGTTCTCCCGGAATTCGAGGAACAAGAAACTTGCCATTTTTAATCCTCTTTTCTTATGAGGTCATATACAACAACCTTAACTACTGCGCACACAAAATTTGTGAATCAATCTCACATACTCTTGGGCCAACCAAAACTGTACATATAGATAATACAGAATTAATATTTTTTCAAATAAATTTAATAATTTTATAAATTTCTGCTATAATAAATAATAAATGGTATCCACTTTTTTTAGAGAACTTTGTGAAATTATTAAATATCAATTTTTTAGATATAAAATTAAAAAAATTATACTCTTTCTTGCAAGGCCAACCGACAATCCGTTACTACACGTGTTACGTAATCATTTGTTAAGATTTACACGTGACTTATCTCATGCATGGATGAAATATCACGTGAGAAGTTCCACGTATTCAGCTGACAGCTCGATGTCGAGGAGGATCACTCATCCAAGCATCCTCCCCATTTTTGAAAGTTACAAAGATGCCCTCGTATTTAACAATTCTATCATAATATTTTTCTTTTTTTGGAGAATTTAGATATCAAAATTCAATTTTAAATTTTATCTTTAGTGTCTAAAAGTAAATGGGGGAAGAGACTAAATTAAATGGACATATTTTTACATCTAAACTATCCCTTTTGGTGGAAGACAAGTTTTAATTATAAATGGAGTTTAAGAATTGTTTTATTGGATCCATTACCATAAAAGTATTAAATAAATTGACCCGGTTATCGTAAAGTTAATTTCATGATAAGTTGGTCAATTGACCAATACAATATTGATACACGAAAAGAGAGCTCCCAACATGCGTATGAACACCGTATTAGTCAAGGATCAAGGGGCGGTCCGGTAAGCTTATTGACCGGTAATGACCGGTGCACTTTGATTTCAATTTTTTTTTTTTTGGTTTTTTAACCACAATAATGAGAAAAATAAATAAAAAATAATAGAGCAAGTTTGAACAAAAAACTGTAAAAGAAAATATATTTTTTATTAAAAAAACACTGTAAACTGTTTACAGTGTTTTTTTAATAAAAAATATATTTTCTTTTACAGTTTTTTGTTCAAACTTGCTCTATTATTTTTTATTTATTTTTCTCATTATTGTGGTTAAAAAACCAAAAAAAAAAAAATTGAAATCAAAGTGCACCGGTCATTACCGGTCAATAAGCTTACCGGACCGCCCCTTGATCCATTAGTCAATTGACCAAAGTTAAATTCATGTTAACCACTTCTATAATAAATGTTTTGTACTACAAGTGTTGAGTATAACCAATTATATTATTTTCCCGGTATAAAGTTATGATTGATTTTTTGCGCATATTAAAAAAGAAAACAAAATGGGGAAAAAATTATATTTAAATTCTCATTTAATTGCATAATTTTTTGGAAATAACTAGCTATACTCCATAAATATGCATAGAGAATAAAAATATGACAATTAATACTAAGGATATTATAGATAAATTATTCTACAAAAATAAAATATTTAAAGTAAGTGAATATTTAAAATGAGACTACCTAAAATAGTAAACATTTTTATTCCTGGATGGAGAGATTAATAAGATTGAGACATTGATATCACTAGGTAATAAATTCGAATTTTACTGTTGTGTGAGTTTGTATATGTTAATTGTTTATAGTGAAATTTTATTTTTCATTTATTATGGAGCTTTTCTATCTTTATATTGTGATATTTGTAAGTGTATCCATAAAAATGTAATATTTATTTATTGTGTAATCACAATATATATATATATATATATATATATATATATATATATATATATATCCCGGTTTTCTCCAACGAACGAACTGGAGGGAGCAAACTGGCTATAGCGACGATTTTTTCCGCCGCTATAGCATAAAAACCCGATTTTCTATGTTATAGCGACGGAAAAAATCGTCACTATAGTCGATTTATTCTTAGTTCGCTCCTTCCAGTTCGCTGGAGAAGCGGAATGATATATATAAACTTATATGTTTATTAAACACAAATTTAGAATACGCGGTTTTTGTGGTGAAAAAAGGAATGATATTGTCCAAAATCTTGACTGAAATTTGTTGGATCAACTGTAATCTTAAAAAGAATTAAGAAGACAATAATTAAGAATGATAGAGATAGATAAATATATATATAAAGGGCTTAGGAAGAGAGAATGAAGCTTTAATTAGGCCAGAACAGAGTGCATAAATTGTGGGGCAAGTAATATTAATAAGGAGAGAAAATAGCAAATGTGCCTTAATATTTGGAATATTGGATGGGTATATGAGCTTTTACTTTCTTTTTAATATATTATTTTTTTAAAAAGAATAATACTATACTCTGCACTGTTTATGCACATAATATTGTTTAAACTCAAAATTTGACATATTTACATCAATAATTTTAAATACAATAAAAACATAATTGTTGCTACATATCCTTCTACGTCACAATTATGTATGTTTGACTATTTACGTTTATTTGTGCTGAGGGCATATGACAGGACCGTCGGAGTACGCTTGACATGATTTTTGCTGAATCGGACCGCGGTCAGGGTCTCTTGTGCCATTGGTCCTTAATCGGGTGCATGGTGTTAACAAAATATACGAAGGTGCACCTAATCGAGGGCCGTAAAAAAACATTATTCACTCTTATAAACTTTTTACATACATTAAGGATGTCATAGCTTCATAATTAATACAGGTCTTAATTTTCATATTTGTCTCTTAGATAATAATAGTGCATCTATATATGAGAAAATAATTTCATTTGAAGGATGAGAAAAATTAGTAGTGATATATATATATATATATATATAGTAGGAATGTAGATAATTATTTTAGGGGATTGATATCGCTAGAAATAACAACTAGTATCATGTAGGAGTGATTGACAACCATCATTTAATTTTGTTTGGACATTAAAATCCACTATTAATTTAAAAAAATTCATCATTTTAAACACGAGTGCACATTCAAAATAAGGGCAGTTAGGTAAACAACTAAACAAGGTAGGGACAAAATCAGTAAATAAAACCCACAAAATCAGTAAATAAAACCCTTCCATAATTCCATCAGTTTATAAACACCTCCTCCTCCTTTGCAGTTTGTATCAACCCTCCAGAAAACAAGAAGAACATATTTTCTCTCCTCTCTGTCTCTCTAGAGAGAGAAACATATATATATACATATAATTTTAGAGAGAGAGAGAGAGAATGGGTGAGAAGAGATTTGCTGTTCTTCTCTGTGCAGAGGACTCTGAGTACGTGAAGAAGAAATATGGAGGGTATTTTGGTGTTTTTGTCAAAATGCTGGCCGAGGAGGGTGAAATTTGGGATATGTACCGTGTCGCCGCCGGCGAATTTCCCGACGACGAGGAGATCGGAAGCTACGACGGGTTCGTGATCACCGGGAGCTGTAATGATGCATATGGAAATGATGTTTGGATCTGCAGGCTTTTGAATCTGCTTAAGAAATTGGATTCCATGAAGAAAAAAGTGCTCGGTATTTGCTTCGGTCACCAGGTATTTTGTTTTTTCTCTCTCACACACACTCATTCATCTTATTATTATTTAAATTAATTTAAGTAATTGATTCATTAGACAAGATTGATTAATTTAGTTGTGAATATATAACAGCTAGCTGTCAATTAATTTTTAATATTTCCTAAAAACTATTTTAGTTTATATATTTTGTGTACCTACTCATATTTTTTACTACATTTTTTCAGTTGTTATAACTTAAAAGGTGCTCAAAGCAGGGACGATTGCTAGGGTTAAATGATTCACTACCATGTTGTCTTCCCTCAACAACAATATGTACATATATCGACTTGTGAATATAATTCATACTTAAGTGATCAAATTCCAGACAAAATTGCACCAATTTAATTAGGATTGGAAAATTAAGTGATCAAAATGATTTCAAATTCGAGAGGGTTTATCCTAAGATTGGTTAATTATCCATCACGACTTGAAGCGGATTCAAAAGATTGATTTTTAATATATACGCGCGGGAGTGATTAGCATGAAGTGAACTTTATTACAAGTTTACCCTCATGTCTAAATACAATGTTGACATATAGGTAGACGGAGAGATCACCCTCCCGCCTCTCACCTATGTGTCGGTACTCTATTGGACATGAAAATTAATTTATCATGAAATTCACTCCGTATTAACCGGATGCTATATATATTCCTAATTAACGTAAATTGCCATGTCACATTCCAATTATCAAGACTCAAAAGTGTTGCGGATCGGAACTCGTTCTACTTTGCGTACATACTACTACTACTACACTTAACAGAAAGTTAAGCTCATTTATCGGTACTAATTAATACTAACATTTGTGACTAAACTAAAACTGCAAATAATTAACACCACGTTTATACTTAATGATTATGACGTGCATTAATTATTATCCATTACTGTATTTCGATTTTAACTATTTTACGCTCTCTTTACTCGCGTATATTTAGAAAATTATATTTTAAAAAATCAATAGCAGATGAATATTGATGATTCAAGTTTATTTTGACTTAAAATTTAATTTAAAATATAAATACATTTTAAATATGGATAAATTACTAAAAAAATTTATTTTCGAATAGAACTTGTACTCATACCCTACCTAGCCAAATGAGGAAACGTAAGATTGACAAGAATATCAAAATCATGATATGTTGACGAGAATGACCTTGTGATTGCAAATAATAGTAGGGGCACTATAGTCATTTAGGAGCTGGTTGGGGGGAGACCTGTAAAGTAAAAAAACATGATTAGGCAACACGAACGCCAGAGCATGGCAATTAAAGAAGGGGCAGATGGATATACTCACATGTGAGTTGCAATTCTTTGTGGTAAGGCTGGCAGATTGTAGATTCTAGCCGTACGATTTTAACTGGGATGGGGACCACTTTAAATTTTTTCACATTTTTAGCTTTGGGTGAGGGGACCTAGCTAATTGAAATCTTTTTTGGGGTCCCTGCCGGAAACAAAGATCATTTTTGAAATTTGTCCCAATTTTTTAGGGCAAATTTAGGTCAAGTATTTTTATTTTTATTCAAAAGGAAAAGGGGAGTATTGAACTTGGGACCTCCTGCAAAAAACAGAAACAATTAAATCAATTATTATATGTGATTTATGAATTATTGTAAATATGTTTTCAGAATTTATAATGCAACTTATGAGTCACGAAATATGTCATGTATGATTACTTAGGTATTTCTCTCTCTCTCTCTCTCACACACACACACACAAACACAAACAGTTAAAACTCAATTCGAGATTATACTTGACTCAATAGCAATACTCGATTCAACTCAATTTATTTACACTCTTATTTGTGGGTTCAATTAAATCAACCCAAAAAAGGGCTCACAAATTATATTATTATTATTATTATTATTAGAAGTGTTTGATAATTTATTCGTGTAGACAATAGATCCAACAACCAACGTCCAAAAGATTTTAACACGTGACATCTTATCTCAATATGGGTTTTATTAATTTATGTTAAAATTATCACATCACATCACATCACATCTCATTATTTTTATACTTATAACAAAAAAATATTTTCCATATGATACATTCATAATAAGAGATATATACATATAATATGGTGAATAAAAGTATATAGTTTATTAAAGTAGTACATGACTAAAATATATTTAAATTTAGATGATAGTAGGTGAATTAAAGACGTGGCATGTTATCATCCTCTTCATGCACACGTCTTTATATGTATCCCCACCACCGACCGTCCACCTGTGAGTGATTGATTCTATGGCCGGCCGGGTGGGCGGGCGGGTGTGATGGATTTAAAATTTTGTTTTTCCAATAATTTAAATTTCCTTGAATTGGTAAGGAGTTGTTGTTAGTTATGATCAGATACTGGGAAGAGCATTGGGAGGAAAGATTGGGAGGGCAAGTTCAGGGTGGGACATTGGAGTTAGAACAGTTAATCTCTCATCATCCTTTGCATCTATGAGGATGCCTGCTTTGTTGTCCATAATTGAATGTCATCGAGATGAGGTACGTACTACATTTATTTAACATGTGTAGGTAAATTAATTAGTATTTTTTTAAAAAACTAAGATGGATGGATGGATGGATGAATTTATTTTTAGGTGTGGGAACTTCCTCCTAAAGTAGAGGTTGTGGCATGGTCAGACAAGACTGGGATAGAGATGTTCAGATATGGTGATCACATGATGGGCATCCAAGGTCACCCTGAGTACACTAAGGATATTCTTATCCACCTCATCGATCGTCTCCTCCAACTAAACTTAATCACGGTTAGTTAGGTTAATTAATCATTAATTTTTTCTTAGTCATTAATTATCAACTAACTCTTTCTACTAGTAGTTGCTAAATAATAAGCTTTGTTGATTATGCATGTGCTCCAGGAGTCTTATGCTGATAAGGTGAGGGATAGGTTGGACGCAGGTGAACCAGATAGGGAGGCATGGAAAAAGCTGTGCACCAGCTTTCTTAAGGGGAAGGGGAAGATGATATTGTGATTATAGATAGAGATTGGGAAGAAGAAATAAATTTTTATTAATGGGATCAGATCAGGATGGATGGGAGGAAATGTAAATAGTAGCTGCTTGGGAAGAAGTTGACTAGTCAGTCAGTCGTCGTCTCAAGGGCAGAGTAACTACTACTTGCATGCATGCATGCATGTGGAGTAGTATTAATTACCAAACGTTTAGTACTAGTTTATATTTGTGGTTGGTTTATCAACTGAAACTTCATCGATTAATATCACAAATCAGTTGTTACTTGTACTAAAATTTTAGAGATCTTACTCAAATTACTTTATTTAATGGGTAATATTTGTAGTCAAGGTTAACCAACCAACACATTGGGGAAGATGTAATGTAATTTACACCTCCTCCTATCATCAGTCACGAAAATGTAATGAAGATCGAACCCAAATAATTAAATAAAACTCAACCAAATGAAATAATTATTATCTATGAATATTTTCAAATGAAATAATAGTTGGCTCCCATAAGGAATATTCCACTATAATACTACCTTCGTCTAATTTTTTAACTTAAATTACATATACCAATAGATAAATTAAAATGACAAAAATACCTTTAATATATTTTCTTTAAAATTTGAAGAGTTAATAAATACTCCCTCCGTCCCAAATTATCTGCTGTTTTAGCAAAAAAAAAATTGTCCCACAATATCTGCTTTTTTAAGATTTCAATGCATTTTTTTCATTTGTTTTCTAAATTTGCCCCTTTATCTTAATTGTTGATAATCATTACTCTCATTAATGCCTCTCCTCTTTTTTAAACATCCACATTCATGCCCCTCTCTCTCTCTTCAATTAATAATTGTTTCTCTATATCTCTCTCTTCTAGGGGTGAGCAATTCGGTTATAACCGAACCGAATAGCTTATTCGGTTATAACCGAAAACTGAAATTTGCTTAATTGTACTATCCGAACAACTAACCGAAATTAAAAAATAACCGAATAACCGAAAACCGAATAACCGAATTTACAAGTGATTATTTCGGTTAATAACCGAACTTAAGTTCCATTATATCAAACAAAAAAAATCAAAGAGACTTGTAATAATTTCTGTTGTTCATGAAACATAACAAGTTTTGAAAATAATTGATCTTCTCAGGTAAGACATTTCAGATTGAATAATGGAAGGGAGAAACCCACAATTCCCATCAATCGTGGAGACTGGAGACCACTAAAACACATTTAACGAAGAAATTAATTAAACTAATTGTATAACACCAAGTCACCAACTTAAAAACTGCAGTTATACGCACCCACCAAAAACCAAAAAGGTAATCTTCAAACGGAGAGGAGTTTGAACATGTAAAATATCATATACACAGAAAAAGACAATAACTAAATCATAGTTTGTCTACAAAATCAAACCCATATGGCCATATCCTTAACAAACCCATCAAGTAAAACAACAATCTTTTGCTTACAAAATGGGAGAAAAATTACAGTAATAATTAGAAGACATTAAAACAGTTAAGAGAAATTGAGAAGAGATTTGAGAAATTGCAAGTCGTAACAGAAAATAACAGAGCTTATCCTAACAGTGATGAGAAATTGAAGAGGCGGAATTGGAAATTTGGGATTTAGGGATTTGGTTTTGGGTTAGGGCTGGGTTAGAGAGTGGGAGTGGTGGTCTCCACCATGCGTCGCCGTCGCCTCTCCATGGCCCTCTTAGACGAAGAAACAGTCGTCGTCGTCGCCCCTCCATTGTCGTCGCCTCTCCATGGCCGTCACCGAGAGTTCAGAGTTGAGAGATTGAGAGTGAAAGAGTCGGGAGACTTTGAGAGATCTGTCATCTCTGAGACTGAGAGTTGGAGAATTATAAATGATTAATGGCTGGGCTAGTGGGCTGAATAATGGCTGGGCTGAGGGCTGAGAAAGTGAGAATTATAAATGACTAATGGATGGGCTGAGATTTTTTCGGTTATTCGATTTAACCGAATAACCCAAAAATGATATCCGTATAAACTAACCGAACACCGTAAAATAATTCGGATATAACCGAAATATTAAAAATAACCGAATTTTCAGAAAAATTCGGTTAAATTATTTCGGTAATTCGGTTATACCCGTTTTTTGCTCAGTCCTACTCTCTTCAATTAATGTGCTGCTTTCTCTCTCTTCAATGTTTCTCTCCAATTAATTAGCTGCTTTTTCTTTCTCTTCAATTAATAAAAAAGTCAGCACAAAGGGTATTTTAGTATTTTTATCACATATTGATATCTGTGTGAAACTCTAGAACAGCAGATAATTTGGGACGGAGGGAGTATCATTTAATTGTAGTGAGTAATTGAGGTAACGAAGAGTCAAGAATAATGGAGGGCATATATAAGAAAATATTGTAAAATTTGTATTGAAGTTCTAACACATCACTTATTTTGAAAAAAAATATTAAGCCTAAAAAATCACTTATTGTGGGACGGAGGTAGTAATAATGATTACCCAGAAACATATCCAACAGCTTTTCGAAGAATCCAAGACTTTGAAGCAACATGAAATTTTAATCAAAGGTAAAATATTTTCCATTTCAACAAACCAAGAAAATAAGATGTTTATAAAACCCAAAGATCAGACATAACCATCCGAAGGTAACAGTAAATAAGAAACATTGTTTCAGATAGGAATCCTAAGAAAGAAATATAATATCGCATAAGAATAATAACAATCCACTAATAATTAGGACCAGGGAAAGTTCAATGAAAGGCTTAGTTAGAGCATTACTTAGGCCCCCGTCATAGAGCCTGAGCTGTTCCTGCACTCGTTCAACATATCCATATAGAACTGGCACTTGCTTATGTCACTGCCAGCACTATTCAGGCACTGTCAACCAGAGAAAAAAACAGACACATAAGTTAACAGTAGCTGTTTAGGTATCAATAATAGGAGTTAAAAAAAAAAACCAAATGCTTTGCATCCAAAATCTTATCAAAGAACAATGACAAATTTGGGAGAAAGTATCATACTTTAGTGAATGCCTCCGAGTGCATTGCACAAGCATCGGAAGCAGGAGCCGGGGTAGCGGCTATCGCAGATACAACAGTTTCATGTTGAATGGTGCGAGGACCCATCACACCATCCACAGCCCTGTGCGCAACAGCACTTCCAGTACCAAAAGCCATGCCTATAAACAAGAGGGACAAAATCCATAGTTCAAGTAGACGAAGACAAATATACACATACAACATTTGGACAGGAGATGGGGGAGGAGCTTGAGTAAATGATTATTTTTGTTTATACCTTGAAATATGGTTGCACCAAGACCTCCAAGCATAGATCCACCACCACTTTGAACAGGAGCTGGGGGAGGAGCTTGGTGTACTGAAATTAAAGAAACATTAAAACCATGAGGGGTCATAACAAAACAAACATAGAGATAAAGTACTTTTGTATATTTACACGAAAGAAGAGAAAGAATCTAAATAGATTCAAAACAACAGTACCAGGTGCAGGGGGATTACGGGCTGGTGCACGACGAGGAGCTGCACGGGATGCTGACCTTCCTGCCAAAGTTACAAAACAATAGAAATTTTACAATGTTGTGTAACAAAAGAAGTTGTTCACCATTACTGAATACATCATTCTACTCTTAATAAAAGGACCTGAGCTGGTAGAATTGAATGGTGCATTTAGTCATCAAAAGCATTATCAGTAAATTTGAGATCATAGGTAAGGAAAAAACTGGAAGTTGGTAGTACTAGGTTTCAATCACCGGGAATATTTGACGGAAACATTTGCTATCTTTATTAGGAGCATAACTGCACAAGCCTGTGCAATAGGAAAAGCTTACAAGTATGGATACAACTTATTAGAGCCAGCAAAGTTTCTAAAAAACTATCAAAACACATTCCACACAACCACAAGATCGCTATCTAATAGTGCTATTAGGAACATTATACAAGCCTGTAGGCTGTACAACAGGACTATCTTACAAATATGGATGCAACTTTGAGCCCAGTAAAGTTTCTAAAAACTCTCAAAAATCATTACACAACCACGCCAAAACCACTGACTAAATAGAAATAAGTTACATTCTATGTTCGCATTAATACTCAATGACTGATGCATCTACTATCTGTTAGTATTTTAGCCAAAATAAATGTGAATGTCATTAATTATTTTTAATGATTCCATACATTAATATGTTCTACTACATGAGTAGATTAAATTAAGTATTTGGAAGGTCAAATCCATGGAGTAATGAATGAGATATTAACTCCTAAAGATCACACTTGAAAATGATAAAAAATAATAAATACATATGGGAAAAATCAAGTTCCACATTGGTTAGGAATTAAATTTTTATATGTTTATATACAAGGAAAGTGCTCTTGGGTTTGGGCCCAAGGATCACCCCACTTTTGTGGAAGGGAGAGGATCTAGCCAAAGCTTGGTTCGAACCTACACACGCGTGTCGCCGCCGACCAACCGGCCTGGCTCGTGGGTCCTTGTGTATAATTTTTTAGACAATTTATTTAAATTTTTAATTAAAATTTGTTTATTTAATTATATTATCAAAACTGTGTCGTTTTGAGAAGCGGTATTTATTAAATTATTGAAACTGTGTCGTTTTGAGAAGAGGTATCTGTTGAAAAGGTATAAATCTGAACGGACGACAAAAAACTACGTCGTTTTGTCGTGCATTTTCTATTAAGCCTAAAACTACGTAGTTTTAGTTCTGTTAATGCTTAAACTATGTCGTTTTATGGGTCCAAATAGTTGCGCCTATTCTGTAAATGATCAAAACTAAGTCGTTTTGACAAAAGGATACCAACCATACCTTTTCAGAAGCACCTCATGCCTTTTCAAGGTTGAAGTGCCCATCCGAAGGGTCACCAACCCCTCGTCCCCTCCTATAAATAGATAGGAGGGGGCACCCGTCATACTCACTCATTTTCACAAGCAATTAGCATTAATAGTCATTTTAGTATTCTGTTTTCCATCAATTTCACACTTCTAAAAAGTGATAGAGCATTTAGTGTTGTTAAAGTATACGGTGTCATTGTATCCTGGGAGACAAGTGCTATCAACTCTAAGCGGAGAGCATAATTGTCTTAAGGACATAGTACCAAGTACTAGCCTTAACAAATATTTTTTCTACAAGATAAGTTATATATATTTTCCTTTAAGGTTCCCAACACTATCCACCAACATTAACTCATCAAATGCTCAGAAGTTGACAGTTAAGACACGTTAATATTAATGTTCTAAAAGGCACTAGGCGGGAGGCCTAGGGGGCCTAGCGCCTAGAGGGCCTAGGCGTGGCATGGGCAGAGCTTAGGCGAAATTTTTTATTTTAAGCTAATTTTAATATTTTATTTTACATTTATCCAAACAAAACAATAATATAAAACAAAATAATTTATAATAAAGATGATAAAGACATTTGCTTAAAGTTTAAACACATATCCATATTGCTAATGTCAAAGTTCAAACACAAACATACAGCTGTTCAAAATTCAAACATATTTTTAAAGTATTAGTTTTATTCATAAACAAGAATGCTATTAAATATTAAAATTTAAAATTTTAAGAATTTGATTTAATATTAAAACTTAAGAAACTAAACATAAATTTAAGAATTATATTGAATTAAACTAAATATTACAAATAAGCTTGACAAAATATGGTTATGTGTTGGTTTTCAAAATATGGTTATGGTTCCATTTAAGAACTAAAATCATATTAACCATTTCTAATATGGATTGTGAGTTGAAACTATATGGTTATGGTTCAAAACCATATTAACCATTTTAAGATGTTTTGACTTTTAAACAACACTTTTGAAAAATGAAATTGTGATCGTCACAATTAAATTAATTAAGTAATAATATGATATAACAATTATTAATATAAATAATAAAATGCTAAAAAAATATACTAATAAAATTTTAAATTGAAACTAATAATACCCTTCCATATTTAAATAATTTTTCAAAATTATTATTAACCTGTTAATAGAAAGGTTGGAATCCAAAATACACCATAGTATAATTCTATGTGTCGTTTAAATATTGAAACATATTTATAATTCTTTTGTAATTAGAATACTACTATAATTCTTTTGTAACTAGAATACTAGAATTTACATAAACTGACACATACAAAACAACATTAGTCACCCAAAATAAGAAATATTAATTTATAGAACATATAATTAATATTATAAATTAATTAATGTATACAATTGTATAGAGAAGGTATATAAACTTGCTCCCTACGAATTTCAATTACTCTAATAATTTGACCAACTCCTGTTAATCTATTACATGACTCGCGGTGCTTCTTTGCTTGGAGGTTACACATGTATATTTATATTATATATACCTTATATAATATAATAACCTTACATGTTTTATACTTATACATTATAATTCAATTAATGTATACATGAGAAAAGAACTTTTCGATTTGGATCGGAATGAAATATGGGTTAAAAATGGTTAACCGGTTCAGAACTATATTTGTTTTAAAAAATATGGGTCCAAACTTTAATCAATCTGAATAAATAAAAATGGTTAACCAACCCATTTGGTTCCAGTTAATATGGTTTGGCCCAACAGTTAACTAACTATATTGTCAGGTCTAATTACAAATGTATCATCATTTATATAATTTAAAGTTGGTACAAGTTCAAAAAATTACACCTATAATCAGTGGCGAAACCAGAACAAAATTTCAGGGGGTTAAAATTTGAAGGCGGTTACCGAAGGTCCGAAGCAGCGACGTGTAGGTTGTAGCGGCGAGGGAGCGGAGTTAAAGTCCTTGGGTTTGATTTTGACCCAGATTGAAAAAAATGAAAAATATCTCAATCGTAAATACGAATTTTGTTGCTCTCAAATGTATCTCAAATAGGTCTAACTACCATAGTAACTATAATAACCTTACTTTATTAAAAGTCACAAGATAGAGAATTGATATTTTTATAAGTAAAAATAATAAATACATAAAATCCTTTTCACATAAATAGTAAATGATCTCACACTTATGTGAGAGACATTATGAAAATATTAATTTTTATTTGTGAAAATAATAATTCCCAATAATAAATCTTACAATAAGTAATTGACTAAAGTTAAAGAAAAATTATATCAATTTTAAATTTAAAAATGTCTTAAGTTGATTTTAAAAAATGTATAATATTCTTATATTTTAAAACAGAAATACTACATTTTGACTTCTTCTTTTTTTGTTATTTCTCTCGTAAAATATTTTAAAAAATATCAAAGGTGATATAGCTAAAAATGGTTAGTGAGGCTACTTTCTGTATCATAGTACAATTAGGATAATATATATATTTCCTAGCTAATAGTATAAAACAAAAGCATCATATCACTCCTTCGGACATCCACTAATTAATATCTTTATTCATCTTTTTATCGCTGTCAGCTCCCTCTTGCATATGGATCTAAAAGGCGAAGTTCTCTCTTTGGCTGCAGACAAGGCGACAAGTAGATTTATGTCAGTCTCAGTTTCCCCTTGCATATGGATCTGAAAGGCGAAGCTCTCTCTCTTTGGCTGCAGACGAGGCGACCGGCGACGAGCAATGGCTCGATCTGGCCTCTGTGGCTGGCGCTCGCTGGCTGCCCCCCTCTCGCCCCCGCCCCCGCCCCCGCCCCCTGCCCCTGCCCCTAATTCCGCCTGGGCCGTCGATCTACCGAGGTCATATGCTCCCCCCGCGCCCCCCGGTTCCGCCTCTGCCTATAATAAAATTATCTATTTTTACTTAATATTATTCACTTCTTGTTGTGATTTGATATGCTACAACATATATTATGAATATGGTAAATCATTGAAAAATAAATATATTAAAATCTGATTTAGATAGTTATTAAAATAAAAAACAAACCTCTCCGCCTAGACTCCACCTAGGTCCCGGCATAATTTCCTGGAGAGATTTTTTTGCCGCCTTGGGCCTAGCACCTAGGCGGGGCGCCAAGGAGGGGCCTATCGCCTAGGCGGACCTAGGCGTTGTTTTTTAGAACACTGGTCAAGATCAAGACATCCAGATTGTTATATTTAATTTAACAAACAAAAAGCTCTAAGGCCATGTTTGTAGTATATTTATAATGAATGATTATAATATAGCTGCGGTAGAATGTATTAAATAGTAACTCTTTTGGAGGGATCATTGCTCCCCCAGTCCCCATTTATAAATAATTGTCTGGATAAAAGTATGATATACAACATAAGATAAAGGCTCAAACAAAAGGTTTAAAACTAAACCTTCTTTATGCCTATAAAGAGCTCCAAATACACAACCCAAAGTCCAAATAATAGTACATACTCAAACTGCAGTCTCAAGCAAACCCAACAAAAGATCAACACTCAAAATTGTATACAAGTTCATACATAATATTTTGAAGGAGTATCTCATAGTACCACAAATTTAACAAAAAACTAAAAAGGAAACCCAACTACCGAAGGAAAACTAACAAAACAAACCAAATCAAAAACTAATCTAACATTCTTACTTTGAAGAAAATATATAAACCATATAAACATGACAACATCAGGCAACCAACATTAATTCATCATTTGATTGCTAAAATAAATGATGAAACAAGAAACCCTAGAAATTTACCTAAAAATCAAACAGATCCTAGATCAAACGTATAGTTACCATGATCCTGCATGGAGAAAAGAAAACTCACCGGAGCTTCGGCGAGCCATGATTTTTCAGATTGGAGACGCGAAACCCTAGTGAGAGAAAGTAGAAAATACTCGGGATAAGAGAAAAATGGAGACGTCTTAAACTTCACAACAAAACGAACAAAGCCATTAACGTCGAAACGAGTATATATAGGCGAATATTCGGATTCAGATATTAATATATTAATATATTAATGTTGTATTGAATAAGCCGAATTTGAAAATTATATTTACATTAAATAATATATTTTTATTATTTTTTAACTCTAAAAAAATTCAAAAAATTATTATAAATTTATTTAATATTATTTATATAATAGTTAATATTGTAAAAAAAGCCCCAATCAAAAAACCACTTATTCTAGATTTGATAGACAGTCTTATCCGATGAAAATATTATTTGATCATATTATGATGGAAAAGTATATATATTGCGAAATTTTTGCAATTATAATTTGACATAAATTTATTACAAAAAAATAACAAACTCTTATGATTCATGAAATGAATTATATGCCCATTGGAATTTTGTATCTGTTTTTTTTTTAAAGAAAGTGTTTTTATTAGCCAGAATCTCTGCTTTTAAGAACGCACGTTATCAAATTTTTATTGAAAATGATAAACATGGTAACAAATATGTGACGAGTTAAATTATAACCAACGTAAAAGTCTATGTTATACGTTATAATAAATAAGAAGATTATTCTTAATTTCTACGTATGCCATGTATCACAGTTATAACTCGGTAACCAACATGGGAAAGTAGCATAAACATTTGTAACCAAGTCATCAGATAGAAAATAGTCTCCACAAATTAAGACATAGTTCTACCATGAGTATTTGTTTCTCTACTATCATCGATTCCAACTGACTCGCCATGATTACATACTACAATTGTTTCATTACTATCTTGTACACCTGGCTCAATGCAAAGAAATTCATCAGACTGCTGACAATAAAAAAATTCCCTACTATCCTCCTCCACAACTGGTTGAACAAGGTGCAACTCACCGTTACCCTTGAACAATTTCGGCCAATTGTTGAACGTTGATCCAGATGAAACTCCACACAGCAGAAGTGGCTTTGTTGACAATTCTGGCTTGCTATACTTAAGAACCGCCATCCACCTGCCAATGAATTTTTTTGGAGTTTTGCTAAGATGTTTCAACAAGAAATTAAGTGGTACAAGTTTAAATATTAAAAGGATAGGTACTCAAGAAAATAATAAAAGCCTTTATGTATCAATTTACATTGGTAAATATCAAGTTTAACTATTAAAAGGATGGGTACTCAAAAAATAATAAAAGCCTTCATGTATCAACTTACATTGGTAAATATCAATTGCGCCTTAAATAAAGACCTTGACCATTTTTTTTAGAAAAGGCATATACGTTGCAGATTGATTAGCTCCTTTGAATCAATTGGAACAACAAAAGAACGAAGAAACAGAAAGAGAGACAAAGACAAGAGTTGACGAGAAAACGATTAGAGAAACAGAACAAATAGACAAGAAGCATACTGATCGATCACCTCCTCCAATCGCCTCTTCTGCTGAAGAGAAGCACTAAAAGGTAATCTACATTGTTTCACAAAAATATTAAATAAAAAAAAAACCTTTTTGGGATCATATTAACAAACTATACCACCTACACACCCCTCCACCCCTAGATTAAAAATTGGGTATATGACAAGTGCAGATTTAGCTTTAAATAAGGACTGATTATTGAGCATAGGGAACCAGAACACAAGGACTAATCAGAGCAGAGGGAACAAGATACTAAGTTAATATATACATGTAAATAGAGCTTGCATAACTCATAGATTATTATTATTTTTTGGCGTATTCATATAGATATCCACTTAGTAACAGAATTAAAATGGACCCCACAACAGCCAAGGAATACTACTGAACAAGTTCTGGATGAAACTTATCATTTCAAAAGAGACTTGACCTGAATACCCAACAGAAGCATCTTTGCACATGTTTTCACTTATAAAATATAGGGAAAATGACTTGTATCTCGAATAATGTTGTCAAATGTGGATTGACTAACATGAAATTGTAAGCGATAAAATAGAGAAGTAATATGTGGGTTCCTTCTTTTCCTCCTATCCAATATATCCACATACGTTGGTAGTATTTAATATCGATATGAATTTGTCATATAGCAACATTCTAAATATAAATATAATTTGTTCTTGCAAATCATGGGTCCAACAAAACCATTTGCATGCATTCAGATGAAATCGCAAAGGGGAAATAAAGAAAAAAGAAAGACAACTGGAAAATAATGCATAACAAGTACCTTAAAGTCACCATCTCTTGCGCTTAAGTGACTTCAAGCTCTTCATGATGTAGCTAATGACTTCCTTCAGTGTTGCTTTCCTATCTTCTTTTGAATTCCAGAGCTCAGAAACCACATACCTGCCACTTGGATTGTATTCATTCATCTCCAACAAGGCTTTACTTACAGCACTATATATTTCAATTCCCCACTCCTCCTTCAAATTTCTGAGCATTTCATCATCCGGGTCAATAATCTCCTGCAATAGGCAAAATGTTAATTTCTGAAGGTTCCTAAAGCATACAGGACAACAGAATAACATAATATTTTCTAATCCTAGCCCACGAGAAATATTGCAAATTTCACCTGGAAGTGCCAAAAGTTTTCTAATCACAATAATAAGCATGAGAAGTTTCAGTTTACAACCTAATTTCACTTCATGCATGCCAAAAATGATAACATGAATACATGCATGCCAGAAATGATAATATGAATACATGCATGCCAGAAATGAGAACATGAATTCATGCACACCAGAAATGACAACATGAATACCTGCATGTCAGAAATGATAACATGAATACATTCATGACAGAAATGAAAACACATACATACAATGTACAACAAAAAACACAGTGAAAACTCTTTAAAAGTCGCTGCAAAATTGCCTACCTGAGAATCTCATGTATGCCAGAAATGACAACATGAACAAATACATGCCAGAAATAACAAATGAATAAATACAGCGTATAACTAAAACCACAGTGAGAACTCTTCAAAAGTCATTTTAAATTCGCCATGCCTGAGGATTTCCTTCAACTGTGATAATTTTGAAAGGATGCCAGTCTGGGTTCTTCATTTTATCTTGCCATAGGGAGCACAGTTCCAAGGCCTTGATGTCAGCTTCATCACGTTGAAACCTTTCTTTGCATGTTTGCTGAAAGGCTTTCATATCAATTTCTCCCATTCTCTTAATGCTGATATTAGTGCGCGGGCCACTCAACATCTCGCTCAAGCCCTGTCAATGATGACGTCAGCTTGAAGAATATATTACTAAGCAAAAGAGTAATCAGAGGGCTGATAAAGGCAATACTCATAATTTGCTGCAATATAGTTATGTCAATCAAACAATCTAGGTAACTTAATCAACTATTTCCACTAGATAATATCTCCACTATCAGATTAAGATGCTTTTTTTTGATAGTCCACTACTACTTCTGTTTTCCCTTTAAAATTTAGAAAAATAATTTTCATATAATCATACTTATGTCTCCATCAAAGGATACTATTTTAAGTAATTAATATCTCCAGCGTGATTTTTTTTCTCTTTCTTTTTTTTAATAGCCAACTACTAACTTCAGTTTTATTTTTAGACTTGCGTCATTTTTCTAGCATTGGAGGAAAAATCATGCTGACAATATGCCAACATTAGGCTGCTGATATCATCTTTGACCATTCAGAACACCCTAGATTGGAATCATTACTTTAAGATTCAACTGATGCCATACGTGTTGTCCAATAATATATCTGACTTAAAGTCGCATACTACAATCGTAGTACTCATTCCATTACCTCAGCATGCGATTTCAAATCACAGTACTAAGTACTAAAAAATGCCATGGGAAAAATGTCATACCTTGATCAATTTTATACGGGCTTCCTGCAGCTCGTCATTACTCTGCCGCTCCTTGATAAGAAGAGTTTGATTCAAATTTTCCAGATCACTCATTTGCTCCATTTTATCTTCTAATTCTTCATTCATCTCTTTCACCTTGCTTTGAACAGCTGCGTCGTCTTCATTTCCTAGATGCTTCATCACTTGTAACTTCCCTTTCAATTCTTCAATTTCCATCTCCAATTTCTGCTTTGCATCTAGCTGCCTCTCTAACTCCAGTATTTTTTTCAGGGCCTCCTCCTTCTCCCTCTGAAAATTTGAAGACTCAGTTAACAAAAGCAATAGAGACTGTATAAGCATTAATATAAAGCGGAAATTAATTACAGAACAAGTCACTATATGTGTTCAAAGCTTGATAGAAGTGATACACCTGTTGCTCCTCTACCAGCCTTAAGACATTTTCATCTGCCTTTTTCTGCTCCATTGAAGCCAGTTGAAGTGAACTGTTTCTCACATCATTCTGATAACAAATATTAATGATCAGTAGTAAGTATCTGAATACAAGAAACAACTCTTTCTTTTCTTTTTCCAACCAAAGACACGTACTCAGTAAATAGAACAAAACAGTTATAAGGCAGACAGATTTATTTACTGATATAATCGGACTCCCTGACAATATTGTCAATCAATCTAGATCAGTGACTCAAAAAGCAAAACTATTGGATTCCAAATAAACTGAATATGAAATGATCCAAAAGCATGACTACGTGCATGGTTGGACTATTAAATAAACATTTATCACCTTATTCTTCTCTTCGTCGAGCTTTTGCCTGTCGCGTTCAGTCAATGCTTCACGTCTGTTAAGTTCCCTACTCCATGAATCAAGCTGTTTTCTCTTCTTCTCCAACTCCGAATTCAACATTTCTTGCTCAGCTAAAACCCTTTGAATGTGCTCTCGGGAAACACGCTGCATCTTCCTTGTCTCTGAACAGGATAGAACATTTATACAATCAACTTATCAAAAATCAAGTATCAATAGGAAACCAAAACCCCAATGACTATATCAACAGAATGGTCTATATGTTGATTATGTGATTTTCAATCAACATTATCTCCAACTTTCAGCACATTAAGCATAGATTCAGAACACTTGAAACCAATTACTAGAACATATTGGGTGATGATCCAACAAAGGCAAGTTAACATACCTTGACAAGTAAATTGTTTCATAAATGCTATGTTGCTAACGTAACACTAGGCATCATCCATGTATGGCCACAGCAAAACAGTAATACATGCAAGCAAGACTATGAGCAGTACATACATAGATAAATGCATTACAATGAATGAGAGGTAGCAGAATCGAAAGTAACCTTCGTAGAAATTAAGGTGTAGCCTGTCTTTTTCCTCAAGCATTCGACTTAGAGACAAGTTCTTCTCATTGTACTTGATCTGCAGATCATCCAAATTTTCATTTTTCTTGTCAATCTCATTGGCTAAGGTAGCCACAATGATCTTTCTACCCTGTTTTGCTTCATTAACAAGATCAGAAATTGTTTTCAGATCTCCATTCTTACGAAGATAATCTCCAATTATTCCTTCTGACTCAAAATCCTCAGCCCGTGCAAACCAACCATACAAGTGTGACCCGGGAAGACTTTTCTGAGAAACCCAATCCTTCTTACTGTGGTGATCAGTTTCAAAGAACTTTTCAAATTCCATTGCATTCTTAAAGCCAGCCCAATCATTATTGAACTTGACAATAGCTTGTCCAACCTGCTCTTGGCCATCACAGAATATATTAATTTCTACAGGTTTATACTTAGAGAACCTGTCCATCAAGTGCTCTTCACTGCTAACAGCTCTTCCATTCTTTGGATCTTTAACTATATTAACAATAATCCCTGTCCAAGGATTGCAATATAGTTCATTGCGCTCAGACGGTGGAGCTGCAGGTGCAGGTGCAACCACATGCTGGGATTGCTCCATCTCATCAGCTAAATCAGTCTCTAAGTACTGTGCTAATGCAAGATGATTTGCCTTCTGTTTTGCACTTCTGTTGGAGGACCCTTTACCCGCTCCAGTGGCATGTTGAAGAAGATCTTTGAACTTGTAGTCTTGCTTCTTCTTTCCAGCACAGAAGGGGCATCTTAGGCTGCCATAGGGTCCTTTTACTTTAAGTTTTCCAGTCCTCAACTGCTCGTATGGTTTCTCCTTATATTCAAAGATCTCTGAATCACTGATGTCTGACTCGTCATCCGAGCTGTAATCCATCTAGACCGGATATTAAATAACCAAATATGTAACGTTAGACACAAAGCAAATTTTCTAAGAAATGACAAAAAAAAAAATTAAGACTGTACGAAGACAAAAAAGGTAACAAAAAACATTCATCACATAAATTTCGTTCTGCTTTGTTCATTCCTTACAGTTCTGCTCATATGTTTCCAAGTATATAATAACCAAAGTTGTTGTCAACTTTTTAACAAGTAAAGGAAAACAAAGACATCCCATCTTATTGCTAGCACCTTTATTCTGTTGTCAACAAAGTTTACTAAATACTAACACAGGCAAACATCAGAAACAGACTTCATTTCAATTTTCATACCCTTTCAGCATTCCCAATCTCAAAATATACAAATAAAAACTGTAGCAACAATTCAAAAACAACAATAACATGTTTTCATGCATAAACTAGTAACAATCGACAGATTCCATTTCAGCCATCAATTAACTGTGTTAATACAACCAAGTATATATGCATGCAAATGATTACACATAAAGGAGGTTAAAATAAATGCACTGTGAATGTATCCATCAAAATGAAACCAACAAACAGGATTAACAAACAATGCAAGGAATTAAACTAATATATTCATATAATACAACAAAATCAAGCCATTTCTCAGGAAGGGTTTTACAGCGCAACAGCTAGCAGATTGCATAATTTTAGGGTTTGGAGAACACATAAATTCAACTTAAAACACTTACAATCGGTGATTAATAAGCAATGGCAGCTGTAGTTCGCCTATGGAAGGTACTCCCGGCGGTAGACCGGGAAAACAGTGGGAGCAGAAAACCTAGAGGATTCTCGGTGAAAATGCAAAAATGACTGAAGGCCGTCGGAAAGGCACTACTATATAAATAGGCTACAACACGAGCCGTTGGATTTTGATAGAATGGACGGTAGATAATAAGACTGAAAATACAAAATTAATTATTGAGTATTAGTAAATCTATATATACATCTACTTTACTAACTCCCTCCTGATACGTAACTTCTGACGTCGTTTTGAGTTTTTTATGTTTTAATTTTTTACCCTTCTGCTACAAAGCTTCTACTCTCCTACATTTCCCACCCAAAAACTCTTTCACTCTCTATCCGATTAAACTTCTTCTGTGCTAAACATCTCCAATTAATCCCTCTCTTTTCCTCCTAGAACCTCCGTACAATTGATCTTCTTATACATTTCAGCGCAAATTAGCATAAGAGAGTTTATGTTGCGCCATGATCACCTTCTAAAATTTCCCCTTTCCGTCGATTTGAAGAAAAGGTTTACAAACACTCCACCATTTGATTCTTTCTCTTCAATCCGGACAAGTATTCTTAGTATCTTTTTTATTAGCTTGTGAAGTTTAATTATCTAAGTATTCTTCCTACTTATGATTCCAAAATTCGAATTTGATTTTCATTTGCACTGTTTGTTTTCAGTAATTATGTACTCTTATTCTTGAAATCGGCTTAAAGTTCCAATTTTTGGAGGTGGGATTTGTTTTGATTGTCGATTGGACTAAGGGTTTGGTTTTGAGATTGTTATTGTAGTCTTTTTTTAAAATTGTGATTAATGATAGTAAATTTATATTCAAATATGTGAAATTGGTTGAATGTGTTTGTTAATTTAGGTGGGATTTGTTTTGATTGTCAATTGGACTAAGGGTTTGGTTTTGAGTTTTATTGTAGTCTCTTTTTTAATTGTAATTCATGATAGTAAATTTATATTCAAATATGTGAAATTGGTTGAATGTGTTTGTTAATTTTGGGGGATTTGTTTTGATTGTCAATTGGACTAAGGGTTTGATTTTGAGTGTTATTGTAGTCTTTTTTTTTTAATTGTAATTCATTATAGGAAATTTATATTCAAATATGCGAAATTGGTTGAATGTGTTTGTTAGTTTAGGTTCTATTTTATGTGTTGAATTGTTGTTTGGTTGTACTTGTTGCAGAAGGTATTTTAAGGGCTAGTTTAGATTTGAAAAGGTTGAGAATTTAGATTGGATGGATGTGGAGGTGGATGTGGGGAATACCCCACCAGTTGAAATGGAAGCTCAATCGACCCGGGTTCTATCGGGTTGGAAAAAAGGTAAGTTATTTTAGCCTTTTTAAGTTTCAGGTTGAAATATTTACCTTTGTTTTTTGTTGGTTGAATTTGTAAAAATATTACTTTATGAGTTCATTAATGTGTTAAGGCGGTTGAAAGAATATTAGGGAGGAGATGAAAATTTGTATGTGCTTATCACATTGAAATGGACATACATGCCTGAAGAGATTACTTAGTGTACTTCATGGTTAAGTCATGACACCTCGATGCTTGATCGTTAGATGGTAACTGGTGAAAAAAGATGGATCATCACCTTTGTAATATTTTGGATGTATTTCTGTGTGAAAATTTTGGTTTTAAGAATGTGATGACATGTGACTCTAAAAAACGAGCCGCAAGAAAATGAGTTTGTTTTCTTAGAAGGAAATTATAAAATAAAGTTTGAATATTAAGCCCATTGTTTCGTCTATGTTTACTAAAGAAGGATTTGTGACCCAAAAAAAGAAGAAGTATTTGTGCACTTCTATGTTTTAGGACTGCTATAAACTGATAAATTTTGTCATGTTTAATTGTGTTAGTGTCATGTACTACATACCAGACGAACTTTGTACCAATACAATACCAGATGAACCATTATTTCCAATATACTAAATTACTGATATGGTGATCGTTATTGTTGTAGTGCAGTTACTATTGCAGTTACTACTGTTTTTATAATTTAATGTTATCAGAATCGATTTGGGCACTTTAACTGTCAGTCCCGTTAAGGTGCCCTTAAAAACAGAAGGTGTAGTTGATTTGTTCAAAAGATTGCTTTTCATTATCTGCCATGACTCTCTTGTAATATAAGTTGAATGTATTACATAATAGAAATCAGTGATTACTCTTTTCAATATATGCTGTTTTATAGGATTGTGTAATTTGTACTTTCAATTCTAATGTCTCATGTTGCATATAATGCTGTTTTGTAGCCGTAAATCAATTTACACAACAAAGTCTCCCAACTTGTAAACCTGTTCTGACACCAGCATGGGTAACTGCACGAACACAAAATTAGAATATCAAAATCTCTTCCAAGGTCATTATCTGTAGATGTTTGTTTGCGATTTAGGAAGCTTTTTTCTTTACAGGTCATCACGACATACCTTTTGATTGGTGTCCTTTTTTGTTTTTTACTCAGGTAAAAGGGCAGACAATGCTAGGGGAAAAAGAGATGGAGAAAATACTTCAACTGGTGGAAGAAACAATGCAACTGGGGGGACAACTGAAGAAGATTGTGACTGATAATTCATATTGTTTGAGGAATATAACTTAAGAAGAATATGTGACTGTTAATATATATTTTTGGGGCATATAAATATGATAATGTACATGACTGCAATGGGTGGTAAACAGATGTAATACTTTTTGGTTGTTCCTGCTAGTTTACAACACTTTTATGTAGTTGCTTAGTGTTTCAGACACTTTTATGTAGTTTGGTAGTTCATATTAAGGCCATTTAAGGCAGTTTATGTACTTATATTTTGGATGACTGATTTTTAGAGGTTTTTGGATACAATGATAGTGAAGTTTTTTTTTTGAATGGTTCTGTTTGTTTTTAGAATGTTGTGTTTTTTTTTTTTGAGTGAATGGTTATGTTATTGGATGCATTTAAGGCTGAAGTTATTTATGTACATGGTATCAGCAAGTTGACTGTTTTTGGTACAACCTATAGTGAAATGAATGTGTTTGTTTCGAATGTGGTTGGTCTCTTTTGGTAGTCCCATTTTGGGATTTTTTGACAGTTTACATATAACACATACGGGACTGTTTTGGTACTCCCTTTTATTGTATTAAATGTGTTTGTTTATGGAGTGAATATAGTGCCATTTGTTTTTTCTTTGTAGTCACTTTTTGGTACTCCTTTTAATTGGATTGAATATATGGGGATATATTTCTCAGTGAATACAGGGATATATATTCAATCACTAAAAGTATTGGTCAATAAAAAAATACAAATTCAGTTTACGATGATGATATTCATCCCGATACACAAATTCAGTCTACAATGGGGATATATTTCATCTCAATACACAAATTGTGTCATATTCATCCCAATACACAAATTCAGTTTACATTGACAAATCTCTACGATTGTGGAGTAACGAAGTCATGATTTTAGCCAACATTGGAAGTGCCTTTACCTATAGACCTAAAAATCTACATCGTGCCAAGATTCAGAAGTTCATCTCCCCATATAAATTCCTACAAGTTACAGGAAGAACCATTGATGTTATGTGAGTTCGTACATCTGAACTTTATGATCTATGAAAGGTAAAACTTAAACCAATCTATAAACATATATGCACCCTTAAAATGCTCACCAATAAAGTAAAAATAATAACCATAATAATATGAAGAAGAAAAAATCATTACTCACATTCAAGTTAATATTTCCATGATGACTCCCTTTTGTCTCATGAAAAACAGGTGATTGATTAATAGTCGTATCAAGCTCAATGGCCTGAAATAAAAAAAGAGAGCATAATTTCTCATTTTACAAGACAATATTAATCGCAAAAAAATGTTGCAATATACAAATTGCACACACACACACACACACACACATATATATAACAAAAAAAAGAAAAATCATACCTTTTTTCATATTCTTCGTGTTTCTTGATTCAGACTTATTTTTACCTTTTTTTTGTCATCTTATCTACCTTCCTTTTAATAGGAAGACGCCCCTTGCATCGGTTTTTTTTGGTGAAAGTAATTTTTGGCTTTCATTTGGGCCGTTATTTTCATATTCACACGCATTTAACTTTTGAGTAGGATTACTTTTTTCACAAACTCCATCCTTCGTATTCCATTCCACCTTTAGTTCAAGAAGCCAATCCACAAGTTGGTCGCATCTTTTTTGAGTATCACATGCAATGTCCGTAACATCGAAAAAAATATTGCACACCTTGTCTTATCTCTGTCCTGGTTCCATGTCTTTCCAAACAGTATAAGTGACTTTAGCTTTAGTATGGCGTCGCTTTATGTCCTTTCTCCACCTCCTCAAAATGTATTTAGTTGGAACAGTAAATATAAACCTTTCAAAATGAAGTACCTTAACTATATGCTTACATAAAATTCCTCGAAATTCTAATAATTTACAGTTACACTTCACATCAAATTAAGATTCCCTTCAATGAAGCAAACTTTGAAGTTCACAATTTTTGGCCGATCTTTTTTCTCCCCAAAGTAACAAAGTTGTTTCACTTCGTAATGAAATATTTTATCATGGGATTTAACAAACCTTGTATCACAATACATTCCTCCATCCGCCATTTCTGTTTGAAACTCAATAAACTTAGAATTGATATAAACCTATTGGAATTGTTTTTCAATGGCATGATGTGTAACACAAGGTACATGTGAAGTCAAAGAATGAGAGTCCGCTGCTATTTCTTTTTCCACTTTACTCCTTAACGCATTATCATATTGGTCTACAAATTGTTTCAAGGAAGTTTTTGCATTGACAAATCCATCAAAAAAAGCATTCGTACTTTCACTTCTTTGTGTCGTAGACATTCCTGCCCAAAAACAATCTTTCACAAAACAAGGAACCCATCCATATCTTTCATTATACAATCCTTTCAACCACTCATTGTTCTCAAGATCATAATTTTATATCATTTTCTTCCATTCACATTCAAAATCATCTACACTTAAAGAATCATACACAACATTATGTAACATCAATTTAACTGATTCATAGTCTTCATAGCCTTTTAATTTTTCAGGAACCTTCATTATATGCCACAAACACCATCGCTGGTGAGCATTGGAAAAAACTATCTCAACCGCATTTTTCATCGCTTTGTCTTGATCGGTGATAATGGCGTGCGGAGCTTTTCTAGACATGGAAGAAAGCCACACATCAAACAACCAAACAAAAGTGTTAGTATCTTAATTCGATATCAAGCCACAACCAAGTAATATAGATTGTCCATGGTGGTTAACTCTAACAAAAAGAGCAAATGACATATCACATTTATTAGTCAAATAGGGGGTGTCAAATGTGATGACATCACCAAACTCCTCATACGCAGCTCTAGACCTCGAATCTGCCAAAAAATAAATTTCTAATCCGATTTTCCTCATCGGGATCTATCACATAAAAAAAGTTAGAATCCACCACTTGAACTTTAGCAAAATAATTTTAAAGTGCAGTAGCATCACCCTCAACAAGCCTTAGCTTTTTAAATTTTCCTATATAATTTTCACACTTTCTTTAAACAAGGCATTCCATTTTCTCCATACTCAATTCTAAGTGAATTATAATTTTTATTCATTGATATTTTAGCATCATTGTTTAGCTCAAGTCTCCTCTTTATATAAGGGTCACATGCCGATTACACTGGTTAAAGCGAGACTTTCTTGGACTTCAACCATGATTATGTGCAAGCTCCAAAGTGGTTATACCCCATTTTCCATCATTCAATAATTTGACACAAATCTTAGCATTACAACATGCTTTAATAACGGGATGCGATTTTAGAGTAATCTTTGAGTTCTTCTTTGGCTCTCCATATTTATGACATAGAACTGTCAAATATGTAACCACTCCGTCTAATATTTTAGTACTTCTTTTAGTTACTCCAAATCCTTGTTGCGCACCATATTTCCTATAATATTCATAAATCTCATCAACATTGTCAAACACCATATGTAATTTGGGCTCTTCTACTATTTGATTATTATGTTTTCCATTTTCTTCCACTTCATCATCATTTTCATTGTTAGAAGGATCATCTACGTCAATATTCATATTTGTAGAGCTAATATATATATATATATATATATATATATATATATATATATATATATATATATTCAGTTTCATTAGTAGAACTTGCACATTGCTATAAAAACTGTAAAGGAAAATTTTTAAACATTTGTTAATGTATGTACTTTAAGAAAAGCATCAATAACAAATTATTATTTCATATTTATGTCAGGATGGTATGGACAACATCAATTCACAAAAAGAAAAACAGAGACTTGTAAAGGATTATGCTTCTAGTAAATGTTTTATTCAACAAAGCTCAGCTTGTCATCAGTTCGCAAAGGGTTAGATCTTACATCATACCCCATCTAAGTCTTGTAATGAAAGGTTTCAGCTACTTACCAGTTATAAACACCATGAGTAACTAATGTAGAAATCAATTTTTACCAGAAAGACATACAATTTTGTTCAATAAAAACTCGAAAGAGTGTTATAAGGATCAAACTTTCATTTGAATCAGAGAAAGAGGCTACATTACTAAACCTACTAGTAATCTTCTTCAAAATTTTAACATATATTAAGAGCTTAATTGACCAAAGCATATACACAAATTTGCATGATAGAAACCCAGATCATTTGGATAAGCAGTTAAACCCTCTTCTTCTATTTGGGTAATAAAGTGAATATTTTGAAGAACCCAATTTAAACCTATATTAGACAAGAAACACAAAGAAAAACTCAAATTGACAAAAATCGTGGAAGAAACCAAATTAAACCCAAATTAAATACTACCATCAACTGAAAGTAAAAATTACTCCAAGAAAAAAGGTCTACCTTATTAGAGATCCACACATTAATTATTGTGCGGAGGTTCTAGGAGGAAAGAGAGGGATTAATTGGAGATGTTGAGCACAAAAGGAGTTTAATCAGATAGAGAGTGAATGAGTTTTTGGGCGGGAGTTGTAGAAGAGTAGAGGCTTTGTAAAGGGGAAAGAATTAAAAAAATAAAATACTCAAAACTACATCAGGAGTTGCGCATCAGGAGGGAGTTAGTAAAGTAGATGTATATATAGATTTACTCATTATAATTTGGGACACTCATAGAAAATAGTAAATTACTAGTACCACCCCGGCTCCCCGCTCCATAAAAAAAATCTCCTATCTTATTTTATATTTAATTATTTACCATTGGGTTAAGTTCAGATGACCACCTGGGGTTTAAGATGTTTCCCACTTAACCACCTGTAGTCAGTAAACCTACATTTAAACTCCCGACCTTTTGAGTTGAAGTGAAAACGTCACCTTTTCCGTCCAATTTAACGGTGCGTGTATGTCAGACGCCAAAAGCACGTGAGAAGGACTATAACGATCAATTTTTTTTTAATAAATGTCTGAAATACCCTTTTCTTCTTCCTCGTCATTCCCCATTTTCAACCCCTCTTTCACTTCTTCTCCAGATTGAACAACGAAGAGGTCACACGATTGGATTTCTGGTAGTAGAAGAGAGCAAATGATTCACCTCCAAGCTTCAACTTCGCCTGTGAGACATGGGCTTGTTTTTTCAACATCATCGCCGACGGCTGGGAGAGATGCTCCTTTATCACCTCCGTCTTCTTCTAATGCTTCAGTTAGGAAGAAAATTGTTAGTATTCTATTTCCATTTTTGGTTGTACTCTGCTCCATTTTAGTGACGCTTTCTCTTCTATTTTTTTAGAAGCCTAATGGAGGAACAAAACCTAGACCACCACCTAAGTCGGTAACAACTTCGAAATCATCGTCATCGAATAATAATCCAGAAGAGCTGGAGATCGAAATCGCTGAGGTCTTGTATGGGCTCATGACTCAATCTCAAGCTCCTTCTAAGAACGATTCATCGTCGAAGCTCCTCTCTATCAACGTCGATTTTGCCACAAAACTCTAGCTCTTCAGCAACTCCTTTATCAGCTTCTGCTGGTAAGTTGAGCGATTTATAGCTCAATTTCTTGCGTCTTTTTCTCTGATTAATTGAGAGATCTAAAATGTGTTAATTTGGGGAGATGGGTAATGCCTTGTTGATTTTTGGTTTCATCACTTAATTTTCACATTCATCACTTCTTGATTTTTGCTCTGTTTCATTTTTTGGCTCTCATAATCTCCACTTGTTTGATAAAATGCCTCAACAAAGAAATGGGCACAAATACTACTAATAAATGGAGACATATTTGGGATATATGCTAATAAATGGAGACATATTCTGCAAATTATAAGGAGATGACATCTTATAGTAGTAGGGTTTTTCTATAGACACTTTTCACTGTGATCTATATATTGTCTTGATAAACAGTCTATGAGATTGCTCCTGTATCCAAGAATCGTGTTATAGGGGGCTTATCATTCGCCAAATTATGTAGGCCATATTTTGCTTTGTGTTAGCTGCTCATTGTGAGGGTCTTCCAAGGTTCTCTCAGACAGATGGATCCTTAAATTTGAGTTTTTATATTAGCAAAACAAAAAAGAATGGACTTGCTGCAAAGGTTTCTGGTTGGGTTGGAGTGGTGTTGAGGCTATTTTTCACATAATATTGTAGTACTAAAGACCAACTTATTTACATATTTGTAATCAACTGGAATTTAGGATGATTCCTGTAAACAAAATGTGTGTATACATACCGTGTGCTGAACTGACATATCAATATTGCAGGCAGAACTTGGAGGCTCAGCAGCAACAGCAGCAACTTCTCAAGGCAGCATATCCAATATGGAGAATGATGGGTTATACCAGTTTGATGTAGAAGAGCAACCCAAACATTCAAAGTTGTTTATTCAGTAGAATATGGTTGAGGTTTCTATAAGTTTCAGTACACTGTTGTACAGTTTGTATGTTGTTGTACAGTTTGTATGTTGTGGTATATTCAGTAGAATATGACTGTTGTACAGTTTGTATGTTGTTGTACAGTTTGAATGGAGTTAAAATGGAATTAATTGATGTCAGCATCGTGATAATGGTTGGTGGATTTCCGCGGAAGGATGGAATGGAGAGGAAGGATGTTATGTCCAAAAATGTATCATGGCTTATGTTACAATACAAATTTATGAAGGGTAATTAAGTCTTTAGCCAAATCATTTAACGGAGTTAAGATGGAAAGCATTTTTTCACTTCAACTCAAAAGGTCGGGAGTTTAAATGTAAGTTTACTGATTACATGTGGTTAAGTGGGAAACCGCTTAAACCCCAGGTGGTCATCTGAACTTAACCCTTTACCTTAATAGATAAAGACATAAAGTGATATGTTTATAGATGATTTAATATGAATTATTTTATGTGTAACAAAAATAGTGCGTAAATAGAAAAAAATAATAGTACATGCCACGTGGGCTCTATTATTTTTTGTTGATAAAATTTATTACATCTTAAGTAATTATATTTATGTTGTAATAAAGTTTATGCCAGTGTTCTAAAAATCCCCGCCTAGGTCTGCTTAGGCCCCACCTAGGCGCTAAGCCCCCACTTTGCGCCCCGCCTAGGTGCTAGGCCACCCTTGGTGTCCTGCCTAGATGCTAGGCCCCCCTGACACCTCACATAGGCTTAAGGCGGCAAAAAAATCCCTCTAAAAAATTAAGCGGGGTCTAAGTAGAGAGTTTTTATTTTATTTTAATAACTACTCAAACCAGATCTTGATATATTTATTATTTTAATGATTTACTATATTCATAATACAGATTGTAGCATATCAAATCACAACAAGAAGTGAATAATATCGATTCAAAATGGATAATTTTATTATAGTTATAATTTTTTGAATTTGTACTAACTTTAAATTATATAAATGATGATACATTTGTAATATACTAATATTTAGTTTAATTCAATATAATTCTTAAATTTATGTTTAGTTTCTTAAGTTTTAATATTGAATTAAATTCTTGAAATTTTAAATTTTATTATTTAATAGCAATCTTGTTTATGAATAAAATTAATACGTTAAAAATATGTTTGAACTTTGAACAATTGCATGTTTGTGTTTAAACTTTGACATTAACAATATGGATGTGTTTGAATTTTAAGCAAATGCCTTTATTATTTTTATTATAGGCTGTTTTGTTTTATATTATTGTTTTGTTTGGATAAATATAAGATAAAATATTAAAATTGGCTTAAAATAAAAAATCCCGCCTAGGCCCCCTAGGCGCTAGGCCCCCTTCGGCCGCCCGCCTCCCGCCTAGCACCATTTAGAACATTGGTTTATGCAGTGTTTGTGTGTATAATATTACTCTTTTTAACATTTTTATTAAAAAAATTATATAAATAATTGTAAGGTTTGTCATTGATATTAGACTTTGTGATGTTAAAATACACCAGAAACTAATACCCCTCTCATTATTAAAAGTATTATACATGGTAAAAAAAAAAATTAAACTGTGACGATGAAATTAAGAATAATATGCTATCTTATATTAATAATAAACCTCTCACTCTTTCTTATGAAAAAAATAATAATTGCAGATTTTTTATATATATTAAATTTACTTGTATATATACCCATAATGGACACAAAAAGGGGAAGGCACTTATTTATGGATTTATATTTTTTCTGATAAACTTTTTATTTTACTTTTTATTCCAGAAAGCTCGAGAGGAAGCCAAATAGAGAGTGATTAAATGAGATGAATATGAAGCCTTGACAGGCTGGTCTTACCATTCTTTCAAATGGTTTGCAGATCGAGAGTTGGATACCAACCAAGAGCATCCCAAAACCATTTGAAACTACATAGCACATGTCGAATAAAGTTCCCCAAAACGAGTTGATTTATGCAAATTATGCTAGCCATGTAAGTCGACCTAAAGTTGCAGCATTCACGTTCAACAGCATCTGCAAAATACTTTCCTGATTTAAACTTTAAGCCTACTAGGCAGTCTGATTTATATTGAACCTTGCATGTGAGGAGGAAAATTGGTAATAACACCCATTAACACACAAGATGCATTGACAAAATTTTAATGAAGCCAAAAGTATCAACAAATAAAATTTTGTTCATACAGCAACACAAGTTATTTAGGTCGGTTCAAACAATGTAATCATGCTTTAACACTCCCACGTGCAACCCCCACTAACACAGGCAGAGGTATACCAAGGTATACAGCATAATGCACAAACAAAAGACAACTACATGAGAAAGCAATGAAGAGGGGAGATACCTGGCTGATAAAAGGTTTAGCAGCAGTACTATGGCTCGTAAGTGGCAGTTTCATGTTGGAGATGAAACAGAGAAGAGCGATAGTGGATCATTTAGTTTTATGACATTGTTCTTGTTTTCTAAAGCTGCGGTACAGTATTTGCATGATAACCTACATTTGGCCTGAAACACATAATATCGGCCTAGACCACCATATAGATGACTGGAACAATACCTATGCCTAAGTGCCCTTTTTGGTTGGAACTTGGAATCATACGTACAAGTAGTGCAATATGGTTGTAAATCTTGTGATAACTATGGGGAGTAACAAGTGTTTCAATCCAAGGTATATGAGTTTTTTTTATTACTATTATTATTATTTTAATTATCTTGCCATGATTCGTTCATATAGTGAAGTAGCCTATTTTTTGCAGCCAGTTATGAACTTAAAACACAGTAAAGTTTTTGGTCCGAGACAAATACATTGGCTAAATAAAACACGCAACAATAAGTCTGTAAATGAACATTCTTTTAATCAAATTTATTCTCTGCAATGCAAAAAAGGGACCAATGAGATCACTTCTATGGGAAAGATGGTTCTCAAATGAAATATGAAAATCATCATGATAAAATGATAACTTAGTATATATTTGTTTCCCTAATAATATTCACTACGGTAGAAATAAGCAGGAAAATTTTGGTCATGAAACAACAAATAATATGATTATTCTAACAAGGGACGCAGGTTCAAAAAATACCTCAGTAACAGTGTGTCAAACTTTTTGGAGTCTCCTGTATTTTCTGTTACACAAGGCTGGGAACTCTGGAGTTGCTGGCTCATTATGTATCAAATCCTGCTGCTATTACAGTGACTGATGTTTTGGTCACCAAAGTTTGCTTTTACAACCAACACCACATTCAAGAAAGCCTGCAGTGTATACAGTGGACTAGTTTCACGAAATGAGATTTATATGAAGCCGTCACCAATAATCTCCGCAAGAGCAGGTTCCATCCTTGAAATGGTGGAAACGGTGCATATCACGCACGACGATTTCCCTTCTTGTCACAAGTGAAATGTACTTTGTTGCATTATGGCAATCACCACAAACACGAAGATTCTTCCTAATATGAATAGTTGTCCCTGGGCTAGTGTTTAAAAGTCCAAATGCAATAGCCAGCTTCTCACTATGGGTATTGAGCAATTGCTCCTGAACATCATCTTCCACATCATGAATAGAACTAGTATCAGGTATATACCCAGCAGCTTTAATCTCATCAATCAGTGTCTCAAGGAAAGCATATATTCTTTTAGATTGGGGATGCCATGCACTTCCAGAATAAAAGGTGTGAACCTCGTTTTTCAAATCAATTAAACTGCAGCCAGGTGTTTTCTGAATTCCTTTCTTCACCATGGTATTTCTGACTGCGGCCACTTTGTCCCACATTGAAGCATTCGCATATATATTAGCAAGTAATACATGATACCCACCTTCTTGAGGGTTTAATTCAAACAGCTTGTTTGCTGCCAGCTCCCCAAAATCCACATTTTTGTGAATCTTACAAGCGCCCAACATGGCTCCTAAAACATTCATTCCTGGCTCAATTGGCATCTTTTGAATAAAATCCCAAGCCTCATGGAGCCGACCAGATCGACCAAGCAGGTCGACCATGGCTCCATAATGATCCATTGAAGGCTCTAATGCATAATCTTCCTTCATCATGGTGAAATAGCGTTGACCCTCTTCAACAAAGCCTGAGTGGCTGCAGGCTGAGATAATACATAGAAATGTTATATTATTTGGCTTTATATCCCCTCTTAGCATTTCAATAAACAATTCTACCGCACCCCTTCCAAGCCCATGAGTCCCATATCCATCTATCATAGCATTCCATGTTGTCACATGCCTCTGATCCATCATGTCAAACAGTTTTCTGGCTGTATGAATCGCTCCACATTTTGCATACATGTCCAGAAGAGCTGTCATCACAAAAACGTTCTTGTCAAAGCAACTTCTAATGACTAGTCCGTGAATCCACTTTGCTTGGCGTAATACCGATAACTCTGCAAGAGCGGGAATGACACTCACCAGTGTGAAAGAATCAGCTTTCATATCTTGAAGTTGCATTTCGCAAAAATGATTTAGGGCTTCAATCACATGGCCATTTTGGGCATACCCTAATATCATGGCATTCCACGAGACGAGGGTTTTTCTTTGCAAGTTTTGAAACAAACCAGCGGCAATTTCAACTCTCCTACACTTGCAATACATGGAAATTAACGAGTTCACTACTGAGACGTCAGAGTCAAGTTTTAATTGATTTACTAACTGATGAACAAATTGTCCCCACGCAACATCACCCAAAACAGCACAGGCCTGTAGAGCACCCATTATAGTGACGCCTGTTGGTTTCACTCCTTTGCTCAACATCTCCTGGAAAAGCAACCATGCTTCCTCAGCATCTCCATTTTGGGCATACCCATCAATCATAGAGTTCCATGAGACGACTGTCCTACTTTTGATGCTGTCAAAAATCAATCGAGCAGTCCCCAGAGACCCACATTTCGAGTACATATCTACCAATGCAGTAGAAACATTCACAAGGGATTCAAACCCACCTCTTAAAACATAACCATGAATTGATTTTCCGATCCTCAAATCCCTAATATTAGCTGCAGCAGGCATCATAGAAACAATTGTGATCTGGTCAGCCCTCAGGTCCTCCTTATGCAACTGAGCAACCAATTCCAACGCCTCCTTTGCCAGGCCATTTTGCGCGTGCCCAGCAATAATAGTATTCCAACACACCAAATCTCTTTCAGGCATTCTATCAAACATCTTATAAGCCTCATAAATTAATTTACATTTTGCATACAAATTAACAACACCAGTCATCGCAAACACATTGGAGCCAAACCCATTCACAATCAACTGCCCATGAATCTCTCTACCCCTTCTAAGGTCCGAATTATCTCCACAAACTTTCAACAAATACGTGAAATTATAAACAACAGACCGAACCCCAACCTCATTCATTCGGCAAAAGAACGAAAAAGCATCACTCAAAGAGGAATGCTGAGCGTACCCTTTAAGCATTGTATGATAAAGAGCATCAATTTTGTCCTCAATGGGCTCAAAAACACGAGCAGCTTCGCCCAAGCTACCGAATTTGCAGAACAAACTGACCAGCTTAGTCTGGAACAAGTGCTCGTTGTAGAGACCGTTCTTGATAATGAGTGGAATGATTTGGTGGAGTTCTTTCACAGAAGTGCAGTGTTCGAGTAGTATGGCTGAAGGGTGCTTGTACACATGAGAAGGAATGTAGGTTCTTTCGGAGAGAGAGTGCAAAACTATAGGAGGTGAAGAGAATTTTGTAGTCGGGAGAGGAGAGAGGAGCAATGGTTGGGAACTCATTAAGCTTAGTATGTCTGGTTGCTCCTCTGTTACAATTCCTCAACTATAAACAACAGGGAAAGGATTGGGAATTTTTGGAACTGATAATTCATTTGAATTCAGGAAATACACCGAGAAAACAACGCGAGCATGGCTTCAGACGATAATAACCATAGAAAATGTATCTTTGTACCGAAACAACTGCTAGTAGCTGCGTAAGATATTTTGATAAAAAAAATGGCGGTGGATGACAAGGACGGAAGCACCCAATAAATGACTAAACTATTTTATAAATGAGAGGTATATCATATTTTTGAATTAGGGGTACTATAGTGAAAATTTACAAAGCACGGAATTTAAGTAATGGACACTAAATTCAAGAGCTGAATTCCAATAAAATACTACCTCCATTTCTTAATATAGGTCGTTTTAGGGTTGTGTACAAGTATTAAGGTAATGATTATATACCATTGAGTATAATATCAATTGTCTATATTTCCCTTGTATTGGAAGAAGAGTTTGTTATTTATTAGACAAAAAATAGTGAGAGAACCAAAGCTAAATTTAATACTTGGGGTAATATTGAAAACTAAGCAATTAATGCTTACTTGAAATTCTCAAACGACTTATATTAAGGAACAAAAATATTTTTCTAAAACAACCTATATTAAGGAACGGAGGGAGTATAATTTTTAAATACATTAAATAATATTTCAGAAATATGGTTACCATGAAGTTTATTTTCTGATAAGTTGGTCAATTAGGCAATACAATATTGGCACATATAGAACCTCACATGTGTGTCAGCACTTTAGAATTGACCAATTTACCTAAAAATAAATTTTATGTTAACCACTTTCATATTTCAGCATGTGCCCAAGACCACATGTTAAGAAAACCCAAAATTTATTTGAAGAAGTGGGTGGGTTCTCGAGGGAAAAACAATTTGGAACTATTGAGGCCAAGATCAACCAAGGTACCACAACAATAACAAGAAGCTTTGGGTTTCATGCGGTCCTAATACCAAAATATACACTCCTTCTGTCCCATGATAAAAGTCTTTATTACTATTTTGGGTAGTTCCATGTTAAATATCTATTTTCCTTTAATAATCAAATTTTTACACTTTTTTCCTATTATACCCGTAACATTAAATATCTCATACTTTTCTTATTCTAATTTTTTCTTCATAATTAATGACATTATTATGGATAATTTTGTCATTTCATTAATCTTCTTAAGTCCACCAGAACTTTTATCCTGAGACGGAGGGAGTATTAGAGGTTGTTTGGTTAGAACTGAATATATTTGAATAACTGAATGATTGAATCGGTCAGTCATTAAGTGTATTTATTTTGATAAAAAATCGTTTGAATGACAATCGGTCAGATGATTAAGCTAAATGGCTAAGTCAGATTTTTTTAAATAAATGAGCAGCTAAATAAAATAAAATAGATTAAAAAATATTAACTATTATATTAAGTATTATTAAATAAATTTACAATAACTTTGAATTTTTTTTCACAGGGATAAAATAATAAAATTATGTTATTCAAATGTTTCAGATATGTTAATTATCAAACAACTTTTTTTATTCAGATTCAACTCATTCAAATTCAAACACCCCAATCGTAAATTTTTAAAAGAGGTATTTAATATTGTGAACTATCATAATAATTTAATAAATATATTAGTATAATTCTATTATCA
Source organism: Panax japonicus (assembly GCA_020205505.1). Classification (NCBI taxonomy): domain Eukaryota; kingdom Viridiplantae; phylum Streptophyta; class Magnoliopsida; order Apiales; family Araliaceae; genus Panax; species Panax japonicus. The sequence continues at coordinate 54,173,268 of CM035106.1, forward strand.
TACCATATATGTATATATGTATGTTATTCCACTTGATGTGGTCCCTCTTTACTCATACGACATGACCGGAAATGATTCAAAATTATTTCAACACGTTCGTATTTATAATATACCTGATTAATAAATGAGAAATTTTGACATGTTAATTTCTTACATTCCGAAAAAATCGAGCAGAAAATGAATTCAACACTAATCGTTGAAACTAAATTATTAAAAGGAAGACACATGCATCACTATGAAATTTAGAAAGAACTATTTTTACATGTATTTTTTATATTTTCACATAATTTCTTCTCGCATAAAAATATATGCTCATGTGAGAAAATTATATTGAAATATCAAAAATACATTTAGTACCCGACACTTATTACACTTTCCACTACAGCATTACCAGAAAAGACAGTCATCCAATGCTCATACTTCCAAAGATGTGGAGCTTCGAACTCGAAGCAACTAATTTAATTGATAGCTACTACTCAAACTATAGTTAAGTTTTCAAAAAATGGTTAAGGCTCCTATTAATCTTTAAGGAGCTTTGCAAAACAATGAATCCTTAGCAAGCTATATTGTAAAGGGCGATGGCAAATATATATGAGCACGTCTCTGGAAAAACTAATGCCGCCAGTCAAGCCGGATCCGCTGAGCAAGTAATTCCACATATCTTGCGAGGAGGCTGAATAAAGAGTGATAAAAATAAAATGAATATGAACCCTTGGTTGGCTGGCCTTGTCATTCTTTCAAATGTGGCTTACAGATCAACAGTTGGATACATGCCAAGGGAACTGCGTCCACCTCCGTTTGAATCTGCAGTAACATAGGATGAATATAGTTCCCCGGAATGAGATGATTTACGGGATTTTGGGTTCTTAGGAGAAGCTGTGTACGATTCCGTTGAACCGCCACTAGTAGAATAAAAAGACGATGACGGCAGGCCGTGAATCTTTGGCAGGCCAGTCGGGTCAGAATTCAAGCTGTAACCCCTCTCAACTGTATCAGCTTCAAGTGGTAATTCATCCAATGTCTACAATAGAAGTCGAGTAAAAGTATAAGTATTCCTCAAATGAATTTAGCATGACTGTTGTTAACGTCAACAGTTTGTGGAAACTTGGAGAAAAAGTACGACGCTCAGGTTCTGTAGAACTTAAATGAAAAAGAATGAATATATGATCATGTATTCGTAATTAGCAAATTGGTCAGTCATACAAATATATTATTAAATGGATTAGATCCCAATCAGCCACTTCATGCAATATGTATTAAAAATCCTTGGGGAAGGAGTGCGCAGTTGATTCCAAGAACAATATTTTCTCAACAAAAAATTTCTATCAGGTAAAGTTGTTTCCTACGGATATAAGGAGCTTTTACTTCCCTCTGCCAGTACATATATTGGTTTGGAAATAGAAAATTGTCTATTGGTAAACTATCTAACGAATGCAAAATCAAGAATCTACTCAGAAACGAAGCTAAAATCAAGAATGTACCCGGAAAGCCTGCTGAAGAACACGTAGAGTTTCTCTAGTACGCTTTCTCTTGATAGACACCTCGTCAGGTTCTTGTAACATCTCTTCTAATAGGTTGTCTCTGTTCAATTCATGATACACGTGGGCATCATCAGAAAATTTTGCACGTAATTAATATCTGGCACGAGTTGTATAGTTGAGCAAGTTGAACTGTTGAGCACTTGAGGGAAGTAGGCAAGTAGCACCAATCCCGGGGGGAAATACTTGCCACCTCCTTCATAATAATATCTTAATGAAAATGATAATATTACTTGAGCATCTACTCTGCTCTTTAGTACCTGTATAGTTTTTTGATGAAGACATTGTGCAACTCTCGTTTTGTATGGTTTACCTAGTAATGGATAGATTAAATTAAAAGATGTCAGACAAATGGTATACCAATTAGGAAGACAAATAACTGGGTAAAATTTGATAGTATACTCATATTATGCACCCCTAACATTTTAATAAAATATAGGAGAATGAAAAAGAAGTAAACCACCAATAGATAGCTAGAAGTTTATCTGTTGACCATTTTTATATGCAGAGGAAAGAAAACAAACAAGTGAAGCTATCTCTGAAGAAGCAAATATGTCATAAGGTATATCTAAGACCGATGGACAGGTTCTAGGATGGTTATGCCTGGCCTTTCAGACTATGTTAAAGCATAATCATTAAAATGGCCACAAGTCCACATAAATTCCAACAGTTGACATTTAGTAGTTTAAAATGTTAGCATTTTAACACATGATCTATTTAATCAGTATACTAGATAATATATAAGTATCAACCTAAAAAGGTATCCAGGAAGGATGCTCATACTTTCAGTAGAACACTAATTTAAATTAGCATTATGTTGTTGAATTTTAATTATACAATTTTGTCATTCACTGCCAAATCATCATAATAATTATATGCCTGACGAAACATACTGCAGTTGTTATTATTATATATATATTTTTTCTTTTTATCTTTTTTGGGGGTGGGGGGGGGGGGGGGGGGAGTAGCAGCTGCAATCCCCAATAAAGCCGCGTGAGACTTCTCGATAACCAATCATTTTCACTACCAAACCTACTGGGAACTTATACAAATTGGCTGCCAAGCTAACGAGAAAGAAATAAAATAATAAGTGCCAAGTCTATGGGAAAAAATAATTACCAGAAAGTGCATAATTGCTTTAGGTACAAAATCCTCAATGTTCTTTCTAACAATGTCATAATATGACCTCAATAACTTCTTTATGACATTAATTTCGATAATCTCCACATCTGAATAAGTATCCGAGGGCCTCAAGATTGTTGGGGGCTTTAATGAGAAAAAATATTAGTTAGAACAATATAAGAAAATCAGAGGAACTCAATTAGCTACAAATTTTATTAACAAGTTGATAATGTAGAACTCCTGAATGCACCTCTCTCAGTTGGATCGAAGAAAACGCATGCTCGATGTTCTGAACGGGTTCACTAAATGGCTTGCTTGTCAAGTTTTCCTTGATTGTCGTCCGATGATCTGACCCACCACCAAAAATTGATGAAATCCCCCAAGCTGATCCAGTTGTGCTTCCTGATTATTCACAGGTCATTACAAATAATTAGGTCATATCATAGTTTTGATTCGAATCATTCCGGTATTTCAATCCTTCTGATTATTCAAGTCTTTAGGATTACATGATAAGCACCATAACAATCAGTTCATAGAAGAAGTGAATATGATATTTGGTGATACATTTACATAACATATATAAATGTCCTTAAGTAAACTCTTACCAGATGGCACAGTCACTTCTGCCACAGGCCTTACGCCCTGTTGATCAAGTAGCAATGTTTTAAATACAAAACATTAGATAAATATAATGTTAGGGGTCCTAAATAGTACACCACATTTTGAATCCCAAATAATGTGGCAGTGACACATTTATTGACCACAACATAAATAAAAAATCAATTTACAATGTGGCTTGATTTTTGTACACTATTTGGGGCCCCTAACATAAACTAATAGATACTTAAAACGGTAAATAAAAAGAAGAAAGCCTTTGCTTCGCTGAAACTATCAAATAGCCTTTACAGCTTTACAGGAGGTGAACAAGTTGTTTAACTACACCACAGGGGATAAAGAAAAAGAAGTCTTACCTGCTCTGGGACAATGCCATTAGCTTGTCTGCCAAGAATTCCACGAGATTTAAGATTTTTTTCGGATGGTGGTGCTTTTTCAGGCTCCTCCTGGTTGACAAAATTTAAACCACATAAAAAAAGGTACAAGTAGAACAGGCATAAATAGTACTATGAAATTTAAATAAATTACCAAAATTTCATTTTTTAATTTTTTGTTAAGGGGGTGGAGCCAGGTGGGGGTAAAGATTCAATAGTTGCAACCCTTGCAACATCCAATAACAGCACAAGTATACCTTATTCCTAGGAATGGTTGCAGCAACTATCCTAGAAGACTTGTTATCCTGCAGTGCCATCTCTAAAGCTTTACTCCCACCAATAAAACTCGGGTGCGAAGTGTTTATGTAATCCATCTATAAAACAGAAAAACATAATTACAGAATATGCAATAAGCTAAGAATGATGGAAGAACCTATAATTTAGACAAAACAAGCAGTTGTGCATTGAAGTTATGAACTATAAATAAAATATTACATTTTCCAACAGAACAGATACATATAATGTAGTTAGGTCCAAATGCACAACTTTGCAGCATCAGATTAATCAGAATCAAATCAGTATGCCATTTGTGTTGGCATGCTACGTACTACAAATGCACACAAACAGGGGAAAACATAATCAAACTGGTAAAGAAGCAACCTTTCTATATGATATAAATCCTCCTTCGAAAGAAAAAGTTTAATATTCAAGGCTATCCACAGTAATCTTGGGTAGATTTATTAAAAATGAAGATAGGTCAACTTCCAGTTAAAACATCCATAGAAAATAAATAAGCCACAAAATTCATCTGGCAGCTATAACAAAAATTTGTGCACAGGAGTATCCAATTTCAACCTAATAACATTTTGGCTCGTGAGAAGTACCGGTGAACATTAAAGGACTCTATAATTACGCCAAATTTCTTGATTAGCATAAGCCCTGGCAAAGGGTTTAACTGAGAAAGGAATGGGAATGGAGAAGTCATCAGAACTTTGTGCCTCGTAACATTTGGTGGACGATTTATACAAAACAGATGCAACCGGAAAAGACAGTGAGACCTTTGGTTCATATTAGATTTTTTTTTCTGGGCCTTCTCAATTTCTGACTCCATGAGGAGAATCAAGGTTCCACTGTGCATTTTGTTATTTTTTGGGATAGATTACTTTAAGAACCTAATGTAGGTATTTTGTGGGTTCTTTGTATAGGGTGGGGTGTTCACTTGTTAGGACATAGGTTATTAACAGAATTGGGATGCTACAAGATAGAGGGATCTGTCCACCCACCACAAACAAGGAAAAACATCCCTCCACCGAAGCAGGAAATTTTTGTTGCCTTATAAATATGATTAAGTACACAAGTCAAAGTTATAGAGCTTGTGGACATGATGTAAAAGTACTTTATCTCATTAAAAATAACTACATATACTCTTCTTTTTTGGAGCCCAAAGCCACTATCAGATAAATAGTCTATTACTTTTATGTTAAATATTGTACTTTTTATTCTCGGTCCTGATTTGAGAAAAATTATTGAATTTATTAATTCTGGGAAAAATGTACTTAACCCATTCTTTTGAGGACAGAGGAAGCAACACTTGATAAGTGCATCCGAAAAAGCTCCTCTAAGAAGCAATTATCACAATCTGGCCAAGTCTCTTAACTCTTAATTAGCTTAATTAAATATTTTAGCTTTATTCTTGTTCAACTCATAATAGTCACTATGACATATCTCCAAATTGCCCTCCCCCGCCTCCTGGACTAACCCTTCCCCACCCCCAGTTCTGAACTAACCCCTCCTCCCCAACTAAATGAAGACTTGTATGAGTTGTACGCATCGTTTTGAGCGCAAGAGTGATAGGATTGCTCTTTTTGATGCTAAAAAAAGTAGAATGAAGTAATAACGACTCTAAATCACCTCTTTGTTTGCAAATTTGAAGGAAATAATGAAACCATTAGAAGGTTTTGCTAAATGAAGACTACTGTGAGCTGCACGCTTCAGTTTTGAGCACAGTCACTATGACATACTCCAAATTGCCTCCCTCTCTCCCTCCCTGACTATCCCCTTCCCTCCACCGTCTCTCTTGGACTAACCCCTTTCCTCTACCCTCTCTCCTGGACTAACCCTCCCCACCCCGTCCTGAACTAACCCCTCACCCCACAATACAATAACCCGGGTTTGCCCCAGTTTGGCACTTATAATGCATTTTTTTCTTATAAAAAAAATGAAGAATATGTATCACAATTTCGAAGCTGTATTGAGACATTGAATAGCTATTAAGACATTGATCCACATGACGAAAAACCAAAGACAATTTTTTAGATGCAATAGTGCTTTTACAAGGGGGACACCAGGCTCATTACTCAAGGTCCTATATTAAATGCTGCTCAAATACATATATGTGGAGGTAGGAGGAATAAGTTTCATGGCATATCACTTTAAGCATACCTCCATTTCAACAATGTGTCCAATCATGGTCTCTGAAGGTTCAAGACCTTCTCGCAAAAAAATTCCTACTACCTCATCCATACGCTTTCTTAGAACAGGAAACCGCTGCAGCTCATTCACCATACATCGATGGCTCATCTAAGATAGATTAAATAAGTTAACCTCTGCAGGTGTTTCAAACTGATCCATTAATTACATAGACAGGTATTCCTACCTTTATTAATTCATCATAAATGAATCTTGCACATTGAAGACTTGGATCAAGCAAACGGGCAATTTGTCTTCGAATGAGAACTTCAAATGGAACCTATGCATTGGGAAATCGAAATTAAAATAATCTATGTTAACGTTGAGTGAAAATCCAAAATGATAACTTTTGTATAGATTAAAACAAAATGAGAAGTGGAAGAAAACATCGAAATTGCTCCCCAAAAGAAAAAAGACAGCAGAGAGGACATCAAACAAAGAGTAGAGCAAGACCCACTTCTGGTACAAACAATGCAGATTTAGCACCAGTTGCATTCTGAAGTGCGGTTCGGACGTCATCATCAGTTAAGTCCTCACATGGGTCAACCTCCTGAAACAGACAAATCTTGTCACTTGACCAGAAGAAAGCAGCTTCAAGAGCAGTTTTGTCGCCAACTTATTATTGCAATGTTGGAACAATGAGATTCGGTGGAAACCATAGCTTATCTATTACATTGTTACAGATCACTGACAAATACTGGTTAAGAAAACAATATTTTTACTAGTTGTGTTGAAAGATGTCTCTTTCTATAGCTAAAATAATCAACTTTGAAACCATTTATTGATTGCTGCAAGGGCAGTAAAAGAGAAGATGATGCTAAATTATATAAACCTTTTCAGCTCAGAATGGTTGTCCAGAGATTTTACATTCATGACCTTCAAACTCTTATTTATGATATCGAATAAATCTTAACAGAGTATAAATTCACAGAACCTGAAGAAATTGGTGCAGTAAGTCATGAGAAATGTCTACTGACTAATCATCTATACATTAACTTGCAGAGAAAATGTAATATACTAATATAATTACTAAAGACTGCAGAACTGCAAAGAATAATATCAGGCCTCATGTCCAAAAAATTAAATATACACACCTCTAAACTTTTCACAAATATTGATTGGAAAATATAATGTATTCTTGCTCCGCCAGACAGCTCATTTGTTGACATTTCTTCGTTCTTCCCCTCGATCATAGAAGAGAATGCTGTTTCCAACAATAGACTAACAATACCATCAATGAACTCCAGAAATAACCGGTAACAAAGTATTCATTTGTTCCAATAGAGTGCCAACATCAAGTAAAAAATAAGTACGGTAACATTACCTTCAGAATACTTTGAAAGAATGTTAAGAAGAAGAGCTCCCTGACCAGCCTGATGGTAAAATAAATAAGAATCAAGTTACTTACTGACAGGAATTTTCAGACCGACTGTTTGTTATCACCACTAAAAAAGGATTACTTCCATCCCATTTTTACTTCCCCTTTTTTTGGGTGAGGCACGTATTTTAATACTAGTTGAAAACACATTTACAATTGTGTTTACATATATAATGTAGTTGAAACTTGAAATATAATTTAAACATATATTGAAGATATCAAGATGCTTGAAATAGGAGGCCTAATTTTTCTTGTTGAGTTTTTTACAAATATTATAGGACACACACTTCAGCATAATTTTTTTAATTACCTCTTTACCAAAAACATAAAAAATAAACTTAACAGTTAAATACTGAAAAAAATAATTAACTGTCTCCTATGCAAACAAATATATTTAATGAAGAAAAAAGTCAACATAAGGTATAAGACTCTTTTTCTAGGATTGAGGGAGTGAGTGCCTATCAAAAATATAGTACTCCCTCTGTCCTCAAAATAATGGTTTAAGGAAAAATTTCACACAATTTAAGGTAGTTAAATAAGAGGAGAAAGTATAAATTTAGTTTCCATTTTGCCCTAGCACTGGTACGTGTTAATTGTTTTAATTGGATCTTGGGTTTGTGGAGAGAGTAAATTAATTTGAGTCGTTCATTTGTGATATGATTGATTTACTATTTAGGTAAGATATAATATGACCAAGGGTAAATTAGTAAATGTAAAATTTAATCTAATTGACTTATGAACTTTAGACATGCTTTTGAGGACAAATTATTTTGTCACTTAAGCTATCCTTTTGAGGATGGAGGGAGTAGTATTTATTAAATTTTGATACATCTTAAAAGTTGTGCCTTACATACACAAAAAAGGATAGCAACTAAAAGAAGATGAGAGTATAAGAACTACTTCTACATCAAACAGGACCAATATCACTATATATATATATATGTGCGTGTGTGTGTATTACTCGCACATATATATCATCTTCCCACCAAACTCATCAACTATATTGGACACTGAATCACCAAAAGAATAGACAAAAATGTTATTATGCATTTTCTATTAAGTTACTGCTTTGCCCATATCCGAACAACAGACAACTTCAGGCCTTCTTCAGTGCCTTCAATGCATTTGACCAAATGCATGCACGAGTAGAACACTCTGCCAAGCATTTACTTCATGCTTGATTTAGAATCAAATTAGAGAAAAACTAATAAAACGTAGCAGTACCTTTGATTCTGTTATGTCTCCATAACTAGCATGCTCCTTTGCAACAGACACTAATGCAGCACTAATGCGTGATTTCAGCCCAGGAAGTAGCGTCTTAATATGTTGCACCAGAATCTGAAACAAAAGAATAAAGGACAAAGTTTAAATTATATCTGCGGCTTTGCAAATTCACTTGAAACTTCGAGATTTCACATTATTGTGTAAAGCTAGAGCAATCTACAAGGATATCTAAAAACACAAGAATACGGAGAACAACATGAAGTAAAAGAGATAAAAAATTGAGTAATATTGCCTATGCCTGTATGCTTTCTAAATGAATTTTTTCCCGTGATTACGTATTAGAATTTAGAAGAGGCCAACAAAGCTAGATGCATGTTTTCAGATGAGCAGATATGTTTAAATAAAGTAAAGAGCACTATATATAAAAATCACAGCAACAATGACCGCTGTTCTACCTGATTCAACTTCTTTGCCAATTGGGGAACGCCACAACGATCAGCAAGTTCACTATACACCTATGTCAACAGCATAAGATATATATCAAAAGGGTACTGATTAAACCACCTATGAAAAGTATAATTAAAAAAAGAGCAAAATCATACTGGACGACTGCGGAAGAACTTCTCCTCAGCCACAAGTGCATCCTTGATGGTTCGATTGAGCATAATATCCTGATGAATCATGGTTCAACCAACAACATCAGAAGCCTACTTACTTAAGGAAATCTAATACAGTATCAGCTATCAAAGAAAAATTGGGTAAAAAGGAAGGAGCATATCCATATCCAAAATTCAATATACCTAGTATTTTATTTTATTTACTATTTTAACTTATCTGTTATTTCAACTTAACTCAACTCAACAATGCCTTCTATCCCAAACTAGTTGGGGTAGGCTAAAAGTCAACCAACAAGATCAGAAGCCTACTTACTTAAGGAAATTTAATACAGTATCAGCTATCAAAGAAAAATTGGGTAAAAAGGAAAGAGCATATCCATATCCAAAATTCAATATACCTAGTATTTTTTTTACTACTTTAATTTATCTATTATTTCAACTTAACTCAATTCAACAATGCCTTCTATTCCAAACTAGTTGGGGTAGGCTGACAATGTGTCCCATATGTAACCGTAAATGTAGAAATGCAAGAAGAATATAAAATATAAAAACAATACAAATATTAAGTTACTTGTTGATCACTAAGACAAATTGCTTCACTGGTTAGCAATTACTACAGAACAAAGCTATGTTGTAGGTCAATTATTTGATTGCAACCATATCCAAAAATCAAATTATTATGGAAATTTCTATACATAATTGGTTACAAGCTGTTATAAGATGTTCCAGACACCGTTTTTGAAACCATATGCAAACGTCAATAACCTGCACCATCTTTGTTTGTTTATGTAATAGCATTTGGAACATATCATCATCCAAAACTGAAAAAGGAAACAATGACCCTGGTACCTAAACGGCTAAACCTAGAAGTGGGAAAAAGATAAAAGTAAACCATCACTATGCCAATTTTTTTTATTTAAAAATATGGAACTTTGTCTTTACATTCTTGCGAGTTGACAAATGAATACAATCCTAAATTATTCATTAGTAAGACTCCTCAAGCTCAAAGCTCAAAAGATGCCCAAGCCTCTAAAATATGTTGTAAATGATTGTTCAATATATTCTATAACAATTGAATAGTTAACCAGCATGGCTTTGATAGATACCATTACCAATATTATAGATAACTTCAGTTTCAATAACAAACATCAAGAGATTAAAGAAGAAAACAAAATATGATGACTTTTCCCAAATGCCAGAAAAAGAAAAACAATAAAAACATTAGCATTCTGACAGCTGCCAAAGCAAGTAACATGCTCCTAAACATAGGTATGGGCACTTTGAGCTACTGAAGGGAATTTGGTTATGAAGGTTTTCAAGTGCCCCAATCATCCTAATTTAGTACATATATTTGTTTCTCTTGAAACAAACAACTGAGAATGAGGAACCCCATTTCAGCACCATCATCTAGTCAGAAGAAAAGAAAAATGTGCCACGCTAACAGAGAAGAATAGAAAGAGAATACAGACACACACACACCAACACCAACATACATATATATATATATATAGAGAGAGAGAGAGAGAGAGCAAATTATAGGATGACAAAACAAAAATTTATACTAAATTACTAATCATCTGAACAAAAACATTTCTAAAAGAATTCAGTTTAGTATGCATGTATAAGTGAGGTTGTAACCACACAAGTAAACAATTGAAACATGAATAATCATATAAAATGAAAAAGAATATGGAAACTGAAATTTCAGGCAAGCACAACGGAAAACTAAGTCACGTACCATATACATAATTAATCAATTCCTTAAATTGCTATGCATTTAAAATATTACCTCTTGACTGCGATTTACAACGCCTACATATCCGAGCCGAAGGGGAATTACTTTTCCCAGCAAAAAATTGCGGGCGTCGGTACCTCTGTCCATAATATCCAACTAAAAAGCAATAAAAAATAACAAGATTTGTCTGAATCTAAGATAAAATATTAGAGAGGAATTAAAGAAATGAGAGTAGTACACCACGTTTACTGCACCTTTGTGATCACACCAATTGTTCGATAGCCTGCAATAAAATACTAAATATAAGCTACGAGCAATACATACTACTATAGTTAATACTTCAGCTTGTTCAACTAAAATCAATAAAATGAAAAATTTGCAACAAACCAACCATCTGGATCAGCATTTCCAGCTATTTGAAGAGCATCTGAGTTCGCGAGGTCCGAATTTGCTGGTGTAACAGCTAGTATTAAACAGCTCGGAAGCTTAATATACGACATAATCATCGTTCTAATTCGTGCTTCAATGTCAGAAGGTTGGTCACCAACAGGAACCTTTGTTATACCAGGCAAATCCACCAGGGTGATATCAAGAACATTAGGTGAAAAGATCTTCAAGCGGATCTGTTTGTCTGAAAGGCCTTTGTTTCCTCCTGCTTCCCTGTCTGTCTCAGCCTAAAATTTTAACAGGTAAATAGGAAGTAAACAAATTATTAAAAATATCAAAAGGCAAAAGGACAAAAAGGTTAAATAATGACAATTGTTGACATCTAAAAGATAACTCCTAAACTAGGTTCAAAGTAATCAATAATCATGTGAAGCAGCTTCAGTTCATGACATCAGCTAGTTGTGAACATTTTCTAGTTTTTCTACTTACTAAATACCATCATATTTTGTTTTTACTTATCATCCATATGTGTATCCTAATTAATAAGCTAGTTTCATGGAGTGCATTGAATATCCATATGTTAAAACCAGTGTTAACGCGGTACGTTTCGGTACGGGATATGAATACGGATACGCAGTACGCTACATAGTTAAAACACGATCGCTAGGATATATATAAGTTCTTAGAATTTTCTTAGAATCTAAATGTAATAAACCTAAGCTTTATAGATGATTTTTAGTTGAATCAACAAGTTGATTGTTTTATAAACATTTTGGTACAAATGAATTGTTTGAGCATCCAATACTAAGTTATAATATTGATACAAATTGAGATGTGGTGAAACTGTGAAAGATGATCTCATTAGAGTTTTTCAGGAATTCTTTGCAACAAGTATTATTGGAAAAAATATTAATTATACCTTCATTACCTTAGTGCCTAAGAAGGATTAATATGTTAAGGTGACGGATTTTAGACCCATTAGTCTTATGACTAGTGTGTATAAAATTTTTACTAAAGTTCTCTCTAATTGATTGAGTAATGTTGTTGGGGGTACAATTTTGAGTTCTCGTAGTGCTTTTGTGGGTGGTAGACAGATTATTGATACAGCTCTAGTTGCTAGTGAAGTTGTGGATGATGTACATAAGAGAGGGAGAAAGGATCTCGTGCTTAAAATAGATTTTGAAAAAGCTTATGATGAGGTTAGTTAATTGGGGCTTCTTGGATAAGGTGTAGGAGAGGAAAGGTTTCGTAAGAAATAGTGTTTTGTTTCTACTAATTTTTCTATGATTGTGATGGAGAGCTCAAGTTTTAAGTCTTCTCAAGAACCGAGGCAGGGAGACCCTTTATCACATCTCTTGTTTACTTTAATTGTTTATGTTTTGAGCAGATCTTAACCGAGAAGAGGAGTGTGGTATTCTCGCAGGTTATGCAGTTGGACATGAGGAGGTGAGGGTTTCTCACCTCCAATTTGCTGATGATATTGTTCTCTTTCTTTCATAGGGGATCCAAGTTTTAAAAAATGTGTTAACTATTCTTCAAGTTTTTGAGACTATTTCTGGTACGAGGGTTAATTTGTCTAAATGTAGTATAGCTGGGATCAACATATATATTGGGAGATTTTAGTGTATTAGTCTCTGGTTGATTATAGAATTATTTTAAAGAATTTCCGCTTACTTACCTTGGGGTCCCGCTTGGTGAGAATCTTAGGTCAGTCTCATTTTGGGATCCGGTAATTGAAAGAGTGACGCAACATTTAGATAGATGGAATGTGCGTATTTTTTCTAAGGGGTAGGATCACTTTAATTCAGATTTGCTTGTCTAGTATATCCCTATATTATCTTTCTCTTTTTAGGATCCCGATTAGTGTAGCTAAGCTAACACACTAGAAAAAAGTTAATGAGAATTTCTTTGGTCGAGAGCTGGTGATGAGAGGAAGAACCATTTGGTTGGGTGGAAAACAGTGTGTCTTTCTACGCAGAAGAAGGGGGTTTGAGATTGGGTAATTTGATCCTCAAGAATGTTGCTCTGGTTGATAAATGGTTGTAGAGATTTCGTTTGGAACCACCATTCCCTTTGGTATAAAGATATTAAGAGCAAATTCGACATGCATTTGTATGGGTAGGATGTTAGACCCGGAATTTATGTTACTCATGCAAGTCCTTGAAAATTCATCTCCCAAGATTATATTTCGATTATTCGACATTTGAGATATGGAGTTGGGGATGATCATCAAATTCGATTCTAGGAGGATTATTGGTTGGGAGATAACCATTTTCTCTTGTTTTTAATCATGATGCACCAATTTCTAACTTCATAAAGCGTGATGGGAACTCACTTTCTTGGGATTTTCATTTCTTCAGGAATCTCATAGATTTAGAATCTATGATACATTGCTTGACTCGGTTCATTTATGTACCTCTTCCGATAAGTGTATCTGGACTTCAGATTCAATTGGTTCCTTTTCTTATAAGAGTTGCTCTTCTTTTTTAACTTGATCTATTTTTCCTCATCCATTTTGGCTTTGTACATTTGGAAAGCCAAGATCCCTTCCAAAGTCAAGGCTTTTGAGTGGTATGTGGTTTCACAAAGATTAAATACAAATGAACTTTATCAAGGTCGCAAGTTTTACAAAGTTCTATCTCCGGTAATTTGTTTTATGTGTAGGCAGAGTAATGAGACACATGCTCATTTATTTCTACATTGTCATGTTACTTGGGGATTATGAAGCTCTTTCTTTAGAGTGCTAGGAGAGGAGTGAGTGTGTCCATAGGTGGAAGATATGTTATTAATTTGCTTTAGAGGATTTGAAAGCAAGAGGGATGCCAAAATTTTATGAAAGTGTGCCTTTCTTTCTATTTTGTGGCAAATTTGGAATAAGCGTAATGTTAGGTTGTTTAGAAAAAATCGCTTATCCTTCAAGTTATTAAATGATAATGTTATTTTCTTGCGTCTCTTTGGGCTTATACTATGAAGGCTTTTAGATCTCTGTTACTGATTTATGTGCTTTCTTAATTTTGATCTTTTAGTTTGCTGAGGGTGGACTTCTTGTTCCTCATTTATTGTATCCTTTCTGCTCTAATAATAAAATTTCTTCTTTTATCAAACAAAATATTGATATTTGTGCAATTATAGTTAAACAACAAAAAAAATTTTAGGTACGTTAAATTTAAAGTATTGGTATGTTCTTATACTCTATTTGGGTACACAAGTACCAATATGTAGTTCATCAGGTTTATTAGAGTTTCTGGCAACTCTGGTTTTAACCTATAAACGAACGGCAACTACCACTTGCAACTATTAACTTCAACATGATATAAAATTCTACAAAATCATTGTCCATTTATGTGCAAATTCAGAGATGCTCTTCCATACTGAAGTGCAAATTGAGAATATTCAAGACGACAAATGAGATTTAAAAATTTTGTTTTTACTATCCAAAAAAAACAAATTAACGACATATCAATATCATTTATATATTGAAACAAGAGTAAAAGGTTACAAATAATAAGACGATTTAAGTGACTCCAACTCTTAGAATACTACTTTTTGTTTGATGGAAATCAAGAGATGCATTGCACTATTCATTCTTCATCTTTTTTTTGCACAATTAAATGCTCATATATTCACGAAGAAACCCTCTGAAAACATATTATTGTCTCTAGGGTTGGAGAAAAAACTATAGAGCTTGTTCAAACTTAAATTTTGTACAACTTAGCATAACATGAAGAAATAGTGGAACCAACTATTCTGTGCAACGCACCTGCGACGGTGCATGTAAGATAGCAATTAAACACTATTCCACAAATTTATGGCCAATCTGAATTACAAACTATATGTACCAAATTATAAGATCGTTCTTGACTTTTAAAAAGTCAATTTGAGATATTTATAAACTCAAATTGATATGATTCATTAACAATTACGAGAAAGAAAAAAAGTCTTATAACTAGTAGTAATTTTTAAATAGTTTACAAAATTCATAATTTTATTAAATAAAATCAAATGAATCTAGGTCAATTCGTAAGTTTGAAATGTCTCAAGCTGACTTCTAAAGATAGTGAACTGATATTTTGGAACGGAGGGAGAATAATAATACTCCCAATTCCAAACCCATGTTACCTAGAGCGTGGCTCGCTTCTATTCATGAACTGATACATGAATATGGTACGCTACATAGTCATAAAATATGGTACGCTATGGTAACTTTATATGAGTTCTTATAGTTAGCAATTCTCATAGAATTAGAATGTAATAAAATAAATTTCCATATAAGATTTTTAATTTTATGAACAACTTGATTGTTCTATAAATAAATTTGAACAAATATGATTTTTGAGCATCCAAAGTTAAATTATTAAAATGTGTGCAATTATATGTCAAAGTGAAGAAATACTTTTAGTATGCTAAATTTAGAGTATCGGCTTCGTATTTGGCTAAGCAAGTACTAATGCTCGCTAGCTCGATAAAAGCATTTGGTGACTTTGTTTCAACTATGAGGAACCAATAGTAACTTACGTAAAAGAAATAATTATAAAATAAATAATTAGACACTATTCCACCGTTTTAATAGCTAATTTCAAGTATAAAATAAAATAATATTTCAAATTCCAAACAATGAGGAACCAATTCTACTAAGAGGCTGTTCGGCAGTGACTTATAAGTTGGTTGTCACTATTCCTCATTTCGGCAGGGACTTATTTTTTGTACTTATAAGTTGATTTTTAAGTCAAAAAAATGAGCAAGTATTTGAAACTTATTTTAAAATGACTTATAAGTCAATTTAAAATAAGTTAGTTTAACCAAATATAATGTCTATTTTGCCACCTTTTTTATTAATTCCCTTTTTAATAATCTTAGCATTTAATTTTATCTTATAAGTCATTAGTCAAACACCTTCATAACTTGTTTTAATTAATTTCTAACTTATATAAATTAATATCAAACACTTTTACTTATAAGTATTTTAACTTTTAAGTCATTTTAAAATAAGTGGTTGCCGAACGGGTACTAAAGTAGACGAGCCTTGGATATAAAAGAAATTTCAAAACTTCACCAAAAAAAAGAGGCAAAAGTCTTTAACTAGTACCTGAATTTCTTTACGAATGTCGTTGAAATTAAAGAACCTCTTCCCCGGCAAGTGCAAGAACTCTCCGTACTCCTCTTCGGTCCCATCGGCCTTCCGCTTAGTCTGCAAGAGCTGGAGCACGAGAGGGCGGCGAGTACAGATGTCGGAGCCCCTAGGCAAGAAGTCACGGCCGACGAGAGATTCAAGCACACTGGACTTGCCGCTGCTCTGGCTGCCGACAACGGCAACCTGGGGGAGCTCGATAGCTGATGAGCTTCCGAGCTGAGCAAATATGTCTTGCAGCTTGTTAACGATTGGGATCACCGTGTGCCCTAAAGGAGAGGCAGTTGAAGGTGAGGATTGGGATGGTGAAGAGGATGGTACTTGTTCCTCGTCCATTGATTGATATTGAGATCGAGATTTCAGATTACGGAGAAATTGTCTGCAATTGGAGTTGCACAAGGAAAGTGAAACCCTAGAACTATGTGAGTTTTTGAGGTGAATGAGAGAGAAAACAGATATGGAGCGGATTACCTGCTGCCCAACAAAAAGAAAGACGGAGATGCGGGTTTTTTATTTTCTGTTTTTGATTGGAAAGGTGCGGTATTTATATTAGATTTAACTTTCAAATTATTATTAATTAAGTATGAGTAGTAATAAAATATTATCTTGTTTTACAAGCTACAAATCTTAATGGGAAAATAGGAGCTCAATAAAAATAATAATTTTTCAGTTAAAAATATGTAGAGTAATTTAATTTTTTAATGATAATTTGACATAATTTTTAAAGTTTGTTTAAATTAACTAAAATTTTGAAATAATAAAATTTATTAATTAATAATATATTTTAAATCATTTATTATCCCGTCGGCCTAGACTTGCACAACAGGCTGCCTTGGTCTAACCTAGCCTAAACCTGTCATTTATTTTTGTAAAAATAAAATTCATAATGAAGAACAAGAGTATTTACAATAAAAAAAATTAATTTTAATACTTAACATTTATTAATGTATTAATTAAAACTAATGTATTATAATTTATAAATTACAATAATAAATAAGAAAAAATTTATACTTCATTAAATAATTGATAAACAAGTATAAGGTTGTAACTTTAAACTTTATAAAATACAATTATAATTATAAGGCCTTGACCATCAATTTGTTAGGCTAAGGGGGTGTTTGATAAAAATTGAATGAATCTGAATCTGAATGAGCTGAATCTAAATCTGAATAAAAAAAGCTAAATGATAATTGACATGTCTGAAATATCTGAATGACAAAACTTTATTATTTTACCCTTCTAAAAAAATTCAAAATTGTTGTAAATTTATTTAATATTAATAGTTAATTTTTTTTTTACTTCATTCAGCTGCTCATTCAGTCATTCAGCTGAATCAGTAAGATGGACGAGCTGAAAGGTTAAGTCAAATTTTTTGAGCTGAATGGCTGAATGAGCAGTAAAAAAAATAACTATTATATTAAGTAATATTAAATAAATTTACAACAATTTTGAATTTTTCAGAGAGGTAAAATAATAAAATTTTGTCATTCAGACATGTCAATTATCAAACAGTTTTTTTCATTCAGATTCAACTTATTCAGATTCAGCTCATTCAGATTCATTCCGTTTTTATCAAACACCCCTTAAATCAAAACCATGACCTATTCAAAGCGTTCAGATCGAGCCTTTTGTGCATGTTTGCCACCGGGGTAGAAAGTTCATAATATCCATATTAATAATTGTATTAACTAGAATTAGATAAAGTATCAGCAATTTTGAATTTTAAAATATTTTAAATTAACTTTTTCTTATATTTTTAGAAGAGAGGGAATATTAAACAATTTTATTTTGTGTATAAACTATAAACTAGGGTTTGATGAGGTTTATTAACTTTAACTATGTCCGTCAATCCATGTAAAACTTTTTTTGATATTAGATCTAGGTGGCCATGGTTCCTCCCCCCTTTATTGTCTTTTTGAGCCTGCAAATAAAGGGAAAAAGAAGTTCATCATCCATTATTCAGCATTGATATCCATAGCAACTTCTGCATAACTCAAATGACTATAATCTATGGGATTGCAATCTCTAGAAATAATACTTGCAAACAAACATAACCTTTTGAGATTGCAATCTCTAGAAATAGCCCTAGCAAACAAACATAACCCAACACCCAACAGAACATGACTTTCCTCTGCCAGATAACTTTCCTCATTCTTTCCCAAATTCAGTACAAGCAGAAAAAGTATATTTATGTGCCATAAGGAGTAAATACCAAAGTAACAATACACTCCCACACCAGGTTTCTTACCTATAAACAATAAAAAGAACTATGATATATTATAATACACTCATGTGTTAACATAGGCACAGAAGTATATGTACATTCCCTGTAATATTTTTTGAGAAATGTTAAATATAAATAATCCACTTATTTGACATCTTAATTCAGGATCACTTGGGATGATGGTCGTCTCCAAGGTGGGTCGTCTCAATTACCTTCAGCTGTTGGTGCTGAATTATCTCCATTAGAAGTGATAACATCAGCAACAGCGTTTATATCATCTGAAGTGTGAGCTTCAGAATCATCCTAAGGCAAAAACAGAAGGGGGAAGGCAAGAAAAAAGAAGTTAATAAATATTAATCGCTAATATAAAATATAAAAGTAATCAGCTAATTTGACTATTTAAAAGTGTGTACCTGATCAGTAGTCTTCAAATTAGGGTCTTGAAGTCCTGCAGTTGGAACCTTTGAGAGGTCTCTTAAAACTCCCTACAGAAGAAAATTCAAGAATTAGATGGTTGATATGAAACTACTATTTTATTCAGATTTTACACACGGCCATAGATTAGGTACGAAAAATTGGTTCTCAAAATCAAAGATGGAGAATACACCTCCAAGCCGCACCTGGAGGGTTGTAAAGTTTTTTTAACAAGTGCAATCTAAAAATGATGCATCCATAAATTCAATTTAATGGATTGTTGGTGAAAGGGAACGAAGATCATCACAAGAGGAAGTTGCATTGCATTTAACGTCTTTTAAGGGAGCCGTCGGCGATTGAGACTACTACTACAAGAGTAGCACAAGAGCGAAGGGAGTCCTAAACGCTAGGTCTTCATCGAGTTTTGATTATACTAGGAACGAGGAGTTGACTTCGAGTAGCTCTCCAGTCAGCCCTTAGGGAGGGCGTACATATGAGGCAGTGAATAAATGACCCAATGGGCCAGGTCTGGCGTCTTCATAAGCATAAGTTGTCCTCCTTATATGGACCGTAGGCCACCCAAGGAGTTCTGCTTTGAGTTCTTAGCTCTGAGTGAGGATACTCCAGGCAGGGCATCTGAACGAGTTAGGAGCTAATAGTTCCTTTCGAGTTAGGGCTCTCTTTTCCTTCTAAGAAGAGGAAGCCCTACCCCTTGTATCACCTCTTAAGGAACCTCCCCCGAGGGGGAAGCGTAGCAGGGGGGAAAGTCATATCCGCCTCCCTCTACCCAAGGCCACTATTCCTGAAAGGAATATAGTAATTCCTTGCCCTATCCATAGCTTTGAGCCACAGAGTTCTCTGCCTGAATTACCAACTTTAGGAGGTAATTGAATAAGGACAGTCCTTATCTTCTCATATGAGCTCTGAGTTACTGAGTTAGAGCTACACTCTTCCCTTCATTGTATGGCTAAGATATAGGTCTTTAAGGCCCCTTCTTAGTATCTCTAATGTACAGTTTATTAGCGAAGTCTTAAACCCACAGTATGTGGGATCCGAATCCTCTATGAGGATTTTTCTGTGAGGATTTTGTGAGAGTTTTGTTGTGGGGTTGACAACACATTAAAAAATAGATCTAATGGCACACAACTCCTTTCTTTGTATGTGTATCAAAACGACGTTGTTTTGATAATAAATTATTTTTTTTACAAGTTGACAGAAAATTGGAAGCCACCAAACGTCGTTTACTTCGTTTGTTTGCTTTGTTTTTCCGTTTTCTTCTCCTTTCCTTCTTTGCTTCGTTTCTTGTTCTTACCAAAGCACGCCAAGGTTTAAGATTAGCCAACTTTCAATTTTTTTTTCCTTTATTCAAATTTTCTCCATATTGTTTACCCCAATTTTTTTTCTTTATTTTTTTTTTCAATTGGCTTAAAGAATCACAATGGAAACTCAATTTTTTTAATAGGATAAAAATTGTCCGTTGGATTTATTTTTTTGAAGAGCAAAGAATAATATTATTAGCCTTTGACAAAGATACAAAGATTAATAACCATGTCGATTCTAAACCACCAAAAAAAATTATTAATAAAACGTCCCAACTAGATTAACACCCAACCCATTACAATCATGAAAAAAGTCATGCCGCTCATAATTAACAAGAATTAACAAACAAACGAAGTAAACGACATTTGGTGGCTTCCAATTTTCTGTCAACTTGTAAAAAAAAATTCCTATCAAAACAACGTCGTTTTGATACAGACAAAAAAAAAAAGAGTTGTGAGTCATTGGATTTCTTTTTTAATGTGCTGTCAATCCCACAACAAAACCCTCACAAGATCCTCACAGAGAAATCCTCATAGAGGATCCGGATCCCAGTATGTGAAGGTTAACTTTTGTGCTCTTCTCGATTTAAAGACATTATACAGATATTATGGGGATCAAAAAAAGTATGTTTTGGAAGGTTGAAGTCTTGTAGCTAAAGCCTTGATTGGTATTGGGTTTCAACATATTGAATCAAATCTTGCTATATATATACATGTATATTTTTATATATTCTTTATTTCTAATAATGTTGGACAGCAAAGTGTGTGACCTGCAAAGTATAGGCTAACTTTGCATAATAGGTGGTTACTTATTTGTAACCATTTTTGTTATTCATCGCTTTCAGGTTGTTTATAAAGCCAACCTTTGTTAAGGTTTTACACAAAATTGTACAGCACATCAATTGTGGTAGTTCCATTATAGGAACTGTACCTCACTAAACAGCCCACAATCTCACACACTGTCAAAAAGTGTGTGCTTGGCAGTTCGAGACATGCTCATAACTTCAAACAATTATTTGAGCACGAAAACTAGGTATAGCATAGCAGACTCGGTAACTAGTAGCACAAGGTAATAAGGAACATAAACTCAGCCTTGAAACTAATAAAATAAATAATTTAGACTAGGTTCTCATGTGCCCAACTATCTTATCTGTAAACCTCAAATAAAATTTCCAAGAAGGAAATACTAAAAGGATACTATTACAAAACCAATGCCACCACATTAAGCACATGCTATATATACAGGGTTCTTGACAGTAAACACATGAAATACTAGACATGAAGAGAAAATCATTGATTATTTTACAGACCTTGTTCGCCCATTTGAGTCCGCATGCATTGCACAATGTCCTTGGGCCATCAGGTCCCCGACGCATCATTGGAGTGGACTTTGAGCTGAATCCACAGTGTTTACATCTGCGAGGATAAAACACAAAGGAAAGCGAAGTACTAAATTATAAGATTTCACATAGCAGCATTGGCACTAAAATTAAAATGAGGCACACCAATTTGATTCAACTTGAGCAAATAACTGATCGCTTTTGTGGAAGAAAAAGATACAGGATATCAAAGGGAGAAAGCTGATCATCAAATTTGTATTTTGAAGAAACTAGAATAATGAGCAAACTACCCGACACTCACGAAGTTTCCTGCTCCTCTTGGCCAGAACTTGCATTCCATTCTAAAGAAGCAGAACCCACTTCATGAGATGTTGCCTTAGACGATGTAAATTGACCTTTCTTTCGCTGCATCCTGACAGGATCACACAACGTACATCAGAAGATGTCAGGATCTGAAGCACCTTTTGCAGAACAAAAATACAGAGATAAACGAAAAATGCAAATTCATTTTATGTCCTATGGAATTTATTATAAAACTAATATCCATAAGTAGTTAATCAAAAACAATCCAGAGTGGGAGAACCTTTTCTATTTCATAAAAGTAATATCAAATAGAAAATTACTACTCTAATAGTAAGACAGTAGAAGAGCGAGCAGATCTTGAGATTCTCAAGATCGACTTGTTTAAAATCGATGAGCTTGAGTCAAGTCGAGCTTTTAGAGTACTGATTCATCTCATAACTTTTACAGTGCTGATTCTTCCCATAATTTTACAGTACTGATTCTTCTCATAATTTTTACAGTATTGATTCCTCTCATAATTTTGACAGTATTGATTCTCCTCATAATTTTACAGTATTGATTCTTCTCATAATTTTACATACTCATAATTTTACAGTACTGATCGTCTTATATTTTTACAGTACTGAATGTTCACATAATACAGATTCTTCTCATAATTTACAGTACTGATTCTTCATATAATTTTACAATACTGATTGTTCACATAATACAGATTCTTCTCATAATTTTACAGTACTGATTCTTCTCATAACATGACAAGAAAAAGTAGAAGGAAACGGAGGGTATAAAAGAAGGATAAGTAGAAGAATATTACTTCTCCATAAGACTGGGTACAATTCAACAATAATTTTTTACCTGATTGCCACTTCCTTCCGCACTTCGTAACGAATCTTTTTGTCAAAACATCTTTCTTTCCTCTTCTCCCTAAATCGAATCAAAGAAGCAGCCCGTTGTGGTTGATTTGACCTTGCAGGAAGGTCATTACCACCCTATGAAAATTGAAGTTATGATATTGAATATAAGTACTAAATAACAAATTTTCATGCCTGCATTGTTTCCGCATACCCTTTGATGCTGGGTAGGTATCCCAACCATAGGAATCACAGTGGGTACTTCATATCCACCCAAGAGTAGTAACACGGCTTGCACCTATAAAAATCAATCATAAAGAAACTTTATATCGTCATATGATTTTCTACTAATTATACAACTAAATTCTTGGATAACTAACTTTATTAAACCAAACATAATTATGACGGGAATCCAATGGGCCATTGCATGTTTGGCAGAAACACTCATTTTTACATCACACAGTAGTTCAAGGTTACAAACACGCCTATAAACAGAAAACCAAAAGTCCAAAACCGACCCAGGACACCCAGTTTACATCCGTAAAACGCATTAAAACAAAAAAGAAAAAAAAACTTGCAAGGATTAAAACCGTTTCTACTAAATTACCAGAAACCCCAAAAGCAAAATAAAAAATCAATCATAAAACAAGCTCGCCTACAAACAACTGACATAATCACTAATTTAACAAATATGTGGGAAATTACTAAATTACTATAATATACAACTATACCAGCAAAAAGCTCGACTAGAGTAAGACCCTATAGTTGTCAGAATCTTATAATACGCGATAGTCGATACGTATCGCAGGATGAATAAAAAATGACACCATATCTTACCCTTCAATTACGATTCGATATAATTCTTACGAAACAATACAATGTAAGATAGCAACTGACTTGAAAAAGTTTTTATGTACAACCAAAAGATTAAAAACAAAGCTTAAGCCTTCTATCATTTCAAATGAAGAGTTTTTTTTAGTACAAACATATTCTATATCGCTTGACGAGCCTTTAATCACTTTTTAAAGTTTTATATATTCTTCAGAATGTTTTTCTCACGTTGCTTTCTATAAGCAGATAGATATCTCTACTTCTTAATTTGAAAACGAAAAAATGAATCTGAATTTTCGTTTTCTCTTATTACTCTATAAAAGATTACTAAAATATTATCTAATAAATCAATTTAGAATATTTTGGCTACTATCTAACTGTAAAATTTATTTTTAGTATATGATGACTCTTTTATATATGGTCAAGTTAATATTGTCCAATAAATTATGTGTTTTATATGTTTAAATATATATTTTTCATTTTATTTTCGTATACGATACATGAAACACAATATTTTACATACACATATGATTCACCATTTGACAACTATGAGTAAGATAGATAATAAAACAATGAAGTGTTTCATCTATCACCAAAATTCACATATACATGATTGTACTTCAATCCCAAAAAAAACATAAAAAACTAAGGCCAATTGATTACACAATATGTAAAAGAACATACTTTTAATTAAAAATCCTACCTTTTCAGGAGAAACAGCATCAAAAACATAAACTTCACCCTGAAATGACAGCGTCAACTGATCCGCCCAACCTCCTCCAGCAGCCGGAACAATTTCAGACCCCGTAACAAACATCTGATGGTTATGTCAGTCTTCGCCGCCGTTGGTAGGCGGTCCCACGGCACCACCGTTTTGGAGGGCGTGCGCAGCCGCCTGGTAACGGATCTGAGAATTATCTATGGAGTCTCCACCACTCGGAACGACGTCGTCTTCTTCATTATTATCTTCCATACGAGTGTTAGGATGTTGTATGTTGTTATTCATTGCTTCAGTTCCGTACATCAAACCCCGCAAACTTCTGTCTGTCATTCTCAAAAGCTATTTATAACCAATATATATATATATATATACCTATTTAAGTAATAATTCAAGATGTGAAATTGCATAAACACTGTACTCAGCTAATTGGAAGAATCAATAGATCTATACATAAGATAAATAAAAAAACTCAAATTGAAGAGTAGAAGAAAGGAGTAAGAACACAGCTAAAATTGCGGTGCAATGTAATAAGAACCCTAAAATGCGAAGAATGTTTGATATAAGAAGCAATTTTATAGACTGATAAGTGAAATAGAAAAAGATAGACCCTTATTCAACAACTCTCTATATATAAATATATATATATACATACATACATATATATATTAGGAGTATATGTAGAGAGAGCTGTGAATCAGCTATTGGTGTTTCGATACGATGTGCCGCAAGAAGGACCGTAAGAGAGAAGACGAGTGAAGAGCCTGCTGGTTACATCATTTTGGGAAGCGGTTAACAAGAACTTTATTGTTTTTGTTTAAGTTGTTGAATTGATATCTAACACGTAGGCAGCGATTATGTGTATCAATATTATATCAATTGATTAATTTATTAAAAAAATAAATTTTATGTTAACGGGATCCATCATTTTGTATTGGAAACTGATATTTTCATTTTGATATTTGTCGTTATAGATATAGCTTGTCATTATATATTTATAACGACACTTTTAATATGAAAATATCAAAAAAACATGTGGAAATATCAAAAAAAAAAAATTGTATTCTTCATTCTTTTGTCACTAAAGTAGGGTACATGATCTTAAAAAATATCTCAAATAATTTGTTATGGAATAGTAGATCTTATATCATTAACTATTTCATAAATTACACTTAAAAGATCAAAACTTTAGAATCCCTACCATTACTTTTATTTTTGATATTAAGAGTTTATAGAAGGATGGTTATCTATTGGTAAAATATTTCATCATAAAATAAAAAATAAAAAATAAAAAAAATTATGGGCCAAAGTTGAGTAAAACAATAGTGAAGAGGCACCCAAATATGGTAGCCCTTGTGATGTTGTTCTATTTGATTTTCTTACAATCTTGATGTGGTTTGAAGCATTTTCATTTGCAAAAATACAATGTGACTGATTAAACCATAAGGCAGTTAATCAAATAGTCACTCTATATATAGAGTTCAAACAAGCCAAGCACCAAAACATCGAGTATGTCTATGATTTCTAAACAGCTTTTTTCCTTGCACAATAGCATGAATTACAAATACACCGGTCCAAATGTTTCAACCCCTACTGATGTACACCAAATTCAAGGATATAATAATTCAAACCATTAAACATAATCCACTGAAATTTGGAATAAACCATTATATATATATAGCCAGTTGAAAGCATATAATTCAAACACTGATTTTTTTTTAAAAGAACATCTCAAACTGAATAACCATATGGGGGGAGAACCACTGCCTTAAAGAACCAATATGAGGTAGTATAAGCCAACAACTGAACAAAGCATCAAACTTCATATCCGGGATTCACTGTTTGTTGAACATCTCCATAACTCTCTAACTCTTCCATATCCTGCGGACTCCCTAAGAACAGAGGGAGTCTTTGATGCAGCTTGACCGGCTGAATAGATAGAATTTTACTTTTACCGTCGGAACCTCTACCCCCAGCATGTTCCACAAGAAAACTGAGAGGGTTTGCCTCATAAACAAGACGAAGATGATCTCTTGGATTCATTGCCACTCCACCATATAATAGAGTTCTATGGAAATCAGCAACGAGAGAACATATATAACGCGCTGAGTACTTCTTAGGGTATTTGCCTTTGCCTTGTCTCACAGTGTCAATATATTGCCTTAATCCTTCGGGCCAGTCAAAATATCGAGCATCATTTACAGAATAGATTTGGCCTGACATAGAAGAGAGGCCGTATAAATACAGTAAATTATAACGACTTCACATATGATTTTATCTTTGCATGGACAATTCTCAAAAACTTTATTGCAAGCATAACTACTTATTAGCCATTTCTCATCAACTTAAGTACACAATAATGGTTCTGCTTGAAAATGGAATCCAAAGAGATGCCGGGATATTTGTTGATAAAAAAGATGAAGAAGAGAGAGATATAGATATCGGGACACAGGTAAGTGTGTACTTCAGTAAGTAAAAATCTTACATTCTAAAAAACAGATCCAGTTGGTGATTGTAAATTATTTTAATTTAGATTACATATTGAACAAACATGGAGTAAGTTCTCAGTGGGAATACGGTAGTAACTGAGCAAATGACAGGTGTTGTAGCTATCTGTGGTAATTTTTAATTGAGGTGCTGCTGTAAATCAGTCTTTTTTGTTGGCCTTAGTAGTTGAGTTTTGCTCAGGAAAAATATTATCATACATATTTTTTTGGGGGGATTTCAGTCACATTACCACTTTCTTTATATGCAACTATTTTTTCCAGGTGACAATAACAAATGTTGTGTATGTTACCTCGAGGAGGAATTTTAATGCTTGGATGTGTGAGAATAAAATCTCCTGTTGAGTGATCTAATGTAAATGCATGTGTTCCAGTGCCAAAGCTGGTGCAAAGAATTGTGGCAGATGAGTAGAGAACATAACCAGCAGCAACAAGCCTGGTTCCACTCTGGAGTGAATTTATTGTTGCCTTTTCCTCCACTGGTAGATGATCTACTTCCGCAAGGCGATTATAGATCCCAAAGATTGTTCCAGTTGGAATAGAGGCATCTATATTACGGGAACCATCTAGAGGATCTGTGACCACCACAAAGGGGCCATCGTCAGCTATCCAAACTGGAGCGTTGTCTTCTTCTGAAGCCATAACTGCAACTTTTCCAGAATTCCGCAGAGAAGACAAGATAATCTCATTCTGCATAAGAAATTATGGTCAACTATCATCACAGTACTTCCCTGAGAATCATGATTTGATAGAGGAGATTAGAGGATCCATAAAGAAGATACGAAAAGGAACACTCGTGTGAGGAAGATGAAAAAGATACTTATGTTCAGTAACAGTTCCCTTTAAAACAGAAAAATAAATTGAACTAAAGCCAATCCTTTTAGCAGCCAATTATTTTCATTTTATCCAAGTGAACTACAACACCTATCATTATGCTACAATTACTTACCCAAGTAAACAGTTAAATCCCAAAATCAACAGAGATAAACAACAAAAACAAAACAAAAAGATCCAAGTCAAGATCATGATCACACTGCATATATAAAGTATCAAATCCATATTTGGATGAATACATCAATTACCGTAATATGAGGATTTCTCTGTGAGGATCTTGTGATGATTTTGTTATGGGGTTGACAACACATTAAAAAGGAGATCCAATGGCTCACAACGTTTTGATAAGAATTTTTTTTTACAAGTTGACAGAAAATTAGAAGCCACCAAACGCGTTTATTTTTACATATAATTTTTTTAAATTTCTTGACTAAAATTTATGAGCCGTTGGATCTTCTTTTTAATGTGTTGTCAACCTCACAACAAAACTCTCACAAGATCCTCACAGAGAAATACTCATAGAGGATCGTGATTCTTCACTTTTGGAATCAAATCCATATTTGCACAAAAACATCAGTTATGGTAATCTTCAGATTTGTATCAAAGACGGGAAGCATAAATTACAAACACTCAATATTGGCATAACAACATAACATTACACGAATTTTGAACTTCCAAACAAAGACTAGCAAGACAAAATGTGAATCTTTCCAACAAAAACTTCAAGTATAGCCATCAAAATTCAGCCTTTGCATTAGTATCACACACACAAACACAAAAAACCTTCAATTGAGCATGAAATATTCAAAATATAAAATGTAAAACATCATACAATAATCTTGTATATTTAGCTAAATCCCTTGATAAAACGAGAAATATATATATATATATATATATATACAACCAGGATCAGGTCCGGACCCCAAATTTTTTTTTTTTTTTTTTTTTTTTTGGTAGAACAACTAAAAAAAAAAAAAAAAAATTATGGAACTGAAATTTTTCCAAAATAAAGTGTTTTGGGTGTGTTTTTAACACATACCCCAACCAATGTATGTACAGTCTGCCCAGACTGTACAGACATATTTCGTTATAGGCATCCAAATCACGCCCAAAACACTGTATTATGGAAAAATTTCAATTCCATAAATTTTTTTTTTTTTTTTTTGTTGTTTCAAAAAAAAAAAAAGTAAAAAAAAAAAAAAAGGTCCGTATTTTAGTAGAGTCCGGGATCCCGGACTGGATCCGGACTCTATATATATATATATATATATATATATATTCTATACGCACCGCGACAATATCAAGTGGCTTGGGTTTATCTCTGCCTGAATCCCCAACATTGCCACCGGAAAAACCCGAATGCTTTCCAAGGCTAGAATTGAATGGAGAAGCCACAAGTGCCGCAATTCTCTTGCTAGCATACTGCAAATGACTAAACAAGACAACCAAGTCATCACCCACGTTAGCCCCTCCTTTACCCACATAGTCTAACAGAGTACATAAGCCATCATCACTAACTAAAGATTCAGTTGCACCCATTTGTGAACTACTCCTAATTCTGAATCCAACAAGACGAGAAGCCATTTTTGGCCGGGAAAGACTGAATTTTGGAAGGAAATGGTAGAGTTTTGGAGGGAAAGGGTGGGATTTTGGTGGGAAATTCAGACAGTGATTCAAGGGTATGGATGGTAATTGCATTCTAGCTTCGGGGTTTAAAGGAAATTGGGGATGAATGTTATCATCTGTGAAAAATTGAGGACATAACAAAGAACCAATTCAATATTGGTAAAGAGAAGATGAGGGTTTCTTAGTCTGAATTCTCTGTTTTGTGTTTGCAAAATGGGCTACATTTGAGAGTGAGCTAAGACCAAGTAGTGATGGCTGATGGCTGATGGCTGATGGCTGATGATTTGAAGCACAAGCAAGATTCTCATAACCGCACAGTTAGTCCAACCGGAAAAGTTACCCGGTGGATGCATTAATGATCCAACCAGTTTTTGACGTTATTAATATATAAAAATATATATTATTAGTAATTAATAAAAAATTTAAAAATCTTATTTTTAATAAACTAAAACATAATAAAGATAGCTATAATATTAATAAAAATAGTTAATTTTAATATTAATATTTTTTGATAAAAACTACTCCCTCCGTTCCAAATTAACTGCTCAGTTTTGACTTTTTTAAGTCAAATTGACTATTTTTAGAATTAATAATTAAGCATATATAAATATATTTCTAAAATTATAAAAATTAGGATTAGTAATAAATTGTATATACTTTCTTTTGGTTATAATCTCTTCACCTATATTTTAGCAAAAATAGTAAAAAGATTAATTGTAAAAATGGTCAATTTGACTTTAAAAAGTCAAAACTGAGCAATTAATTTGGGACGGAGGAAGTAAAAATTAAAAACTGGGTCAATTTAACCGAGGTTACTGGTTGGATTGATGATCAATAGGTCAACTCGATTTTTGACCAAAATCGAGTCACTGGACCAAATCGAACCAAAAGACAAATCAATTTCGATTTTTACCAGTTCGATTCGAATTTTAAAACATTGGTTGGGAGTAAGGGGAGAATATGAACACAAGTATAATTGTTATGTATATGAGATAAAAATTTATTTTATTTTTATTTTTTGAAAATCAATCTTAAATTTAAAACTAAATAATTGATTAAAAATAATAATATAAAGATAACCCATAAAACTAATTTTTCATACTATATGCTAATAATATAACATATAAATAATTTAGAAAAAGTTAAATATTTTAAATTCAATATAATTAATTAAAATAATTTTAACATAATAAATAATGCTACTATAATTTAAATACTATGATTTATTTTAAAATTCACCTACGTAATATGTTGTTATTGTTATGTTGATTAATATATATATATATATATATATATATATATATATATGTGTGTGTATATGTATGTAAATTTTGAATTTAATTTTTTAAAATTAATTTAGAAAATTAATAATAATAAACGGAAGGAGTATTTTTTATTCTATTTATCTACTATTTATTTATTAGCTCGTTGTCGACGTCGAGAAAAATTTCTTTTTTTTTTGGAATTTCTCTTTTTATCCTTTACGTTCTCTATGTGTTGAGTTTTGTTTGAAAAGGGTCAAACATAAAATTTCGACGATTTAAAAATTCAGAGTCGCCAGTTGGTAGTTTTGAAATGGTTGTACTAACTCAATTGAATTTTAAAAGGTTTACACGTCCTTGGAAAACGAGATTCACAAAGTTCGGGGACTTGATTAAGCGAGTAGAATGTGTTAGGCACCCCCGACTTTCGTAAAAACGCGATTACTGCGTCTTTTCAATTCCCTAATTTATCTGAAGTGTGTATTGGGTCTGAGTACATTTATTTGAAAATAATACTATACCTCGTTTGCACCTATATACAAAATGTTTGATTTGCATAAGAGTTCAATTTCAAGTAATGTGTATGGAAATGATGGTTTGAAAACAGGTTTTCAAACCCTTATGCTCACATTGTAATTTAGTCCTTTGATACTTTCATTTTATTCTCGAGATGTGAAGCATCTTCGACAAAATAATACATATATAAGCGTTGGGCTCCTTATGGGCATGAAAGTCATCGAATGATGTTTAAGCACCATAAATAGGATTTATAAGGTAGATGAATAACTGAAAAAGTTCCATCATGAGAATCAGATCTAGATCCGTTAACTAAATCTTAGACCTCGTTGCTTATAGGCTCATATGGTTGATATTTACAAAAATTAGAAAGAAAACTAAATTTAAATAGATCTTAGCCATTCTAGCTCAACGGTTCCAATTTTGCAACTTTTGAACCGGTTAAAAGTTAAATATAACTAGATTTAGATAAATCTAGTCCACATATTTACATATTATGGAATTACATTTAATGAGCAGTTAAAACAAATATTTAAATGCAATAAACAGTTTATATATATATATACGGTCCGGATCAAGTGCATACCCCTTATCTTACTCACTCGTGCTCACCCCCTTTAGGCGACGGTTTCGGTCATACAACCGTCGTTTATACTTTTAGCGACGCTATATGTTGTCCGTCGCTAAAAATATAGACGACGGTTTTATGACCGAAACCGTCGTCTAAAGGGGGGTAAGCACGGGTGAGTAAGATAAGAGGTATGCACTTGATCCTTGCTCTATATATATATATATATATATATATATATATATATATATATATTAAAGCAGTAAAAGGTCACGAATTAGTAATATAGGTCAAACAGATATATATATATATATATATATATATATATATTAAAGTAATAAAAATGCCACAAATTTAACAATCCATGCCAGACAGATAATATATATACATATATGTGTGTGTGTGTGTGACGCCCCCAAAATAGGTATACATCATCTATTCTGAGTCGCCAAATACATGGTACAGAATACAAATACAACATTAAATATACAACATGAGCTGTGAGTTTTAATACAAATATTGTCTTTTAGACAGTATTCAAACTCAAAATAAGTCCTCAATATATTTATTTTTACACTATTTTATAGAACAGTGAGGACTACTAATGTTATCATCTGGACCGTCACTTCGTTCCCCGACTAGTCCCTGCTACGTTCTCAATTCCTGAAGAGAACAATGGAAGCAAAAAGATGAGCTCAACTAGCCCAGTAAAAAATATTACGACTAAGATAATGCAGAATAAATTATCGTTAGCCTTCAACAGTGTTAAACTGATACAATATAACAAACATCAAGTTTAACTGCAGCGGAATAAGCAATTCATTAGAAGAGTCAAGTTGTGACGCACCCAAAATAGGTATACATCACCCATTCTGAGTCGTCAATAACATGGTACAGAAACAACTACAACTTTATTAATACAACCCATAAACTATGAGTTTAAATACAAATATTATCATCTAGACAATATACATACCCAACTAAGTCCTCATTATAATTATTGATACAATACTTTACAAAAATGGTGAGGACTACTAAAACAACTTCTTAGAACCTTCATTCCGTACCCCGACTAGTACTCGCTACATTCTCGCCTCCTGAGAAGAAAAATGAAACAAAAAGGAAAAGAGTGAGCTCAACTAGCCCAATAAAAAATATTATGACTAAAATAATATATAACAAATTATCGTTAGTCTTCAACAAGGAAAAATCTGATAGAATACAATAGACAACAAGTTTCAGATCAGCAGCGAAAAAAATAATTCATAGATGAGTTACGTAGAGAATGAAATCTACTATAATCTATGAATTTAAAAGTCCATCATCATTATTTTATCCCTGTAACATCAATCAATGCACATCTCAAATCATATATTCATCTTTGCACTATAAGCCAAAGATATTCATCAGTCGGTCATGTTCATCTCAACACCTGTACAACTTTGCACTACGGACTAAAGATATTCATCATAAAATCAACCATCTTTGCACTACAGGCCAAAGATATTCAGTAACATCATCATTTAGGACTGAGAATGATGAAAATAATTTTAAAGAAAACAAATCCAGTGAAATAACAGAACAAGTATTATGGATTCGTACTTTAAACAATCTGAGTTCAAGAATACTTCATAAACAATCATGGTGAAGTAAAATTCAAGAATGATCAAAACATGGATACAATCAAAGCTAGTATCCATAATAGATATTTTGGACAAAATACAAAATTTTAATTTTTCTGTGAATAGTGCCGTATACGTGAATAGTAATCCCGATACAAAAAGTTTCAAATTTGATTAAAAGTTCAGATCAATACTTCGGCATAATGATATTGAAAGAAATAATATCATATATAAAAAAAATAACATCCCTTACCTCGAAAAGATAGTACTTCTAGTTGAAACACCGGATATAGGCTATGACTTGAACTTGCACCGTATAGCAACAGTCAAAGTATTAAAATACTCACAAGAATACGCTCAATATATCGAGTGAGAAAGAGAGAGAAGATTTCAGTTTCTGGTGTGATTTTCAATTCTAACCTAAGCACCCTATTTATACGCATCAGCTCCGGGTCGGTGGCTTGAGCAACCTTAACTTTTTCTATTAAAGTTGGCTCTATGCATATACTTGACATCATCACACTCATTCCTGCATATGATCTTCTACTCAACGCGTCAGCTACCACGTTCGCTTTTTCAAGATGGTATTGAATAGTGTGATCGTAATCTTTCAACAACTCGAGCTAACGTCGTTGCCGCTTGTTGAGTTCCTTTTGAGTGAGGAAATATTTGAGGCTTTTATGGTCTGAATATATCTCCACTTTCTCCCCATATAGATAGTGCCTCCAGATCTTTAGCGCGAAGACGACTGCTGCCAACTCTAGATCATGAGTATGATAATTCTTCTCATATTCTTTAAGTTGTCGCGAGACATAGGCTATGACTTTCTCACGTTGCATGAGAACACATCCTAACCCTTTGTCTGAAGCATCGCTGTAGATAACAAATCCATCCGAACTAGATGGTATTGTTAGAACAGGTGCCGAAATAAGTCTCCTCTTAAGTTCTTGGAAACTCTTCTCGCATTCCTCGCTCCAAACGAATTTTGTATCCTTCCGAGTTAGCTGAGTTAATGGAGTAGCGATTCGAGAAAACCCTTCCACGAATCTCCGATAATAACCAGCTAGGCCCAGAAAGCTATGTACTTCGGTCACCGACTTCGGTTGCTCCCAACTTTGCATTGCTTCAATCTTCGTCGAGTTGACAGATACTCCATGTTTAGACACCACATGCCCAAGGAATGCTACTTCCTCAAGCCAGAACTCGCATTTCTTCAACTTGGCATATAACTTGTTTTCACGAAGCCTTCCGCCGTTATTTTTACTACTGAGTAGTTCAACAATTTTAACGGTAAAACTTCCACCGTTATTTTTATAAAAAATATTTTTGTCATTTTCTCAATCCGAAAATAAATTCCGTTGTGGGGTCCACCAATGATTGTACCATCGTACGGATATTCTCTGACAAAAAGAATATTCCCCTACCAATCGAATATTATACAACAACTTGCATACTTTTCAAAATTTATAAATATTACCCACAACTATAACATTATCTCAAAATCCACACCATAATTTTGGAAAAAAATATTTCGAGAATATTAAATCTTTATTCATAAAATTTGGGATTTTACAATATATATATGTACACGAAAGTAAGTAAAAGCCACATATATTCGATCCAGGCTCAACTGTTTGGTTTAAGTCTCTCTCTATATATACATATATTAAAGAAAAAAAAAATCACGGATCAACGATCCAGGCATAACTAATCGGCGAGAGTCTATATATATGTATATATATCATAGCAGTAGAAAGCTTCAAATTTGATAAATCTTATAGTTTGCTGCAAAAAAGACTTCAAACCGTATTTGGAGCTTGAAAACTCGATTTTCACCTGTTAAAACTTGATATATCGTAGAATATACATATACAAGTGTTTAGAAAAGAAGAATATTAAAGTTTGGAACACTATAAAAGGGGTTAAGAGCTGAGATAGACAAAGTTTTATCTTTTTTTCCCTTTTTTCTCTTTATTTTTTGGATGATGGGGGGTCTAATTTATAGACCATAATAGTCGCGGGTCTACCCGTGGTAGCCGCGAGTTTATCCATGGCTGCCTGGGTGGGCTCGAGCCACGTGGGTCCCATCATTTTGAAGTATGTGCACTTCGGCCAACATAGTGTTTGCTCAAACTTTCATAACTTTCAATTCAGGAGTCCGATGGAGGCGTGCAATACCATTCCGAAAAGCTCTTTTCGAGAGTTACGCAATGACATAGAGCTTGCCCTTTTCTGAATTCGGGAAGATGAGTCCATGACCGAAATGACATCTTCGGGTCTTCGAAGAGAGTCCGTTGAGCTGTTTTGCGTAGTTTGCACTCAGAAGTGTTGCAATGGCTCTTGTGACCCTATTTGCAGCTATAATAGGTTTGTTGAAGTTGACTTGTCAAAATAACCGTTTTGCCTTTTTGGGGGTTGTCTCCAAAGTTGATGGGGGGTTTTTGGTTGTCCTTCGGGATTGTCTCTAGGGTTTGATTGCTGCCAACTTTTTTTTTTCCTTAGGGTTGATCTCCAAATTTGATTTGATATTTTACGAGAATGTCTCTGTGGCAAGATTTGATGTTGTGGTCCTCCAGGATTATATATAGAGTTTGAAAAAGATGTTTTTGCCCTCTTACATAGTTAATAAGAAGAAATTGAAAATTTGAATTTCTACCCTTGTTATTTTTTCCCCATAATTGTAGTTTGTGGCATAAAATTACATTTAATTGTTGTGTTCTAAACAATATGACATATCTATCTATTACTCCAATGAGAGAACGGGTTTTGGTTATCGAATCGAAAAAGATTATGACGTTATTAATATATAAAAATATATATTATTAATAATTAATAAAAAAATTATTTTTATAAATTAAAATATAATAAAATTGAGTTACAATATTATTAAAAATAATTAATTTTAATATTTTTTTTGGTTTTCGATTGAACCACAGAATCGATTGATTTTAACGGGTCAAACCGCCCGGTCGGGCCGGGTTTGATGACTATGGTCCCATCGGTCTTGAGACAAGGTTGTGTCCTGCTTATCTTTTATTGCGATAGTACATTCCACCGAAACGTGACCGTTTGTTCTAAGCTCACCACACATTTACCCATCCAATGGATATTATCTTGACAGACCACAAGTGAAGAACCTGATTCTCCATAACCGACTTCAGCTAATTCAGTAAAAGTATTATGCAGACATTTTTTCTGTTTTAAATTTAGGGTTTTGTAACGAAGAGGAAGAGAGCAAAGGTTTTTTTCTCGAGGACCGACAAATTTCTCGGAAATGGCGGGAATAAACACAGAGGGAGAGGGAGAGAGCTCACAGCCACGTAGAGAAAGCCCCGTTGGCCCTTCAGCAAATGGAGCCAGACTCCGAACTAGACCCGATCCGTTATTGATCGGGTGTCGATTCTTCAGCGTCTTCACTTCCATAGCTGCTATTCTCTGCATTGTTGTCAATGTTCTCTCCGCCCTCCGATCTATCAAGAACGGAGCAGTTGTAATCAATTCCGTACGTTATTTCCCTCTCTATCTCTCTAATTTGTTTATATAGCAACTTTATGGTGTAAATATGGTTAATTTTGTAGATATTTGATGTGATATTCCGGTGTTACGCTGTTGTAATTGCGATATTAGTGGTTGTTGCTGAGACAGAATGGGGATTCATACTCAAGTTCTGGAAGGTAATTTTTGTTTTGGTTTAATGGTCTAAGCTTTGTTTTAGTTTCACGTGGTTTGATTCTAGTTGTATTTCTTTCGTTAGGAATGGAATTTTGTATTTTTGATGTTCTGCTATATAATTGCACTCGCAAGTCAAAAGAAACATTGGGTTTCTATTGTTAGCCATCTTCAAATTTTTAAATATGGTTGGGTTTGAATTATTAATTTGCAGTAATTAGTTCATTTGGGGTATTATCAATCTTCATATATATATAAAGGACTTCAGTTGGACCATTATTTAAGTTGAAGAATACTTGAAAGGTTGGAAAGCAAAAACTAACATAGGAAAAGTGAAAAGAAGAAATTTAAGTAAGCATTCTTAATACCTTTCTGTTGGTTGAGGATGTTGAAGGCTTGATGCTAGTATTATTTCTATAATTATCATCTGCCATGAGAAATATTTATACATCTTTCTTTATCCACCCAATTGTCTAAGCTTAAGGAATATGTTTCTTTCTTTCTTTTTTCATAGGATTGTGCTATTGTTGCCTGTTCGTGGACATATATAAAGTTTTGATTCTTCTTGCATTCCATTTATCACGAGACCAGTAGTCATGTTTAGTGACTCTTAAAGGAATAAGACATAGTGGAAATTAAGAGGTTGTTTGTTTAGGATTGAATATATCTGAATGACTGATTCGGTCAGCCATTAAGTGCGTTTATTTTGGAAAAAAATGGTCTGAATAGCTGAATCAGTCAAATAATTGAGCTAAGGGGGTGTTTGATAAAAATTGAATGAATCTGAATTTAAATGAGCTGAATCTGAATCTGAATGAGTTGAATCTGAATGAATTTTTTTTTTATTATTTTACCCCTTTGAAAAAATTCAAAATTATTGTAAATTTATTTAATATTACTTAATATAATAGTTAATATATTTTTTTTAATTTTTTAATTTTTTTTACTTCATTTAGCTGCTCATTCAGTCATTCAGCTAAAAAAATATGACTTAGCTATTCAGCTCGTCTGTCTTACTGTTCAACCATTTAGACCAAAATAAACGCACTGACCGATTCAGTCATTCAGATTCAACTCCATTCATCTTTAAACAAATACCCCCTAAGTCTGATTTTTTTGGCTGAATGAGCAGCTGAATAAAGTAAAACAAATTAAAAAATCTAAAAAAATATATTAACTATTACATTAAGTAATATTAAATAAATTTACAACAATTTTGAATTTTTTCAGAGGGGTAAAATAATAAAATTCTGTTATTCAGATGTTTTAGACATGTTAATTATCAAACAATTTTTTTCATTCAGATTCAGCTCATTCAAATTTAAATTCAGATTAATTCAGTTTTTATCAAACACCCCCTTAGTCACTTAACTTGGCGAATAATTATGAAAAAGAAATCATTTAATATTCTTAATGATGGATTATAACCATGTAATATTCTGAAGTTGATGTCCTTTGCACATCAGAAGTAATTTGCAGCATCACAGGTGGAAATTCCAATTATTTAGGGAACACTTAGGTGCACGGGCATAGTGACATTTCTTATAACTTTGCGCTGATTAATTACTCTTTTCTCCATCACTTTGGAAGGATAATTAAATTAGTTTGGATTGTTGTTTATATTCTTGTTATGGAGAGACAGCTGGTCCTTTAATTTTAGTGTGTGCTTGTTATCCATACATAAATATAGCAATAATATCCAGATTCGATGAAGTAGACAGATACAATCACGTTATACACATTGTTTGACATCTTAATCTTATTTATCTATTTGTTTTACACCTATATAGAATATTTGTCTATTAGATTCATATGCTAAAGTTTTGGTCAATTCTACCTTTTGGTTCTGTCTCAGTTGTCTACTACTATCTGGCTATTATTGTTGTTTGTGCAGTCAGGTGGTGGCGAATTAAAATATATATGCACACATTTTTGCAATATGCCTTTATTCTCTCGCGACTTATTTCATTTTATATTTTACAAATTTACATACATGTATATATATATATATATACATATATCATGTTTTACTTATTGACTTCATGCTAAAATTTTACCAAAGTCTAAATACTTTTTGGTGATCCTTTTGGCACCAGATGTCTACAAGTACCTTTTGTTACAACTGCTTGTGCTGTGTCACGTCTCCTAATCTTATTTAAGTTTTAATCCACCAATGCAGGTACTGGAGTACTGGGCTGGAAGGGGTATGCTGCAGATCTTGTATGTCCGTTCTTAAGTAAATATTTGTTTCACCACTTCATGGTGTACCTTACACTATTGCTTTTGATGGATTATGCTTTTGTGCATGATTTTAACTCAGATCCGACGTGGTCATTATTATAATCGACAACTTTACATCATAAAATTTCAAGCGGTTTTCCTTTCTGATTAGCTTTTAAAATAAAGTAATTTGCAGAGAGGAAATTCACCTTAGGGGGTAGGGACCAACCGGATTAATAGAATAGCAAATAGAATAATAAGGAAGGAATTTGAGCCTTACCCTTATAGGAAAACAACCTAAGGAGTAATAAATGCCACTGTCCTAAAGAATGCTAGAAATGAACTGATAATTGCCACAAAAGGCTACAAAATTAGAGAGACAAGCAACCTAAGAATAAGGTCTAGATTTAAAAATCCAAACTAGTCACCAAATAAACACACTTTGGTAACCTGTGGAAGTTTTGAAGTATAGTAATATATATCACCATCATGCTCATGACCAATGGGATGCCAAAGAGTTTACGAGGCAATTAGTTTTCTCTGTAATTCTGTATATGTTAACTGACTGCACTGTAAGCAAACCTCTGAACCGCTAATGGCGTAATAATTCAACCAAGTATATTAAAAACACATTAAGCATATCCATTATTACTTTTGAATCACACTCTATTTTATTCAAAGATAGTTCTTGTTCAATACTAATCTGCATTCCCGCCAGAAGAGCAATTGCTTCTAACCATCTGCAGTGATGCTTGTACCTGAGCCTAGGGGAATTGAGTTAGCCTCCATTAGACTTCCTGTTAAATAATAATCTGCAGCCATTGCTTCTGTCCTTCTGTTATCAGGCTTGTATGTGGGCCTAGGGAAACTAAGCCACCATTAGACTTCCTGTTGAATCTGCAATGAAACCATCACCTGCAGTTAGACCTTGTACAACTGACCATCGGTTTTAAGCTTTAGTGTCCCTGCAACAGGAGGTTCCTATTTTATCCACTCTCCCATTTCTAGTAGCAATTTTCAGCATCGGTAAGGTTTAGAGCTTGGATGGAATTGGATCATTAAAGTTAAGGGTTGTATTTCGAGTAAAGTGAGCATTGATTAAGGCTACCTGCTGTTTATTCTTGGCTGAATTAGGCTATGATCAAGCTGCTGCTGCTGCTCAAAAGTGATCATTGTTTCTCTAAAGTCATACCTTCAGTAGACCTATTATGAGGAAACATACTTCTTCAAAATTCGACTCGATTTTTCAGTAAGGGATTATATCACTTGGGTTGGGTTTGGCCAAATGCTAAAAAGGATAGGTTTCTGGCTTTCTGCTTGGATAATTAGAATGGAAACATGATAACTTTAAATCTAGGTGGTTAACTCTGACTATTTAGAAGGTGGACCCACTTGCACAATATGGGCAGGAAAACTGCAGCTCTATCTGGTTGACTCTAAGTCACGCCAATGATTTAGTGGCCATTAAAGCATGTATCCTTACTAGATTTTGAATGGATCACTATAAAATTGCTGAACAATTTATAGAAGCTTTCATCGAAACAATTGCTTGTTCGCTAATCTTCATCAAAATTCACAAGCACCTACTAAAACTTTAGTTTGATGTTTGAAATGAATTGTTGATAATATTGCTCTCAGTGTTGCGGTGATGACAAGAGCTTACCCTAACATTTCTGAGGAGCGGAAGGAGCTTGTTCTTCTCCAGAATATAGCTACCTACATGCTCCTTGCTTGTGGTGTAGTTTATATTATTTCGGTAAGATCATGGAAACCTTATCTATACTAATCTGGAAGATGCATTTACTTTTAGCACATCAAGAATTCTCTGAGCACTAGTATCCATATTCTCTTGGGATGCCCATGTCTGTACTCTTTAGTTTAGCGATCTTATGTTCAAACTTCAAACAGTCTTATTAGTGATATTCAAGACCTTAGTTGAAAGATGAAGTTCTTAAGTTACTTGTGGAGACCAGCTTATAAATAAATCAAGTACTTGACTTTTTGTTGAATTGGTATTTGATTTTTTAATAATTCAGGGAATTCTCTGCATTGGTTTTCTTAAACGTTCTCGCCAGAAGAAAGAAGCTTCAGCGGAGCAAGCAATTAAGGATCTGCAAGTAAGCAATTAATTGATGGATTACATTGTCTAAATAGTTTAATCAGTATGTGTTCCATGTCCAAACTTGTTTTGTTTTCAATTTCATTTCACTATCTATATAATAGAAAATTTGAAGCGATGTACTCGACCTCTAGTAACATCTCCTCTCTTGTATTATTCCGAAACAGGGTAACAGCAGTTCATGGTGTTCACGAGATAGTCTCAAATTTTAAGTTTACTCTTGCGTTCTAAAGTACTAAAGGAACTCTTCTATTCCAATTATGCATATTTCTTTAGCAATCTGATAAGATGATTTTTCCAAGTGTGTGGTTATTTTGACGAGGCTATCTAGTATTTAACCCATACCTAATATCAAGATGTCTGTGCCCCTATGATGTCTAAACGGCTGGCCTATTGATTGATATCAAATGGTGAAACGTAGTATTTTTCTTGACAGATTTAAAATGATATATCTTCTTTTATTTAATTTAGGGCAAGGTTAGTAAACTATTCAAACTAAGGAGTGTGATGATTGAACATACATAAAATTAGTATACAAAGGTATTTCATCTGTATCAAGGCTGAATTCGTAATACAATCAATGAATTCTAATAAAGCTTTAGCGTAGGCACTATCTTGTAAAATTGAGAGCATGTATGAGGCACATAAAGCTTCATGTTTATGTTTCACTTTACATATATGAGGCACATAAAGTTGTAACATTGGTATATAATTTAATCTGGATGCCAGTTGCTATAGTTGCCTGTGTAAGGCGTTATTTCCCCCTCTCTGTTCCTTTTTTCTTCTCCTCGTTCTTCAAACTCATGTTATGACTTTGTTGGTTGAATTGCAGGAATTAGAACGCCGTAGAGAAGAACTTGCAGCCCTGTTAATTGTTGAAGGGCCTTGATAGAGTGGGTAATGCACTGCCACAAATCGATCAAAGTAAAACCAGAGTTGGTGACAGTAATCCTATGACTGTGTTCCACTAAAAACCATGTTGGTATGGTTGTCTCTGTTTGCTTTCATCAATTTAGTTGCATGGGAAGAATCAATCTTTGTAAGAAATGTATAGTTAGGGAGGACAAAGACGAAGTGCTTTATTTTTATTTTTATCTTTCTTTTTGGGGATGGAGAACCGGTCACTATTATGTCTTTCATTTTATGCCTAGAATTTTTCTTGCTAGATTTAATGATGTTACATAATTTGAATGTCAACTTAAGGCTTTACTGCCTTTCCCTTCCAGAAAAATTAGAATTGTGCTTTTTTGCCTGTCCCACAACAGGGGTTGAACAACGTTACTACCAAATATGCATTACAATAAACTGCAATAACCATTAAAAGGAATCATTGGGGGGGGGGGGGGTTCCTATACACCACGTCTCCGCTGCATAACAGGAATTTTCAACAACTTTTCTTTCATTATTATCGTATAATCTGGTAAACCACTTGGATCAGCAGCAAGAAAGATAAAACAACATAACTATCCAATGTACATTACAATAAACAGAGATTGCCATTTAAAGGAAAACATCATTTGCTCTATATAATTATTGTTATAGGAATACAGAACAACTACTACTACTACTACGCCAAAGATGGTCTTAGCCTTAACCTTATCATCACCCACAAGCCCACAACAGCTAGTACAGGTAGGCTACTAAGGAATTTATCAAGACCCCTCCAAAAACACAGTGCTTTCAATGTTATCCTCTCCCCATTCTTTGCTCTATTCCCTCCATTTGTTCCTGGAGCAAGCTCTTCAACCTCATTATCACTGAACTCGGCATTCAAACCCAACTTCCCCATATCCTTTGCAACTCAACCTTGTTGCTTTATTGCAGTTAAGCTGCTTTCTAAATTGTCTCACCCACTGCCACGTTACACACTACTACTTTAGGAACACCAAGCTCTTACGCTACAACTCCACCTTGCGAATTAGCATCATTACCCCTTTAACCTTTTTTTCTTGTCCACTTAAGGTTTCTTAACAGTTTTAGAGGCCAAACCTGTCCCCTTCACAAAGACTGAGGGTAGTCGGGGCAAAGGGTGCTGGCTTCCCAGATTTTTTTAATTATTACTTGAGCCCTTCAAATTTTAACAATTTCGCTCTAGGCTTCCCTAAAGTTTATATATGAAATTTACATTACCTTCAAAAATAAATTTTATTTCCATTGAATCCTAATTAAAGAAACTAGTGAATTCAATGGTAGATATGAATAACATTTTGATGGTAAATATAAAAATATTACAACTAACAAGAGTAAAATTCTTGTCCGTATTATGTCTACCTCCTCTGAGAAAAATTCTTGCCCACATCATGTCTACCTCCTTTGAGAAAAATTCTTGTCCACATTATATCTGCCACCTCCGAGTGATAAATTCCTGGCTTCACCCCTGTCCCTGTCCCTGCACACTCTTAGCTTTCTTCTTTTTCCTAGTACTACCCCATTCATCATCAGAATCATCACATGATGATATTGTTGCAAAAACTTCTTCATCGTCAATATAAACCCTAGGACCTGAGCTCTTCTTCGCATTCTTTTGCCTCCCAACATTCGAACTACTTTCCCCCAACGGACAAGCAAACATTGTAGAAAATGGTGTCCAATTTGAACCAGGTTTCTTATTCTTCTCGAAATATGACATCGAAACCCCAAATGGGAAATTAACCCAACAACAAAAAGAAACATCTTTTCCCTTTGAAATCAGTGGTGGGTCAGCAATTATAACTGCATGAAACGCCCTTTTACAATTCTGGCAACGGAGTGTACACTCAGCATAAGTCCTGTGATACTCGTACAGATTATAACAATATGGACATGCAGTCCAAAAACTGGAAGATTCCTTGCCATGTAGATCATTTTTAGCATAATCATCATTATCTCCACCTTCTTCTTCAGTTAAGTTTCTATTATCCTTCCTAAGGTTTCCACTCTTGCCGTGCTCCTGAGGCTGGGACCAGGGTGGTTCTATTTGTGACTGAGGCTGAGGTGAAGGTTGCTGTGGCTGAGGCTGCACTGAATGTTGTTGTGGCTGTGGCTGAGGCGAAGGTTGTCGTGGCTGAGGCTGCACTGAATGTTGTTGTGGCTGTGGCTGAGGCTGAGGCGAAGGTTGTCGTGGCTGAGGCTGGGGTGAAGGTTGTCGTGGCTGAGGCTGGGGTGAAGGTTGTCGTGGCTGAGGCTGGGGTGAAGGTTGTTGTGGTTGATGCTGGGGCAAAAATTGTTGT
The DNA here is from genome assembly GCA_020205505.1 of Panax japonicus. Taxonomy (NCBI): domain Eukaryota; kingdom Viridiplantae; phylum Streptophyta; class Magnoliopsida; order Apiales; family Araliaceae; genus Panax; species Panax japonicus. The sequence continues at coordinate 54,218,004 of CM035106.1, forward strand.
GGCTGTAGATGAGGTTGAAGCAAAGGTTGTTGTGGCTGTGGCTGTGGCCAAGTCAAAGGTTGTTGTGGCTGAGGCCAAGGTAAAGGTTGTTGGGGATGAGGTCGAGGCAAAGGTTGTTGGGCTGAGAGGGTCGATGTTGGTGAGGCAATGGTAGTCTCATGTAGTTGTTGTAGATTCAGAGTTTGTGATTGTTGTTGAGGCAATGTTTGTTGCTGAGGGAATGGTGGTAGGAATTGTTGCTGTTGTTGCAGGGGCAAAGATTGATGATGTTGTTCACGATGCTCTTGAATGAAATTAAAATGGGTACTATTATTAAGTTGTTGTGGTTCATGATGCTCTTGAATGAAATTGAAATGGGTGCCATTACCAACTTGTTGTGGTTCGTGATGTTGTTGGATAAAATTGAAATGCGTATTACCAATACCAATCTCATTATCAAACTGAAATTTCCTAGAAGGATTTGAGAGGACTAACCAAGCTTCAGAAACGAGCTTAAAAGCATGCTCCGCAAAAGGGAATTTGTTCCTATTAGGATTTAACAAGAGGGCGAGTCGCCGGTACTGAGCCGCAATGAGCTCAGAATCGTGAGTCCGGCGGGCAAGCTGGAGAATCGCGTACCAGTCCAGGTGATGATTGCTGATCTGATTCTCTCCGGCGAGGAGTGTGTCTGCGATGGCGAGGATCTGATCGGCGTGCTCGAGTCTGGGGTCGGATTCTCGGGCACGGGACGCGAATGTCTTGCTGCCGACGAGATCTCTGGTTGATAGGAGCTTCTCGGCTATATCGAGCCACCGCAGGGCCTCCGCTCTAGGGTTGAGATTGAAAGGTTCCATTTTCACTCTCTAAAATGGATGAGAAAACTCTGACCTTTTGTTTCTCGTGCTTTCTGTTTTATTGATGGGTCACACGAGGGGTTATGAGAAAATGTGCGAGCGTTGTGGACGAAAAAGGACAGGTTCTTTGTGGAAAAGGCGAGATTTGTTAGTTGTCTTCAGGTTGACAAAGGGGACTAAACTAGGGGTATTGGAGTAATTGAGCGGAATCCAAACGGATAAAACGAGTGTTTTTCATTTGTTAGATTCTTTTACTAATTTAGCAGACTGAATGGAGATATGAATCTATTTGACTTTTAAAATTTAAAGGATAAAGAAATGTTTTGTTTATATAAATATTTTATATAATCATCATTCACTCAACTAAATATATATATATATATATAATATATAATTTTGTGAAAAAGATTAATAGATTATCATCATCTTTGATTTAAAGAATGTTAATTAAAAATTATTTGAATCTTATGAATTTACCCATTTAAATCCATTTTTTGACAATTTGAGCTCAAGTGGAAGTAGAAAGGTTACAAATTAGTACAAAATTCATAATATTTATCATCTTTAATAGTCTCTCTCTATTTATTTCTCAAGTCTTATTTTTTTCTACCTGTATTTTTCAATAAATTTAAAAACCCAATTTAACTTGTTCAGAAATGACTTATTTCAAATTGACTTTTATAAGTTAAAAACTTAAATTTGAAGTGGTGATTTGTAGTGTTTGACACTGTAAGACCCTAAAGTCTAATTTAATTTATGATTATTATTCTAAAACTATAAAATATTAATTTGATGAATGAAACAATTAATCGGATAAGTGCACATGAAAGAGGAGGATTAAAACTTTTAAAGGGGGGAGGCGGCTAAGAGTTGAAGGATGCTAAAATTATTTTTCATATATTTCTAAGCCATTTCACAATTGTTTCACCAAACTTGTTTGTGATTGGTTGATTTACTAATGGGAGGCCTTGATGTTGGCATTTGATTTAGCCTTATCAAGCTAATTTTCAGCACTTCACCTCTGTTAACGCCAAGATCTTCTGCCACGTCCCAATCACGTAAGACGTTCTGATCCTGCACAATAAACACAGTCAACACCAAAAGCTTGACGGCTTCAACCGTCGGGGGATAGCTCAGGTGTGAGAGTCAGTACAGGCGATCACAAGGTTAACAATGGAGGATAAAATATTTAGTGTATTGAGAGAGATAAAATTATCAGTTACCTTTGCATGTGTGACCTCCTTCCTATCATATACTCCAAGATCTGGTTTTGTGTGCCACCGACCCCCCTGACACCACCCACTGCAGGTAGCTTACCTGCTGATCCCATCCCCTTTTGTCCACCGTTGACCGACTGCCCAATCCTCATTAATGCGATGTAAGATATCAATCAGCCATTATCTTTGTCATCATCACCGGTCAAAACCCAAGTGAAGATATTTATCATCAAGTGGGTTGGCCCAACGATCCGGCCCGAGACTTTTAAGACCCAACAGATATAAACCAAGTGATTTGGCCTAATGACTAGGTCCAATAACACCAGGATCCAACTGTGATAACCCAATGAATCCACCAAGGAGTTCGGCCCAATGATCCGGCCTAATGTACATAAAATATCATGACCCAACAACCTCCATTCCCATATTCCCTCCCATAGCCCAATTTTGAGCAAAAGAAAAGATTGATAAAAAGAGGAAGAAAATGAAACCATGAAAGATAATCATTTGATTTTCAATTATAGATGTTAATTTCATGGATTTGATATATAAATGTTTTGTTTATATTTGTTTTAGATGATTTGAACAAATATTAAACAAGATAAAAAAAGAAATTAAAGAGATTAAGTTTTGCCGGAATTTCGTCGAAAAACTTAGATCTAACGGTGATTGGTGGTTTGTTTTCAAATCTAAGACCATGGTTGGACTCCTAAAATATAATAGATTTGATTTGGGCAGAAAAACACTGAAAAAACTCGCTGAAAACTGTGCAGTCCACCAAAAAAGATGCTCGAAAAATATTTTCCAATGAACTTTTTCAGTAAGCCTGTTTCTCTATGTTAGAGCGAAATTTGGAAATACTTTATTCTACAAAGTTGTAGATAATTAAATTTCACATGGAAACGACATAAGATCCGTATTTTTCTTATAAAAGGGCTAATTGTTATGAATTATTGAAGTTTATGAATATTAGAATTTATAATTAAATTATCAAAAAAATTATTTGGGCTGAAATATTTTTACAGAAATCTTATAATATCAGTTTAGAATTTCTATAAATTTTTGATAAATTATTGAAAAGTAGAAGTAATTATTGTATTTTTAAATTATTTATAGTTAGTTTAAAAATATAAGAAAGTCATAAAAAATTCTATGAATGATGAAAAATTATGAAACTTGGTAAAAAATCCTATAATACTATTTTATAATTTCTTGATAGTTTTGAAAAAATATTAAAAAACGGAAATATTTATTGTATTTTTAAGTTATTTGTAGTTACTTTAAAAATAGAGAAAATTCATAGAAAATTCTATGAATGGTGGAAAATTATAAAATTTGTTAAAAAATATTATAATAATATAAGATTAATATTGATGATGTTTTAAAGATATAAGAGTATGTGGAGTTATTATTTCTATTTTGAAGCTATTAAATGATAGTTTTTATAAATATAAATAATTATAGAAAATTGTCGGATAATCCGAAAAATATGAAAAATATATGAAATGATCAATCTGTCAAGAAATATTCGTTTTGTCAGGAAATATTCGTACGACAACGCTAAAATAACCAATCATTGGTGGACCCTATAACAGAATAACTGTCGGATAATGAAAGCGACAGAAATAACTTCTTTAAAAATTGACGGCAAAACTTTTATTGTTAACTGTTGAAATACCGGTGATAAAAGTAAAGTAATATTCGTTATGCCACAGTAGTACACAATATTCCACAGTAGCACACGGTATTGCACAATAATTTATATTATTAATTATTACATATGAAGTCACTCAGTATTTCATTCAATAATTGTCACAGAAGTTATTGAACAGTAACTCATATTATTTGATATGATATAATTAGACCAATTGGCAGTATTGTGAGTCTATGTTAATAATTGTGAATAATGGTTCAAAGGTTGAAAAAGATGTTGATTAAAGATAACTATAATATGCATATGTTTGTTCAATTATTTTCTTTTTTATAAAAGTAAGTCTGACAGGACTTGCTGACACTTTACTTTTTCTAAAATGTCTGAACCACAAATCAATTATTGTTAAAAAGTGTACAAGTTGGTTTAATTTTATCTACGGGACCACAAATTCCATTATCAACATTTTTATATATCTCATTTGGTTACTTTGTCAAAAAGGGTGTGATAGTTGTCTCCTCAATTTTCAGTATAAATAGATTGCTTATATGAGAAACAAAACACATCATCACTACACTAAAAATATAAAATTATTTTACTACAATATTGTGAGGATAATATTGTAAGTATTTCTTTTGAGTGTAAAGTTACTCCAAGTGTTGATAAAGAGTACAAGCATTGTTCAGGGTTTATCAATTTCATAAAAAATAGAATCCAGTCACGTGCTAATAAGGTAAGGGATATCATTTTTATTGTAAATTGATATCATTTTCTTTCATACTCCATATTATGGTAAGATATTATTATTCATTTTTTTAGTTTATCATTAAATGGTGAAAAATACTTAAATGATTAGAATGTCCTTAATAATTTGTGTTTCATCTAATATCTTGACCTGAATCTTTCTATTCAGTTTTAAGTTATTATATTTGAGCCGGGAACATTACATTTATTTGAACTTTATATTCTTTCAAGATTTTATGGATATCATGTTGATAATTTGGACTATGGATAATTAAGTTAAAAATCACTAAGATATAGTTTATCTTATTATTCTGTTTATTTCTTTCCATTCATTATATATATCATTGTCATCATCCTCATACTTAAACTTGTGCTGAAAAGTTATATTTGGCCCATAATGCAAATAATTTATAAGTTATTTTGTAGTGTGCAACAGTTTGAGATTAATTTGTACTCACCCTTTTGCTTCCCAATTCATTTCAGGTAGTAAAAGTGTAGTTAGGTCGGACGGGAATAACAAAAGAATAGAATGATGGTTCGAGACTGTTAAAGTTTCTCAATACATTTTAAAATAGTGTGACAATAATTGTATTGAGGACTTAAAATGTGTGTCGTATTTTATATGTCATTTAATAATTAATTTTGGTGAACTAAATAGGGTGATGCGAACTTGAATTTGGAAGCGTGAAAAATGCACCCCATTATAATGAGGAGGATATAAATCTTCTCGTGTTCCTTTGAGGACTTGAAATACTTGTCGTTGTATTTTATATGACATTGTAATAATATGAGTATATATATTGTCGTATTATATACGTTACAATATTTGTATTAAAACTCATAGTATATGTGTCGTCATATTTTGCACGACAGTTCAATAGTTGTAATAAGAAAGTTCGCGTCAGTAGTGTTGCGTGTAGGGGTGCTCATCGGTAAAAAACCGAACCGGTACCGAAAAAACCGAACCGGTACCGAACCGAAAAATCCGAAAAATCAAGAACCGGTACCGGTACCGAATAACCGGTTTTGGTACCGGTTCGGTACAAAGTCGGTACCGATTTTTTCGGTTCGGTTTTCGGTTATACCGCAATAATTAAATAATTTTTTTCTATATTAACAATTTTTTTTCAATCTAACAAGATGGTTCAGGAAATAAATCTCATATTGAGAATGCGTGTTGGTAGTGTGATTTTCAAGCATTGGATCCATGAATTCCCAGCATTATTATATTTATGGAAAGTTATCATCAAGAAGGGGAGATGAAATTCTGTCCTTCTGGTTGGTTATTTGTGGATTTTGTTCTCATTAATGTAGAAATATTTAGAATTTACTTGTCATTTGTAGTATTTAAATTTTGTATGACAAAAAAAATTGTTTGCAGAAAAAGTATTGAGAAAAGCTATTATGTTCGATGACAGAAAACAATACAACTAGAATCTAGTACTCAGTACTACTACTGAGTCAGTAGTTGTATGTATGTTGGAATCGCCCAAATGCCCGTTTAATAACCAACCACGTGTCATTTGTTGTCTGTGTCTTTGATACAAATTGAAAGGATCTTTCTAATCTGTACATACAACCAGCTGTACGTACAAGATTTTGCATTTATCGGTTTTCGGTTCTTTTCGGTTTTTCGGTATTTACCGAATTCAGAATTTTAATTACCGCTACCGGTACCGAAAATGATAAAAAAACCGAAAAATCGGTACCGAAAAAACCGAAACCGAAAAAAACCGGTACCGCCGGTACCGGTTTCAACCGGTTCGGTAAAAAACCGAAAAAACCGAATTTTTTGAGAACCCCTAGTTGCGTGGACCTATTTTGGTATGTCAGATATGAAAGTAGTATGCATACAAGCCAATCATGTTTGATGATAAATCATATACTTTGTAACAATCTTATTCATTTATTAATAAAAAGTATTAATTTATTAAAGGCTTTTAATTATCTACATGATGCTGTTTGATAATATGTGATAAACCCATAGTTTTAAGCAATGCTTTTAGAATAATGATGATGATCATTCTAACGAGATTTAAATTCTTAGAAAACTTAAAACTAAAATAGTTCCCAATCGTTGGATTACTAAATTTGAGATTAGTGAATCCGGATAGATTGGTACATACGTTGCTTGCTCATTGGATGAGGATGATTGATCTCATGATCATTTGTGTGGAGTCACTAAAAACAGTATGTAGCTGCTTATTAGAGAATAAGTTCACTGAACGTGGCTCGTTAAGGAATACCTAATGGAGTTTTACTTGCCTATCAATAGGAATTCCTGTAGTGATAGTAGTATAAGTGATCCTTGGACTTGAGATCATCATAGTATCTTGTGTATGATGAGTTATACTTTGACTTATTCCTTAAGACCTTTAGGGTATATCAAAGGGTATGCTTGGGTATAATAAGTTGTATATGGAGATAATGTATGATCAATAAAGAATCTACCACTTCTAGTAAAAGAAGAGAAATGTCCTATGTGATTCGATAAATGGCAACCCAATAGTCCTTGGCCAAGGCAGAATGAAATTAAAAAGGAGTTTCTAATTTGCATTATTTGGAGTTGTGCATTTAAGAATCGAAAAATATATAATTAAATAAAATAAGACTTGACAGTAATTTCATGTCTTATATTTAATTGGGACATTGTATGGTGGAAGGATTGAATTGTACGGTAATTATTTACTCAAAGGTTCTTTTATGATTAATGTTAAAATCTATATTATCTGAAAAGTCGCTGATGGCTAGGGAGGCTTATCCCTATTGTAGAATAAATATTATTTATTTAAATAAATTATTAGTTTAATTTATTTATTTGAATAAGATTAGAATTGTTCTAATTGATTTATTCACAACCAATTTAATATGGAGAACCTAAAGGATCACACCATAAAAAGAAGAATAATTATTTAAGAAGTTAATGACATAATTATAATAATAAGTTAAATATATTTAATTTAATTTATAGAGATAGAATAAATTAAATAACTTAATATTTATTATTTAATATTTTAGAAATATTAAATATAAATTAATAAGAGGAATCTTATTATTATTATTACTATTATTATTATTTAATTCTTAAAGGAGTTTGGGAATTAATTAATAAAAGTACTCTCAAATATCCTAATAGGATTAGGAGGAAAATTAATTAAAAGAGTTTAATTAATTATCCCTAATAAGATTAGGGAGCTTAATTAATTAAAAGAATTTAATTAATTAAATAAAATTCAATTCCTTAATTGTTAAGGAGGGTTGCCTACATTTATAAATAAGAGGAGTCTTATTATGGGTGAGGAGGTTGATACTTTCATAACACGTGAATACGTGATTCTAATTGTTGGAGAGTACGCTCCTTTTCTATGAGATAGAGAAACTAGGGTTTTGTCAAACACCCATCTTCTTGAATCTTTCTTCTTCCTCGGTGGATCACCTCTAGAGGCCAAACACTTGAGTGGCTAACCTTGATCAAAGGAAGGAACCAAACCCGATGAATTTAAGTTGAATGCGAAAAGGATTGGAGGTGAACTTGTACCTGAGGAAGCTTGAATTTTCAAGGGTATGATTCTTGTTCTTCATATCTTTTCGTTTAATTAATAATTGTGCATAAAGGATGATCCGAGTATATGATTTATAAAATTTTAAACTCTGATTTTTACACGTTTTCGCTTATTTGTGCAATTTGATTGCGTTCCTGAATATTACAAACCTAACAAGATACACCATTTTACTTATAATTTGAAATTAAGTTAAAATAAAATATAAATGTATTTGACTAAAATGTCTTCTAAATTAAAATAAGATGTAAAAATGACTAAACTAAGGGTTAAGGTTATAAACGAGCCAAACAGTTTAGACTCGATTCAGGCTCGACTTGAAAAAATATGAGCGAGACTCAGATTCGTTAATAATATGATTTAAATCTGAGCATTAAAAATTGTTTGAATTAAAATATGAGTATAATCTGAGCAAGGTTATACTCGACTCGTTGAAGATTCAAACTACTTAAATTCTCGCTTAATACATATTTAATTAGATGTTCGATACATTCTCTTATAATATATACAAATTTAAATCAAATTAATATAATTAGTTATTATTTTATTTTATTTTTAATTTTAATTTTGATTTTATATTTTTAAAGTGTAATAATAAATATATTTCCTCATTTCTAAGTAAAACAACAAATTTAATTTATAATTATATTTATTATAAAACTAGTTATTATGTGAAGACTCGAATTCGAGTTTGAATTTGAAGGTCGCGAGTAATTTGAATAAATATTAGAGTCGAGTCGGATCGAATTTGAGTAATAAATATTCGAGTAGAGTCGAATCTGAGTAGAATTTTTCAAATATAATTCAATTTCGAACCGAATTCGAGTACGAATTTATCATTTTAAGTCGAATTTGAATAGTTCTCTGTTCGCTCCGATTCGACTGGTTTACACCCTTACTAAAGGTAAAAAACAGCCTTTATATTTAGTCAAACAATAATAACTTATAAGTCTAAATTAAATTAATCTCAAACACTTGCAGACTACAAAACAACTTATAAATTCGTTTGCCAACTTATAAGTTTTTTTCTATATTTTTTTCAAATAAATTTGATGCAAAATTTATGTGAAAGACGCGTTCTGAAAGAGTGTGTACCGTTGCATATCCAATTGTCGGAATTCAAGCTTCCTCTAAAGACCTGTTCCTTGCTGAGTGACAAAAATTAACTGAAAAAGTGAACCCCATTCCATTCCATTTTCATATACACTCCATCGATCTCCAACTCATCTCTCCCTTCCTCTCCTTCGCTCTCGTCTGCAATCGGAATCGGGATGGATGAAGAGTATGACGTCATTGTTCTCGGCAGTGGCCTCAAGGAATGTATCCTCAGCGGCCTTCTCTCCGTTGATGGGCTCAGTTCAAAGTACAAATTCGAACTTGTTGAGACAGCTGAAATTTCAAATTTATTGATCCGCGTTGCTTTTAAGTAGGTTAGCTAGAGCTTAAAATCGTTTTCTGTTTACGGATGATTGGATATTCTCATTTCTATGTATTTAATTGGATTGACAAAGGGATCCCTAGACTAATGATCTTCTATTTGGACAACTTATTTAAGTTATTGTTAATTTTTGATGTGAATGTGGGATTTTATATGTTATACAAATGCTTTTGTCCAAAATGAGAATCTACATTTAAAGAAATTTTAACTTTACAAAATCAATGGACAGATCACAGCTTAATTACATAATATGATATGTTGATTTTAAAACTTTATTCCCAATTTGGGATGAATTGTCTTATGCCATTGGAGTTTGAGAGAAAAACTCTAGGGTTGTAAGTGAACTGAATAGACTATTATTGAGTTAGCTCAAGATTTGGTTATTGAACTTATGAAACTTGATTTGTTTATTTAATGAGTTGATCTTAAGAGAGGTCCAAAATCTAAATACTAACCAGCTAAGTTAGAGTGAGTTTTATTTGTTGTGCCGGATTGCATTACTTTTGTATTTTATATAGTCAAAAGGTTTTCAGTAACTTTACTAGCTAGTTTGAGCCAAGCTCAATTAATGATGTGCACTAAAATATGTACAATCTTGACTTAATTAGCTATAAATGAATCAACTTGAAATTGTTTAGCTGGTCTTACTGCCATAGCAAAAATAAATAATCAACAAACAGAAACGTTTGTTGTCTGCAGTGCTAGATATTTATGAGCTTTAGGCACACCTCTTTACTTATCTTTTACCTATTCTGACGAGAACCAATTTATTCGTAGTAATGATATCTAATAATAATAATGATACTAACCTTATTTAGTAGTAGTGATTTAGATCATGAAGCTTGTTACCAGCTGAAATCTGATGAACACATTTTCTGTAAAATGGTGTTTCTTATTTATTTGGCCACCATTTTTTCATTTAGTATTCAGGACTCACCATTCCTCAAATTAATTATAACTTTTGCATAAAGTAACCGACCTACTTATAATTCAATTTATGTGTTTGATTAAATGTGCGATTTATGCAAGCCTACAGTTAGTTTTATGTCTGTTTAGTTTTTCTTCTTATTTTTCCTGTAGTTAATCCTATTGAGGATACTTATGTATAGAAAAGACGACAATTTATCCTACCATAGCAATGTAACTGAGATTCCTTATGGGATTTAAGGAGCAATATAATTATACTTCAAGGAACAAGGGCCATATTTTTATTCAGCCATAAGCACTGGTGTTTAGTATTTTGATATTTTCGCTGAAATGTGAACTTCTGATTTCATTTCTTCTAGCTGGCCTACTACCTCTACTAATAGATTCAAGCCAAATCTGTTCTTAGTTTTTGAGCCATTTACTTTTCCTATTTCATCTATGCGGATGCTTGTGAAAATGACTCGAAACATCTTCTCAGTCGCCTCTAAATCTCGGTTAAAGTGTATGATTTTCCCAGTAATACTTGAATAATCAGTATGTGATAGTTTTTTAGATCTACTAAGTTACATAGACATGGTATTCTTTTGTTTGATCACACTAACCATTCTCTGTCGTTTTCTCTCTTATTTAGATAATCTGCAATGAGTTATTTCTTTGCAACTGTTAGCTTGGAGGTTTAGCACATACATATGTTATATTTCTTATATTTGGTAATATATATGTATTGTCCGCTTGGTTGTTAGAATTGGTTTGTTTTCGTGCACAAAGAGAGAGAGAGAGAGAGGGAAATGTGCAAGTGGAGAACTGTGTCTTGACTCTTTTGCTGCTACAGGTATCTATTATGTTGCTCCTACTCACACAACGTGGTTCCAAAAGGGAAATTTATTGCTTTTGTTTCAGTAGAAGCAGAGACTGATAATCCCGAGGTTGAATTAAGGCCTGGGATAGACCTACTCGGGCCTGTCTAGGAGATATTTTTTGAAACCTATGATAGATTTGAACCTACAAATAATCATGATGAGGACAGCTGCTTCATATCTACTGTAAGTAGACATACTTAAAATCATAAAAGAATTCCAAGGTAATAATTATAGAAGTACAGTTCTGGTATATGCAATATTTATCTACAATTGAAGGACTAAGGGCTTGTTTTAGTGACAAGGGTCGCAAAGAATTTGGTGATAAAATCTTGTATGCATATATAATCTGATATTGCAAGACATTCCTGCAACATATTTACAGTTTGAGCAATGTGAATTTGCTCGTTATTTTTAATAACTAATCCTTCTTGTGATTTTAAAATGCCTGTGCCAAATTTTGTCTGTTTTAGCATATTATTCGAGTGTTTTCAAGTATTGGTAATCCTGATACTTTTGAGTCAATTTTTCCTCCTACTAATTAAGAAAGCAGCCTAATGTCACGCCTCCTCTTTGGCACTTTTATTGAGGCTGCATTGCCATTGATTAGTTTTTTAAGCTTGTGTATCTTGCAGAGCTATGATGCAACAGCACACTTTGAGTCGACAGTAAAAGACGTCATAGCGTACAGCAAGATCACTTCAAAGGTTTGTTATTATCGCTTTTAATTAACTGAGTTACAAATACCCGATTGGCGTAAAGAAGAAACATATAAATACAGTTGGGGCAAAAAAAATCGCAGTTGACTTGGTATGTGAGGCTGTAGGAGCAAGAGTATTTATAAGATTTAACTTATCAGGAAAATCAAATTTCATATGTATGCATGCCAAATTATGTATGGTTTGTTTCTGGGTAAATAATGCACTTGAAACTAGTAGTTAATTAGATGTTAAATACTGTGTTACAGACATTTATTACGAAACCTCCTTTGTTTCTCTTATTTGCTCACAAATGATACAAGACTTCAGTTACATAATACTAAAAATCACTTGTGACCTTTAATAGAACTTAGGGTTGGCTGTAGGTAGACCAAATCAGTAAATGGTGCAATTGGCATCTCATACTAATGTTTTTCAACCTCAACTTCATGCCATGACTTGGGATCATCAGCACCACATGTTATTAGTATTTGCACTTTTTCTTAAGCTATCAAATTCGGATTCTTGTAGTTGATTGTTTGCTTGTGTTGTGTATGTGTATGTGTATGTGTATGTGTTAGACTATGCATGCGCAACGTGGGAGCAACACATGATGATGTATTTATCAGTTTGTAACAGATTATATATTAGTTAAGCACTAATAAATCTTTGCAAACACTGCCTCATTTTTTGTTTTCTTTTCCTTGTGACAAGTAAACATTACCTCAGATTTCAAATCACCAAACTTTCCTGCTTAAATTGCACTATAATTAAGTGTACATATTCAAGAGAAATAAATGTTTGAAACTCTTAGTGTTGATTTTAAATGTTTTACTCTTTTATTTGGGTCAGGATCTTGATCTTTCTGTGGACCTGAGTGCTGCAAGTGCTGCTGCTCCTGAAGAATAAGGTCTCCGTCGTGGTATGCAAACTAAGAGCATTAGCCAAAGGGTTCCAGTTCTAAACCATTCCTTCATTTCATTTATTTTTCTTTATTTAGAAACAATTTGCATCCCTATAACAATTCATTGAATCAATATTTTTTTTCTCTCAATTTCAAGAATAAATTTAGTTGATGACCCAATAAAAGATTTTTATCTTCGAACCCATTGAAAAAATTGGAAAGGGGGAGTGCACTAGAAATCAAATCGTAGATCGAATCGGTATGGGTGTGTCCCTTTGCTGTTAGCCAAATTAATGATTGGTTTCTTTCATGAAAATGCTATTAAGTCTGTGTACCAATCCAGTGGCTTATTATTTAGAATGTGGCATTCACTAGGTTTCTTTTACTTTATGGATTAATGAGGGTTTTGAAAGGAAAACTACAAAGAAACTCTTACTAGTATTTTCATTGTTATGGAAAACATGGGGAAAAAGAGGACAAGATGGAAAAGTAGGTCATTTTAACTATGGCTCCCACCACTACTCCAAAGTCCAAATGATATGATTAATGAATTGTCCTTTTTAAGTGCTTATATTCCTGATTTGTCTCCTAAAATGACTTATCTACCCCCCCTCACATCAAATTTCTCTTCTACTGGTCTCTCACATAATTTTACAGCCCTTTACAAATTTTTGCCTCCCTTTTCTAATGAATTTTATAAGGGTAGTATTAAGTTTTTTTTATAACTATTTTGATTGCATTTCTTAATCCTCAACTTCAATTATTGTAAATTACTAATTGTGTACCCAAATAATGATTTGAGCTTAGTCAATTTCCATATATATGTAAAAAAAAAAGAAGAAAAAAGATGGCTAATTCTCCAATCAAAATGTAAATGATTGTTAGTAAATCTATCTAATAAAATACAAATGATTTTGAATTTTCCGCTCATTCAATAAATCATCTGGGCCGTCCAAAGTTTGGGATAAATCTCACCATCCATCTATCTAATAAAATACAATCTATCTAATTCTATATATCTAATAAAATATAAATGATTTTGAATTTTTCGCTCACTCAATAAATCATCTAGGACGTCTAAAGTTTGAGATAAATCCCACCATCCATCTATCTAATAAAATACAAATGATTTTGAATTTTTCGTTCACTCAATAAATCATATGAGTCGTCCAAAATTTAGAATAAATTTCAACGTCCATAGTGCCGGAGGCACGTGATTGTTGCTAGTGTACTTATAAAGAAGAAGGATATATCTATTTGTAATTAAACCATAAATATTAAGGTAAATATTTTATGTTGGTTTTGTAGATCCGATGTGTTTGGTTATATAATAAAATATTTAATGACCAAAATTTTAAGACCTATAACATTATTCTATTTTTAATATTTCTTATATGCAAAGAGCAAATCGTATAAAAATACTACCTCCGACCGTTTGAAAACAGTTGAGAATATTTTTAAATTTAAATTAATTAATTTAATAATAAATTATCTAAATAGTATTATTTATTATTTAATAATTTTTATTAAAAAATTTAATTTTAAATTTAAAAATATATTAAGATGACTTTTGTAGGTATCTTAATAAATAGTACTACTATAATTTAGGTCGGAGGGAGTAAGGAGGCGTGGAAATAATGTTTCTTTTACGTACAAATGGATATAGAAATAGATATAGAGAGAGAAAATGATTGATTAATCTGATCCGTTTTTGAAACATCGGACGGCGGAGAGAACATTGACGACACGACAGCAAACTAAGTAGGTTTTTCTCTCTCTTGACTTGAACAAAACACAGTCTACTCCTCCTCCTCCTTTCCAGTGAGAGAAAAAGAAAGCTTTTTAGAGACAGAAAAAAAATGCAACCTTACAACCTCTCCACCGGAGCGGAAGCACTCCGGTGGCTCGGCATCGCCGAGAAGCTCCTACAAACCCGTGATCTCGTCGGAAGCAAGACATTCGCGACTCGTGCCCGAGATTCCGACCCCAGACTCGAGCACGCCGACCAGATCCTCGCCATCGCCGACACCCTCATCGCCGGCGAGAACCAGATCAGCAATCATCACCTGGACTGGTACGCGATTCTCCAGCTCGCCCGCCAGACTCACGACTCCGAGCTCATAGCCTCTCAGTACCGGCGACTCGCCCTACTGTTAAACCCTAACAGGAACAAATTTCCGTTTTCTGAGCACGCGTTTAAGCTCGTGTCCGACGCTTGGTTAGTCCTCTCTAATCCTTCGAGAAAATTTCAATTCGATAATGAGTTTGGTAATCGTAATAATACGCATTTCAACTTCATCCAACAACATCATGAACCACCACAAATTAATAATAGTACCCATTTCAATTTCATCCAAGAGCATAGTGAACACCTACATCAATCTTCGCCTATGCAACAACAGCAGCAACAATTCCTACAACCATTCCCTCAGCAACAGCTGCTGTCTCCGCAGCAATTATTGCCTCAGCAGCAACCACAAGCTTTCAATTTGCAACAACAACATCATATACAATCATTGCCTCAGCAACAGCCCCGCACGAATCAGTCCCAACAACCTTTGCCTCGCCCTCAACCGCAGCAACCTTTGCCTCGACCTCAACCACAACAATCTTTGCCTCGGCCACAGCCGCAACAACCTTTATCGCAGCCACAGCTGCAACAACCTATGCCTATCCCTCAGCCACAGAAACCTTCGCCCAAGCCTCAGTCACAAAAACCTTCACCCCAGCCTCAGCCACAAAAGCCTCAGTCTCAGCTACAAAAACCTTCAGTACAGCCTCAGCCACAAAAGCCTTCACCTCAGCCACAGTCACAGTCAGAACAACCTTTGCCTCAGCCTCAGCCTCAACCTCAGGAGCATGGAGAGAGTGGAAGCCTGAGGAATGGTAATGATAACATAATAGAGGAAGAAAATGGAGTTAACGATAATAATGCTGATTATGATGTAAATGTTGAGGAATCATCCAGTTTTTGGACTGCATGTCCATATTGTTATAATATGTATGAATATCCCAGGGCTTATGCTGAGTGTACACTGCGGTGTCAAAATTGTAAGAGGGCGTTTCATGCAGTTAAGATTGCTGCCCCACCTCCGACTTTGGATGGGAAAGATGCTTATTTTTGCTGTTGGGGTTTTTTCCCATTAGGGGTTTCGATGTCGTATTTGGAGAAAAATAAGAATGGGGTTTCGAATTGGACACCATTCTCGACCATGTTTGCTTTTCCGCAAGGGCAAAGTAATATGAATGTTGGGAAGCCAAATAATGCGAGGAAGAGCTCTGGTCCTAGGATTTATATTGATGATGATCAGGAAGTTTTTGTGGATTTGTCATCGAGTGATGAAGATACTGATGATGAATGGGGTAGTACTAGGAAGAAGAAAACAAAGAGCGCAATGAGGAAGGGTTCAGCCGCTAAAAATATTAAGCAACCGCGAGTTGATAAGGTGAAAAAGGCTAAAGTGGGCAGTGGTGAGAATTCACAAGGTGGAGTTGTAGCACAGGAGGGAGTGGATGTTGGCGTGCCTAATGTGGCAGTGCCGAATGTACTGGTGGGTGAGATGAGTAAGAAAGCAGCGGTTGTTAATATAAGAAAGCAACCAGGTAGAATTGCGAAGGATTTGGGGAAGTTGGATTTGAATGTGGAGTTCAGTAATGAGGTTGAAGAGCCTGCTCCTGGAACAAGTGGAGGGAATAAAGTAGGAAATGGGGTAGAGGATAACATTGAAGGCATTGGGTTCTTTGAGGGTCTCGATGAATTCTTGAATAGCCTACCGATACTCAATGTTGTGGCTGATGACAAGGTTAAGGCTGGTTAGTAAAGTAAGATTATTTTTGTTGTAGCAGTAGTTGTTTTGTATTCCTGTAATAGTAATTAATTTTTGTAGGGCAAGAGATGTTTCCTTTGATGGTTATGCAGTTTATTGTAATGTATATTTGGTAGTAATGTTGTTTAATCCATTTTGCGGCTGTTTTAAATGGCTTATCATTTCCTTGCTTGATTACATGGTAGGAAAGAAAGGTAATTCAAATATTATGTTTGTCTTCCATCCTTTTTGCATCATTTACTTCACGCTGGTCCTTTTCTCTCCAAGTATGGATTGGATGCTTGGTAATGACATGGCTAAGCATTGCTTAGTAAATATGACTTTTTTCTATTTTGTTATTTCCTTTTGCAGTTATTTTGTAAGAATGGGTGACATGACATAGAAGCAATGCAGCAGTTTTGGTTCTAAAAGTATTTGTTATCATAGTAGCAATTTGTTTCTCAATTTTATAATATTATATATGTGTTTGTATCTTAATGTCATATAATCATGATGTAAAAGGAAGGATTGCTAGCCGACTTGGGTGAGAACAAAGCTTAATACTGATTAGTGAATTAAGATCTCTTTTGTTGCTATAATTGTGTAATTTTTAGCAGTAGATGTTTCCTTAACGGTTATCACAGTTTATTGTAATGCATATTTGGTAATGATGTCGGTTTATCCTTCTTGCGGCTGTTTTGTAGTTACTTTTCTATCCTGTAATAACAAATTATGGTAAGTCGTAGTTGCAATCTGACATGTTCTTAAGGGTTTTGAAATTATCATTTTTTATCCTGTAATAACCAATGATGATATGACGCTACCAGAGATGCTCCTAAGGGTTTGTGAAGTATCATTATTGTATTTTTTGTTTACATCTCAATTTTTGATGTGCATTATTATTTCAATATCATATAGTAGTGAAAGGAAAGATTGCCAACAGGCTGACTGTGTGCCCTACTCTCCCCCCAAAAAAAATAAAAAATTAAATCTTTTGTCTTATTTCCTTCAATCTATATATATTGCAATCCTATTATCAACCTGCGTGGAGAGGTTATTAATTACAACATAGTTTGGCTGAGGTAGGGTTTTCTAAGTTTATTTGAGGTTGATTCAATTTCAGGATCTGGTCAAGCTGTGCCTCCAAAATATTTAACCCGAGCCTATACGGGTTATTGATGACATATGTGCTGATCTTCCTATTTAGGAGTCTCTATATTTCTCTATTTTTGCAGTTAGACTTGGCTTTATTTTACGTCCTCTTACTTTTTATATTTAACATGTAAATGCATCCTGCCAGTAACCATCCTGTACTGAATTTCCATCTTGCTTTCACTGCTATGTATCACTACCTGAAGAGCCATTAATTTGCAGCTGTTGATATCATATATATTTTGACATTTGACTTTATAATTTCATCCTTGTGTTTTATAATACATTTGTTTATTCTGTTCGGTTTGATTTGAGTTTAAAAGAATATACAGTTTAGAGCAAGTTAGAGAACTAATTGTGTTATGTCTAGCATTGTTTTATTGTGCATCCATTTTCCGAAGAGAGAGGTATCGCTATTTGATTTCTGCAAACAAATTAATCAATTATGTGTAGAGTCCCTCTCTTGTTGCCAACTAGTGTGTACTAAAAACATTTATTATTGCTGTTGTTTTGTGTTTTGATCTTGGTATAGTTATCTCTGTGTACTCATAAAAGTTATTGATTATGTGGTTCTGGGTATAGTTATCTTTGATTATGTGGTTCATATTACTCTATTTGTTCTTAAATATGATATTATATATTTTTTAGGTATTTGTCATAATGCAGAATCTCATCTTCTATGTTATGTTTGTTAATTGAAAGATTTTTATATTTTATACTTATAACCTAACCTAGATGACATTGTTATGCTTCTGCATTGCATTAGGTGGAGACTTGCCTTCTATGCTTTAGGCAGGCAGTAAAAATAGAATGGAGAATGAGTGTAACCATAAAAGCTGTGGTCTTTTCTGCAGCAGCAGCCGGGAAACAGAAGGAAAATAATGGATTTGAAGCAAAAGAAAGTTATTACTGATTATTAAAAAACAAAGAAGATGTTATATTAGAAAAGAGAATCACACAGCAAAATGAGAAAGGAGTAATATTTATGTTTTTAATCTCTGTTTTTGCTTCTTTTAACTAATGGGTATTTGATAAATACTGAATGAATCTAAATGAGCTGAATCTGAATTTAAATAAAAAAAATTGTTTGATAATTGATATGTCTGAATAATAAATTTTTATTATTTTATCCCTCTTAAAAATTTAAAATTATTATAAATTTATTTAGTATTACTTAATATAATAGTTAATATTGTAAAAAAAATCATTCAACTAAAAAAATGAGCCCAAATCGTCGTTTGAATGGCTGACCGATTCAGCCATCGATTTTTTTTTTATAAAACAAACGCATTTAATGACACCGATTCAATCATTCAACCATTCAATCTTAGTCAAACAGTCCCTAATACTCTATTAATGAGTAACTTTAAAATAAAGCATTTAATCACCCAAAGAAAATAATTAACTATATTTTATAGATTTAAATGCATGGCACATAATTAAATTTAATTTTCTTCACTAAGGGAAGGTAAATAATTGATGAACTACTAGTAATAAATGTACTCAGAAATTTAATAACGGATCTGTATGTATGTATGTATTGGACATCGAAAAAAAAAATGACCACTTTTGATTTTTTTGGTGGGAGAGAATAACTTTTTATATTTATTTATTGCATTTTTCTCACCAAACTAATCAACGATGACAGTTAAAGGCATGTTAATTGGGTTTTGTGAGCTGAATTTGAGATGGTCCAAATTTAATCCAATTTAAAATGGGAACAATTACTTTTTTTATTACATTTTTAAAAATTATTATTCTCTTCGTTTCTTAATATAGGTCGTTTTAGGATTGTGCACAAGTATTAAGGTAATAATTGTATAACATTAATTATAATATCAATTATCTATATTACCCTTGCATTGGAAGAAGAGATTGTTATTTATTGGACATAAAATAGTGAGAGAACTAAAATTACATTTAATACTTGGGGTAATATTGAAAACTAAACAATTAATGCTTACTTGAAATTCTCAAACGACTTATATTAAGGAACAAAAATATTTCTCTAAAACGACTTATATTAAGGAATGGATGGAGTACAACAATAGTGCACTCATAAAATATTTACACAATTTATGCATTTAAAATTTTATTTACAAAATTAGTGCATTCTCATCCCTTTAATTAAGATGAGTGTTTTAATTTAGCATTTTCTCTCTCCTCCCTTCTACCCCCTCCGCCGAACAACATAATTGCCTCATTAAAATTTTCATTCCATATATAACCAGCTATCATCGCATTATAAGAAACATCATTTCTTTTAGGCATTGAATCAAACAATTTGCTAGCTTCATCAATATATTCATTACTGCAATACGCACTTAGCAAACTAGTATAACAAAACACATTCTTACATAAGCTTCCATCAAATATTTTGTAATACCCAGTAAAATAATAAATAAATAAATAACATTTAAATGCATATTTTAACTTTTTCTAATTGGGCTTTGTCTTTTATTTGGGTCAACTAGTTATTTAATTTGTGTGAGCTAATAAATATTAATAAGAGATGGGTAAATTAATTTAGTACAATTTGGGCCTTAAAATTTATTTGGGTTTAATTTAATTAAATGTGAGTAATATTAATTTTATTGTAATTAGGAGAATAAATAAGATAATTAATAAATAAATAGATATTAAAACCTAATCATACATGCGTTACAAATCAGAAAGAAAAGAAAAGAGGTCGGCGGCTGCGCTGTGAATAGAGAAAAATCAATTTCATTCTTTATCATGTAAGTCTTTAATGATTAATAATATATGTGTTATAGTTTTGTATTGCATATATATATGATAACTACACCTAATAGGTTGAGCATTCTACACTTCAGAAGATTCTAAATATGTTACTTTTGCATTAAAAATGAGAAAGTCTTTTATTTCTAGAAGATGTTCAACCGAAATTATCAGTAAGGGTACTCATGCATGATATCTATTTTATATCTATTATATACATTAATAAAGATTATTTATATACCAGGTGGATTGCAAGGTTGCAGCGTTGCTGCAGGCGACGTTTTCATTTATCTTAAATTTTAAACGGTCCAAATGATTTATTGAGTGAGCGATAAATTCAAAATCATTTGTATTTTATTAGATAAATAGAGAGATGTATTTTATTAGATAGATGTATGGACGGTGGGATTTATTCCAAACTTTGGACGACCAAGATGATTTATTGAGTGAGCGAGAAATTCAAAATTATTTGTATTTTATTAGATAGATTTATTAGATAGATGTATGGACGGTGGGATTTATCCTAAACTTTGGACGGCCAAGATGATTTATTGAGTGAGCGAGAAATTCAAAATCATTTGTATTTTATTAGATAGATGTATGGACGGTGAGATTTATCTCAAATTTTGGACGGTCAAGATGATTTATTGAGTGAGCGGGAAATTCAAAATCATTTGTATTTTATTAGATAGTCATTTGTATTTTATTAGATAGATGTATGGACGGTGGGATTTATCCCAAACTTTGGACGGTCAAGATGATTTATTGAGTGAGCGGGAAATTCAAAATCATTTGTATTTTATTAGATATATATATATATATATATATATATATATTATATTTTAGTAAGTATTTGATCATGAAATTTATAAATCGGAATTGGTAAATTAAATTGAAGTTATATATATTAATTTAAACTAATTAATTTTGCCGACATATTTATAAAAATTTTTAATAATAAATTTAATAGTATTATTTTATTAATGATTGGATTGTAATAAAAATCTTATTAAATTATTTAGATTGATCAGAGAGAGTCTAAACGAGTTTTTGGAATAAATTTGGGTATTACATTATCGATTCCAGGTACGAATTTCGTACTCTTTCAGTGAGACTCTTTTGTTTTTAATTTGTTCGTTTCATTATGCATTTTGAAAATTAGTATTGTCTCTCATGATTATTTCTTGTCAAATTCATTGTGATAGTTTCGTTTGGCGTTCATAGTTGGAACTCATATTTGTACTCTGCAGACTAGTACAACATGTCTAAATTTATTTTGATATTTGTAGTAATGTGCATGTTAATATTTTTGGAGACTTTGTGTTGATATCTCGTTTCAGTTTAACATGTACATGTTAGAACCCCTTTGTTGTGTCGCATGTGCTGTGACATTATATTTTGTTAGAATACCGTTGGGTATACCTGAGCTATAACCACTTGTGGGGGTACCATAGGCATGTCCTCTTGGTACCGAGGCATGACACCTTCCGTGGCGGTGTAATTAGTCCACATCGTCTTCGTTTTGTGCTCCAGTGGGAGTTGGCCATTTGGTGTTTTGTTGTGGGAGGCGTATGGGTCGACCCTAGTTTTTCTGTTCTGTTCTGTTCTGCGGAGTGGTGATGTTGTGCCAAACACGCCTTCCGATTTTACATGCATCTGGATTGCGCAGTTCGATGTGTGATTGCCTGTGTAGCAGTATTTTGATTGTTTGTGTGACATTATTTGACTTGCATGTGTGGCAAGGTATATTACTATTTGTTTTCAGCTCGGTATGAAATAACACCCAGCCATTTGATTCAGCCTATTATTTCGTTGTGTTAGTTTTGTATGGTTCGTTTCAATTGTTACGTTTCAGTTCATTAATTGAATTAATTATTTCGTTTCTTTATTCTTTTATTCTATATCCGTACTGGACATTTGGCTCATGCTGTGTTTTTCTTCCGACAGGTAATCAGGGGGATCAATGGCAAGTGTGACGAGAGCTCCCTTTAATCTAATAGTTTTGGTATATTTTGTTAGGCTATGATACTTTGATTTATTTAGAGTTGCAATAATTATTTTAGATTGTGGATTGAGTCAGTGTGACATTTATTATGATTTGTCTTATGACATTGAATTATTATGAGATTATTCTTTTAAGATTTAGAGCCTTGTTATATATATTCATTAGTTTTGCTATGTTTTGAGTAACCTCTCTTTCTATTTTGGAAAGGGGGTGTTATAGAGTTGGTATCAGAGCTTAGGTTTTTTCTTGTAAAAAACCTATTTAGGTTTGACCTGTGAGTTATGGGTAGATTTCTGGGTTAGGTTTTTGTTCTGTTTGATTTTCTGTTCAGCTATCATATCAGTTGTATTCGAATCTGTCTCTAATCTTCTTTGTTATCTATTCGTTGATCTCTTTGTTAGATGGCTCGTAGATTTGCCAGAGTTGCTAGGAGGCGAGGCAACAATATGGGAAGTGGTGAAGGTCAGCCCAATGAGCAATCTAATGATCAGATAAATGCTCAATTGGCTACCTTGGTGAATCAGGCTGTGAATCAGGTGTTACCTCAGTTGGTGGCACAGGTTGTACAGGCAATGCAGCAGCCACCGCTAGAAATTCCTGAGCAGGAGAACACGGGAAATAATGGTCAGCATGCAAACATTGAGGAAGGGAATGTAAATGGTCATGATCAGCAGGGGGTTGTAATTTATGTGTGGTTGGAAAGGTTTCGAAAGCAGAAACCACAATCATTCAGTTTTGCTCCGACTCCAATTGATGCAGAGAATTGTATTGCCCATCTGGAGAAGATTTTTTATGTGTTGGGGTGCTCAGATAATCAGAGAGTGCTACTTGCTGCTTACAAGCTGAAAGGAGATACACAGAGGTGGTGGAAGACAACAAAATTAACAAAAGGTGATGGTTATACCGAGACACTCAGCTGAGCAGAGTTTTGTGAGGTCTTTTATCAGCAGTACTTCCCAGCTGCTGATAAAGAGGCCTATGCTAGAGACTATCTGTCTATTCGACAGAAAGATGATGATGTTGGGCTTTGGCACAGAAACGCACAGCGAAAATTAAAATTTTAAAGCAATTTCTAAAACCCTAAAACAGGATCCATGCGAAAAATCAATTAATTCAGAGGTTTAGAGATTATACCAGATATAAAAAAAACGAGAATCTGAAACCGACTGCGTCTCGAATCTCCAACGCAATACAAATCGATTGCGCCTCTACGGTATCCGTCGAACGCCGCACGAACTGTTGAACGATTCTGCAATAAGAAGGACTTGAGGTACTAGCCACCAAAAGGAATGGATTTTCTGAAACTGTTTTCTCTCTAGTCTCTCTCTAAGAGCGGCTAGGGGTTTTCAGTTATGATATGATCCATAAGTAGCTGCTATATATCATATATATAATAGTTAAAAGGAATTAATCAAATCAAAACCTAATTTCATAAAATCCGAATTTATATATATATATATATATATATATATATATCTCTTAATTAAGTCTTAATTAATTAATATACATATATACAAATTATCCTTTTAATTTAAATTCGTGATTTAAATACTATTAATCATATTAATATATTTAAATCCTTAAAATTTAAATTAATTCCCTTTTAAATAACGTTCTATGTGTGTGACCCTATAAGTTATTATTATGTTGGCAATAATTTTAAAATCATATTATAAAATTATAAACAGTGAGCGGCATCTAGTAATGCATCACTGCTACCCAAGTAATAATAAGATCGATGATTCGATGCAACCTTTTCGTGACCAATGTTTCAATGTAATTTAATCCTTTTAACCTTAATATCCTAGATTAAACTCGAGTCATGGAATGTGTCATACTCTTCATAATTTAATCTGAGTTTTCTTAATCAATGAGTAGACTATATGAAACAAATCATTATTTGAGCATGACCATGCATTTCATAGTCCTACTCAATCATAAGGCCTATGGATATCACCCATAATATATAGGATGGTTAAATTCCATCTAGATCACTCATATTTCTCACACGATTAATGATGAACCCAATAATCACCTTTATAGTCCACCCTATTAAAGGTGACATTTGATGATATCAAAGTACATAAATTCTCGTGTAGTAATATAGCGATTTCAGGTCGGATGACCATTACATCATTGTCACTATGAGAATTGCTAATGACACTTCGCATAATGCTCCATATAGAATTCTCATGGTGGGTCTGTCCAGTACATCGTTCTCTAACATGTACCTATGCATTGACTTAATATCTCATATATTTATGACCAATGAGATTTGGTCATCAGTCAATTCACATACTAGTCTCAATGCATCATTGTTGTCCCATCAACAATGATAATCGACTAGGGACATTTAAGAACACTGATACTAATGGTAATATATAATCTCATGTTCAAGTCACATACTTGAAACTATATAATTTGTATCACTATTCTAAGGAATTTTATTATGTTAACAATTATATTATGCAGTAAATAAAACCATAATAAAATTATGTATTTATTCAATCAAATATAATATCAAAACGTTAACCAATTATATCAAATAATTGACCTCTAGGGCATAAATTCTAACAGATGAGTCCATCACGGACTTCATGATGACGTTTACTATGTTGACAGGATTTGCGGGAACTTCTGCAGGGACTGCAGCGGAACAGGCGGAGAAGTTCAAGTGGCGGATTCATTATAGGTATCGCCAGTATCTTATTAACAACAAGTTTGCAGACGTGTCAACAGTGGCCAATGCGGTCAAGAATATTGAGATGGAGCGACAGGACTTTCGATCTTCTAAACCGGAGGGGAGCCAAAAGAGGGATAGAGATGACAAGCAAGGTCAAACTTCGGGTCAGCACGGGAAGAATCAGGGTGGTCAGTGAAACAGGAACCGTGGTGGCTAGCAGGGGCAGTGGCGTGGCCAGAATCAAAACAGGGGTTATCAGCAGTTGCCTCAGCAAGGGCAGAATCGTCAGCTTCAGCTACCTTGGTATGGACAGAATCGTCAGTAGGGGCAAAATCAGGGTCGTTATCTAGGACCAGCTGGTGGGGGTAACCCGAATCTCATTCCGATAACTCCTTGTGCTACTTGTAGGCAAATCATCTCGGGAGGCAGTTCCACAGACTCACCGGTGCATGCTTCTTGTGTGGACAGACGGGTCATATGGCTAGATATTGTATCAGGCCACGTGGAAATGGTAGAGGTAAAAATGGTGGAGCTGGGAGCAACTTAAATCAGTGACTAAAGTACGTAGCTTTCTCGGTTTAACTGATTATTATCGGAGATTCGTGGAAGGATTTTCTCGTATCGCTACTCTACTAACTTAGTTGACTCGAAAAGATACAAAATTCGGTTGGTGTGATGAATGTGAGAAGATTTTTCAAGAACTCAAGAGGAAACTCATTTGAGCACCTGTTCTGGCAATACCAGCTGGCTTGGAGGGATTTGTCATCTACAGTGATGCTTCGGGCAAAGGGTTAGGATGTGTTTTCATGCAACATGGGAAAGTCATAGCTTATGTCTCTCGACAACTCAAAGAATATGAGAGGAATTATCCTACTCATGATCTAGAGTTGGCACCTGTTGTCTTCGCACTTAAAATTTGGAGGCATTACTTGTATGGGGAGAAAGTGGAGATCTTTACGAATCATAAAAGCCTCAAATATTTCTTCACTCAAAAGGCACTCAACATGCGGCAACGACGTTGGCTTAAACTGTTGAAAGATTATGATCATACCATCCAATACCATCCTGAAAAAGTGAACGTGGTAGCTGACGCATTGAGTAGAAGATCATATGTGGGTACGAGTGTGATATTGTCAACACAAAGGCCCATTTTGTGTGACTTGCAAAGGATGGAGATAGAGTTAAAGACTCCAGGGACCCATGTGATGATGGCGAATATACGAGTAGAACCAAATTTAATTGATAAAGTTAAAGCTGCTCAAGCTACAGACCTGGAGCTGATGCGTATGAGGAAAAAAGTGCAAGAAGGTGCTATACCAGAAGCAAGAATCGATAAAGAAGGAATACTTCGAGTCAACTTCAGACTTTATGTTCCTAACGACCCTGATTTAAAGTATAAAATCATGATGTAGGCGCACAACACACCATTTGCAATCCATCCTGGGAGTACCAGAATGTATCGTGATTTTCGTCATACATTTTGGTGGAGCAATATGAAGAGAGAGATAACGTTGTTTATCTCAAGGTGTCTAACTTGTCAACGATTCAAGGTGGAGCATCAAGTACCAAAAGGTCCATTGCAACCACTAGAAATTCCAGAATGGAAGTGGGAGCACATTACCATAGATTTCGTTACTTGTCTTCCCAAGGTTTCTCAAGGCATATATGCAATTTGGGTCATTGTTTATAGATTGACCAAGTCTGCTCATTTCTTACCAATAAGAGAAACTTATACACTTGAACGTCTTGCTCGTATGTACATAAACGAGATTGTAAGACTGCACGGTATGCCAGTATCCATAGTTTCTGATCGAGACCCAAGATTCACATCACGATTTTGGGTTAGTTTGCAAAAAGCTATGGGCACGGATTTACGATTTAGTTCGGCATATCATCCTCAGACGGACGGACAATCAGAGGGGACTATTCAAACTCTTGAAGATTTATTAAGACTCTGTGTCCTTGACTTCAAGGGAAGTTGGGATAAGTTCTTACCATTGGTAGAGTTTTCCTACAACAATAGTTATCAAGCAAGTATTGGCATGGCTCCATTTGAGGTGTTGTATGGAAGAAAGTGTCGTTCTCTAGTATGTTGGGATGAGGTGGCTCCATTCAAACGATTCAACAACGTATAAAAACCTCACAAGATCGACAAAAGAGTTATGTTGATCTTCATCGAAAGGACGTGAAATTCGATATTGGAGATCATGTGTTGTTACGTGTTGCTCCATGGAAAAGAGTTACGAGATTTGAAAAGAGAGAAAAGCTCAATCCTCGATTCATTGGCTCATTATTAATCCTCGATCGAGTAGGAACAGTGGTCTATAAACTCACTTTACCACCAAGTATGTCTCGTGTTCATAATATTTTTCACATATCCATGTTACGTAAATATGTGGAAGACCCGAACCACATTATTGAGTTAGAACCGGACGAAATAACGGAAGATTTAACGTATGAAGAGGTTCCTGTTCAAATCTTGGATAAGAAGGAACATATTCTACACTCCAAGGTTATACCTCAAGTCAAAGTTTTGTGGAGAAACCACAATGTTGAGGAAATAACCTGAGAATTAGAATCTGAAATGAAATCAAGGTATCCTTACCTCTTCGATATACCAGGTACGTACCCTAATTTCGAGGGTGAAATTTCATAAGAATGGGAGATTGTAAGACCCCAACTTTTATGAATAAAGATGATTTTTCTATAAATATCATTTTTGAATATTATGGAATAAATTTGATATAATGTTATAGTTATGGGTAATATTTATAAATTTTGTAAAGTACGCAAGTTGTTATATAATATTCAATTGGTTGGGGAATATTTGTTTTAACAGCGAATATTCGTACAACGACACAATCATTGATGGACCCCGCAACGGAATTATTATCGGATTGAGAAAACGACAAAAATATTTTATGAAAATAACGGCGGAAGTTTTATTAGATTATAAATAGAATTTATTATATTTTATTTAAAAGATTTTGTTTTATTAGAATATTTTATTTATACTGCATATTAATTTAATATGGACCGTCCGTTTAAAAGTAAATCAATCTAGACCGTTCATGAATTAGTTACTATTCAATCCATTCTCTTATAAATAGAAGCTCATTCCTTCATTATTTCTTACGAATTCACTGAAACTCTAGAGAGAGAAACTATAGAGAGAGAGAGAAGAAAAGTATTTTGCTACTTCACTACTCCTATATCCAGTTTCTTCTAAGCTAAGGGGTATTATTTCTTTTGTATTCATGAAGAGAACTTCTGTTATTCCATTCTTTATTATTCTGTTGGAATAACCTGTATACGCGGACTACTCTATACTTGGTGAAATTCTTCTGTTAGTCCATTCTTTATTATTATGTTGGAATAACCTGTCTATGTGAAATACTGCATATATGGTGAAATTCTTCTGTTATTCCATTCTTTATTATTCTATTGGAACATCCTGTCTGTGCGTTTACGCATGACCTGGTTCTATTATTTATTATTTTGTTGGAATATCCTGTCTGTACGTTTACGCATAACCTGGTTCAATTATTTATTATTTTGTTGGAATATCTTGTCTATGCGTTTATGCATGACCTGGTTTCGTTATTTATTATTCTATTGGAATAACCTGTATGTGCGGTCTATCGCATGCCTGGTGATTTCTTTTGTTATTTCATTCTTTATTATACTCAGTTGGTTAAAGTTTTGACTTTTATACTCCATGAAATTTGTGGAATATCTTTGATATTTGCGCTTCATCAAGTATCTTTTCATGAAAATATTCTTCTGAGCATTCTTGAATTTTACTTCACAAAGCAGTATCATGTTGACAATTTGGATGTTATTAGTTGCTGGATAAATTAATTCTTGAACTTGTTTTATTGAATTCTTATATCATTGTCATCATTCTCATGTGTATATTATATTGAAAGTCATCTGTGGCCTGTAGTGTATAGATGGACTTAGTATGATTATGACCAGGGATTATTCGGTATAATCATGACCGTAATGTTACAAATGATGTGGTAAAAGTCCTCATTGGCCCGTAGTGCATTGATGGACAGTTGTTGGCATGATCATAACCATTGATGAATATAAGAATATCTTTGGCCCGTAGTGCATGGATAATTTATGGTTGTGATACTAATGAATATCCTTGGCCGTAGTGCAGGGATGATGTGGTTTATTTATTAAGCTGAGTCTCAGCAATAAAAGTGATAAAAATATTTTAAATCATAGAAGATAGTAGATTTTATTCTCTACTTGACTCTTTTAATGGATTATTTATTCCGCTGCCGTTAAACTTGATGTTTGTTATATTGTATCAGTTTAACACTGTTAAAGGCTAACGATAATTTATTCTGCATTATCTTAGTCATAATATTTCTTACTGGGCTAGTTGAGCTCACCCTTTTACTTTCATTGTTCTCTTCAGGAAATGAGAACGTAGCAGGGACTAGTCGGGGAACGGAGTGACGGTCCAAATAATAGCATTAGTAGTCCTCACTATTTTATGAAATAGCGTGTTAATAAATGTATTGATGACTTATTTTGAGTTTGAATACTGTCTAGAAAATAATAGTTGTATTAAAACTCACAACTCATGTTGTATATTTAAGATTATGTTTGTATTCTGTACTATGTATTTGACGACTCAGAATAGGTGATGTATACCTATTTTGGGGGTGTCACAGAAACAATAGGAAAAAGAAAAAAGAAAACCCCATATATAACAAACAAAAATAATAATAAACAAAATTCAAGTAAACAAAAATAATTTGGGGGTTTTGGTGTTCACAACAGCAGCTTTTAAGAAATCAATTGGAACAAAATCAAAGAAAAAGGGAGAGTGAGGTCACCTGAATGTGTGATGAGGAGGGCAAAGAAGAAAGGAGGAAAGTGGATTTTTTTTGGTGAAGTGTTTTGTGTAGTGAATAAGTAAGATTAATAACATGTTTATGGGTGGGTGGCCTTGAGAAACAAATTTCAGCAGCAGGTATAGTAAGAGGAGAATCACTTGGGCAGAAAAACCCTCTGTCTCTATCTCCAAAATTGAGGTCTCATGCTCCCATGTACATATCATTATCCACGTCAGATGAGTAAGTCACGTCAGAATTTTCAATCTACACCGTTAGTCAATTTTAACGATTATTTAAAAATTAGAAAGTACAAGCACCAGATTATAACATTTTTCGAGTACAATCACTAGTTTGTAACTTTTTTCACTTTGAGTAACAAATTGTAAGTCATGTCCCAATACAGGTACCAAAAATTGATTTATCCCAAACATGACCACATCTTCCTTCCTCCTCCATTCCCTCCCTCCTTATTCTATGATCCTACACTCAGTTACAGTTGGCCATGTTTAATAGTGACGATTATTATTTGGCATCCGCAGTTTAATACTACAGACGTCACTTATTTAAAAATTGCATCGTTTCTCAATTGGCCAACTATTCCTAGCATCTGCAGTTTAATACAGCGGACGAAAGACTTTTATAAAGAGGGGCATTTTGGTCTTCTTCCCCGTCCGCATAATTAAATTGCAGAATACTAAAAACTAAACTGCGGATGAGACCTCTATTTAACCATTCGATCTACGGATGGAGGGAAATGTGTTATAAAGATAACTTTAAGTTGACAACGTTAGCTATGGATCGATCCCCTATATATATAATGTTTATACTTTTAAACTTTTACCCGAATTGATTATACACTGATCACATAATAAATTAAATATTATTAGACTGTTTGAATATCAGTGCAACATATTATTCCCTTAAGATGATTTATGCAGTTTACAAACACCGGCAGCAGATGATCTCATGATAGCAACTTCTACACAAATTTAGTACAAAGCAAAATCGAGAAACTTAGTCCCCAGAATCTTTGAATAACAGAAACATCAGGACAATATCCTAGACTCTCCAACTTTGTTGAATTAAAGTTTGTCTTCCTGAACAAACACCGTGATTCTGCAAGTATAGTAAGTACATTACTTGGGAAAAAGAAATTTTTTATTAGACCAAAATCATATAGACATGACTGAAATTCATAAAAAGCGTCAAAAAAATGCTTACTCGACATGCTAGAAGATTTCCACAATTACCCTCTTCATGAATGCCGGATGAGGGTTGCAGAAAGTGCTCGAGTTGCACAAACAAAGGTTTTTCGTTTATCCAAATGGGAAGAGATAGATGCCTCAGGGACGGTCTCGTTGTTTATAATTGAGTGCAGACACCACGCAACATACAAATACATATTGAGAAGCAAAAAACTGACAACCTGAAAGAGCACAAGCATTAAGCAAGCACATAAAGGAAGAAAAAAAAATTAAATAAGCAAGCACACAAAAGCAAAAAAACAAAGGAGAAAGGAATAACGAAAATCTTCTGCTTACAAACCTCATCGTCCATGTTTCTGAAATTTTGAAGAATATTTATAATGTCTTCATATACACTTTCAATTGGTACAGACTTCGACAACTGAAGCTCGTACAATCTTTTCAAATTTACAAGAAGCGAGTACTCATCATCACCGTCCTACAAAGTAAGACATGTCAGCTATATTCATTTGGCCAAAAATGGGGGGCGGAGTGGGGTTGGGGTAATCAGCCATATAGAACTATACCGAAACTTCTTTTATTGCAGATTTAAGCTTAGCAATCAGCTCATCCTCAAGTTCCTTCAATTTATTTTGGGCAAAATCTTTTAGCTCTCCCCGACTTTGAGCAGAACAGAAGTTGATAGCCTTCACACAAGATCTGAGAGCATCCTTCTTTACCATGTTTAAAAAATGGAAATTGTTAAATCCACAACAAAAAATGTTATTTCCACAACAAAAGTGTCGCTATAGATCCTATAGCGACGGTTTTCACTGTCGCTATACATCTACAGCGACACTTTTATTGTGGAAATTCTGTAACCTACCTGATTCCGTCTCTTCAAAGAATAAAGCTCGATATTCATATGAACTATGATCTCAACTAGTGAAGGTATTTTTGCATTGTCAACCATGTATTTACGCAAGAGCAGCGGGTAGTTCTTCTTCATGGAGACTGTTATATCTCTCCTATTGTTTTCAATCATTTCCTGGCAACAAAGAATATGAATAAGTTTAAAACTTGCTTCAGGCATAATTCGATAAATAATATATAACAAATAATCTAAATAAAGATAAAGATGATAGACATAGTTATGCATCTTGGTTTCATTTCGGGAAGAATTTAACCTGACACTCTTGAAAGGTTAGATGCATTTTAATTTAGGTATAATGACCACGAGTTCTAAAGTAATAGTTTGGTCACTCGAGCTATCAGACCCCATTAAAGAACCATTATCTATATAAAATGGATTTTGTAAATCAACTAATCAGGACTTATCCCAATGACTAGTAGACTTCTACAAAAGTCTTTTTGATAAGTTGTTGTCTTTCTACATTAGTCTTGATCGCAGTCAAATCCTAATATACATAGTTGGGAACCAGAGTTGCTAGGATATATAGTTGTTTGTCCACATGCAACCAAAGGTCACACATGAGTAGTGCTAAAACATAATATAAATTGCTATCCCATTCTCTAACTGCTTAACCTATTAAAGAAACTTGATAGTGTTTTTTCTTTTTTGGGGAGGGGGGCTATTTTTTAATTTATTTTTTGATGGGTTAGCAATTGATAACTTGATGGTTCCCGTTTTACATATCCCAAAAAATGTCATCCTGTAAAGGTTCTTAACACTTTCTCAAAACCAGAGGTAAATGACTGACAGGAAATATATTAAGAGTTGAGAGCCAAGTAACTCCTCAAAGCCATTGTCAGCTTTTTTTCTTTAACCCACCAAACCAACCAAGATAGGAAAAAGAACTAGGTTTTTGACAGAAACCTAGATGAACTGTTCTCTGAAGGAGATTCTTGTGGAATCATGTAAAGTCCCCTCTGTCCCTTCCACTCCAAGGGAACATGGTAATAAATACCTACGCACTCCTACCGCTTAAATAATATTATAGATTCATTAACAAAAATATGCTAAAGGTGGTAGACAACAAACTGAATGGGCTAGTACACAAATTACTGCCCATGACATTAATCGGAAAAAGTGAATCTTCTCATGAAACGCTTTCAGATTCTGTTATTGCATAAGTGATCACTGAAGCTTCCTTCACCATGTTAGTATCTCGGTGAGGCAATCTGAATTCTTTAATAATCGCCAAATATATATCATATTTGAAAATGGTTTGCTCATTAAGCTATGTTTCCAAGCGGGTTAAATACACTTTTCCCCACTCTACTCGACCTCGGTTTACAAATGCATCACTAAATTGAAATTTTTTACAATCGAGTCAGTGAACTACAAATATTTATCAAATCGTTACAAAATCTGTTAAATGCGTTGACTTTTAATAGAAACTTGGCATGTGACTTGCACATGTGAGATAAAAATTAAATTTTTACACTTGTCTATATAGTCTGCCAAGGTGGAAAACTTACAACATTTTGATAATAAAAATTAACTAAATCTAGGTTAAACCAAAATAAAATTTCAAAGTACAGTACTTAAAAAATATATGTTAAATTAATAACTTAAACATATTAAAATAAATTACTTAAACAAACCTATTTATACAAAAGAACAAATTTAACAAATTAGCATCATCTTAAATTCTTAATCTCTTATAGTGCTGTACATCATCATCTTCACCATTAGAGATGGCGGATGGGAACATAGATAATAAGGGAGAGAGAAAATTTTAAGTGAGACCTATTTCCTCTCTCTTTCTCTCTCATCCTCTTCCCTTAAATCATACTTTTCATAGTTGATTGGATATGGCTGATTGGGTATTCTCTCTCATCCTTATTTCTTTGAACTAATTGGGTATATCTGATGGTTATTGTTGTTGTACTAGCAAATCATCGTCATCGTGCCTGCAAAATCATCAACGTCTTGTTGCCTACAGTCAGATCTCACTACAAGAAAATGTTTTAACAGCGACCAAAACTATCAGCGACCGCAATTTCGGTCGCCGATAATATTATTAGTGACGGACATTAGCGACCGCCTTTGAATTTGGTCGCTATATTGCATTAGCGACCGCATCCGGTCGCTACTCGGTCGCTGGTTCAATTTCACCTCCAAAAAAATTGGCAGGAAATGTTGGCGCCTAAGTTGTTTGCGACTAATCACAATCAGCGACCGACTGCGGTCGCTAATACTTCCACATCATTTAAAATTAGCGACCGCAGGCGGTCGCCGATCTATTTCAATTAACCAGTTCCAGTTCGTCACTCTCGATCGCAAAATAGAAGAAAAAAAAGTGGGAGAAAAGAAAAGGGAGAAGATGGAGAAGAGAAGAGGGAGAAGAAGGAAATCCGCCACCGCCACCATCACCACCACCACAGCCGCCGCCGATGCCACCGCTACCTGCACAGGTAAGAATTTTTTTTACTATTTTTCCAATAAGTGTACTAAAAAGGAGGTTTCTCTTCATTTTTAGCTTTTAAGGTCTACTGATTAGGGTTAGGTTTTGTTTGTATTTGAAGGTGAATTTGTTGTGCTTCCCACTTAATATATAAAAATAAAATTCTCCTATCAAACAAACTCTAAATTATAAATTTATAAAAACAAAATTCACAGTGATGGCTCTTCAAAATAAATAAAAAAACCTAGTGGTCTACAGTAGTTTTAGGTAGTTTTAGGTTGAACTTATCCCCGTAGTTAAGTTACTCTCCTTCCTTAATAAATCATATACCTGATACTTTTATCACTCAACTGTTGTCAGAGTGCACTGTTAAAATTTTGAGTTTTGGCACCATGAAGATGTATTAACGAAATGGAAGAAGAAAATTATACTAAAATTACCTATTAGTACTATTCTGATGTTATATTGGTTTTGTTGGTTTTTATTAGTAATGGGAAGGTGAAAATTGAAAACTGTATTTGTATTGCTACTAAAGTTACCATTTACCAAGTCTTTAATATCATAACTTGGTTGGTATAAACTGTTGTATATATGGTATTGATGTGAATCTAGCTTAATCATATTTAGTTTTTGGTCAATTTGTGGTTCAAGAATTTGATTGTCAGCTCCTATGCTTTAGTTTGTAATGAGTGGAATGAGTTTGGAGAAAATTCTAGCTAATAGGATCAAATTTCGAATACAAATCTCTACCAGAGGTGTCTTAATCAAGCATTATCTTTTGGCCTTATATCCTTGAGTTATTAATATGGTGTTGGGGGGTTGGAAGAGTGAATGAGAGTTGATTCCTTGGCAGTATAGCTAACCCTTATATGCAAATAAATATAGAATTATCCACATTAGCTTCCTCCTCCATTCATTGCTTGAGACTTTTTAGGGTAAAATG
Source organism: Panax japonicus (assembly GCA_020205505.1). Taxonomy (NCBI): domain Eukaryota; kingdom Viridiplantae; phylum Streptophyta; class Magnoliopsida; order Apiales; family Araliaceae; genus Panax; species Panax japonicus. The sequence continues at coordinate 54,253,572 of CM035106.1, forward strand.
TTTAGACCAACTCAACCAAATAACAGAAAAGTTTAATTAAGCTGATTTACTTAATTCCAAAACAAGTAGTGTTGTTCTTTAATTAAGCAAATTCAAAATTATAAAATTTTCCTACATACCTATCAAACAAACTCTAAATTATAAAATTTTCCTACATACCTATCAAACAAACTCTAAATTTGCAATTTTTTCCTACAAACTCCATTGTATATAACTTTTTACTGCTTTAATTTGCATTATTATATTGGGAATTTGTATATTTCTCTTGGTTTGTGTCTTGGGTGCCTAAAAATGACAATATATGCATGCCGTCGTGCATGTGGCTAGTCCATATTATAGGGGAGACTCTGGCGAAATTTTTTTGTTGGTCGGGTAGTTGCGAATATTTATAACATTAACGAACATTTATGTATGTTTAGTTTAAATTGTATTACATACAATTACATATGTACATGTTCTCTATATCCTTATGCGTTTATGTACCTTTCATTTATAACTCATACTAACATCCTAAATTTTTTATTTATAGATGTCTTCTGAACCTGCAGCACGAAAGTGCGGGTTAGGTCGGGGCCCTAATCATGTACCGAAGGCCCCGGCTAATCCGGATGATCGCATTCTTATACAAATCCGCCCTCCTCCAGAAAGCACGTAAGTTAAACATCGTGTATATATAATTAAGGGTTTAATATTTCCATTGTTATAAATATATATGACTGTAAATTATTGTATATTGTAGTGATTTTCAAGATAGTAAAATTGTGAAGTGCATTTCACAATTATGCTTACAGAACCGGCCCACGCCAGTGATTACATGGGTGAGCACACCTCTCGCCCATAAAGATGCAGTTTGGGCTGAATTTCAGGTATATTTTTTATCACTCTGATAGATAATACATAGTAAATCAAATAATATTGTTTAGTAATGTTGGATTATGGTAATATAACAGTTTTAATATTATTATTGTTGTTTTATTTGCAGAAGCGGTATAGATGGGACGACGCATAGGCATCAGTTATTCAGACACTATTCTGACAGAAGTGCGCCGTCCGAACTAAAGATAATCTGAACAAGGAACAACAAAAAGCCCTGCACAATGTTGAGATTGACCATCCAGGCCAGGGTGAACAGTATATGCATGAGCATAGTCCCTGGTGGTGCGCACATCCCATATGGGTGCAGATGTGTGACCAGTGGAGAGCTGAGAGCTGGGTCAAGCGACGCAAGACTGCCGCCTCGAACAAATCCTCAGGTGTAACTGAAGGCGAAAAGGCAAAAGACACGTACAAGGGCAGCAGTATATCACAGCTGCAGCATATTGCTGCTAGGGTACGTATGTATAGCAAGCTTATTGGCTTAGTTATTTGTTTTTATGTTTACAGTCATGTTTTGTAGCTAAAATATCATATGTTTATATATTAATATGAGAACATGAACTGTAGGAGTCTGAGTCTCAAGGTCAACCTATCAATTGGTTAGATGTGTATGTAGCCACCCGTGATGGTCTGCCTGATGCTGTTCAGATAGCGGTAATAAGTTAACTTTATACTAATATGTTGTTTATAAATTGTGACAACCTTTTTTAGCATTTTTTTTATTTTTAACTATTTAATTGTTGACCTTCTGACAGGATACTTATAAGGGCTTAATGAACGAGCGTTATCCTGAAGGCACCCCGCGTCCGTCGATTGATCAAGAATTGTGGGAGAGTCCGTCGTGAAGAAAAACTATGTTAAAGGCCAAGGACAAAAACGACGACCGACCATCAGTGGCACAGGCAGCTCTGCTACCCAGTCTACACAGTCATCAGGTCATCCAGCCTATCATACTCCTGCTGACTGTGTGAGAGCGATCTGCCAGAATCGTGATCTTCTTCGTATACTGGGCAGGCATCTGCATTCTCTTAGTCCTGATGAGTTGGCGGAGGCAGTGGCGGCAGCAGCAGCATCACAACATCAGGGTGACGACCAGGTATATATATCGATATTGTTACTGTCACTGTCTTACTTATATGTTTCACTACATTGTCTATTGCTTAGCTTTTCTCAAGTCATAGCAGTATCAACACATGTAACATATATGTTTTATTCTTTTGTTAATTACAGGGTACTAATTTGGATGATCCATGAAGAGCTAGACCAGTCATATATGTTAGATTTTTAAAGCCTTGCTAGACTTGTTTTTTAGATTTTTAAAGCCTTGTACTCTTTTAGATTCATTCTTTGGACAATTGTATTGGTTTATGATTCTATTATATGGATGTTTACGATTGTATTGTGTTAGTTTACGATGAATGTTTATCATATATTAGTTATCATGGACTGTGTTACTCGGACTCGGGTACGGGTGTCGGGTGCGAGTACGAATCTAGGTGTCGGACACGTGAAGTCAAAAAATAGAGGATACGCGGATATGGATCCAAATTTGGACACGGGTACGGGGATACGGTATGTTATAATTTTTTAACAATAATGTTTATACTGTCCAAATTCATATAGACATGCATTTATCATGAAACTTCAGGGGCTGAAGTGCTTAAATAAAAAAAACAGGGGCAGAACTGAAATTATTAAAACTTCAGGGGCTAAAATAGAAAAAAACAAAATTATAGGGACCGATATATAATTTTTTAAGGGCTATTTTGAACTTTCAGAAAACCTTGGGGACTAAATTAAAAAATTATAAAAACTATAGGGTACCTAATTGTAATTTTCCAAATATATTTACTCAGATCGATCTGGAGAAAAAGAGAAGAAAAAGGCTCTTCAGAAGAAGAAGAAGAAAGCAGGCTCTTACGAAGAAGAAAAAGGCGACCTTGTAAGTTTCTCGATTTTTTTCTTCAGTCTTTCCTCTTTCTTCTTCCTCGTTTCTTCTTCTTCTCCGATGAATCATCTTCAAAAACAGCCGTATCCGATTTATGCGGCCGGATCTCGTACGGATCCCGCACCCATACCCGTGTCGTGTCGTGTCGACACGGGTACTCCACCCAAAAGAGGCGAGTCCGAGTAACACAGATCATGGATGAATGTTTATCATACAGTAGTTATCATAGATGGATGCTTATATATACTGCTGCGTGTTGGGATAAAAAGCAGGTACAAAGCAGGTTATTTTTGGGAAATCAGTAAAACAGGAAAAATATTTTTAAAAAAAAACATATCAGTGACCGCATGCGGTCGCTAATACTAAAATGCGGTCGCTGATAACTACTTTGAAACTAGTAACCGAATCGGTCGCTATTACCGGTCGCAGACACGTGTGCCATGTCACGGCTAACAAATGACTCAGCATGAGTCATAATAGCGACGGATTCGGTCGCTGACAGCGGTCGCTGATTAGTCGGTCGCTATTGGTGGTCGCTGACGTCCATCCAGCGACAAGATTATCTGCGACTACTTTCAGCGACCGTATGCGGTCGCGGATACTCATCTGCGACCATATGCGGTCGCTGATAGGCGGTCACTGATAAGCTTTTTTGTTGTAGTGTCTGAACTAGATCGGAGTAAATCAGAACAATTTGATTTTCGTTTTACCCATCACCATTTTTATGTTTGAATTTGAGCCGCAAATTTAGAGAGAGATTTAGAACTTAGTAGCTTTGATTTTGATGAGTTTCAGATTTTTGATTTCAAATTATTTTGGATTTGGATTTGTGGCGAAGAAGATGATGAATTAGATTTGGATTTATTTAATTTATTCAGTTTGTTTAAATTGTTTGATTTGTGTAAAAAAATATGTAATAAATTGTTTAAATTGTTTAATTTGTTTAAAAGATGTCTAAATTATTATTTTTAATACACGTCATCTTTGTTATATATTGCCACGTCAATTATATTGCCAAGTATTATGTAATATTATGCCATGTATTGCCACACCAATTTTCTGTTAAATGGTTAACGGAGACAGGCAATTTTATCACTTTTTGTAAATAACGTATAGTTTATTGTGTTGACCGTAAAAAAAATCAATCCAGTGATGCATTTGTAAATCGAAGTCAAGTAAAGTGGGAAAAAATGTATTTAACCCGTTTCCAAGCTTCTCCACACATAGTTTTTAAATAAATACTAAATAATGTCAACTATTATACCTTTAAAAATTTGGGAAAAAATGGAAATAAAATTACATATTCATCCAATATATGGAATCCAAAAAAATATAACTCCGTAATCAATGTAACCACTTTTTCATCTTTAATTAATCTTCTTTTATCCAAAAAATGTTATTTATCAAACCATGAGCTCCTAAGTGCAAAAGTGGCACCTCGTACAGGCCAAATTATGTTGTTTGGGAATTAATAAATGTGGAAGACTGGAAGTGATCTTTGAAAAATAGATGATTGATGACCATAATATCGTTGTAAATTTACAAATTGTTCAGAAACAAAGGGAATCGGGGATAAAACAAAATACAACTCTTCAAGAGGCTGATGAGTAATAGGATGACATTTGGGGCACTTATTTACATAGTCTGTTGCTTCTTTGAAAATTGTTGGCCAATAGTAACCTTGTCAAAGCACTTTGTACGCCAACGCCTTTTGCTCTCATATGATCGCCACTAATTCTTTCATGAACCTCCCAAAAAACATACTCGGCTTCGGATGACACAAGACATCAGCCAGATAATCTAAGTAAGGAGTCAACCAACAGTTCGACCGTTCCACACACATAACAAAGATTTATCTGGTTGGAATTATTCATTTGTTTATATAAATCAATTGTACTTGTCAAAAAAAGTGTTTATATAAATCATTTGTGAAATCCTTTCAACATTATTATGGATATGCTCTTTTTTTTTGTTGCAGCAAAAAATTGTAGAGCATAACATGATTAAAATATTTGTATACCCTTTCTAGCACCTTAACGCTCTAGCCTAGCCCTCAACTTTGTTCAGCATATATAAATCATGACTCTGAATTCTTTAATGCAATTTATTTCTAGGTGATAGGTCAAACAATACTACTAATATCGTTCTTCTCTTCTTTTTATCCTTCAAATTGTCTTCAACCTCTTTTAACAAAAGCAAAAAAAACTGCTAAGTAGACTAGGTCAACCATGATTTTAACTTCTTCAGAGCAACCCAAACTGAAAAGTGAAAACCGACTCCGCGTCAACCATACTTTCCTTTGGCAGATCCAAGTTTTTGACTAGATTGTTTTCATCTGGTTACAAGAAATTGAGAATCAACCCAAGTCATTTTGATACTTGGTTGGAACATGGAACCAATCTAAAAACCAGTGTAATGCACCAGTAGTTACCTTAGACACTTAAATTGACCAGGATAAACGAAATGCAAGTCCAGCAAAAGGAATCTAACATAAAAATATCCCTTCAGTATCATTTTATCCCAGGAGTGAAATTAAAGCCCACTAAAGAATGCAGAAAAAGGTGCAACAAATATACAACCAGTATATATTGCATTTCAAGAGTAATCTTAGATGAAGTGTTGAAAGTGTAATAAGTAACGAGTAACTTACTCTTTGGGCTTTATTGTAGCCGTAGTAGGAACTATCCTTTCTCCCACTGACTTTTTGACTGATGCATAAAGGAGTCGAGTCAAATTTGTTGTATCCTCATCAGTAAGCTCAATTGATGGGTTCTCATCCAGGAGAATAGAGATGATACGTTTCCAATCCTGCAAGGAAGCTTTTAGTTTCACTTTAAAATGATAAGTAAGACATACTCACCCATCCAATCTAACACTTGAACTTACAGCTATCCCATTAAAGATCGTAGGAAATTCACTAACGCTAATAGTCGATTTTAATCATTAGACAAATTATGATGATGAAAGTGGAACATAAAAAATCCCCATTGTAAAGAACTTAACATTAAGTTTGTTTGGGATGCAACAATTACTTAATGAATATGGTTGAGGAAGTGCCACCTCCTGTCTAACAACAAAATCAATTTGAAAAATGAACGACGGGTTGAACAGTATGACAATTGGTCAAATAGATTGGTCCAAGGTAGAATTAAGTATTAGAGTGAAGCACCATTTCTTGCACTCACTGTGTCTATCTAGTTCCTTTGCAAAGATCCATTTATATTTATAACTCGAACCAACTTTTTTATAACTAAAAAGTAAAAAACATAAGAATTTTGAAAACACATTTACAACTTTGAGTGCAAATATTTGTTTTTGGGATAAAAACTAAGGTCATAAGCGTAAGAAAACGGATATAGTTAGAAACTTTGAGTGCTTGTACAAATACCATGTGTAGATCTATAATCAGTCTACACATTCCCAACACCCTTCATTAACGAGAACCAACACTAGGCAATGACTTTATCAGCAGAATGAAAAAATAATGTCATTTGTGATGGAAACAGATATAGGAAAATATGAAATAACTCGCCTAATAATGATAATTTTTACTTGAAAAATATACTTTAGTTACTAGAATGTCACATTAAATCAAGTTTAGTCGGTTGAGATTGTCCAACAAAATCCAATTAGGTAGATATACAAATAACAAATTCAACATCACATCTCCACATTGCACTTTTAAAATTGATTTGAGATCGGGTTCCATAACATTCAGCCAGCCAACATGAGTAGCTGCCCAGATATTCAAGGAGTTAAACCAACATACCTTCATGGCAGTCATGTACTCCCAAACATCATCAATGACATATATACTAAGTATTTGATCAGCTGAAAACTCTCTCAGTATTTGCAACATTCTTCCCAGATAAACTTCTGAAGAATCATTTTCATCACCTGAAAAGTGCAATTTCCATGAACTGAAGTGCTTAACTTGACAAAATCAAACATTGCACATAGTACAAGAGAAGCCTGGAAAAAACCTGATGACTGAGGAAGTGCCTGCTTCTGATCTTGTACCAACTTAAAATTCACATCTACAAAAGTAATTTGAAAATTTTTGGTGGGGACTAACAGAGAATCACGATATAACAAATGCAAACTAGTGCAAGAATTCTTCTTTGTAATTATACTCGTAATGTTCTGCACTACTGGAGAGATGTCAAGTTTCAGAAATCAACCCAAGTATACAAGAAAAACGACTGCTGCTTAGAAAAAGTTGAGTTATAAAAAAACACTTCAATAAAGGCAAGAAGAACACAGCAACTTTAAGCAGCAAATTTAAGGAATATATAACCGCCAAGGACTATATGAGTCGAATATAATTAGCATAAATAGAAGCCTGCCATGAGAGCAATAAAGCCAATCCAAGGATAATGTAAAAGTGTGTAACTAAGCATCACGTGATCCGACATGGTTCACACTAAGGAAGGTTTTCAATTCTTCATATACTGTGGGTATACATGGGTCACCTTTTTTAAATTGAAAGAGGTATGCAGTGCTTGCTTCCCAATCCCACTTTTAAGCTACCACAGTCCAGTAGATTGTATGTTAAGTTGTTAACTCAACTTCACCTAGAATGTTGTCTACTTCCCAATCATCGCTAAGAACTAGTCTTGCCAGAGCAATGTTGTATTAACGAAAAGAGATTCAATTATAATCATAGTTTGTGTGCATTTATGTATGTAAGAAATAAAAATCGTCCTTCATGACATTTTCATACATCAAGATCAAAGTACAACACAACCAAAGAAATCCATAAAAATTAAGCATATAGATAGGTACACCGAGAATAACCTGGTAAGGCACTATTTCCCCCCTACAATTTCATTGAAGCATCAAAACATAACAATACGATAAGGATAGTTCTAAATCTAATGAATAAAATTGCAAAACTTCTCATCTTGAAAAGAAATCCAAGAAGACTAAAAGATACTCCTAAGAAGTACCCAACAGTTGATCAAACTACTGCTACGGTTTATCATCTTCCAGCAATCCTCAATAAAGGAGAAATTATACCCTGAATCTCTTTCATTGCTTGTTGTATTCTTATCTCCTCCTCAACCGAACGCTTCAGGTTTCTAATATGACCCTTCAGTTCATCTGAAGCTCTTACGTCTTCAGCTCGCATCTCAATAACTTTCTTAGCTAGACCCATCAACAAGCCTGCATATCTAGGCATTGTCGTCTGCCTCTGCAGAAATCCCAACAAAAGACCAAGCTCCTCCTCTGTCTCCAAATTTGTAACACACGTCAACAGCTTCCTTCTTGCTACCAATTCCTCCACAGTGATATGGAAGAAAATAATATCATTTAAGAATAATATTATTTTCTTTAATATCATTATGCTAAAATGTTGGTTTGAATTTTTTAATTATTAAAGGGTTTTCAGTGTTTAATTGAAAGAATGAGATCGTCTTGGAGTGGAATCGTAAATTAAATCGGGGTAGAAGATTGTAGTTTATGAAATAAAAATGAATGGAAAGTACAAGCATCAAATTTTAATATTTTTCGAGTACAATCACCAGTTTGTAATTTTTTTCACTTCAGGTACCAAATTGTAAGTCGTGTCTCTAATGTTCAACGGAGTATAACATTTTTCGAGTACAATCATCAGTTTATAACTTTTTTTTACTTCGAGTACCAAATTGTAAATCGTGTTCTGGTACAAATACCAAAAATTGATTTATCCGGTAAATTATATTTAAGCCTAAATATGACTTGGCGACTCAATTTTGTGACTGTAAGATACCATTGGTTTCTCCGTCTTTCTTGGGGGAGAAACAAGTGTTCTTTGTTCTCTCCAATAACTTATATATATATATATATATATATATATATATATATACACTCTTGATGAAGTTGAAGAACAAAAGATTGTTGGTGTTTTTACCTTTCTCTTCATTCATTTTACATCCCACAGAAAAAAAAGTCTAGATCTTTATATAATAATGGGAAATGTGGACCTTCGATATTCCTCTTTAATCAATTTCTCCACTAAACTGCCCAGAAATTCAGCTACACAATCATTTGTAATCTTTTTTTGTATCTCTTTACACGAAAGCTCACACAATTGTATGTACATATGCCTCATTATTTTTTTGATATTTTAAGCAGATCTTTGGTTACCAGTTGAATTTCTTGGAAAGGGATCAGACCCAGTTGAGATTGCCGAATTATTCCAAGTGGGTATTTCTTAAAATTTAATTTCTCTTGCAGTTTTTTGAATTTGTCTCCCCTAGAAAAGTTCAATTTTTTAAAATTGTACGGATTTCCTACCGGTATTAGCTGTTGGTCCTGTTTTTTGCTTAGATTTTTAATACTATGAGCTAAATTTTACTGTCTGGAGAATTTGATGGAAATGGTGTTCAAATGTTGGGCACTTGAGCTAATGGTCAATAGTCTTAGCTGCTATTTGTGTAGTTGTGCTAATGTTTATTGTGTCGAGACTGTTCCAAGAAAGGCCTAGGACAATCATATCGTTGTCATGATTTTTAGTAATTGCCAGTATCTATGAATAAATTGAATAGCCCCTTTTATTAATTAGTTTGATTGTTCAAGTGCAAGAATGTGGTCCAAGTATTGAGTTTGTGTTCCTGATTTTGACAGATTTTAAATTCCCACAACTTTGTTTTACTTCCACACAAAATAAATAAATAAATTAAATTGCAAAATTACTCAGTTTTCTTTGTATGGAATTGACAGAATATTGAAATTATCGTCGAATGGTATCCGAAACGGCTCTCTTATTTTATTTTTATTTTATACTGTACTCAACAATTGAATTCTAGAAATCCTAATTAAACGATTTTTTTTAATTGGGTACTTTCATTGTTATCCATTTGTACCTTTTGAGTAGCCTCGCACCTTCTCTTAAAATTTTTATCTGTTGACAGAATAGCCTAATCAGATAAATTTTCTCATTCTCTTTAATTACAGACCACAAGTTTCTAACTAGTTATGTCGTGATTTATGCATAGGAAATACATATTATTAAGAGAACAGACATCTAGGCAACCTTCAATTGGCCTCGGGATAAGAATGCCTTATTCAATTTCAAAATCTGATGTAATTGTTCAATACTTCAATATTACTAATTTACTCCCAATGTCTGCCTTCTACATTCACAGGAGCAATCCAGCTCTGGGATTGAAGGCCTCGAAGGACCCCCCAGGGATGACTCAGGAACTTGCAAATACAAAACAGGAGAGCACAATGGATCAGAATGGGAATGATCTATTCAATGAAATGAAACATCGATTTCTGAGCTTCAAAAAACAAAAGTACTTGTAAGCAGCACATCACTCTGGACCATTCTTTTTCATAAATTGAAAGAAACATTCTCTCCTATTTATGTGTAATATTGTTTTCTAATAGGGAAAACTTGGAACACTATCAAAATCTTGCCAAAAGTCAAGCCCCAAAGGTGATAATGGTTGCCCAGCCATGCTTATCGTCTACTGTATAATTGTTCTTGTTATTTTGTATTTTACTATTTAGAACTTAGAAGAAAAAATGTATCATACAGCTGTTGAAATTATCTTGTATTAGTTCCCTTCAGAAGCCATTGTTGCTACTCAGATGGTAGGAATTTAGTTTACTGACGATATCAAGAACAGTTCCTTGTGATTGCTTGCGCAAATTCTAGGGTTTGCCCCTCCAACATCCTAGGATTTCAACCTGGAGATGCCTTTGTAGTCCGCAATGTGGCAAATTTGGTTCCCCCGTTTGAGGTTTTGTATATGCTGCATTTGCTTTCTCTTAGGACTTGGATGTAAATTGTAAAGTAGTGCTTGATTCTTTAGTATACACGTAGCTCATGGAAATAATTTATTTGTATATATAAGTACTCTGAGCTTCTATACTTTTTTTTTCTTCCATATGCAGAATGGGCCCTCAGAAACAAAGGCTGCTCTTGAGTTTTCAGTGAATACCTTAGAAGTAAGTTCATTCCGGCATCTATTCTTCTGACCTGCTGCCTCTTCTCTTTTTTCTTGCTGTTGACTGAAATAGAAAACTTGTCTAGTTGTGTGTCTAGACACTTGGTTTGCCCATCCAATGAAACAACAGTGACATATTAGCATTCAGGAATTACTGTAACTAAAAATTTCTTGGAATATTTGACTTTTATTTAAAATAACTGTAGAGAAAGTTGACAATATTCCACATTTAGAAGTTTGAAATTCATTTGATGGGTAATTCTGTGAATCTGAATGAGCTTGGAGGGGAAAGAAACTTCATCTGCTGTGATGAAGCACTATGGTTAACCAATAAACAAGTTTGAATATTCATGATAATATAACTTGGACTAACCTAAATATTTATAACACATTTGAATTTACAAATTATGTTCTTAGCATGTACAAGCTACTGATAAGGATATAGGATACCACATGATGGCGACATGAGAATATATGAAAATAAATTGTAGGAACCTTTCCTAAAGATTAGTGATTATTACACAGGACCTCTTATGACTTCTTATGCTGATAAGGGTATAGAATGATTTCTTATGCTAAATGATTACTCTAGTTGACCTCTTTTATCTGAAAAAATGCTCGAATTGACCTCTTTGCTATCATTATTAGTCGAATGGACCGCCCATTGTTTTTCGAGAATTTAGATACCTTTCTCCAGAATTTATTTACGGAATTTTTGCAGGTTCAGAATATTTTAGTAGTTGGCCACAGCTGTTGTGGAGGCATTCGTGCTCTAATGAGTATGCCAGATGAAGCAGATTCAAGGTTTGGCTCCATAATGTTTTTCGTTTTTCTGTTCAGTCTTATGTCAATTTCTATGTGCGTGTTTATCTATTCGCGCGGGAGTGTAAAGACAATTGTACTTGTACATTTTGTCTGTCTTATCTATTCTCTCTCTAGTAGCTTTATTAGAAGCTGGGTAGTTACCGGGAAGAATGCAAAGTTAAGCACAAAGGCATCTGCTTCAAATCTTAGCTTTGATCTGCAGTGCACACACTGTGCGAAGGTGCAATGTCTTTTTCTTAAACGATATAGCGTACTATGTTTGACAAACATCTGCTTTAAGAGTTCTTTGCTATAAAGTTTGCCCTTTTGGTGCAAGTGTGTTGCTAGGAGAAGAAGAGGTCTTATTTTAAATGTAATGGATAATTGTTAAGAAAAAACATCTATAAGGAAATATTTCAAATTTTTTATGGTGTATGTGAAAATATTTAGGATACACTTTTTGAGTCTTAACTTCCAAATTAGACCTTCCAAATATGATTTGAGATCTTAAAATGCAATCTTATGGCATACTCATTTATCCCTCCTTAAGCATTGTTGAAAGGTAAAGTAAATTGATTTTAGAATCGTTTCAACTATGAATGAGTGTGCCTTGGATTGCACCGAGTGTGACTTGAATTCATATTCGCATCTCATACACTGATTTATCTCCGAAAATTCAGCACTTAATATAAGTTAAGTATTGCCCTGTTTTTTTTGCCATGTATATGTTCCACAAATGAGATCAACCGTCCTTTTGAAAATACGTTGCCTACGCACAAATGTTTTCTCTCTTTGGCGCATTTGTTTCCAGTGCTCCCTTCATCATAGAAAATGGGTCCAAGTCATTTTTGTTAATATGAGATTTAGGTTGTAGAAGATAATTCACAAAGAACGTGGAATTTCAGATGTCTTTTACACAGTGATTTGATCTAGAGTTTTCCTCTTGCTATATTTAAGCCATTTTCCCTTTTTTTTAGGAATCGATCAACAATTCTTTGTTGAACTTGCTCAGTTACCCATGGATAGAAGAAAGGGTGTCAAAAGAGTTGCTTTCTATTCATGGTGGATACTATGATTTTGTCAACTGTACATTTGAGAAATGGGCACTTGATTACCAAGCAACCAGCTCCAAGAAGGAATGTTCGCTTAGAAGCAGAGTGTTTTGGAGCTGAGTCATAATTTCCTTCATTGCATCATTGTCGATGTTAGTTGTGTGGGCTTGATGTACAATTTTAACTGTAATAAAGATCAATGGTGTGAATTGAAGATGATTTGTGTTTTGATAGAAGGTTTTTATTTTTATTTTTTTAGTGTTATGACCAAAGAACTGTAGTATCTCATGACATGTTCGAAAACAGAACTTTTGAAACATCATATTAACCCCAATTTTATTTATTTATTTATTTTGATTCTCATTTGTCTTGATTAGCTGTTATGACATGATAATTTGTATGTCTTTTAGTTTAATTCTCTCCCAGAATGTAGGTTGTAAAGATGCTGGAGTTGTCATAGCTTTTTTCCAGTTTGGATTCAGAACTGCAGAAGCAGAAAGACAATTTCCAATATTTGTTATACCATGATGACTCAATAAAATCTTGGCCTGAATTCACTATTAAGTTAATCATAGACTTTGAGGCTTTTGGTTGGTTTCCTTGCCTTGCCTCTCAATGTTCTTTATGCTGGTTTGAACTCAACTTTATTGACCGAGAAGCTGGATGTTTTTTTTGGTTGTAAAATTAAAAGTAGGATGTTTTTGCTGTATCAAGTAACTACAACCCTTGTATTCAGAAGTGTTGTCTACCTATATATATATATATAGGGAAATGATCCATAGCAAGTATTTATTATGGATGAAAATTGGGCAAATAGCATCATAACCATCCATTCCAATAATCAAAGGCGCAGATTAAATATGAAAATTGGTCGTCCGCCAGACGAAGCAGCGGAAGGCAAAAAATTTCAAAGAACATCCGCCAGACCAAGTAGCGGATGGTAAAATAAGGCAACATTCTTGCGTAGGATTATATGACAACAGTCACAATAGTCAACTAGTGGAACATTTCTTATTATATTTCTGTCTGGTCAAAGTGGCGTCGCCGCCTTCCACGGCTCATCGCTGTGCTACGCCGGATGCGAGACTTCTACATGGAGATATCGTTTCACTTTGAGAGCTCTATTGTTCCGTTCGTCGGCAAAATTGCTCCGTTAGATACTTACAAGATCTAGAAGCGAGACAATAATTTGAGAGCGGATACTTCTCTCGCCGGTTACGATGGCTTGAAAATCCAGCGCGCTAACCAGAGTTTTCTATTCTTCGGTGATGGTGATCGCAATCTCAATATTCCTCCTGGTTCATTGTTGGTTCTTAATCACGACGATCGAAAAAATTCGACGCGTTTGAGATGGCCGGCACTCCGTTGACCGACTTTGATGTGGCCGCATTGTGTAGTCAGACGAGCGTTTATCATCCTGGAATGGATGTGACTAAGGCCGAACTTGTCGGTAGGATGACAAGTTTTCAGTTTTCGATCACACAAAATAGCAACCGGCGAAGTTGATGCTCCCGTAAGCGAACAAATTTTACCATTGGAGCTTGAAGAGAATAGATTTTTCCACTACCTGTAGCATGGCTGATTCCACTAGTTGACAAGATTCCACTACATGGCTGATTCCACTATGGCTGATTCCACTAGTTGACAAGATTCCACTACATGGCTGATTCCACTAGTTGACAAGAATGTTGCCTTATTTTACAATCCGCTACTTGGTCTGGCGGATGGTCTTTGAATTTTTTTGCCTTCCGCTACTTCGTTTGGCGGACGACCAATTTCCATATTTAATTTGCACCCTTGATTATTAGAATGAATGGTTATGATGATATTTGCCCAATTTTCATCCATTGCAAATACTTGCTATGGATCATTTTCCATATATATATATATATATATATATATATATATATATATATATATATATATATATATGAAAAATGTATGTACACGTGTATTACACAGCTGGTATCATGACTCATAGATATCCACCTCAAAATTTTTATGGATTCGATTATAGTTAAGTTATCACAAACTTACCGTAATAAATGATATAATTTTTTATTACATTAGTTATATCAAATGTTGCCAGGACCGGTCCTGGGCTAAAGCCCAAGGTATCCGGGCTTTAGGCCCAAAAATTTTTATGGCCCCTTAAATAGCATATTGGTCCGATAGTCTCCTTCTGTCCTTCACAGTTCGTCTCTTTCACAATTGCCGAGCTTTTAGTTCGTCTCCTTCATCTCCTTCGCAGACACAAATAGTTCATCTCTTTCACACAAATCAATCAATCTGAAAAGTAAATAATCAATGGAGCTTCTCCTTCGTCTCCTTCAGTCCTTCATCACTGTTTAATTTCAGGATTCAGTTATTAATTCTATTTTTTAGGGTTTTGAAATTAATTGTTTTGTTTATGAGATTTAGAAGCATTGTTTAATTTAATTGGGCTTGATGACTGATTGAGTAGATTTGTTTATGCTATTATGAATAAATTTGAATTTAGTGCTAGATATTTCATTTGTTAGATGTTCATTTTGTGCGTTATTGACAGGATTTGCTTGGAGAAAGGGATTCTACATGTATGTGTTTGTTTGAATAGTACTGCTGTACTGGTTTGAAACGAAAGTATATTGTATTGTGCTTTAACATACTAGTAATCACTAATCAGATTGAGCTTATACCAATTTAGCAAATAAATAAATAAATATTTTGCCTATATCTCACACCACTATCTCACATCACTAATCAGTCTTTTGGGTTTTTTAATTGTTTGGGAGTAGTGTTAGACTCTTAATAAAGGAGGCCCTATTTGGTAATTAATTTATAGATAATCACGAGATTATGCCGGAGAAAGAAGTTTTTCGAAGTTGAAACTAATTAAGAACTACCTCCACTCAACTATGTCACAAGAAAGGTTGAATGAATTATCCATCCTATCCATTGAACATGAGATGGCGGATAAGATTGATTGTGCGGATATTATTAATACTTTTGCTGCTAAAATTGCAAGAAGGATCTTTGAACTGATTACTTTTTTGACTTAGTGATAATGTGATTTCTAAATGATCCTTTGAAAATATTAAAATAGTCGGTTATTATATTTGGTATTCTTTCGTATTGATGCTCTTTTGTTCAGGACAAGTTCTTCATTTTTTATGACTATCTTAATAACAATTCGCAAAAGGCTCATTTTTTTGTTGTCCGCTTTAGACCCTTCAAAACTCAGGGCCGGCCCTGAATGTTGCATTAATAATTTGTATAGTTTTTCATTGCATGGTTAATGCAACATTTGCTATAACCAATATAATAAAAAACTATAACAATTATCTGTGTGACAACTTCACTAATGCTATAATTGGATCCAATTTGTACATTTCTTTTGGTTTATATAGATAAGAATAACTTTTGTACCATATAAGTATAAGACTAGTTCATCTTAGAAGTAATTAATATAGGTGAGAAGTAATTCTTAAAAGTCTTTACAAATATTAATTAAATACCCCCCCAAGAGTCTCTCCATTCCCACATCCACCCTCTCTATATATAAACCTTTTAAAACCAACATCAATAAATACTATCCACAATCAAGCTCAAA
Source organism: Panax japonicus (assembly GCA_020205505.1). Classification (NCBI taxonomy): domain Eukaryota; kingdom Viridiplantae; phylum Streptophyta; class Magnoliopsida; order Apiales; family Araliaceae; genus Panax; species Panax japonicus. The sequence goes on from CM035106.1 coordinate 54,269,784, forward strand.
ATCCTTTTACTTCGATCTCTCTTAACAACTTGAATTCCTCCAATCTACTCTAACAATGGCTCATTCCCACCACCCTTCATTTCTCCTACTGCTCTTAGTTGTGATCTCTTTATCGAAAAAATAATGGTAAGGCACGCCACCTTTTGGAATTGGAGGCAACCACCTTGCATGAGCTTCCAAAACCTACATTGCCTGCCTGGGGTGGAATTGACACCAATCCCCCATCTCCCAGATTTGCCGAAACCAGATCAACTGCCAAAACTACCTGAGCTGCCGTCTCTCCCTAAAGTTCCGGAGCTTTCAAAGCCTACATTTCCAACTTTGCCGAAGGACATCCACATCCCATCTCTCCCTTAATTTCCCTCACTCAACTACTCCATGAATGAATAATAATTAATTTCCTCTGTGCTGCCTTCATATAGTTACTTGCTTAATTCTTTCTGAGGTGAACTTAATTTCATGTCTTATTTCTGTGTTTTATGTGTGTGTGCATGGGATCACTGATCAGCCAGAGCTGTTTTTGTGAATTGCCTGAGGATTCAAGCAATTCATATTGTTACAAAATCCGGGTGGCTGTTCTGTTCAAGATTATATAAGTCGTTTTACATATATTTAGGAGAAAAAACTAATCTTTTCCTACTTTGAACCTTAAAAATGGAATTGAACTCTTATCACCCTCTTTAATTAAATTAATAAAGAAGCATGTTCACATTTAAAAGTTTGGTATTACCTTTGTGGCTTGTGAACGTTAAAGACTTTTAAACTAAAAACATAAAATCATATAATAATGAGTAGGATAAATTGATAATTACTGCGTCTGTAAATCTAATTCCGGCCTCATCTCTCTCACACACACATACACACATACACACACACATGTCCCAGCTTAATAGAATGAAGGAGACAGAGAGAGAGAGAACATAAATGTGATAAGCTTAATTTACTTTTAAACATGCATGCAGTTTCATCATTTTATTACCCCTATTCACAAACGGTAATTTTATTGAGAATAAGTTATGTTACTAATAGTACAATGATCACTTTGAGGAGGCATTATTATTAGTTAGTTATATGAAACAGAGGAGATAAAACAACCCCATCAATAAAAGATAACCAATAAATCAATGTGGTTACACTTTAATTTTATTTTATAATGAATATTATATGCCTGAATTTTCCGGATTTGTAACGGGTTGATTTGTTTTTCTGATAAGAACTTGGATTTAACCAGTACAATATATTTATGAACCCAAATGCTCGAAAAGTGAAGACACTTCCTAAATCTGAAACAAACCCCATTTTAAGGTTTGATTACTGATGATATTTCGTTAGTTTTTGGGCACGGTAATAAGCTAAAGGACATGAATCATGAGTACAAGGTGCTAAAGATGGTTTGTATTCAATTTCAAGCAAAAGACGACAAATTCAAATCCTTGTATCGGATTGAGATTTATAGTCTGAGCACAAATTGTTGGATGATAATTAGAGATGGAACTCTTGCCCGTTTTCCTAAAAGTTATTTTGTGTATAATGGATTTACCAAGTCTGTGAATGGTGCTGCATATTGGATTAGCAACATATACAATGCAAAATATGGGAAGATGGGTAAAATTGTGGTGTGTTTCGAAATGGATGCTGAGGTATTCGGAGAAATAGAACTTCCTGTAGATTGTACAAAAGATATTAGTAGGGCATTATCATCTATTAGAAAATCCTTCCGAGGGAGAGAGAGAGTTTTATGCAGACTGTACAAAAGATATTGGAGCCATCGATCTTGAAGCATTTGGCAATTCATTGGCTCTTTTTGTACTATATGGGGATGAATGTGGGTATTGGAGAATTGTGGCATAAAGGAGAAGGGGGATCAGTGGTCGTGGGGGAAAAAGTTTGCTTTCTATTTGCAGCTTGAAGAGTATAGGTTGTCGCTGGGTTTAAGAAACAAGGATGAATTCCTAGAACATGAATTATATCCACGGATATAAGAACTTTATCGTATAGATCCTTTCGTGGAGAGCTTCTTTATCAGCACCAACTGCACCAGTTTTTCAAGTGAACACCTAAGCAGCACTGAAGTATGTTCTGAATTAAACCCTCAACGTTTAATAAAACTTGCTGACATTCTCTTGCCGAATAGGTTGCGGAAGGATAGCCAAATGAGTAAAGATATGACAGAAAGCAAGGTATATCTTCGGACACTTCATTAATAGATCAGTGGTTGGTTTCAAGAAGTTGTTGAAATCAGCTGCCAGTAATCCAATAATACGAAAAACGAGTTCATGATACAATTTCAATGGTGTTTCGATACATGTAACATTGTGTTTTAGACATGTAATATTGAGATTTTAATAAGACACTTGACATTATTAGTTAATGTCATTGCTTTTTATAGTATCTTGTAGCGCAGTCACTTTCTTGGTTGATTGGTATACTAAAACCACACTGGACTTCAAGAAAATACAAGGAAATAGACAAAATCTAAGTCCAAAAACTTATTTCTAAGGGGAAGATTTATTTGTATACCCAACGTCAATATCTATAGAAATTGTCTGAATTGCAGTAGCTTCTGATTAGACTTAAAGCCGGAACAATACATACGAGTTTGTCGGTACATTCAGCTGGACAATTGGAGAATCATTTTCAAGTCAACAGTTTGGCCCAAAAGAACTGTGTCAACACATAGATATTACCAGTTCTTGGCACAAAAAGAGAATTTACAGAAGCGAAAGTTCTCCAGAAGGAACAGAACAGATCTGTTTATCTACATTTGATAATAATATAATTATCATATAAACATCCAAGAACTGAGACAAAATGCAAGCGTACAAATGTTTTAACTTTAAGTTCTCCTTTTGCCGCCTTCATTCTATTAAAAGCTGGGAAGGAAGGAAGGAGTGGTTTTAAAGATTTAATGGGCAGATGTGATAAGGTCCAAACACATTCAGAATTTTTATTTAAACGAAAACAAAAACCAAGTTTAAGAACACAAAAGAAACCAAACACTTTCAGAAACATTTTATACTCTGAGATACCTCAACTTAAAAAAAAGGAAAAAGAAAAAAACAAAACACCCACTTAATTTGGATCAGTGGAGGAGTTACTTTGTACATGTTTATTGTTAATTAGAATTTACAAGTCTTCGTATCATATCATTTGATGGTACTTGTCTCTAAGAATTACGGAGTATATTAAAAAACATTATCATTGATTACAATATGTTAAATTAATCTAAAATAATTGAATGTGTAATAAATAATATGGTACGTAATAAATAATATGGTAGATATCAAAATCCCCACTATATATGGAGGAAGGTTTTCTTGATAGGGACATTCTTCCGGGACATTATGGGTAGTTTTGTATTGGCTCCAAAAAAAACAAAATGGCAGGCTGGGACTTTTGGTGGGGTTTTTCCATTGGAAGCCTTGAATTTCAACGGCTAGCCGGGGAGGTGGACAAAGTCCAAGAACTCAAGAAGTCTATATTATCCATGATTAGGAAGCACAAAAGATTGTTAATTTTATCATTTTCTTCGGATCAGAAAGCTGCCCACTTCTATTTATTTACCATTTTTTATGTTCATATTTGATTATTGGTCATTTCACATCAACAACCCATGTAGAGGAGAGAGATAGAGCCTATAAATGATTGAGACAAAGGTAAAGGCTTAGGCTTCTAACTAGAGGGATTGGAAAGGAGCAACTCTGGGCATAATACATAAGGGTAAGTTTTCACTCATTTTCGAGAAAGTCTTGAACTTTCTAGGTGAATTTGTTATGATTCTGCAAATTTCAGTGACTGAATCTTGAAAGGATTAAAAATATCAGTTTACTAATTGGGTTATGGTGTGATTACATATTTTCTTAGTTTTGGCATAATGAATACATAGGACACTTCTTGTTTGTTAAAATGCCTTGTTCACATGTTTTGGTGAACCTTCTTCTCTTCAGGGCCTTCGACTAAGCTTTATGGAAATCTCACACATCAGAGGATTTACTGAATTGGTAAAAAGTCTATTATGCAGAGTATTGTTTATTTGTTAATATATATGTTGTTATTATTCAAGCTAGCTTCCTAAACAGCTAAATCAAATTGTTATTTTGATTCACATTGTCAAAAGGGTTTTTAGTAATGAGGATCATTTGAAAGACATGTATGGGTTAATGGGTAGAGAAAATACAAATAAATATTTCACTTGGCATATACGAGATTTCCCTGTAATAGTTTTTTGTGTTTTTTTTCTTCCTTTGTATGTCCGCGCGCGCAAATAACTTGTTTCTCGCATGTCTAAGAAGAAAAAGAAAATCATTATATTTTGTAGGGAATGGAGGATCCTTATTTCAATATCCAATGGCCAATGAATTCATTTGATGAGCTCAGCCTGCAATCTCTAGCAGCTGCATCTGGAGAGAATTTACACTACAGTTTTTCTCAACCTATGTATGACAGCAAACCATCATCAGAAGCATCCTGCAGTTTCACTGAGAGGCCGATGAAACAGCTCAAAACCAACAGTTGGAGTTCTGAAATAACCGATCATATATTAGATACACAAGCTACATATTCCAATTACACGAATCAACTTGGCATTGTAAAACCTAAAGAGGAGGTTTTGCCTTCTAAAAGTACCACTACTTTACCCACGGATAACCCGACCTCCCAAGGTTCATTCAACAACCAAATTTATGTGTTCGAACCTTCTCAATATGCTAAGAGGACCAGCACAAGTCCTCGGCTTTCTCAAGCTAAAGATCACATCATGGCCGAGAGAAAAAGGCGAGAAAAGCTTAGCCAGAGGTTCATAGCTCTCTCTGCTATAGTCCCTGGCCTAAAGAAGGTAGTAATTTCTTTCTTGAGATTTATATTATTCACCTAACTGGACTGAAATGACAGAATATTGTTCGTAGTCTTGCTCAATTCTATATCTGTGTACATTAAATCCATCCTGCAAAGATCACCCCCATTGTTTTGGGTTCTTCTGTATGAATTTTAAGATGCGCCAAAAGCATAATTTCCACAAAAACCTCATAACAAAGGGGCCTATCTCTCTCTCTAATGAAGCACTCTATTGCTGCAGTTTAGAGGCATGCTCTTACATGTTTTCGGTCATTCTTATGCTATTCCTAGTGGAATAGACTTTCTTTGATTATTCACACTTTTCTACAATACGAAGACTGTGAAGTATGCTAATTTTTACTTTTCTAGTAACAGTTGGCCATCTATAATCTAGTTTATTGCAAATATTCTTGTAATTTTTTGAAATCTGAGTTTGTTAATTTCCATGACCAGATGGACAAGGCTTCTGTTCTTGGAGACGCTATCAAGTACTTGAAACAACTCCACGAGCGAGTGAAGACCCTTGAGGAGCAAACTCGTAAGAAGTCCATAGAATCTGTGGTCTTTGGGAAGAAATATAAGCTCTTTACCGATGATGACAAGTCTTCCTTAGATAAACACTTCTGCAGCATTGCTGTTGATGAGCAGCTACCAGAAATTGAAGCAAGATTTTCTGATAAAGATGTCTTAATAAGAATTCATTGTGAGAAAAAGAAAGGAGTCGTAGAAAAAACAATTGCTGAAATAGAGAAGTTCCAGCTCTTAATCATCAATAGCACTTGCATGACTTTTGGGACATCTCTTGATATAACCATTATTGCTCAGGTACTTTCATATAGATTATAAAATTTCGTACTAAAATTATTTTCCTGAACTGATTTAAACCTGACTGAAACTCTTGCAGATGGATGAAAAACTCACCATCTTAGCAAAGGATCTTGTGAAGAGTCTACACGCAGCTCTCAAACAGTTAATGTGACAAGAAGCCTACTGTCTCTTTATCTTTTTGCAATTCGAAGCTCAATAATTATGTCAGTTTTTGAATATTTGTTTTTCCATGTTCATGGTAATGGAGGCCTGTCGTGCTCCACCATTTCAGACCATCTGCCTTTAAGCTTATTTTCTGTAAGGTTCATTTTAAGGAGGGTTTTTTTCTAAGATTTTTTCATGGTTAACTTGTTAACCATGTTAATCACCCTCCTGTTGTAAAGCAATGGCCTTATGGCTTAGCTTAGCTTCTTTTTATTTATTTATTTTATGGTAGGATAAAGGGGTATTTTTTTTTTTGGGTGGATGGAGAAGCAGACCTTTGTATCAGTGAAGTGTGATGTCAATGTTTTAGAGTCCTCTTGAAATATCTCTTTTGTCTCTTTGTAATTTCATTTACCTTGTAATAGTCTGGTTTACATTATTAATGAAATAACATTTCACAATTCCCTCATTGTGAACTTTTTTAACTTTGAAAAGATTTGAATGTTGTAAGGTGTTGGGTTAAGTCCCGCAACGAGCGCAACCCCGTGTTTAGTTGCAATCGTTGAGTTTGGAACCTGAATAGACTGCCCGTGATAAGCAGGAGCATATTAATAATTTGCGTTCACTATATTATGAAAATTAGCCAACATGAATTATCAGCAACAGACTTTCACAAGAGGTTTGGCTTGGAATCAAAACTGAAAGAAATAAAAAATTCATTCCTTTCTTTTTCACCACATCTTAGTGAGTTTGGTGAAAGGCATGTTGAGCTTTATTTAAGTGACATTTGTTAGTGATTGAGTATGACAATTAGTATTGGCAGTTGAGGAAAATTAGGAATAAAATATTGAATGGTTGTTTGTTCTTAATAGATTGCCATATAGAACAGAGTGTTTACTTTGACCTTAGAGGGATAATTAGCTATGATCTTAGTCCCCACCAAAGATAATTATAATTATAATTATACATTTAGAATATAACCTCAAGTGAAGAAGGGAGGTTTGTTTGGGACTTAAAGTTGTGTAGTCTTAAAACGACATAATTTTGATTAATGGAATTGCAAAAATATGCATTAAAATTAATTATTTTAGGGGCAAATTGCCTAATTCTGCATAACTAAATTAGATTCTTTTCAGCTTAACAAGATAGCATTGTGATTCTTCAAGAATTAAAGAATATGAATAACCTATCATAGAGTTGAAGTACAAAATATTCTATCTTTCCACTGGATTCAAAGAATTAATAAATGAAGAGAAAATAATATCACATCTCTGCATCATGACAGATGCAAGATACTCCTATTAGTATTAGGTAACACCCACATTAATTAATTGCTTATTTGATTATAGAAAGGTTGAAATCATACAAAGAGTAATGAAGCTTATGAATTTTAAATACCCACTGTCTTCCATCAAATGAAAGTATAAAAAGAAAGTTGTTCATCAGCCCTTTAGAAATAAACTGTTGAGCTATAGCAAATAATGTCCAATTAAGATGGAGTAATTGATTACAGCAAATAAGAATTCACTTGCATGACATAAAAAAACGTTTGAACATTAATTTTTAATGATAAAATTCGCAGTCACCACTTTTCAAATATACATGTAATATTTAAAAAATCACACCTAAACAGCTATGCAGACTCTCAAATGTATACACTCTACGATCGTAGAGTAAAGTCACTCTACGATCGTAGAGTAAAGTCACTCTACGATCGTAGAGTAGTCACCGTAGAAACGTAGAGTGAATCCTCAGATCGTAAAGTAGTTGTTTTAATAAAAGAGCGCTATTTATTTTAGTTGAGCTCACCCTTTTTCTGTTTGTTCTATTTTTCTTCTCAGGAGGTGAGAATGTAGCGAGTACTAGTCGGGGTATAGAATGAAGGTTTTAGAAAGTTGTTTTACTAATCCTCACCATTTTTATAAAATAATATATCAATAATTGTAATGAGAACTTATTTGAGTGTTGATATTGTCTAGAAGAAAATATTTGTATTTAAACTCACAGTTTTTATGTTGTATTAATTACGTTGTAGTTGTTTCTGTACCATGTTATTGACGACTCAAAATGGGTGTTGTATACCTATTTTGGGAGCGTTATAATATATATATATATATATATATATATGTGTGTGTGTGTGTGTGTGTGTGTGAGAGAGAGAGAGAGAGATAATATGAGAAAAGAGAGGCTTGCATAAGTTAAACTAATAATCCGGAAAGTCCAGCATAAGCAAGCTTCATTTGGAAGAAAAGAAGGCTATGCCAATGATTACTTATGAGAGTGGTATTAAGTATGTATTTATTTATGGGGATTGTGTGAAAACAAGGACATAACTAAATAACAGGATTTGTGCTGTGCAACAAGGTCAATGGAGTCGTAACAAGAATAAATTAGCTTTGTAACAAGATGACAAAACTGGGTGGAATGATTGTAATTAATGTCATGTGTTTGCCAACTCCATCTAGAAACTTGGACTTTTGAGTGATTGAATTCCTTTTGTTATGCTGGCTGGTGTCACACACCTCTCATCAATGAACATTCACAAGAAGAAGAATGAACATAAACAAGAAATAAATGCAGGCCATCTACAAATTTTGACTTTATTGAATTCTAATGTCTACTTATAACTTATGTCTGCTTATAAGTTCCTCATATCATTGTAGAAGGAGAACCGATAGTCATGATTTTCCTAGTAAATAGTATGGTCGGTTGGTACATAATTTATGGGATAATACACAAACCCAATTTTTATTATACTCTATGACGTGTTTAATTTGTGAGCATTTAATTAATTTTAATGTTTTATTTAGGTCCATTATCAAAATGCAGTTACCTTAATTCAGTTCTTTTTATTTAGGCCCATAAACTGTTCAAATATAAGCCCTAAATTCATCATTATATATTTATTTTTTAGTTGAGTTTGTGTATAGCTGAATTTGGGTATTAATAGGTTATTTCTATTAAAACTTGTTGAGTTTGTACTTCCATGAAGTATAAGATAAAAAATATATATATTAAAAAACGCAGTTTCATTGATAACCAACATGACATTTAAAATACAAACTCTTGATTCATAAGTTTGCGGTATATATCGTGAAAGTTTCCAATCAAATTATGATATTATAATTTTATTAACGTAACTCGTAACCGTCGATGAAGTATTAGGTTAAGACTGAGATACTGTGATATTTAAATCTCAGGTTCAACGTAACTAACTCATAACAATAAAAAAATTGACATAAAAAGTCGTAAGATATATCATTTTCCTGTGACTTATTTTTCAAGAGAATAAATTATTTTTATTTTTTATTTTAGACGATACAAAAGAATATTATAAATTATCTAAAATGTACAAAAACTATAAGATTCATTCTTTTAAAATTAAAAATTTATAAATGTCTCAAATTAATTTTTAATAATAATTTTACAATTTACATATTAGAATAGCCAAGAAGTATACATTATTCAAGAGGAAATGATATACATGTCAACAAATATTTGACCAAGTTGAATTGCGACTAATGTGAAAATATATGCAATAAGATAAAATAAATTAAAGTAAGATCTTTCTTAATTCTTCTATCACATGTATACACATACGTTGCAATTTTAATTTTGATGAAAATTTTCCCAATGTATCTAAAAAGACCACAGTAGTGAGCTTTCAAAATTAAATAAAAGGTGTCGTGGTGTAGTTGGTTATCACGTCAGTCTAACACACTGAAGGTCTCCGGTTCGAACCCGGGCGACGCCAGATTTAGTTTTTCTAGTTTTTTCCAAATTCATTTTATCCCTTTTTTTATATTATTACGAGTATTTTTTATATTTTTATTTTATTTCTCTCTCTGCTTTTTCAGTTCCTCGCCTCGCCTGACTTCAATCCCCCTTATCCTAAAGCCTTCTCTGCAAGTTTAATCGATAAAAATTTAATCTTTGAATCAATTCTTCATTTTTTTGAAATATTTTTTTATGGGCCGTGTCAATTTAATTCGTTTGTACGTGTTGAATGTACTGACTAGCTAATTGAATGTGGAGCGGGATTGAGAGTTTTCTGTCGTCTCTTTCTTGGATTAAAGGACAGAGCTTTTGGGATGTTTTGTATCAAATTTCTCATATTGGAATATAGAAAGTTTTTAGCTTGGGTTATTTTTTAGTCTATCTAAATTGGATTAAGAAGGACCTTCTGGGGGAGGTTTTATGTAATCATATTTCTCAAATTTGGGGAAATGCATTTTGCTTGTTTGAGATGCCACATAATCGGTATAGATATTATCAGTTTATGTTCATATATATGTTTTTCTTGCTTAGGATTTGAAGGAAGCAATTGTTAAGGGTTTAGGGTTTCAGACCGAGGATTTTAAGATATATGGGTTTGATTTGATTTGAGGGATGCGTTGGTGGGGGCGATCTGTGGCTTATGAATTCGTTGTGAAATTGATAACAATGTTCTTCCCTTAATGTGAATAGGTGGGAATATGTGGATTTACCCATTTTCCGGGTAGAGGAGGATTCAAAGAAGCCTGGTAATGAGAATGGACTGGTCTAAGGATTCAGTTGGCTGGTTCAATGGAGCTCTGGATTTAGGATGCCAAAGACATGAGACTCTCATTGCCTTTTATTTGTTTCAATGGAAGTTTTTGGCTTTGTGTTAATATACTAATTTTTTTAATTCATATTTTATTTTATTCTGCTGTTATTTTTCTAAATATCAGTTTTGGAGCTGAAAAAGTTATTATTTCAAGGTTTTTTATTTGTTTCCAGAGGTTGCATTATCCTGGATTATTAAGTCTCTGTTTGGTTTTAAGAAAGGAACGTGATTTGAGCATTTCCATTTACTTTAACCATTCCCCATCAGAGAAATGCTTTGAGAGGGAAAGGAATCTCTGGGCGTTGAAAGACAAAGATAGAAAGGAAGAGGTAGTGTGTAAATTTTGGTTGGCACTAGCTATCAGTATTTTCATTTCCTTGTCTTGTTATCTCATAATGGAGCACATTTGGAATTAAAGCTTGTAGTTTTTAAAATCATACGACTTTAGAAGCGTGAATATGTGCAATGAGCTTATTCATAGCATTTGTAAATTAGTAAGTTTAGGGAAAAAATGATTTCTCAACGAGTAAATTTTGGGAAATTGTTACATTCGGAGCATTTGATTTTTCTTTCAACTCTCCCTTTCAGACTTGTCGAAAGGATGTGCATAAATTTGGTTGCCTAAAAACTGAATTTAAGAAATTTAGTTAACCATACATTTTGTTCTTATTTTGGTAGTCCATTTCTTTGATGGGGAACTTCTGCTTTCCTCAATTTAATTCTGATTTTACATTTTGGCTAAAAATTTACAGCATGATGTGGATGTGGATGTGGATGCTGGTGTGCTGAAGAAAGTAATTTTAGCTGATGGGTGCCATGGTAACTGTCAAGGGTGCTCAATCAGTTAGCCTGCATCACCCTATTGAGCTGCCTCTTCCTTTAAACAGAACCCAAAATGGTTTTGCTTCAGGTATTCTAACTCTGGCTGATTGCCTTTGTCATGCTTCCCCACCCAAGGGGATCCACTTCTCTCCCTCCGCATTGTTGGCCCTACATCTCTTGGCTCCCCTACTTCATCATCATCCTCTCCTAGCAACAGGCTCAAGCTTAAGCGCTATGCTCCTGGCCTGGTGGAGCTATCCTCAGCATAAAAAATGAAAGCCATAGAAACCGTCTCCAACGTCAATCTGCGAGGAGAAGTCCATACCCTTTTGACTCCAGATAGTTTGGCAACCTTGTGGCCTCTCACATCAGTAAATGGGACAAACTCCAACTTGCTTGGTTTTGAAAAGCTGTTCTCCTCTGTGCTGGGTTCAAAAGCTAACAAACGTGTGAGCTCAGACATTTATGAAGATAGGCTTCGGGGTGGAGAAGAAGTTAAGTGATGGAGATGGGGTTGATTTGACCGAGTGGAGGACAAAACCCGAGACTGTGAATATTGGCTAAGATTGATGGTAAAAAGGGTGTGCCTGAAAGAATAACGCAGGTAGGTTAATCCTGAGGATTCTGTGGCACCGATTAATGTTCTCATGGCCATGGGGAACGTGACTATGTCAATTGTCAACAACCCCATTCAATTGTTTGTTCATACACCTTCAGCTTGTAAATTGTTGGCAAAGATAAAAATTTATTTTCCCTTTTGTTTTTTCCTGAAATCTTGATAATTGATGTACATACATAAAGATATCTAGCAATGTAATATTAGTAAAATGAAGTTGAGAAGGGTGTTCGAGGGACTATTTTCAATGGAGACGCTTGCTAGTTATTATGTTATCAAATAGACTTCAAACAAAGAATTTAAGAGAATTTACCCTTTTTTTATAGAGCGACTTATTGCAGATAGACTTGAACATAATGTAAAGTAGGTGAAAACTTTGTAAAAAGGCTAATATGTATTATTTCTGTTTTAAAATTAGAGATATATTTTTAATTTTTTAAAGTTAATTTGCGAAATCTTAAAATTCAGAATTAATATAATTTTGTTCAAGTTTTGAAAACAACAAACATGATAATTAGTAGTACTCTATAGTTAGTTACGATTGTTATATTTGTTTGAATTAAAACTAAATAACTTTATATTAATTTTAAAATTTAAGATTTCACAAATTCAATAAAAAAAATATCTTTAATTTTGAAGAGGAGAGGAGAGGGAGGGGGTATATATTAGATTGTTGCTCCGATTATTCTTCTGTTGGACATTCCACTTAGGCCCAAGACGATTTATACCTCAACTAACCTCAGCCTCAGGTCCATTAGAAAATTGGAAAGACGGTAAAAGAAATAGTAATTCAAAGTAAAATACTAAAATAGATGGAGTATAAAATTTAAGAAAGTATTTTTATTAATTTTTGCCTCTCACATCAGAACCACATACCATTATTATCCTAATTCCTATCCACACTTGTTCCTCTGTACCTCTCAAATCATACGCTTCCACCCCCTTGCTCTTACAGACATATTATCCACATGACCCAGCCGACTTAAAATGTCTTCTCTTCATCCCCTTACTTTCTACACATCAACAATCCACATGACATGACCCAACCAACTTTTACAACAGTTTCTCTATAGATTTCTCTATACTAAGTTTAGGTAATCGTTAAATCCATAATAAAAAATATTATTTTTATAATAAAAATGTCGTTATAGATCCTATAACTACAGTTTTCACCGTCGTTATACATTTACAACGACATTTTTGTTGTAGAAATAACAAAAAGTATTGTGAATTTAATAATTCTCTAAATTTATCATCACATAAAAATCGCTTACATACTTACATACTATTCACATATTAGTATGGTTTACGTACAGAACAAGCTGTGGACCAAGCATGTGATAGTAGGATTACTCCTTTCTTTATGCCTCCATTATCGTCTGATACGTTTTTACGTGACCGAACCACCTAACCGACTTACAATGGCAAAATATTAATTATATTTGAGTATAAATAAATTCAAACCAACTTACAACATAAATTTGTGCCTAGTTTATGAGCTTTCAACAAAGTAATACTATATTAAATAGGAGGGGAGGGGAGGGGAGGGGAGGGGTAGCATCTTCGCTCTTTTGACATACTTTGCCTACCCCTTCCTTTCCTTTTCTTTTGTAGACCTGCTGGTGGTGCGGTAGAAGTGTAATTTTGTGAGCGGCGGACCCATTCAATTCCCTCTTCCTTTCCTTTTTTTATTTTTTTATTTGAGTAATGATGGTGCATAGTGATGGTTGACGGAGGTTGGTGGGTCTGTAGTTCTGGTGGATATGAATATGATCTGGTGGTGGTGTGATTTTTGTGAGGTAGTGGTGCATGTGCTCGTCAGGTGGATCTATATTTTTGATGGTGCATGGTGAAATGAAATTGTGATATTGGAAGGAACTAATTCACATTATATATATTATTATCAAGTTAATGAGCTAAATGGTGAAGGAAGGTTATATGGAAAATAAACCCCACCACCTACGAGCATGCTTTATTTCACATTGTTAATTGTATATTACATATTTAATAGTTGTATTAAATGTATTAGTTGTATTATTTAAATGTATTTAATAATTGTATTTCATTGTTAATTGTATTACATTTAATAGATTGTTAATTGTATTTAATACTAGTTTTCAAATTCCACTTCTTTATTTATAATATTTGTATTTATATTTCATTTTTGAGTTTTATATATTAAAAAAATAATTATAATTTTTATACAAAACTAGGTAGTTTATTCACATACATTTATTCTTATTTTTTGGATCAATAGCAACTTTTTGAATAAACAGGAACATTTTATAAATTTTTGTGGAGAAACATGGTGTGGAAGAAGAAACATGCATCTAGCATTAAACATGGTGTGGAAGAAGAAGAAACATGCATCTAGCATTAAGATCGGCATCATAGAGCTATTTATCTATCTTCATCTTTTTGAGTATAAATAAATAGGAGAAATATACACACTAAAGAGTAATGAAATCATACAACCCTCAACTCACTTTTCATTTTGTGATAAAGGATTGACCCTTCTGAATGCTTGCTGCTAACTCTTTTTTGGCTTCCACCAATCCAGCCCTGTTGAGAGTCATATAGTTAATAAAGAAAAATATCTGGTAATCATACTTCAAAATGTCATTCCCTATAGAACAGTTGTTATATTATACCTATCATACTCATTCAGTGGTCCAAGTTGGTATATTTCTTCAGCTCCAGTACGACCTAGTCGTACCTTGGTGGCAAAGAAGGGAAGTTCTGTCACCTGCAAGAAAACAATTTACAAAATTTAAGCAAGTCCGCATAAAAATTTGTTGGCTGGGGAAGTTGTTTTTGCAAATAAAATCCGGGGAATGATGCAAGTACCTGAGAAGCAACAAAAGCACATTCCACAACACCGGCATCTCCTCTTAAGCCACGTAGGCATGCATCCGCAAATTTAACCGCAGCATATGCCTAAACAATCAAGTATATATTTCTTCTAGTTTCATCAAGTTAAAGTTGGAAATTCTATAATTCTATGTCAAACTTCAAAAGTTGAAGAAAATATAATTAAGAACAAATGTGGCTAACCATTGAGAGTGTTGCAGAGCCAGCCCCTGCTTTTGCCTGCCAATCATTTAAACAGGTTATACTCAGCTTGTGTACTAGTAATTGAACAATCTTTAAACAGGATAGAGTAAGGTAATAGGATTGAAGTTTTCTCTGGTAGTTTGTTATGGACCGGTCTGCTTCAGGCATTTTCAATTTAGCAGTAAAAATAAATGAGCTAAAGTAAAAGAACAATGCTATTTGCATCTAAGCAGATACCATACCAGTTAAAATTCAAGCCAAGGGTGAAAGACTTTAGTGATGTCCTTTTTCATGTTTTACATCACTGCATGTTACTATTGAACTTATGTGATATGTCACCTACATACTTGCACAATCTATAGAGAATTAGCTACTGGTAACTCCAGTCACTTTTTAAAGGCCTCCTTTACTTGAGGAGCATGTAAGTGGCGTTACCTGAACAACTTCTGTACCGCCGTCCTGGATTCGTTTTGTCAGGTTCTCAATTTCTTGTGGTGTGAAGGAGCTGGGAGGTTTAACCTGCAGAGGAACATGCAAAGCAGGCCACTTTAATAAATACATTACAAGTTGACTTTTGAGGAAACTATAATATCTGAAACATGAAGGTTTGGTAATGCATCATTTAGACCTGTGAAAGAAGAGGCAAAATTGTAACTCCTGCATGGCCTCCTACAACCGGAACGCTAACTTCCCTTGGGTCAAGTCCCAAAACTTCAGCCTGCGTCATCAGAACAGATTATAAAAACATCAATATGACCATCTAGGAAACAATATCTTTCAGACTAGTCGTCAAAGACAAATGAATGGAAATTAACAGTTTTAGTTAGATGTGTTGCAAGATCAAATAAGAGAACTAGGAGTTATCGTGAACTTCAATTTCTCTACGGTATGTCATGTTACCGTTACGTCCCCAAGTAAATATGGTGTAGGGACTGTGTCCGAAGATTTTTTATTTTTACTAGGAGAAAGTGTTGATAAACTTAAAAGCATCAAAAATAGTTGTAGAGTCCAAGGACTTGCACATGTCACAAGTCCCATGAGAATTATTAACCAGGTGACTTTTTACATGCCAGAAGTTAATCTAATACAAATGAGGCCACAATCCTGCACCATCTTCTGGCCATTTTTGTACAAATTTGGAGGATATGAGATAGATAGTGGCATAAAATTAAACATGGATTAAGAAACATCAAAATTGTGTTTGCTACAAGTGGTTGTGAGATTTTGTAATATAAAGTACAAAAGCCCGATATCCAAGAAAAGTTATATACCACAAAAGTATTGGCTCTCACTACATCAAGCATCGTAACCCCTAAGAGGCGCTTTGGATCATAAGTGCCAGCTTTCTTGAAAACTTCTGCTGCAATTGGAACTGTTGAGTTCACCGGGTTACTGATCAAATTGACAATTGCATTAGGACAGCACTTTGCAATTCCCTCGCAAAGGGTCTTCACAATTCCAGCATTAATTTTGAAAAGGTCATCTCTTGTCATTCCTGGCTTCCTTGGAACACCGGCAGGTATAATTACAAGGTCCATCCCTACGAGAGCACTCTCAAGCTGTGGCTGCCCCAAAAAACCTCTCACCTAGATATTCAAAATTTAATTATAATTTTCTTGGACTTTAATCTTAATCATCATATTAATGAAGGCCCAGGATAGTTCAAATTAGGGCTTTGATTAAAAGAAAATTACCACGGCGCCAGTGTCCATGTGACTAATATCAGCTGTTACACCAGGGGCATTAACGACATCATATAGATGAAGAACTGAAACAAGTGGATTCATCTTCATTAACATTGCAAGGGGTTGACCAATGCCTCCAGCAGCACCCAATATAGCAACTTTAAATCCAGGTGCACCACCTTTTGCTCGACAATTAGCTTGCTCCAAAATGGAACTCTGCCCCATCTTTCGGTACATAAAATGCAGTCAAAGTTCTTACGGTAATCAAAACCATGAAAATTTCAAAATCTAATAGCAAAGACTTCAACTTTAGGTAAATTAAGCAGTACGCAGCAACCCAAATGATTAGATTACAAGTTAAATTACATTTGAAGCTTCTAATCTAAATGGAAATTTGAAACATCCAAGACCAATTTCCAGAATCTAAACTGGGGCAAAAAAACCCAGAAAAATGAATGAACATATATTTTGTACAAAGCATAGAGAATTATAGCTAGCAATCAATTGGAAGATATTCTAGTTATTAAAAGAGGACACACCTGAAGATTTGAAGGGTGGAGATGAGCTGAGATTCTTGCAATCCGGAAGCTAGCTTCTGGCTGCATCTTTTTGACTCGGATAGAGAGAAAGGAGAGTAAGGTTTGAAACACAAGTTAGTAGTAGCGAATGATTGAGCAGGGGTGAAGTGTGAATAATTATAAGAATACATGGGGAGTAATTTATATTATTTTTAAAAATTAGTTTTTGTGTGGAAACTGATTTTCTGAACCCTTATCTTGCATATCCAGGGGATGTGGCTCAAAGAATTCTCTCTCTCTCCCCTTGAAGTGTGTTTATATGTGTGGCACACTTGTTTTTTTATCCTGGTTGAACCAAAACCAAAATGTCTATTAGCAGTTACAATGACCTGTAGTGGGACAAAGGGGGAGGATTGAGGAATGACAACACTGCTTATTTTAAATGACTTATAAATTGATTAATAAGTTGTTATAAGTCAAAAATTAAGTTAAAATAAATTATGAAGGTATTTGGCTTATAACTTAAAATAAATGTAAGATTATTAAAAAGGACATTAATAAAAAAAAGGGCAAAATAGACATTTCATTTGGTCAAACTAACTTATTTTAAAATGATTTATAAGTCATTTTAAAATAAGTTACAGATACATACTTATTTTTTTCTACTTAAAACTCTCAACTTATAAGTATAAAAATAAGTCGTTCCCGAACAGGTGAATATTAACAAATGACTTATAAATTTGTTTGATCAATTTATAAGTCGTTCTTGAATACTATTTTTATGATCAATACGATTTTTGGCTTATAAGTTTGTTTGACTTACGAATATGATCAATACTATTTTTTTTATAATTTTAAAACTATGAACGGTTCATTTAAAAATTTGTGGCTAGAATTAGTGTTGAATGATATTTTTACTTATATACCTTCATAACTAACTAAAAATTACATTCAATATCCTTCTTTTTTTATTTGCAAATAAATTTGGTTATGTACAAATTATTGTTTTTAACAAACCAATTTAGTAAATATTATTGTAGTATTTTATTTTGATTTTATGAAATACAGAATCTTATTAATATTATATCTCCACAAAATTAAGTTTCATATAGACAATAGATAACAATGATAAATTTTTACTAAATATTTTCTTGACTCTTCTTTCAAGACTATTATTAATTGTTGGTCCAAACTCAGTCCATTCAAATGTTAACGAGCGTAGGCTCGAGTTTAACTTATTCGAACTTATAATACGTTGTTCAAGCTCAAACCATATGTGGTCACAAGATTTAGACCTGTTTTTGGACATGCTCAAATAAATAAATTAAAATTAATAAACTACAAATAAATAATAATACAAATTATTAATTAAACGACATTAACTCATTTTGACAACCTAATAAAAATATTAAAATCTTTATAAATATCATAAAAAAATTAAGTAATTTGAACTTAAAACATACAACTAATAATAATAATAATAATAATAATAATAATAATATATCTCCCTATTATTTAGATTAGTTAAAATGACAAAATATTTTAAAAATGAATAATTTTAAAGAAAATGTGGTACTTAAATTTTAGTTATTGACTTTATATTATATATATATAGATTTCGATCGAGTATATAATGAGTTAAACAATTTATTAATCAAATTCGAGCCAAATTTTACTTTGAATGTAAATTTTTGCCCAAATTCAGTTTGGGTTTGGATCAGTCTCAAATTAAATTCGAGTTATGTATTTTTAATAGGTCGTACAATGGAATTTCTGATATGATCGGCCCAACTTGTAATTGTATAGATTCTTAAAAATAAATATAGGCCGGTCAATAAAAAAGGGCAGAGTGGTGAAATGAGGTTGATAAGATCAGCATAAGCCTGCTGCGTTGACACGAAACTAATCACATCATTATTCCGTCAATCATCCATCTCATATTGTAATCATCACCCATGAGTTTAGGGTTTGTTTCAAGAACACTTCTTCCACCTCACTCTTTATTTTCTACTCTCCTCGTCAATTCTCTCTCCCCTATCCCCTCGTTCCCTTGCAGGAATTTCATCTCCACAGGTTTCCCTCTTTCTCTCTTCACTTACCATTTAATTCTCTGAATTTGAGCTAATTTTTCTGAATCTAAGTTATTTTTTTTGGCTGAATAACTTAAATGGATAATCAAATAGAATAAAGATTACATCTTTATTGGGAATTCTTATACTTTTCAGAATCTTGATGAATTTACGCAATCACACATTTGTTAATCATGCATGCACACAGCACACATACTGATATAGAGCAGAAATGGTGGAATGGGTTTGACAAATTTCCAAATTCAAAGTGTTGACAAAAATTCTCATTTATTTATATGATATCAAATTTCCATCTTCGAATTGGTGATGAAAATCTCATTCATTTAAATAAATCTCATTTAAGTGCTGCTAAACTTATATGAGTTTTTTCTATTAGTATATAATTATGAAAGAGCCTAAATGAAGAGATTTCGTGGGAAGTATGGGTTGGCTTGGTCTGTAAAGATTTGTTTGTCTGTGCAGGAAGAAAGAATTTATTAGTACGTGCTAAATATACTGATTGCAAT
This sequence comes from Panax japonicus, assembly GCA_020205505.1. Classification (NCBI taxonomy): domain Eukaryota; kingdom Viridiplantae; phylum Streptophyta; class Magnoliopsida; order Apiales; family Araliaceae; genus Panax; species Panax japonicus. The sequence goes on from CM035106.1 coordinate 54,289,468, forward strand.
AGTGTACTACAAGCAAGCACAACATTATTAATGGATTTAAAGAAAGAATTTCCGGAATTGAATAGGAATCTTTATCCAAATATTGAGCCATATAGTACTGGAATGTTGAAGGTTTCAGATCTGCACTCTATATACTGGGAGATATCAGGGAACCCAGATGGGCATGTGAGTAGTCATTATTATCTAATGTTTTTTCCCCAACATACAATTACAATTTTAGTCCACACTTTAGATTTATTTATTTGTTTGATTTCACGTATTTGCTTCCCTGTTCTGGTTTAGAGAGGCTGATAGACCATTGATGCCAGTGGCTGGAATAAATGTTCTGGATGTTCTATGAAAGTAGAATCGGTTCATGGGCTATTACACTGTACTTGACATGAGCTAATATTTTGGTAATCAAATAGGGGGTGCTTTCTCCTTCTTAAGAATTCTGCAAGCCATTATGGAATTTCATGATTTAAAAAATAAGCTTGTCCTGGTGGTATGATTGTTAAAATACTGATTTCCCTATATTTTATAACTGTACTAGCCACTTGTAGTTGTAACTACATAGGCCCCAGGTAGAATTATTGGATGTTTAAAAATCTGTCAAGTGTAGTTTTGAGTAGAGGGTGTTTTCCTTCTTATTCATTGTGATATGGTAATAGTTTGTGTTGGGGTTTTAAAAGTCAGCTGTAGATATTTACTTGACCTTCAGGATCAATAAAAAGTTAGTATAAATGCTATTACTCGGTTGGCTCTCGCGTTAAGCAACTGAAGCTTGATACGGATCTCATTTGTAGCATATTTACACCAAGTGTCTGCTCGCAGTTGGAACCAACATTTTACGGACACTCTGAGCACTGAGCCATTGATCTAAGCAGTGCGCCATAGTTCTGTAAGGTATCCTGCTTATAGGGAAATAGGAATTCAAATTGATTTTTCGTTGATGACTAGCTTGTGTTCCATCCCCCTTGATGCTTTTTTGGGCTCTTTCAAACCTATTAGTCAATTCTTGAGAACCATTGGAGTAGAATAAGAATGGTATCTTGTTCAGAACCTGCATCACCATTCATTTTTGGTTCTAAGGGAGTTGCAAAAAGTGATCCTAAATAAAGATGTCACTAGTGGACAGATCTAGTATTTCGTTATATTGACGCTCTGAGATTCAATCATGGACTGACGGGCATATATAAATTTGTGTTTATGCACAACTTTTTTTTATGCATATCTGATTTGGTTCCCGAGGCATTCTCTTGTAGATAACAAAAAGCCTACTTCACATAATCAAGCATTTATTTTTGCGGCTTTTTGAAGATGCACTGAAACCTTGCAGCCAGTTGTTTTTCTTCATGGAGGTCCAGGAGGTGGAACATCACCAAGTAATAGAAGATTCTTTGATCCTGAATTTTATCGGATCGTTCTATTTGATCAGGTTCATTAAGTAACTCATTCACTCAAAGTCTTAACTATATTTGCTTAGTGTCTCTAACATTGTTTTGACCAACACATTGTCTTCTTCCAGAGAGGTGCTGGTAAGAGTACACCCCACGCTTGCTTGGAGGAGAACACCACATGGGACCTCATTCAAGACATTGAAAAACTAAGAGAACACCTTGAAATTCCAGAATGGCAGGTTAAATATTTTCTACTATGAATTGTTTGGTGGATGTTACTTTGTATGTACTCATCAGCTTGTTTCTGCAGGTGTTTGGTGGGTCATGGGGAAGTACACTTGCTCTTGCATATAGCCAATCGCACCCTGACAAGGTGAATCACTTGATGCTTTTCCTTTTGTTTAAATTATTTCTCTGCAGGGGGGATATTTTTAGTTTAGAATATGTGTCACAATTTAAACTCTGACGTCTTTTGTGTGCTGTTATGTGAAGGTCACTGGCATCGTCCTTCGAGGGATCTTTTTATTACGTAAGAAAGAGATTGACTGGTTTTACGAGGGTGGTGCCGCTGCTATATACCCTGATGGTGTGCTTCTCTTCCTTTTACTTGATGTATTTGTATGCATATATATATATATGTGTGTGTGTGTGTGTGTGTGTGTGTGTGTGTGTGTGTATGTTGGGGAATTGTATAAACCAATCTGAGGGATTAGTTTATATGATTCTTTAGTGGTCTAATCTATTTAATTGGTAAATTAGTCATATAGCGTTCTTATTAAAATATTTTTAGAATGTTTCTTGTGATGATAATGACAATAAACCTTTGTAAAAGGATGTGAAAATATCGAGGATATCTGTGCCTAATACTTGTGAATCGGATTTGTGATTTATGCGAAGAAATTATTGCAGTGACTGATTATCTTGGCATAGTTTCCTCCTCAGTCTTATTGTTTGATATATCCTAAAAGATCTTGGTGTTCAACAGTTCCAAGTTACACTGCCACCATAATGTCTTTGGTAAAATCTTTTACCAGATTTTCAAATGAAGGTGATGAAACTAGTTATCAATCCATTTTTACATCACTGGATTGGAATTCTTGGATTAATAGGTGCTTTAAAATGGATTGATTTGATGTCATTTCATAGGGCTGGCTAGTGATTACCCTGTCTGTTATTTTTGTTAGTATGTTCTTAAGGTGTCTGAATGCTTGTGCACTATTTTCCATATTCAGCTTGGGAAGAATTTATAGATCTTATTCCACAAAATGAAAGGGGATGCTTTGTTAATGCTTACCACAAGAGATTAAACTCTGACAACTTGGAAACACAAGTAAGATTTCTATTCTGGTTCTTTATGCATTCTTTTTAAATGACAAAAATTTTCCCAAGAAAAAATTCATTCCGGCTGTGAACTTATGTGTGTGCGTGTGTATCACGCCTTTTGCATTTGCATGTTGCGGAGACATTTGGTTACAAAGTTGTGTTGTCCACTACACTTGTCCTTAGTATCATAACAAGATATGGTTTCTATCTACTTTCTAAGCTTTAACTTGAATTTGGTTACCCAGTTTGAATTTACCAGCTGCATGTATGATGTTTACTGATATAAGATATCATTGCATTTGTTAAATCGCAGACCTCTTTAGTAGTTTAATGGTTGTTTTTCAATTGATTCCTAAACCTCTTGAATTTATTTCCACAAAAATGATAATTTAGCTTCACTTATTTTGTCTTGATGCATCTAACTTAACATTTAAAAATAGAAACAGTTTGTTTCTGAGATTCTAGGCATATCTTAGAATTTTGTGCTAAAATAATCATTAGTATCTTAATCTAAATTATGAACAATTTCTTTTCTATATTTTTATACCATTAAAGTTCTATATTTCTTAGTAAAAATCAACTTCAGGATTTTTAATTATTTTTAGTATAATTAGGCGGGGGAGTTCTTCTAGTTATTACGATGCTAACTTATCAACAAAGAATGAAGTTATGACGATGCTGTAGAGCAGTATTTGTTTGATGAGATGGATGAGATGTGTGAGTTAACTAGAATAGGGTGTGGGAGTTTTTGTTTATTGTTGTTTGTACTTAATTTTAATCATCCCCAACTGCCACCAGACAGGTGTCAGCACTTGTTACACACCGACTAGACTGGTTATGAATTTCCTTTTTTCTGTTGTGTTTTGACCAATTTATGATATCTTATATTTATGGCGCTTTCCTTAGTATGCAGCTGCTAGGGCATGGACCAAATGGGAAATGATGACTGCTCATCTTCTTCCAAATGAAGAAACCATAAAGAGAGGGGAAAACGAAGAATTCTCTTTGGTGAGTTACTTTGACACAAAGCTGTATGATTTTTCTTCATTTTTTGTGGTCAAGTTTTCCTACATATATCTTATTGAAATTATTGTATAGTGTATGTTCAGCTTAAATAATTAAACAGTTGCACTCAATATATGAATTTACAAAAGGGCTTAGAAGGGATCTTAATTTGATACTCTAGTTTTCTATAATATGGAAGTCTCATTTTTCCTTTTTAAATATTTTGTCCTCTGAATAGTAAGAGTTGAGATTCAAAATATTATTATGGTTAAAAATAAGTGAAGCAATTGATTGGGTATTGATATTTGACAGTTCCTTTTTACAGAACTTTCCTCAAAGCCCACATTCTGCATAGAAGACCACCTTACCTTATTCCTGTTACCGTTTAATGATGCTAAAAGACAAACCAAATAGAAAGCAATGAATCCATGCAATTAGTCTTAATTTATTGAAATATAACTTCCCAGACAATGGAAAATGGCTTTGTAAGATTGTTTTAATTTGTATTTTCCTATCATTTGCTATTTACCCATCACCAATTGTAGTCTTTTACTGCTGAGGTGTATTATATGATTGCTAGACTGAATTTTGGGGTACCAGCCACTTAAAGATTCATTTTTTTTGGTTATGCAGGCATTTGCAAGAATTGAGAACCATTACTTTGTGAACAAAGGGTTCTTTCCTCACGATTCATTCCTGTTAGATAACGTTGAAAAGATAAGGCATATTAACACTATAATCATACAGGTAACTATGTCCATTCTTGTTTCTTTATAATCGACTAATAGACTGCCACACTTTTCTTATATATAAGCATGACTTGAAATATACATACACAAACATCTTATTCTTGGATTGAATATCATTGATATAAATTGTTCCCTTGGCTACTAACACTTGCTTAATGTCACTGGTTTAATTAGTACCAAGGTTTAGTACTCGGCTTCTTGTAGGTTACTGGTATGTACTAAGAGAGGCTAGAGGCAATAAATTCGTGGTTTGGAAATTGTGTACACATAGAGAAGGAAACTTGTACTTGTGTTATTAAAGTTGTAAATGTCAATTCATCTGGTCTGCTTTGAAGATAAATTTCCCTGGTTCTCTGGAAAACCTAAGACTGATAGTTTGAGGATTGATTTTTTCGGACCTCTATTAACAAAATGTGAAAAAAGAGAGAATCAAAATTATGATAGTTTTACATTATGCATACAAACGGGTTATCTTTTCCTAGTTCAATCCGCAACCTTGATACGCGCGAGTGCTTTTAGACGTAGTTGATAGGTGTAGAGTATTTGTACGCACTTTTGACACTATGATATTTACTAATTTACTTGTACTATAAACTGAGAAGAAGAAGAGATAATGTATTTAATTGCGTCGTGTGTTTTTCTGTAAACTTCTTAAATGCATCTTCTTTTTTCCTTTTTTTGACAAGTAAACTTCTTGCACATATATGTAACTGCTTTACTAGCAGTCATCATATTATTTACATTCAATGCATACTTTTACCTAATATCTTTTAGTGGCGAACAGTATTGTTGGTCATTGTTTCAATTGTGTACCATAAATACAGTATGAAGCTTGTTTCTAAAATTACAAACAATTAATAGCTGAGTTTGGAAATACACATTGTCTTAATATTGTTTTGCAGGGAAGATATGATTGTTGCTGCCCCATGATGTCCGCATGGGATCTACATAAATCTTGGCCAGAGGCAGAATTAAAGGTAAGTAATTCCTTGAGTCATCTATATTACTTAATTATAAATACCCGGCTTTTGGTAATACTCTTCCTCATCAGTTTGCCAGCGCTGAGGTCTATTTGATAGTTGAACAGCTATATTGTAAATGAACCGGGAAGAGAAATGATTGTTTAGTTTCTCTTTTTGTTTGGAAACAATGATTTATATAATCAAGTACAGAAACTACTAAATAGGAAGCATGGATAATGGTGATATATATATATATATATATGTATGTATATGATACAAAGAAACAACCTTATAGGCTTACATACTAATATAGACAATGAGAACAAAGTCCAATTATTGGGGATGAAGGATTATAATACCCGTTAAAGGCCTCTCAGACAGAAACTTGTCAATATTTTCCAAGCAATAATGCATCCAAAAGTAACTAATCCCCAACATGAGGAAGTCTTGACCCACCTTATGTCGTTCCAAACTTCCAATACTTAAACCTATCATAGATAACTAAATCTCACCTACTTGATCACTGTAGAAGAACTGCAAAAACTAAAAGGTTTTTAAATCACATATATCTACCATCTAGCTACATTCCTACTATTGTAATTATTTCCAATAGTTCTTTATATTGAGTAACCTATTTACATTTCAAAAGTATTTTTGCTTACTTCCAACAGTGAAAAATAGTATCTTACCCTACTACATACATCCATGTTTAATTTACACATGATTGAAAACCTTGTCTATTGCTTATGGATATTAGCTTGACGCAATTATCTAATTCGTATAATTTTAATTTATATCAACAGTAGTGTTGTTTCTGAACTCATTTTCTTTTGATGCTTTATAAGCTATATGGCCAAAAAACTAATCTTTTCTATTTTTCCACAAAAACAGATTGTTGCAGAGGCAGGACACTCGGCCAATGAACCTGGAATTGCAGCAGAACTTGTTGCTGCAAATGAGAAGCTGAAAAGCAGCAACACAAAATGACCACCGCCAGATGAATAGAAGCAGCAGAAGGCAATATCTTAACAGCTATCAGCTCCCATTGTGGACCTATACCATAAATGTAATATGCAACTGGCTATTCCATTGATGTGGTTATATTATTCTGCGGCTATGAATGATTTACACTTGTTCAGAGGAATTAAGATCTTTCTAGCCATTTTTAACGCATGTTAAGTGTCGAAACATGAAGATCTCTGCTTCAAGTTTGTCCCTCGACCTTTTCAGAGAATGAAATAGAAGTTGCTTTCCCTTTTATGAACTTTTTTCAGTGCTGGTCTGATATTATAAACTTGACATGCATTATAGATGCAGAAGGAGTCTTCTCTTCTTCTTTTCCATTTTAATATTTTTATTTTATTTTTCAATATTTTAAGCTATTTTGTTGCATGTCCCTTGCCATATCTCCCGTCTGTTCAGCTTTTGTGCTTACGTTTGTTTATCCATCAAATCTTTAGAGCTCTTATAGGAAAATTATACATTTATTTGTATTTTTATCCACCGGGTCAAAATATAATTAAGCAACTCATTTTTAATTTTCATGTTCAGAATTTTTGAAACTTTTTTTTTTCAAAAGACTAATAGATTAAGGTCCTTAAAATTTATTATATATTAAAAAAAAGTATCTGAAATAAACTTGTGTGTTTCACTTATTTTAGTTCCTAGCATTATTTAAGTGTATAATAAGTTTCTCTCTCCATCACATTTTATTTTATTTTATTTTAAAAAAAATCCTCTATTTTTTGGAATTTTAAAAAAATAAGTGGAATTTTCTTTCTGTGGTTGTCATTAACAAATGAAAATTTTAGCACAAAAATAATCTTGTTAGTACGGACGTTAAAATTTCAGGAAACTAAAATCCTCTTAGCACTGAACAAATATAATTTAACAGAATGAACTAATATATATATATATATATATATATATATATATATATATATATATATATATTGTTTGGTAAATGAACATCAATCACTCTGCAACTATTACAAATCTCACCGACTTTCTATTAGAAATGTCCACCAAAAATTCTGATAAAGATGAATTGGCAAAGAGATGTATGAGCTAACTTGACCAAAGATAGTGAGGAAAAAGAATAATTCAATAAATAATTGAACAAGAAGAAGATTTAAACACAGACAACAATAGGTAGGTTAAGAAGGGCCATCCCCTAAGCAGTGTTCCTAGTGCTGCAACTCCCAGTACATTGGCGCTATGAAAGTTAGGCTGGAAGCGGCAAAAGCTGTAGCTTTGGTTACTAGGGCTAGCAGCGCTTTCATATGGCTTTCCTATTTCTTTGAATTTTGTTGTGGACGATGTTTCCTTTATCACGCTGAGTGGTTGCTCCGGTGTGATTAATGAAGTTTTTTGCAGCTGCATACTTGAAGCGATCATGCAAAAATAGGATATCTAAAGTTGGTCTTGGGAGAGTTTTCTCAAATTATCATCAAGGGAAACATACTTGAAAGCAAGCAGAAGGCCGTCCTTACCCTTGAGGCCTAATAAGTTGGCGCTGTAGGGTCGTCTTTCTTGAGTTGTTCTGTGATTTCTGACACGCATTATCCTTGCTATGTTCATGTTGTTGGTATATGCTGTAGAATTGGGTTCCGACTGTAATGGTTTGAGACGTCTTTCTGGAGTTCTAGTGGCTAGTTTTGATCCGGTTTGCCCTTTTAAACAAGACTTTAGGCCGCCAGCAGATCCAGTTAAATTTAGATTTGCAACCTCAGAAGTGTGAATACGAAAGTTAAAAAGAAGGGGATTGAGATAAAGAAAACTTACATATTCAACCTTCTGCACTTTTTTCTGCGATTCTTTGTTACAGCATTCATCATTTCTTCATTTGCTTAGTTCTGAGCATTTTTCATTTCTCTGACATTAGAAGCAGAAAGACAAGTAAAGTTTATTCAGCTCATCATCTAAGAAAACTTCCCAAGTTATAGTGCTAGTAGCCAGTATAAAAGAACTCACTTTAATTCCATTCTCATGGCTTCTCTGAGAGATTCCACCTAGGCACCTTGGAACTGTTGCAGCTTCTTTCTGAGAAGTGGGAATTTTTCCCTCCATGTTAGCTTCTTCAAGAATCCCTCTTTCCTGATAAATTTGCTACTTTTCAGATACCTCCAAACAAGTATTACCTTTTGTGAACTAGAATATAACTCAATGGAAAGAGATGTTGCTTACATCAGTTCTTAGCCTGAAAGGTTTGGGGTTTGTGGGCTTTGGTTTTCTGTATTTTCACATTTGGAGCACCAGTGATTGCAGAAGTGAAACAATCTTTCTTGTTTTTAGCAAATGTTCGAACAACCTACCATCAATTTCAACAAAATATAGCGATCACATTATGATATGTGTAACACAGCACTTAGAAGTAAATGAGAAAAGCAGTTATAACAAACCTTCTTGTTTTCACGTGTACGTGCCTCTTGTCCACTAAGAATTCGTCTTTCAGACTGGTGGTTATTATTGTTGAAGTCTCTAAAACCATATGTTAGATGAGTCCAAGAGCTAGAAAATGAAAGGCATATTTCATAAAAAAAGTATAGAAGAATTTTATCACAGCCTCACACCTGTTTCCATCCGAGGCCTGAGCATTTTCTATATCATCACTGTCCATAACTTCTTCAATCTCATGTCCTACTCCTTGTAAAGTTTGATGATCTTTATGGCTTCCTTTATTCTCTGAACATAGTTTTGTATCATCTCCTTGTTCTATTCCTTCACTTGAACACCTGTTTTCATTAAAGGCCTCATCATAATCTTTATTATCACTGTTTGTAAAATCACTCTCATGTCCCACTCCTTGTAAAATTTGATGATCATTACAGATTTTTTCATTATCTGATAGTTTTGTATTGCTTTCTTGTTCTATTCCTTCACTACCCTCAACCTCCTTCTCGTGTAGAGGATGTGACCGAGGAAGATCCATTCCCTCCAAATCCCTCTCTTCCGAATTTGGTAAGGAGTTCATTTTGTCCGGAATCTCTCTTGATGGCAGCACCTCTGATACTAGTACCACTTCTATGGAATCTCTAGAATCAACATTTCCGGAATTTAGAAGCTCTTCATGCGCTTCTCCTTTAATAATCCTTGAACTGTCCAATGCAGATCCGTCCATTGATTTAATATTAATCTCCATGTGACTGGGGTGGTCAATTTTAGACATCTCCTTGGGCATAGAGCCACATATAGTCAGCATCTGATTGCTCTTACTCTTCACATTTTTTACGGATTTGGCTTCCTGGGCTTTGCAGTTATGATGAGGCAATAAATCCTTAACCTTACTTTTGTCTTTGCGGGCACCAAGTTGTTTTCTTGAAGGATCTACAGGCAATGTCTTCTGAGGATTGCATCTAGTTTCCTTTGATGATTTGCTGGAAAGCCCCAACACACACTTCCTTTGACTTGTTATCTCAAGCCTCTTCATCCCTTCACAAAGCTTTGTTAAAGGGGTACACAATTCCACTGAAGTTTTCAAGGTTATGGCTTTCTTTGGAGAGTGAAAGACCAGAGCTTTCACTACCGTGTGACTTTTAGGCACTTGAACATTACTTGGTCTTGGGTTCTGAACACTTCGAAAAGAGTTTGGATTCGGAAGGCACCTTTTGTTCCTTGGAGTAGTCATATACTTCGAAGCAACTTGCATTACCTTGGCGACTGGTGTTGAAGTCGAACTAATCTTTGGAAGAGTTCTAACTTTCCCATTGATATCTAACATCTTCTGAGACATTGAAGAAACTGTTAATTGCACCTTTTCTTTATGAGTTTTGATCATTTTGGGGATTAATTTAGACCCATTAATTGATTGAATTTATATTAAATAAATTGTGCATTTGATAGCCTATTATAAGGAGATTAATAGAGAGCAATATATGGTTCAAGTAGGAGTTATATATTGTGTTTTAATTGTATCCAAAGTGGAGTACATGAAAAGGTTTATTGTTGTTTAAGAAAACTATTTTCTTTAAGTCCCACATTGAGTAGGAATAAAACTATTTAATACTTTATAAGTATATGTGGAATAGTTTAATTCACTAGTGTAACTAAAGGAAAGGCTTGGAGTTGGTCACAATGGCGTGGTGCAAAGCACCACCCGCCCGCGTCCCGCGACCCGAGGACCGTGGTGCGGGTTCGGGTCGCAAAGTCGCATTGGCGCTTTAGGCGCACTTTGCACTTGCGCATCGTCGCTAGGAGCCATGAGTTTCTTTTTAACATTAAACCAGAATAATAAACTTCATTAATGATTAAAACAGTTTTTTATTTAATCATTATGGGATGCAAAACTGATGTGATTAATATATCATTTATTTTATAAATGATTCTTAACTCACAATTCAGTTATGAAATTGGAGAGTCTCCTCTTCTTTCTTCTATCTTCTATCTTCTTTTACACAGCAGCATAAATTGAGGTTTAGAGTGAATTGCTATCACTTAGAACAGATATAAGCTTTGACATAAAATCCTGGAGGTATATTGCTAGTAGCCTTTAGCAAACCTTAGTGGTAAGGGGCAATAAACACCTTAAGGACAGGGACTACCCGTGTCAATCCTTGGTCCTAATTTTCTGTATTCATTATATTCTTTTTCAGAAACCATGGCTAATCTTGATACTCTAGACTTTGAAGATTTTGAAGGAGCTGAGCGTGGGCATTTAACATTTGTACTAGTAAACAACAAAGTAACTAATGTTAATGAGTGCCCTACTTGATGCCTAACCAATTTAGGAGAGAAGGGTGGGAGAGACAAAGAGACCTTGCAGTGTAACAAGTAGTATACAAAATTTAAGTTCATCAAGCTCTTAGATATGTATACCTGGTATTTCTTCCATTCAGTGCTTTTCGAAATCTTATGTCGGGACTTCTTGCTGCCATGACCTGTGCAGATTATAAAGATTCAGGAATAAATTGATATACTAGTGTCACAAACAAATAGGAAGATAAAGATCCCAGTTTGCAATAGAGAACAAGACAGCAAGCAAACATACTCTTAAGAACAAAATTTTTAGAAATTTCTTCAGGGTCCAGTTCCTCCTCGTGCTTTCGGTCACATCCTGAAATCCAATTGACAAAATCTGTAAGGATGAATGCAAAGAAACACATTACAAGACCAAAAACTGTCAAATCCATACCAAGAGAAATTGAACCGAAATGATTCATGAACTGTATCAAAAGGAGAATGATTTACACATTAAGAGCCATAACAAAGAAAAAGGTCATATATTTAGTATTGAGAGAGCACTTGTTTCATACCGGTAAAGGAACACCTTCTAAGCTATGAATTATGGGGCTTTCCATCCATATCCTTATGGTTTATGAGCTGGATTTCCTACATAAAACTAGAACTGAGGGAAGGCGCGAGAGCACTTGTCCCAAACTCTTCAAGAAAACCTCCTACGAATTAGTCATATGGCTTCGAGTTAGATTCTCAAACAAATCCAAGTATAACTCATGCCAAGGCTATGAAATTATACTTGCATGCCGCCTGCCTACAGTATATAAAATATGAAAGCAACAAATTTTCCTAGGTGCTCCCCCCTTTCCTTACAAAGTAGTCCAGTTTAGAATAATCTATTGTAGTACAGAACTCTTTCGTTTCATTCGATCTAGCCAGTAGTCTGACTTTAGAGAAAGCACAAATTTTCTAAGCTGATGATCTAACAAAGCAAGTTCTTGTTGTCAGTCTTCTACATTTTGATCAGATAATTCATTCACTATTAAACTCCAGCTAAAAATAAAACACAAAAACAAATGCAACTCTTGCTGTGTTAAATTTCAAGAACCTGTTTCTGAAAAACATAGAGTAAAATGGAAGTCTCTCTCATTAATTAATTAATCAATGTGTGAATATATATATATATATATGTTGATTGATATATATGAGATTGACTTTGCTGTGCTTTTGCAGTAATACTGGAATCAAGCCTTTGATTGCTGTTATGGCTCTTGAGGCATGCATAACATGGCTGCAAGTCTAGCTGTGACTATAATTGTAACATGGCTGCAAGTCTAGCTGTGACTATAACTTGGTCGATTATTGTTTATGATCCATCTTACTTACTTTGACTTATTTTGGAAACAAGCTAGGATGATTTAAACTTCGTGGTCATAATTGTAACTTAAATATTCAAATAAATAAATAAGTTGATCTAATGGTTAGTGTTAACGCCAGGATCTTTCTCCACGTCCCAATCACGAAAAACGTCCTGATCCTGCACAGTAAACACGACAAACACCACAAGCTTGACGGCCGGACCGCCGGGGGATAGCTCAGGCGTGAGAGTAAGTATGTCTGTTCACAAGGTTAACTCAAGAGGATGATAAAATCTAGTGTAATGAGAGAGATTCTAATTTTTAGTTGTGTGTGTGTATATATGAAATACGTACCTCTTTTGTGAAGACTTACTCAGTAGGATATAATATCTTTGTCTGGATTATCGTGCCACCTACTACCATCTGACACATCCCCTTGATCTGATGGATTCTGCCGACTGCATGGAGCTTATTCACTGTTTTTGGTTGTTGTTCACACCGCTGGCCGACTATAATCCCATCCACATTAATGCATGGCAGGTATCTTGGTCAACTGTCATACTATATCATCATTACAAGTCAAAGATGGAGATATTTAAACATTTGTTGAGTTAGCCCACTGATCCGACCCAACAAAGAGGACCCAACTGATCGAGCCCAACTGAAATGACCCGGTAGATTAACCAAGTAACTCGGCTCAAACTCTTTGGCCCAATATCTAAAATATCATGCCCCAACATTGCCCCCCAGTCTTTTATTAAACAAGATGTTTAATGAAAGAGTATAAATGGCATCGGTTCAGGACAAAAAGAATTATAATAAGACCAATAAAGGCCCAAAATACGGCTTACCGAAGCCCCTCTGGTGAACATCAAATAGCAACGTAAAGGATTCATCTTCGCCGACCTCTACAGAAGTACCAACTGAATCGCCTCTAACTACCGAAGCTCAAGCCATAGAATGAAATATCGGTTCGGTAATAGCGTGCGTCCGTGGTACCGATGATCATCGTAAGGAGATAGTTCCATCATGGACATCGCTGCCCATTAATTCGAACTAATTGACCAATAATGGTCATTTGCAAGCAAACACTATCTTCGGGTGCCTCCGTCCCAAATATAAAGAAACCGAAAAGGATACCGAAGAGGATGCCAAAGTGAATACCAAAGAGAAGTCCGAAAAGAAATCCGAAGAGAATGCCGAAGAGAATACCGACTGAAGGGATAACGCCATCCGGAAGTCTGTGTTAGCGAAAGAAAGAATCAATCTTGATATTGCTCTCTTCAACAATGAATGCCTTCGGAAGGATATCGACAAGATCAAAGAAGAACTAAAATCGACCAAGGTCACTCATCGGATCGTCACTGATATAAATGTTAATCTGTCAAGCTAAAGGATCAAAGCATCTGACACATCGTCAGAAGCTCGAAGAAGATCTCAAAAGAGCTTCGGGACCCTAAGAATTTGAGTTCGCCGCTGACCGAAGACCTTTATAAGAAATCCAAGTAGCATATAGAAAATCCGCCGATCTGGACGATAAGATCGACCAGATGCAACGATGAAGTAGATGAAATCTGCTGAAGTAAAGGCAAGAAAAGGCTCGGGCCAAGGTAGATCCATATCTTTTAGACTCTTCAGATGGTGACGATGACAAGGAAGAAGCTTGAAGATGACCTCTCTTTATCCTTAGCTGTAGAACTTTCTATAAAAATTCTAATTCTTATGTGAACAATTAATATTTAATGAAATATCAACTTCATGCCTTGTTACTTCTGTGAGAACATTTCTTGTCAATAATGGATCATCAATCAACTTAAAAACTGTGCAAGTGCCTCTTATCTTAAATCGTTAGTCAATAATTAAGCAAACTATATAACAGTTAAGAACAATGATAATATAATCCGAACTCAACACTTGAACAAAATAAAGTAATGCATACTTATCATTATCGAAGTGTGAGATCGGTCATGTGTGAAGTGAATTCGGCTGATCCTCCTTGTACCATCAAAATCTTGCTCACCACTTGGGGTAGAACAAGTATATAAGGACATTTGTTTACCACTCGGGGTCTGACAAAGTCTAAGGATGACACTTGCCTACCACGAAGGGCCTGACAAGGTCTAAAGGATGACACTTGCCTACCACGAAGGGCCTGACAAGGTCTAAAGGACCACCTGCCGAAGAGGCTACCATCGAATGGTCAGCGAGTCCTCCCGAACCTCCTATCAAAACCAAAAGATGACATTCGCCTACCACGAAGGGCCTGACGAAGTCTAAGTGGCGACAATTGCCTACCCCGAAGGGCCTGACAATGCCTTAGTGACGACAATTGCCTACCCCGAAGGGCTTGACAATGCCAAATAGTGGCGACAATTACCTAACCCGAAGGGCCTGACAATGCCAAATAGTGACGACAATTGCCTACCCCGAAGGGCCTGACAATGCCAAATAGTGGCGACAATTGTCTACCCCGAATGGCCTGACAATGCCAAAGTGACCACCTGCCGAAGAGGCTACCATCGAATGGTCAGCTAGTCCTCCCGAACCTCCTAACACCGAGGTGGTATTTGTTGTGCCTGTCAGACTATGGATGAGCTACCGAAGTCCCTCATGAATGTTTTAAACTTCGATCCCATGAGCTGGTGTATGTTAACCTGATCCTTATGCAATGGACCCAGTACGACTACCCCCCAGACAGCAAGAGGTATAGGAGATAAAATCGAATATAGCCTTTTGATGACTGATGTGGGATCGAACCATTTGGCTGACAAATATCCGCATGAACCTTCTGAACAACATTTGTAGCTTCGGACGGCATCCGAAATTCCTCAATAATGGGAGATAGGTCAAAGTAGAATTCCTGAAGTCTTTCTGTGCTGAATCCCCAGTTCTTTCAAGAATATCGCTGCCGAAGTACTTCGTAGGTCAACAACTTCGGGCCAAATAATTGCCACAAATATCTCTGTGAACTTCCCGAAGAACACACTTTGCTTCGGATAGAACCAAATGTTCAAGCAATGATGACGAAAAAGGTCATTTGATAAAGATTCTCATCAATGAGAACAAAATTGACACTCTTGTACTTGGTCTTCTTTGCCAGCATCTGATCCGAAGAAATGACGCCATCTGTCGTCAAAGTTATAAACATCTGTAGTGGTCGGCTTCGATAATGCATGTCCGAAATAGAATATCCATCTGCATGCAATGTCCACGAGCTCTGCTTCTGCTGAAGTACTGCAACGGCTTTGTCGGACTCCTTATCTGGAGCTGCAACTTTAGATGGATTTCCCCGAAGACAAGTGCCCACAGGGCGGTGCGCCCTTAATGGATTCTCAGGAGTGTGATTTATGGATTTACTTCGGTGAAACTTTTTGTCACTGTGGTGAGGATACTCAAGGCAGAATGCCTTATTTGTATTCTAAGGTGCATGCTCCCTGGGTCAGTGTTTTCATCTGCTGCGACCATAATCCCAAAGACCAATAGGGCGAATTACCCTGTTCGGTCAATCAAGAAAATGGCTGTTATGTCTTCATCTACTCTGCTTCGACCATAATCCCGAAGACCAATAGGGCGAAGTACCCTTCTTCGGTCAATTAATCAGGAAAATGGCTGTTGGGTCTTCGTCTACTCTGCTTCGACCATAATCCCGAAGACCAATAAGGCGAAGTACCCTTCTTCGATCAATCAGGAAAATGGCTGTTGAGTCTTCATCTACTCTGCTTCGACCATAATCCCGAAGACCAATAAGGCGGAATACCCTCTTCGGTTAATCAGGAAAATGGCTGTTGAGTCTTCATCTACTCTGCTTCGACCATAATCCCGAAGACCAATAAGGCGGAATACCCTCTTCGGTCAATCAGGAAAATGGCTGTTGGGTCTTCATCTACTCTGCTTCGACCATAATCCCGAAGACCAATAAGGCGGAATACCCTCTTCGGTCAATCAGGAAAATGACTGTTGGGTCTTCATCTACTCTGCTTCGACCATAATCCCGAAGACCAATAAGACGGAATACCCTCTTCGGTCAATCAAGAAAATGGCTGTTGGGTCTTCATCTACTCTGCTTCGATTCCGAGGACGGCCTCTTTAAAGTGTAGACTTCTTTCTAACTTGATCGGTCTGTCAGTCTGACCACTTTGGTATAGGATTCTAAGCAGTATGCCTTTTACCCTTTTCCGAACATGGTCAGGTCTTCTCTCGGCAGCAAAAATCAATCTTCTTCTAGCATCACCTTGGGTTCTCGAACGAGAACCCTCAGAAACCCGCTTGGAAGCAGTACCAGCATGAACACTCTTTGAAGGACCCAATCAATCCTTGACAGATACTCATTGTGTAGATAGCCATCAGCTATCCTTTAGAAATAACTGTTCTACTCTTTTTCACCATGGATTCCGACGTAGAGCAGCTACAATTTGTGATTGAAAACTTCAAGAACACTAGAACACAGCCCTCCTTCTAGCGCCAATGTTAACGCCAGGATCTTTCTCCACGTCCCAATCACGAAAAACGTCCTGATCCTGTACAGTAAACACGACAAACACCACAAGCTTGACGGCCGGACCGCCGGGGGATAGCTCAGGCGTGAGAGTAAGTATGTCTGTTCACAAGGTTAACTCAAGAGGATGATAAAATCTAGTGTAATGAGAGAGATTCTAATTTTTAGTTGTGTGTGTGTATATATGAAATACGTACCTCTTTTGTGAAGACTTACTCAGTAGGATATAATATCTTTGCCTGTATTATCGTGCCATCTACTACCATCTGACACATCCCCTTGATCTGATGGATTCTGCCGACTGCATGAAGCTTATTCACTGTTTTTGGCTGTTGTTCACACCGCCGGCCGACTATAATCCCATCCACATTAATGCATGGCAGGTATCTTGGTCAACTGTCATACTATATCATCATTACAAGTCAAAGATGGAGATATTTAAACATCTGTTGAGTTAGCCCATTGATCCGACCCAACAAAGAGGACCCAACTGATCGAACCCAACTGAAATGACCCGGTAGATTAACCAAGTAACTCGACTCAAACTATTTGACCTAATATCTAAAATATCATGCCCCAACAGTTAGTCTCACTATTTGATATCAAAACACATCATATCCGCATATTTGAATAATTGAATGCTGTAGAGAATTAAGGTGAGGTCGATCGGAGCTAACTTAGTTAGAACTATATATATATATATATATATATATATATATATATATATATATATATATATATATATTGGAGGCTTGACAACATATATGTTTGTGCTCTTCCTTGGTCTCAATCTTTGTTCTGGTTATATGTTTCTGCTTCAGGATCCTAAATCTAATCCAAATACTTAGCGGCTAGTGCATAATAATAATAATTATAAATACATTAAAGACCAATTTTAAAAATATATATATATATATATATCTTTTTAATTCGAGAGAATAATTAACATGGATCCTCTTTGGGTCCATTTTGTGTGGGGTTGCTAGTATTTGTGATTGTGATGACACAAAATATTTCAAAATTATGCTACTTCGTACTCCCTCCGTCCCAAATTATCTGTTGTTTTAGCAAAAAAAATTGTCCCACAATATCTGCTTTTTTAAGATTTCAATGCATTTTTTCCATTTGTTTTTCAAATTTGCCCCTTTATCTTAATTGTTGATAATCATTACTCTCATTAATGCCTCTCCTCTTTTTTAAACATCCACATTCATGCCCCTCTCTCTCTCTTCAATTAATAATTGTTTCTCTTTATCTCTCTCTTCAATTAATGTGCTGCTTTCTCTCTCTCTTCAATGTTTCTCTCTCTCTCCAATTAATTAGCTACTTTTTATTTCTCTTCAATTAATAAAAAAGTCAGCACAAAGGGTATTTTAGTATTTTTATCATACATATTGGTATCTGTGTGGAACTCTAGAACAACAGATAGACGGAGGGAGTATTTACCAAATAATGTTGAATCTCACGGGAAGGAAGGAAGGATTGCTGTAGAATATTAGTCTATTCGGACACAAATTTCTCATGACACAAATTCTTGTTCAAAAATACAGGTTGATGAAATTTGAGAAAAACACTTTCTTGCATGAATCAGTTAGTTGATACAGTTACAATAATAATAATAAAATTAGTAAAAAAAGAAAAGAAAAAGGATTAGCTAGGTATATTAATTAATTGTTCTCAAATTTCATAAAATCTCATTTGACCATGCATCACTGGTAGAATCATAAAATGTACACCCACCCCTCCATACATGATACATGGTCATGGAATGAACAAGTCAGGCCACCAAAACCCAGAAGCAGAAAACAAAACGTGTTCCACGTGAAACAAAGTTGATGGTATACATATTCAGGGATGAAAATAATACTCATTTTATTTCATAAAAAGATTTTAATTTATTTAAAAAAACTCATTTCTTATGATAGTAATATAATAATATAATATTATTCTCAAATTTCTCAATTTTATTATCATGTTACTGTTATGAACTAAATATTTAATAAAAATATATCAGTAAAAGTTATATATCTTAAAGTTATATATATATATAGTACTAGTACATATGAGTGCAACATGTTTTTAGGTTGCTAGAAATTAGAGTCATCCACATGATTTTAGTTCTGTAACAATCAATCAAATTAATTAATTGACTGATTCTTCTTTTTTTCTTCTTAGTTGGCCCACCACCATTTTTTGAATATATATATATATATAGCACATTTAAAATGTGTCGAAATTCTGTGTGTTGCAAAATTTGATAATTTTTTTTTAAAAAAAAAGAAAAAAACATAGGGTTCAGCTCTTTTATATATATATATATATATATATATATATATATATATATATATATATATATATATATATATATTTCGATTTGGCCATAATATAATATTTGACTGCATTTAAAACCGCATATATTCATAGTTCAGTGGGTCAGAAAAATCAATCAATAGGTATATTAACAACGTGACATAAAATAACTGATCAGGTCGAGTCATGTCTTGTTTTAATTTGATCTTCAAAATATATGATTTTCTTAAATCTTTTAAAGTCTTGAATTTTTTTCATATTTCAATTTTATATGAATTAAATCAGTTTTAAATAGTACAATTATTCTATAAAAAAAAACTACTAATTACAAAATCTTATAGTATTTTAAAAGTTAAATGAATCACATCAATGTTAAATTTAAAATATTATAAATTAATAAATAAAAGGAATTTACGGATTTATCACTCAATTATAAAAAAAACAAATTAAACCGACTCAGATTAGTAAATAATTTGGTAGAGTCAAAGCTGCATTTATGAATATGAACATTATTGGCCTCGTGCAATATGCATGATTGCCCCACTACTATATTTTTCCTTTTGCTGGCCATATTAATTCGATGATGCATGGCTTAAATGGCCACATTTTAATAATAGAATTCCAAAATTTGAGGTAACTGATTTTACCCACAATTAATAATGCCACACTGCACAAGGTTCAAGGACAAAACTGGTGAGGTCAATGGAGTAATAACTTATTTAATCTTCAAATAATTAACAACAATAGTAGTATTTTAATAAAATAAGACCTAATGTTTCTGTATTTTATTTATACAAATGATCACTTTTTTATTAATAGACTCCTTCTAAATCTCGTTTTAGAAAAGTGTTTTTATTTTTTAATATTTGTCGTTTCAAAATTTCAATTAAACATTAATTATTTAGTTTTTAATATTATTCTAAATATTAAATATTAAATATTATAATTGTAGTTCTCTCACTATTTTCTGCCCAATAAATAATACATTCTTTTTCCAATACAAGCATGCAATTGATATTATATTTAATATTATACAATCATAAATTTTCTTAATTAATACTTATGTACAACTCTAAAACAACATATATTAAGAGACGGAGCTAGTAGCTGCAAATAATGTTGTCCGTCAAAACCAAACATTAGTAGTGTTTTTTTTGGAAATAGAAAAAATGACTGAAATATATTGAAATTGTTATTTATTACGATAATAAAAAATTACTAGGTTTTACAAGAGAGTAGTTAGTATGAAGTTTGTTTTTGGGTAAGTTGGTCAATTGGTTAATAGAGTGTTGACACGCATGCGAAACTCTCTATATGTGTGAGTATTTTATTGACCAATTGACTAATTTACTTAAAAATAAACTTCATGCTAACTCGATCTGTTTTACAAACATTGATAGTTTAAAATTTGTTTCATATGTGACGGTGTCAACTTTTATTACTAAAATAGTACTCCATCCGTTCCTTAATATAGATCGTTTTAGAGTTGTGCACAAGTATTAAGAAAATGATTGTAAAACATTAAATATACTATCAATTGTCTATATTGCCCTTGTATTGGAAAAAGAGGAGTATTATTTATTGGTCAAGAAATAGTGAGAGAACCAAAGTTATATTTATTACTTGGGGTAATATCGGAAACTAAACAATTAATGCTTATTTGAAATTCTCAAACGACTTATATTTAGGAAGAAAAATATTTCTCTAAAATGACTACTAAATTAAAATTAGTAAATTTGTAAAATGAAAGTAATATCAATGTTTAATCTCTTTGGTACAGTTGACGTATAATATAATTAGTTGAAAAATAATTAATTATTTTTTGAACGGGAAAAAGAATGACAAAACAAGGACAATACTGACAAAAGCTTCAAACTTCAATCAACTATTGATCATTAAAGTATTCTAATAGAGAAAATGGTATACTAGTTACAAGTATTAACATGTATTATATATATATATATATATGGAGAGCGATCCATAGCATCTATATGCTATGGGATAAAAAGTGGCATATAGGCTCTAATCCGTACGTTTTATAGATGAAAGGCTGGGATTTAGTATAGACAAACACCATCCGCTAGTATTACTAGCGGATGTAATTAGTATAAAATCCGGACAATTAAGCCCCTCGTTAGTGAAAAGTGAAATTTAGTGAAAAATGATATTAACTATAACTGACTATGGTCCGCTAGTATTACTAGCGGAATATAAACAGATGCATATAGTCCGCTAGTAATACTAGCGGATATAAGACAGTTAAACAGAGTAGGTATTTCTGTGACCGCCTCCCATCCTTCCAAACTTTTAACTGTCTTATATCCGCTAGTATTACTAGCGGACTATATGCATCTGTTTATATTCCGCTAGTAATACTAGCATACCATAGTCAGTTATAGTTAATATCACTTTTCAATAAATTTCACTTTTCACTAACGAGGGGCTTAATTGTCCGGATTTTATACTAATTACATCCGCTATTAATACTAGCGGACGGTGTTTGTCTATACTAAATCTCAGCCTTTCATCTATAAAACGTACGGATTAGAGCCTATATGCCACTTTTTATCCCATATCATATAGATGCTATGGATCGCTCCCCTATATATATATATATATGGGGAGCGATCCATAGCATCTATATGCTATGGGACAAATATTGGCATATAGGCTCTAATCCTTCCATTTGATAGATTAACGGCTGCGATCTTAAGTTCCAACTCCCCGTCCGCTAGTATTACTAGCGGATGTAATTAGTAAAAAATTCAGACTCTTATGCCCCTCGTGAGTGAAATTAGTCAGCCAAAATATCATGGTCCGCTAGTATTACTAGCGGATAGATGAACATGGTCCGCTCGTGCGTTCCTCTGCTGCATAAAGACCTTTCTCTATCAGATCTTCAAGGAAACGAAAACCACCTAACAAACACAAAATCCCTTCCATGTTCAGCCCAATCTTGGCTACCAAATATCAAATTTTGCACACCCTTTGCCCCAAAATCTAGTCTTTCTCTCTCTTCATTCCACCATGCCAACTTTGTTCGTATTCCTCTGTTCTTTAATTTTCCTCACAGTCCCAGCTTTATCTCAGCTTGACGAGTTCATCTGTAATGGATTCAATCAACCAAACACTAACATAAGCTTGAGTGGAGTTGCAAAAATAGACAAACGTGGCATTCTTCACTTAACAAACGAGACTGGTAGATTGATGGGTCATGCTTCGTTTCCATCCCCAATTCAATTCAAGAACTCTACCAATGGCTCTGTTTTCTCTTTCTCCACTTCGTTTGCTTTTAATATTGTCCCTGAATACCCAAAACTAGGCGGCCATGGCCTCGCTTTCACAATCTCCCCATCTGCAGATTTCATCAATCAGCTATTCCCAGTCAATAAAGAATTTGAGACATCATTAGCACTTGCAAAGAGAACCTCCCCCACCCCCCACCCCACCCCACCCCACCCCACCCCTCCCCTCCCCTCCCCTCCCCTCCCCTCCCCTCCCCTCTTATGAAAAGATTAAATGAAGAAACTTATTGTTGAATGATCTAGAATACTAGCAGTTGTGCTGCTAGTTTTGTCTTAGAATAATTGTACTTTCATACTTAAGAGTGTGTGGATGGAGTAGTAGTTCCATGGAGATTCATTTGTTGATTCATGCTGCTCTTTTCAAAGCTACAGAAAAACTGATTGCACTTCGTGCCAGCTGGTGACGAGGTGGCGCTAGGATCATCTCAGTTTTCTTGGAAGATAAATAAATTTATGGGTTATGTGATGTGACTATATGAATATACCCAAAAACCCTTCCCCACTCTCAGCAGCGGACCATGTTCATGTACTGTCTTTTATCCGCTAGTAATACTAGCGGACCATGATATTTTGGCTGGCTAATTTCACTCACGAGGGGCATAAGGGTCCAAAATTTTTATTAATTACATCCGCTAGTAATACTAGCGGACGGGGAGTTGGAACTTAAGATCGCAGCCGTTAATCTATCAAATGGAAGGATTAGAGCCTATATGCCAATATTTGTCTCATAGCATATAGATGCTATGGATCGCTCCCCTATATATATATATATATATATATATATATATATATATATATATATATATATATAAAACAGATCAGGTCCGGACTCCCGTACGGGAGTAAAATCCGGACCTTTTTTTTTTTTTTTTGCTTTTTTTTTTTGGAACAACTAAAAAAAAAAAAAAAATTATGGAACTGAAATTTTTTAATAATACAGTGTTTTGGGTGTGTTTTTAATACCTACACCAACCAATGTATGTACAGTCTGCCCAGACTGTACAGACATATTTTGTTATAGGCATCCAAATCACGCTCAAAACACTGTATAATGTAAAAATTCCAATTCCATAATTTTTTTTTTTTTTTTTAGTTGTTTCAAAAAAAAAAGCAAAAAAAAAAAAAGTCCGGATTTTAACAAAATCCGGGAGTCCGGACCTGATCCGGACTATATATATATATATATATATACACGGTTGAGTTAAGCAGCAAACAGCGAACACCGAACACCAAACCCCAAGTAGTGAGGTGGTGAAGACCAATTTGAACCACTTCAATGCCACGCACGGCGCACCGCACCACTTTCTGTATACCATTTTCTGTTGCAGCCCACCAAACCATTTAATCTAAAAAAAACCATTTTGTGTTGCTAAACTAATTATGAAAAATCCAAAAAAATACTCCAACACTGTCACAATAATTAATGCCAAACCAATACTACTACTAATTTGCATTACCAAACTTTCATTCCACCCTAATTTTTCCCCATCCTTAAAGAAGAATAAATGGACTACTTAATTACTGCAACAAAATAATAATACTACTATTATTTTTGTACGATAACTCACTCAATTATATGTGATAGGATGATATCCCTCACTTTCTTTGTGCCAAATTTTATTTTATTTTTTCTTTTGAAATAATTAAACATAATTTTATATTTTTCAAAAATAAGTAATTCCGGTATTAAATTTTAAATAAAATAATATGAGTAATTAATAAGAAGAAAAAGGGAAATAAGAGCATGGGAGGGAAGCCAGCCAGCCAGACCGTTAAAAGTTGGGGTAATTTAGAGGGTAGGCTATAAAAGGCGCCATTTTGGGCTCATTGATTCTCACACACGTTAGAGAGAGAGAGAGATGGAACTCGGGAGGAGTTATAGGGAGAATGATTATGAGTATTTTTTGATGTTTGCTGCTACGTTACTTTTTGGGTTTTTTCTCTACTTGTTTACTTTGAGGAGGAGAGAGAAAAAAGGTGGTGCTGGCTCCATGGACATTATTAATGGAGCATATAAGATGACTAGTAGCTCTGAAGTTAACGGTCATTGCACCCCGGAAGATATCGCCGGAAGGTCTGATGACGTCATCATTGTCGGTGCCGGCGTCGCCGGATCTGCACTTGCTTGCACGCTTGCCAAAGTAAATAACTCTCTCCTCTCTCTCTCTCTCTATATATATATATATATATATATGGCAAAGTTAATTAATTAGAAATATTATATATAATGTTTTTCTTCGGAAGGTTTGCTTGTTTCTTGATTTGTTGTTTTTGAAAAACTTGGTAACAGATTTATGAAATGTATCTAATTTTCTGCCATCTTTTCCCTAGCTAGCTAGCTATAAAAAAGTTCTATTAAATGTCTGTTTTTGAGGGAAAGAAAAGTAGAAAAAGTAATTAATTAAAGATCACAATCTTAGCAAATATAATTCCAATATATATATATACCTAAACATTTAAAAAATCCAATATTAATTAAGTTTAGATGCAATCAGGTAACTGACCTTGAAAAACTAATCTCCTATATATATCTTTTTAGAGTTTATGTCCTATTATTCTCCTTTGAAAGTGATTAACGTGAAATTAATTTTGACCAATTAATCAATAAAGGTATGTTGGAAAAGAAAGAATAAGAAAAATCAAAATAAATTTAAAATAGAATAATAATGTTTTAATTGAATATATAGATGAATGTGTTTTTACCTTATAATACCCTTCTAACTAACTATGAAATTACCCCCCTCTCCATACCCTATTTTGTCCTTTAATTAAGTAGTTTTAACTACGGTTATCATCAACTTCCAATGCAGCCAACTTTAGCTACAGAATATTCAAATCTGGATCTGAAGCTGCAAGTTGCTATAATTGTATTGAATAATCTCTTTTAACTGTAAAAAAAAACTTTTAGTTGGAAAAGGCCTAAGAGCATCTCGAATAAGGTCAATTATATTTAGACATTAATTATTATATGGACTATAATATTAAAATATTATATTATATTTAATGAATTATAGTCCACCAATCATTATTCTACACTCCCATTTAAATATATTAAAAATTATATATCACCAAAATCAGATTCCTTGATATAGTCTTTTGGATCTACCAAAAAATAAACATGAATTGTAGACTATATTTAGTCTAGGATGGATGCAACTCAGGTCTGTTGGAGATGGCCTAAGGGGACAGAAGAAACATGGACATGTTTTATTTATTACTTGTACTAACTGCCTCTCTGTTATCTAGCTTTAAAGTATCCCCCAGATCTTTTCAGCCTTTAAAAAGCTACTTTCCTTCCACTTCAATTAGAATTGTTAGACTAATTGTATTAGTATTATTTTGTTCTGATTTATTTATCTTTATGGTTGCATTGGTTTATTTTTGCTAATATGATTTTAAGCCTAATTAGTAATGAAATTAATTAACTTATTTTAATTTCAAGGATGGCCGGAGAGTTCATGTAATCGAAAGAGACTTGAATGAGCAAGACAGAATTGTTGGTGAACTTCTACAACCAGGAGGGTATTTAAAATTGGTTGAATTAGGCCTTGAGGGTAATTAATGATTGAATTAGTTAGGTAGCAATTAATTATTCATCTTAGTTTAAATATAAAATTTGATTGTGATATGTTGTTATTAATTTACATAATTTTTTGTTAATGCATGCATGGTGCAGATTGTGTTAATGAAATTGATGCACAACGAGTTTTCGGATATGCCCTTTACATGGATGGTAAAAATACCAGGCTTTCTTATCCCCTGGAGAAATTCCATGCAGATGTAGCAGGAAGAAGCTTTCATAATGGCCGCTTCATTCAACGGATGAGGGAAAAAGCTGCATCTCTTCCAAAGTACTATATGTCTATATTATCTTTTACTTACAATCCATGCCATGTTTTTATATGTATTTTTGATATTTCGCATGGGTGGGTCTCACCTGTCAAAAACGCGTGCTCCCCTTTTCAAAAACATATAATATAAATCATTTTAGCTTGCTAGTACAATGGTCCAAGATTCTTTATTTATAAAATGTTTAAATTTTTGTTATGATGATCCAATTTGGCTAAAAAATTAGATCATACCTAGACATAACTAATTACTTGTTTATTAAATAGATTCTGATTAATTAGTATAATACTAATCCTAGCTAGCTAGCTAGTTCAAGATCAAATTTTGTGGATGATATTTTAATTCATGTTACAATATTTTGTAATTTTGTATACAGTGTACGAATGGAGCAAGGGACTGTGACATCTCTGGTTGAGCAAAAAGGAACTGTAAAAGGGGTGCGATACAAAACCAAAAATGGCCAAGAAATGTGGGCAGCATATGCTCCCCTGACAATTGTTTGTGATGGTTGTTTTTCAAATCTTCGGCATTCCCTCTGCAATCCCAAGGTCAATATAATGTTTTTGATGAAAATTAGCTGCTGCTGCTGCTGCTGGTCTTAAAGTTCAGTTCAACAAGTCTGTTTTAGTTTTAGGATTTCTGCATAACGCTTGCTTGATTACAAGTAGTCAGATTATTATGTTTTTTCAGGTGGATGTGCCGTCGTGTTTTGTTGGTTTGATTTTGGAAAATATTGATCTTCCACATATAAACCATGGCCATGTTATTCTAGCAGATCCTTCTCCAATCTTGTTTTATAAAATTAGCAGCACCGAAATTCGCTGTTTAGTTGATGTGCCTGGACAAAGAGTGCCTTCTATTGCTAATGGTGAATTGGCTCATTATTTGAAGACATCAGTAGCTCCTCAGGTGTTACAATAAAACTTTTTCTTGCACTTGACATTTGTTTTGTTACATTTACACTACTTGTGTTCAAATTAAATTAGCTGATTTTGATCTGATACTATTTATATTTTCAGATTCCACCTGAGCTATACAAGTCTTTTATAGCAACAATAGACAAAGGGCAGATAAAAACAATGCCAAACAGAAGCATGCCAGCTGATCCTCATCCCACTCCAGGTGCACTTCTTTTGGGGGATGCTTTCAATATGAGGCATCCCTTAACCGGTGGAGGAATGACTGTTGCTCTGTCGGACATTGTTCTGATACGTGATCTTCTTAGGCCATTACGCGATCTCCATGACTCATCAACCCTATGCAAATATCTTGAATCCTTTTACACTCTTCGGAAGGTGAGTAGTTAATTTTCGGGAAAATGTTCCTCATTCATTGCATTTAATTTGTCTAGCCCTAATCATCCCAAAATGCTTGCAAAAGATGAAAAACTTACAATAAAAACGATAACCATGAATAGGGTCATGGCTAAAAAACTTGATAATATGTATCATTTCGAGCAACAAAATTGTGTGGTATTTGTTTGCAGCCAGTGGCATCGACTATAAACACATTGGCTGGTGCGCTATACAAAGTGTTTTGCGCATCACCTGACAAAGCAAGGCAAGAAATGCGAGACGCATGCTTTGATTACCTGAGCCTCGGAGGGATTTTTTCAGAAGGGCCAATTGCTCTACTTTCTGGCCTAAATCCCCGCCCAATGAGTCTGTTTTTCCACTTCTTTGCTGTGGCTATCTATGGCGTTGGCCGCTTAATGATTCCATTTCCTTCACCAAGAAAAATGTGGCTTGGAGCTAGATTGATTTCGGTTAGTACCCTTATTTTCTTTTCTTGCTAGTAATCTCATTTCAGTTTTTGACACTCTTGGTAACATTTTGATTATAGGGGGCATCTGGAATTATTTTCCCTATCATAAAGTCTGAAGGAGTTAGGCAAATGTTTTTCCCAGCAACTGTTCCGGCATACTACAGAGCTCCTCCCATTACTAAAAAAATGTAAATAATTATTTATGCTTAATTAAATTCTGTTCTCAAGAGCAGACAGACAACTTGTATCATCATTCATCAGTGGTCCAAGATTAGGGTACGGATCATCCAACAAATACAAGATAGACTAGTGCATGGCAGTAGGGGATTGTCAATAAACTGGGAATATGACATTTTTTTTATTGCTTTCCATTTTTAATGAAATTTCACAATGGCATGTGGGAGATTTGAAAACAACCTCATTATGTTATTTAAAATAAAAATTTACTCCCTCGTTTGCACCAATATAATCATCATTCCTTGTTATCACTATCATGAATCATTTTAGGACTATTGTCAATTGCATATTATTATTAGTCGTGTACCTTAATTGAATTAAAAATAAAATAAACTTGTACTATATATAGTTTTTTTTAAAATAAAAAAAATATTATTTTCTTGATTCGGATATTCAACCAAAGAATGAATTGGCACTTATTTTTCCATTCTCTTGTAAAAGAAAAAGATTAGCTCAATTATTTGTTAGCATTTAGCTCTTATGCTATGTTTGGACCGAAGAAATAAAATTGGTGAAAGATTGAAATAGAGAAGCAAACGACTCATTTCATTCTAACCCGAATCAAGATTTCTTTCATATCCTCTCCCAAGAAATAAAATTTACAAATTTTGCATGAATAAAAATGGTTCATTCGACTAAATATATATATATTTTTTATTTCTTAAGAATGAGTCATTCCATTCCCATATTTATTCCTACAAAGTTCAAACCTGACGTACCCATTTTTTGTCGATCGATGATTATGGTGGTGAGAAGCTAATTATTTTATGTCACATAAAAGGTTGTCGTCATTGTAAAGTTGAAAGATTTAAAGAGAGAGATGTTTTAAAACAATCCTTTAATTCTTTTTTTTTAAAAAAAAAGTATTCGAACTGTCAGCTTTCTTGAAGAAGAAACAACAAGATTACAAACTAGTGCAGGGGAATATTTTTGTCATTCAGGTCAAAAGATACTCATGAGAACAGAATTATTAAAGGGAGTTCCCCAAGATATAAGCGGTGTGAGAAGATAGCATTGTAATTTAAAAATATTATTACGATGAGTGAATAGTATGATTAGTTCAAGTTTTTTTATTTAATTAGTTAAAATTGGCGGAAAATTCCTGGATCTGCTCCTGCAAAAATACCAGCTATAGGTGACCGCACTTATAGCTATTTACACTTTTGCCCTATTTTTTAAATGGAAATTTTTATTTTTATTTATATTTTGTTGCCAAAAATAGATTCCTCTCTCAGTTCAGTAAATTGGGGACAAAATGCTTATGTTCGATTTAGACGCACCTAGTGACAAATCATTCCATTTTATCTTGTAGTTAGATCCATCCCCCATAAACACCCAACCTAAAAAAGATTAAAATCTTGTAATTAAATTTAAATTTTGCATGGTGACCCTCCAGCTTTGAAGTCTTGGCAAAATATGAACACAAGTGTCGTCAAAGATGACAAAAATACTTGTTCCTAAGATTTTCAAAATCACGAACAAATTAGTGTTTGATTGTATATAATTAAGGTCATGGGTTAATTATGACCATTAATTTGTTTCTTTTTTCTTGCTCCATGCTTCCTGTATTCTTTTTACTTTTTTAATTGTCACTAAGCAGATAGTTTTCTTTGTTTACTTTCCTTTATTTTATCCCTTTCTGTTTCTACAACTAAACTTTCTTCTTCTTTTTTTGACAACTCCTTTGTCAGTAAAATCCCTTTAAGCTTTGTTCCAAAGCCTATAAGAACTCACCATATCATTGAGACATGCATTCACTAAAACGAACAACAAGAGTCATTCTATCAGAACAGAATTAAACTTGGTATTTTATTTTCATGGATTTTAACATGATTGTTCAGCATATGTTGGCAGGGGCAATTGTTTCTTTGTTGGGTTTTGCAGTGCTTTACTTGCTAGGAAAGAAAAATAAAAGCAACAACAGTGCTTTAGTACAGACACAAGGAAAAGAATGCGCCGAATGGCAGCCAGAAATAAGTGAAAATCCAGACATCATTATTGTTGGTGCTGGTGTTGCTGGTTCTGCTCTTGCTTGTACTCTTGGAAAGGTCATTTTTCTCACTCTCTCAGAACTTGCATTTGATTTCTAAAACAATTCAATTTTTTTATCCGGTTTTAATGATAATTGATGTTCAGAACACACCAATGCAAGAGGATTAAATGCATGAAAATAAAATAAAATAAACACTATCTATTATCATTGTTTACAGAAAGAGAACTTGTGTAAATATGTAAAATTCAAGGCCTCTAATGAGCATCATATACAATTGTCATTGTTTTTAAGAAAGAGAGGATAATGATTTCAAAAGCTTCAGCATTTGTTTGATGCTAATACACAAAGTTCACATTAATTGTTCCAGCAGATTTTTTGCCTTCTAATCCATCAAAAGATGTTATTGGATTAAGAAGCTACACTTGGGTAGGATTATTAAGCTTTCTCAAGCTTCCATTGTCTATGAAATTAATTAAGTATTATCACGATCATGGTCCTCGAGTCAGGTTAATTATGATCTTTCAACTAGCTAAGAAAAATAGAGTTTTGAAAAACCATAATGGTAATTCTTATTGATTAGGTAGGTGTTCTTGCTTTGTAGTTAACTATTCTAATATGCAGCTTCTTTCAATCTACTTATAACAGGATGGGCGCCGAGTGCCTTGTAATTGAAAGAGACTTAACTGAGCCTGACAGAATTGTTGGTGAATTGCTTCAGCCAGGGGGTTATCTAAAATTAGTTGAGTTGGGTCTAGAGGGTAAGTAAGAGGAGAACAGAAAGTATTCCCTTTGATGATATCACCTGCACGATATATATGCAGTAGTTTATAAGTTGGTACTATATGTATTTCTCTTAGTCTTGTCTCACAATTGTTTTGCTGCAGATTGTGTGAATGAGATTGATGCTCAACAAGTGTTTGGATATGCGCTGTTTAAGGATGGGAAAAGTACTAGATTATCTTATCCCTTGAAAGAGTTTGATTCAGATGTGACAGGGAAAAGTTTTCACAATGGTCGCTTTATACA